>OX402053.1:10694576-11997994 GCA_947859365.1 Archips crataeganus
AGTGGTTGTTTTCCCGAAACGAGGTGATTTAGTATCGATTGTACAATCGATTTATAAGTACTATTTTGACTAGAGTCAAAAATCCAATTGTGAAAAACGAATGTCAAAAATGACCGCAAACCAATAGTAACGCTTCGTTGGTACCTAACCTATCGTACGATCGTACGCTACTTGTACCAACGAAGCGTTACTATTGGTTTGCGGTCATTTTTGACATTCGTTTTTCACAATTGGATTTTTGACTCCAGTCAAAATAGTAATTATAAATCGATTGTACAATCGAAACTAAATCACCTCGTTTCGGGAAAACAACCACTAAAATTTCACGGTGTATATAACTAACATCTTTATCTTTCAAAGTACAACGTTTATACTAATAACTTTAATACAATTAAAATAGCATCCAAACCACAAACCTTACTTCATCTTATAAATTGTAGGGAAGCTGGCCCGCTGATGGTGTCTCCCACTGGTCAATTCATCACCCCATCTTCGTGCCCTGCTGACGAACTGATCTATTTTATTAGCAACCATTTGGACGAAGCTACGAAGCTTTTAACGGAATACAGCATGTAAGTAAAATTAACGAAACTAAATTGCGTTCGAATAGATTTGGCTGTTATGTAAATGAGCCGCAGATGGAATTTGTGCTTTACCATAAAGCTATAATATTTTTTACAAGTTATACATATACGTAACTAACATAACTTAAACTCAATAATTTATTTAAATATGTTTCAAGTTTTGATTTAAAGAACACATTTTAACTTGTGCATTGATTAATCTAATTGATTTGTAACTAGGGGGCATCCATTAGTTAGGTACGTCAGGTATTCAGTGTGGGGGAGGGTCAAGCCAAATCTCACAAAATCTTACTTGGGGGAAAGGGTGTCAGCAAATATCACGTAATTTTTCTGGCAAATAATATTATAGTGAAAATAAACGGATCACTCACGTCTTAAAACGAGTTTAACTGGACATGTTTCGGGCTAATCCGTAGCCCTTCCTCTCGGAGTCGCACGTCACGGCGGCTGCAAAACGTGCACTGCGTGCTACCGCCCTGGGCGCGCGGCTACTCGACGCAACTGACAGCGACACACAACTACCCCCGTTTTCATCATCACTTTTATTGTCATTGTTTGTCATGTTGTTAGTGTTGTGTGCTACCCTACATTTGACAATGACAATAAAAGTGATGATGAAAACGGGAGTAGTTGTGTGTCGCTGTCAGTTGCGTCGAGTAGCCGCGCGACCAGGGCGTTAGTACGCAGTGCACGATTGGCAGCCGCCGTGACGTGCGACTCCGAGAGGAAGGGCTACGGATTAGCCCGAAACATGTCTAGTTAAACTCGTTTTAAGACGTGAGTTATCCGTTTATTTTCACTATGAGTGAGTCTCACGGTAGTTTCATGTTTAAAGTGGCAAATAATATTGCCAAAATGCGAGAAAAATAAGTTAAATAAAAGTCTGGAAAATCTAAATTGTGCACGTGTCTGAATAGTCTCAAATACTAGTCTTTACTAGTCTTGATAAAAGTAATAAAACAAATTGTGTTTTTTTTTATTAAATCAACGCATTTATACTCAATATATATTTATTTCAAAACTAACAATAAACAAGTATTTACTTACAAGAAATAAAATTAAATTAAAACAGATTTATTTTTAAATCTCACGTGAGATTCGCCACGACCCTCTCCCACCCTAATCTCACGATATCTCACCAGGGGAGAGGGGGTAAAAAATCCTCAAAAACGCCTAACGTAATTAATGGACGCCCCCTGGTAAATTTACGAAACTATAGACAATTTAAATTAAGGTGGGTTGATTACAGTTCTCAAATTCTTCCCGTCACTACTTTACTTTCTAGTTTTCCTGTGTCAACTGGTTTCTCTATACGCGCCGATATATTACTTCAACTTTTTTTATCTACACTAATATTATAAAGAGGAATGTTTGTATTTTTATATGTAACAAATAAACTTAAAAACTACTGGACCCTTTTGCCGTTAAGCTGCATTATCACTGAGTACCGCGGGAAAATACCTTTTCCTACGGGAAAATTAATTTATCGCGGGTGAAACTGCGGACGGAAGGCTAGTTTTAAATGCTTTTTTTTTAATTATTTCCCGAATTTAAAATAATGGCAACCCTAATCAAATAAACAAACCTACTAATCAGAATGAATTTATTTAGCAATAAGCACGTGGAAAAGGCACTTTACAAAGAAGTGAAGGAGCGATTCGGACTCCTGGAGCTCCACAAAGATGACAGCATCACTCCAGGGCTCATGATACTCTGTTGTCAGAGGTTACTCACTCGAATAGACAAAATTAATATGGTAAGTTTCAAACAATTTAGCTGCTATTTTCAGGGATACAAATTGTAATGGATATTAAAATTAACACAAAATAAATGACATCATTAGCCTCCTCACATAGACAAACTTTATGGTTTAAAATCTTTTATTGTTACTAAGTTAATTGACGTAAAAATTAGATTAGTATAAAAATTTGGAGATCACATAGGAGTTTTCACTAAAACTATCTAAATTTATTCAATAGGTAAAAAACTTGGAATTTATATTAAAATAGATTATTAAGAACTCCTTAAAAGCAGGAAACTATTAATGTAATTTTTTTACAGAATCTGCAGGGCAACATTTTGTATGTCACACACTACTACTCTGTTCTTACGGAAGGTGTATTGTGCATACCTTGGGACTTCAAATAGAAGAAAACTACGTAGTTTAAATATTTAAATAATGTAAATAGACGGAATAAATAACGAATACTACAGTATGTTTTACATTTTAGCTTGTAGTTAGAAATATGTACATTCAGTTAAAATAAGCATTTAATTTTCTCATATAATAAACCAAATGCAATTGTTTACAAAGCTAGATTTTCTAATCCACATAGAAATTATTTTATAAAACAAAGAATATTTGATTTAGTTATGATTATGAACTTTTTAGTTCATGAATTTTTTATCGAATTAATTACGAATTTACATTTTAATAGAATATTGTGTATGTTATAATTTTAAGCGAAACGGAGGTAAATGTACTCTAGTATATTGTAAAAAACGAATATCAAAAATACGTTCAGTGGTAAAAATAAAGAAATCTCCCAATATCAGTGTTTCTTGTTGTGTTGGACGATGACGAGCTTGTTCCTTTCCTTGGTCACTTTTGCTACTGGCATGTTGGTGGCTGGCATTAGCTGCCGCAGGTTCTGGCTGGGAATGACGGGCGCCTGTAAGAAGTACATATTAATTAAAAAAATTATGCCTTATAATGTATTCTTTCAAATGCACCTTTTGCCTACGCCTGCATTTCCCACATAAATAAATAAATAATAAGCCCCTTTATTCTGAAATGGGCACAATTCACTTTGCCTCTTGGCAAGCCTTCTCCAGCTTCTACGCTAGAGGGTAGTGGTCATTTTCTCCCTTAATATATATTTTTTGTTTTTCTCATACCTCAAAGTATATTTCTTCAATTTACGCTATAACAAGCACTTATAAATTTCGGGGAATCTACCACCGGTTCGGAAAATCCCTGTTGAGAAGAATCCGGTAAGAAACTACAAGGTAGGTATTTTTTATACAGATAGATAAGAGTGTTATTACATTACATATGTACTTATTTATTTATTTATTTATACATATAAATAAGAATTTATTACAATTTTTTTTTAACACAGTAGAGGTATCGCCAATAGGGATCGGAACTATTTCCAAAAATCCTTGTCCATGACATTATTATCATTTTTATAGTATACCTTGCATATTAATGTTTTCTTGACGATGGATTTGAATTTCGTATCTGTTAGGCCGTATGCAACTTCGCAGAAACGATTTTTGGTTTCACCTTGACATACATATTACTAAGATTATAAATAAAGCAAAATAATTTATTTATAGTAAACTTTACTTTCCCACTTTCGTCCACACGCGCTCGAACAAAAACGCGAGTTCTATTTCGCTCTTACGCGTAAGGCTTGGGCTTGTGTGCAAAACGCATACGAATATGTCTCGTAAAAACGTAAAATAATGTTCTTAACACTTCTTTAGTATGATAAAACGTGAACTGTACAAAACTATAAGGGTACCTAAATGAAATAAATCAAAATGCAACTCACTGGAGGGCACCTGGCTATCTGCCTCATGCGATCCATCAACCGCATAGCGTCATCTGATGTTTCAGTATCCGTGGTCATGCCTAAGGAGAGCGCTCGCTCGGGATTGCCACCTTCGAGGAATCTATGGACTGATTGGTAGTGCCTGAAATAAAACAAACAAGACGTTTTGGAATAGGATATGGTCACTATGTTTGCTCGTTAGTGTAGTTTTCCAAATCGCAGTTAGCAGCTTTTACGGAAACCGACATAATGTATATAGAGACACTGCCAGTTGGTATTAATTTGGTGTTGAATTAAAGCTGTCCAACATATTCAATATCTATAATGGTTTAATTAACCTGACCGACTGACTGTCAGAGACAACGCAATTTCTTGACGTCCATAACGGTACACTAAGAAACGATTTTTCGATATTGCCACAGGGTAAAGAGCAAAGCTCTTTTTTGTCTTCCATAGAGGCGAAGTCTCCGACCTCCGTATTGGACTTATTGGTTATTGTCTGTCATACCTGGTGTGGGCATGTGCGCGGGCCTTTTGCGCATGTCGCCAAGCGGCCGCGGCTCGCGCGCGCCACGCTGCCGCCTCCTCCGCCGCCGCATTGGCACCAGCCTCTAGCGCCGCGCACGCGCTCCGGAGATCAACCACCTGGGAAACAACACTCCTGAACTTCTAAAATCCCTTGGATTGGACTAGTTCAACCAGATCAGATCAGAATGAAGTAGGGATCTTAACTTCTCCTAAATGTACAATCGAAATGTCTTAACCTTCTGAGACCCAGAAAACATTACCTGTTGTGTATTTGTATTGGGAATCCTTTTGTTATTTAGTTAAAATTCAAAGTCAATTTAAGAAATATTTACAAAAAATTGTATGCGGGGTCTTAGGAGGTTAAGATTATTTGCACATCAACGGAGCAATCCTCTCTCGTGGCTTGTCAAGTCCAGAGCCTGTATTGTAAAACCTCCGCGCTCGCGATTGCAGTCACGAACTCTTTCTTTGATGAACAAACCTTTGACAGAAAGAAATCGTGAATGCGTTTCAGACTGCTTTAAATAATCTGGGTCATGTCAAAGTAGTGACCGTATTATCCCTTACCTTCTGGAAATATCTATAAAGAAGCGTCTTCATTTCGTCATGCGGCAGTTTATCAAGCCGTGCCATCAACATCTGCTCGCCTCGGCTCTTTGAGTCGCGGTTGTCTGGGCAGTCTGAAAGCGACACAGAAGGTGATCGCCCACAAATCAAATTGTTCTTGTACTCTATAGCCGTGTCTATCGCTTCTATAGCCTCTTCGCATTCTATAATTTTCCGCTCCTAAAACAGTTTGAATTTATTAAGGGCCTTTTTCATAGGGCGTCTTCAAGTGATAGTTACAGGACTGATTAGTTAAAAGAATAAGAATAGAAATATTGCTAGATTGTTTTCACTATACAACTGTTCTCATAAAAGACCTGCTATTTATTATAGTTGGATAACACAATGAGTGTTAAATGAACTCATAGTAAAGCCATGAAAAAGTTAATTTGGAAATACTATTTAAAAGTGGTAAACATAACTGACAAAACTAAGCTTTAATTTTTTACTATTTATGATTTGCCATATTCATATGATATTTATGTGTGATGTCATTTCATAAATTGGTCTGATTTACTATTTTGAGTTTAATATACAACATACTATATTTACTTGCCTCAGAATCTGATAAAGATTTATATATTTTTCTTTTATGGCCCAAACTGCACCTCTGTTCATGCAAACATTCCCTTGTCTTCCTTAAATTTTTGATCTCCTTTCTTAGCATAAATTCTTTTTCTTTTGATAGTTGCAAGTTCTCTAAATCATTTGTTTTTTCTTTTAATATACTGTCCAATTGAGATATTCTATGCGTAAAATGCTTTAATGAATGCACCTTCTTGTCTTTCACTTCAACAGAGGTTTCAGATAGTTCATCTAACTTCATTTTATCCTTAACTAATTCCACATCTAAAGTGTTTTTTCGCTTTTCATCTTTTTTTATTTGCCGCTTTATTTGGTCTATTTGTTTTTTATAAGTTTTGAGACTTGTTTCATGTTTTCTAATTTCTTTAATATTATCTTGATCTATTGCACTTGATTCTTCACTGTCTTCTAATTGCTTTTCATATCGCTCTATAATAGCCTTACATTGTTGTAAGTGGTGTATGAGTTTTGTATTATTTTTGTCAACAATCAACTTAGTTTGTGTAACTGCATAGTCTGCTTTAGCCTTATTATACTGGTTTTTTGTGGCCACTTTGTCTGAATATGGCTTAGTATGCGAATTATGGCTCATTGCTCTTGAAAGATCATCTATCAATCTTTCTTTAGCTATGCAAAGATTAATAAGTTCCTTCAACTGAGTCTGACTGCTTCCAATTTCTTTTGATAATTTCCTAGCTAAACCCTGTTTCTGGGAATACTTTTCTTTAGTCATTTTGTATTTCTTACATATCTCTACAGTCTTTGGGGAATCAATCATTTTAAGTAGTTCTCTTTCAATCAGCTTTGGTTCAGGATCAAGATCATTTTTATGAGATTCAATAAGAATTTTCTGAGATTCTGGTGAAATTGCTTTTGCTGCCACTTTCCTTAGTAACTCTAATTCTGTTCCTGATAAACTTTCACCTGGTTGGATGGTTCTTCTTCGTCCAGAGATTGACTGTGAAGTCATAATGGGCAGTGATTGTGATCCACTGGTTTCGGATATTGTGATGTCATCTGAGTCTATATGATTCAAGTATTCTTCACATCTATCTGCGAATAACTGATCATTTTTCTCTCTAAAATACTCCATGAATTTATCAAGCTTGTCTTGAAACACAGTATCTGAGTCACTATCTTCAGAGTCTGATTCAGCATCAGATTCACTGGGTTCACTGGGTTCTGTGTCCTCAGCGATTCTTGGTAGACCCTGCTTCAGGCCAACATCTTTGTTATCAGATCCTACATCACTATTTAAACACTCGTCACATTCAGCTTTCAAGAATAACCATTCACTAACTTGGTTCATATCATTTTCTGATAGAGATTTAGATTGTAATATTTTGTTGAACAGCCCCTCTGCATTAGATACAAGTTTGATCCATTGTGTAGTAGCAAATTGTAAATTAAAATTGTTGTCTGCCGGTGGCAGTATTGCTTTATCATTGTATACTGGAGTATTGTTGTCAGCAAATAAGTTAACAGTGACAAAATTTTTGATTCCTCTACAGCATAAGCACAAATTTAATATCTTCAATGTGTCCTGATAGTCTTCAGGTTCAGTGCTGGTGCAACCAATGACCCATGTGAATGCTCGACCACCAAATGAGTCTCGGAGCATAGCTGTGAGAATGCATTGATCATAATTTATTTGTTTAGGTGGGTTCCCTGCTAATAATTCCTTGATGATGTTTTCTAAGGCAAATAAACCTGGTTCAGGGTAAGCAGCAAGGTCACAGAAGCTGGCGGTTGACATTCTGTGATTGAGGACACCATTGGTACCAACCCACTTCTGCTCCATGCTAACGGTAAAGACTGTGTGATTGTTTCCTTGGCACCGCTGCCTCCATCCTAACTGTAAGTATTGAAAGGCTTCTTCTACATTGCAACATCTCACTAATCCTGCCCCAAGCACATCAAATATGTTATTGTTCAGAACTTGCATCCAGGTTAAGTGCAGTATGTACTCTCTTTCTGGCATCTGATTCAATTTGTGGAATATCTCAGTAAGGAATCTTGGTATAATTCCTTGATCACACTCACTGTGTATGCACTCAAACCCTGAAAAAGATGAATCATAAGCAATAAAACAAAACAGAAAGCCTTTAAGACTCTATAAGATACAAGTAAATGTAGTTGATTGATAATGGACCTATGGAAAGTAACACCTGAATTAATAATTTGTCCAATATTGTTACAATAACAAGCAGATAATGTATTAGCTCATTCAACATCAAGGGGTTGATGCGTCCAAAACAGATTCTTACTATTTTTTTTCTAATAATGTATAACATGTTTTCTGCGGTATCAGGTTGATGTAACATCCATGTATGGTTAATTGTAAGTTAAATTGTATGTATGTATGTATGTAAAACTCTTTATTGTACATAAAACATGAAAATAACTAGTTAACAAGAGATACAGATGTACAAAGGCGAACTTATCCCTTAAAGGGATCTCTTCCAGTTAACCTTAGAACGATTGACAGGACATCAGAGACAAGAGTAGGCATACAATGCAGAGTAAAAAAAAAAGAGCCAAAATCAAAAATAAACTCAAACTAACAAAACATAAACAATACCCATACTTACAAAGAATACACACAAGTACACACATATATTATATAATGAATACAATAGACTAATACATATCATATCAACATAAATAGACTACATAAAAACTACAAATACTTACATTAATATACGCATATACACTAAACAAAGAACAAATTAATTGCTGCAGCAAATCTGTTAATCAGTATACTTTCATCAACTAATGTAAACAGTTCAATGGTATATGTGAAGTTCCCAATCTACACTGGGCCCAAATAAGACATACAGCACCAGCTATCTCATTCTGAAAGGATGCCTGTGCCCAGTAGTGGGATGTATGTGGGCTGAAGATGATGATAAATGTAAACAAAATACAGTAGTTTTTTTATGCATGACATATCAAAGGTATACATTCTTGATACAACTGACAAGAATATTAAAATGTCTTCCAGTTCTACATAGTAAAATGTTAAGGGTAACATAACATAACAACCGCTTTAGCCTAGTTGGTAGTGACCCTGCCTACGAAGCAAGAGGTCCTGGGTTTGAATCCCGGTAAGGGTATTTATTTGTGTGATGAGTCGAATATTTGTTCCTGAGTTATGGATGTTTTCTATGTATTTAAGTATATATTTATCTATATAAGTATGTTTATCGTCGTCTAGTACCCATAGTACAAGCTTAGCTTAGTTTGGGACTAGGTCGATTTGTGTAAGATTGTCCCCTAATATTTATTTATTTATTTATTTATTTATTTATTTATTTATTTATTACATACCTGGCCCAAATAAAGTGTAAGTCTTTCCAGTCTTGGGTTGACCAAAGACGACGACAGAAGTATCACAGCCATCGAGGAAACAGTTAATTTGTGGTATCATAAACGAATTGAAGAGGTGTGCTTGAGTGCAATCCACTGGTAAAGCCCTGTTCACGTGAAATGTTTGGCCACTCTCTGTTATCACAATTTGCGTCACTGGGTTGCTAAATATGCATTGCGAAGAATCCACAAGGCTCGGTGGTTTTAACCGCACAGCTATTTGAACTGGGATCTCCATGTTATTCTATATTATTTTACGAAATAAACTAAACTTCAATTATCGCACCAAATCCCTTTTGTTTATCTTCGGAGACATTGGTTCTATTTGCTATGCGACAATTAATAATAACCCCATCCTACCAGTGCCTTAATAAGACACAATAATAAATATTTTCGTATTTATTACAATAAAGCCATTTTTATCAGGGACTGGTAATAAAAATCGCACCAAACGCGGTCTCGTTTTAGTTTGATTGATTCCGTTCCGTCTGCTGAACCGAAATAGATCATGTGTCCACAGACTACTTAGAGATACTACGGACGGATGTGTCCTAGCCTATAGCCAGGGAGGGCACACTTACATATATCACACTTTTCATGCGACTACAGCGATCTCTGGTGTTTTATTAAAGAACTAAATTAGCGGCCATCTTGGTTGACTTGTCAAACTTGTCAGTTGTCATTCATCGACCATGGCCATGGCGTACCAAATTGTACGGTCAAGGACTTTAAATGATAGGCCACTTGCCAATGTTCGTATTTTAGCCGTATAGTGCAAATCGGGTTTAGCCGCTTACACTTCGTATATGCTGATTTGAATTAGACGGCTAAAATATGAATAGTGGCAATTAGCCTATCAATTAAAATTACGCGTAATTACAGCTGTACATCACTACCAACATATACATTAAGATAGGTATACATCTATAGATACGTCACATTAGTTCTTGACCAGGGTGTAGGGCAGCAGCACCTTCCATACATGCTTATTTGACCATAGAGTTGCCACTCTTGTTCATATAAAATTATAATACTCTTTGCCTATAGCAAAACAATCAGAACAAATCAGAATCAGGAGTTTATCCGAGGGAAGGGAACAAAACGAGACTTCGTATGTATAAAGTACTCTGTGGAGACTTTGACAGACATGACATGACAGTCAAACTCACTCAATGAATGAATGAACTGAACGAACACACAACACAGACTACAGGATGTATCATTTAAATCGGTCAGTATGGGAAAGTCTGAAACTATAAGACATACAAAGATTTGTTCTTAGGAACCATGTCATTGATTTTAGTGATAAGAAAAACTGCATTAATAGATTTGAAAAAATATTTTTTTTTTGTATCGAAAAAAAATGGTTGTTATTTCGAACACCTACTAAATTAAATTAAAGGATATGAAAATCAATGCATTTTATTCATTTTAGATATCATGTTTCACAGTAACATTTACCGCTTAACACCTACACAATCGATATCTAAATAGAAATAATGTAATTATTTTTTTCAAAATTTCCGGGTTCGATTCCCGAACTTAGAACTAGTTTTTTTTTTAATCTTTGAATGCAGTTTTTCTTTTCACTGCAATTGATGACATGGTTCCTAAGAACAGTATGCTTAGTATAAGTTTTCCTTCACTTCAATACTTCTCGATCGCGTTTACGTAAAAATTTCAATTCTATGGAAACAAAGAAGCGCGCGCGCGGAGACGTTGTCCATGTTTCCCTAGTAATTGAATTTTAATGAACTAAAACAATTACTTTGCTCACCCGCGACCTTACAATAGTTACGTTTATGCAAGAAATGTGCGTTCATGCAGTTCCTCCACCTCCACACTGTACGAACACACACAAATCACATAAACCCAACCATCACCACCACCAAGCTACACTGACGCGTTTCGAACTCAACCAGAGCTCATCTTCAGAGTTACCACAACCGTATGCTATGCTACCAAATGTTAAACTAACAAACCAAAACAAATGTTTTAACTTGTCACTGTAACTTCTCAAGTACCCACTTTATTTTTCTTATTCTCAAACTACCCCACAAAAATTAACTTTTATTGACATATTATAAAACTACCTTGAATTTTTCGTTTATTTATTTATAAGGCATATTTAATTAATACTAACTGTTCAAATTCGACCCAAGCCGCAGTAAAGGAGAAGATACTAAATTTACCTGTTCATTAATAATAGACCCCATAGTGTTGTACCTAATTATTTCCATGCATTCCAGAGCATCCAGACGCAACCCCTTGCCGCAATAATGTAACACTTCATAAGAATCTGAATCTAACAATGAATGATTTGATTCCAACAAATGTTTTGCAAAATTCGATCTATCTGGATGCTCATTCCTATATGCCGAAACATGCTCTTTAAATCTAGTATTAAAACTTCGGCCTGTCTGTCCTACGTATATCCCATTGCAGTCATTACAAGTAAGCTTGTATACCCCCGATCTAGTTCCCTTATCTACCTGTTCTTTGTGGTTACATAGCCTAGAGTACAAAGAGTTGTTAGTCTTAAAGGCAACATTAATATTGTTTGATTTTAAAATGCCATAAATCTTATCAGACAACCCCCCAACGTAAGAGATGCTAGATCTATATTTGTTAGTAGACTGAGAAGGTAACGCAGCGTAAAGCATGCTATTTACTAACCGTGCCTGCTTCTTTTGAACTAAACTATCTACCATTGATTTTGTATAACCATTTGAGATCGCTATCTGATAAATAGTACTCAACTCTAAATCAAAATGTTCCTTAGAAAGAGGCACAGTCAACAATCTATTAACATAACAATGGAAAGCAGCCAGTTTATGCTGCCACGGATGATTAGAAGATGCTGGTATAACAGCATCTGTGTACGTGGGCTTACGGTATATTTTAAATTGATGTTTAAATTTACCATTTAATTTTGAAATCGTTAAATCCAAAAAGTTCAACGAACAATTTTCCTCCAATTCTTCTTAAATTAATTGAATTTTTTACGTAAACGCGATCGAGAAGTATTTAAGTGAAGGAAAACTTATACTAAGCATACAAATCTTCGTGTGTCTTATAGTTTCAGACTTTCCCATACTGACCAATTTAAATGATACAGCCTGTATAGGTAACGCGGTAACGCCACCACAACGTACGAGAGTTGAGGCGAATGATTATACACACAGCTACATAAATAAAAGTAGATAGTGAAAGAATGAAATGAGTGAGTGAATGAAAATGTGACTTTATACCTATGATCTTATGATGAAATACTACGTAATACTATACATATTATAATTTTCCATAACCTATTTTTGAAATGAAACAATAAAAACTGATAAGAAATGTTCCCAACAAAAAAATCGATATTGTATAAATAGCGTAAATAAGCCTATCTGATATAAATAAAATACCTAGATGAAAATATTTTATTTTCTATGTTGTTTGACCTATTTTCCTAAATAATTCTTAAAAAATAGGTTGAACAAATTTTTAGTCAATCTTTTAATTCATTGCTGAGTCTGTTGAACTTGCTATCGGTACGAATAAATGTCAAAATCCCGCTGTCATTACACGACTTGTTGTTGTGTGCGTGACCTTACTCTAGTGGCGTTACCCAGGGGGGGCACACTTACATATATCACACTTTTCATGCGACTACAGCGATCTCTGGTTGTTTGGTAAAGAACTAAATTAGCGGCCATCTTGGTTGACTTGTCAAACTTGTCAGTTGTCATTCATCGGCCATGGCCATGGCGTACCAAATTGTACGGTCAAGGACTTTAATTGATAGGCCACTTGGCAATGTTCGTATTTTAGCCGTATAGTGCAAATCGGGTTTAGCCGCTTATACTTCGTATATGCTGATTTGAATTAGACGGCTAAAATACGAATAGTGGCAATTAGCCTATCAATTAAAATTACGCGTAATTATAGCTGTACATCACTACCAACATATACATTAAGATAGGTATACATCTATAGATACGTCACATTAGTTCTTCACCAGGGCGTAGGGCAGCAGCACCTTCCATACATGCATATTTGACCATAGAGTTGCCACTCTTGTTCATATAATATTACAATACTCTTTGGCGTTACCAGTACTAGAACTGAACTCGATTTTTTTTATCTGTGCAATGTAGTGCTGCGAGTAAATAGCAGCATCATTTGTTACAAAATTATAACTTGGAAAAATAAACACGATAAATGATACGCCTCATGGTTTATTTTCATGGCCATAAAATTAAAAGAAAATACGAATTTTTGAACTTTCCAAATCAAACGCTTTGGATTCAAATATTAAATACCATAGCTGGGCACCGTTAATCAAATAGTTAAGTAATCGTTAATCGCTAATCCGTTACTAAAGTAAAGTCTATTTATTAATCCCGAAGACTAAACTGACAATTACAAATGTCAAATGTAAAAATAATGTGACTAGCTTTTAAAAAACAGTGTTGTTCTTTGATTTCGATTCAGGGTGAAATTGTAAATTACCGATAAAAAATACTATTTTTATTAAGAAATTAAATCCAGAATGTATTTAGAACATATAAACTATCTTTTATACAATTGCTGCACAGTTAGTGCCGACATAAAAAATAGTAAATCTAAGTTGTAAATAGCTACAAATAATTCACTAGAAGTACATCAGTTAAGATTTTGTTTCATGAAACTTGTTTACTCATATTGTCTAGTGGTGTGTCATTCCATTGCTTGTAACTAAAACGTAGAGAAATATAGCGAATAATGTCATACGTTTTTAGATTAAAATCTTAGAATAAAATGTACCCACCTTTAAATAATTGAAATATTTTTTATCAAGAAAATTCTAAATATCTCCAAAAGGGTAGTCATTTGTATCTAACTTATTTAACCCCTTTTTTTATATGCTAAGTGTCCTCTTCACGGATTACCCATTCATAGCATTACACATAATGAAATAAAAATAAACGAAAGTACTTACTTATCAGTTTATTTTCGGTTAGTATCGCTTGTGGCAGATCACTATTTGTAAAATGTAAAAAACAGACAACACATGAAATATTCCTTTATTCTTCGGGGTTAATAAATAGACTTTAGTAAAGGTAACCTCGTTAAACCTTAAAGCGTTACATTCCGAACAATTTAACGCAAGTTACCGCTAATCGTTATTCCGTTAACATGTAATAAAAATTGCTGTTTCGTAAAGCAAGGCCAACAGGGCTGAAGTTTTGCATAAAATAATGCCAGATTTGTTGAAATTCTCACGAGATAGGCAATAACCAGGATTTATACACCGTGAAATTTTAGTGGTTGTTTTCCCGAAACGAGGTGATTTAGTTTCGATTGTACAATCGATTTATAATTACTATTTTGACTAGAGTCAAAAATCCAATTGTGAAAAACGAAAGTCAAAAATGACCGCAAACCAATAGTAACGCTTCGTTGGTACAAGTAGCGTACGATCGTACGATAGGTTAGGTACCAACGAAGCGTTACTATTGGTTTGCGGTCATTTTCGACTTTCGTTTTTCACAATTGGATTTTTGACTCTAGTCAAAATAGAATATATATATATATATATTTATAAATATATTTATATATATATATAGCTCCTGGCCGATTTCGGCTACAGCGACTGCTAAACTAGTGGATGAGGGCTGCGGTTGTTCGCCCTTTCATGTGCCCTTAAATGGCTACAGTAGCCAATTTTATTAGAGAACGTGCGCGAACAGTGGCAGCACGTGAGGACACCTTCAACATAATGATAAAAGATGGCTGCAGGTGGTTTGGCCTTCAGGGCGTAGTAGTCAAAATAGTAATTATAAATCGATTGTACAATCGATACTAAATCAACTCGTTTCAGGAAAACAACCACTAAAATTTCACGGTGTATATTCACGAACTGATACCGATGATGATGATGATGATGATGGATGGTTGGATGTTACCGTGGCCGGATTTTTTTTTATTTAATGAAAGAGATAAAGAAGCTTTACCACAAATAGGAATTCTGCGCAGACGAAGTCGTGGGCAAAAGTTTATCTACTTATAAAAACTGTTTGTTTGAGTTTGCCAATCTCTTACTCGTCACTCTCGGCGCCGGTGCTAAGTAATAAAACGATCAAACGAATCATATGAATCGAAATTCTTTGCAATTTTCGCACTCACGCGCGCCGGCAACTCATATCTAGTGCGGTATTTTTAGTAAATAGTTGATGCAGTTTAACGGAAATTAACTAGTCCATCAACAGTTTTTAAAGTTTACTTATAAGTTAATCCGTTACTCGAAAAGTTAACTTCGTTAATTAACGATTAACGGATTAACGAGTTAACGCCCAGCAATGTTAAATACCCAGCTAAAAAAAAGTTTGTCTAAATTTATGTGTCGGCCGATTTTTGAGTGAAATAAATGAAAGAGAGGAGAAATTTTTTTTTAGTGGCAATATACAATTCAGATTTATTTACTTAGAAAAAAACTTTTTCTTGTTGGTAAAGTGAGGCCGAAAAAAAACAAACCAGAGAGTTGCATCTCGTTCTAATTAGGGTGATCAGGTACGGGTGCGAGTGGGACACAATTCTCTAGTTTCTCTAGTTTGTATGTAATCTCTCGGACTGCTGTCTCTCTCTAGTTGCCATTATTAAACTGTATGACTTGGTAATATGGGTCACTTTTGATTGACTAATAAAAGTTAGTACTCAGTCCTGGTTAGGTATTAAGTCCATGGTTCCATGATGCTTTGTTCATCAATTCGCACATCACTAAAACTGTCATGTAATCCTGACGGCGTCTGTCATGTCTGTCAGTGTCACTAGTCAATGTCAGTCACTGTCAGTTCTGGCAGGCTGGCAGGCTAAATTGCTGGCTGCGCTGCTCTTCGTTGTCAAATTAAATCTAATGAATTCATTCAATCCACGTCTCGTGGCGTACGTATCAATTAGATATCAGTGTTATCCCGGCCTTCTTATCATAGCGTAGCCCCGAAACCTCGCAAATTTTTTATTAGTTACTTATTATCAGATGAAATTCTGATAGCACATTTCGAACGTAAATCGCCGAACGTGATTGCTTTACGAAAAGAGCACAAAAAGTATTTTAAAGCTCAGAGTGTTGTAATAAAATGGAAATGGATACAATTGGCGATCAAGATATGGGCCCTGTACCAAAGTATGGCCTAAAACTAGCCTTAAACCATGAATTTCCTCTGCAAAGCAAGCAAATTATCATACCAAGAGCTAAGCAAATATTTGACATGATGCCTCTAACGACTAGGTAAGTACTGACAAACATTTTATATATATATATATATATATATATATATATATAAGCTATATATATATATATATATATATATATATATATATATATATATATATATATATATATATATATATATATATATAGCTCCATCTATTTGATTAGAACATACTCTACCTTTTGACAAAAATTTTTGTTTTAAAAAATAGTCTTATCTTAGAGTTAATAAATATTTTTATTCATTACCTTTCAGATATTTGGGATATTATGTTAACAAAAAAATGCTCAAAAAGAAGCCCATTATGAATTATATTCATATGATTTCTGCACAAAGAATGTATGGTAAGCTAATGATAAATTAATTCTTAGTTACTTTATCTATTTACTAATTAAAATTTCATTATTTAAAACACTGCTTTATACTTTGGCAAAAAAAAATTGAAACAATATTTTAATTAAACTTATTTTGTAAGTGTGATTATTATGATACACACTATTTATTATAAAATAAATACTAATTAAGCTGATTATTTATTGAATATAATAAAAGAAAACTTAACAATCACTTCACCCTAAAGCAGAGGGTTAAAAAGTAACAAGTATATTTTAAATTTTGATTTTCGTCACCAAGGACGCCTGGGACGCCTCCTGAGTTGCTAAGAGATTGCCTTTTAAATGTATATTATATAGGTACCATTATGATTTTCTGACTAATAAAATCAAAAAGACACTACTGGCCTGAAATAAAATTGTCTTATTATCTCATTCAACCGTTAGTGTGCTTGGTTGATGTATGCAAATATTTTGCCCAATTTTTTTCTTAATCAGTAAATAAGCAGTTCATAACAAGGCTGAAAAACAGTTAGTGAACATTATAAAACAATATTGATAAACAACCTTCCCAACTATATTTCAATAGTATGTGGTAATTAGCGTCAGACAAATACACCATGAAATTTTAGTGGTTGTTTTCCCGAAACGAGGTGATTTAGTATAGATTGTACAATCGATTTATAATTACTATTTTGACTAGAGTCAAAAATTCAATTGTGAAAAACGAAAGTCGAATATGACCGCAAACCAATAGTAACGCTTCGTTGGTACAAGTAGCGTACAATCGTACGATAGGTTAGGTACCAACGAAGCGTTACTATTGGTTTGTGGTCATTTTCGACTTTCGTTTTTCACAATTGAATTTTTGACTCTAGTCAAAATAGTAATTATGAATTGATTGTACAATCGATACTAAATCACCTTGTTTCGGGAAAACAACCACTAAAATTTCACGGTGTATAATTAGATTCCTTAAAATCTTTAAAGTTAAGATTAGAGTCTAAGCAGAAGTTTGTATTAGTCTTTTTTTTCTTGAAATAAATAGATTAAATTTTTACCATGATTTCTGAAAGTCCTTTATTAGGGTTGGGTCCTGAAGGTCTTACTTGCATTTAGCCTAGGCGAGCAGAACACCTTAGTTGTATACAGGGTAATTTTTTAATAAGTGCACACATTTTAATATGTCATTCAGTATCGTTAAAATAACAAATTTAAGAAATTTTCATTATATTATTTATTACTTATTTTTTTTGTTTTTCATAGTAAAGTAACTCAAACAATTATTGGATGATTACTATATCCAACCCAAATTTCAAAATTTTAAAAAATAAATTCTCAAACAGATAATCGTGATCTATCAATGATACTGACTGAATCAAATATCAAAATTTGTGCACTGACTAAAAAATTACCCTGTATTTGCCCACGTTGCATAATGTCTTGGTCTGTAAAACACCCTCATTGCTATAAGACTTAGTAGACTGAATGACTTGGCTGTAAAACAATTTAATGTAATAATGTTTTAATAGGTAAATAGTCTGGATTATCTTCACATCCAATATTGTAGAATGTCTTTATGGTATAAAGACCATGTAGTTAAATCATAAAGTATAAAAATTGTCTTAAGTAGTAACAATACATTATTTTGGGACCCTATTGATGTTTAGAAAATTTTATTTCCGAAGGTTTACAATCCCGAAAACTTCATTTGTCTGAAAGCATTTTTTCTGAAACTGTAAATATTTCAGCATTTACTTCAGGGTTCTAAAGGGGGGAACTAAAGGGTTCTACACAATGGTCCTGAAATAAATCCTGAAATATTACCTAACCTAACAACCGCTTTAGCCTAGTTGGTAGTGACCTAGCCTACGAAGCAAGAGGTCCTGGGTTCAAATCCCGGTAAGGGCATTTATTTGTGTGATAAGCACGAATATTTGTTCCTGAGTTATGGATGTTTTCTATGTATTTAAGTATTTATTTATCTATATAAGTATGTTTATCGTCATCTAGTACCCATAGTACAAGCTTTGCTTAGTTTGGGACTAGGTCGATTTGTGTAAGATGGTCCCCTAATATTTATTTATTATTTATTATTTATTACTTATTTAATAAAAATCCTAAAATATTTACAGTTTCAGAAAAAAATGCATTCGGATAAATGAAGCGTTTGGGATTTTAAATATTCAGAAAAAAATAATTCTAAATTTTGATAGGTAACCCATTATTTTATTATCACCTTCCTAGTACTTCAAATTCTATTAAGTAGATATTGACTTGACACTGACAAGTAATTTCTAATGCAACTGAATTTCTTCTGTGTGTTCACATGCTCTTTGTTTCACAAAATTATAATCTGTAGTTACTCATTTTTTATACTACATAGTCCTTTAGCAAATATAATGTTTCATCCACTTGCTCATTTTACAACTAAGACATTAAACAAACAAGATCTTTTGATTACATAGTCCTTAATACAATGAAGACCTTATACAATTGAGACATTCTGCCTACTTCCTGAAACTTAGAGAATTTTGTAATCATGGCATTAGATAAACAAGTCATTTTGCATACTTGGTCAGTGTACTACTGAGACGTTTTTAATGCCAAGGCTAAATGCAAATAAGGCCTTCAGGAGATTTGTTAGATGTATTTTCCAATATTTTTATTTTCTTGTATAAAAAATTCCGATCGTCTTTTTTCCCTGTAGAAAAATTTCCTGATATATTTATTTTCTTGTATAAAAAAATCCAATCGCCTTCTTTCCTTTTAGATGTATTTCCTGATATATTTATTTTCTTGTATAAAAATTTCCGAACGCCTTCTTTCCCTGTATTTTTTTTTAACGTACGCAAAATTTGTGTTCGTTCATTTTACTAGGGGCACAAATTCCCAGTCGTCTTTTTTCGTTATCAAATATTTTAAAATAGATTTTATTTGATTCTCGGTGGAAAATTATAATATGTATTCGCAATTTTGCCCGTTCTCGTTACTGCATGAATAGAATACCTACTACTTATAAGTTGATATCAACGTTGAGACAGATCTTATTGGCTTTTATAGTAAAAGCGGTAGAGTTAGGTATGTGTAGCGACTACTATCGCCATCTAGTCATCACATAAGGAACTAACAACTATAATCCTACATCACGCTATCGAAGTTTCTCAACTCGGCTGCATAAATACAACTTCCAACTTTCATCCATTGGACTTCGGTCCCCAGGCATAACATCTGCCTGGAGAGAGATCTCTCTATTGCAACTACCCTCAAATTGGTGACCCCGACGTGATATGAACACGCAACGCAACCTTCTGAATATGATTAGGTACAAATAAGTGTAAAAAAAAATAGAATAAGGCCCCTGATTAGGTTAATTAACAACTAGGTTAGGTTTGACTACATCAAAAAAATGCTCGCACTTCGGTAACGCGTTGTTTAATTAAAGTTCTCTGAACTTTGCAACAGTATTGTATATAAACCTGTAAAAAGTTAATAAAAATTAACGTCGTTATTTTTTAAGCATTAGCGAATAAGAAGTTTTGCCCCTAGTAAAATTAATGACTGCAAAATTTTGGGTATGTTCAAAAAAATACAGGGAAAGAAGGCGTTCGGAAATTTTTATACAATTAAATAAATATATCGGAAAATATGTCTATAGGGAAAGAAGGCGTTCGGAAATTTTTAAACAAGAAAATAAATATACCAGAAAATATGTCCATAGGGAAAGAAGGCGTTTGGAAATTTTTCTACAGGGAATAAAGACGATCGGAATTTTTTATACAAGAAAGTAAAAATATTGGAAAATAAATCTAACAAATCCTAAAAACATAATTTTATAAGATATATTAACAAATCATTCCATTAATTATGTAAGTTTCTTCTTAATTTTAAGTGTCAATCCTTACCTGTCCTTATCGTGTCAATACCTTTATTTTTTTTCAGTAAGATCAAATATGCTATCCATATAAATGATTTACGCTTTTCTTTACAACTAGAAGTATGAAGAAAATGTTAAAAAAAAACTGTAACATAACATTGTGTAAATCTCATTGAAAAAAGTGTAAATAATTTATGTTTAGCGTTTAGATTAATTTCGTCTACATTCCCACTTCGTCCACATTCCCATTTCGTCCACATTCCCATTTCGTCCACATTCCCATTTCGTCCACATTCCCATTTCGTCCTTTTCCCACTTCGTCCACATTCCCATTTCGTCCACATTCCCATTTCATCCTTTTCCCACTTCGTCCACATTCCCATTTCGTCCACATTCCCATTTCGTCCTTTTCCCACTTCGTCCACATTCCCATTTCGTCTACATTCCCATTTCGTCCTTTTCCCATTTCGTCTTTTTCCCATTTCGTCCACATTCCCACTTAGTCACAATTCTAAGCCGATTTAAATGCAGTTTTCGCTATCACTTAGCTTAATTCTCAGGGAAGATTTTATTTTGTGATTTAGGTATTCATGTTAAGAATAAAAAAGTAATTAAAAAAACTAAAAATCCACCTGCGGTGTAAATAGAATAATAAATTATAAAATCAAAAACCCGCCTGCAGAAATACTGAAAAGGTGGAAACAAGATAAAATGTTCAATAACAATAACAATAAAAAGCGAACTGAACTCAACAAAAAAAATCGAAAAAAAAACTAAATTCAATAAAATCCAATGACGTATCATTTATCAAAATCGGTTCAGCCGTTGTGTAGTTACGAGAGGACATAGGAATGGACATACATAGATACGGGTCAAACACATAACCCTTCCTTCTTCGCAGTTGGGTAAAAATACTTGCTAAGCACGGTGCGGGTCAATACTATTCAGATACACTACCAATTTTGTTACTATTTTGTTACGAAATGGGAATGTGGGCGAAATGGGAATGTTGTCGAAGTGGGAATGTGGACGAAATGGGAATGTGGACGAAATGGGAATGTGGACGAATTGGGAATTCTTTGTGGACGAAATGGAATTGCTGACGAAGTGAGAATGTGGACGAAATTAACCTAAACTATAGATAGCATGTTCAATCTTACTGAAAGAACAAAATAGTGACAAAGGCTGTATCAGTGTTTAAATGAACTCCTAAATTTTATTCATGAATTAAACAAACTCATTTTTAGGTTGTCCCATTGGAGGCATTGGAGGTGGTACAATAGGAAGAGGATTCAAGGGGGAGTTCTGTCGTTTCCAGCTCTATCCAGGCATTTATGAATATGTCACAGTCCCAGAATGTCAATTCATTGTCAATATTCGAAATGCAAGCAACAAAACCATTTTCCAGTCTGTCTTATCGACATACAAGTGAGTGGAAGTCGGAATGTCATGTCCATTAAAACTTGCAGTACAGTTACTGATTTATCAGTTATTATCTGATTAAAATAATTAACTACTTAATAATAACTTTAGCTAATGCTGCATGTGATTGATGTGATGACCCTATGATATACAATAATATAAATAAGATTACAAACAGCTCAGTTATCTTATAAATTCCTCTCTAATTCTATAATGGGAGAGCTTAACCCCTCGGAAGCGGGAAGTGAAAAAAACATGCATTCTAGCCTCAACTGTTTAATACCTATAAAGCCAATTTTATAGATACAAATAAAAATGGAGAAAGAATGCCTTTTTGGCATGGATCCATGTCTAAGCCTCCGATGGGTAAAATAAGTTTTTTTTAATCTAATATTTGAATGTGGCTTGAGTACACCTAAAGTGACTATGTCAGCCTTAAATAACTTTTACAATAACATTTTATCTGACAAGTTTCAACATCCCTGTGCTGTGCTGTAGAGAACCAATCTTATTTTAACTGTAATTTTTATTTCATATTTTGACCTCCTTATTATTGTATTATTTGTATTATTATAAATTTTATTTATATTACCTTGACAACTTCAATACAAACTCTTGTAAATTGACAGTCTTCAAGTCTTAAATTGCAAATTAGATTGCTGTTTCAAATTAATTACTTATGATATTAATGACTGGTTATGTATGCCAAGTTAACACAAAACTTAATAGAGATACCATTTATAATGAACTTGCTTAATAGTATATTTTACATAAAAAATGCAATAAAGTTCCAAACTATCGCATTTATAATATTAACAGCATAAGGTTATTAATTCCTATGAACTGAAATAATTACTTTGCTCACCCGCGACCTTAGACCTTAGGTTGCGGGTGAGCTAAGTACAGTAAAATTACATAAAGTTTACCACTGACAGATGGTTGGCCTTCATTTCATATTCAACTTTAACGACCTACAAATAAAGCCAATTTTAGAATACTGTTACCCACGTTTGCAGATTTTGTAATAACTACTTTATTTGTATGGTGTTAAAGTTGGAAATTAAATGAAGGCAAGCAATCTGTCAGTGGTAAACTAAAAGTAAACGTATTGTAATTGTTTCAGTTCATTGATGAGGACCTCCACAAAGTAAAGCCTGATTCAATAAATTACTTATTAATATTGCTTTGCAATTTTTAGAAAACCTAAAAAAGCACCAGCAGCATGGGAATGGAATCTAAACGGAGCAGACTGCGAGTACACGGCCCTGTATCCTAGAGCCTGGACTACCTACGACCTCTCTAAGTACGGGGTCAAGCTGGTGTGTCGGCAAATATCGCCTGTGATACCACATAATTATAAGGTTAGTCTTCTAAATAATCATGGGATAATTGATACCAACTGACCGGGTCCCAAAATAATCAAATAGACATATTATTCATCCAAGACTAAAGAACAAAGATTCCGGTCTGTATACATTCCTCTGGAGGGCACAGGCGTCTTCTCAGAATGAGAGGCCTTTGTCCGTAGTTCCCACGCGGATCCAGCGAGGATTGGGAACTTCATACGCACCATTGAATTTCTTTGCAGGTTGTTGGTTTTCTCTCATGCACCGTAAAGCTCATGCTCATGGTTAATTTCAAATGTAATTTCACAAATCATCATAATCAGCCGAAAGACGACAATTGATGAACAAAGCCTTCCCCTTAGGCTAGGTTCATACGCAAATATCTTGCACGTTTTTTTACGTATTAAATTTTAAACGTTCACTCAAGAAAACCGAGGCCTGCCCAGTTTCAAAACAAATTTGCTTGCAGCCGTTGAAGTTCATTGGTATGGATTGGTATGGACAATGTCTAGCCACTGCAAGCAAAATGGTCAATTAAGGTGTCAAGGCGACCTTTTTGTCGATGGTACAACGAACGGTAGATTTTCAATCGTGTAAAATCCGTTTTCACGCCGAATAGCTACAGTTGTCATCACGTGTGATCCTTCCAAAAGACGCTTGACCAAAAACAATGGTTATGGCTGTTAATGCCTAACTACCATCGCCGCAGTTAAAAACGCTGAAACAAACACGTTTCTTGTATGACGACCCTCTTTAATTTTTAACTTTATCTTATCTTTAGTATTTGTTGGTATAGCGGCCACAGTAATATTTACATAATCGGTGAAAATTTCAAGTGCCTAGCTATTACCGTTCAAGAGATAGAACCATGTGACAGACAGACAGACAGAGGAGTCTCAGTAATAGGGTCCGGTTGGCACTCTTTGGGTACGGAACCCTAAAAATGAGCTCACTATGTGCTTCGAAATGACACTAATATTTGTTTTTTTTTTGTAACTTAACTTAGTACTTGCTGCTTGACTAAATTGCTGACGTACTACCAAATAGTTTTTAGTTTCGCTCAAATACATACCTACTTCAAAATGACCTTGGGTTAGTGAAATATACAACCGCCTTATCTAGGTATTTAATTTGATGAAAATCGACCAAAGTCAGCATACCTATTACAGTAAAACTAATTGCCTGGCGTATAGTTAGTTATTTATTTACCTATGTAGAGTTAATTCTAATGGCATACAAGGCTATGTTTCGAGTACCGGCGTGCATATATCTATAGGTAACGCCATCAGAGTTGAGGTTACGCAACGCACACAACAACACGTCAAGTAATAACAGCGGTATTTTGACATTTATTCGTACCGATAGTTAGTTCAACAGACTCAACATAGAATTACAAGATTGACTAAAAATTTCTTCAACCTTTTTCTATATGAATAATTTAGGAAAATACATCTAGTTCAAACAAAACAGAAAATAAAATATTTTGATCTATTTTATATAAATCAGATAAGAATATTTTTCGCTATTTATAAAATACCGATTTTTTCTTGCGAATATTTCTTATCAGTTTCAAATTATTTTATTTCAAAAATAGGTTATATAAAAAAATAAAAATTATAATTATGCATATTTTTGCGTGAGTATTTCATCATAGATCATATAACTCACATTTTCATTCACTCAGTCATTTCATTCATTCACTATCTTTTTTGCAATCAGTACTTTATGTAGCGGTGTGTGTAATCATTCACCTCAACTCTCGTGGCGTCACCTATGCATCTTAGTATTTAATTTATTTTCACTTTTCTACTAGTTGAACTACATACAAGTAGGACATCCAAAAGCGGTTTTTGATCAATGGGGAAAACGGTTTTTTTTTTTCGATTTTCTTCATACATTACAATATAAACCTGTTTTGTATGTCTTACATACAAGGCTAGTTTTTTATGTTACAAGACTATTTTACGTCGTTTCTACTATACAATACATCTTCATTATTTATCTACTTATTGTCTTCATATAATGCACAATGGAAAAAAATATGACAATGTATGTATTTTCATATAAACCCATTTTACACCGAGTATTCAAAGTTCAAACTAGTCATCATCCGAGCCTATACGTCCCACTGCAGGGCACAGGCCTCCTCTCAGATTGAGAGGGCTTGGGCCGTAGTTACCACGCGGCCGCAGTGTGGATTGGGCACTTCACACACACCATTGAATTTCTTTGCAGGTGTATGCAGGTTTCCTCACGATGTTTTCCTTTACCGTAGAGCTCATGATAAATTTAAAAACTAGTAATCCATGCCCAAATTCCGAGCAAAAAATTCGTCGTACATAGAGATAAATCAATACCATTCATATCGGACAAAGAATATTTTTAAAGGAAGTAGTATTTTCAAGAATTACAATGGATATTGTGACTTATTGCTGAAATCATAAGGTTGAATTTCCAAGTCAATTCATGTGGTCGCTAAATCGCCTCTACTTTATTAAGGGTTAAACTTTTTAAAAATGCAACTGAATATCGTCACTAACGAACGAATAATCTTAAACCGACAAAGTTTCAAACACCTTCAAGAGACAATTATAAACAATAGAAATATTTGGTCACATGTTTGTTAGCGGCGATACGTTCATTCGCTACAATCGCATTAATTAAGTAGTACCACGTTCTTACTCAATGGAATTGCTCTACTCTTCAATTTGTGGAGGTACTCACTCAATTAATTTATTTGCATGCATGCTTCCTTATGTAGGCTTAAAATGATATATGATCATTGTGATATTGAAAAAAAAATCCTTTAGGTAGGTACTTAATGAATACACGGTCGTTATTATTATACATATTATTGTTGTAATAATGTGCATAATAATGGGTTACCTATCAAAATTTAGAATTATTTTCTTCCGAATATTTAAAATCCCGAATGCTTAATTTATCCGAATGCATTTTTTTCTGAAACTGTAAATATTTCAGGATTTTTATAAAACAACCCTAACCTAACCTAAAGGGTTCTACACGTTGGTCCTGAAATAAATCCTGAAATATTTACAGTTTCAGAAAAAAATGCTTTTGGACAAATGAAGTTTTCGGGATTCTAAACCTTCGGAAATAAAATTTTCTAAACATCGATAGGATCTCATAATAATGATTGTTCTATTTTCTTACTATCTATTATCATAAGGTACGCTTAATTCGGTGTTTTCCATTATAAAATAAGTTAATGTAAAAATAATATTTCTACGCCCATGTGGGCAGGATATACTTCCATTAATAATAATTCCAACAATTATACCATATTCTGAGAAATAAACTTATTATATTCTAATCTAAAGATTTAACCCTTTGTTCTTAAACTTTTGGTAAGCTAAGATTTAACATTCGTTTGTCTTTATCTAACACTGACATTCCCTTGCCCAATAAAGACTAAACATACCTTTTTTGCACCAAAACTCAATACTAGTTCCAGTTGTACGTAAATAGGCTTGAATCAGAACTATCCAAGGATAGTGTTAAAGAAACTCCTGTTCTAGACAGACATGTTAATTTCCAATTACCTACCTAGTAACACAAAGGGTATCTGTACTTCTATTAACATTCGTGAATCATGAATTACTGCAATTAGTTATTTCAGTGGTCTATTTTTAACTTTTGTTTATAAGCAAGCATAAGGGTGCCTTTCCACCACAGATGTGCTATACAGCTACGCTGCGATGGTGTGAGTGCCACGCTACGTAACTATAACTATGTGACCGTTTCCACTATTGCTAAGCTATGTAGCCGTTTGAGGAAGATCCAGAGCACGCATCTTCTCTGCTTCTTCTTCTTCTTATTAGGGGACAATCTTACACAAATCGAACTAGTCCCAAACTAAGCAAACCTTGTACTTGTAACTATATTTCCTTATACCTAACAAAACGTAGCTTATTTAGTTGAACCCATTTCTATCAGTGCTATGCTATGTAGACAAATGAATATCAAACGCATCCATGGCTACGTAGCATAGGAAATATCTCATTAATCTTTAAATTGGTACATCTATAATGTGAAACGGTACCGTTACTCCCTTCAGACAATCTGGCTGACGATTATACGTAGTCGGGTCATAAGTTCTGTCACACGGTTCGAATTTCAATAAGCATCACGGCTGGAGATCAAGGCTGGAGAAATAAGCATCACATTTGAATTTGGAATATTTTATGAATAACACAAAATAAAAAATTTTACATTCCCGCCATTTTCAAAAATGGAGTGGATGCAAGGAAGACCGTGTCGCTGTCATCGCATTACACCGCTGTGGTTACGCACCAAACCAAATTTTCAAACATCTACAAAATTTGAAAATCACGCTTAGGTTCGTATATCGTACCATTAATCGATACTGGGAAGTTTCTTCTTTTGAGGATAGAAAGAAAATTGGGCGTCCACGCTCGGTTCGGACTACAGCCGTCATCAAAGCCGTGAAGGAGCGAATACGAAGAAATCCCGTCCGCAAGCAAAAACTCTTAAGTCTTCAGATGGGTATAAGCAGACCCACGATTAAAAGAGTGATAAATGAAGACTTAGGACTTCGGGCTTATCGAAAAAAGACCGTTCATCTTCTCAATGCTCGTCTAAAAAAAATTAGTAAGGACTTTAGTAAGAGGTCCAGGATTTGATTCCCGGCTTAAGCAATTTAAAAATAATTTTTCATGTTCTTTTTGTAACATAATTTGTTTTATTTAATCTAAAAACATATTTATCATTATTTGTATACAGAGTGGAAAAAAAACGAACGAATGAAGGGCAACTACCTTTAATATTTTAAATAGTATAATCTATGTTAAGGACTCTTTCCGTTTAAAAAAAATATTGCATTTATGCATTTTCAAAAATTTTCTTGTCTTTGTCGGGATTCAAACCGGTCAAATACGCCCGGTTAATAAAAAATAACATAAACATAATAAATAACATGTGTTGTTGCGTTGTTGTTTAATGATGTAGAGTTTTATCTTTAATAACATACACAATCAATATAACAGAAGGTCACGAATACCAACAAATAAGTTTCGTTTTTTTCGTTTTGTTTTTATTCGTCACGGGAAATGGACCGCAGCTACCTTAGAATACTAGTAATTTTTATTTTTCAGGTTTTTATTCAGTTTGAAGGACGTGTTGTAGCAATAAATGATCACTATGAATGACGCTTTCGATCGGTGATATAAAGTACGACTTTATGTTATGTCATTATTTAATTTTGACCTGTTCGAGTTTCGGTTAAGGCAGACGATTTTTCAAAAATCCATAAATTTAGTATTTATTATTTTCAAAGATAAAAGTAAGTGTCCGTTCCTTAGGTACAAATTTGTTATTTCCAATATTTAAGATATTTTATGCAGCTGCGATCAATTTCTCGCGACGGGTGAAAACAAAACGAAACTTAATTGCTAGTTTACATGGCCTTCTGTTTTATTGATCGTGTATGTTATTTTAAGATAAATTAACCTTAATTAATTGACTAATCGCCGTGCTCACCAAGTACAACCGTCAAACTGACGTTTAAATGATCAGTCGTTAATTTACTTACATAATACCTCACTATTTTGAACGGTGGTTTAGGTACGTCAGTTTAACGGTAAATGAACTCAGCCCTTAAGTATCATGAAATTCACTAGTTGGTACGAGTAATCCAAGATTTATGTACATACATACCTTGATATAGATAATCCTTTATGATTTTGTCGAGGAAAAACAAACACAACCTTTCAGTCGCGTCCGCGCAGGTACTACAGTAGCTTGTGCCTGTGGCGTAAGCCGGGAAAAACCGAAATGTTCCAAAATATTCATTCTGATAATATTGGTTTAACTAGGCTTAGATTGATTTCGGGTAACCACGAAATTGCAGTATCTTAGAGGTTATTCGTTGTCCGTAGAAAAAACGCGAACTGCAAGAATGTCGTAAGCAATGAAGTTTGAAAAATGTATCCTTCAAAAAGGTCGTAACTGCTATTGTGCGTAGAAACTCGAACGGCTTAACTATTTTTTTATGAAAAACACAAACTTCTACAAGTCGTATCTCTAAAAAGTTTAAATTCGTCATTTTAAGGGCAGTTACGATCAAAAAAACTACAACCATTTTCCAAAATACTGCCCGATTTTGAAATTTTTTGTCGTCGTAGAGAAACGAGACCCGGACCATTCGACGCAGAAAAAAAAGCTGATTATAGCCATGTCATAATCAAGTTACGACCTTTTTATGGGATACGCCCTTATTGTTTTCGAGCGTCGATATATAGCCTATAGCCTTCCTCGATAAATGGGCTATCTAACACTGAAAGAATTTTTCAAATCGGAGCAGTAGTTCCTGAGATTAGCGCGTTCAAACAAACAAACAAACAAACAAACAAACTCTTCAGCTTTATATATTAGTATAGATAATTGCTATTTTTTTTAAGGTACCCTAAGTCCTTCCTACCCATACCATCTTTTTTAACCGACTTCAAAAAAAGGAGGAGGTTCTCAATCCGGTTGTATGTTCTTCTTTTTTTTAAATGTTTTACGTTCATAACATAAACTGTGCAATCTAGACTGCGAAAGTTTTTAAGTGTTTTTCGAATACTGAGGCGCTACTACGAAATTCGAAAATCGAAGTTCGTATCGTATTATCCCTCTCACTCTCGTGTCAAATCATATTAGCGTGAGCGGGACGGCACAAAACGAAGTTCGAATTATGCACTTCGTGGGCCTCTGCTCTTGATCTTTTATTAGCCCATCGACTGAAGTAGGAAGATAAGATTATTGTAATCGCAGACATAGGCATGCAGTATAGGCACTCGTCGAGTGCTACGTAATCGCAAATTTAGGGCTACTTGTTTATTTAATCTGAGTGGCTATTAGGGGACTACCTTTTTAAAAAGGTTGGTCCCATTGCGTGGGCATTTCTATTTTTCCTTGTAACCAATTAAGAAATTGGTAATAGGGAGTTAAAATTAGTCCGTTTACAATACAAAAAACCGTAGCAAACCGGAAAATTCTTCACTTCTTGTTAAACATTGTTAAACTTATATTTCACACGAAATACAAACTGAAACATGGATGCACAGAAAAACTCAGAAAAAGAGTGCAGCGCTGGGAATCCAACCCAGGTCCTCAGCATTCCGTGCTGCGTGCTAAACCCCTCCACCACCACTGGTCAGAAGTTTAGACACAAACTTTTCCTATCTATGCATCGCACATCTCAGCTTGCTTTTTACCAGCTGCTCCTGACCAGTGGTGGTTTAGGGGTTTAGCACGCAGCACGGAATGCTGAGGACCTGCGTTCAATTCCCAGCGCTGGTCTCTTTTTCTATGTTTTTCTGTGCATCCATGTTTCAGTTTGTATTTCGTGTGAAATATATGGATATCACGGGATGACCGTAACTTTGGAGTTGAAAAAATAAAAAATACAAAAAACTCCAAAAAAAACAATCTTGATTGTTAAACTTGTCCGATTTGTTACTTTTTTTTATTGTAAAGGCTTGAAAAAGTGCGTAACGAAACGGACTAGTTTTAACTCCCTATTAACAATTTCTTAATTGGTTACAAGGAAAACTAGAAATGCACGCCTCTGCGATAGCATTTTGGACGTAGTTTAACGAAAAGGATCCAAACTACTGACATTTTCTTCTTTAATTTCTCTTTTGTTCTGAAACTAGACCCAAAATCAAAAAGCGACTTGTTGAGGGTTGGATCCTTTTCTTTAAACTACGTCCTTTTATCACGTGCGGTGTCACTTGTGGTACCTAATAAAAATAAAAATAAAATACTTCTTATATTTTTATGACAAAGTTATCCTACCAATACTCACCTATTATAAATGCGGAAGTTTTTGAATGTTTACGGGCGTGTGTGTTTGTTACTTCTTCATGCTAAAGGCCATCGCAGACCAAATGTGTGTGCGTGTCACGTCAAGCACACGCACACGCAACAGTTGTAATAAATGAAACTGTAAGAAAGATGGCGCGCTAGATAAACGCGTCATCTTCCTTACAGTTTCATTCATTACAACTCGTCCGTGACACGCACACGCATCTGGTCTACGCCGGCCTTAAAACGGCTAGATAGCTGGACATTTGGAATAACTCTTAGGCTACTTTTTATCCCGATTCATATTGCTACGGGATTCATATAAAATCTCAAAATCCTTACCGCTAAGCCTAAAGACATGAAATTTTGCACGGGTAAATGAAGATCACAGTGTAATTTTTAAGAATATCACGGGAATTTAGTAAAATTCTGGATTTTCAAATCGACTGTGGGATCTAATTGGGATGCACCAAAAAAAAATAACCTTTAGTTTTTATATTTTTTTTGGAAAGAATAGGATATTTTAAGATACCATTTTCATCGATTTTGAATTTGGTTGAGTATTTAATTTTTTATATTTTTTTTAAGAAATACGTTGGATGACGTCACAGTGAGAGAGTCACGTTCCATTGTCTAGAAAAATTCAAGTCGTACATAACATAATCTGTGGCACTACTAATTTGCCTTGTCACTGTCAATAATACATGCACGGCTGAGGGTCCTAAATGAACCATGACAAATATTTTTATTTATTTCTCTTCTTAAAACTGCGATAATTCCTGTTTGTTTAATGGCGTGATAGATATTTATTATAGATATATATATATTTTTTATTAAAATCTGATATTTAAATACTTTTATATTTACTTGTAACGTAGTAATTTAATAATTAAATTTGTAAAAATACATTGGAAATACTCGTACACATTTCGGACTTTACAATAAATGACAACTGTTAAAAGCCAGGTGCGCATCATGTGATTAAAGTTCTGGCTTTGTCACTCTTTGCTATTATAAGCAGGAAAGCAACATTTCAAACTGTCAATTTGCTTTAGAGTGTAGACCTGCTTTATATCTGCCTTAGCGACGATTCACTGCAGGGGTCAAATGAAGGTCATTAGTTAAATTTTCTTTATTTAATTCAGTTTATCATATTTTTGGAATCTGATTTCTGAAAACGCTTCACAAAGCCTATTTCTCTAAACGGTTTTCGATTTATTATACGTTGTCAAAAATTGGGACATCCCAATTGTTTACACGAGCCAGTGAAAAATAAAAGTGCGTAAATGTCACGGATGGTGATAAAACTTAAATTGCTTGTCTATTGCTCGTACAATTGCAGTCATAAACAACTTAGCTGTCTAGGTATTCGAAGCTATCTGAATAATCGGATTTATCAATCGCATAATTGCATAGATCGCGAATGGACAGACATACAGACAGACATGGCGAAATTATAAGGCTTTGTCAATTCGATTTTCCATTTTACATTAGGCGACCGGATATCCCAGTGGTTAGAGAACCTGACTGCGAAGCTAAACTACGATTTTTAATTTCGTGGAATTCTGACATTTCTTAGTGTTACTAGGCAAAAAATATTTCCCGAAAATTTAAACGAGATATAACAAAAACTAGGAAATACAGAGCACAAATTCCTTAGTATACACATTAAAATTGGACCTAATGTAAGAAATCATTAATTAATACGTAGTTAGAATATTTTTTGATCAAACTGTTCAGACGTAATAAAATATTTAACCCTTTTATGAGTAAAAAATAAATTGTCTCGGGTATCATTGCGATGATTGACATATATCGCAAACTTTCGGACTTAAATTATAATCGAACTTACTCATTATCAGTCCCGAATTAAAAAAAAAAATTTAATAAACAAATAAAATTACATGGAAAATTACAATTATAATTAGTTGTTGTGTATTAAGTTTCAATCGTCGTCTCAAAAGGTTTGTAATTTAAAATTTCATAGACATAAACCATCAAATATCATTCTTCTGTCAAAACAATATTTAAGTCATTCGGCTTCTGTCTTGAATGTTCGAATGTGCTCGCTCTCCTGTTTCCGTATTATTTTTGTCCTTTTCGTTGATTGATATTATTATTTGCTTGAAAAGTTTTTGTTTTTTGCTGTGTTATGTTTTTTAAAGAGGACTAATATCATTATGAACTGTCACACACTTACCATGAATACACGAATCTCTTAAAAACCTATGAAATAATTAAATAAATATAGACTAATAAATGAAAACTAATAACTTTTTATAGTAAAAACTCTCCTTCACTATATTTATAATTAGTAATGTGCCTATTTTATTATGTTTCTAAAATAATAAATAGATTTAAAATGAAAACAGGTTTGTTGCCTCTGAAACTTCAAAATCTGGCATTTGTCAGAATTCCACGAAATTAAAAATCGTAGTTTAGACGTACTGGGTTCGATCCCAGGTCGGGGCAGATATTGTGTATTTATCTTCTACTAGCTTTTGCCCGCGACTCCGTCCGCGTTTAATTAGTAATGTGGGCATGGGCAGCTTATTTTTTTTATCCAATTTGCTTTTTCATTAATTATGGCTCTCCTTAGTTCCTCGATATAAAAAAAAATTACCCCCCCCCGTTACCCGCGTTCACATTCACCACCGTACTCCCAAGTCAAGCGTGCCTATAGAAGTTTTACTTCAAAAACCCCCGATTTTGAAACATTCTTCCGCTCCGCTCCGCTCCTATTGGTGTTAGCGTGATGATATATAGCCTATGTCCTTTCTCAGGCTCTAGACTATCTGTGTACCAAATTTCATTTAAATCGGTTCATTAGTTTTAGCGTGAAAGCGAGACAGACAGACAGACAGAGTTACTTTCGCATTTATAATATTATTAGGATTAGGATTAGGATATTATATTAGGAAGGATTTAAGTATGTTTATACTTTGCCTAGTAGTACCCATAACAAAAGCTTTGCTTACTTTGGGACTAGGTCAGTTGGTGTCGAGTGTCCTGCATGGAGTTAATGCATTATTTTATCCAGCATTAACTTGTGGGGATCATTTTTTAATTATTTATTTTAAGTTGTCTTTGTTTAATGAACTAAAACAATTACTTTGCTCACCCGCGACCTTAAAGGTCGCGGGTGAGCAAAGTAATTGTTTTAGTTCATTAATATGGACCTCCGCAAAGTAACGCCTGATTCAATAAATTATCTTTGTTTGTTGTTTCCTTTTATTTATGTAAGTGGGTCAATCAACTTTTTTTTGTAAATTTCTATTTACTCCTTTACAAGTAACTCTGTAATCTCTAGTTAGTGAAACCATGATTTTGCAGTAATTGGATAAACTGTTTATCATAGTGCATATGTGAAAACCAAAAAAAATAAGTATTTCTATGAAAAAAACCGGTCACCCAGGGGAAATACCACTATTTTCATACAAATTTCGGGGACAACATTGTACCCTGGGTCACCCACGAAATAGAAGCTAAACAAAATAAAATAAATATGGCAATTACACCATTATTGACTACAAAAATCTAGGGTTTTGAAAAGTATACTTTAAATAAGGAATAATAATCAGTTTTTTAATTATTTCGGTTTTCATAGAAAGTAGCAGAAAATCGTTTACAAAAAAAAGTTGATTGGCCCAAGTACTATAATTGCAGGACAGCAGTCTTCCCTGCGCAGTGTTCGTGTTCTCTGCTACCAACGTTAGCAACGAGCAACGCCACGTGAGCATCACTCAAACATGGACCGAAGTAGTTTTTAGACCGAATAAAAAAAACATAGGTAACTATTGCAACTTCTTTATGATAACAGTTTTAACAGTGCACGGTTAGGGCCTGAGCGCACGGCGTATTATTTAGCCGCAGATGCTACGTTTACGGCGCCGAAAAAAGTTACAGTAAAAGTGACTGAATTTGCCTTTACCTATTATACTGAAATGTCTAATTATCCAGATAAAGGCACGTTTTTTTATAAACACGACAACAATTAGAATTAAATTGTCACTATCCATGTGATCAATGCGTTATCTACTTATCAATGGTATTCATCTCACCCTAAATGACACCTTTTACTGATAACAGGCTATGACAATTTAATCTTTATGGTTGGCATGCAATCACAAGCAATCAAGGTGTACGATACCACTTTTTTTCAATCGTGTACTATGCATTAAGCTGGCCGTGACTTTCCTTCTGTACTGTGTGTAACAAAAACCTATACTGCCGTGCTAAGCGCAAGCGATAATTAAAAAAAAACTTGAAATTGATTTTTATGACATCAGATAACTTAAAAATATGCATCCAATTAACTAATTTAAATAGTGGTATCTTTTTAAACCATGTGAAAAAATTCTTGAAAAAGATTTCCCAGTCTCAGTTTTACCTAAAATCACTGAGAGAATTAAAGATAGGTATATCTACAATACTTAGGCAAATAGCCGTATATTTTAATACCGCCAAAACTTTTAAAACAGCGACATATATTCATTGTAATAAATAAAAGAAAATTATTTTTAAAAAACTTTGTTTTTCTCGAAACTCGCTTTCACTGAGCTGAGGCAGGTACCGCTTTTGCGTTTAGCACGTCAGTATACTGCTATTAACTAGGGTATAAAAACATCGCCATAGAAGGATTAATTTAAAAGTGATCATATTTTTAACAATTCAATTTATTTTATACCATATTGTAAAAGGAGCAGAGTCGAATCTTTGTGTACGTTTATGTGTTTGATGAAACTTTGGGTGAAAATGTGTTAGAAGCGCCTACCTAACTAATGTGACATAATTTTAATTACCTATCATATTTTCAAGCTAAATTGGAATTGGAGCGGTATTCCGAAGAGCATACTTGCGGAGTATCACTGGAGCAAAAGATTGGTGATACGACTTGTACTTTTACTGTCGCGAAGAAGAAAGATACAAATGAGACCATACACGAGGGTTATTGCCTGTGGAATGCGGCGAAAACTTCGAGCTACGTGTGGGAGTGCCTTAAAAAACATGGGAAGCTCGGGCCTGATCCTAGTCTCACGCCTCCACCCCCAAAAGTTCCCGATAAGTCGGAGGTTAAAGTCGAAGAAAAGAAAGACAAGGCGAAGAAAATTTACAAATGTAAGTTTAACAAAGAACTTAGTTTTTTCTATCGCTTTTCTGCGAATTATTTCCTTCTTATAACTAAAAAGTCAAATTTGTAAGGAAAGTAAGTAGACGGTACCTCGTATTAAATTACCCGCGAAAGTATATTAAATTTCTACTCTACCTTAAGGCCAACTGGTCGATGAATGAACTTCAGGCCGATACCTAATTTTGGTCCGCCGTTTCTATTTTTTTCTACATCGTGCAATGATTTTGAATCAATAAGTAACTCGTAATTTCTAAACGTGTCTGATTACATCGATAAAATTTCGATAATTCGACCAACGTGAATTGACAAAAGTATAATAAATCATTATGACGCGGCAAAACTGATATGATTTCGGTGATCATTATTTCAGGTGACTCCATAGGACTGTCGAGCGTGATATCATTAGATCCGGGAGGATCCGGCTCCACAGAGTTCTGCCTCGCTTGGGACATGCCCATTATTAAATATAAGAAAGAAAAGAAAATTCATAGACGGTAAGTCAACATTTACTTATTTATACTAGCTGGGCGCAGTGACCCGAAGTGAGTCTAGGCCTCCGACACCAGACTATTGCGATCTTGGGCCAGCTCTTGCCAGTCTTCGGTTTTTCCGCTGGCGTTCGTGTCTTCACAATGTGTTGTTTTTTTTTTGTGTTTAGTTTTTAAATGGGTCCCACTGAAAAACAGCGTTGCGGCTTGCCGCAACATTATGCTGAGTGGGGCCCAATTTATACTATTCGATGATTTTTATTTGTATCTTTTCCTGTCAAATGTATTTCCTGTGTATCGAATATGTGTAAATAAACATCTCTCTCTCTCTCTTTGACCCCGAGATCCGAAAGATCCCTACGGACTTCGTCCCTCCAGCGGTACCTGGGACGACCAACCAGTCTACGTTAACTCGGTTGTCCCAAGTACGCTATTTTCACGGCTCGATCCTCTCCCAACCTATCCACGTGTCCAAGACATCGAAGTCTGAATGCTTTGGTCTCTCAAATAATATTTTAAGTTAATTTATCAGCGTCAACGCAGAGCGTGCTGTTTATCTTTCTCGTTTACTTATGCTTAATACAAATCTTGTCGACTGCTTTCAAATAATATTTGGGTATGAATAATGGACGTTGCCGCAAAAATACATGCATATTTTATTAATGCATCTCCGTCAACATGTTTTCATGGCAATGTGGAACAATCTTATGTAATTTATGTAACTTACTTGACGTGTTTGAGTATGGCGCTTAGTCTTAAATTTTCCGAGTAAATTTAATTCGACAGATTGAGATCACAATCATGATAATACCACGCCACGGCGTCTGATTTTTTTTACATAAAGGTTATTTTTGAAGTGAGAATATTTCAAATTGAGTCAGTTTCATTACAAACGTGCAAAACTTTGATAGGCCTCAATTCAACACTGTTTTTTACAGGTATTATACAAAATTCTTCGGTAGTGACGGCATAGCCGGTGCCAGCATAGCTGCATACGCCCTCAAGAATTACAAAAATTGGGAGAAACTACTCGCGGAGTGGCAAGATCCCATTTTCACTAATAGGTAATATAAATTGCGATAACAATCTTTAATTCACTGCTTTCATTGTTATCATCAAGTGCCACTTGACTGATAAAATCCTTTATAATTTAACAACTTGATAACCTTAAATATTTTTAATGCCTAATTTTAAGACTAATAAATATCAACAATAAATAAAATTTGTCCTCTTAATCTAAAAATGCTCGTCAGGCTTATGTTAACTTAACATTGGCTATTATCTGTCAGTTTTACGTTTGCCTTCGCCAGACAGAAAAAAGCTAACTTTTGGTAATGTAACAGGTTTGCAACTTTTTATGAAAACGGGGATATATTTCCAAATGGGACAGCAATGGTGAATGTTATCGTTTTGGTGAGCGATACATTGGAACTTTCAACTAAACGCATGGATAGTTATGGACCATGACTTAGAAAAGCTTGAAAGGCAAATCTGTCGGTGTTTTGGGTGTTTATAGTGTAAACATAGATTCCCTTTAGTTTTCTTAATACATTTAGGGGCTGTTTCACCACTTTTCTTAAAGTTCGGATTAGCTTAATCATAACCTTATTTGACAGATGGAATTAAAATTTCTGTTTCACCAGTCTCGATTAGCGCTAAGTGACGGACAAACTGTTTCTTAATTTGATCATCAGATCAGGAGGCATTTAGCATTTTTATCCGTCACATAAAGTTAGTTTATTTTTTGTGGCCATGGTTGGAGAGCCCTTCAGCCGGTTTCAGAAAAATAAATCAAAGTATTTTTTATTTTTTAAAGAAAGAGGTCATGCTAAATTGCATAAAATAATTTAAATATCAAGATTTGAATGAAAAAATGTAGCTACACTTTTAGTATGTAAAAATAAATCCAAAATTTCGTAATATTTTTTAATAACAAACTTTTTTTCAGTGGCTCAATCGTTTGTTCTACCTGAACTTGTATGTCGCCATTAAAAAAAAGTTTATCTGTCAAATGTTTTGGCGCCACTTTTCGATTCGTTTTACGTGATTTTATTTTTCTTTGTTATTGTTAACAAAGTATCGTAAATAAATACTGTTTTTGGATCAATTATAATGTTACATATTTGTTTATGCAAAAAAAAAATAGACGTATTCAAAAATTATATAGTTAACCATTTCTTTTGCTTTAATAATGAGTGACTTTTTGAACGAAAGTGTGCGAACAGGAACGCGTGGTCGTGAAATGCGACGTTGCCATTCCGACTTTTTGTTAAACCCACGATTAGTTAAGTGGTACTTAGTTTGCACAGGACCGGAGTGGTGAAACTGAAAAAATACTAGCCGACAGATTTGTCCAGTACTTAGTTTATTCATTGGTTACGTGACCAGTAGTTTGACAATAAGGTGGTGAAACACCCCCTTAATAAAGTAATCAAATCATCCATCATCATATTAGCTGAAAGAAAGGAAGGAGAGGAAAGAAAGAAATACATGGCCTACTAAAATATCGCCTTCCGGTATACGGCTGCCACTTCAAAACTTGGTCTCCAACGGCTATCTGATAGCTATCAGCTATCAGTTGCGATTTGCTGAGCTATGTCGATAACTATTAAACCGGTACACGGATCTCCTCATTTCTGATTCAAAGTGCCAAACGCAAAGCAAACTTGAACTTTAATCATATGTGATGTCAGTGCACATTTTATTATCCGACAAGTTGAAACATGTTTGCTACGACCTACCTATTTTTAACTTCCTAGAATATGACCTATCTACGGCATCTCAATAGGATCGTGGGTTCGAGCTCGGGCTAGCACTTCTAAGGTTTTCGGAATATACAGGGTAATTTATTAATCAGTGCACAAATTTTGATACGTGATTCAGTATCGTTGATAGATCACGATTATCTGCTCAACATATTTTTTTAATTTGAAATTTGGGTTGTTCATAGTATAATTCATCCAATAATTGGTCGAGTTACTATGAAAAACAAAAAAAAATAAGTGATTAATATTATAACGAAAAATACTGAAATTTGTTATTTTAACAACACTGTGAATCACATATTAAAATTTGTGCACTTAATAAAAAATTACCCTGTATATAGAAAATCACATTTGACAAATGAAAACATCACGCGGGAACATGAACACACCTGCGAAGAAATTCTATGGTATGTGTGAAGTTCCCAATCCACAATGGGTCCGCGTGGGTATTCTGAGAGGAGGCCTATGCCCTGCAGTAGGACTTAGGCAGGCTGGGATGACGATGTTAAGTACTAACTTTATTTTAAGTGTTTTTTTTTCCAGTAATATACCAGACTGGTTAAAAAGTGCCTTAATGAATGAGCTTTATTATATCGCCGACGGTGGGACCATTTGGTTCGACGTGCCTGATGAATATCCCGAAGGTGATCCACGGTAATACTTTTTGTTTGACATGGTTTTTTTATTGGACTATTTCTTTTTTATGAATGGTTTGAGTTTGATTTCGAAGACGGGGTAGACTAGGATTGATCATCCTGACATCTGGAAAGGATAGTATGGATATTCGTATGATGTTCTTTTTTATTTAAAATTTAAAGGTAAATTTGAACCACGAAGAGTGTACAATTATTGTACATAATTATATTAATGTTACAGTACAATATAAATATTATTTATTGATCACGAAAAAAGTACAGAAAAAATTAATAACAATAAAAAATCAGGCAGACAATAGGCGGTCTTATCGCTCAAAAGCGATCTTTTCCAGACAACCAATACTGGACACATGTACTAATATGAACAGGTTTACGATTATGTAGGTGGTGTAATGTTATATTTATTTCAGACACGATTTCGGACTTTTCGGTTATTTGGAGGGCCATGAGTACAGAATGTACAACACGTACGATGTACATTTTTACGCGTCGTTCGCCTTAGCACAGCTGTGGCCTAATTTACAAGTAAGTCAACACGTTTGTTGTCGGAACGAATCTTTATTTATTATCATAATAATATTAACAAGTGACACGGATTATTGTTATACCTACTCAAACAGACAGGTATGTAATTATGAAAACTTTTTATTGTACAGGGGTGAATCAGCTTTTTTGTGTTGTTTACTCTGTTCCCGGCACAGACGTCAAATATAATAGCAGACTTGACATAACTACGTGTGTCTGCGTACATATCTCCTATTCCCTCGCGCTACAATGATCAGGAATATTGTCATCCCGTTTTCTCATGTGTCGCAACACTGTCCAAGAACCTTAAAAAAAATGACACATGGCTATGTTTTGAACGTCAGTCATATAGAATAAGCTGCCGAAGCTGCAAGCGAATTTTTTGGTAAACAGATTTTTTAATGTTTTTCTCATCAAAATTAGGACTGATTTATATTTAAAGATGGTGAAATGTAGTGCCTACCTTTGTGAAAGTGTTACATATGGAAATATACCAGGATTAACCTTTCACCGGTAAGTGTTTGTGTGATAGAGATGTGTGCGTTTTTGCCATTATTTGGACTCGTTATGTCAAGTCTGCTCCTAGTATTTCAAGTCTGTGGTTCCCGGTTGTCCAAGAGACAAGATTTGTGTAACCATAGCAACGGGTGACACTTGACGGGTGAAAAGTTGATTCACCCACAGTACAACCGTATACCTTTTTATTATAAAAATATATTTTTTAGGTCGTATTGCAATATATGTTCCGTGACACGATAGCACTCGAGACAGTGAAATGCAGAAAATCGCTGTACGACGGGAAAACTGTCAAGTTCAAGATCAAAGACTCCATCCCACACGATCTGGGAGACCCTGGTTAGATACACCTTATTTTATTTTATGATACAATTTAGATTAAGTAATTTTTTTTTGTTTTGTTCTGTTTTTTGGGCTGCATACCAGGCCCCCTTGGATTTAACCTCCTGCCGCCCACGTCAAATTTTGTTCAATGAAATTTAAACTTTTTCACTAATGAGTTGAGTTCAATGTCACATTAGAATAAGTCCTAATAATAGGACATCGGACCTCAGAAGGATAAAGGGGTCGCAGCCAAAGGCAATGGACAGTGTAAACAAAAAATTTAATAGGGATGTTGACACCACCAATCAACTGACGTTCTTTTTATGAGCTTTCAAAACACAATCTCCCATAGAGTTTGAATGACAATAGCGACATATGACGTCATTATGTTCGCATACTCAATCAAGTAACTATTTATACAATAAAAAATATTAAAGCAATAAAAAATCTAATTTTGCATTTAATCGAAAATTAATCTGGCTTTCAGGGCTGAAATAAAGCGTTTTTTTACTGGAGTCGTATCTTCAAATTCTTTTTTAATGGTGTCAACATCCCTATTGTTTATTTAATGCTAGCTGTTGCCTGCAGCTCCGCCTGCGGAGAATTCGTTTGTCGCTCTCCAGTGGGCACTATGCAATTTTCCGGGATAAGAAGCATCCTATATGTTAATCCAAGTTATAAACTATCTTTGTGGCAAATTTCATCAGAATCCGTCAAACCATTTTCCAAATCCAACCATACAAACTTTCGCGTTTATAATATCAGTAAGATTTGTAAGAATTTTATTGTTTATTTCGGATGTTTGAAAAACTCAGAGGGGCGAGCCTGGGCTCGAACCCACTACCCTCTGCTTGACAGGCCATAGTTCAAACCACTAGACTGCCACTGCATTTTTCACTAAGACTTACATGCTTTTATTTGTACCTACAGATGATATTCCCTTCTCAAACATTAACGCGTATAACATCCACGACGTCAGCGAGTGGCGGGATCTGAACATCAAGTTCATATTGCAAGTTTTTCGCGACTTCCGACTCCTCAGGGGACACAGTGCTCCATTTCCCAATGACAGGTGAGACATTTGTTTTTTATGTGATATATTTTTTCCACAATTTAGCCTCGTAGATGATAAAAGGCCTCCCGCGTAATGTGTAGTTTTAACCGGATTTTTCAATTTATCAAGTGTAAGCAAACTCTAAATACATTCGCAATTTTTGTTCGTTTATACTTTTTTTATGATTTGTCATTTTTTTTTAATTTGAGTGCTATTTCTGTAATCCTGAATGGTCCTTGCATCAATTCACCCGCCCTGCAGGTATCGTTCAATGGCGTATATCGACGATATCCGCGACGGCACGGAGGACGACCTGTACTCGCGGGCGACCGGACAGGCGGACCGGTCGCGGCCCGCGTCGCCGGACGTGCGCGCGCCGCCGCCGGACCGGCCGCCCGCGCGTGACATACTCGATCTACTTTACAGGTGCGGTGCCGTGTGGACAGCCGGTGGAATGGAACTGTGTACCGAGGGCTTAAATGTTCAAAAATCGCTTTAAAAAAGAGATATTAGTGTAGGTTTCGTCGCGAGATTAGAGGGGGCTCTCGAGAACTTTGGTTGTTTACTTGAGTCTGTATTTCGTGCAATGTGGCTTAAGCACAGTGATAGCTGTATGTTCTATACAAATCGTAACCAAAAACGAACAATGAACTGTATACTTACTTAATTCACGTGCAATTCTCGTAACGAAACCTATTCCGAAACTGATATCACAGTTGGTGATTAGTTGGTGACGATTGTAGTTATAATCGTTATACAATTTTTTTTGATACATTTAGGATTTCTTGGGACTTAAATCTCAACACAATCTTTGTTCATTTTCTTTCCATTGATTAATTGATAAAACGTGATATCAGTTTTAAACTATAGCATCTGTACAATAAGCTCTCGGTGTTTTATTTACAAGTTGAGAATGTAATCAATATTAATAGATATATAACAATAAAAGCCTTTAAAATTATATTCGTCTCTGCACTTATCTGCTTTTTACTTTTGATTTATTCAATTATGTTCCATTTCACCCAGCTTTTATGCGGTAAATTAATTATTTCTAGTTTTAACAAATACAGTTCTGTGGAGTCCAAATCGTCTTTTACTAAATTATTTCTGCAACAATATTCGTACATCTATAAGACTTTGAATTTATTACTAAGCACACACTTTTTAGGGTTCCGTAGTCAACTAGGAACCCTTATAGTTTCGCCATGTCTGTCCGTCTGTCTGTCTGTCCGCGGCTAAGCTCAGAGATCGTTAGTACTAGAAAGCTGTAATTTGGCATGAATATACATATCTGTCACGCCAACAAAGTGGTCTAATAAAAAATAAAAAAAATATTTTTTTTAGGGTACCTCCCATAGACGTAAAGGGGGGGGGTGATTTTTTTCTCTCGACTAATCCTATAGTGTGGGGTATCGTTGGATAGGTCTTTTAAAACCATTGCGGATTTGCTAACATGATTTTTCTATTCAGCGATCTATTTGCGAAATATTCAACTTTAAAGTGAAAATTTTCATTAAAATCGAGCGTCCCCCCCCCTCTAAAATCTAAACTGTTAGGTGGAAAAATTTGAAAAAATTCAGAATGGTAGTAAATATATCAAATTTACTAGGAAAATTATAGCGGCTAAGATTGCTTGGAAATTATTTGTAGTTTAAGAGTAAATAGTAGCCTAAGGTATAAAACATACCTAAACTTGGATGATTCCGTACATATTTTATTTTATTTTATTTGGAAAACCAACAGCTTAAAATTACTATTACATAATAAAACGAAATAAATAACAATAGAGCCAATTAAAGGTTTCCACAGATATGCACGAAGATATGCACAGATAAGCACAAAGACAGGATACAGTAAAAAAAAAAAGAAAAATTCAGACCAAATTAAAAATTAAAAAAAAAACATGAAACTAAAGAAGACATAATTAAACCACGGAATGAGGAGCAAAGAAATTGGATGACATATGATTTATAACTGCAGCAGGTTTTAAGCTGTACAGATCTAGATCCTCACAACGCTGACACAGTTCATTCATCGACCTCGCAGCACGATAAAAATATGAATTCTTACGGTAGTTTGTTTTTGCATAGTTAGTTATAGTTATTTCTAATGGGTGCTCTGGGAACACGAAAGTTAATATTATTAAGTAACTCTGGACTATCAACGGAACCTGACAAGATTTTAGCAAGATAAACAACATCATTCATCTTTCTCCTTAATTCAAGGGGCAGAAAATGGTACCGTATACACCTATCATGGTAGCTTCGATCAATAACATTCGATTTAAACTGAAGAAATTTTAAAAACTTTTTTTGAATAGACTCAATACGATTGATGTATATTTGATAGCAAGGGTTCCAGACCACGGAAACATACTCAAGGATAGAGCGCACAAACGAACAATATAACACCTTGATAGGTTTTAGATTATTAAAATTAGCGGAACTTCTCATGATAAAACCCAGAGATTTGTAAGCCTTCTTTATAATTTTATCAATATGGCTATCAAACAGTAATTTTGAATCTTGATGCAAACCTAGATCCCTAGTTGAAAGTACGTTAAGGATTCCTATTGAATTAAGCATATAATTAAATGATATTGGGTTAGGCTTGCGAGTAAAGGACATTGCAAGGCACTTGGAAACATTGAGGTCCAATCTATTGTTAATACAATACTCAGAAAATCTGTCAAGATCGTCTTGTAACAAAAGACAATCATTGGTGTTGTTAATAACCCTATAAATTTTAGTGTCATCGGCGTACAGAAGAAAATGTGAGTTTAAGAAGATAGAATGAATATCGTTAATGAAAATCACAAAGAGCAACGGGCCCAGCAACGAGCCTTGGGGCACACCAGAGGGAATACCAGCCCATTTTGACATAAATCCATTTACAGCAACCGCTTGAGACCTATTTTGCACATAGGAGGTAAACCATCTAAAGAGATTCCCATGTATGCCGGCATTGATTAGTTTTTTCAGTAGTAATTCATGATCTATTCTATCAAATGCCTTACTAAAGTCAGTAAATACAGCATCAACTTGACCACCCGACTCCATATTACGAGTAGTGTATTCATTAAATAACAGGAGGTTCGAATCGGTGGACCTTTCCATGTTGTTCGACAATAAAGGTATTTTTAAGAGATGAGTAAACTTGATTATGAACAATTTTTTCAAATATTTTAGCAAAAATGCATAATTTGGAAATAGGTCGGTAATTACCAATAATTGAACGATCTCCACTTTTGTGTACAGGAGTGATAAATGCGGATTTCCAAATTTTAGGAGCTATGCCTTCGTTTAGAGATCGACGAAAAAGGATACAGAGTGGTTTAACAAGACTCTCCGCACAATTTAAAATAAAAATAGGCGGTATAAGGTCAGGTCCTGCACCTTTATTCTGGTCAACAGATTTCAATAATCTTTTAACCTCGTCGGGAATAATCTCAATATCACCTAAAGCAAGCAAGCAGTATTAGCCACACTAGAATCTGAAATGTCAATAGTATAGTTAGCGCTTCTATTAAGGAAAGTTGTTTGGAAATATGTAGCGAATAGCTCACAGACAGACTCGCCAGTATCAGCTTGTAAAGAATCTAAATTCATGACAGTCGGGATACTCTGGGATCCCTTACTGAGTTCCAGAATTGTTTCGGGTTATGCGTTATAGCATTTTCAACTTTATCAATGTATTCATTGTAACACGACCCCTCCAACACTTTAGCTCTGCGCCTCAGCAATAAGAAAGTTTGATGATCTGAAAGAGAGCCATATTTCTTAAACTTAATAAAAAATTTGTGTTTCTCTTTTAAAACTTTAATTAACGCAGGGCTAAACCACGGGGGATACTTAAACGGCGAGACTAATTTATTAGGTATGAACCTAACTCTTAAACTATAGATGATAGAATTAAAAACAAGCAGAGCCTCATCCAGAGATGCCTCATTCAGAATAAGATCCCAATTCTTAGCATTTAGTTCGGCACAAATATTTTCATAATTACCATTATTGTAGTTGAATACTTGCTTACAATTGCTGTTTAACGGCTTAGGGGTGTCTAGGCACAGATCCAATGTCAAAGATTTGTGGTGCGGGTCTTCAGGTACCGCAAGGGGGCACTGACAGGGTAATACGATAAGTTTTTTATTAGAAAATGCTAAATCGAGGATCCGATTATTAGAATTACGTACTAAGTTAAATTGGTCTAAGTTGTAATGATAAAGGGTGTCAAAGAAAAAAAATTTGAGAATCACCCGAAATGCCACTTGGCTCAATGCGACCATCTGGAAGCAGCAGCCAGTCTATGTGAGGTAAATTAAAATCCCCTAATATAATAAAAATATCATTCGGAGCCAGGATTAAATTATCATTAAGCTTGTCAGAGAAATTTTGTAACTGCGTATTAAATGAGTAACCGACGTTCTCTGAACATAGGTATATAGTACAAATATGGATATTTATACACTTCTTTCGTGACCCTGTCGAAATTGTAACCCACACATCCTCCGCTGAGGAGTGCCAATCCGGCCTTCCACGCGCGGCAAGCTCCTTTCGAACAGCCAGTAATACACCACCCCCATACCTCTGTTCAGTGCGCTCATAGTCCCTATCCACACGCCACACCAGGTAACGATCATCAAACAATTCGCTGTCGCTAATCCCATCGAGTAGCCACGTCTCTGTTATTGATATAACGTCATATGAGTTCATAAGAGTGTTCCTTTTAAATGAATTAGTTTTTGTACGCAATCCCCGAGCATTTTGGTAAAAAAGATTCAAATTAATAGTTAAAAAGACAAACAATATCAAGAATAATTGTTAAAGTAGTTAAAGCCCATAATGTAAATACCGCGACGCGATGAATAAAACAAAGATTAATATAATATTCCGTAGTAAACAAACAAATACTGTGTATTATTTCTTTTATCATAATTAAAATTAAGGTAGATATAAAAAATAACGCAAAACTGGTAATATTCAAACAAGAGGCTAACTTAAAACTAAAAACATCTCCACGCAATTCCCAGACCAAATCACAGAGTACAACCACTATTTCAAAGAAGATAAGCGATAAGGCCGCCCATTGCTTACCTTATTTCTTTTTTGTCATGTACTTGTTTTTCTGTATTGTATTTTTTGTGGTGTACAATAAAGAGTCATTGTATTGTATTGTATTGTATTTCATAACAAAAAACCGAGTAACAACGTCGGGTCGGAAATGAATGAACTGGCAAGCGATAAGCAATACAAAAGAATGTGAACTCAGAGACATACCCGCTGCAGCGCTCCTCAACCGATGGTCCGCTATGTGAATATAATAGCTACTAAACAAATAAAAACCGAAAAGTATTAAATTTTCGAGAGGTCTTGCTTCACTTTTATCCGAAAAATTGGCGAGGTGTCCGTTTTTCGGGCAAGAATCTTGCAATGCTTGATCCAAACATACTTGCAATTTTTTTCCTTTGCTAAGGATTTGGCTTCACTGAACAGCGCTTTATTCTGCAGTGTGAGGTGGTCATTAACATAAATCTTTCCCTCTTCCTGGTAACCTATATCCTTAAGCGAAAGATTGCGCTGTCCACGAGATGCAGCTATGTAATTTTCCTTAATGAAGCGATTATTTAATGCCATAATGATATTTTTGTTTGAATTTTCTTGAAAGTTGGGAACACGGGCAATGTAGTTGATGTCTTCCCGACGAACTGGGCAACCTATAACTTGTGAAATTCGAGATACTAGGTCATAAAGATTCTCAGACCTTTTCATAGGTATCCCTTTTATTTCAACATTATTGGCACGGGCCCACTGCTCCTTCTCCTGCATATCATCATGGATCCTCGACACCTCCCCTTGCAAGTTTTTGAGGTTGAGAATTTCCTGATCCAGGACCTTAATCTTGTTATTCAGGACTTCGAGTGAAACCGATACTTTTCCAACTGAATCATGGGCTATCTCCACCGAGTCCTTAAGGTGTGATAAATCGGCCTTAACGTGCTTCATGTCTTCCACAAGCGAGGCTAAGGGCTCCAGCTGTCGCGTAATATTCTTGAGGCTGGTTTTCATCTCTTCGAGCTGAGCAATTAGCTGCGGGTCACTAGCTGAGATGCTAGATGTTGACTGGACATTTTTGCAATCAGAGCAACGCCACGTGTTTCTCCGCTCACCGAGTTTTCGAAATACGAAATCCTTAGAAAAATATTACTTGATTTTTTTGTAATGGCTACGGAACCCTACCTTGTGCGTGTCCGACACGCTCTTGGCCGGTTTTTTATATTTTAATTTGTTTGCACACGTCATCACAAATTTTATTGCATTTAAAACAATATTAATTCGTTTTTTTTTGCCATAAAATAATATTAAATCAAAGGCCTGAAATTGACGATTACGACTCAATCTGTGACACTGGCCATCCATATGGCACCAGCTTTTAATTTACCAATAGAAAATAAAAATAACTTCTCCAGGACCGCCGAGGTTGAAGTGGAAGAGTTCGCGCAAGACCAAAACGAAGCGAGGGATGTGGCAACGGCTGTCTGGGACTCCCGACAGTACATAGCGGATATGTACCCGGCTTGTGCTGCGTTGTTGAGGCGAGCTGTTGACTTGTGGGATGCGGATGGTGACGGACTTATCGAGAACGGAGGGTTCCCTGACCAGACGTATGACGCTTGGGTCATGACTGGACCAAGGTTTGTTGTTATATCCTTACTTTTACTTTAGTTTGAGAGTGCACTAGTAGCGGTAATTGGTCGATAAGATTAGTGGCTAAGAGGTGCTGCGCTTTAAGCTTACGGTTGGGTCTACACGTGGCCTACTTTTTACGGGAGGGTCTTATAGAATTTTCTATACCTACCCTGAGGTACAGGTACACGTCTAGGTCGTCTCACTAACGCCTCCTGGGCCTACCTCGTCGCCGCAATCCATCTTGTGGTATCCAGTCTGTGGCTATTTTAGCCACACCGATTTGAATCCATGCGGCTGACATGGCCTGCCCAGTCCCACTTCAGCTTGGCAGCCTTGGCACCCACATCGGTTGAGCGCAGCGCAGTGTTTCGGATCCGGTCAACCCGCCTCAACCCCGAGCATACTGCGCTCCATTGCTCTTTGGCAAACCTTCAGTTTGGTCTTCTGTAACTCCGTCAATGATGTTTGAGCATCGTAAGTTAGGACAGGCAGTATACAGATATGGCTGAGTCTCCGTTTTAGGGTTAGCGGAAGATCGCCCTTCATGAGATCTTTCATTGATCAATAAGCTCTTCCAACCGTTCTGCAATGGATACTAATTCGTAAAATATCAAGTTACTAATGTTAACGCGGTTTCAAGTATTAACGGCCTACTTAATTTCTTTTTCAGTGCGTACTGCGGTGGGTTATACATCGCCGCAGTGAGCGGAGTCCTAACAATGGCCCGAGCGCTCTCTCTGGACGACGATGTAATGGAATTCTCGAAGCTTCTAGAGCGAGCGCGAGCCGCTTTCGAGGAGAAACTGTGGAACGGATCCTTTTACCGCTTTGATACCAAGCCGGCCAACGACCGCGTCATTATGTCGGACCAACTGGCTGGACAATGGTAAAATATTTAAAAACATAAATAAATATAAATAAATAAACATTAGGGGACAATCTTACACAAATCGACCTAGTCCCAAACTAAGCAAAGCTTGTACTATGGGTACTAGACGACGATAAACATACTTATATAGATAAATATATACTTAAATACATAGAAAACATCCATAACTCAGGAACAAATATTCGTGCTCATCACACAAATAAATGCCCTTATCGGGATTCGAACCCAGGACCTCTTGCTTCGTAGGCAGGGTCACTACCAACTAGGCTAAAGTGGTCGTTAAATTAATGGTCGTTATATTAATTTGATTCCTGACTGTCTTTGGAAGGCTTAGTGGTTAGTGAACCTGACTACGAAGCTTGAGGTCCCGGGTTCGATCCCCAGTTGGGGCAGATATTTTTATGAAAAATACGAAAGTTTGTACTCGAGTCTTGGATGCTTAATATGTATTTTTTGTTTATTTATTTAAGTATGTATTTATCTATACACCGTGAAATTTTAGTGGTTGTTTTCCCGAAACGAGGTGATTTAGTTTCGATTGTACAATCGATTTATAATTACTGTAGAGTCAAAAATCCAATTGTGAAAAACGAAAGTCGAAAATGACCGCAAACCCATAGTAACGCTTCGTTGGTACAAGTAGCGTACGATCGTGCGATAGGTTAGGTACCAACGAAGCGTTACTATTGGTTTGCGGTCATTTTTGACTTTCGTTTTTCACAATTGGATTTTTGACTCTAGTCAAAATAGTAATTATAAATCGATTGTACAATCGATACTAAATCATCTCGTTTCGGGAAAAAAACCACTAAAATTTCACGGTGTATAAACGACGGAGTCTTGAATTAGAGCTTGTATGCTAAGTCAGTTAAAAAGCTAGTCATACAGGAATCGGAAAGTAACAAAGAACTATCTCCGACTTTCCGTCATGGAATAACCAAGATACCCAATGCCCATGTCATGTAATATTTTTATCCCACCAAAGTGCCTTCAACTTTAATAATATACTGAACTACTCAGTTTCATACTTGTGTCGCTTAACTTAACACTCGGATAAATCCATCCTAAGAATTTTTAAGATTTTGATATGAAAAGATACATAAGATAGATAATCTCCCAAGAGGGTAGAGTGGATTTACCCGAGTTTGAAGTTAGCCCATTCGCTGCCACGCATTGCTTCCCGATACGCTCGTAACCAGTACCAGCGTTTTCCGCATTGTGGCGAAAACTGTCTACGAACACAGTACACGCTTATCGGGTTCTTGGCACTGAATGTGTAGCGACACAATTACTGGCCCAATACCAAATACTTTTAATTTGTAAACAATTATTTTCAGGTTCCTCCGTGCCTCTGGCTCAACCGAGAAAGCGTTTCCCGAAGCCCACGTAAAGAAAGCACTCAAAGCAATATACGACAACAACGTCCTTAAATTCATGAGCGGTCAGATGGGCGCCGTCAATGGCTTCTCGGAAGACCGGGGTAAGGTGGACACGACCGCGCTGCAGAGCGAGGAGATGTGGATCGGGGTTACCTATGGACTGTCGGCACTGATGATATACGAAGGTAATGATGATTTATGACAGTATTTGTTTAGAATAAAAAATAAATAAAATAAAATTTATTTTATTGGCATTAAATGTGGTAGGTACAAAAACTTATTAAAAAAGGTGTTATAGTTATTACTTTAGTTCTAAATGGTTTCAAACGTTTCGACTTAAAATGTTATGTCATACCAAGTACTTACCTAACTTTTTTTCTTTATATTGCTACATGATAGAACCAATCTGTTCGGATGTCTGGTATTATGTGAAACTATCACTTTTCTTTTTCGTTTGGTATAAAGTGAAATCTCTCGCTGTGATGCGCATATTATTATTATTAAGTTCGCCTCTGTTTCTCTTGTTAACTGGTTATTTCATGTTCTTACGTACAATAAAAAGTTACGGTAGAATATAGGTGAGCAAACAAAGATTTGTGATCTGTGATAAACTAATTTTAGTAGTCGAACATTGTTAAGCTCAATTTATTATTTAATTACTTATTATACTATGGTATTACTGAGATGGGAAACGGAAAAATTCTAAACCTTGTATTTTATTCAACTTCATCTCATTACTTAAGAGAAATAATCCAAATTTTAAGCTTTGTAACTGGTAAGGTCAAGAACCTATTACTTTTTTCTGACATACTTTTTCTTTTTTTCTAGGCATGCACGAAGAAGCATTCCAAACCGCCGGCCGCATGTACCACACGCTCACTCAAATGGGCCTGTCCTTCGAGACCCCAGAAGCCCTCTACGAAAATGGCAACCACCGGTCCATAGCATACATGCGTCCTCTGGCCATATGGGGTATGTACCAAGCCATTATTGCCAGGCCACCGCTCCAGCCCATGGCGAACGGGCAAGTTGCCAAAGAGAACCATGCCAATGGTTTATAGTCAATGTTTTACTGGAGACGCAAGGTTGTGTTAGTTCACAAATTTATTGACAAATGGTCGAGTTGACGGTGGTATTTTTTTTACATTTTATAGCGTCTGAAAGTGGGGAAGGTTACATTGAAATGCAATTTACTGCCGCACTGATAGATGTAAAGAAACTGAAATTGATAGAATCCATTACTAGCTCATTCCATTTTAATTATATAAACCGTTCGTTCCCCAAATATCAGAATTGCAAAATACTAGATTGCCGACTTACCCTGTTTCTAAAATACCAAATTCCCAGAATACCAGACTTTCCTGTCACCGTGTTTTTCTCTATATCGGATTGCCAAAAAAGCTTGTTTTCAATACACCACGCTCCATTCAAAACCGAATTCCCATAATACCAGATTGTGAAATCGGTAGTTGTGGGGAGGCCAGGGGGTCGTGTTTTACGAGCCTGGTGATTTCACTATCTGGTATTATGGAAGTTGGGTTTTGAATGGTACATGGTGTATTGAAAACAAGCTATTTTGGCAATCCGATGTAGAGAAAAACATGGTGACATAAAGTCTGGTATTCTGGGAATTTGGCATTAGAAATAGGGTAAGTCAGCAATCTAGTATTTTGCAATTTTGATATTTAGGGAACGAGCGGTTTATACGTTTAGGGGTAATCTCTGGAACTGCTTTTAGTTTACGGTTAAATATTACTTGACGCCTTTGCGTATTGCGGTGATTTAGTTATATGGTCTTAAACTTACGTAGTTGATTTGTGTGTTTGGCGTGTTGAAATTTTTATTACGGTTTGAACTTGTATAAGTTTTGTTGGGAAAGTTACCAAAATGTTAAATTGAGTGAAAGAAATAAGGGCTTAGTGATGAGGCTGCGCAGATGCAATTGTGATGTGTGAATGTAACAGTTATATTTCAATTGTGCTATTTAAATATTTGTTGGATATAAATTCTTAAGTGAATCATCTGGTATACGTAAATTGTTATTTTTGTTTAAAAAAATCATCAAACTCCTCTTTAATAGTATTTCATTAGTATTTATGTGTAGGTACGTAAGTTTTCTTCTCATATTCATGCAACTCTATTATGGGAGAATGTGAGTTTACTATAAAAGTGGTCATTAGGAAAATTATGAATTGGATAGAAAAAAAAACTTGATACGCTTTTATACTTGTATTTTGTATTTATATCAACGATGCATTCGATCTTAAATTTGTTAAAAAGTTAAAGCGATATAGATATAGCGAATAGAATTACATTACGGGCTCGTGCAGCTTATGCGTTAAGAGTGAACTATCGAATGCCGCAATATAATGCTACTCGCAGTACTCGCACATTTTTTCTCGTACAATGCTAACTATGCATTTGTTGTGTTTTATCTGAAAAAAAAAACAACCAATAAGGTTAAAAAGACAACCAATTAGGTTTTAGGACAGAACTTTGAACGTTGTTGAGTGTATTAAGTAGTTGGTTTATTTTTCGTATGCCGTTTAGCTTCCTCGTTATCTATAACTGGTCTATAACCTAGATATAAATAATGGTTACAATAGATATTATAAATGTGATATTTTGTGCTAATTATTAACGATAGAGCAACATTTTGTAACAGTGTGATTTTATATATTCATTTTAATGTACTTTACCAATTATTATACCAATGACATTGCAACGAAAGTATTGTATTTATATTTTATTGTATTATTCTAATAATTTATTTAAAAGAACTTTATTTTAATGACAAAAAATGTTTATTGTACTTAAATAGGCAAGTATTTATTGACGTATGTTGTCATAAAAAATTAACTGTGTACGTAAGTTTTTTTTTTAATTTTGTTGATCCTCTAAAATAGGATAATACCTCTAGAAATGCAATAAAAAACTGTATCCCTTTTAACTTATTATATTTCCAAGATTATGCAGGCAAAAATAAATGCGATTTCTGTCACTTTAATACAAAATTACGTATAAAAATCTTTTATTTTTTTCATGAGATACCTCTTGCTTTTACAGGTGTAGTAACAATTATATTAAATGGTAATCAAAAAGCTATCAAATATCAGTAAAATGTCTACCATTTTTCAATAAATTGATGCTACACTTGTATACACACTAATATGTTCAAAACTAATTTAAGCACTAAATTAAAGAGTATACTTTGTACTACATACTTAAAAAATTAAATACGATTATAACAGACATTACAAATAAATAGAAAACTACAAATCTAAAATGAACAAAAAGTTTATTTACATATATTTACACCAAGTTATGTTAAACTTTTCAGTCTTTATTATTTGATGGATAATTATCTATTTAACGTTATCAAATTTTCAATAGATACCAAAGTTAATTGAAACTATTCATATTGCATCATTGATGTTAATCAGAACAGGTGTTGTAATTTGTTTGATTATTTATCTATTTGAAATAAATATTTATGTAACTGAACACCTGTAGGTATCATATAACCAAAAATAATGGTAAAAATCTGTCGTCCCGGTTGCGACTTCTAGCTAGAATTGTACAAGATGTTCCTATCCAGGCATATATGAAGGGTCCACGGAAAGAACATGTCTAGTCACCTAAACAACTTTTTGAGTTATAGCGGTTTGAAAGTTAGTCATCACGAACAATTACTATGGTAACCATTTCTTTAAAAGTGAAAAAAATATATAAGTATTATTTGCAGATATGTCTATTTAATATAATGGTAAGAGCTCTACATTTTGAGATTAAAATATCAATTTTCAAAAAGTGACTAGACATGTTCTTTCCGTGGACCCTTCATATATGCCTGGATAGGAACATCTTGTACATATTATGGTTTTGAATCCCCAAGGCATACACCCGAATCAAACTTTTGCCTTCCGACTTCCAAATTGCTCTTTAAATGGTGTCCTGTAGAGCTGAAATTAGACTAGGTAGATACATAACAATTTATCAGCCGAAATACGGATCGTCTGAATTGACCCTAACTAAAAGGCGGGGTTGGTATCAAAAGCCGTCTCAGTGTACTAAATCTGTGCTTACAATTTCATGGTTTTTACCCTCCAACCAGTCCATTCCTCAATAACTTTAATTTTCTTGTACAGTACAAGCTTGCCCGGTGAAGTAGGTACTGGCACATAAGTAAGTCTTTACTTCTTAATCATGTGTGCGACGCGGATATGTTCATATACATGTGTGCGCCGTCGCGATCGTCGCAGCGACCCGCCGCGATCGGACGGTCGTCACGACTCGAAGCTGTCGGTCGGTCCCGGGACGCAAAGTTCATCCTTATGTGCGTACCGCTATGCGTGTCCGAATCGCAGTCCAATCGTTCTCGAGAAGCTGACGCGTCGCGTTCCACTATCGTTGCCATGTGTTGCCCTCTGGAAAATAAACTTATTTCAGGGGTGCATTCGGACCTTCGTTACCCGTAGTAACACGGGACAATTTTATTTCCCATGTTACTACTGGCCATTATTAGTTGAGGGGAACAGTAGGCACTGAGCGTTGCTTTTTAAACGGCTCTATATCTAAATCCTTAATGATTGTTTGTCCTAATGTAATGTTTGTCCTAATGATCGTTTGTCCTACCTCTTTTTATTTAAAATCTATTAATTGTTCTGGATTTTTAAAAAAACAAACCCAACCTAACCTATAGAGTTCTAGAGTTCCTGAAAAATTCACGGTGTTAGGAACAAACATTACATTAGGACAAACGATGTTAGGGATTTAGAATGAGACCCTTTTTAAACATGCCTAAAAAAACGTTTGGCTATTTGTTGTATCGGAAACCAAAAAATTACAATAGTTGGTACGGTCACATGCTTTAATTTGGGACCCATTTCGAAAAAATATCCTTTGAATTCCTATACAATATGATAGGACTGTCAACCTTAAGTGGGTCCCAAATTAAAGCTCGTGACTGTACGAGTGAAGTGGGTTGATGTCGTGAGCTATAACTACGCATTATCTTACGAGCTCTAGCTCACAATTGTACTAACCATCTCTTTCTATCGTTATTAACCGACTTCAAAAAAAGGAGGAGGTTCTCAATTCGGTTGTATGTTCTTTTTTTTTTTTTTTTTTTTTTTTTAACGTGTGTTACCTCAGAACTCCGTCCTTAATGAACCGATTTGGAAAATTTTTTCGTTGTTTGAAAGCATATGCTTCAAGGTTGGTCCCATTGTTACCAAAATCCAGTTCTGATGATGGGATCCATGAGGAATTGAAGAAACTCCTCAAAAATTCAAGAGAAACGTATAGCGATTTTAGTATTTTCGGTGACAAATCGAGCATTTACATTCAGAAAGTATCATGGAACTCTGTAATAAAACGACACAACCCCGTCGAGCATTAAAAATAGAATTTTCAACATAAACTTATTTCGAAGTCAAACTGATGATTTTAACCTACGCATCTATTTTAAACAGAAACAACTAAAAAGCAAAAAATAAAAAAATTTAAATAAAAAATTAAACCTTCAAAAAACATCCAAAAAACTATGAAATAATAATTGAACCAAACCGACCACAATAAGCATAAAAATATCTTTCTTCTAATCTGTTCGAAGTCGGTGCCTCAGCACAAGCCAGCAGGAGTGTGAAAGCCCTATAGATAGTAGGTATGTAGGTAAGTTAGATTACTAGGTCCACTCCTGCTGCTGGCTCGAGCTGAGGCACCGACTTCGAACAGATTAGAAGAAAGATATTTTCATGCTTATTGTGGTCGGTTTGGTTCAATTATTATTTCATAGTTTTTTGGATGTTTTTTGAAGGAGGTTTAATTTTTTATTTAAAATTTTTTATCTTATACCATTTGACCGAGAGAAATGTTGAATATGATTGCGAGAATATGCGCGGATTAATGAACAATTCTTTAACCGACCAAGAATACCTAAAAAACCAAGAATAATTGTCTATCCAAGAGTAATATATGTATGTATCTGTATATAACTTACCTGTTGATTTGGTCGTGTTTCGGGTGTCCGAAGGTGGTGAACTGCGGACAGCCGTTCAGCGGGCGCGGCGGCGGAGGGATCAGGTAGTCATCGAGTCTGTTGTCGTGGTCGCTGATTGCCGAATGCATTGTTAGCGTGCTGGCTGAGATCTGACAAATAATGGAACATATTATTATTTGTTTTTATAAGCAATTAGCTAATTTCCTCTTATTATGTATTTAGTTTAGGCTCCGTGAAGAACTCAAAGAAAAACTAGCTCCATATTTCGCTGGAATTTAGAAAAATCTTTTCTTACTGCGCCTCTATGAATCAAAGACCCTCTAGTTGCAGTGGTTTAAGATGTACGTCATCCGTCAGTCAGACAATCAAGTTGCTCTTTTACAGGAATAAATAGACGAATCGAAAGGTCAAATACAGTTTTGTTGTAAAGAAAAATTTATTGACTTACGATAGATCGCGCCTTGTCATCAATCTCCGACTGAACACTGTTGGTTTCGGCCACGCTACCGCCGCTGACTGTACTCAAGCGTCCGGAGGAAGATGAACCTTTAAGCAAAATATTTTATTAGAGGATCCGTACTCTTCTTTCGTTCTTTCGTTATCTACTCTACAATTACAAAGTGTGCAAAGTACTTACTGTCACTTAAGCTGCTATTTGGACGCGTGTTTCCATTTCTTTTCTCAACAGATCCATTGTGGTCATGATCTGTAAAAAGAACATATTTTATATAGATAGAATGTAACTTTATTAAAACGTTAATTATTCATCGTACTTTTAAAAAAAATACTGCATATATGGACTCAATTTTGTCTTAGATGAATATTATATGGGATCAAATAACAAAATTTGGCAGTTGTATTCTTCATACCTCGCATTTAAAAGTTAATTTTTGCGTAACTAAACGCAGTTACATTCTACGGGAGCTGTCATCAAGAAAATAAATGATTGGAAATACTACATTAAAAATTAAAAACCACAGAAAAGTATTTATAAAGTATTTATCTCGAAATGGTTTTCGACATACTATATGAAAAAAAAATAGACATCCCTAATTACGTTTCAAGGCCATTTTTAGCAATTTAGGTTTAATTTACAGTAGTGGAAACAAATTCTAATCGATTAGGTTTGGAAGTCGCAAAGGCTTGATATCTTACGTTTTTTACTCTTCGAGAACATTTTTTTCACTCTCTCGAATGGCGTTGGTCTCTTCAAATTATCCTTAATCCTTTGTTGAATCTTGTCGTACTCTTCACGCATCTTGTTCAGCTGTTCTTGTTTCTCTTTCAACGATTGTTGCGTCTCGTTCCTGTTTTTCCACTCCATCACAAGTTTTTCCACTTCAGAAATAGTAAACACGTTATTCTTGAAATCGGTTATGATTTCTGCTAATTCCTCTTGTCCGTTCAAGGGAAAGATCTCTTTTCCGGATTTCGTGCTGCTACACCTATCTTTGGCATTTAGATTTATTTGGCTTATGTCACTTGTGGGAGTTTCTATATTAAAATTTTTGGATTCTTCGGTGGGTGAATACAAAAAAATGTCAGATTGTTGAGGCATCAGTCTAGAGCTGTTGGCGTACAAATTGTTCGGTCTGAATTTGGGACTTTCTACTTTGATGTTCGACGGTTGCACTAAGTAGTCGTGTTCTATCGCTTGTTGCATCCTACCGGCTGTATCGTCATGGACAGGAAGGTCGTTTTGGTAAAGTTGTTCTTTCATCTTTGGTATTTTCAGCACGGGTCGTTTATTTTTGTTGACGTTAGGTTTGTCTAAGTTTTCTTCCAAGTTTTGCGTGCAGGCTTCACTAAACGGATCAGGGGCAGGCTCTTCTGTTTTTGTGTCGATTCGTGAGGGAGAATCGACTGTGTCGCATGCTTCTACGATACGCAGTTCTTCGTCTGACTTCGTTTCTTTTTGATCGTCGTCTTTATCGCTTTCCGTCATATTTTTCAGGTAGTAATACATGTTGGAGAACTCGTTTATTTTCTGGAATGACCAAAAGTTTCAGTTGTAGAAGACCGATAACTATAGCAGTAAGTGCAAAAGAAAAATGCAATTGTTGAATATACATACAATACAATACAATACAATGACTCTTTACTGTACACCAGGAATAGTAAGCAATACAGAAAACAGGTACACAGAGAGTAAGTAACAAGGTAAGCAATAGATACATACCATATGGTCGGAAAGGACATCAGCCAGTCTGTTGTGGTGATGGTCTCGGGCCAGTTCGGTGGGAGTACGTTGGCGCACATTTCTCAGAGCGACTGCCGCGGCACCTCCTGGGCATTCTAACAACTGCCAGCATAGACGCTCCAGGCCAAACCGTGCTGCCCAGTGCAGAAGTGTTGGATACTCTTCGTTACCTGAAGAAAACCAATTACATTTTATCTCTGCCCTCTTCGCAATAAGTGTCTACAACTTTCTCGCCAAACGCGATATACATACTTGACATATCAGCCTTTGGATTAAACTGCTCGCTGGATACCAGCAGATTAAAATGTGGAGGAATGTTCTTCTGGAATGCGCTGAGCATCCAACTGTCTAATTGCTCTTTGCTGCTTGTTTTGAATCCTAAAGTCTGAAAAATTAAGAAGGTTAACTTTCACCATCCGCCAATCATCAAAACCTCATTTTTTTTAGAGAGAGTTATAAGTTATAACACTGCTTAGTTTACCTGGCACATGAATTCCAAGGGGTGGTCAGACGCTCTCAGCAGTTGGTCCAACTCTCTTAATCGACTTTCGCATTTAATTTGTCTTCGTCCCAATGATTGGCCGTTCTTGCTCACACGCACCCACACCAGCATTGATACATCCAAACATGATTCTGTATAGTTACAATAAATAATTAAGTATTTTTATCGAAAGTATCAAACCTAACATCAGTATTCGCTAACGCTAGTAACGATTCACTGAAAGCAGTATTGTTTCTAGGTGTTGACCATTAAAAAGAAGGAAATAATAAATACCTGGTATATCAAATTGGAGTGTATAAGGATTTCGCTTTTTGAACGTTGGTATATTAATGGCTTCTCCTTTCTTGTCAACAATTATCTTTATGCTATCTTCTTCTCTGATTGGGTCGTTGAGTAATGCTATCACACGACTGTGTCCCTGAAAAAGTATTGACGCTATAAGTCCGAACCGTTTTATAAACAACTTTTGTCAGATGTCATCTAATTATTCGCTGAATAGTTTAAGAACTTACAATTTTGACTTTCTTTGGCACTATGGAGAAACTGGTTCTGTCAGTGGCTGTGTCTTTGCAGTCTTTAGTCCTTAGGATCCCAACAGCAGCAGTCAGGAATGTGTCAACGAAGGATGTGTCTTTTTCGCGGACCGACATCATCTGCCACTGGTCCATCGTTGGATAATCTAGGTAATTAAAAGGTCAACTAATTGTAAGTGAGAGTAAGAGTTGGTAACGGTATAGTTTAAACACAACCTAAACTAAAGTTTAACTTCGAAAATTAAATAGGTAGGTATACTGAAAACGATACAATTGATGCAATTTTTTTTGGCAAAGAGAACACAATTTTGTTCTTAAAATTACGGTATCCTATTATCTCGCCTCATTCGTTTTCGTTTAATTCTTATTTCGTCTCATTCTGTATTCGTCACTCATTCTTTATTCGTCTTGTTCGCTATCCGTCATTATCTTATTTGATCAAATTCTATAACTTCTCTCTCACTTAATAAGTCTTATTCGTTTTTCGTCACGGTCTTCCTTAGACTCATTCGTCGTTCTTCCCTTTGGTTTTTTGTCTCATTTACTTACGAACATTTTTTAGCTTTTACTAGCCTTTGGTGAATAAGTAAATGAGACAAAAAACGAAAGGGAAGAACGACGAATGAGTCCAAGGAAGACCGTGACGAAAAACAAATAAGACTTATTAAGAGATAGACAAGTTGCAGAATTTGACCAAAAGAGATAGTGACGGATAGCGAACAAGACGAAGACGAATACAGAATGAGACGAAATAAGAATTAAACGAAAAACGAATGAGGCGAGATAATAGGATACCAAAATTACAATTTCACAGTTGATCAACTTACCCTCGCAGTTATTAGCTATAACTTGGTTCTTATCCACACCTAGTAGCATCACCAGGACTTTGTCAACTTTGAACAGATTGTCCTCGTGGGTTTCAGTCTTCAACTCCCCCATCTTCGTGGCGAGGCTTGGGCAAAGAATCACTATTTGTAGTTGTGACTTTGACAGTTTCTCTAGCTTCTCTTGTGAATCGCATGACATCAACTCTTCTGCTGTTATGGGTGTGACTCTATAAAAGAAGAAAATTAAATTGATTTATTTAAGTAAGTATACATATAGGTAGGTACAGTAAAAAAAAAACTACTGAGCGGATATTGATTCGCCAATCTTCTGCTGCGTGACTTTCGATTTCACTGTGTAGGTTTTTTACCTTGTCGGGCACACTTTGGTACCATCTAATTTAGAAGAAGAAAAATATTAAAAAAATTGAGTTTCTACGGTACCTGTAATGATGACGAGCTCTCTGGGACATGATTTTATCAAAGCTGGCGACGAGGTAGTCCGACCATAGCGCGCTCTCAGGAGACGCTGAACTCCACAGTATCGCGATATCTTCCATCTCTGTAACAACAAAAAGACAAATAACAATTAATTCAGGCAGTACGCTTTACCTAGCAGAGTAGCTACGTCACTACTAGTGCCTATTACTTACTAGCTATTGTAGACCGACTCTATCCAGTTGTGTTGACTTACTTCATCGCGAAACGTAAAAAAATTTGATTTCTTTCCGATGACTGAAAAGTCTAACATTTGATTGTTGACTCAGACTGGAAGGCGGCGCAGAGTTTATCTACAAAAAAAGTCTCTATGTGCCTGACTATTATGTACCTATCCTAAAGTGTCAACCTAGAGCGCTAATGAGAAAGGTACCTAAGTGGCTGCTTAGTTGTTAAGCGCATATACAAATTGTATACTTAGTTAAAATGACTGCTAAGTTACACAGGAACTGTATACAGGATCTGATGCACAATATCATATTCCATGCAACAATCTGACGATTGAACTGTCGTGATCTTATAACCTCTCCATCTAAGCAGAACAAAATTTATCTTTGAAAGGAAGCGTTGAGAAGGGATAATGAGGCGTGAAAGATGTCATTCACTCGATATCGCTGGGTCGGACTAAGTTCATGGCTTAGCATTTTGAATTAATATTCATGGCATGACTTAGTATAAGTTACACCAAATTACTATAAAGATAGCCTATGTCAAACCAGCTGTCAAATCTCAAGTGAAGTAAATTTCTGCAAGCCGCCGAAATTTACTACGTACCTATGTATCTATCTTATACTATTTTAAGAAAGTTTTAGCTTTCAGGCATATTGGACATCATTGTTGTTACAATAACTGCGTGCAACTCATGCCTAATGTTAACTATATGTTCGTACTATTAAAAGGAATAAGTAATGCTCTAAGTTATCGCAACAAAAGTTCTGCAATTGTAAAATAATCAGACGAACAGAACAAACTGCAGACTGTGCCACTTGAAATCAATTAATTGAGCATAACCAATGATTCATTAGTATAATGCGTTGGTACATTTCCCCTATCTCTACAGCCAAGATTGAGTGCGCCCAGTTCACAGTGCAGCCGTAAAAGAACACTACGAACGACACACACAATAAACATTGTTCTATAGTATATACAAGGAAAACCGTTAGTTGCCCGTATCTGGCTTTAAGTATAAAAACCTGCAATAACATCAGCTTATAAGGTATTGTCCTAAAAACATACTCCCATATCCCATAAGCTTGAATGAAAACATACGTAGGCTGTTAAATTTTTTATTACGATCAAGCACAGCGCATACGCATCGGCTGCTTACAAATATGCTATGCACCGCGCGCGCCGGAAACCCATTCGGATTTATACTTGCCCACCTCTGCCGCCAAATGCAGACGGGACTAAATGTAATATCCGTTTCCTAAATAGACAAACGTCTATCAACGTCGCCAGGAATAACTAACGCGGCGATGCACCGGGTAACGTGCGAACAATTTTGGAATAACTTGAAACACGTGGAGATCTCGATATGCGGCCGTTAAACGTTTGACTTGTGGTGGAATGTGGGATAGAGTGCAGACTAATAAACCGCTGCCAATAGGATTGTAATAACAATAACACGTGATTCAAAGACCGCTTTGCATTCAAAGAACCGCAAATTGCTTCTAGCTAGTGCGGTTTATCCCGCGGACATTTCTACATATACTTCCTAATAATGAAACCTTACCTACACAATGAAATAACTTAGCCATTTACTTAATTTGCATAGAAGTCGAAAAACTTAGGCTCATTTAGAAACACGAGGATAAAAAACTCTAGCCCCTTCTTCAAGCTTATCGAAAAACTTATTGCGGCAGCAAGATAGGTACACTTCAGATTATTTTTATCCACACAGTACACTCAACGCAAGAAGGATGTTGCGCAAAGATTTTAAGTAGAGCAGACCAAAGGTACACCCGATGTAGGTAGTGTTGGTACCATTTCGGGCATAAAATCTGTTTCGCCTTACTACAGTTCAGTGCCCGGCCGTTTGATGTGCTGAGTGAAATATTACAGTTTTCTATAAGCGTTTTCGTGTGTCAGGTAGCTTTTTGTGCTGGCGTTTCAGCTGGCCTAATTGAGGTTTGTGGGTTTGTTTTACATAATACGAGAGTAACGTAAAACAGATTTTTGTTTAAAACAGAATATTAGACGAATAGGTGAAGTCCGATGGTTAACCATAGGTACAAAACGATTTACTGGACAAAGTCCCATTTTGAAACGGAAATTACTCTTACAATAAAATTGTACGATTAGTTGTCAGTTGCACAACGGAATGTTTCAAACTATTTTAAATCCAAGTCAGGGGTCGTGCCGTTTTGTCCGCTAAATAGTCTTACTTAGGCGGACTGGCTTGGACCAGAGTTAACTTTTAACTTCTTACCCAGGGTTAAATAATGTCGAAATGTATGGGACTGGCAACCTAAACCCAAGTTTGGCGATTTAATTTTTTAACCCTGGAACATGGAAATCGTCACTAGGTAGGTACTTTGAAAAAATATCGTATCTCAAAATCGATATTTTGGCTTAATGAACTCTACTGAGTGTGCTTTAAGGTTCAGTTTGGTTTACACATTGATTTGAGATACGAGCTTTTTCAAAGTGGTGACGAATTGGCTTTTAATGTTTTTAATTTTATGTCTGTAAGGTATTTTTTGTATGGCATGTTACCTGAAATAAATTATTTATTGTAATTAAGTACCGGTTTTAGCTCTAAATAACAAACAATGTAGTTAGTTCAAGTAAGAGGATGTGACCCATTTGAATTGATGAGTCGTTCTAGGAACGGGGAGGAAGTAGCTCGTAGATGCCTACTATAACTTTATTTTATCTCGTTAGGCCCGTTGTTTAGACGGCTGTAAATTAAAATGTTAATTTATTTAATTTATTGAATCAGGCGTTACTTTGCGGAGGTCCATATAAATGAACTAAAACAATTACTTTGCTCACCCGCGACCTTACAATAGTTACGTTTATGCAAGAAATGTGCGTTCATGCAGTTCCTCCACCTCCACACTGTACGAACACACACAAATCACATAAACCCAACCATCACCACCACCAAGCTACACTGACGCGTTTCGAACTCAACCAGAGCTCATCTTCAGAGTTACCACAACCGTATGCTATGTTACCAAATGTTAAACTAACAAACCAAAACAAATGTTTTAACTTGTCACTGTAACTTCTCAAGTACCCACTTTATTTTTCTTATTCTCAAACTACCCCACAAAAATTAACTTTTATTGACATATTTAAAACTACCTTGAATTTTTGTTTATTTATTTATAAGGCATGTTTAATTAATACTAACTGTTCAAATTCGACCCAAGCCGCAGTAAAGGAGAAGATACTAAATTTACCTGTTCATTAATAATAGACCCCATAGTGTTGTACCTAATTTAATTTATTTAATCTGGTGTTACTTTGTGGAGTTAACAAAACGGTCATCTTGCTACACCGTCTCCATACATTCAATAAACCTACGATTGTCCGACACATATAGGCTTAGGCTGTCCCAAAAGTCAACGATAACGCCAGTACGTTTACTTATGCCTAACGCGCGGGCGCTTACCATTGTATTTACTACATATTTCTTTCTGTCAAACGGTATAAGAGGGTAACAGTAAGAGATAATTAATGCGATTATGAGCGGCCATGTATAAGACAATATAATGGTCTGTGATACTAGGCAAGAGGCAGTGGCGTAGCGTGCCTTGGAGGGGCCCTGTATCAAAATTAGTTGTTGCTTTTCCCGGGAAGCACGAGATGAAGTGACGTTGTGGATAACATTTTACTGATTTTTGCTTACACACGTTAGGGGTCTCTTGTGCCCGGGGCCCCGTATCATTGATACGGCTGATACGGCGGTAGCTACGCCCCAGGCGAGAGGCCAACAAATAACAGTTTAAAAAAAACCATGTCTCTTAGTTAAGCCTACCAAAAGTCGCTCTCCTCCACTTCCACATCAATCAACATTATGTTACACAGATCCTCCGTGCGTACGTTGTTGGTTATCATGAGATGCTTGAGCTCTATGTAGAGTGTAGACGGTACTCGTATCTTTGAGATTTTTGGTTATCAACTCTTATACCTCATGTTTAAAGTCGTGTACCTAGAGTTTGAAATAATTCAGTGTCTCGTAGTTCTGGTGACAGTTGGGCCTGTGTGCGTGATTATGGAAGCGAAGAAGTGCAGGTTTTATATGAAGACAACTTATAAGTGACGCACATAGGTACGCAATTATTTAGAAAATCTAATGACGGAGTAGCAAGATAAGTTTTTTTAACTAAAATGTAAAAACTTTGCATTTTCAATGAAAATACTCTCGCGATAATCTCGTGATAAAGTTTTAATTACTTAAAAGTAATTAAGAAAATTTTGATGGGAAAAGTAAAATTGTACTGAATATTTTTCTAGGTGGTGTAACGCCTTTTGCGAAGTAGCAGCACTGTCACTTATCGACGACGCTTAGTAAACAACACCGCTCAAGTCCAAAATTGGCGGTTTTCACTTTTGAATACCATTGGATAAAACTTCTCATGACGCATCAAATTGGGCTTTACATTTATGGAAATAAAAAAAAAATTTTGCACGGTATTGTTTAGCGACGTTATTCAACTTTAGTAGGTATTATTTTTGGTTTGTACAGACTTATATTCGTCAGTACCTACAGTTGTAGCCTAAGATCTCATCTTAAAATTCTGCCTCTGTCAGTTTTTTGATCGAAATATGCCTTAAAATAGGTCACATGGGATCATATACATAGGCCTTTTGTAAAATAATCGTATTTCTAGTTATTTGTACTGAAATAATTTGAATAAATTATCTTATCTTATCTTATATAGAACGCCGTAGAGTTGCCAGCCAGAAACTTACCACAACTATGTCAAAAATATATTTTTGTCTTTAATTTGCATCAAAAGTAAAGGAAGTGCCATGGAAATGTCACGGAACAAAATAATTAGAAAAAAAGTAGGGTACCAACTCCCAGTCTGCGCAATCTTAACACCGGAAATCTAAGAGTTCCGACAGACATGATAGGTGGTAACCTATTTTTTTCTAGTTTTTAGTTCCGTCTTTTTTCTATGGCACTTTATTTACTCTCAAATAAATGAGTGCAGTTTAAAAAAATATATATTGTAAAAAAGTGCCGGCAGCGAGATTATGCTAGACAGCCCTACGACGTTGTATGACCATAAGTATCTAAAACTTTGTATTTAAGTACCTAAGTCACATTTTGACAAATAAGTGCACAACTTCAAGGTGGGATCATACACTATAAGTATAAGATGACTTCGAAGATTAGGAGGAGGCAACAGCTGCCCTTACATCGTCACCCCTCCACTGTAACAGCCAGTGCATAAATACAGGTATGGTCGGCAACAGAAGTGGTTAAGCGGTGCATGAATATTCAAGCATTTTAACCGCTCGGGTCAAACGTCACCCATGATTATTACCAACGGAAGGGCTAGTCACGACAGCCCTTGATGAAATTAGACTCAGCATCGGTATTTTTTTTCGTTTTCATTAACTTTTAACTCTTAGCATCATCTGTTTCAATAATATTTGCTGAATGGACAATGACTTAAAAACTCTATATATTGGTTTAAGAGTTAAGGCCGTATGTCTAACGCTGGGGCACTCAAGATCGCTTTCTCCATTTGTTTCTGCCCTCGTCTTTAATCATGTGACAGAAAGGTGCGGTGAAAAGGATTATGATGCCAAATGCCTAAGACAATAAGGCCTCTGGTTGTGGTCCTCAAAATGATCTACAAAACCTCTCATTACGTTGGCAGTAGAGTTGTGCTTAGAACATATCACGGACGGTCATCCACTGCTGCTACTGTCTTTACCTACCTCATTCAATACTACGTATTATCTAAACTAGAATAGACTAATTAGACTAATTAGATTACAGACCAAAAATTAGTGAATATGTAGGGTATTGCCAATAATATCAGACGCTGACGCTCGCGCCTTTGCCTATACTATACTATAAGTATTTAAAAATGAATCCGGTAATATTTCAGTCATCTGAAATTTACCATGAGCTTTACGGAAATAAATCGTGGGAACGACACCTGCGAAGAACTTCAATGGTGGGTGTGAAGTTCCCGAACCGCAATGGGCCCGCGTGGGAGCTACGGCCCTGAGAGGAAGCCCGCGCCTTGCAGTGGGACGTATATAGGCGGGGATGATGTTTATTTTGATCTTTAATGACGGGATAAACATTTATTTACCCCAGATAAAATTTCTGAACAAATTAAAGGGGTGTTCTATTAAACTATCCGAACGATCAGCTGAAATATTTCTGATTAATTTTAATTTATCACAGTACTTAAATACTTCATTGTTCGCAACGATTGTACATACTCTGAACAATATCCATCATAATTATTTAGGTCAGCGATTAATTAAAGAAGTAGGCAGTGGTTGAATAACCACGTGATAGCAAACACTGAACTCGCCATTGAGTGCTCCACATCCGATCGCTATGATTCATGACATCAAAATAAACATCCCTTCTTTTTCCCTGGTTTCTGTCGGCTCGCCGCTTAATCACCCAATCTGGCGCCAGATAATGATTCATTATATCATGTAACGGACAATTTGTGCCACATTTTCTTGTAAAGATGCTTGTTCAGTAATTTTTTCATTTTTGCCCGAAATAAACTTGCGCACAATTCTCTTCTTAACGTCCCCTGACACTAGTTAGAATCTAACTATCTAAATAGTTAGATGTTATATGTATGTGTGTGTATATTGGGGTGAGGCCCAAAAGCGTTCCAATCGTATTGTCAAAATTGACGAATATACGACCTAAATAAACCCAATTACCTTTGCTACGATGACGGTCACAGACACCTATCTCGGAGTAGCTAGATAATGGGGTTTAGTTCGTGGAGCATGGACATAGTAACGCAAAAAGATACAGCTATTGATGCATTTCAGAACAAGTACCTATCTTTGTACATTTATTTAGCAGAAAATCTACAAACATCGCGTCAGTGTTGCACATTCACAACACCCCGCCCGCCTTTTCAGCTGCTTACCTTGTCCGTTCATAATTTTGATCATTTGCAACTTCGATATTAACGCTGTTACTAGCATTTTTTAGAAGTCTGCCAGGATTAACTACATTAACGAGTAATTTTATTAAGTTTATAGCTTTTGCCCGCGACTCCGTCCGCGAGGAATTAGTAATTTGGGCAGCTTATTTTTTTATCCAATTTGCTTTTTCATCAATTATGCCTCTCCTTAGATCCTTCCGGAAGAAGTGAAACTTCATAATAAACCAACCCAAGATCCAATTGTAACCTAGGTGTAAGAAAACAAAATTAACAAAAATGATTCCATCTTCTATTATTTCTTAAAATAAAAATCACCTTGTACACTCATTGACCTGGAAACATTAGGGAATAGGTAGTTATTCGGGAGTCCCACCCGTAAAGAGCAATGAAGGATGATGAATGTGAGAAAGAAAATGGATGCAGGATAAAAGTGCGAGAGGAATAATTGCGAGAACTGGTATGAATGTGAATTAGATATATAAAGGCCTTGAGACATGTCGAGGGCACCAGTTAAAAAAAAAAAAAAAAAAAAAAAAAAAATACGCCCCAACCCGCTCTCAACCCGCTCTCAACTCGCCCCCCACCCACCCCCAACCCGCTCTCAACTCGCCCCCAACCCGCTCCCAACCAGCTCCCAACCCGCTCCTAAACCACCCCAACCCACTCCCAACCCGCCCCCAACCCGCTACCAACCCGCCCCAAACCCGCTCCCTACTCGCCCCCCCACCCGCTCCCAACCCGCCCCCAACCCGCTCTCAAGCCGCCCCCAACCCGCTCTCAACCCGCCCCCCCCAACCGCTCCCAACCCGCCCTATCTAACTGGGCTATCTAACACTGAAAGAATTTTCCAAATCGGAGCAGTAGTTCCCGAGATATAGACGTTTTACTTCCAAAACCCCCGATTTGGAAACATCCTTCCGCTCCGCTCCGCTCCTATTGGTGTTAGCGTGATGATATATAGCCTATAGCCTTCCTCGATAAATGTGCTATCTAACACTGAAAGAATTATTCAACTCGGAGCAGTAGTTCCTGAGATTAGCGCGTTCAAACAAAAAACCTGTTCGATAAATTCTTAAAATAGACGTATCTTTCTTATTTGTGAACCGATTCAAATGAAACAAACACTAAATGTTAATCCAAGAAAATACCAACATATCAGTGAAAACCGCATCCTTCTAGGTTAAGCCGTTTCTGAGATTAGCGCGCACAAACGCACAGACAAACAGACAATAATTCTAAAAATCATTGTTTTGGGTTCTATTGTGCTAATAAATAGCCCTAGTGACAGTTTTTCTCAAAAATCTTCAATGTACAGACACCGACTTGTTACAGATTTATTATATGTATAGATATAGATTTTTATTAAAGCAACTTTATAGCAGAGCTTTATGAAACGAAGTAAGTTTATTTTTATCCTTACGCTAGTACTGGGAGCCAAGTTTCTTAATTAGTAAAGCCATTAATTAATTGATTGGCGCCGCTGTCGGCAGTGTGGGTACCTTGCAAAGTACCTAAATGTGTTGTTACTATTTTAAGCTAAGCGGTCAAATTGTACATAAATGAATTTCATGATTATTGAGCCCGAAATTGACAACGAAAAGGTCCCAATCAATTGAGGCAATCAGACCCTGAGAAAGTTAATAATCGAACTTTGTTTTGTATTTGTTTTTTCCGATAATGAAACTGCCGGTTAGTCGTACCTAACCTTCCCAATCCAACGAATAGTATTATAGTACTAAGTACAGACAGAGCCAATACCGGTTCAGTCAAAATATTTATTCAGTGTCTAACTTAATGGGTACAGTCGAAGTAACCGAAACAACTGAATCGTGACTCACTGTGGAACCTTTTCACAGCAAATGCCACAGTGACATAGCATTGCTTGACAAGAAAAATCATTATTACGCTTACTGTTACTGTGAAAACGTTCTATGATGGGTCAGAAATGAAATGGTTCGTGTATGTGGTCTATACATGTCAAATTACATGAAGTTTGAAAATAATGGTGGAAAACATACATAGGTAATAATTTTATAATTATTTTGAATATACTTAATGCAATTTTCTTAGAAATTGTCAACTTTACAAGACTGTTATAAAAAATATACCTAACCTAAACCAATCAGTATATCACAAGATCACGTTTCACCAAATATAATGTAGGTACGAAATATCTATATCTCGTAAGTCATACTTTCGTATTACAAGTATTTTAGTATTTGTAACTAAATGCTACTAATTACAGTTAATACAATAGTTCTATTTTCACGAAACTCCACAAGCTGTAGATAAGCAACACTCATAGGCAGATCTCGTACGTGAGAAAAATAATTATTGTAGAATTTAAATTACGCTTTAGTAAATAGGAAGTAAGTAAATAAACTTATGTGCACAAATCAGCCTTGAATGCGGTCAGAACCGATAAGTAGTGTCGCCACGACGCCGGATCGCAATCGCTTGCAATAATTCAATATTGTACTAACCTATCATACGTGATAATGTCGACGTTCCTTGTAACAATAGGACTATACGCCATTAACTCAGGCGTAGCGCAAAGGATGTAGATACGACGGTTTTCTTGTCGGCCGATCTATATTGTGGCATATCTATAAATGCGTCTGGCGCCTCAGAGTGCATTGATATTGCACTCTGTCAGTATTAAAAATGTGTTTCAAAGTAAAAAAATTGTATTTGCCGTTTTCAGCACAATTTTAGGATGAATGTTAACCGCGGAACTTAAAAAGACAGCATTTACTTACCACGTTACAAAAAGAGAGTAATATTAAAGTTTTGTGTATTACCCACTTATTGTTAGCTACTTCATACTATTTGGACATGTCTATCTGTTCACATAAAAGAGTAACACGTCACTGACTGACTGACAGACAACACCCAGCTAATTCCCACGGGATTACTGGCCTTTTTTTCATTCATAAGTAGATGACAGGCCGCGGACATAAGTTAGCGTGAATATAATATGATATTATGTAGATCCTAAGTATTATAGCTATGATACTTGACGTACGACGCCATTTTTTTATGGCAGAATTGGCGTCATCAAACTACGTATTGAAGTAATAATTACTTAGGTAAATGAATCGAGGGGCTTTCCCCTTACTTTTACTTAATTTTACGCACAAGGAAACTTTTTCCTTGTGCATAAAATTAAGTAAACTACTTAATTGACCACAATCGCACCATTAGGATTAATTTATACCGATAGATAACAAGTCAAATTATAAAAAAATCGGCCAAGAGCGTGTCGGACACGCCCAAGGTAGGGTTCCGTAGCCATTACGAAAAAATCAAGTAATATTTTTCTAAGGATTTCGTATGTGTACGGAATCATCCAAGTTTAGGTATGTTTTATACCTTAGGCTACTATTTACTCTTAAACTACAAATAATTTCCAAGTAATCTTAGCCGCTATAATTTTCCTAGTAAATTTGATATATTTACTAGCCTTCTGAATTTTTCAAATTTTTCCACCCAACAGTTTAGATTTAAGAGGGGGGGGGACGGCCGATTTTAATGAAAATTTACACTTTAAAGTTGAATATTTCGCAAACAGATCACTGAATATAAAAATCATGTTAGCAACCCTGCAATGATTTTAAAAGACCTATCCAACGATACCCCACACTATAGGGTTAGCCGAGAAAAAAAAAATCACCCCCACTTTACGCCTATGGGAGGTACCCTAAAAAAATTTTTTTTACTTTTTTTTCTTCAATCACTTTGTCGGCGTGACTGATATATATATTGATGCCAAATTACAGCTTTCTAGTACTAACAGTCTCTGAGCTTAGCCGCGGACAGACAGACACACAGACAGAGACGGACAGACATGGCGAAACTATAAGGGTTCCTAGTTGACTACGGAAGCCTAAAAAACCGCCCAAGAGCGTGTCGGACACGCCCAAGATAGGGTTCCGTAGCAGGTACGAAAAAATCTTTGCATACTTTATTTATGTGGCTGTTTTGGTTCCAACGTCGGCGGTACAGCACCATCTATCGGTGAATATGGTAACTAAGAACTAGTATGTATGTATGTTGATTGTTTTTCAGATGTAATATATTTTTTTATTTGAAAGAAGATACCGTTAGCGTGATCTTATAGGTACTTAAAGAAAAAAAATGCTTGCAATGGCGGTTAAATTACAATCTTAGTTTAGAAATATTTTTTTACAAAAACTTAAAAACTGCTCAACTGATTAATATGAAAATAATTTTCCTAGAAAGTTTTTATTAAGGTTAACTTACTTGATTTTTTTCATATTTTTTAGACGTGCGGTTCAAAAGTTAGAGGGCACATTATTTTGAACTTTCGGAGTGAATATCTCCTTTAATATTCACTTTATCAAGAAATAGTTTTAGAAAACCCCTATTTATTTTCAAATACCTATCCAATGATACCCCACACTATAGGGTTAGTCGAGAAAAAAAAAATCACCCCCACTTTACGTCTATGGGAGGTACCCAAAAAAAATTGTTTTAATTATTTTTTATGAAATCACTTTGTCGGCGTGACTGATATATATATTGATGCCAAATTACAGCTTTCTAGTACTAACAGTCTCTGAGCTTAGCCGCGGACAGACAGACAGACAGACGGACAGACATGGCGAAACTATAAGGGTTCCTAGTTGACTACGGAACCCTAAAAAAGAGAGAAAAAAGTACCAACTTAAATTAAATAGAATCAGAGATTATTTTGTACATTTAAAATATAACTTTTTTCAAGCTGCTTTGCATCAATAATTAATCTTAGTATTTTTTTTTTTTTAAAGTCAAATGTATTTTTCTTGTGTCCGCTAAAAAAGAAATTAGTGAAACGACGTACCTAATCTAAATTGTAAATGTATGTTCCTGAATGCTCGGACTCGTCTTAGTAAATAATGTTGGCGTTGAAAATTACACACAAGAAGACAATACTTAAGAGATGTCCGTATCTAAAGGACATTTCTATTTGCATTGTTGGTTACTCGAGCTCTTGAAAATGAAATTGAGTACTCAAATTCCAAGCTTTGTGCTCATGAAACAAACTTATGTATTGGAATAACTCACAGATAAAGTAAAATAATTCTAAAAAGTCCGCTTCTAATTTCACTAGGTACTAGGTAGTGTAGGTAGTGACTTATTTTATTTCGTAGAGTAGGAAGAGCGGTAGTATTTTTTTAAATATGTATGTACATTAAAATATGTATAATATATACTTATATATTTTTTACATGTACTTGTTTTTCTGTATTGTTTTCTTTGTGGTGGACAATAAAGAGTCACTGTATTGTATTGTATTGTATAATAACGAAATAGCGAACTGTAGTCTTCATAAAAAATAAACTGAAAGCAATGTATTTCTTTTTTAACAGACTTATCATAACTCAACGACAATCTACATAATACTCTTAATCTACCTACATAACTCATATTCTAACTCGCGCACCAAAATCCTATCTAAACTAGTCGTTGGCGACAAAGATACAGACATACATAATTTAACAGGCCCCACGATAGCGATTCTGCGTGTACCTTCAACTCTTGTTCCTCACATTTAAATTCATTCCACACGTACATTACGGGAGAGGCATCGATGCATGTAAATCACCCTATGATTATTCAGCCATGCTACAACCCTGTAAAGGTAATGTGTACCGTGTAACTAATTTAAATTTGCCTCTCCCTCAAACCAATCTCGCCTCTGTATCTTAGACGTTTAAGTCTCAATTCACTGGAGTAAAGAGTCGCATGAGTGAGGTTAATTTGATGGTGTACGTTCTTTGACAATGATTTTGGGCCGGTTAGGACACCGTTGAACTACAAAGTGTTGCGCTTGTCCAACGGTCTCAGTAGGTTGTGAGGGCTCACAAAGGTGACGAATGGAATAAAATTATTAACTGTGCAGCGTTAAGGAGTACAAAGTTGTTTAAGTTTATTATTTGAAAAGAAATACATATGAGGGGTACTTATAGAATCAAAGTCCGCTAAATCCATTTTGGTTTTGTATGTAAATCCCTACCAAACCAAAATGGATTTAGCGGACTTTGATTCTATACCCCTCATAATGTTGTTTCTCTTCTTAAAAAAACTCTACATTTATCTAGCTATATTTATGGCATTTTTAGCCACAAACAACTATTAAAATTAGGTAAGTTTGCGCGGAATCATTTTAAAAGGGATACAAGTGATGGTTCTGTTTAGTTTTATACTTAAAACTCGATTGAAAGCACTCTATAAACCATCATGAGACTTTAGAAAAACAAAGGATAAATGCCACTTAAAATCACATCCTTTACAATGAATTATAAAAAACGAGTACAATTCAAACTCACTTGCATCCAGCTCCATCGTCACTCAAATTTAAAGCTGCACCGAACAAGAACAGTCTATCATTGCACTCAACTGCAGTGTCCTACGAAGTGTCCGAGAGCGATTCGCGATCGTGATAATGTGTGCTGGCGGCGGCGCAGAGCCTCGACTGAGCGACTGGCGTCAGCGGCGCGCGCGCACGCTCTCCGCATACTAAAATCGCGACACGATAATCGCGAACCAACTCACCCCACAACCTAAACAAATTTGGGCTCGACTCAATATTCCCCTGCCGTTATCTAGCGCCAAATACAACCCCGTAAACTGTTTATAAATACGTCCGTTATGCGACTCGCGTTTAACAATCGCTTAAGCGTTACGGTTTCTTAAAACTGATAAGCTTATTATGGGACGAATACAAATATTCATATTTATTGATATGGCAGCTGGCGATTTGTTGTTACATCTTTAGGATGCATGCATGTATTACAGTTACGTATTGTCAGTACATAATTGGTATCGAAGTACGTTATTGTATGATAATGATATCATATTTTTTTTTAGTTCCCTATTGTTTAAGATAGCTGGTCGGTTAAAGGTTAGAGATATGAGGAACATCACAAGTGCCGCTTGTTTTGGGTATTCCTTGGTGCAGCAGTTATCGGAGTCCGCGCGGGGCCGAAGGGCGGCGCGGGAGCAACGGACTCTGGTATCTGCCCAACGTCTCCTCTGGCATGTTTATGACCGTACATCATCATCCTAATCGTTAACTATTACTTAATAATAGAAATAGCTGTGTCTTTCCTTTATTCTTTATTTTATCTGTAACTTAGGGTCAAAAAACTGATAACATTATGTGTCTTTGATAGGCTCAATAAATTCCCAGAATAAATATTTAAATAATGATTGTACTCCACAATAACTTTTGTTGTAGGTCCTATCTCCTACTATGATAAGATAATTTTAAAAAATACAGTCGGAAAGACGAAAAAAACATACCTTTAAAAGGAAAATTTTTTTGTCTTCTTCGTTTGACGACCTCTTCTTCCTTGTTTCCGTATCGCGGCGGGGGCATCTTGGGCACTTCGCTGGGCACAGCGGTGACCTCTCCCGCACCCGCCGCGCCGGCCGCCAGGTATCCCCCCACGGAGTGTCTCCGGCGGCCCTGGAGAGGGATCGTGTAAAAAACTTCCTCGCGTTCCTGCGGTCCTTCTGGTGTCACCACTGTTGTGCTGATTTTGCCTTTTCTGTGGGAAAAGTGAAAATGTACCCGCGCGAATAGTAGTTATACCACCAAAATTAAATTAATCAGCAACAAATATGTACCTTCGTAAGAAAGAGTTACTCGCTTATTATTTTAATAGCTCTCACGAGTTATATGTATAGAGTCTTTTTAAAGACGGAGACGTCACTGTGGAAAAATCTCTATTGCAGAAATTGCACCTATTTAGAAAGTTATAGTAAACATTTATGGCTTACTTAATTCTTGGTGCAGTGGAGCTGTGCCTCATGTCTCCTGGCGCGCAGTCCCCTGGCCTTGGCTGTCCTCGTAGGAAAGCCTCAGCCTGTTCTGGTTCCTTGGCTGAGAGAGAGCGTAATAAAGCCCTAAACTCCCTTCGTCTAGGGCTCTCGGGTTCCCTTCGCCGTGGGGACCCGAGGGGTCGGGCATCAGCCCAGACACGGCTTGGAGCCGACCGCGAGCATGGCTCAGTGGTCGGCGCATGAGATTCCGCGCTGTCCAAAACATCGGCGTTTGGAAGCGCGAAATATGATGGGTTATCTGCAAAAGAAATATTTAATTTTATAACTTTACATTGAGTGTCTACGTATTTAAAAATAATAATCACTTAATATAATAAAATGGGGCACCATCGTAAAAAACATAATTTTTCTACTTTCCCATAAAATTTGAGTGTGGCCACTGGATGATTTTAGAAGTCCACGTAATTTTTTTTTACAAAGACGTGATAATTCATATGTATGCTAGTTATAACTGTTACGTTGCAATAAAGGGTAAGTCAGTTAGTCAGTACATTACCGACGATCATCGCGCGGTGGACGGCGTCGCCCGTGCCAGGCACTCCGCGACTGCGCTCGCGGGAATTATTCAATAACGACAATGAACTAACGGCTCTCCATTACGTCCAGTGCGGGCCGAGTGGAGCAACCTACTTTCCTGAGCCGGAAAATGCGAATTGAAAGCAATCTTCAGACGTAGGCCGCCTAAGACAAGCGTACGCTTTCCGCCTAGCAGCGCCCAAGCAAAAAATATTCACACTCTTACATCATTAGTTTCGAACATGGAGGTAAATACCAACAAAGTGGAAACAAACGTGACGAACTCTTCACTTGTTTACAAACAGGAAATTATAACATGCTTAAATTACCAGGGGTTAGGTAATTCCAAAAAAACGGCTAGGAACCATTGCTTTAAATAGCTACTCAGAATCAACTAAACACTTGCGCGTTGTCGCTCGATAATCTTTTATTCACTGTCACGCTTAAAATCTATTGCAGCTTATTTGTGCGTATTACAAACGTTAAGAAATTGTGTATCTAAGTCTTCTTATATTTTCCTACGTAGTCTTCGAGTTTGAAGACCCACTTATAAGCAACCCCGCTATAAACGTTAAATCACTCGAATGCCAACGCTAACAAGCATTGGATGGATTTACCCGGATTATCATAAGCATTCTGTAAGCATATATGCTGATACTACATATAGTAAAAGTACTCGTGTTTAGATGGATACAAAGCTTACTCGCTTCAAGGACACCAGACTGTGCATTCGAGCAATACCACCCCTTAAGAGGGGGGTGGGTATTGAGACGCGTAATGTGACTTAACAGTTAAAACAACGTTACAATACCATCTAAACGCAATCCAAACAGTTTCAATAACGACTTACCGAGGACTTTATTTAATTTCAAAATAAACACAGAACTAATAATAAGTGGAATAGAAATGCCATTGTGTTTATTTCGTTACATAATCGACGTCACTACTTTTTCGCCTCTCGCTCACACATTTTTTGTTTTCATATGTTTTACTAAATTATGACGGTCACCAATGAATGTAATCCAGTACAGTAGGTACAAATATTCTTTATTGAACACCAAAAATAGTACAGTGACATTACAAAAATAAAACTTTATCCATCATTTATCCTATTTAAAAAACAATCTTTGAGTTCAGTTTTTGAGCAATTATTTTCTTTACTGATTGAACTGATAAAATAAATATATAACTTTCAACCATATAGGCGCCTCGCACTTTTAGTTCGAGTGACATCTCTACTCTCTTATTAGGTACTTACTTTATTAACATGCACGCTTTTATTAGGTCGACCTGTTGTTCTTACTCAACTCTGTCGGTACGTAGTTCATAGTTAATAGATATCTCAGTATAAACTGCCTAGGTACCGTGCTCTATCTCCACTTCGCATCGAGCTATCTCCGTAACGAATAAACAACCGGGAATAGTATCTTTACATAAAATCCGAAGCTTTAATGTTGTTTTTTTTAGCCCGCATGTTTATTATTCGGAGACGAGGGCGGCACAAAAGAGTCCCCAGGAACATGTGGCGGGCAACGTGTCACAGACAATGGTACTTCCACGTAACGACACAGATTGAAAATAAATTATGGTTACATTACCATCTAATGATATAAGAGCGTATTGTGACACTAATTTTATTGATGGCCTGTAATATAGCGGTTGCCCGCCAAAATAAGCTTTGAGTTTTGTAACAGTTCTTAGTTTAGTACTAACATGGTCAACAAGAGAGAGTTTTAGGTAAGTTAAAGTCACAGTAAAAACAATTTTATTCAATTTAGGCATTAATTGATGCTCCTATGAACGTCGAAGAATCTACCACCGGTTCGGAAAAACTCTGTTGAGAAGAATCCGGCAAGAAACTCAATAAGGTATATTTTTTTCAAACCTATCTACATTGTTATTAACTTATTATATAACATAGGTACATCTAAAGTATTAATACACTAAATTTTTTAACACAGTAGTATACCAACTATAGGAAGTTATATGTCTGTAAGTACGTCTTTAAGTAAGTGCAAATCTTTAGTATGAAAAATATAGATTACTAGCTGTTGCCCGCGACTCCGTCTGCGAAGAATTCGTTTATTGCTATCACGGGGGGTAGGTACTATAGAATTTCCTGAGATAAAAACTATCCTATGTCCATTCCCGGGAGTAAAACTAACTCAATACTAAATTTTATCTAAATCGGTTCAGCAGTTTAAGCGTGAAAGGTAACAGACAGACAGACAGATAGGCAGACAGACACACTTTCGCGTTTATAATATTAAGTATAGATAATTATGACGCTGAATCGTAGTATAAATCTTCCCAGGTGAATTTTTCGCTTCGAGCCATTACATTAAATTTGAACCTTAATACTATGACGATACCGTTTGTTTTGAAAGATAAAAGGTTCGAAGCGAAAAATTCACCTGGGAAGATTTATACTAAAGATTTTACGTACTTAAATTAATTTTACGTTAAGGGCCTACCGAGCTTTTCGCGCTAATCGATTTGGGTGGGCGATTTCGGGCGTGGGGGAGGCACGATGGCTCAAGATAGGTTGGTTGGATTGCGCGTGTTTTTGGGTGTTTTCATCTTATTACTAAAACAAATATATAATTTAAAAATGTAGCAACACTACGCCCTAGAAAACATCATGTTTTATTATATTAACATTCTCGTAATACGAATTTATTTTATTTTTTAGAGACGACTTTGAATTTTTTTCTATCGAGCGAACTATAAGTAATCGTGTTTCGATAAGCACTTGTCACTAGAGTGAATCCTCAAATATCTTACACATAAATTTCAGGACTATAGCTTTATTTGTAACTAGCTTTTGCCCGCGACTCCGTCCGCGTGGAATTAGTAATTTGGGCAGCTTATTTTTTATCCAATTTGCTTTTTCATCAATAATGGCTCTCCTTAGATCCTTCCGGAAGAAAGAAGTGAAACTTCATAATAAACCAACCCGCTCCCAATCCGACCCCAAACAGCCCCCAACCCGCCCCAACCCGCTCCCAACCCGCCCCCAACCCGCCCCCAACTCGCTCTCACCCCGCCTCCAACCCGCCCCCAACCCACTCCCAACCCGCCCCCAACCCGCCCCCAACTCGCTCTTAACCCGCCCCGAACCCGCTCCTAAACCGCCACCAACTCACTCCCAACCCGCCCCATCCCACCCCCAACCCGCTCCCAACTCGCTCCCCTCCCGCTCCCAACCCGCCCCCAACCCGCTCTCAAACCGCCCCCAACCCGCTCCCAACTCGCCCCCCCACCCGCTCCCAACCCGCCCTATCTAACTGGGCTATCTGACACTGAAAGAATTTTTCAAATCGTATCAGTAGTTCCCGAGATATATAAGTTTCACTTCAAAAACCCCCAATTTGGAAACATTCTTCCGCTCCGCTCCGCTCCTATTGGTGTTAGCGTGATGATATATAGCCTGTAGCCTTCCTCGATAAATGGGCTATCTAACACTGAAAGAATTTTTCAAATCGGAGCAGTAGTTCCTGAGATTAGCGCGTTCATAATAACAACTCTTATAAAAACAGTTCGATAAATTCTTAAAATAAACGTATCTTTCTTATTTGTGAACCGATTCAAATGAAACAAACACTAAATGTTAATCCAAGAAAATACCAACATATCAGTGAAAACCGCATCCTTCTAGGTTAAGCCGTTTCTGAGATCAGCGCGCACAAACGCACAGACAAACAGACAAACAGACAATAATTCTAAAAATCATTGTTTTGGGTTCTATTGTGCTAATAAATAGCCCTAGTGTCAGTTTTTCTCAAATATCTTCAATGTACAGACACCGACTTGTTACAGATTTATTATATGTATAGATGATACCGCACGAGATTAAATGAATGCAATAAATGCGCCAAAAACACGGTAGGCCCTTAAATGGTAATATCCTCTTTATTTATAAAACACTTCTTTGAATAATAACAACTTATGTAATAAATGAGTATGATTTAATCTTCGATCCCAACAATGTCCGTAATGAAGTAAAGTAATTAATTGATTTAGCAAGTCAGACGTGCTGTGAGGGGTAGGTAATAAACGTACCTAAACCGACCGCGACTGAGCCGGCGCGATGATGAATTAATCATTATTCTCAGAAGGCATGAAAGGAATCTCTAAATATGTTATAAACATAATTTGTTTAAGATGTTTCGAACTAATGACTAATTTTGCCGTTCCCGGTATTTGGATGAACGCTGAACGCTCTTTGAACGTGGGCGACGCGGCGTGCGGCGCGTACTACAGCGTATGTATGTACAAACGTAGATACCATTACCATTATGTATATTTTAGGTTGCTATCTTAATTGCGCGAAGCTAAAACAAACGAACATTGTTTATTTATTTTTAACTAAAGTAAACACTGCCAGATATGTTTTAGAACAGGTATTATTCCATGTTCCAAAACAATTAAAATCCTTAAACTCCAACGAAATAACTTAGGAAATTCTTACACAAAGGGCCGAGGAAATTAGGAAAGTTTCATAATTTCCCCGTTTAACAACAACGCTTTAAGATAAAACTTAGGTGTCCGGAGGAATTAATATTTAAAGTAACCTATGTTGTTAAGTTTATTTAATTAAATGTAACTCACTAGTGGCTCGTAGGCAATAGTCGAATTGGGGTCCCATAGTTAGTAGTCACTATACGTTTGTCTCACTACACACGACACATCACGTCGGGCGCTTGGGGCGCTCTGTTGCTCTCGCGAGCGGCGCGGACGCAGGTGGAAGCGGCGTTAGCGCACACGTGCGGAGCTTTCATAAGGAAGCAAGCTTTCTTAGCACGAGCGGAAACAGCGTCCCGTCGTAAGGCTGAACAGAGCTTTTGGTACGCGAGCTTGACTCGTGTGAAGGGGTTCCTTATGAATAGCACTGATATTTTACTTTAAGTTGTTGAGCTTGTTAGAGGAAGTTAGGTTAAACTAAATAGTAATTAGTAGTTTTCACTAAATACTAAAGGGGCCGTCCACAAATTACGTAGGTAACACATTAAAAGCCCTTTTCTGGTGATTTGGCAAACGAACAAAATAAAATAATTTCAATTTTCACAGTTATGAACGTGTAACATATTATTTATTATGATCTAAATTAGTGTGAGGTAATTTATGGATAATTTATAGTCTTTTTAATATTCTTGATACTTACAATTAATTACATATGTAGGTACATCATCCAGCCTAAATCCTGGGATCTAGAACGCTGAAATTTTGTTAAAACCTTCATTTATGATGTAAAAGAAGGAAGGACATTCTCACGGATTAGGGTGTTTGCAACGAGGAGAAACCACTGGCGTAAGCTAGGATGCCATTTAACCTTTTCGATGCCAACGACACAATCCTATACCAGCACCGCAGGTTCTACGCCAACGACTGATATATCAGTCACGGCGTGCAGATCGATATCTACTTACCTACATGCATTTCTGTAGAGTTAAATTTCCCGTTTGACATTCCGATGTCATGGCGGATGAGTGAGAGCTGTTGTACCTATTTTACAGAGCGTTGAAAAGGTTAATTTCCACATTAAAATAAAAAATAACGAGACAAAGTTCCAGCTGATAATTTGTTCGAAGATTTAACGGTACCTATAGAAATTAAACTCACAGAAATACCTCAAAAGTCGCGCGCTGAGGATAAAAAAACACTAAGTAATTCAGCTTCTTTAGCTAATTACATATATTGAAAAATACACGATTGTACCTAAAGGGTTTAAGTTGTATGGTTAGGAAAAAATGACATATCTATGCGCCGATGGGAGTCTACCTTGGAAGGTAAACTAAGCTCAGCTCGGACACCTTTGCACGTTATGTTGATAGTTATTTTCGCCTCGTCACCAACGTTTAAATATTATAGTGAGTAGCTAGGACCAGTGTAATAGACGGACGGGCGCCCGGGCACTCGGCCAAGCGAAATAAATCCAAAACATCATAACAACTCGGCTTACAAACTGAAAACACGATTTATATGAAAACAACTCCCAATAAAAACATGACATCATTTCATTTACTGAGTGCTACGCCGTCCCTTAATAAAAAGTACCTACTGGTTTTATAAATTTGCTTTCCTTTATTAAACAGCTTTCATCAAAATATCAGTACCTACTAGGGATGTAACGAATATTCGTATCTTTTTTAACGTTCACATTCGCAATAGGTTATGCAGATACTTTGAGAAGTAGGTATTTGGCACTGAAAAGTAAAATAGTTTATAGACTAACAATAAAAAATAATATGTTATGGATATTTCAACATGGGCAAAATTACTTCAAAATCGACGTCGACTGGAAAAGAACACAAAAAAGATCGAGAAAATACATATAGGTAAGTTTTGAGGCGAGGCATCTAGTTTTCAAGTATTAACGTCAGTTATTTGAACAACGTGTAGGTATGAAATTAACAATAGTTATCTTAAGGAAGTAAACGAAAATAATAACTTATCTAACTTAGATAAAGTCATGTAGTATTTTCGTTTATTACTTAAAATTAAAAAGATTAAAATGTGAGATAGTACGTTACTTGCAGTACTTTTGGTAACTAAATAAGGTCTTTATTCACATTCGTTGATGTGCAAATCAAACATTCGTTACATCACTAGGTACCTCACATATTTCGTATTTATTAACAGATCTTTATAAAGACTTTAATTTATTGAATCAGGCGTTACTTTGCGGAGGTCCATATTAATGAACTAAAACAATTACTTTGCTCACCCGCGACCTTACAATAGTTACGTTTATGCAAGAAATGTGCGTTCATGCAGTTCCTCCACCTCCACACTGTACGAACACACACAAATCACATAAACCCAACCATCACCACCACCAAGCTACACTGACGCGTTTCGAACTCAACCAGAGCTCATCTTCAGAGTTACCACAACCGTATGCTATGCTACCAAATGTTAAACTACACATTTCTTGCATAAACGTAACTATTGTAAAGTCGCGGGTGAGCAAAGTAATTGTTTTAGTTCCTTTATAAAGACCTCAATCGATAAAAAGCACTCAACGAAAACGGGTCAGTGCGCTTCTCCTTCTGGTCCTTTCAGTTACGGATCCCTGGAAATCATGCATGGTACCGGCAAGGGAGTCAGCCCCGATTTAATTCAAGTGTTTATGTGTTAGTGCGTGTGGGGTATCGGTAGCACACGCTAGGCGTCATGTTTGTAAATACACCGTATACAGTGTTGATGTTGACGTCCATTCATATTGGGAGCTGCCTGCACCGGTTATTGTAACTAAATATAGAATATTTTTAAATGGAAGAAAAATGTCGCGAGGAAAGGAAATCTGTACACGCCTGCGAAGAAATTCAATGATGTGTGTGATGTGAAGTTTTCGAACTGCACTGGGCCCGCGTGGGAACTACGGCCCAAGCCCTCTCGCTCTGAGAGGAAGCCTGTGACTGGGATGATGAGCTTCAATAATGTTTTGTATTCAACTTAAAATTTAACTATTCTAAAGTGGTTAGTTTACCTCATAGTCCTCGGTAGACTAATACGGAAGGGACATAGAGTCGCTTGTGACTAGAAAATTAGAAGATAAGTAGGTAAACTGAATCACTTACCTGTGAACACTTTTCATTGCAAATGTCATGTTGACATTCCATACATCTGCCAAAGAAATCATCGTGAAATTGGTTGAGAAAAGTTCCCACCCTGGGTTTCGATTCAGTTTCCTTGATTGTAGTTAGTAGGTAGGCACCTATTTTTTCGAAATTTATAATAATTTATACCAATAATATTCTTGTTCATAAATTTTTTCGGGGATATTAAGTAGGTATCCTATGTGTCAAGTCAATCCAGATCTTTGTTTTTCTGTACCTACGCCAATTTTCATCTAAATCGGTTCAGCCGTTATTGCGCGATTGCCTAACAAACATTCAAACATTATTTCAAACTTTCTCATTTACAATATTAGTAGAATAGAATGGGATAACACTTATAGTGCAGAAAATTATTATGCTTACTTATTACAAGTACAGTACCTCTACCATGAGTTTACACTAGTTCACAGTGACCGTACTCGCTAGCGACGGCGTAAATGATTTGTATGGAGAATTGTACTTCCGTAAGTGACCGCTAGAGGCTCTGTACAATTCTCCATACAAATAATTTACGCCGTCGCTAGCGAGTACGGTCACGTTAACTAGTGTAAACTCATGGTAGAGGTACAGGTTATAGGTGAAAAACTTAAATAAAACCTGTTGTTTGTAGTAGTAACGTGTCTGTATAAATAAATTGACGTTCCAAATTAGAAAAAATGTCTTAAGCTCCATATCAATTCTGTGCACTACATACGTCCTTTACTTAAGTTTTTCAACCGACGAAAACAAAAGGAGGAGGTTCTCAATTCGACGTGTATATATATATTTTTTTTTTATGTATGATCACGCATAACTTTTTACAGAGTAGTCCGATTTTGATGATTATTTTTTTATTGGAAAGCGTATACTCCGAGGGTGGCCCCATTTAAATTTGGAAACAATATTCCTACCCTAAGGGTAGGAAAACAGGGGATGATTGATTGTTCAGTTACTGATTGTACTATATGACCACGCATAACTTATTACAGAGTAGTCGGATTTTGATGATTCTTTTTTTATTTGAAAGCGTATACCCCAAGGGTGGTCCCTTTTAAATTTGGAAATAATATTCCTACCCTAAGGGTAGGAAAACAGGGGATCATTGAGTAACTTTTTACAGAGTAGTCTGATTTTCATAATTCTTTTTTATTGGATAGATAGGGTATACCTTGAAGTTGGTATTATAAATTTGGAAAAAAAAATTATCCCAGGGAGGGAAAAAAGTATAAAATAAAAACTTTTTAACAAAAAATTAAACCGCCGAAAAAACTGAAAAGCAAAAAATAATACCTTTTTTGTTTGACCTTAATCTAGGTACCAGTTTGAAGTCGGTGCCTCAGCACTTAGCCAGGAGGAGTGATAGAAGCCAATCAGGTAGACGATTATAGGTCCACTCCTCCTGGCTAAGTGCTGAGGCACCGACTTCAAACTGGTACCTAGATTAAGGTCAAACAAAAAAGGTATTATTTTTGCTTTTCAGTTTTTTCGGCGGTTTAATTTTTTGTTAAAAAGTTTTTTACCTATACATGATAAAATATATCGGCAAAAAATACAGTCGAATATAATCTTCTCCTTTCTGATGTCGATTGCAATACCAACGATCTAAACTAATACACTACCAATCGAATACTTAGTTATAAAAACAAAGAGTATAACAATTAATTCTCCCTTGGGATAAAAGCACTCACGCACCTAAGTAATAGTTACACTGATTTGCCCATGGAGGTTAATCAATCTTGTGCTCACGGTTACGTCCTAGTATTTTTAGCCGAACTTGAAGAGACCTCTGGGAGCTCTCAAGTTCGAAGGCTAAAGAACTCATCAGCTTCGCAAAAGCTGGTAGGCAATCGTGCGTGTCAAATGTGCTTCTCAGTTTCGATTCAGATTGAAATAAAACAACGTGTGTGTGGTTTTGGACAGCATTAAAGTGATTATGATAAGTAAGGCCCGGAATTTTGCGTGCGGCTGATGACAGATCGTAGGGAGAGAGCACCGCTTTTTATCGATGTTATCGACAAATCGACAAACTGTTAATAATTAAGTTGTAACTTTAATACATACTTATAATTGTAAATATATTTTTGCTTGGAATATTATTACAAAATAATTTATATTGGCTATGGTAAGAACTAAGAACTGAAGGAATACAAAATAATATTTTCTCTTTTATTTTATCAAAGGGTAGGCAAACAAGCTACCTAACGTTAAGTGGTCTCAGAGGGATCTTTTCTCAAGTTATAAAATATAAAGGTATTCGTAATTACATATAGTGATTTCAATAAGGCATCAAAACGGATTAAACTTTCCGATATTTCGAACTTTCAAATATTATTTATTTTATTAGCAGTACGGCTGCTCACCGAATCTAAGATTATTTAAAAGCGAAACACCCGTTGAACACCAGTTCAACGGTTGGCGTACAGATATTGGTGAACTCGACTGTACATACATATGTATGTGACTGACAAAGTGACAGTAACATCGATTGTGATTATAATATTTTGAGCAATCTATCTGTGGTCAATTTGTTAGCTTAGGAGTAGCTACGAATTTAAAGTAATTAAGAGTATAACTTACCGAGCTTCTTAAAAGTAACCCTCGGAGCAAACTTCGAGTGTGGAAGTAAAAAAAATATGCCAGATGTCGGCTCGGCTGTGTTTACTTGCATCTGCTGTAAAACGACGCTGCCCTGGTACCTACCGCCGCCAAGGGATCACAAATTGATAAACATTTGTACTTAGGTACAAGTAATTATACGAAAGTTTCAGAGACATGAGTAGTGACGGTATGATGACTGATGATATAACATGTGAAATAATAATATTAAAGTTTATGAGGTCAAAACCAGGTAATTTGGTCTAAGCAGGTAATTTGGTAAATACGCTTCACGATCTTTAAGATGTTATACACGAAATAAAAGAGTTTGAGAGTAGGTAATTTACCAATATGCTGTATCTATAGGTACACATCAAAAACCATTTCACCGAGAGCGGCGTCAATGGGCGGTGACATTAATTATCTTTTAAATCAAATTGAGCTTCTTTTTCACTATTTTCTTATGAAGAAACATTTCATTAGGTATTTAAAGTTTTGCGTTGGCTTTCAGGATAAAATCATATAATAATGATGGATGAAATTTGCAACAAATATTATTTTCTTTGTCGGCCCTTAGTAAAATTATTAACAGCAAAAATGTCTTTGCTCAGACATGAATATGACTAACCGGTTCGTAATAAAAATACTCCTCATATTACATACATTGAGGTCAAAAGCCGTGATTTTGTGGAAGGAATGCATTTGGATTTATTTTAGGTCCATGTTTCACGCTGCAGTGCAATTATAACGTTCCATTAGTCATCACGATCTGCAAAGTTTCTTGTTATTATTTTAAGAAATCATCCGATTTCATACTGTGTTGCGCTCGCTTCTTCGCTGGTGTTGTTAGAATACCGATGGTACTGTACGTACCTACATTAGAAATTATGCCGCAGAAAATAGCTACAGGATAGAAAGTACCCTAAAATAATATTGCGTGCATTCAAATTGTTTACATAGATAATTCAAAAATTAAAAACTTATTAATTTCGAAATGTATTTATTTCATTTGCCATAATGCAGCAAAAATTATAATTTAACATTTATTTTGATTCAATCCGTATAGCAAATTCTGTATATTTACTGCTAAATTCTTGTTAATTCACTCAAACAAAAGAAGTTGTTATAATAGTAAAAGTAAGCTGCAAATAATAAGATTGTTTAGGTCAGGCTCCCGCTAAAGACAATATGGGTACCTAGGTAGACATTTGTTTATCTTTAAACGCAACTGACAGGGACAGTACAACTGCATAGTTAATGTGACTCTTTGTTAGACTTGAAACAATGCTACAGTTACGACTGCATTCCCCAAGACATGACCAGTGGATTTTAATAATAGAGCTAACGGACGTTAAATTCTTTCTTATTCTTACTCACATTTTGCAGTGAATATATTAAGCTCGAGTCTGTGACAGAATGCTGCTTGAACGTCGGTTTGGTAATAAAACACTCTCCACGTGCATAACTTTTTTAGAACACCGTTTAAGATGTTTAAGGTAGGTACTTAAGTCATTTCGAAAGTTTTAACTGCAGATATTCGAGATTATATAGATTCGATCGTTTCATTTCCACCGTCTATCTTTCGTGGTCATATTTCGACGGCAGCAAAGAGTAAACGGTTATCTATGGAGTTGAAATTTCACAGTAGGTACAGCTGTATTAAGAAAAAAAAAATATATTTTAAACTAATATCTCATATCTTTTTTCACATTTTGCCGATTGACGATATTCCAACGTGTTAACGTACACAACTGGCTAATTAACATCTCTACTTGTAATTAAAGGTATTTTAAATATTACCTGCAGATGTCTTCAAGTACGTCTCGAAAATTCTCAAATAAACTGTACATCGGGCTGAGAAAAATATATAAGTATCACAAAACAAGTCATCTTTAAGGGTTTTTGAAAAAAAAAGTGAATTTTGTAATAATCACAATTACTCTTTGCTGCCGTCGATTTTTTACGAATTGGCTGTAGATTTTGGTGGCATTTTCGATTATTTATTAAAGCCCTACTGTACCTCTAACTGGAAACTGTAACCTATCGCAATTTTCTGCCATTTCTATAGAAATATGTGTACGAAAGTGATTTGGAACAAACGCTCGAATAATGACCCAGATAGAGGGAGATCTATCAAAAAAACTAGGTACGATAAGTAGGTAGATTTTGATGACTACCAAGAAGTCATAAAATCGCAATGATGGAGCTTATAAATAAAATCTTTATTACGCATTCACACTATAGCCCGTGCGCTCAACGTTTAAAACTAAATCACCGCGCATTATCTTCTAATACAAATACAACCAACTTTGTATGCTCGTAGCGTCTAAGTACAGTCCATGGGCTTGGGCTATTTAGGTACAGTTCACTCCGTATGAAACGGAAGTAGCCAATTGTGGCGTCGAGTTACGGTGGCGACCGGCAAATCCATCATTGTCTGTTGACCCGTATTATGTTGCTATGGGTACGCGGTCGAGACCGAGCTGACCCGGGAAAATTCTACACGAACAAATTACAACAGGTGGGACGTGGGAGAATACCTATTTTGTGATACACTTTTTTTTCAATCAGAACTTTCAATATCGAAAAACAAAACAAATCACAATAAGTAACCGCTGCTCAAGGATAAAGGTATGGTCTCAGTATAAGATAATAAACATTAAATTGATTCTATAGGTACTAGCTGATCCATTTATCAGTAGGTATACCTACCACGGGGACTTAAAATTTTTTCTGGTTAAAAAGTATCTTATGTAAAGTTATGTGTTAATCTAGGTTAACGATAAGTTGTCTGTGTTCCAAATTTGTGTGTTAAGCGTAAAAGAGAGACAAACAATTGTCAATATTTTGTAATTAAGATTCAGACCGCATCACTATGTGTAATTATTATTATGGTCTTTTGGCTGCCACGATACAGGCCTAGCCTAGTGTGGAGTCATTGGTATTTCTTTTTGTATGTTTTGTTCTCATATGGTTAATAAAAATTTACTTACTTACTTACTTAACAAACAGACAGACAAAATTTAAGCATTTATAATATTAACAATTAATAGTAGCTTAACTTTAAACTCGGATAAATTCACTCTATCCTCTCAGGAGATCATCTACTTTATTTACCTTTTCTTTTGATAATAAAATCTTAAAATTCGCAGTATAGGATTTATCTGAGTTTGAGTTAAGCTACACTACACAATTCCAAGGCAACGACTTTTTAGGTAAATGTACATCTAAATCAAATTAATGAAACAACAATCTACATCGACAGCAAGTTAACTGCGTCAGTTAGAGACGCCTACGAGCTTCGATCAACTGTTGATCGAAGCCTACGAGTGCATAAGACTAGCTTTTGCCCGCGACGCCGTCTGCGAAGAATTCGTTTATCGTTATCCCGCGCGAACTATGCAATTTTCTGGGATAAAAGCTATCCTATTTCCTTTCTCGGGACTTAAAGTATCTCTATACCAAATTTCATCTAAATCGGTTTATCTGTAAAGAGGTAACAGACGACAACTTCCGCATTAATACTTAATATTAGAATGGATAGTTATGCTGACATTTAAATACTGGCATACAGGATTTATTACCAAGACTAGCTACGTAACAAAGGAAGTTTTATTACTATAATAATAATAATAACCTTTAGGGCCGATTGTTCAATCTCCAGATAAAAATATCCGTGAGTTACAACTATCGCTTTCCTTTTTACAAGTCATAGGGAAAAACAGGCCTTATACTACGAAGATCATAATTCGAACTTCGTATCGTGCCGTCCCGCTCTCGCAAATAGCATTTAATACGAGAGTGAGGAAGACGCTACGATACGAAGTTCGATTTTCGAATTTCGGAGTAGCCCCGCAGGACAGAGCTTACATTTATCAGACAGATACTGTTAACTGAACATTGAAAAACCAGTCCTTATAGTCACCTAAAGCCTGCCCTCCTGCTAATTTAATTTAAACCAATGTTTATTTGATTTGTTTTGTTTAATTTGGTTTCATGAGCCTCAACTAAATATACCCGAGCAGTTAACAACTAATTTAAGTAGTCATGCGCATTTAGAAATACCTAACAATCAAGTAAGTTAATTAACTTACGTCGAGCAAGTCACTTATGTATGTACTTACTGTGTGTGCAAAATGTGAGATATAAAAAGTAAAACATACATATTTATTATAAAAATAACGGTGAATAACTAATTTGCAGTTACCACTAGTAACACTTGGTATTAAGCTTAATTTACACGGTGCAAAAATATCTTTGCCCAAGTCCTTATAGTAATAGCAAAACAAAAGAGCAGTGATGTATGTCCTTTTACTGCCTACACGGTTGGGTATCTTTTGCGCTACCAAAATCTACAAATTACCTAATTCAATGAGTTAAAACCAATGATCTCGCTACGTAGACGGTCACATACCTAGTCCTGCAGAAGAGTAGGTACGAAGGTAGAAAAGGAAGCTAGGTTTATGGACATATTCGTCGGTTTTGGTATCGTAAAAGATACGGGCAGTTGGCATTTTTCGGGATTTTGAGAGAGAGAGAGATGTTTATTTACACATATTCGATACAAACACAGAAAAAAAAATACATTTGACAGGAAATTTACAAATAAAAAAAAATATCGAATAGTATAAATTGGGCCCCACTCAGCATAATGTTGTGGCAAGCCACAACGCTGTTTTTCAGTGTTTCTCAGTTATGTTTTCAGTGTTTTCAGTTTACCCCTAAATATCTGCGAACATGTTTAATTAGATTTTAACAACAACATTACAGTTATGTGTTCATCTAAATTGTTGAGGTTGTATTCTCTTAACCCGAAATAATCGAGTTCATCGCCCTACCAATCATAACAGACAAATGCCAGATGAGCACAGACCATCTCATCGGCTCCCAATATAAAAACAATTTTTGATCTACTAACTTTTACCGCTGCAGATATTAGATCAAAACGCATTTGACAAATTAGTGAATCTCTATTCGAGCAAAGAAAAAATATGATACGAATGATTCAGAGAACCACACATATAAAATGATGCAACGTTGTTTATACTTAATTTAAAGACGAGAATTGCAACTCGCTCTTACGTGTGTATGCATGTAATATGAATAACACATAAAAATGAAATACTGCTTCACCATACTAAGCACTCAAAATTCACTCTTGCTTGCTTGCCAAAATAATAATTTTAACGCGTTTAAAAACCACTTTAAGAGTGAGATGCACCAAATAACTTTAACTAAATATAACCTGTCTTACCAGACGTCAATTCAAGGAGTTTGGCATGGATTATCGTTCTACTAACTTGATGCAACTCACATTAACACAGTACATACAACATACTACATGTAAAGCAGGATAAAAGAGAGAGAGAGTCCAAGAGAATAAATTTGTAGAGCGATTTGTTAAGCTTCTAATAAATTGAACCCCTACTCAACACGGTCTTTCTGAAATTGAATTGGAAGCCGAACTAAAAGTAGCAATTTTATATGCCCTATACCGGTGGTTTTAGTGCGGCTTTCAAGATATTACCCTGGGTCAATGCCGAATACCCTTTTTCGTCTCTATAAAAGTCGTTTATTACACTCAACATATGTACCTACTCTATTCTACTAGGGTTTGTACAGTTGTCGTGACATAAATATAGGTATGTGTGATCATCATCAGCCTATGCTCGTCCACTGCTGGACATAGTCCTCTCCCATGGGACGCACTGAGCACGATCCTCGGCCACTCTCATCCAGCTCTTGCCAATCGCCTTGCGAAGATAATCGCTCCACCGAGGTATAAGTAAGACCAGCCAAGGTAGAGGTCACAATTATGTGAACACGACTCTACTACATATAAACCAAGTATCTTAACAGAAGAATATTCGTTTGTTTGTACTTACAGTCAAAATCATAAATAATATATGCACGTTACTAAGGCATCAAAAATATCTACATATACAACTCTATGTCACTAACCGAATAGTTGGCGTTTACGTACGTATATATTTCACGCAATGGCTGTATAAGTAGATATTTATGCCTTCGACTGTATTATCTACCGAAACATCCTGTTCTAGATTCTTATGTCACTATCCATAAAAGGTCCCTCAAAGAAACTATGTCTTATGATTATTTTTCACGTCCAATGAATACAGTTATAGCGTTTCACTTTTGGCATATAAACGTGTATTTATACAGATTGTAGATACCATATTAAAATGAGAAGTTTTAAAGCTACACAACAGCAACAAGTGAAGAACAAAAGGCAGTTAAATTAAACGAGAATTAACAATTCAAACTTACTAATCAGCCGTGCACACAGCCATGAGCGAAGTTCAATTTGGAAATGAACGGTTCCGGCCGCTAAGCTCGCCTGCAGTGCAAACAAAGACAGGCTAATTAAAGTTATAATTGATGGCAGGCGTGGATCGCGACCGAGCAACTGTGCCTCCCTTTACCACCTTCCGACCCCATTATAGTCGACATTCATTACGTTAACTAGGTAGAGAAAGAGGTAAATGTGCGTGAAACATCTCACGTTGCCAGGCGAGCTCCTACCTGCCGCTCATGAAAAATTTACGAAGGGCCGTATTTTTGTATCAACCGGTCTTCCAGTCAGAAAAGACTTTAGAGCTTTAAGGTGGAAGAGCACGCTCTAGGCGCGAAATTCAAACTTTTTACAGTTTTTAATTTATTGTGGGTAAACGGTGTAACTGTTTAACTTCATATGATACTTGCGCTTGTAAAACAGTGTTCTTTATATTATTGTGTAAAGTTTTTTAAGAATAAAACTATTAGCTTGATATAAAAGTTGTCAAAACGTTGAAAGTCCGAATTTCTATGTTTGACAACTTTTATATCAAGCTAACAGTTTTATTCTTAAAAAGCTTTACACAATAATATAAAGAACACTGTTTTACAAGCGCAAGTACCATATGAAGTTAAACAGTTACACCGTTTACCCGCAATAAATTAAAACCTGTAAAAATGTTGAATTTCGCGCCTAGAGCATGCCGTTCCACCTTAACTCTCTTAATTAGAGAAGTACCAAAATGAGCATAAGTATGTCTGCATAATAAAGAACCTCAAAGCTCATCTCTGCAACAACCGGAGTAACAGTAGAATTTATTCTGATAAACATACTCGTACCTGAGTCCGCGACAGATTTTTGGCCACTTTCCAAAAATACTTAGGTGTACGTTTGACCTGGCTATGATAGAGTAACCTACATTAACCAGTGTTGATTATAAATTATAATCCACTCACATACTTAAGCTGTTATTTACTCTACCCATATGTAATACTAGGGAGTATGATCATCATTCCAACCGCAAATATATTTGTCAGCTTCGATATTACGTTGCCATAATGTCTACAACACCCGGCTATAACCGTCTACCCACAGAATCAATACCTATCTCAGCAGAGGCTGTCGTTATTACCTGCCAAACTAATCTCTTCGCTACATAGAAATCTTAATTAAACCGCGTAACAATATCTATTGAAATGTCTTATAAGTATCTATTGATTACCTACTATCCAAATACATAAGAGTCGGTGGAAAGCTTTAGCAAAACTTTACGTTACGGTAAGTACCTACTACAAATTGAAACATAGGTTTTTATACCTTTGTAAAAAAATAAAGGTTGACAAACTTTCGGCAGACACGGGACGCATAGAAAATGTGGGAACGCTGCTCCGAGCATTGTTGTCAAACATTCATATGCCACTCGACTCACCCATAGCCGGGACATCCGCTGCTACTTCCGCCGCCAAAGATGGAAGATCGGCCGCCTAGTTCGTTGACAGCGCCACGAGCGTCCCCAATACGAAATTAAAAATAAATAAAGGGATTATGAGAGCAGAAATAGCAGCACGGCACACGGATATATATATCGATATCACAGCACAAGGTCTTTATTAATTTTCACGCGCGGCACGGCCGCAGCGGCCGGTGATCCGCGTAAACTTGCGTTCGGTTTGTCTTCAGAAGCTATTTTTGATGCAAAAGCGTTGGGACGCCAATGTCTAGAGCATGCATTGAATATGCAATGTCGTCAGCCTTGGGGCGTTGTGTGTGAGTAAATCACCTGCGCGCATCTTAAACGACGAGCCTAGGCAGGTAGTCCTTGAATTGTAAGCACTAGCAGCCATATGTGCAGTTAGCAACAGCGACAACGTGTCTTTTTATAAGTACGTCAGCCAACGAGATGCGTAATCAACTGGGTTGGTTAAATAGAGTTTAGAGTAGAATAAGAGTACCTACCTAATATTTTAAATATTTTATATTATACTAGCTGTTCCCCGCTACTCCGTCTGCGAAGAATTCGTTTATCACTATCCCGCTGGAACTAGTAATTTTCCGAGATAAAAAGTAGGTATCTTATATGTTAATCCAGGTTACAAACTATCTGTGTGCCAAATTTCACCAGAATCCGTTAAACCGTTTCAGTGTGAAAGTGTAACAAACATCCACACATCCATCCGTACATCCATCCATAGTCCATAGTCCATAGATCCGTACATCCATAGCAACTTTCCCTTTTATAGTTAGGTACAAAGATAAGAGTAGGTATAAGAGAAGAGATGTAAGAGCATACCTAATGGTAGAAGTGTAGGTACATTGTTATAAATGTTATAATATACCTACCTGCGTAGCGTGCAACTATGAAAAAATGTTTGGTAAAGTAGAACTTCTATTAGACCATTTACTGTCGCACGGTGAAATAAACGGATAACTCACGTCTTTACCTAATCGAGTTTAGCTCGACATGTTTCGGACTAAACTCGATTAATGACGTGAGTTATCCGTTTATTAAATAAAATATTGTTAAATAAAAATATAAAATATAAATATAAAATTTTATTTGACAGTTGAGTCTCGCGGTAGTTTCATGTTAAACATTTACTGTCTCGTAAAGAAAATAAAATTTACCAACATCTACACTTATTTAGTCTCCGAATATTGTTATTTAATACGCGTAAGTAGTGCTTATAAAAAAATAGCGCGCAGATATAACACGATAAGTTTTGTCTTTCTCGTTTGAGGTATTTTCTCTTTCGACGTATTGTTTCTGCGGAAGGGCTACCAACATCATTTGGTAGTTGTTATACCTTAGGTACTATTTTAATATTATAAACGTGAAAGTCTGTTAGCGAGTGTGTGTGTGTTTGTTGCTCTTCCACGCTAAAGCAGCTGGACAGATGTGGATGAAAGGTTGTAGATAGCTGGCTCTCTGGAATATCGCATAGGCTACTTTTTAATCTTATATTCCCACGGGATCCATGTAAAATCCAATAATCTTAACTTAACATTAACTTGCCATACAAAGAGGAAACGCAGTCAACCCCACCCTGCTTATTAGCAGCAAGCTGGGGGATATTTGTGAATATATAGAAAGAAAGAAAAAATATTTATTTGCCACAGTAAAAAACCAAAATACACAAACAGGAAATAAAAACATAATAGTTAAAATTAAAATATTGTTTTACAAGTAAATATGTAGGTATAACGATTTCTGTCCTGCGGCAAAAGGAGCAGACTCAGCTAATGCTGCGCTTACGGGGAAGCTGCCAGCGCTGGTTTTCAGCCTGCCCCTTTTGACACTTGCTTCAGGTTTGGATTAATATTTAATTTAAGTTTTTTTTTGAGCTACTTTAAGTTCTCTGTTAACAACTCTACTCTGTTGTGTACCTACTAATTTTCACTCGTTCAATAATCTTTAATAAGGTATGTATGTACATACGGTCAAGTGCAAAAATAAGTATAGATTTAATCCTCCCATCGTTACATACCTATACCTTAATTCGACGACATAAGAGCTATGGGACATATTTATGAGCAAGTTGTGTGCACCCATATTTTTACACTTGACTGTACGTATTGAAATTGAAATCCATAATATAATGTTTGCCACAATGATCATTTGCCATAACTCTTTTTTCTTTGAATCTATTAATTGTTCTAGATTGTTATATATAAAACAAACGTTACCTAACCTATAGAATACTACAGGATGACCACTTCAAACAGTTAGGTTTCGGTGTAAAAGGAGGGTGTGAGGCAGCCGTCCATGCCCTACGCTCTTACGGACAGCCTGATGTGTTGCTCAAAATTGATGTCAAAAATGCATTCAATTCGGTAAATAGGGATGCCCTGCTGACGGAAATAAAACAACATATACCGGAAATATACAATTATCTTCTTCTCAGTTACGCTGACCCAACAAAATTGTTATATCGTTCTAATGAACTGTCCTCGGAAGTAGGTTGTCAACAGGGTGATCCCCTTGGGCCTGCAATTTTTAGTTTGGCTATAAATCCGATAATCAAAAATTTAAATTCTAAATTTAACGTTTGGTATTTGGACGACGGAACCTTAGGAGGTGATGTGGATACTGTGTTTTCGGACCTTTTTTTAATTAAAAATAAATTTGAAGCCATTGGTTTGGAGCTTAATTTTAGCAAATGCGAACTTTTTATAAATAACTGCGACTTAAATTTAAATGACGTAAAACAAAAATTTAATATTTTGGCTCCAAATATTAAAATATTTAACAGTAATTCCCTTTACCTTTTAGGTTCTCCAATTTTTGATGAATCTATTTCTGAATATATTAATAATTCAATTACTAAATTTCAAAATTCTGCCGACCGTCTCCTTGAAATTAGTCCACATTATGCACTTTGCATCTTAAAATTCTGTCTTTTCGTCCCAAAATTTACGTATGTGCTCCGTTGCTGCTCCTTTTGGAAACACCCAGATCTTTTGACACAAGTAGACGACATAATCAAAATTAGCTTAGAATCGATTCTTAATATGCAGCTAAACGAGCAATCTTGGACTCAAGCATCCCTACCCATCCGTTATGGTGGTTTAGGGATTCGCAAAATTTCCAGTGTCGCTTTACCAGCCTTCCTATCTTCTGTCCATAGTTCAGCAAATCTCATAAGTCAAATTTCAAGGGCATTCCCTTCAAAATTTGACATTGCTGGCTTGGAAGAAGCTAGAAACGCTTTCTTAATTGCATGCCCAGGTCAGAATTTTCCAGTTTCTCCAAATTCACAGAGGAGCTGGGACGACATAAACTGCAAATTGACTTATGACAATCTTTTGAGCTGTAGTACAGGTTCGGCGCGTGCTAGGCTTTTGGCCGTGGGAACGCATGAGGCCGGCTACTGGCTTCACGCGTACCCATCGTCAAATACAGGAACATTTCTTGTGCCTGACACGCTCCGAATAGCAACCTGTCTACGGCTTGGGGTTCCGGTCTGCGCTCCTCACAAGTGTCCCTGTGGCAGTGACGTCGACCGGCTAGGACATCACGGACTGTCATGTCAAAAAAGCGCCGGCCGCTTCTCAAGACATGCTGCACTAAACGACATTATACGCCGGTCCCTTGCCACCGTCAACGTGCCAACGTTGCTTGAGCCCACAGGCATTGCAAGAGACGATGGCAAGAGACCGGATGGTATGAGTCTGATTCCATGGAAGATGGGTCGGGTGCTGGTTTGGGATTAATTGGGATGCCACTTGTTCAGACACGCTGGCCCCTTCCCATCTCCATGGTACTTGCAACAGACCTGGTGCAGCTTCAGAAGCGGCTGAAAAAGCGAAAGGACTGAAATACAGGGGTCTAGGCAGCGAATACGATTTTGTCCCATTCGGTGCCGAGACCCTTGGTCCGTGGGGTCCTAGCGCTTTAAAGCTCTTAAAGGAAATTTCTAAGAGGTTAATCGACGTCACAGGGGACCGAAGAGCTGGCAGCTTCCTCGGACAAAGAATTAGCTTAGCTATTCAAAGAAGAAACGCTGCCAGCATCTTCGGCACCTTGCCTAAGGGGACTAGCTTTCAGAATATGTTTTAGTTGTAATTATCATTATTTTATATTTTTGTTTTCTTTTTTCTTATTGTACATATTTTTTTTAGTCTAGGATAGTTGTACATAGGTATATAATATAAGTATTACTTCGAAGTTGCTGAAAAATTTAAAGATTCAGAGAAAAAAAAAGAGTTATGGCAAATGATCATTATGGCAACCATTACATTATGAATAATAATATTAGGGGTTGTGAATGGCAGCCACGTAAGCTAATATCTGTGTGTTGCTCATAGAACTGATAGCCGTAGAAGCCGTAAGCTTTTAGAGTGATGTGATGACTGCGTACCTACTGGAAGCGGAAACGTTGGTAGCGCTCCCGCAAGGTGAAAGGGCGGTCATCTGGTGATGATCGCGGGAAGGCATTGGCTGAGAGTAGTGCCAATCCTTCGCAATTCTGGTGATGATCGCCGTGGAAATTCTTGGGAAAACCTGTAAGTCTAGCAGTGAACGTCTGTTCATCTTACACTGTTCTTCATCTTACCCCCACTCACCCTACATACTTACTTAAATTACTCACACAAGAAGACAACGTTAGGTATAATCATTGCTTTATTTCATAATGACATGAGTACTTATATGTAATTAAAAAAATAAACATGTATTAATTCATGATCTACGCACTGTTATTGTAATTTTATTAATATATTTTTAATTTCATAACAACCAAGCTGAAGTGGGACTGGGCTGAACATGTCTGCCAAATGCATCCAGACCGATGGGCATGAATTGTTACCGAATGGGTTCCGAGGGATGGCCAAAGGAGCAGAGGTAGACCCATGCTCGATAGAGAAAACGGCGGAGGAAATTGGAGGCCTTTGCCCAGCAGTGGGGCATATTACAGGCTATATACACCATGCTTTTTGATTTCCGTACACTTGGTACCTGGAATATTAATTTTATTTTTGTTAAATACGAAAAAAAACTACACAAAAATTTGCTATAGGTATATTTCAACACGACTAGGTATCTAAAAACTAGTGCATGGTGTCCCTCCGCGTGCAAGAAGTGAAACTTCATAATAAAAAATAAAATAAAAAACCAGGCGGTCACCCATCCAAGTACTGACCGCGCCCGACGTATTGCTCAACTTCGGTGATCGGACGAGAACCGGTGTTTTTGTCAAATATCTTGAAAACGGTGCATCCTACGGCAAAATCAATGAAATTTTCATCCCCCCCTTGAAACCCACGCTTAGAAAACTCTTTACTGGCGAAATTTAAAAGATAAATATTATAATAGGACCTCTTACACTGGGTCAGCCATTAAATTTAATTATTGAATATCTCATAAATAGTAAGTAAGAGTTAAGACACTAGTTTCTTCGAGAAATTAACTCTATTTGACCTGAATAATCTTCCCTTAAAGATAACGGAAATAAAAAAAAAACACGGTTTATAAAAAAAAATCAACCATTGTTTTTCACACAATTTTCACATCATCTTGAAACCATTGACATAGATACTATAGTAAGTGTCTAGTATCAAGCCAAAAAGAACATTAACATGATGTAATAAAATTCATACTCGGATGAACGTAAGTCTACACAATTAAAACGGTATTGGCGTCTACTCTATAATACATTTTGGTAAACAACGTGAGAAACAGAACTGTCAAAGTGACATTTCCTACGTACTATAAACAAGCAAGGATTAATGTCCCCTTCACTTGTTCGCATAAAATTAAAATGTGACGAGTATTTTTTATACAGACTTCATTATTAATTGGTAACTCTCCGTTCCCTAGAAACTATTGATTGAAGGTTATGCGCAGGCGCGAGCGTTGGTTCATTCAGCAGTGTGCTATTGAGGCAAGCTTGTGATCGTATAGAGGCTGCTGCTGCGAAGTATGAGTGAGTGAAGCATAATATCACTTAACGTTACAACACAAACAAAAGGAAACCTAGCCAGCTAGTGTCTATCGGGGAGTCGCAAGGGAGGGTTGTGAACATGACGGGTGTGGACGAAATACTCAATTACAAGCAGAGCCCAGACGACGACTTCTACGCGCTGCTTGGATGCGATGAAAACTCATCGGTGAGTACCTGATACCTCTAATTATCCAACTCTTTCTTTTAAAATTGTATTGATTGTATTGCTCTGCTTGTTGACCTTATTGCTCGAGGTCGTAACTGTTGACCTACATTTTTAAAGTTTTTTTTCTAATGCAATGGGATTTCTGCGCGCTACGTAGATGACACGGTATAGTAAAAAGGAAAACTATTTTGTTTGAAATGAGTCATCATGAAAACTAGGGGGAAAACCTGATGTCAACATTACATTATTAACATCATTAATATACTACCATCATCATTAGTGTACCAAGATGAAACAAAGAACAAGTTTTGTTTTAATTAAAACAGTAATGGATGCTAATTAACTCAGTTTTTTGTATGCAAAGAGAACAACATTATAGCAGTTGTTTAGTGGTTTTAAGAACCAAATATTATTTCAAATAAATTATCATAAATCTTGATGATTATGATTATAACAGTTAATAAAATTTTATTGACTAATTTGCAATGGATTCCAAATTAAATAAATTATTAAGTTTAAAAAAACTATACAGAACACTGTTATTGGTCTTTCATAAGTATGCCAAATTTCGAATCCAACATTTTCAAGGGGGTCAAAATCATGTTCAAAGTTTCCATTGCATACTAACATACGTATGAAGCTAATAAAAGCGTGTTAAAAAGATATAATTTTTTTTGATGCTCTGATTTTAAAATTGTTTTTGTTTAATCACTCTATCAAAGATATTTATTTTTCTTTAGCTTTAGTGTTGCCTTTTGTTTTGTAAAATATTGATGTTGTAAATAAATATATTTCCTTTTCTTTCTTTCTTTAAAACTTGAAACTTCTCAGAGTTATTGCTAGTAAAAGTAAACAATAGATAAAAACTTTGTTTTTATACAAGCTGAAATTTATGATAAATATTCCAATGTTTATATTTATTTTTAATAACAGACCGAGCAAATAACAGCGGAGTTCAAAATACTGGCTCTGCAGCATCACCCCGATAAAAATGATGGAGATAAAGAAGCTGAAGCCAAGTTTCAGAAACTGAAGGTAAAACACTACTACAGTGAAAACCGTTTATAGCGACACCAATTACAACAACATTGGATGTAACAATCAAGAAAAAAACCCAACAATCTTATATACCACACACAGTACACACACACCAACACACCTAACACTGGTTACAATGGCCAACCGTGTTTAACAACCAAATATTGCTGTCCCTTGAATTTCGTTATAAACGGTTTTGACTGTATTTACGAGTATCTTACATCACCGACCACTATTGGTGTATGCAAGCAATAAAGTTGTTTCAATGTGTTGGTTGGGGTCAACATGGTGTAATTGGATTAGGCATGCCCCAGTCAGTCAAAAGATGATGTGGAAATTCTTTGAATCAATCTTCGGTCGGCCCTATCTTGCTTGTCGGATTGTATACTAGGTGCCAGATAACGCTGCCTAAAAGTTCATTGCTACGAAAAGGTAAAGAACCTTTGGCAACCATTTTCGTACTTAACTTAATTTTTAATTTAACATTATGTTAATTCGTCGAGCTGAACTATTGCTGATGTAGTACGGCCGCGCCGCCCCTCGCACCCCCGCCCTGCTCGCACATGGTGGGATTTGCGGGGGGGGGTATTTTTTTTATATCGAGGAACTAAGGAGAGCCATAATTGATGAAAAAGCAAATTGGATAAAAAAATAAGCTGCCCAAATTACTAATCCCACGCGGACGGAGTCGCGGGCAAAAGCTAGTTAAATATAAAAAAAAAAATCAGGGGTGTATGAGGTGGGGTATCTTAGTTAAGATACTGAAACTAAACATCTAACTATATCTATGTTCAGTGGAAGTGTAGAATGCTTCCACTGTCACAAAAAAATAAAAAAAGGAAAAATATCCATAACTGAACTTACGTTATGGATGTCCTTGGGCGGCGGTGATTGCTTTCCATCAGGTGACCCGCCTGCTCGTTTTCCTCCTACCATATATAAAAAAAGGCGAGACTCAGGAGGATTTCGTTAGGTACACTCACAAAAGTTTGCACTTCAAAGCTTAATTTTTTCGCATAATGTTCGAAAAATGGTTTTCTGAAACCAGACAGACGACATAAAAATTCAGCCCTACTTTGCGTACGCTTCCGTGCCCTAATAAAATCTCCTGTTCCACCTATCCCTACCCTACCAGGTTCATGTTTCCCCAGGACAGGTTCATCATCATCATTTCAGCCGAAAGATCCACTGCTGAACATAGGCCTCCCCAAGGCTCGCCAAACTGATCGGCCCTGCGCCAAGTCAAATTACAGCATTTTAATGTTATCAGTATGTATTTTTGCCATTTTGGCTATACAATCCTATACGTAATCAGCTTACTAAGTGAACTTTACCTGTTACATTTTAGGGTTCATTTTATTATGGCAAAAATCATTATTAAATTGACTTCAAAACACCTCTTTGATTTCCTGTACAAAAATATTGTCACTTAAAATCTGTTGTTGGAATGCTTACACATGATTCACTTGCACATGTACATTCACTTCCTTAGTGTCTGTTGCTTGTTCTTTTAAAAAATAAGATACTTTTTAATTCACAGGAGGCAAAGGAAACACTGTGCGATCCGGCCAAGCGCGCACTCTACGACAAATGGAAGAAGAGTGGTATCGCCATGAGCTACAAACAGTGGCTTGGAATGAAGGACCACGTGCAACAGTCAATGCATTGGTCCAAGCCCAACACTAAAGTATGTTTTTTTTTTTACTTGAGTGTTCCTAAAGTAAAGGCCTGAAAATGGAAAATATTTTGGAAATTATCTATATTTTTGGTTCTAACCTGTGGTTGGTTAAAAGTGGCATTCACCCTCAAATTGTCAATTTTTTTAAATTATAATGGTTGTAGATTTCGAATCATAAAACTGATTGTTACATATATAAAATGTTCTTTTTAAAACTCTTTTACACGCCTACTAAGTAATAAATAATAATTTCGTTCTCTTAAAAGATAATTTTATTACTTCTTCGTTAGGGTAATAAGAGTTTGCTTAAATATTAGTAAGCTTATGATAAAACAACCTTTTAAAATAAGGAAACTAAAACTTTTCTACTAATCTCATACTAAATGTATGGGAGTGTTTAATGTCAGAATTTTAGATATTTCTCGTTTTATTTTTAACAAGTTTTTGATGTGATTTTACTCATTGGGTAACATACTTTCGATATCAGCTTAAAGTTTTCTGGTATCTGTTATATTTACGGAATAATCGCCTAGCTACACCTTGTATAAAGAACAAAAAATTTCCGAATTTATCTAAGCTTCTAAGCGGATCACTTCAGAATAGCTACACCTATTTGGCTAATTCTTTTTTGTTGTGTTTGTAGTCGTCAGGACAAGTTTAGTATGGCAAAAAAAATATGCGAAGGCTGAGGCGGGCAGCTAGTATTATAAAAAATTATAATAGTTAAATGTTACAGTTATTGGAGTGGTACGTCATAAATGTGATATGATATGTATACGTTAACAATGTGTCAAAAATATACAACTCTACGTTAGTAGCCATAAGGTTGATTTTTACATATTTTAGATACTTAGCTAATATTTAACACATTCGCTGCCACGTATTGCTACGCGCTACGCTCGTAGCCCGTAGCAGCGTTTTTCCGCTTTGTAGCGAAAACTGCCTACGAACGGAGAACTCCCCTGTGGCGTTCCCGGCACTGAATGTGTTAACGACCGCTTTAGCCTAGTTGGTAGTGACCCTGCCTACGAAGCATGAGGTCCTGGGTTCGAATCCCGGTAAGGGCATTTATTTGTGTGATGAGCTCGAATATTTGTACCTGAGTTATGGATGTTTTCTATGTATTTAAGTATTTATTTATCTATGCAAGTATGTTTATCGTCGTCTAGTACCCATAGTACAAGCTTTGCTTAGTTTGGGACTAGGTCGATTTGTGTAAGATTGTCCCCTAATATTTATATTTATATTTATATTTTGATGTTAATATTAAAGGATCGTATGCTGGAAGGCGAGGCCGGTCGCGCTTCGGGCCCCTCGAGCCTGGGCCCGGCCAACTCCGCGGCCCGTCGCGCCTCTGAGGGCGGCGCCGCCTTGTGGGGTCGCTGGGGCGGCAACCAAGAACCCCCATCCGAAGTCATATCCAAATTCCGCAACTACGAAATCTAAGCCCACCCCGTTTCCAACTTCAGGGGCCGTACTTATGCTTTGCGTTCAAGAGATTACTTGTGCCCTAATCTCTTAAATTGTTATGCATTTAAAAATGTACTTAATTTAGTTTAAACCTTCCCATTTATTTTGAACACCAGGCTGATTGTGAAACAATACTTGCCAATTGTAACGTAACGTATTAAAAGTAAGCGTATTGTTAAGTATTAATTAATTTAGATTAAAAATGGCACAATATTCATCAAGTCAGCTCATTAAAATAATGTTACTCGAATGTGGCTCGATATCTTTTTCTGGGAATTATTCAGTGTTTGATGTGTTTCATGGTATTATATGTACTTCGTTGTAAGTAGGCAGCATGTTGACGTTAGCGCCCCGTCCCGGCCGAGTGGCTCGTGTCTGACACTCGTAGCGATATATCTTTAGTTTTAAGCTATGCACATTCCTAAAACGTATGAGTCTGAATATGAAACATTTCTGCTGTAGAACAATATGTTAGTCTACTAAAGAATCTATGATATTTTGAAGATTTTATATTTTTGATCCTCTTTTAAGACTATTTATCTTACTGTATAAGAACTAAATTACTTTAATGAGAGGGAGTATATGACATTGTATTGTTGTGAGATACGTACAGGGTATAAATGAAGGCAGGTTGGTCGCTTCTGTTACTCGTTCAATTAGTTTCTTGAACCTCGTCTTGTAAGTTTCTCATTCGTTAACAAGATCTGACATTCATGATTGTCCTAAAATAGGTGTTGTGTTCCCATGTTAGAATTGTGTAGAATCTAAATAAATCATATAATGATATATGTTAAATGTTTTTATTAGTGTTTACTTTACATGTTTAATAAATCAGTGTTATAAAATAGAGATACTAATTAGTAGGAAATTTAAATTTTTAATGTTTTATCACAATAAGAATCTCTATCAAAAACAATGCCAATGTATAAGATGTTTTTATTTTTGATGTAAAATCACCTTTGGAACAATAAAGTATACCGTACATGATTTTTGTTATGTTTGAATTTGAGGCGAGGGGTCTTAAGAAGGTGTTTAAAACTTTAAATAGATGTATATGTATATAAGTAGGTAAAATGAGTGATATTAGAAAGACAACTCACTAACAACACCACTTATATTTGAGAAAACTTGAAACAACGATCACTCATTACTTACCTAAAACTGGACTATAATTATGATACAGGTCACCTTTTTTCCCCCACCAAAATTGGAAAAAAAATTGTGTACTATTGAATTAAGTTCCGAACGTATGGAATGACACCATTACATTAGAGTGGATCTTAATAAGACCGAGAATTGGTGCTTCCAGAATCAGCGATCGTAAGGCAGTGGAGTTGTTCCTTTAACTGCTTACCTCTTACGAAGTAATCATACACTTTCTCACTCGTGAATATGTACGCACAATTCATAGAAAGTTCTGTACACAAAACATCGCATCCAAATACCTCAGCAGAAAAGAAAACATGTTTTCACGCGTCTGTCCTGTTTACGGATTCCGGGGATTCTTCAGTAGGAAAAGGTGTGACGCAGACGGCGGCGCCAAGTAATACAAACTATTATGACTATTGAATGTTAAAGTAACTCAATCCGTTAACCTTTTTAATCAAATTGGATATCCGATATCAGTCAGAAGCGAACGTTGCTTCTCAATAACGTTTTTTCCGCTTATAAAATGATTTGGTTAAAAACATTGACAATACAAATGACCTGACGATGAATCTGACCAATATCGCGTCAGATCAAGAATCTGACGAATATCGTGATATCCGCTAAACCAATGACCTGTTTTAAATGTTTTAACAGTACAGGTTTGAAATATTTGAAATCTCAAAGAGAAATTGGTAGATAGGTTGTGCTATCTAATAGTTAAAATACAGTATATTTTCTCAAAGAACTTGGAGGAAATTTAAGGTTCCCATGGTAGTAAGCTAGGTGGAGTAAAGAGTACTATGAGGAAAAGGAAGGAGTACTTTGTCAAAAAACAGACTACAACTCTATCATTGCGTGAATAAATCATAGAGCAGCCAGTAGTTAAGTTTTTGATTTAAATACTACTATTTACCATTCCCCGTAGCCGGTCTTACCCAATTTATCTTTATGTACTTACATAAAAGGACTTTTCATGGCTAAAAGCTTCTTTTGATATCGAAAAATTTAGCTTGGTTTTTAAGTAGACGGTCTACTTTAATAGCTGCCTAACCTAGGTAGGTACAGTTTTTGCGGAATACCAAATAATGGATGCTTGAATTGCATTTCAGTTATTACCAATCGAAGTAATTTATTCCAATAATGCTTATAACACCAAAAATAGGTACCTACTTGGTACTTGTAAGTACGGTTGCGTGCTTTAATTTGGGACCCATTTCGAAAAAATATCCTTTGATTTCCTATACAAAATGACAGGACTGTCGACCATTGCCAAGTAGTAGTGCAGTGCGACGCTTTTCCGGCCTGGAATAAGACATCTTAGAAATCCGATGAAATTAATAGTATTTTATGTACTTTGAATTTTTTTATCTTACGTTTAGACTGGCTGCGCGCGCATAGTCAAAGGTCTTTGATAGGTATTTACGTACACTGTGCGCCGGTACTGTGAGTGTCCATGGGCGGTCACGCTCACTACCAATAGCAAATCTACACATGCTCGTTCACGACTGTACTTCATAAAAAAAACAATCGAGAATAAACCGAGTTGTCATCGACTCGTGCGCACCGTACCTACCCGCGTTGCGAGGATTCCATTCGGTGGATGTTTACAGTCCGCGGCTCCGGTTGCGTCGTTAGCCGGCGACGGCGGGCTAGTCCACCACCAGTCCATTGCCAGCTCTTGGCTGATGCGAGTGATAGTGGAAACAATTACTTAAGTGATATTTATACAAGTTAAACAGGTAACAGAGTTCAGTGATGGAGGACACGATTTTCGGGTGGCTTGATTAGTACGACTTGGGAATACAGCGTGATATCTTCGGAGATTTTTTGTTTTGAGAACTCAATGGCCAATAAATAAGTATATTAAATGCACCGTCCGTAAAATGTTAAAAAAATTTGTTACCTGTGAAAATGTGGTGATCATAAAGTCAGACATTAACATTAATATTGATATTATTGATACTTACTGATGAGTCGGTCAGATATGAAAGTTGAAGTTCTTTTAAAAAAAATACAATACAGTGTTATAACTTCAGTCAGAATAGGTAACATCCTACTGCAGCGTACAAATAATTTTATTATGAAAACACAAACTCTATTGTAAAGGGCGTATTTTTAACAGGTTACAGGATCTGAAAGCTTCAGATCTTACATCCCGTAAAACTGAGAAAACTTCAGACTACATCTAACTTTTTAGTGATGTGCCTTTTTGGTACCTCTGTAAAAAATCTCAAACCATTTCATCATGATTTCATTGGCAAATGTACCTATGGTAATGTCAATCAATCAAATTTTGGGATAATAATGGCCCCATCGAACGGTGCGATGATTCCGCCAATGTCGAGGTTGGATAAGACACTGCCAGACGACCTTTGGTCAAGTAGGTACGGTAGAGCTGTCCGTGTTCGGTAGAATACCAGCCACTACAATATGGCAATGTCAATATGACACAAAATATCATTTGACACCACCATTCAATTGACATACTTTTTATTAGTAAGTAGTCAAAACGCGATTGTCCTATAGATTTTTAAATGGCAATTGTTTGCTGTGATATCTGTTAAGTATTTGCCAAATCAATTGAATATTTATTTGTTTCAAAGCCACTGAAAACTAAATCAAAGATTTTTTTTATTAGAGTTAATTACGTCTCGGAATTATTGCTTGATGTTATCAACAACCCTATTGCAATTAAAAAGGTACCTACTACAGCCAGCAGCAAAAGAAGCTGGACATGCGAAAAGGTTATAAAGATCTAGGTGGGTACTAATTTATCTACACATTTAGTATAGGTAACGCCACGAGAGTTGATACGAATGATTACACACACAGCTACATAAAGTACTGATTGCAAAAAAGATAGTGAATGAATGAAATGACTGAGTGAATGAAAATGTGAGTTATATCATCTTATGATGAAATACTTACGGAATACTATGCATATTATAATTTTTCTTTTTTCATATAACCTATTTTTGAAATAAAACAATTTGAAACTGATAAGAAATACTCGCAAAAAAAATCGGTATTTAATAAATAGCGAAAACTATGCTTATCTGATTTATATAAAATAGATCAAAATATTTTATTTTCTGTTTTGTTTGAACAAGATGTATTTTCCTAAATTATTCTTACCCCGGCGCCACACTTATTACAAATGTTTGAACACAGTTATTTGATCACATGTGTAGCACCGGTATTTGCATATTTGTTCAATAGAACATCCATACAATCAACCATAGATCAAATATGTGTTCAAATATGTGTTGAAACATTTGTAATATGTGTGGCGCCGGGGTTAAAGAAAAAGGTTGAAGAAATTTTTTGTCAATGTTGAGTCTGTTGAACTTGCTATCGGTACGAATAAATGTCTAAATCCCGCTGTCATTACATGACGTGTTGCTGTGTGCGTGACCTCAACTCTGATGGCGTTACCTATACTCAACAGTTATGTCATGTGATAAATACTTAAACCCTGACAACAAAGTCCAATCCTTGGACTTCCAAAGTATGTAGACACTTCAAAATTTGTCAAATATAGAGATACTTCTACTGCAATAATTATAAAATCGTGACCGGAAACTTGGAGAATTCTATCTAACGAATTCGGTTAGCTGTAATTTGATTCTTCGGGTACATTACATAGGTAGCTTTACAATGCAGTTAAAACCTAATAATAATACCTACCAAAATATCGGCATTGGTCGTTAGTACGTACGAGTACCTAAACAGAAAAATTATCTGTTCACCCCATCTATCAATGTTACCCCATGGGAAAATTCTTTCACACGACTTAAAATTATCCCACCTAATACTAGTTCGTACCCGAAAAACCCCAAATGGGTTTCCAAAACTACCTAATAATAATGAGTACCTATTCTCGACCAAGAATTGTTTTTACTAAGTACCAAACCTAAAGTTTAATACTTACACATTTGTGTCATAGAAGTACCTACTTCGTTGGGATTTCTCACACCTACCATTAGGACATTCAGCCTTCTCGAAATCTTCATTAAACAGGATATAATTATTTGAGTTACTTAACTCATGATCAAGTTTACATAACATAAGTAACTTACCGACTAATTGAAGTAGGTATCTAAGTATAACGACTAGTATACATATACACAAATACTAAGTTAGTACCTACAGTCACCATTAATTAGATTCATATGCTAAGCCTTAGATAATAGAAAACATTGGCATGTTGTAGAAATGGATGACTATGGTTGACATAGTCACGTGTAAGTCAATCATTTTAGTTTCATCTGTAATATTTTTCAGATGTGGCTACGGTTCGGTTCGGTCCGATCCCACGTGTAGAAATTTTCACACTGGCCTTGGTCTCGGTCACGCTAATATTATTAAAAAGAAGAGTGAGAGGCACGGCGCGATACAAACTTGAATAATTAGTTTCAATTGATATTAAACCTTATTATTTATTATGGCATTACACATTAAATTCTCGCGATACCGAAAAAGATTTGTACATAGCTACAACCGGAGACTTAGGTAATGAGTTAATGACCATACAATACCATTTAGACGGACGGAAGTTATAGAAAATGGCGGTAGTAAAAAAGTATCCCATACACATATGAAATTTGCAACATTCTTATGGAGCAGAGACAAATTCCTACCATTTCCGTACTTAATGGTCATTAGTCATTACCTAACCTATACATACATACACGCCTATGCCTAATTTTATTTGTCACGTTTCTGTAAGAGATACTTGCAATGACTAAAACGTCTACACGAAACACCATGTGATGTTGAAGCGGTAAATCAACTTCTAGATTATCCCCAATCTCGAGTACAATGTTGTGATGAATACATGCCTATAAAGAAAGTAATTAAACATTTGAATCTGAAATAATCGTTGTTTCATAATTCAGCGTAGCGACACTAGCGCCTAATTAATTGGCGAACTGCAAAGACGCATGAGTAGTTAGTGCTGTGTGACGACATTCATGTTCTAGATCTCGCCATCAAAGTTTCTAAAGTCGGATGCATAAATACAACTACCAACTCTTTCTTTGGACTTCTGTCCTCAGATGTAAAAACTGCCTGAACTGTCTGGGAAGAGATCTGTCCATTGTGACCTCTCCCCACACATTTTTCTCTACATCTTCACAAGCCGTGCTTTTCATATAATGTCATGATAGAGATTCACTTGCTTGCTCGTCACACGTTGCGAACAATAGCGAACAATATCATACGAACAATAAAACGTGGACACGTCCGTCGTTATAACGTCGTAAACCTTGGCAGCCTCGCAACGTAATCGTCTGATTGTGGAAATCCAAGTCTGGAGCTTTTGTACAACAGAAAACCACCATAACATTCAAAAGTATGGCTTTTTAATGGGGACAAGCTAATTAGTGTTATGTTACTGTTTAATCCGATTCGTCCATTCTCATAGGAGCTCGACGATACATTTCCGTGAATCGGGAATCCATTGAAGCAACACGAGAACCATTTCCAACCAAACGGGTGACCTCATAACAAAGAGCTATTCTTCGACTGCGTTACGTAACAGCACCTAAGGTTACATGCTTCGTGATGATACTGAGTTTAGTGAATTTGATCTGACACGACCCGTTTAGAATTTAGACGAACGGATTGGAATCAAGTTTGGGTTCTATTCTCTCATTATGCTGATCCAGTGTCCAATTTGCAACCGCAATAACAAACTCTATTTTTAGCCTTTGTATTGTCCTTTTTGTAAAAATATTTATATGTCTTGTGTTGTTGTAAATAAATGTATTTTCTTTCTTTCTTTCTTTCTTTCTATTTTGTTGAGACCCTAGGCCGGTTTTTGCATACAATTCTGTACCTACCAACTAAAGTTGTTTCGGATACGACCTAGTCATTATACGGCATCACATCTGGGCTCTAATTTCATTAATTTTTCATCAAAGCCATAAACAAGGACGAAGGAGACCGGAAATGTCAGAAGACTGAGACTTTTTAAGCCTCTTGAAATGAAACCAAGTTGAAGGAATAAGATCGCATTAAAAAATGACTGTTACAGTTCCCGACGGTTCCAGCCGTTACGTTCTAAGGCCTCGTGATGATGGGTAGAACGACTCTTTTATTTGATCGGTTCTTCTAACCAAAGTTTATTGATCTTATTATAAAGAAGTATTAACGCATTTACTACGAGCAGGACGTTATTTATTTCGTTTAGGACGGTCGTACTCGATGTAGCTTTAGTTTATATTTGTGTCGTTGTGATACAATATGTTGGTTGATCTACATAAAAGCTAAAGGAATTTGGCTGTCGTATAGATGTTCTGATGAACTGGTTGGTTTGGTAACAGCAATAATGCTATTTTTCTAGTTTCCATCATAATGTCATTTTTATTATTTTATGTGTTTCTGAAGAGAGAGTCCCGAATACCGTCATTTCGAAGAGAAAAACCAGGATGTTTCACAGCAAACACAGTAGTGTGCAATGCTAAAGTTGAAACATGCATGTACTTACTTTGTTTGTAATGAAATACCCTGACCGTCGACTGGGTGCTGAAAATTATGGAATCGACGGGTACGAAGCATTAGGGTAATGTATAAACAACAGGAATGTTATGTACAGTATACGTATAATTCTATATGTAACGTTTTTGTTGTCTTAAATTGCTCTCCGCCTAGCAATGCATGAAGAACGAAGATGCATCGTCGCGGGGAAAATAATGAGTGAGTACCTATATCTAGTAAGTATCTATACCTATATAATTTTTTACCTTACTTGACATTCAATGCAAAATGACATGATAATTTAATAAATGTCAAATTAGAGGAACTTAGGAACAACGAAAAAAATCGATGAATGATCGAAATTAAAAGCTTGAGTTGCAATCCACTGGTATATTTGTGATGGGGTACCTAACTAAACCATTCTTATTTTCTTTAAAGTACCTTTTACGGAAATTAGCAATTACCTTATTGTAATATTTCTCTACAGGGTAGCATTTTAAATTATGGAACTTACGCTTATGAATTGTCAGCTGTGTTACTTCGACGAAGCCAACTATCAAACAAAAATTTAAATTATGTATAATACTAGCACTAGCTATTAGCCGCGACTCCGTGTGCGAATAATTCCTTTATCGCTATTCGCTACCCCCCGGGAGCAATGCAATTTTCCGGGATAAGAAATATCAAATATTGTATTAATCCAGGTTGCAAACTATCTGTGTACCAAATTTTACCAGAATTCGTCAAAACGTTTTAGCGTAAAAGAGTAACAAGTCCGTTTATAATAATAAGTAAGAAGTAAGATCATGTGGTAGTGACGGCAAGTGTAGGTAACTCCACACAATACAATGTTGTTTTCATGTTTTTTTCTTCTTTTTGTTTCTGTGTTAATCTTATTAAGATATAACATGTTTTATTTTCTATATATCTATAAGTAACATTATTTTAAAGTGGTACCTGGATGTTTTAGGAATTCCACGCGGAATTTTTCGTAGTCCTTCTTCTTGGTAATCTAAATTGCAGGGCTTCAACAACTCTTGACCAGCTTCGTGGAGCCATTTGTTGCCTACTGTAAAATAAAATATATCTATTTATCTGCAATGCGCAGATTTTTGTGGCTTGAAATAACGGCAAACGAACTTAGGGATTTTTAGTTAGTTATCATTATCAATATCATGTTATTATAATGTAAGGTTGTTTTGTTGCTCACTGGCATTACTTATGCCAATTTTTCCGACGTTTATAAGTGCTTTTTATAGACTAAAGTGAATAATTAAAGACATTTTTTGACTCTTCTTTGTTACTGGATCAGTTTATTATTTAATCTAAGTACCTACAGGAAATTCAATTGAACTCCCAATGAATGCAGGGATCGCGGAAGTATAGTCAACCAAGAAATTCCTTTACCACTCCAAGTTTCAATGTCAGTCACCTGCAAGTGAATGAGACAGTCAGCCTTCTTGTTTTTTATTCTGACTTTTATACTCATAAATAATGGTAAAGCACTTACTTGGTCGACTATACATCGTACGGGGTGGGGGTAGGGGACCAACGTCAGTCCAGTTTCGTTCCAGTCAATTTTCTCACGCAAAAACAAACAAACAAATAAAATTTTAGTTGTCGGTTTCATTGAACAGTTAACGTTTGAATTGTGGGTAAAATGGTTCCAACGGAAGACCAGCGCCAGCTGCACGGCCGGCATCATGCAGAGTTGGGACCATTTCGTGACAGTATAATGTTGTATATGTTACCGTTTTTCTCGTGTTAATTTAAGATTATGTCACGAATAAATATTTGTCTTTCTTTTCTTTTTGTTTCAAAAGCGCTTTGTTGTCGGTCACTGCAGACATCCATATTTTAAAGCAGTGTTTGTCAACCTAGGGTCCTAGGGCGTAACGGGGTCCTATCTCAGGGAGATAAAACCATATAAAGTTAAAATAGATTTTGATTGTTGCAAATATTTAAAATACTGAATATGGCTCGCCGGATCACGGGAAAAAACGCCGTGGTATAGGTAACGCCATCAGAATTGGGGTCAGGTTGATGTTATGACAGCGGGATTTTGACATTTATTCGTACCGATAGTAAGTTCAACAGACTCAACATAGAATTACAAGAGTGACTAAAAATTTCTTCAACCTATTTATTTAAGAATAATTTAGGAAAAAAATACATCTAGTTCAAACAAAACAGAAAATAAACTATTTTGATCTATTTTATATAAATCAGATAAGCATATTTTTCGCTATTTATAAAATACCGATTTTTTTCTTGCGAATATTTCTTATCAGTTTCAAATTGTTTTATTTCAAAATAGGTTAGGTATATGAAAAAAGAAAAATTATAATATGCATAGTATTGCGTAAGTATTTCATCATGAGATCATATAACTCACATTTTCATGCACTCAGTCATTTCATTTATTCACTATTCAGTACTTTATGTAGCTGTGTGTGTAATCATTCGCCTCAACTCTCGTGGCGTTACCTATAACCTAGTGGTTTGACCTATGGCCTCTAAGCAGAGGGTCGTGGATTCGAGCCCGGGCCCGCAACTCTTAAGTTTTTCGGTATTTGCGTGCGAAATTACATATGAAATTTACCAGCATGAGCTTTACAGTGAAGGAAAACATCGTAAGGAAACCCACACAACTGCGAAGAAATTCAATGATGTGTGTGTGTGTGGAGTTCCCAATCCGCACTGGGCTAGTGTGGGAACTACGGCCCAATCCGTAGCTCTAATTCTGAGAAGAGACCTCTGCCTTGCAGTGAGGTAATGATGATGATGGATCATGGGAAGCAGAAGCCAGGGGGTTCGCCCTAAAAAAGGTCTGGAAGAACTGTTTTAAAGTGTGCAGTTAACTCTCTGCTAATGGGCTGATGAACCTAGGATCTTACCCCACTTGGACCCCCAGAGCACGGGGCAACCGGCGTGATGCGTGGCTTTATCACCCTCGCCCGAAGGATGAAGGTTCATCCAGAACAGCGCCGCGTTCTTTATTGGCAACACTGACAGCCCCAGCTGAGTGAACACAGTGGCGCCTCCTAGTGCCACGTCTGACATCTGTCCAAAATAAAAGTATCCTTTTGAAACAATTGTCTTCTTATCTATTTTATTTTAATTTTAATTTAAGACGGCCGGATAGCCAAGTTGTTAGAGAACCTGACTACGAAGCTTGAGGTCCCGGGTTCGATTCCCGGTCGGGGCAGATATTTAGTGTAAAAAATACGAATGTTTGTGCTCGAGTCTTGGATGTTTAATATGTATTTAAGTGTGTATTTATCTATATATGTATGTTTCTCCGTTGTCTAGTACCCAAAGTACAAGCTTTGCTTAGTTTGGAACTGGGTCAATTGGTGTGAATTGTCCCGTGATATTTATTTTTTGTTTATTTTATTTAATTTAATGTGGAAGTTGAGTTACTACTCAACTCATTGGCAGTGATAGTAAAAAAGAGTAAAATAGTTTGGGTCAGTTAATTATACTACTGAGTTTGAAATACCTAATGCCAAAAACTTTAAAATAAAAACGTTATTCCTGACTACCAAAATGGCTGAGATATAATACCTCATGTCTCACACTCTATATAAAAAATAACATTTATTTTCCTAGTTAGGTACGTTACACGTCCGTATTCAAGAAACAGAAATTTATGTGTGTACTAGGTACTTAAAAGTCAACCAAACCGATTCAGTATATACAGAATAAATGAACTGTAATAGATACACAAAGACATACCTACACACGAGTGACCCTATAAAGTTTCTGAATTACCTTTTGAGATACGGAAACTTAATTACGATTAGAGTTGCTTTACGGGTGTCTTATTAGCCTTGAACTTACGTAAAACATCACTGTAGCGATCCTATTGCCCTCGCCGTGAAACATTTTCCCATAAGTCTGAAAAAATACGAAATTTTCACCATAGGAATAGTATTCGTTTTCAACAAAAGAAGTGCAGTTCGACCTATGCGATGTATCGACAGTAGGGAACATCCATAGCCCGCACCCACAGCACGCATCTTATCATATAAAAACCGGCCAAGTGCGAGTCGGACTCAAGCATCGAGGGCTCCGTACAAATTTTTAGGTATGCCAAAATATACGCCGTAAAGAGCCGTAACTATAATAATCCAGTGTTAGCAGAATTCTGCTTCTAAGTAAAATATAACAAGTGTGAGATCATTTTATATTGGTTAGTTTGGACCCCCTTAATAATTATTATAGAAATCCTGTGCCCTGCAGTGGGACGTATATAGGCTAGGATGATGATGATGATATTTTTATTATTTATTGTTTTACCGGCCACAGTAATACATAAGTAATCAATGAAAATTTCAAGTGACTACTAAAGTAGACAATGCCATGCCATTATAAAGATTGAGTTAAAAACGCTGCAAAAAAAAACACGTTTCTTGTATGACGACCCCCTTTAGTTTTTCAACCGACGAAAACAAAAGGAGGAGGTTCTCAATTCGACGTGTATATATATATTTTTTTTTATGTATGATCACGCATAACTTTTTACAGAGTAGTCCGATTTTGATGATTCTTTTTTATTGGAAAGCGTATACCCCGAGGGTGGTCCCATTTAAATTCGGAAACAATATTCCTATCCTAAGGGTAGAAAAACAGGGGATGATTGATTGTTCAGTTACTGATTGTACTATATGACCATGCATAACTTATTACAGAGTAGTCGGATTTTGATGATTCTTTTTTTATTGGAAAGCGTATACCCCAAGGGTGGTCCCATTTAAATTTGGAAATAATACTCGTACCCTAAGGGTAGGAAAACAAGGGATGATTGAATAAACTTTTTACAGAGTCAGAGTCTGATTTTCATAATTCTTTTTTATTGGATAGATAGGGTATACCTTGAAGTTGGTATTATAAATTTGGAAAAAAAATTACCCCAAGGATGGAAAAAAGTACAAAATAAAAACTTTTTAACAAAAAATTAAACCGCCGAAAAAACTGAAAAGCAAAAAATAATACCTTTTTTGTTTGACCTTAATCTAGGTACCAGTTTGAAGTCGGTGCCTCAGCACGAGCCAGGAGGAGTGATAGAAGCCAATCAGGTAGACGATTATAGGTCCACTCCTCCTGGCTAAGTGCTGAGGCACCGACTTCAAACTGGTACCTAGATTAAGGTCAAACAAAAAAGGTAATATTTTTTGCTTTTCAGTTTTTTCGGCGGTTTAATTTTTTGTTAAAAAGTTTTTACCTTATATTATTATTTAGTTTTTACCTTATATTGGTTAGTTTGGACCCCCCTTAATAATTATTATAGAAATCCTGTGCCCTGCAGTGGGACGTACTAGGGGCGTTCAATAAAAAGTGAGAATGAGTATGTTATAAACAACTTTTACTAAATGTCATTTTATTTTTCGACATAGTCACCTTTTAGCATAATACACTTAGTATATCTTTTTTCTAAACTTAAAATTCCATTTTTAAAAAAGGTCTCATCTTGAGTACTTAAAAAATCTTGTACTGCAGCGACTACCGCGTCGTCGTCTTCAAATTTCTGGCCTCTCAGGTATTGTTTCAATCTCGGAAATAGGTAGAAATCACTGGGAGCGAGATCTGGTGAATACGGAGGATGCTTAAGGATATCGAACCCAGCATCACGAATTGCAGCCATTGTAACGGCGGACTTGTGTGCCGGGGCATTGTCCTGGTGGAACAGCACAACTTTCGAGAGTTTACCTCGCCGTTTTTCGCGGATCTCATTGCGCAATGTTGCTATTTGTTTGGCGTATAAAGTGCCCGTAATAGTGGCTCCATGCTCGAGATACTCAATCATTAATACCCCTTTACCATCCCAAAAAACAGAGCCCATGACCTTACCGGCAGATGGGCTCACCTTGAATTTCTTCGGAGTTGGAGATGATGGCCTTTTCATGTCATAGACTGCAGTTTCGTTTCAGGGTCGTAATGATGGAGCCATGTTTCGTCCATTGTTATAAATCGCGCCAAAAAAAGTTCCCGGTCTTGCTGCATCAGGTTCAAAGCTTCTTGACAAATCTCTAGTCTAGTTTGTTTTTGCGTGTCAGTAAGCATTCTTGGTACCCAACGCGCAGATACCTTTTTCATACCCAAGCGTTCATGTAAAATATTATGCACGCTCCCCGTTGAAATCTTTACATTTTCAGCAATAAAACGAACTGTGACACGACGATCCGCCAAAACTGAGTTTTCGACTTTTTTCACAATTTCTTCAGTTACTGCTGTAGTAGGGCGTCCGGAGCGGGGGTCGTCCATTGTCGATGTTCTTCCACGTCTAAATTCGGCGCACCAACGTGCGACTGTCGAATACGGAGGAGCATTAGACCCTAAAGTGTCCCGCAAATCCAAATTGACTTGGTCCGTAGAAAATTTTTTCAAATACAAGTATTTGATAACGGCGCGCAGTTCAATTTTCTCCATTTTCGCTAACGTACTCAATAGCATTGCAAAGAAATTACCGTATATTTTTTTAAACAAAAGACAGTTAGTTTTTTTTTTCATAGCAATCAGCTAGATAGATTAGCTTTACCGGCCAGTATTTAATTTCGTAATATTAAAAGAGTTTGCATCTCATTCTCACTTTATATTGAACGCCCCTCGTATATAGGCTAGGATGATGATGATGATATTTTTATTATTTATTGTTTTACCGGCCACAGTAATACATAAGTAATCAATGAAAATTTCAAGTGACTACTAAAGTAGACAGTGCCATGCCATTATAAAGATTAAGTTAAAAACGCTGCAAAAAAAAACACGTTTCTTGTATGACGACCCCCTTTAGTTTTTACCTTTATTTTACTTTTTGTTGTTATAGCGGCAACAGAAATACAATACATCATCTGTAAAAAAATACTGTCTAGCTATCACTGGTCATGACTGTCATGAGATAAAGCCTGGTGACAGACAGACAGACGGACAGTGGAGTCGTAATAGGGTCTCGTTTTTTTTTTACCCTTTGGGTAGGTACGGAACCCTAAAAACATGCATAGTTAAACCCGTTGCCACCCAGTGCTGTGCTATGTGGACCAATGAATATGACTGGTGGATATCAAACGCATCATTAGGCTCCATAGCAACGTAGCATACCACATCTCTGGAGGAAGCCACCCTAATCCCTACCATAAATCCTCGCGAAAAATCAACAATTACCTCGCCGTAGTCGTAGTGCGGCTCAAAATGGCCGCCTATCCCGTAATTTCCCACTTGCAGCAATTCCGCAGACTGCACGGAGAGCCCTGTCATGTCTGCTACGCGTCGCGACAGGCGCGCGACCACCGCACTCTCTGCATCACTAACCCACGCCGATTGGCTGACGCGATAGAGGACTTTCCTCCGCTCGCCTGTTTTTGGATTTTGGACGGTGGCGCGTTTAAACTGGAGGAAGAATTGGGTAAACTACCAAGTTATAGCGCATGCATTAGTGATTGGCCACTTTAAGAAAAACATCTTCAAGTGCTAACGATCTATCATTTGCTTTTGATAAGCTAAACAACTTGACTATAAAGTAATCACAGCAACATTTAGTGAATGCCAATGCTTGACAATGTTTTTCCTAAAGTGGTCAATCAGTGTAGATTACACTACATGATGACTATTTCGACTTCGGAGTCGTGGACAGGGTTTTTTCCGAACCGGTGGTAGATTCTTCGACGTTCGTAGGAGCATCAATTGATGCCTAAATTGAATAAAGAATTTTGACTTTGACTTTTTTTGACTTTTTATATGAAACGATGAACATTTTATCGTGGTAAATAGCTTAGTTTGACCTCTGGCCTCTCAAGCAGAGGGTCGTGGGTTCGAGCCCGGGCTCGCACCTCTGAGTTTTACGGAATTTATGTGCGAAATTACATTTTAAATTTACCATGAGCTTAAGTTCGGAAATTGAATTTCGTTGTACAAAGCAAGTTCGCGGCCTACGTAGCACGCATAATATTAACATCGTTGCACATTATTTGTAAATTGATTTAAAAATGGTACAGTGATTCTGACGTTGCCAAACATGTAGAAGTAGGTGTAGGTATATAGGTACTTACTTTGGGCAAGGATATATTTTTGATCAATTCGATTTCCCCGTCGCTGATGACCTCATGGAACACGTACACGTCCGGCTTGATATACACCTGCTCCACTTTGATCGGCGCCAGGCGTAGGAACGGATGGTGCTCCGTCAAGAAGCGGCAACTTAATCTACAAGACGGTTATGGAGCTTATTAACAGATTCCCTGTCCCGAAGCAATGTGCGATGTTCTTTCGACACGTCCTCATAGTAACAATGACATTAGACGCTCATAGAGTCATGACGCATGTGCCTCATGAACGTACCAGTAAAGTCACACAAGAGGCGCATGTGCATCATAGGACAGGGAACCTGTTAATTCAGGTTATTTGTCTGTTTGCGAATCACTTCGTTTCCCATAGTTTAATTTGTCATAATTTTGTTTGCCATAAAATGCAGTTGTCCCAAAACTCAAAGATAGCCCGGTAAAATAATATGTAGATTCACATAAATTATCGCGTGTTAAGTGACATGGATTTTTTTCTTATTTTTTCAGAACTGTTATTACTTGGCCTTTCTCCCTGTACCAGGTTATCATTGCGTTTTGGGAAACCTTGTATGTAGAAACGAGCAGTGTTCAGGATTTTTGAAGTGACATGAATTCTGAAAAGAAAGCAGTAGGTTAGGTTAGTTAAATAACAATTCTCTCTCAAAAGGTTTTCTTTGTGTGTTCTATAGGCTCCATCACGGCGAGTGCTCCGAAGAATTATTTAATTTGCTGCCTGCTGCAAAATTACACCATCGCACCTCCCACCGAAAGTCCAAGTTCCATCGTCACCATCTCGATGAATGGCGGTCCACCACTGTACGTTTTCGTCGGCACTTTCGTCACGTACAGTGAAACTGTGGAATCAACTTCCGGCAGCAGTGTTTCCAGACAACTATGACATCGGAGCTTACAAGAAAAGGGTCTATACTTTCTTTAAAGGCCGGTAACAAATTAGTGACTCTCTTTGAGTTGTTGATATTTATGGGCGGTGGTGATCATTTCACTGCTTGCTCGTTTGCCCCCCTCTCACGATAAAAAAAAATATTGATTCAGGAATTAATTACTTTACGAGAAATAATAAATATGGAAAACGATACATTATGGCATATGAAACGCGGGCAAACGATAGAGAACCGTCAGTTTGTTATCAATAAATATTAAATGAAAATTATATATTCCTAAACGGTTAGTTCTACTAGCGTTTCAACCGCTATCACTCTCCTGTCGCATATACGTAAGAAATAAGCTACAGCTAGAGTGAAATTTCAACAAATTGAAATTATACCACAAGCACGCTGTATCGTTATATAAAAACCTTCCGCTAGGCGTCGCTCATTTACTTAATATATGCGACAGGAGAGTAATAGCGGTTGAAACGCTAGTAGAAATACCCAAATACGCTTGACAATCTGTTAGTTACCTTTTCGCGATCTCGTTAGGAATTCCCACCTCACCTCGGCAGAGGGCCTCGTAGTTCGTTAAATTAAAGGTTCTCTTCGCATGCTTAACCACATTTTGTTCTCCCATATCCTGACAACAATAATCATCAATTCGGACCATCAGAAAAAAAAGTAGCAACTAAGTACTTAACTCACATTTTCCGTGATTGAAAAAAACAACGTTATCGCAAAAGTATCAAACTTTAAATCACCAAAATGTTTTTATGGGGTTAGGGCTTCCCTTAAAATTTGTCGTTGAAATGTTAAATACATTCATACACTACTTTGTTTCTTCTCTTTTTGTTTTTCTCGTTCTGTAATAGTTTTCTCGAAGTGCAGTATGTTGACGCGGGCTTGTGGATGTTCGGGATCCAGCTCAAGCAGCTTATTGGTCCATTCCAAAGCGCTTTTTACATCTCCTGTGAACACAGCAAGAATTTTAGATACTTGTACATGAGGATACGGGTATGGTTATTTACTACCTATTTTAGTTCCCTTTGTGTCAGAAATAGACAAAGTTTAAAAAATTATACTCAATTCGGGAATTAACGCATTCGCTGCCGCCTGTCAGACTCGGACTTCTTCAAACTTCACAAACGCACAAGTGCGTTCAAATGACTGCCAAACTATGACAGCGGTACTAGATGAAAGTCACGAAAGCGCATATATGATAAATGATAAATGATTATGATATGCGTTTCCAACAGTGATGGCGCTAATCACCGTGGTATTTAAAAAAAACTGCGTCTTTGTTTTTTTCGACACGACCGCGTTCGATTTACAAACTAAGTCTGATTTTTTTAAAATCTTGAATTCCTTTTTTTTCTTGTCACTAAAATCGATGGCATTATTCCATAGAACAGATCTTTCGATGTCTGATCGTTTCAATGTTACTCGTATTGACCTAACTGAATGGACCACCCGGTAAAGGCGAAAGATAGATGTCACATTGTTCCTTAACCAACCTATGAAGAAATGCGAGAATATGATGTATTCAATTATTTCGCTTTCTGTAATTGTGTGCGCAACATTATTTTCTTTCTTTAATTTTCGCAGCGCTTCCTTGTTCCATGCTATCGTGTTCTCGAACTCTCTGAAGTTGTACACGACGCGGGCGAGCTCGAAGCAATCAGCAGCGGTCATGGAATGACTGGAACAATCAATTTTCCTCGAGAATGATATTAAAACCCGTTACGAAAGAAAGCCGAGGGGATGAAGCATTCTGGACAATCTATTAGCACAGGGCGCGTTGTTTACTTCATAGGTAGGTACTCAACAACGTAGTCGATAACGCCCCCTTGTGGACGTTGATGGCTTTCATGGGAGCACTGGCAGTGGAACGCTCAAAGCAAAGTAGAAAGCTTTACTTAGGAAAAGAAAAACTGAGTTTAACAAATAAAACTCAAAGGGTCAATGGGCAAAATTGTGGACAAAAACTCAATGTAAACGATAACGCCCTCTTGTGGGCGTTGAAGGCTTTCAAGGGGTAGTGGCAGTAGAAGGTTCAAAGCAAATTAGAAGGCTTTACTTAGGAAAAGAAAAGACGAAGAGAGTTTTAGAGACAAAACTCAAGGCGGTTGGTGAAATAAGGTTGTGAACCTTTGACGCGTAATCATCGCTGCTTTTGATAGACAATTATAATTTGATCATTCGATCACAGGCATTATACGAAGTCAGGTATCTTGTCGTTGGTCGTGCTTCGACGTTGACATTGAGCAAAGCCAATAGGTACACCTGATATAAAAAAATCACACCCCTGGACGCCATTGAGTATGCCCTCAGCGAGCTCGTGCACGTTGAGCTGGTACGTGGTCTGAAGCCGCGTGAGCGCCTGCGCCGCGCCCGCCAGGTCCTCCAGAGTCGGGTATTTCACATCGTCGTGGCTCATCGTTATATTCTTAGTGTTCGCTGGAACAGAATGTTAATATCTATTACGAGTATTACTAATACTACGGCTAAGACACGCTTTTTCCCATAGTTAAGACCAAGGTAGATCGATTGTTTGCCCCTAAAACTCTTTAAGTAGCAAATTTCATAGAAATCTTTCCCGTTTCCGAGATCCCGCGAAATAAATAAATAAGCCATGTAGCCATTCGAGGAAGATAAAGAGCACGCATCTATCCATGTAAAAACACATAGTTGAACCAGCTTCCACCAGTCCAATGCTGTGGACCAATGGATATGATTGATGGATATCAGACGCATCGACAACAATAGCACATGTCTGGTGAAAAGCCAACCCAAAGGTTAGTGCACTCACACTTGATCGGTCTTTATAAAGTTTTATTTTTTTAAATTCTGCTGTAGGCCAGTCCTTGCTGTCATTCTTATTTTAAAAGGTTGCATGGAAGAGATCGCTTCGAAGCGATAAGGCCGCCTATCACATTTGGTCGGTTTTTGTTTTATTTTTTTAAATTCAGCTGTACTTAATCCATTCCTTGCTGTCATTGTTATGTTAAAAGGTTGCATGGAAGAGATCGCTTCGAAGCGATAAGGCCGCCTATTGCTTACTTTATATATTTTTTCCATGTAGGTACATACTTGTTTTTCTGTATTGATTTCTTTGTGGTGTAATAAAGAGGCATTGCATTGTATTTCACTTACCTATGCCTACTCTGATGTTGTGGTCTATGTCATCCAAGTCGATCGTCAGTCTTTTGATCAAGGTAAAGGCGTTAACAGGGTTCCCCAAGTAATTTGGAATATCCTCCATTGCTTTCTCGTGTTCAACCTTGTAGACTCGCAAATGGCTACAAAAAATATCTTGATCGTTTCATCTTCACTCGGGAATGCCATTTATTGATTGCATTGTCCACCACCAGATGGCCTAGTGGTTAGAGAACCTGACTATGAAGCTAGAGGTCCCGGGTTCGATTCCCGTGTCGGGGCAGATATTTGTATGAATAATACGAATATTTGTTCTCGGGTCTTGGGTGTTTAATATGTATTTAAGTATATATCTATCTATATAAGTATGTTTATCCGTTGCCTAGTACCCATAACACAAGCTTTACCTAGCTTACTTTGGGACTAGGTCAATTGGTGTGAATTGTCCCGTGATATTTATTTTATTTATTTATTTATTTATTGCCATCCCGAGTTATTGTCTCGGAATGAAAAGGTTCGTCACTTTTCGACTCTATGTCAACGAGTTGAGGTCGAAAAGTGACGAACCTTTTCATTCCGAGACAGTAGGTACCTCAACGTGCTTGCGCAGCGTGCTCTATTCTTGTTTAAAATAAAAATATTATCCTAGGGGCGTTTACTGGGATTTTAAGTACCCTGTGTCTCAATCTAAATTTTTGTCTATCTGTATGCCAAGTTTTATCCCAATCCGTTAAGCCGTTATTGCGTGATTGTGAAAATATCCAAACATCTTCACAAACTTTTTAATATTATATGTATAATATTAGTAGAATTGGGTCACATAAATGTATACAAAAAGACGGTACCATCCTTCAGAGATCGCCATTCACACTATCCAACAATATTAAACAAGTTATTTGTACAAATTCAGAAATTACTTACCTTTTTAAAACAGCAATTCTCTTCTCTTCTTCCCTTATATATTTGTCTAGAACTTCTATAACTCCTTTATGAGTCTCAAGCAGTGGCTCCATCTGTGCGATGGCAGTGTAAAACTCCGCTTTGGTCCATGCTTGGAGTATGTGCAGTAAGAAAAAGCTTACACAAGCTATGTAAAAAACATTGGATATCATTTTCGACAAGCAAAAACTCTGGAACAATATATTTATTAAAAGAGGAATGGAATTGTCGCGTGTTGTGAAATTCGCGGCCTAGGCTGTCACGAATAATTATGTGAAACAACAGTAACATCTGTTTTGGAAGGATTACCAGTAAAAATTAACTGGACAAGAAGTCAAATGCTTGTTAACGTTGTACCTAACGATTCAAATCGCTACACAACTTGTGTAACATAACACACAAGAATAATTACAGCTCAACAAGGGAAAACACTTACAGTCAAGGAAACTGAATTGCGTACCAGGGTGGCACCTTTTCACAACCAATTTCACGATGATTTCTTTGGCAGATGTATGACAACATGACATTTGCAATGAAAAGGGTTCACCCTGGTACGTGCTTCAGTTTCCTTGACTGTACCTATAACGTGTAAGTTTACACTCCTAACAATTAAAAAAATAAAATATTCAGAAGGTAAGTCATTTTAAATTATTTAATTCTTACCATGTTTTCTGCTACCCAAGTTCATCGATATGACCTCCGCAAAGTAAAGCCTGAATCAATCAATTATTAGATTTTGTTTACCAATAGGCATAACAGGTTCAATAAAATAACTTGATTAATCCCCTTGCGCAAGCACTTGTAATGTAACTGTGTTCTTGCGATAAATAATTAAATTTGAAACAGCCAACTAATTGCTGATTTCACGAGGAAAATTGATTTGCTTAAGCGCGGATTTGCTGAGAAACAAGGAAAACGCAATACAGTAAACTGCGTACAAGAAAATTTTGTTGGTGGAGGTGCTTGGATGCGGGGTAGGTACTGTAGTGAGTTAAATGGAATCCTTATCCTTACGGAGCCACCTACAGTGGAAATATCATGACTCTATTATCGCTACAGGTATATGACCGTCAATAGCGATGTGGTATAGATATAGCATCACTGTCTGATGATACACTTTGTTTCAAAATCAAAATATATTTACTCAATTTAGGCTTCAATTCAAACACTTAAGTAAGGGTGAAGCCAGACGAGCGTAATTTTGTGAGTCGTGAGCGGCAGAATTCCGGTCGCGCCATACAATATGCGGGTCATCACGTGACACTCACGTGACACAATGCATGGCGCAACCGAAATTCTGCCGCTCATGACTCACAAAATTACGCTCGTCTGGCTTCTCCCTAAGTCGAGGAATCTACCATCGGTTCAGAAAAACCCTGTTGAGAAGAATCCGGCGAGAAACTCAACGAGGTTTAAAGTTATACCCACAGTTATGATTACAAAATTGTAAAGACAAGTCATGAGACTAGAACAACCAATTCGTAATACCGGGATCTGTGTTAATTCTCAGCTGTAAAGGCAACTGCTATCATAACTTAATAATCAATAATCTCCTTTATAAAATGAAATATAATATAAGACATATTGAAATTGTACTTACTTCCAAACCCTAGAGCAAAAATTTATAAAACACATGATATATTCATAGCGCTCTGTACAGTCACCATCATAAACATCGAAGCTGTATGTGCTTAAAAATGTACAAACACAACTGCATTACCAATCGCGAAGTGCGTGTTTACAAGATGTTTACGTAATATTTAAATATTTAAGCAACTACACAACTCCGATTTTCATAATAGCGACTGCACAAGTCGGTACGGTGAAGGTGTTGAAAATGTGCGAGCGCAACTTTTGTCGCGGGCGTTATAATGAATTCAAATTGGTGATCACGAACTCAATGTATGGACGCCCCAAATTTTATAAGACTAATTAAAACAAATGAGTTAGCGCATTATATTGTCCAGCATAAACTGAGAACGAAACACTAAATTTATATCACCAATTTAAAATCACCTAGTAATTCATAACGACTGTACCTACTACTGTTACTGTTGTAGTAGGTTGCATACTCAGCCTTATTAGGCTGCGTTCAAACCAAACAGACTGTCGGCCGCCGAATGTGAGCGCGCGTTACGCAGTTTATTGTATTTCCATACATATTCACTGTTTCGTTCACACCAAACCGACAATACGCCATTACGCTATGCGTAGTCGCCGACATAAAATACCGTACAAAATAGCGTTCACACTGGGGCTCACAGTGAGCCTGCTCACATTCGGCGGCCGCCAGTCGGTTTGGTTTGAACGCAGCCTTATAGTGATGGTTTGGATGACTGGCGCTGGCGCTCCATTATGTTTTTTCAATTAGGATTAACTTTAGAAACTTCTGCACAAAGTAACAGCACTTTTCAGGTATGGAACTAGTTTTAAGCTGTCGTATATATTGGAATTGTTTATTTTACTTTAGGAATTGAGATGTTAACATAAGTTTTCTCTCTCACTTGTTCAGTTGTCCTGCATAGACTCACAACTCTGGTTAAAAAATCAACCTGAAGAATGTAATGTTTTAAGGATATTTAAATGTTAAATTTATTTCATAACAATTGGTTAAAAAAACACAAACGTTTGTTAGAATTGCTGTATTTTTTGAACTAATAAATCTTGTACCGTTGTAAACATTTTGTAATTTGCAATAACATAAAATAAATTTCTGTTAATATCACGGAATAGAAAATACAAGTAGAAGTGTCATGAGCGCTGTTTTGAGTCGTAACCAGTATCGCCGAAAAGCGTCGTAGTTTCTATTTAAGAAAGTAATAACTTTAGAATTTGTAACATAATTACAACTTAATTACAACGATGTATCGTTGAGAGTACAGCATGTAAATAAAAATTGCATTCAACATGCTGCCACCTATCCTTGAGTAGCTGAATTATAAATGAAAGACAATGACAGGTGTTTAAAAAAACTTCTCGAAAGATGTCCTTAATATTGCATTGGATAAGAAACTGTTTGAGATAGAATTTGGATAAATACAACTGAAAAATATTGTTTCTCAAAAATTGCAAGTACGGCCGACGTTGCGCTAAACTCCGCGTAGGTAATAGTGGCACACACGACACATCTGCTTGACACTTCTACTGCTTTTTCTGTTCTGTGGTTAGTACAGATATATAATTATATAAAGCTATCACTTAAACATATATATTACTTACAGCGTTTCCATCACGTAAACACATTATTTACGCTCATATAGTCGAAGCTTAAACAAAAACATAAATGCATTTTTATGGCGTTTTAAAACGTTTTACAATATAAGTTTTGTCAAGATTATAATAATAATCTGTATTTGTACTACTATGATAATAAACATTTCTGATTCTGATGCTTTCTGATTCTGTACTAAAAATACGTATTATACCAGATGGGTAGCAGAAACATTTAACTTATGTGTCAGCAAATGCTAGAATGGACAACATGGTCCGCAGCGACGATAGTGATTGAGATTACATTTCAAGTATCAAAAGTTCCTCCATTACAACTTAGATACTCGTACTTACATGCCCTGTTTGGGCAGCCTCAAAAATTTCCTTATATTTGGAATACCTCTTTTGGCAACACAATTATGCTACTTAATTCATTTTTTGTCATGGTTTAATTAAATTTAGGGCAAGATTTTTAAAATGTAAATAACTAGAGAATGTAAATTACTGGTTCCGCTTTCTATATTTATGAATTTCTTATTCAACAAAAATTCTTCTTTATTGTTACTGGGTTGCAAAGAATATCAACTAGTGATAACTTTTCGTCAAGCCATTAGTGGCGCCGTGTGAAGCAAACTACTCTATCTTCTTGGATGATAGATAAAGATAAACATCTCGAACATGTTTCACATTTTCTCTGAATAGTAAATTGTTTAAACTTACGCGAATGATCTGTGAGCTGGTGTACTTGTTTGAAGCCAACTATCAAAGAGAAGCTCAGGATTAGTTATGTTAGCTAGGTTTAACCATTGGATAATGTCACTGGCAATGTTACAATTAATGCAAAATAAAATGACACCACTTTCTTAAAATCTAAATATTATTACTTTACACTAACATATGTCAAATCTTTTACAGCTTGACCACTTATAAAAAACTCTCTGCATATCATGGAGTTTTTAAGAATTTATTTTATTACGCTTACTGGAACATTAAGTAAAGATATGTAACATTAACACGGATATTAAACGATCAATTTATATCAACATAAAGAAACTATTGCATACAATTTCGTATTTTATGTAAAATCTAATTGATCCGAGTTCTTTTAACAAAAAACCTTGCTGTTCCTTGCCATCAGTTATAAAATAAAAGTAGTGTCTTCATTCCAAGTCAAGGACTGGAGTCACTTGTAAAATAATAGGTACAAAAAACATTACGTATACAATTTGATAAATCAGTATTGACAAATTTTAATAGTTTTTAACCTACTTTGTGACTAATTTCCATACACAAACAGCAAATATCAAAACAATTTGTTCCTTAATGAATATTAAATACACTTTTTGCTCCTGTGACAATCAAAGATATGTTATTTTATATAAATTTATGCAGGCTTACCTCAAAAAACCCAAATTCTTTGTATTAAGAGCGAATAGTCATACATAAGGTAGAAATTCCACAGTGATATACAAAAATTTTTCTCGCGATATTTTACTTAAATTTTTTTTATTCAGACAATTTTTTAACAGAGCGTACTTAGCGTATGCCTGTAAGCTTCCGTTCAAAATTATGACAAACATTTTTTGTCTAATATTCATGGCTATCATTTCCTACTCTTACTCATTGATAAAATTCAGTCAATTGCTAATCTATAACACTGGTTTATACTTACCTGGATGTTTTAGGAATGCCACGAGGGATGTTTCGAATGATGCCTTCTTCTTGGTAATCTAAATTGCAGGGTTTCAACAACTCTTGACCGCCTTGGTGCAACCATTTATTGCACACTGAAAAATTAAAGTAATATTTTTATTTAGTGGTGGCAAAATTGTAAACATTTAGTTACAAGTCAGGAACAGCGGAAGAAGTCTCGTGACACGGGGACACGTGACAACTGCCCAAATCGGCAGCACAGAACAGAACCCTTCTTCCGCTCGAAAATCAAAATCAAAAGTTTATTTCTGGAAGTAGGCCGTTAAGTGGTCATTAAATGTATTTTTTTTTAGTCTACCATGCCGCAAGAAACTTGGCACTAACGGCATAACCAGAACACTACTCCACTGGCATAATTTCATTGACCGAGAGATGTATAGGGTCTCCAGAACAAATAATACCAATACTACTCTCTCAATAATACCAGTTCAGACACCCCTTTCTATCAAAGTGTGTAGATACTTTTCGCCCAAAGTGTAGATATACCTTACTTTCATGCCTTTTAACGGCTGACAACCCTAATTCGTACACAGACGAACTTACCCCACTTGGAGCCCCTGAGCACGGGGCAAGCCGCGTGACGCGTGGCCATGTCGCCCTCGCCCGAAGGATGAAGGTTCATCCAGAACAACGCCGCGTGCTTTATCGGGAACACTGACAGCCCGAGCTCGGTAAACACAGTGGCACCTCCTTGCGCGACTTCTGACATCTGCACAAAATGGGAGTATCGTCAACTATGGCAAAAAACACGGACGGAATGATGTCTTTTACAGCTTATAGGAGATAGGGCCAGCTGCTAGACGGGCAGCTCAGCAAGGGGATTTTTTTTAACATTTTTTTTTGTATACATTAAAGACTAATAAATGATAACGCGTAACTAATTAACTATGTTACAAATCCTACTAATATTATAAACGCGAAAGTTTGTAAGAATGTATGTATGTATGGATGGATGTTTGTTACTCTTTCACGCTAAAACGGTTAGACGGATTCTGATGAAATTTGTCACACATATTGTTTATAATCCGGATTAACATATAGGATACTTTTTATCCCGGAAAATTGCATAGTACCCGCGGGATAGCGATAAACGAATTCTTCGCAGGAATGCCAAAACCGCTAGAGTTACACATATGTAATGTATGATGGAAATGTTTATCTTAAGTAGTCCTATAAAAAAAACCACCACAGTATATATCTTTCGAAATTCCCACGGGATAGGGAAATATCTAAACTTTCTTTGTTTTTTTTTGTTTATAGCAGAATGTCTGAAACTATTGAGCCAATTTTAAAATTTCTTTTACCATTAGAAAGCTACACTATTCTTGATTGACATAAGTTACTTTTTATCCGGGAAAATTAAAAATTCCCACGGGATAGAAATAAATTAATTCAACTTCGTACCTGATTTTAATAATTCTTACATATTATGTGATATCACTATCCCCGACTAACAAAAGCTATTTTTTCTTCGGGAAAATACAAAATTCCCACGGGATAGAAAAAACTGAATTCAACTTCGGGGCTGATTTTGAAAATTCTTTCACCAATAAAAAGCTTCAACTATTCCTGATTGGTATAGACTACTCATCTTCGGGAAAATGAAAATTCCCGCGGGATAGAAATAAGTGAATTCAACTTCGAGGCTGATTTCAAAAATTCTTTTACCAATAGTAAGCTACAGTATCCCTTATTTACATAGGGTACTTTTTCCGGGATAATAAAAAATTCCCGCGGGATAGAAATAAGTAAATATTCAACATCGGCGCTGATTTTAAAAATTCTTTCATATGATATGATATGACTATCCCCAATTGACATAGGCTACTTTTTCTTCAGGAAAATGCAAAATTCCCACGGGATAGAAAAAACTGAATTCAACTTCGGGGCTGATTTAGAAAATTATTTCACCAATAGAAAGCTACACTATTACTGATTGATATAGACTACTCTTCTTCGGGAAAATGCAAAATTCCCGCAGGATAGAAGTAAGTCAATCCAAATTTGTGGCTGATTTCAAAAATTCTTTCACTAATAGTATGCTACAGTATTCCTGATTGACACAGGTTACTTTTCTACGGGAAAATACTAAATTCCCACGTGAAAGAAATAAGTGAATTGAATATAGGGGCTGATTGTTAAAATGATTTCACTAATAATAAAAAGCTACGATGTCTCTGATTTTCAAAAAAGGTCAAAAAAGGAATTTCTATCCCGCGGAAACTTTACTTTGCACTTTCCGGGATAAAAAAAGCCTGTTTCAATCAGGCACAGGCCTCCTCCCAGAACGAGAGGACTTGGACAGTAGATTTGGGAACTTCACACCCACCATTGAATTTCTTCTCAGGTGTGTGTAGCTTTCCTCGCGATGTTTTCCTTCACTATAAAGCTCATGGTAAACTTCAAACGTAATTTACCACATGAATTCGGAAAAACTCAGAGGTGCAAGCCTGGGCTCAAACTTACGACCCTCAGCTTAAGAGTCCATAGGTCTGACCACTAGGGCACCACGGCTTAGCGGCTATAGAATTCACTTATTCCTATTCCACGGGAACTTTTCATTTTCCTGGCATTATCCTATGTGTTAATTCACGTAATAAACTACCTGTGTGCCAAATTTCATCCAAACAACTAACGTTATTGTCTTCGCGAACGAAGTCGCGGGCAAAAGCTAGTACTATATAAGTACATTATAATACTCGTAAGTTAAGATTTTTTTTGTAAACCTTACCTTGCCCCCAAACTGCCAGCTGGAGTGCGACGTATGGTCATAATTCATAAATAACTTTAATTTCAATACTAGATGAAAAAAATCCCGCTTGTATAATTCCCGTTCCCATGGGAATTCCGGAAAAATATATATCCTATATCACTTGTGGGACTGAGACGAATCTAATGACACCTCACACTTCAAAATCCATTGAGCCGTTTAGGCTGCAGGGTGTGCCAAAGAATGATACATACTTACATAAGTACATAAATACATACGCTCGAAAAACATAACTATACCTAGAGATTTTTCTAGCACGAACAACTTGTGGTTGGTGTTTGATATAATAATAACATCGATTCGATTTAGTATTCTTGTTCTATATTTTCAAACGTGTCTAATTGATGTAATGCCACTTATGAAATCGTAAAACTAAGTATTACAAGGAAATGTATTCATTCGTGCTAGAAAAATCTCTAGGTATAAACATAACCCTCCTTCAACAGTCTGGTGAAAATTTAAAAAAACTTACTTGGTCGAATATAATTAATTACCGCCTTTCAAGCAAAAAGTTTTTATTTCTATTTATTAAGTAAAAAACATCAGCTTGAACTTACATAAAACAGCACTGTAGCAATCCTATTGCCCTCGAAATTGGCGAAGGCGCTCTCAGTCTTCTGAAAAAATGAGATATGGTTTGCATCATTAAATCAAAATGTTCTTTTTTACAAAAGTATTTGTCGAGCTATTAGTAGTGTTCATTAGTTCATCATTAGTCGACAGCACAGACAGCCTTGGCAAGTCTGCGATGCGCCGAGTAAGAGAAAGAGAGAAATAATTTTGACATGTGCTTTTTATATGCACTATAGCAATATGAAAATCACATCATAATTTAATAGAAAGCGAAATGTCGCTAAGAGCTTAGCTATTCATGGGGGGAACGCTGCCAGTATCTTCGGGACCTTGCCTAAGAGGACTCCTTTTCCCCTCTCCTTTTCGATTTTAGTTTTTTTTCTTTTTCTTAATGTAGAATAGTTGTACTAAAATAATTACTTTAACGTGATGGTGGAAGTATACGGATTACTCACGTCTTAAAACGAGTTTAACTTGACATGTTTCGGGCTAATCCGTAGCCCTTCTTCTCGGAGCCACACGTCACGGCGGCTGTGAAACTCGCACTACACCCTAAAACCCACTAAATAAATAAAAAAAATAGTTTTAAGACGTGAGTAATCCGTATACTTCCACTATGAGTGAATCTCATGGTAGTTTCATAATATATTATTGACCCGACTACTATTGCTGAAAAATCCGAACTCTACTCACTGTGGCAAGTAAGTCAAGTTACTCACCCGAGCGAAGTCGTAGTGCGGCTCGTAATGGCCTCCGATCCCGTAGTTGACAACTTGCAGCTCCTCGGCTGAGCGCATGGAGAGCCCTGTCATGTCCGAGACACGTCGCGACAGGCGCGCGATAACGTCACTCTCCGAATCGTGCAGCCACGACGACTTGCTTATGCGATAGTGCGCTTTCACCAGCTCGCCTGTTTTAGGGTCGTGGACCACAGCACGTTTGAACTATAAAAGGTAATAGGTAATAACGGGCTAGTTTCCGCAACTCGACGTCTTTTACGCGCCTATTTTGCGTAACTATAAAAGGTAAGAAAAATAAATGAGAACGTGTGCTTCAATGTTGCGGAAAAATTTAACAAACGTTTTAAGGGCCTCTTTCATCAATATTTGACAAGTTCCTAGTATTTTATGTAACACATTGATGATCCGTCTGTTTATTCGAAAAAAAAAAAGCTATAAGGTGGATAACGCATGAGCAGTGGTCGCGCGGATGTTCGTTTGTTGAGTGCATAGCAGACAACGTATGGCATCATTATCACCACACATGCGTACATTCATACAGCATAAGCCGAGATCGGTGCATGATGTACGCGGAGGCTATGCCCACCAGCATTTGTCGACTAGTCCAGGATTGTAAAGAAACTTCGCACGATAACGCAAATTCGCGGGGTGGTCTAGAATATTATATTCGAGATTTTTTTTTACTTTCTTGACTTATCATCATAATTATCATTTCAGCCGAAAGACGTCCACTGCTGAACAAAGGCCTCCCCCAAGGCTCGCCAAACAAATCGGTCCTGCGCTATCAGCATCCAACGCGTTCCCGCAACCTTAATCAGGTTGTCGCTCCATGTTGTTGGAGGCCTACCTATACTGCGTCTTCCGGTCCGTGGACGCCACTCGAGAACCTTTTGGCCCCATCCATCCATTTTGGATGTATACTATTAAATTTTGAGAATCAGAAGCAGAAGCCAAGATCGGTGCGCGATGTACAGTCAGCAACAAAAATTATGAATACACTCAAAGTGCCAAAAATATGCATCCACGACTCTATTACCAGGGCATAAAGGCGTGTATACATATTTTTGGTACTTTAAGTGTATTCATATTTTTGTTGCTGACTGTACGCGCAGGCTACGCCAACCAGCGTTAGTCGACTTTCAGGCTTGTAAAGACACCTCGCTCGATAACGCAAATTCGCATGGTGTTCTTGTTTAATTTTAAAGATTATTTTTTATATATCCACCTAAAACCGAAGGTCGAATGTGCAGAGGCACTTACCCTGGGCAAGGCCATCTCCTGGATCAATTCGATTTCCCCGTCGCTGATGACCTCATGGAACACGTACACGTCCGGCTTGATATACACCTGCTCCACTTTGATCGGCGCCAGGCGTAGGAACGGATGGTGCTCCGTCAAGAAGCGACAACTTAATCTAAGAAAGAATGAGTGAATTCAACCTTGTGTTCATATTTTCTAGCTATAGTCAGCAGTAGCTCAGGTGGGAGCAATGCTCGCGTTCAGTCAGCAGCAGAATTTGATGAGCGGTTACGGTGGTCAAAATGATCTACACACCCCCTTATTAACTTGGCGGTAGTCGTGCGTAATCGTTCATCCACTTCTGCTGTTGGCTGTACCACGTTAATGCACTTATTCGTGATATTATTTCGAGAAAGTTACAACGAAAACCAAGAATACAAATACAGGAATAAATTATCACGGAGTGATACCAACTCAATGTAATGCCGGCCTTACGGACGACGCTGATATTCTGTTGGAAGCAAGCAAATTATCACGAACTAGCGACCAGCCCCGGCTTCGCACGGGTACAACTATATTATGCATGTATTATACTTATAAACCTTCCTCTTGAATCACTTTATCTAATATAGCTTTTACCCGCGGCATTGCTAGCGTGAACCATAAATATTTCAGAGAAGCAAACAATTATGCAAGCAAGCCTGAAGCAAGCATGCACGCAAGCATGCAAGCAAGCATGCAAGCTTGCAAAAAAGCATGCAAGGAAGCATTCAAGCATGCAAGAAAGCATGTAAGCGAGAATCCAAGCAGGATTCTAGCGAGCATGCAAGCAAGCATGCAAGCAAGCATACATGCAAGCAAGCAAACATGCAAGCAAGCATGCAAGCAAGCAAGCAAGCAAGCAAGCAAGCATGCAAGCAAGCACGCAAGCGAACACGCAAGCAAGCACGCAAACAATCATGCAAGCAAGCATGCAAGCAGTATGTAAGCAAGCTTGCAAGAAAGTATGAAAGCAAGCATGCAAGCGAGAATCCAAGCAGGTTTCTAGCGAGCATGCGAGCAAACATCCAAGCAAGCATGCAAGCAAGCATGCAAGCAAGCATGCAAGCAAGCATGCAAGCAAGCATGCAAGCGAGCATGCAAGCGAGCATCCAAGCAGGCATGCTAGCGAGCATGTAAGCAGACATGCAGGCATGTAAGCGAGCATGCAGGCAGGCATGCTAGCAGGCATGGAAGCAGACATGCAAGCAGGCATGGAAGCAAGCAAGCATGCAAGCAATCAAGGATGCGTGGAAGCATACCAAATTTCCCGGGACGCAAACTATCTGTATACTAAATTTCATCTAAATCGGTTCAGCGGTTTAAGCGTGAAGAGGTAACAGACAAACAGACAGACAGACAGATACACTTTCGGATTTATAATATTAGTATGGAATTAGTATGGATAGACTGCTGGCTCTGTGAGCTGTAGTAGATCTCGCGAGTTTTATGAAATTGTTTTATGAAACGCGCCTCTCTCGGCCCCTTTCTAATCATACTCCCCAGCCCCTGTACCGCGCGGGCGAAGACACATTTAAACGGTCTAGCTATAATAATCTACTCTTATAATTCTCTAGTGGCTTTTTTAACCTTTTCAATGTCATGCTTAGCGAAACGTAAAGCTACTTTGAACCTCATGTCCGTGAGCAATCATAAATTGACCCTAATTATTTTAATTGGCAGGCAGGTCCCACCGAAATGATCTGTATTTTATTTGGAATGTTTATTTTATCTACACTAATTTATTATCTTTATAAACATTTTGGGATAAATAAAGATAATTAAACTTATATATAAGTATGCTAATTATAACGTACCTACATGACTCAATCACTATCACTACATAGTATTATAACAAAGTCGCTTCCCGCTGTCTGTCTGTCTGTCCCGCTTGTCTTGTCGTTTGTCTGTCTGGCTTAGATCTTTAAAACTACGCAACGGATTTTGATGCGGTTTTTTTTAATAGATAGAGTGATTCAAGAGGAAGGTTTAGGTTTATACATGCATAATTGCACCCGAGCGAAGCCGGGGCGGGTCGCTAGTTTGTCATAATTTCCAAAATTAAAAACTAAGGCATTTATTTATATTGACATTTTTAATTTCGTAATATTTTTTGAACGGAATGTCCGATTTCGATAATTCAAAAAGAAATCAACAGGTATTGAACCAGTCTTGAATACGAAATAATTAATTTGGATAAGAATTAATACAAAGGTGTGGAAAACATGGTCTGATTTTGATAGGCATTTCTATCATCTTTTAAAATGTAAAAACCGGCCAAGAGCGTGTCGGACACGCCCAAGGTAGGGTTCCGTAGCCGCCATTACGAAAAAATCAAGTAATATTTTTCTAAGGATTTCGTATGTGTACGGAATCATCCAAGTTTCGGTATGTTTTATACCTTAGGCTACTATTTACTTTTAAACTACAAATAATTTCCAAGCAATCTTAGCCGCTATAATTTTCCTAGTAAATTTGATATATTTACTACCATTCTGAATTTTTTCAAATTTTTGCACCTAACAGTTTAGATTTTAGAGGGGGGGGGGGGACGCTCGATTTTAATGAAAAAAAAAAAAAAAAAAAAAAATATCAAGGGACAATTCACACCAATTGACCTAGTCCCAAAGTAAGCTTAGCAAAGCTTGTGTTATGGGTACTAAGCAACGGATAAACATACTTATATAGATAAATAAATACTTAAATACATAGAAAACATCCATAACTCAGGAACAAATATTCGTGCTCATCACACAAATAAATGCCCTTACCGGGATTTGAACCCAGGACCTCTTGCTTCGTAGGCAGGGTCACTGCCAACTAGGCTAAAGCGGTCGTTAAAATTTCACTTTTCACTTTAAAGTTGAATATTTCGCAAACAGATCACTGAATAGAAAAATTATGTTAGCAACCCCGCAATGGTTTTAAAAGACCTATCCAACGATACCCCACACTATAGGATTAGTCGAGAAAAAAAAATCACCCCCCCTTTACGTCTATGGGAGGTACCCTAAAAAAAATTATTTTTTAATTTTTTATTTTACCACTTTGTTGGCGTGACTGATATGTATATTCATGCCAAATTACAGCTTTCTAGTACTAACGATCTCTGAGCTTAGCCGCGGACAGACAGACAGACGGACAGACATGGCGAAACTATAAGGGTTCCTAGTTGACTACGGAACCCTAAAAAGTAGTAATAGTGACGTAACTACAATAATTGGTCATATGGTCTCACGAAGTTTTTTGTAGATATTGATACGTTCTATAATATTGTAGAACATTTTTTTGTTCTATCATCAATACTTTCCGCAGCGCATGCGATGATAGACATTTTATGGCTAATTTTTTTACACCTTGGGTTGGTTTTAGTAAGATTTACCGAGGATCTCTAATTTTTTCTAGTAATAAATATAGCCTATGTTACTCAGTGATAATGTAGCATTCTAACGGCAAAAGAATTTTTAAAATCGGTCCAGTAGTTTTTGAGTTTATTCATTACATAGAAAAATACAAAAATACAAATGTTTCCTCTTTATAATATTAGTGTAGAAAAGCCCCAACATCGATTCTTTATAATATATTATAACACCTTTATATATCGTCGCTTAAGTTCTAACACCACGTAAGTACTTTTATGGCAGTTTTGACATTTTGATGCCATTCGCTAGCTAGAGCATAGGACGACGCGTTGTTTCAGTCAATCTCTTGAAAAGTGACTATTTTTGACATACGTGGTGTTAGAACTTAAGCGACGATGAGTGATTCCCATCTTCCAACCTAGCTATCCAACCCAGGTTGGATATTGGGAACTCACAGTGCCATCTTCCAACCTGCCTCAGATTGGATAGTGGGTATATAATTGATTATTAATTTTTCTTCCCATTTTCCAACCTATACTAAAGTAGTCACTATCCTAAAAAAAAACTTAAACTACTTAGTGCTTACATATAACTTTTATTCCTTTAATATTCATCATCACTAGGTTCACCAGTAGGAGAAAATATTTCCAATGGAATTGTACAAGGCAAAAACTGAGAAAATAACATTTTAATGACTTTGAAAAAAATAATTGGAAAACGGGAATCACTCGCGATGATATACAAAAACTTATAGGTAATACCTTTTCGCGATATCGCTGGGAACTGCCACCTCACCTCGGCAGAGTGCCTGGTATTTTGTTCTTTCTTTTGCGTAGTGCTTCATGTCATCGTTAAGCTCATCCGTATTATTTTCCTCTCCCACTTCCTAATAAAAAACAACACGAAATATACATACTCAACTTCAACTGATCACGGTCAGATGATGTTATAAAAATATTTGCAGGGTAAAATTTTTATTGCGTAGTAGCATTTTATCATATTTTTTTAGTCAATCCAATGGCTGACACGTTGACACTCGTATAGCTATATTTATAAACCCCAAGAGTTTGAAGCTTCAGGAAAAACTGGAAAAGGACGTATGCTGCATTTGACGATTTTGACGCAAGTATCATCATCATCACTACATAGTATAAAACAAAGTCGCTTCCCGCTGTCTGTCCCTATGTATGCTTAGATCTCCCTTTTGACCGCCACGCATCGTTTTTGTTTGGAACAAAATTGATTCTTATGCGGATGCGGGTAGGTTTAATTTTGTATTACCGTACTGTCGTCTATAGCCGACGCTGGCGGTCAAAAGGTTAAAACTACGCAACGGATTTTGATGCGGGTTTTTTAATAGATAGAGTGATTCAAGAGGACGGTTTATATGTATAATACATGCATAATATAGTTGCGGTGTGCGAAGCCGGGGCGGGCGGGTCGCTAGTTCAGTCATAAATTGTGTCGTGTTTTTCTAATCAAAGCGCAATAGTTATTTGTGCAACAAGAGAGCAAAGTTGGTTTTTACTGCGAGTGATTCACATACACGAGATGCAAAAAACTTTGGTCTCGTGTAACACATACAACTTTTCACCTCAGCAGCGAGAACATAATAAATTATTAAAGGTATATGAACGTCGTCTTTTTGTCTTTGTTGTGGTTTTCAACTTTGAGTAAATACTCCATATTATATATAACAATAGGTACAGTCTCCGAAAAAGTGTTTGCATTGTTTAAAAATATCATAAGCTTTTAAATATTTTTCGCGAGACTTTTCAAGTAAGAAACTTAACTCTGCATTATGTATTACTGCATTAATTCGTCTGGTATTCAATTGTTGACTTCATCACTGGACTCACTCAATTCACTCATATCATATTCAAAAATTTATTAAATAAGTACTTATTACTATTCTTATAATTTCCAAATTGCTTCTGATCGTGTACCAAACTCTTAAATATCGAACTCTGTAGCTAGCGAAACAGAAGAAAAGAATTAAAATTTGAATCCCGCTATTTTTTTTAAGATGCGTTCCGAATCTACACCCGCTGCGTTCCGATACTGCATCCGCTGTATTTATCACGATGTTTAAGATTGTTAAAATTATTAATAATTATATAGATACATGTTAAACTTTGAATTTTTTCATCAACATTTTTACTATTTGATTATATAAAAATATAAACCAATTATTAAAAAAGTACAATAATTAAATTTAAAACCTTAACAGACGAATTACAATTTTAAGGTTAAGAACTTATTATGAGTATCCGAACGTACAATCGGTCGTTTATTTTTTAGGTCTACTAGGTATAGAATTTGAAGTCGTAATTCGAATCGATTTGATCTTATCTCTCGCTCTTTTCGTATCGAAATGAAAGTGACAGATCAAACTGAAGTTCAAATCTTTCGAATTCAGTGATCAGACACATCATTGTCCTTGACTTTAAAAAAAAATAATCAAAAAGCTACTTTGTCTCACGCAGTGAGCAAAATCGGATTTTGCTCACTGTTTTTTAGTAGCAAAACCTGCCTGTTTGAGGTGCTGAGGTGAAAAATCTTTTTTATCAATCATACAAAGTAATATCTTGCTTGTCGTTTGGTATTTTGCTATCTTACTGGGGATGTTGTAAAGGGCCGCAGTACATACTAACAAAACTTGTTATGTTAAGAACATACCCCTCTCTGTTTCTTCTTATTTTGTTTTTCTTGTTCTTTGATAGTCTTCTCATAGTGCGGTATATTGCCGCGGGCGCGCGGGTGGTTCGGATCTAATTCCAAAAGCTTATGGGTCCATTCCAAAGCGCTTTTCACATCGCCTGTAAACAAATCACACTAAGATTGAATGCATTCCAGAAATGACGAAAGCTGGTAATACACTGACAATGTGGCAGTTGCGCAGCGATTATCTCTATTATTCGAAGTAAAAAAGCAAAATCAAGTTTATTTTCAAATAGGCGACGCAGAGGTCTCTTTTACATGTATTTCGTTGAGTCTATCAGGGCTTCCGGAAAAAACATCATTGCCAAAAGGGTACATCGCTAGAAAAATGGCTGAAAGTATTTTTTTTCTGGAACACTTGTCCATTTGAGAATAGGGTATTTGACACCATCAATCAATACTTTTTATTACCTGCCAAATTGCGATTCCCCCGTGTATTTTTTATGGAGCTGTGACGTCACTTATTAAAAAACTAATCATAAAAACCAATTTTATAGTTAGTTGAAATCTTTAATATCTTTTATGAGTTTTTCCGGGTAAAAATTAAATGGTATTTTATTAGAGCTTTGTCTTGGATTTTTGGGTTATTATTATTATGTCAAATAACGTATTAGGCGGATTTGCGCGGGCTAGAGTTGATTTTTAATTCTCTTAGCCCTTAGAATCCTTTACTTTTGGACATTGAATACGCACTGTGCGCTTCTGGCCCGAATAACCTCTAGCCTTTAGGTTCAGAAACTAACCTGTGAGGAAATGCGAGAAGCCTATATATTCAATTATATCGCTCTCCGTGAACGAGTGCTCGACGTCTGTTTCTTCTTTATATTTTCGGAGCGCTTCAGTGCTCCACGCTATTGCGTTCTTGAAGTCTTTCAGGTTGTAGACGGCACGGGCGAGCTCGTAGCAATCGGCCGCGCTCATGGGACGACTGAAAAATAATTAATAAATAATAACATTAATGGACCATTTACACGAGACTAGTAAAAGTCGTGCCAGGGTCTTACACATTTTTTTGTTCGCGTCTCTCCTGTGGACATTGCAAAAGTTAAGGTTCCATAGCCAATATTTCTTAGTCAAGTCTACATCGGCGTGTGGGACGCCTGGCCAACTTTCGGCCCATTTAAATAAACATTAAGTTTGCTGACTCGGAGTCGCTAATTTTATGTCCACAGGGGAGACGACTTTTGTTTCTTTCGGTGTGTATGACCCGCCAGTAGTATTAGTACATGACTACAAAGCTTGAGCTCCCTATCTTCGCAGACAGAGTCGCGGGCAACAGCTAGTATCTACATAAGTATGTTTATCCGTTGGCTAGTGCGTGCATTACAAGCTTTGCTTAGTTTGAGACAAGGTCAATTGGTGTCAATTGTCCCATGCACAGAAATAATAATAAAGAGGATAGAAATGCCTTAGTTCCTATTTTCTTCCGGAACTCGTGTCGCTGCTTCATCCCGTCTACTTACTGTGTTAATGCACACATGCAAAAGACCGGAACCGTACTACGCAATCACGCACACAATTACTAATATTTTTGCTTACAAACAATTATGAACCTTACACCTTAGAGATAGCGTTGAATAACACTCAGCGTAAGTCATACCCACATTTACACAACAGCGCCATTTATTGGCCGCGTCGGCATTATGTCTGTACTAGTCGTAACCTGTTTTTTTGTCCGTACCACGAACTTTTGTGCAAGACGGAAGGGTTATCAAAAATTACTTTACATTGCTGCGTATAATTCAAAACGATCTGCGTTTTTATGGGCATGAGTAGCAATGGTATATGAAGTTCCGTGTTAATAACGTGTAAACCAATATTTCATAATGAAATATTTTCTCAAGTTGTATTTTGATATAAACCGCATTATTACATTAAATTAAAGAACTAAAACAATTACTTTGCTCACCCGCGACCTTACAATAGTTACGTTTATGCAAGAAATGTGCGTTCATGCAGTTCCTCCACCTCCACACTGTACGAACACACACAAATCACATAAACCCAACCATCACCACCACCAAGCTACACTGACGCGTTTCGAACTCAACCAGAGCTCATCTTCAGAGTTACCACAACCGTATGCTATGCTACCAAATGTTAAACTAACAAACCAAAACAAATGTTTTAACTTGTCACTGTAACTTCTCAAGTACCCACTTTATTTTTCTTATTCTCAAACTACCCCACAAAAATTAACTTTTATTGACATATTTAAAACTACCTTGAATTTTTTGTTTATTTATTTATAAGGCATATTTAATTAATACTAACTGTTCAAATTCGACCCAAGCCGCAGTAAAGGAGAAGATACTAAATTTACCTGTTCATTAATAATAGACCCCATAGTGTTGTACCTAATTATTTCCATGCATTCCAGAGCATCCAGACGCAACCCCTTGCATAAACGTAACTATTGTAAGGTCGCGGGTGAGCAAAGTAATTGTTTTAGTTCATTAATATGGACCTCCGCAAAGTAACGCCTGATTCAATAAATTACATTAAATTAATACATACCAATGGAATGTAATCCCCTTATTAGTGTAATTACACAGTGTGGACGAGTTTCCGCAATTGCTAATACTGCAAAACACCATTTTAATGCACTTGTTGTCATACCCACGTTTCAAATAGCACTGAGCCACAAGTCGCGCGCTTGTGACCTACGAGTCACAAGCGCGGCGCCAAGGTCACGCGTATAAGGCACTTCTATCCTCTTTATTATTATTTCTGTGGTCCCATGATTTATTTATTTATTTTATTGCTAATACCTTTCATTGAGACCGGAACGGACTACGTACGGATTCCGTTTAACACATTCAGTGCCGGGAACGCCACAGGGGAGTTCTCCGTTCATAACGCGTAGCAATACGTGGCAGCGAATGTGTAAACTTACAACAAGCAACTGCATGGAAGTCGTTCTATGAAGTAGATTGTTGCGATTTAAGCTAAGTCCAGCTAGTCCGTTCCGCTCGCAATAGAAGGTTGGCATAAAACTTGTATAGTCATCATCATCATCATTTCAGCCGAAAGACGTCCACTGCTGTACATAGGCCTCCCCCAAGGCTCGCCAAACAGATCGGCCCTGCGCCATCCGCATCCAATGCGTTCCAGCTACCTTCATCAGGTCGTCGCTTGATTGTTGGAGGCCTACCTACACTGCGTCTGCCTAAACTTGTATAGTAGCGGAATGAAAAGGTTCGTCACTTTTCGACCTTAACTCGTTGATATAGAGTCGAAAAGCGACGAACCTTTTCATTCCGCGACTGTACCAAGTCCTGTTTAATGTAAATTCCTTTTAAGCATATCAGGTCAATATTCTACAGATAAAGGGGCCGGTTTGAGACCGAGCCGATAAGTTTGGACGGAATCCAAAATACCTTAAATAATAAAATTACATTTACATTCCATTAATCTCACGCTAAAAGCCATGAGGCCATTTAACCTGCTCGCTCGCATCGCATTCACAATCCCTTTCCCCGGCCATTTAAAGCGTTTGGCAGTTAGAGATGGTCAGATTCTTGTCAACAAACTGAACACATTAGTTGGATATTTATTGAATTTATTATTTAAATTAGTATCAGCAAGTTCTTATACGAAAATAATCAAAATCGAGAAGGCATTTTAAATAAGTAGTGTGTCAAAGTTTTCGGATTCTAGTTGCACTTTACAAGTTTATTTATATTCCCAAAAAACATTCGACTTAGCTTTCGTTGTATGCTGTTATGGCTATTTTACGCGAAGGATTGTTTTGACCAGTATTAAGACAGATAACAGTTACAATGTAACATATTCGACACGCGCGTTTGACACCGCTATATTCACCTACAAGCCACCACCAAGGGTTTTCGAGTGACAATAGGGATGTTGACACCACCAATCAACTGACGTTCTTTTTATGAGCTGTCAAAACACCATCTCCCATAGAGTTTGAATGACAATAGCGACATATGACGTCATTGTTCGCATACTCAATCAACTAACTATTTATTTGTTTTAAAGCAACCAAAATTCTAATTTTGCATGTAATCGAAAATTAATCTGGCTTTCGGGGCTGAAATAAAGCGTTTTTTTACTGGAGTCGTGACTTCAAATTCTTTTTTAATGGTATCAACATCCCTATTGTCAAAGAGCATAAAATCTCTAAGTGTCAGAGATAGCGAATAGGACGGAACACTTCAACGGTTAATGGCATTAACTTGAAACATGGTATTGATTATATAGTATAGTTTGGATGGCAATAAAATGTACAGTCGGCAAAAAGCTTCTAAAAAAATTTTTTTTTTAACATAAACTTGGTAGGTATTTGTTCTATAGCATAGACAGTAATAGTAATGTTTCTGTAGAGTTTCTCGAATGGCGTTCACGGACCGGAAGACGCAGTGTAGGTAGCCCTCCAACAAGAGGGAGCGACGACCTGATTAAGGTTACGGGAGCGCGTGAGATGAGGATGGGGCAGGACTGATCTGTTTGGCGAACCTTGAGGGAGGCCTACGTTCAGTGGACGTCTTTCGGCTGAAATGATGAATGAAACTAACCTATACTCGATTCCGTTGAGTACCCCTTCGGCGAGATCTTGCACGTCGAGTCGGTACGTGGTCTGAAGCCGCGTGAGCGCCTGCGCCGCGCCCGCCAGGTCCTCCAGAGTCGGGTATTTCACGTCGTCGTGGCTCATCGTTATGTTCTTGATATACTCTGGAATCAACAATAACGTTGATGTCTAGAGACTTTTATAATTTTTACTTTTAAAACGATCCTAGGTGGGGCCGTGGAGCGTTTGAATCGCCGGGTCCTGTGTGTTAGCAAAATCGACTAATAGTCCGTCCGTCAACTAAAAATCCTAGTGACCACCATGCGTGGTGTGGTGTGTGGTCGCAGAATGACAATTGGTTCTAGTTCATAGAAATTCCTTAGGGCCGGCGCCTACTGACGGCATGGCACGGCGTGGCATTTTATTACTATCAAGTTATTTTGAATCTTATTTCAATGAGTTTAGAATTCATGTTACTTTATTGGTTGTGCGTGGCATCGGCCCTCAGGACGTCGCGGCATCGTGGTATCGAAATAAAGTAACATGAATTCTAAACTCATTGAAATAAGATTCAAAATAACTTGATAGTAATAAAATGCCACGCCGTGCCTTGCCGTCAGTGGGCGCCGGCCATTAGACTTTCGTAACACAATCAGATTAATTGACTGTTAGTTGAAAAGGCGTCTTATCTTAAAATATTCTAAACTAGCCTTCCGTCCGCAGCTTCGCCCGCGATAAATTAATTTTTCCGTAGGAAAAGGTATTTTCCCGCGGTAAAAAGTAGCCTATGTCACTCAGTTATAATGTAGCTTTATAACGGCAAAAGAATTTTTGAAATCGGTTCAGACCCAGTAGTTTCGGAGCCTATTCAATGCAAACAAACAAACGACCAAACAATCAAATCTTTCCTCTTTATAATATTAGTATAGACTACTAAACACTTTATACTTGAAATCTTAACACGTTATACTAAAGTTCAACACATTTTTTTATAGATTATCTATCGCTTGTAAATTTGATGATGTTTTTAACGATTATTTATCAAGTGTCTTTTAATATAACACTAATTTTATGGAAAGCGACTAATTATAAGGCTTGGACCAACGCCGACGAAGCAGACCTAGGAGATGGTGGGAAGCAGTCATGAATGCGTCTAAGTGTACGCATATTCTAAGAATTAAGCACTTGAACCATAATAATGGTCATAAAGTGTAGAATATAAAAAATATGCAACTTAAAAAATATTGGTGTACCTGTTCCAGCTTTGATGCTGTCGTCTATGTCATCCAAATCGGTCGTAAGTCTTTTAATTAAAGTAAACGCGTTGATAGGGTTCCCCAAGTAATTCGGGATATCGTCCATTGCCTTGTCGTGTTCAAACTTGTAGAGTTGCAAATGGCTAGAAAAAAAATGTCTTTTGACATAGGAAGTGCCATCGAAGAGCATACATAGATTTTATTTTATTATTGCATACAATGGTGCCCAGTAAATCATGGACAAGCTTTTATCTATCGATAGGACACTTTATTAGGCTGGTCTCTAAAATGGACTTATAAGTCTATTAAACACTCCTCACAGTTTATGCAATAAATATTTATATTTCTATTTCTAAAGCAGAAAAGTTCGATTATCTCGAAAACCACGACACTTTTTTTTTTAGTCCATTTTAGTGACCAGCCTAAGGTGCCCTGTCGGTTGATAGAAGTTTAGTTTATCCATAATTTAATGGGCACCCTGTATATTCGTCGTGGTGAAGAATAAGAAAAATTATTACGTCTATAGATTTCCAACATGGCTGACCCACAAGGGCGTAGCCATTATTGGCTATGGTTTACTAATGTTTCGCAATTTATTTTTCCCAAACTGATTTATTTGGAAAATATTTCATTTCCCAACTGTTTATTTTTTCTGAAACTGTAAACTTTTCAGGATTGTTATAAAACAAACCTAACCTAACCTACAGAATAGTCCTGAAATATATCCTAAATAGTTTACAGTTTCAGAAAAAATAAACATATGGAAAATGAAACATTTGCCAATTGATTCAGTTTGGGAAAAATAATTTGCCAAACGGAAGTACACCGTCCCGCGCACCTAATGCAAATCTTATATGGAGGTCGGTAAGAATTAATGACAGTGCAATAGGTAGCTTTAAACAGTTTAAGCTTTAATTAATTTAATTAATTAGACATAATAATAAATAATAAATAATAATAAATAATTTAATAAAATTAAATAAATAATAATAATAAATAATTAGACAGGAGGCTGGTAGTTCCTTTATAAGTGTGTTATTCTACTGTTATGGATTCAGTTATTTATTATTACAGCTATAATACCCAAGAACAGTGGCGTAACTATACCATCTAAGGCCCGTGGCAAATTCATTGGACGAGGCCCATCCACTAAAAATCGTCACGTTGTAGTAATTTAATTTTTATTTTTTTTGTGAGCTCGAGACCTTTTGGGCCGGGGCCCTCTAAGGTCGGGGGCCCGTGGCACTTTGCCAGCCCTGCCACTCTACAGGGTAACTTTTTAATCAGTGCACAAATTTTGATATATGATTCAGTATCGTATAGATCACGATTCGATTCGAGATTTTTTTTTAAATTTTGAAATTTGGGATGTTCATAGTAATTCATCCAATAATTGGTCGAGTTACTATGAAAATCAAAAAAAAATAAGTGATAAATATTATAACGAAAAATACTAAAATTTGTTATTTTAACGACACTGTGTCACATATTAAAATTTGTGCATTTATTAAAAAATTATCCTGTATAGTTACGCCACTGCCCAATAAGCTTTGTGGTAAATAATTCAGTTGAGGAGGCGATATTTTTTCTAATAATTCACGATTACGATAGCTGGTACTGGCGGTATTGTCTAACGCGCGGGCTCTCGCTATCGCATTCACCATCTCTTTCTACACTCATATTATACCTACTGTGTGAGAATAAGAAGCTGTGCAAACGATTTGACGACCTCAGGTCTCATAACAGTACTTACCTAATGAATCTCTGACCTCGATTTCTGATTTCGTGCCATTAGATAAGGAGCGGTAATGTTGAACAAAAAACTGACAGATTAGGTCAAGCAAGGTGGTGCAAGTGCCCCACACTTCCCCAACGTGGTTACGCCCTTTCTGATGCATGATTTTAAAAGCACGTTTTTGTAACTTACCCTTTCAAAATGGCTATTCTCTTCTCTTCTTTCATGATATAATCATCTAGATCATCTATAATTCTTTTGTGTGTCTCGAGCAGTGGCTCCATCTGTGCAATTGCGGTGAACAACTCCGCTTTGGTCCATGACTTGTAGTGCACTAGGAGTATGCTTAGACTAAATATGTATAGAATATTAGGAACCATTTTCGTCGTACAGTCACTCTGAAACAAAACATTTTATTTTTATTAGATAATCCGGCCATAACGTGAAAAAAATTTGATAAACGTTGACAACTACGAGGATCCGAACTTAAAAATATAATATAGAATATGCAAGAATTTAATTTATGTATTTAAATATTATTGATTGACGAAACGAGTTCTGGTAGTGGAGTGTGTAGGTATTCATTTTAGCTTTTAGCAATGTAGTCAAAGTTTTTCTAAAGATTCTGGATTCCCAGTTTTTTTTTGCCTTACTACAGTCTACTATAAATCACATGAAGATTTGCTGTGTACTTGTTGTGATAATACAGAAAGATAAGTCAAATTTGTTTTGTTTTAATTTCAGTCCCAGAAAAGCCCTGTAGGCAATTAGACAATTCTGCAGCACCGATTTTGCTATAAAATAAATGGAATTTAAACTATATTCTCTCGTATCTTTCTTATTTATCAACAGATCTATTTTATTCTAGTTTTTTTACTGAAATACTATATCATCTTGTTCCATAATATGGCAGTGAGTGATTTGATTTGAAACAACGAATTAAATGCCTATTACACATACAGAATTGGAGTTGTAATCGATTTGCTCAGGCTCCTATTTTCTGTTATAATTCGAGTCGGTAGATCCTTATTTATCGCATGATTTTCAATTTAGATACGGTTTTACCAAGGAAAACCTAATTTTAATTTCGAAGTTACACATTAATACTACTTTCGCCAGTTTGATTTAATTTGGAATCTTTAGTGTTTTGGACTTTATGTACCCAAATGGTTTTCTTGACGATAAGGCGATAGCTGCAATATGCTCGAATTACATATTTTGTATGTAACGTTTTAAGCGGCTCTGAAAACGATATCGCCTCGTGTCAAATTTCACGAAAATTTCAGTCGGCTTAATGTGAAAAGGTTACAAACAAACGGAGACCGATTAAAAAGTACCTAAGTAAAATGTTTTGTACTTGGCAACCACCAGTCCTAGGACTAGAGCCCACGACCAAAACCATGTCTCATAGCAATACGGCAAAAACCCTATAAAATCGTTAGATTGTATGATTCTGAACCCGACTAGGTGTGTAGTAACGGTCGAAAGTGTAGCAACTGCGTGGGAGGCCATTTCTGCTGTGTCAAAAAAAAAGGCAGTCGGTATTATAGCAATACGTCTGATAGTGAAAATGTACATAGATTTTATAATTGTATTACGAAAAAGTTTGTTTTCAGACATTTTGCGCGTAGCATATAGCCTGAGCGCATTTTTGAAAATGTCAACAAATTTAGCCGACCTATGTATCATAGCAATACGGATAATTTTTTTTTTAAACTTTTCGCATTGCTGCCAGGATTACCAAAAACCTGTTTTCAGACACTTTAAGTGTAGCATATACTCCCAAAAACGAAAATAACGTTTCGGAGTCGCCTGGCCGACGCCTCTGTTAAATGTTTTTTTAAATTTACAGCCTTCATAGATATTCAAGAATCTCCCTTGTCTATTATATGTACTTTGACAGATGACAGATGTCATTACTTCTTTCTTTTGTAAAAGTTACTCAAGTGTGCTTTAAATAAAACCAAAACTATCAAACTGTCTGATAGATAAGGTGCTACACTTAATTTGTCTGATATAAATTTTTTGCACATGTGGACAACTTATTTTATCATGTCCAACAATTTTCAGACATATTGCTATGATACCGATCGGTAAAATTTGTTAACATTTTCAAAACGGTCTCAAAATTTAATGCGTTCACATTTCCGTCTGAAAATTGTTTTGTTCGCATCAAATAACCAAAATTTACTAATAAAAAAGATTTTCAGACGTATTGCTATGAGACATTTTTTTTGTCTCATTTTTAATTTTTTTAAGTGATTTTACGGGTTTGCGCTACACCACTAACGTCTGAAAAATATGTTTCCGGTATCTCAGAACTATCATTCAACTACAGTCTGCAAATCAGACATATTGCTATGATGCAGTTCGGTAAAATTCTTTGACAATTTTGAAAATTCGGTCAGATCAAACGCTACGCGGAAAATGTCTGATATTGGTATTTTCGAGTTCAGGATAATCGTATCTATCGATTTGATGCGGTTTTGGCCGTATTGCTATGAGACAAAAATTTTGGTCGTGGGCTCTCGTACTATCCGGTAGGTACGAAAATGTTATTCAAATATTTTGCCAAGCAAGCTTCGCCGCCAAATTACATCAGACACCACTTAATCCGACAAGCTCACCGATTTTTAAATTGAGATTTTAAAACATTAACGTACCGTTTTTCGGCCAAACCGGTCAAATTAAGAAAGGTACATTTTAGGTATTTTTTCCTGTAGAATGAACGGTCAGGGGCATTGACTGGTTACGGTTTGTTGTCCCTGGCATTGTGTGCTTTCGCATCAATCTGCGAACTGCACTTGCCATTCAAAATTCGCTGTTCAATAGATATCTATTGTACTGGGGCAGTTCCGCCGTAGATACCGATGTAGTTATCCTAACGATGATATAATTTGTGCATAATTATCATCAAACATAATGATCATTGACTGAAACACTGTAGAAATTGAGCGAGAGATTAGGATCTCTTTGTTACGCGCAATACGAATACAATCATCAGTAGTGAATTTGAAAAGCCCTAAGAATTATTATAAATGAAACGTACACGAAAAGAATATCATATTTATTACAAATGAAAAGTACACGAAAAGAACATGTCTAGTCAACTTTTTTGAAAAATGAGAATTTATTCTCAAAATGTAGAGCTCAGAAAGTACTATAAATAACTTACCATTGGATTAAACATGGATATCTTAAAATAATATTTTATTTTTCACTGGATTCAATGGTTTCCATAATCTAATATTGAAACGGCTATATATAAGTTATAACCCAAAAAGTTCTGAAATTCTGCCGCTCACGACTCACAAAATTACGCTCGTCTGGCTTCACCCTAAAATCTAAATAAGAGTTCGTCGACGACGTCCGCGTAGCTCATCCTTCCATATTTCCATGTAGTAATGGTTCGCGTGGGTTCCACGTCCCATTATTAATAATAAGATAAAATTTCGTAATGGCTTACAAAAGCTTGTTCGCGAACCTAAAACAGGGCTAGAGATAAGGATTTCGTCGATGATACTGCAATGCCGCATAACCTACAAAAGTAGCAGAGATTTCGCGGCTGTAGGCATAATAAACACAAAGATATTTAATTTTAACGCTCTCCTGTATGTAATATCTGCCTTTACTAGATACGAGGCATTAGTAATTGTTGGTTACACGGCACTGCAGTATCATCGACGATTTACTGCTTTTGCGCCTAATAACGCGTTTATTACGATAAATACCTACCGATTTGTGAGAGCGCTAATTAAACTTCACTAAGCCCAAACTTTTGTGTGTTTATTGGGTAATCTTTAATTAAATTTTAGTGTATGTACGGTCGGTTCCTTGCTGATTATTGCGGTAAAGATGTCCGTGAGTTGTAATTGCGTAATTTAAACTTTCAAGTGAGATGATAATAATCATAATCATCAATAATGATCATTTTCGTTAGCATCGCGAGCTGTAAGTTTTTTTACTAACACAAAACCATCATAAAATAAATAACTTTGACACCTTTGTCAGACAAAAGCTAAATTTTGCTACAGCAGGTTTGTAACTTGTTTACGATATTAAACCAAATACCTAGGTAAAAGACTCTACCGGTGTTTTTGAGCGAGTAGACAACCGACCGACTTGGCATTTACAAACGCTCTATTCAGATAATTTCGCCGTATGTATTTGGTCCTCATTTTAATGGAGTTATGTACGTGACAACTTGCGTGTACGCATCCTCTGTTATCAATCATTCAATGAAGAGACATTGCCGCGTCCCCTAGTGGAATGGTTATCGCAGATTTTCTAACAACGAGTAGGTAGAATAGGATCGCCAACGGCATTAATTACATTTGCTGGATGTCCTTCTTATTTATTTTTAATTATACCGAAAGAACGCATTGAAAAATTAGACACGTGATAGCTGGGGCTGGGAATCGAACCTGATACCTAGTTATTGAGAGATGCGTGCTTCACCATATACAACAACCCGAGCATTTGGGATTTACAGCGAAACATTTTTAAGGCTAAGAAAAATCTAATGGCAAAACCGAAAAAGTAAAAATCAAAACCGGAAAGTAAAATTTGATTCTCCGCGCATTTGCAAATTTTACAACAAAATTTTTTTTTTTTTTTTTTAAAGCAAATTGCATAAAAAAAATAAGCTGCCCAAGTTACTAATTCCACGCGGACGGAGTCGCTGGCAAGAGCTAGTCATGAAATATGTATGTCTGCCAAATGTCCTGTCTGTCTGTCTGTCACATCACTCTTTTAGTATAGATTAATATTGATGAGGAAAGTAATAATACGACCTTGTGCGATTTTGGAGTGATGATCTGATCGCATCGATAAAACACAAATCTTAGATCAGATATTCTTGACCGATTTTCTTTAGAGCTCTACCACATCAATACGCATATCAAAAGCAGATATTCAATTCGTATAAAGAAGATTCACAACAGATCAGTTACCTTAGGTATGTGAAATTGCTGAATCTTCGCTTTCACGTCTAACACCAACTCGGAAATCACGAGAAACCTATTGCGACAACATTTCTAACGAACCAACGAACGAACGATTCAACTTGAAAGTTCTAAAGCTTCGCGGTTTAGTCTATATTTTGTCGGTTTCCACTTTCCGCACACGACCGGCGTTGAGCAGTCGCCGGGTCAACGAACAAATTACTACCGCCCAGAAGCTAGCAGCGAGCCGATGACCTTATCACAAACGATTATGATTGTCGTGACTCGTTTTAATATTAATAATTATGCGTTCGACATGGAGATTGGTCTATACAAGATTCTGAGAGGACGCAACAGCTAACTGTGTTGATAGAGACGCATAGGGGCCGAAAGTTCGCGAACACGCGAGTACATCATATGTTTTACCCCGGCGCCACACATATTACAAATGTTTGAACACATTTATTTGATCACATGTGTAGCACCGGTATTTGCTTATTTGTTCAATAGAACAACCATACAATCAACCATAGATCAAATATGTGTTCAAATATGTGTTGAAACATTTGTAATATGTGTGGCGCCGGGCGGTTACAGTGGATTCTTCTGGAACATGAGCCGGGAATGATCTACATTATTTCCAATTTTAGTAGGCATTCAAAAAGTAGGACACGTAAACTTGAGCCTATTAATTAGTAGGTAGATGAATTAAGTTATAGGTAAGTATAATTGAAATACTAAATTTCATGTGGGGCATATCAAAACTACTTATCAGACTTAAAGTAAGTTAACTCGGGACTTGATGGTAGGTAAATAGATACTTTATAAGCTTCGAACATCATTCGGAGAGGAGGCCTGTGCCCTGCAGTCGGACGTACATAGGCTGGGATGATGACAAATGGACGAGCTGATAATACAAACATACCCTTATGGATTTAACATGAGGGCATGAATCAGGTCGTCCATTATTGCCCTTCATTCTGAGTCCGCAAATACAGGTCGTGTGTTAACGGCATCCTGATGAACAAATAAGCTTACGATGTGTCGCGTCGCGCCACGCGAAGCGCAGCATTTGTTTACTTTACAATCGAGACTTTTCTGGAGCTTTGGCACGGTATGAGTTATTTTGGATTTTATTGGACATCCTGATAACATAGTAAACCTCACTCTTCATGTTAGATAGTTTTGCGTACATATTTTGGTAGAAACTACGGAAAACTTTCAATACAACATTTATTGGATATTTTATGGTTGATAAGTTGTCAAAAAGTGTGTAGTAATTTGTGCACGTAACGCATCGCGCGGCGCTTTTTTAACCCCCGACACAAAAAGAGGGGTGTTATGAGTTTGACCGCTATGTGTGTGTGTCTGTCTGTGGCATCATAGCACTTTAACGGGAGCACCGATTTGGATGCGGTTTTTTTTAATAGGAAGCAGGTTTCTTGGCGATGGTTCTTAGATATGTTTCATCAAAATCGGTTCAGCCGTTTCAATGTTATCAGTTCTTTCGTTAGCTGCGGAAGGGATCTTAGATGCATAACGGGCATTGACTTAATGTCAAACATACGAGTGACATAATTGCGTTGGGGGTTTTTAAATTTTTTAATTTATAGTTATTATGACTTTCGAGGTTTGAGTATTTGTGTGGGAAGGAAATATTTCCTTCCTACTCAAATACTCAGCAAACTAAACTTTGAAGTAACAATTGATGTGACTTTTAAGATTAAATCGTAATCATAGCACAGAAGATACTGCCACATAAGGAAAATGACCTCCCAATGGGCAATTAGTGGGTTCAGACAATAACTCTACTTAAAATAAAAAAAATAAAAAATGCATAGGTATTGTGTGAAAGAATAATAATAATGTTATGTTTGTTACCAGGTAGAGTCACAACCTAAAATAGAAGTTGAGTAACTTTACTGATTTCCATATCTTAATTGATTTTTGTTTATAGTTACATTTAGTGTGCAAATTGCTTTTTGAAAACATTTGTTTCTGTTGATGAAAGTTCTATTAGAATTCATAGAATCTACAGTTGATTTGTTTCAAAGTATTCATGAAAAAAATCAAAGCAACCACAAATAAATATGAAATGGGGCATGATGTTTGTAAGTTATAGCAAGGATCTTTCAGTAATTATCCTTGCATCTTTACTTAGGATCAAGGTGGAAACAGAGGTAAATTTTTTTAACTTAACAATTATCTAACTTTTAGCATAGTTATCATTGCAATAATAACTGGTAAAAAAATGAGCCACTGTGTGTCAGATGTGGGATCAATGACACATCTACAAGTACAGGATGGCTCATGTAGTACACACTGGCTCTTTTATATTTTTATAACAAAAATACTTTAATTTTTTACATAATTATTAGTATTCATCCACTAACTGATTGAACAATAGTTAGATTGAAGAAGTCAGTCATAGTCACAAATTAAGCATTAACAAATCACATGATCAGTTCGCAAGTGCTTCCAATGCGTGAGCGTGAGATAGCCTCTCTCGTTTTGGCAGTAGCATAGGTGAGCCATTGTTAACACCAAGCCACTGATCCTGCCCTACTACTTAGCAATACATGTTTCAAAATAATTTGAAACACAAATAAAGCAAAGTAAACCTGTAATATTGTTGTCATACGAGTTGGTAACAGTTTATTAAATATTTTAACACCCACTCACAATATGAGGCCTTCTAAGAACAGAAACCAAAATGTTGTAACAAGTATAGCATAACCACAACTGATTCTCAAAACAAGGAATGAATATATAATAGAATCAAAAGAAGGAATATAAAAGGTTAAAAATGAAGACTAATAAATCATGATCATTAATGAAATACCTAGATGAAAGGGGAACTAAATTTTTTCATCTTTGTGCCATATTCAAAATTTGTAGGTCAAAAATGTAATAAGTGTGAAGAAACTAACATTTTCATTTAGTTGCTACTCCTTATTGTCATACTGTATTCATAACAAACTTCAAAATTGCATTTTCTACTCAATAATTTCAAATATTTATTAATAGAAAAACCAATTTTTTTTTACTCTAAAAAAGTAAAAAGATTAGTATCAAAGTTGCTTACAAACTTCAATAAAAATAAAAGCTGTCAAAACTGGTACCATAGCTGTTTGAAATTAAAACTATTTTGTGATGATTATAGTAACCTTAAAGAGGGACAATTTTTAACATAAATTTTATATACCTATTACCCCTTGCCTTTTTGGTTGCGATCCACCTTCTTAGTTCACCTGGGTGGACCACAGGCATTTTTTCTTCCAGATGGTCCACCTCAGTACACCTAGGTGAACCACAGTCACTTTTTCTTGTCGGTGGCCCACCTTTATAATCTAATATATAAAAATCTCATGTCACGGTGTTTGTTACCAAACTCCTCCGAAACGGCTTGGCCGATTTAAACATGAAACTACCGTGAGACTCACTCATAGTGAAAATAAACAGATCACTCACGTCTTAAAACGAGTTTAACTCAACATGTTTCGGGCTAATCCGTAGCCCTTCCTCTCGGAGTCGCACGTCACGGCGGCTGCCAAATGTGCACTGCGTGCTAACGCCCTGGTAACGAAACATGTTGAGTTAAACTCGTTTTAAGACGTGAGTGATCCGTTTATTTTCACTATGGCTTGGCCGATTTTTATGAAACTTTTTTCTCTACACTCGGTAGGTCTGAGAATAGGTTGTAGGCTATTTTTTATCCTCCCCCCCCCCCCATTCTTCGCGGACGGAGTCACGGGCAACAGCTAGTCTAATATATAAAAATCTTGTGTCAGTGTTTGTTATCAAACTCCTTCGAAACGGCTTGACCGATTTTTATGAAATTTTGTGTCATTATTTAGTAGGTCTGAGAATAGGTTGTAGGCTATTTTTTATACCCCTATGCTTCGCAGGCGGAGTCGCGAGCAACAGCTAGTCAATGTATAATAATCGTGAAAACATCAAAATAATAGAGATACGACAATACAGGTATAAAATTGATTCAGCTCAATGCCATTCTTTTTATTTACTTTTCAAATATACTGTCGTTTTTTTGATCGTGCCCAATATGCGCAACTAAATGTTTCCCGCCCTCTATCTATTACTCTAATAAATGGTTTATGTTTATTACAACATTAAGATAGTACACTTGAAAGGTGAATGAAACCTTACTATACGTACGCGATGCAATGCAACTGTCAACGACTCATCTATCTATTCCTCGAATATTGCCGGAAGGAGGTCGCCAGGGTTCTCTAATACTTTCAAACACTAATAAAAATTCAAAAACTTACCCAAAATTTAAGTCAATTCTCCATTAACTGGGCTTTTATTCTGGAAGGACCGCTTTTTACGCGTTGAGGCAAAAAAAAGCTATAAATTCCAGATTTACTTCAAGTGTTTAGATGCAAATGTTACTAAGTTTGTGCAGAGCAGAATCACAAAACACGGTTACTCTCCTCTCCGCCCACACAACAACACTGTTGGAATTTTTTATTTCACGATTTTTTATTATTACCTTGACATTGACAGTTCCCAAATTTTTTCTTACTGTTCGAGACTACTTTTTTACAGTTCAAGTCTCTTGTATTTCTTGGCCCTCGAAACAAAGAGGGATGTTACAAGTTTCACCGCTATATGCGTGTGTCTGTCTATGACATAGCTCTTAAACGGATGAACCGATTTGGATGCGGTTTTTTTTATTTGAAAGCAGGTTTCTTGGCAATGGTTTTTTAGACAAGTTTCATATTGGTTTGGCAGTTTCAAAGTTATATTATCAGCTCTCTTGTTAGCTGCGTAAGGGATCTGACTGGGACGGCGTTTGTTTGAAAAATCGGAACATCTGTTACTGGTATAGCATTGCTTTGGGCTAATATCAATAACTGAACTTTGCCTACTTTTATTTTTGAACTTACATCTGTCTTCATAACATAACTCTACAGGTTTTTTATTAAGCTCTAATATTATTGCACATTTTTTCATTGATCTTAAACAGTTTAAACGAATATTGCCACATTTGACAATCCACAATGACAGTGACAGTGACGGTCGAGAGTCGAGACGGATTAAAAAAAAATCATCTGCCATTCTGCCTTCCTTTCCAATCCTGCTGTTCGTTCGTTCTGTGTCGAAATCTTCACCTGGTAATCGTGATTTATTGTTATTAATTTAATATCTATAATAACCAATATGTCTAAGGTAAAAATAAAAGTTATTAGCCGGAACCCAGAAGATTATCTTCGCGCGACTAAAAAGGATATTCAGAAAAGTAAGAACCATGTTTTGATTATTAGGTTATGTTATGCTCATGTTTATCTTTATTTTTGAAACTTTTCTAAACATTGTACACTACAGTTACAAATTATTTAGTATTAGTAAAGAAAACTAACAATTTGTGTTTTTAATTTACAGTGCCTAGGAATTACGATCCTTCTTTGCATCCTCTAGAAGCTCCGCGTGAATATGTAAGAGCGCTCAATGCTGTTAAACTAGAGAGGGTTTTCGCGAAGCCTTTTATAGGAAGTCTTGACGGCCATAGAGATGGAATATCGACTATGGCCAAGCACCCCAGCAGGCTCGCAGTTCTCGCTAGCGGGGCTTTCGACGGTGAAATACGTCTCTGGGACTTGGCAACCAAAAAGTGTACAAGACAGTTCATAGCCCATGAAGGCTGGGTCAGAAGCATTTGTTTTACTCCAAACGGCAAAACATTCACCAGTGTTGGCGATGATAAAACCATCAAGACTTGGAAAGCAGAAGTGCAAGATGAAGAAGATGAGGATCCTGTTAGCACACTTTTGAGTATGTCTGTGGTGTCTGGAATAACGCATCATAGGTCTAAACCACTCTTTGCAACATGCGGGGAACATTGCCAGCTTTGGGAGAAAACGAGAAATGAACCTATAAAAGTCTTCAAATGGGGCGTTGACAGCCTTCAGCATGTATCATTCAACCAGGTTGGAAATAAATTGTTTCTTGCAAAAAAATCGTAATCTGTATCTAGTCTAGTTTGATGACAATTTCAAATGTTATTTGGGTGGATCAACTATTTCTTGTTGTTATTCTGTCCTGTCAGCGAGGGGACAAAAGTAGTACAGTTTAATTAGAAGAAATGTTGTGTCACATTAACTAACATGCTTATTAGATGACCAATTGTAGAAGGGGTTTAAAAATACCACAAAAATGCATTTTTGGCAAATTTTAATCAGATAAGCTTACGGTTTAAAGAGTGACCCAGGAGACCGTCACTATAGCAACAAGTGACAAAAAAAAGTTGATCGACCCATTTGCAACAAATAATAATCATGTATTAGCACATCACAAAGATGGCCTAAAATTTGTGCAATATTTTGAGTCTAAGATGGATACAAACATGTTTTTGTGATTGATGAAACTCACCTGTTTAACCTTTTTCAATGCCATGCCTAGCCAAAACGTAGAGTTACTTTAAATCTTGTGTCATTGCATGAAGATCATTTTGGCATTGTCCTTTGTGAGATATATACCCATTGTTGGTGTTGAACATGTTAACAAGGAATAGGTAGAAACAAAATAAAACAAAACAAAATGAATCCTTGCCTAAAATCTACTTATGTAACAGAAAATATGCAACATTTTAGTTTTCTATAGGTATTATTCAAAGGTCTAGGCTGAGTGTTGATAAATAAGTCAGTCAGGAATTTTCGTTTTATATATCAAGGTTGAATTTTTGCATTTCAGGTAGAAACTAACATCCTCTCATCATGCGCTAGTGACAGAAGTGTTATTCTGTATGATTGTCGGGAATCCGGACCTTTACGGAGAGTAGTGATGGAGCTGAGGCCAAATGCTCTGGCCTGGAACCCGATGGAAGCTTTTATATTCACTGTGGCCAATGAAGATTACAAGTAAGTCTTGTATTCTCCATAATTTAAAACAAAAAAAAAATGAAATACAAGCAAAGAGAGAACCAAATTCTTTTTTGAACCAGTTTAAAACTGCAGTGCAATTCAAATCAAATTGCTTTTTAACACAAGGTCTATGTCCCAACATGACCAATTGCAACAATTGTATTTTTAGTAACTTTTATATAATTTATTGAATCAGGCGTTACTTTGCGGAGGTCCATATTAATGAACTAAAACAATTACTTTGCTCACCCGCGACCTTACAATAGTTACGTTTATGCAAGAAATGTGCGTTCATGCAGTTCCTCCACCTCCACACTGTACGAACACACACAAATCACATAAACCCAACCATCACCACCACCAAGCTACACTGACGCGTTTCGAACTCAACCAGAGCTCATCTTCAGAGTTACCACAACCGTATGCTATGCTACCAAACGTTAAACTAACAAACCAAAACAAATGTTTTAACTTGTCACTGTAACTTCTCAAGTACCCACTTTATTTTTCTTATTCTCAAACTACCCCACAAAAATTAACTTTTATTGACATATTTAAAACTACCTTGAATTTTTTTGTTTATTTATTTATAAGGCATATTTAATTAATACTAACTGTTCAAATTCGACCCAAGCCGCAGTAAAGGAGAAGATACTAAATTTACCTGTTCATTAATAATAGACCCCATAGTGTTGTACCTAATTATTTCCATGCATTCCAGAGCATCCAGACGCAACCCCTTGCCGCAATAATGTAACACTTCATAAGAATCTGAATCTAACAATGAATGATTTGATTCCAACAAATGTTTTGCAAAATGTTTTAGTTCACTTTTATATAAGTTTACAGATCATTTATTGAATTAAGTATTACTTGGTTGCAGAGCTTTAGTTGCCCTGCAACATATACACAAGTTCAAACGCATATTAACTTCTAATAAATAAAAATCTTGTGTCACGGTGTTTCTTATCCAACTCCTCCAAAACGGCTTGACAATTTTTTTATGAAATTTTTTGTCTATATTTGGTAGGTCTGAGAATAGGTTGTAGGCTACATTTTATACCCCTATTCTTCGCAGACGGAGTCGCGGGCAACAGCTAGTCTAATATATAAAATCTCGTGTCACGGTGTTTGTTATCAAAATTCTCCAAAATGGCTTGACCAAATTTTATGATTTTTTTTGTCTATATTTGGTAGGTCTGAGAATAGATTGTAGGCTATTTTTTACAACCCTATTCTTTGCGGACGGAGTCGCGGACAGCAGCTAGTATTATAATAATAATCAATTAATTAAAATAATTGCATCCCCTTGCAGTTTGTACACATTTGACATGAGGAGACTGAAGCAACCAATAAATGTCCACATGGACCACACCTCAGCTGTGATTGACGTTGACTATTCACCTACTGGCAGAGAATTTGTATCAGGCAGTTACGACAAAACTGTTAGAATATTTGAAAGTCTCAAAGGTCACTCCCGGGACGTCTATCATACAAAAAGAATGCAGAGGCTGACTTGCGTTAAATGGTCATTAGACGACAAATATGTGCTGACGGGATCAGACGAAATGAATATACGGATGTGGAAAGCTAGAGCATCTGAGAAACTTGGTGTTGTAAGTGCATTGTCTAAACTAAAACTTGTTTACATAACTTTAATAATATTAATGTTTATTTCTTGTTTCTTTAATTTTTATTTTTTCATCTGGGTATCTTAACATTACAATTCATTTGTATTTAGTGAAAGTTATTCACAAGCATACTTTTGTTTTGTGCCAATTGTGTAGTTTAGACCAGACCAAAATCTGAGGCCGTATTGTCTAACGCGCGGGCGCTTGCGACAAAATTTACCTTCTCTTTCTACCCTCATACTTTACCATGATTGTGATACCTATTGCGGTAGATAATAATGCCTTAGTTGTTTACTATTACCCCTTTAGTAATTTACGACTGAAACCTCCAAATATCATATCACTCTAACGCCCATCATACACAAGGCTACGCAAATCTTGGATATCTGACGATTTTGGTCAAGCGACTACCAAAATACAAATTCACAGAGGTGCGTACATAGGCAAGGGTGTCGGTGACGCGTACATGCGTGCGAAATGCTATTAATTTGTATTGCGGTAGTCGCTTAGAGACCAAAATCGTCGGGTATCTCCAAGATTTGCGTAGCCTTGTTAACAAAGGGCCTAACATGACATACATTACCACTATATTTGCTAAATAAATAACTAAATCATTCCAGTTGAAACCACGTGAAAGGACAGCATTGAATTACTCTGAAGCTCTGAAGGAAAAGTTCGCAAATCATCCGCAAATACGGCGAATAGCTCGACACAGACACGTGCCAAAGCACATACTCAATGCACAGAAGGAACTCAAGACTATCAAACAGAAGAACAAGAGGAAGGAAGCGAACAGACGCGCTCACAGCAAGCCTGGCGCCGTGCCTTATGTGGCTGAACGTCAAAAGCATATTGTTAAGGAGGATGAATAAAATATAGACTGGTTTTAAGATAGTCTTTAATTTGATACAAATTTTCTTACAACCTATATTTATTTCAATGTTGATTTGACTCTCAATATTAATTTATTCTTCGCCCTGCATTACCTTTTCAATTTACCCAACTAAATAACAGGGTGTCCACTTTCTGGAAAGTTAGGGAAGTCAGGGATGCTCAAAGCTGTCGCGAAAAGTTGCCGAGAAAACTGAAGTTTTGCTTACTTTAATTTTTATTTTTATTTAGTCTTAAAAATAACCAAATGATACTTCTTAAGATGTATCGAATTCGACCCCTCGCGTATGTTCAGTTTTTTATAGTTCAGGAAAAGCTTTTTTTTTTCTAACTATAAAGTCAATAATAATCATGATCATGACTTTATTTTGTCAACGCATTTGAATGATAGCGCGTTCCAACACAGTAAGACAATTTGTACACAACACAAGCAACGAAAATCTTCGATATCCCGAAGATTTATCTCTTTTATGTGAAGGGCCTAAAAGTAAATTTTACAGCGGTTCATTTTATCGTAGGTATGCCGAATAAAAATCGACACGATGAACTTGACCGAATGTGATCGAAAAGGTACCTACCCTAAGAGTTTATAGAAGAAAAACTAAATTTCAGAATGTGATCAAAATGCAAATTAACCATCTTTGAAGTAAATTTGACCTGGTTTTTAAAGCTGAAACCTGTTTTGAAATGCTTAAGGGCTCAGTGTTTTTTTTGTTGCATTAATTATAGTACCCGGGCGACCGAGCTCTGCTCGGGCTGAAACTCGGTACCAAGCGTTTTCCGGTTTCCCAGAGATAAGACCAAGCTAGATCAATTTTTCATCCCCGAAAACCCCCACATACCAAATTTCATCGAAATCGTTGGAGCCGTTTCCGAGATCCTGATTATATATGTGCGAGGGAGGGGGGCGGGGGAGGGGGTTCGGGGGTTCCAAAGGAGGGATGAAAATTTCATTGATTTTGCCGTAGGATGCACCGTTTTCAAGATATTTGACAAAAACACCGGAGGGGTGGGGGGTGAGAGGGGGGAGGGTGCGGGGGGGGATGCGGGGGGAGGGAGTGTGGAGGTGTCAAAGGGGGGATGAAAATTTAATTGATTTTGCCGTAGGATGCACCGTTTTCAAGATATTTGACAAAAACACCGGAGGGGGTGGAGGGGTGAGTCACGTTAAACTATCGTCCGTAAACCGACTTTACAGACAACCGGTTTTTCCTGTTCTGTGCTCCCAATAGGGAACGTGCACATAGACGGTGCTGCCAACTGGTGCCATAAGGGTGCCATCAATTTGAATGTTTTACCTTGATAAGTTTGTTTTACTGTCCGCATAGTGTCTCTTCTGTCGCATTAGTGCTGCCGCCTATAGTTACTGCACGTTCCCTATAATACCATTCTTACAAAAAATAACTTTTTCTCACAAAAGAAGAAACTTGACGTTTTCTCATGAAAAATAAAATTGCGATTTTCTGAAAATGAAACATAGCTAGATCAGTTTTTCATCCCCGAAAACCCCCACATACCGAATTTCATCGAAATCGTTGGAGCCGTTTCCGAGATCCTGATTATATATATACAAGAATTGCTCGTTTAAAGGTATTAGATAGATTTGAGCTACAAAAAATGTTAAAACATTTTTTAAATTGCCTTCAGGCTTCAGATTAGTTAGTTTTTTTTTTAAAGAGTTCCGTATTTTTTCTGCTTTATCCGTCTGAGTTATACAGTGATCGGAATTTTGGGAGCTAAACTTTAACAAAACTTGCCAAGCGGGCATGAAACAGTGCTTACAGACATGAAAATATTAATAAACTACTGAAAATCTGAGATTTCGATATAGAGTTAAATTGAACACTAATCTGCCAATAATATTCTTATTTTTCTTGGTTGTAAATTCTCCTTAATGTCGATCCTTTGGCTTTGCGGAGGGATGTGGCGTCTCTCTGTATATTATACCGTATCTATCATGGGGAGTGTTCTGACGAACTGTTCGAATTGCTGCCTGCGGCTAAATTCCACTACCGCACTTCGAGGAACCGTTTGTCTTTCCATCCTCACCATCTTGATGATTGGCATTCTAGTACCGTGCGTTTTAAGCGAAACTTCTTTCCTCGCACGACAAAGATCTGGAATCAGCTTTCTGCGGCAGCATTCCCGGAGCGTTACAACTTAGGGATCTTTAAAAAACGAGCCTACCAATTCCTAAAAGGGTCGGCAACGCACCTGTGATGCCCCCCGTGTTGCGGGTGTCCATGGGCGACGGTGATCGCTTTCCACCAGGTGACCCGTCTGCTCGTTTGCCACCTCTTATATATAAAAAAAAAAAAGCTTTACAAGTTTTGTTAAAGTTTAGCTCCCAAAATTCCGATCACTATGTATGACAAAAACTGTTGTAAAGCTCAAACATTCAGTTGCGTTGACAAGAAAAAATAATATTTCATCATGAATATTTTGGATGTTATGAGTGTTATGATTATGACCATAAACTGCTTAAAAACTACAAAATAAAAAATCGGAACTCTTACACTACGATTTAAAAAATAAATAAATTGGGATTATTTCTTTACGTCTTCATAAGTCATTTGGCTTTCAATTATTAACGTTATTTGCTGTGTCTCCCTGAATATACAGGGTTATTTGTAATTCACTGACATCCTCTTAACCCTGAATTCCTATCACTCAAACAAATGTTTTTTGTTTTACGACTTTTCAAAATGAAGCACTTTTTTCCCCATACAAATACACAGAGTATCGTAAAAATAAGAGGTAATCTCAAATTTTCAAAACGTTATTACACCAAAAATATTAAGTTATGACAAAAGCCGTAAAACAAAAAACATTTGTTTAAGTGGTAGGAGTTTAGGGTTAAAAGGATGCTAGTGAATTACAAATAACCCTGTATTTGCATTCCATAGCTAGCTTAAATGTATGCTATTTTACTTAAGATCGTAACCAAGATTGACCTAAGTATTTGGAAAAATATATCTGAGAACTCTTAATTAATTCATCAAAATTTATATTTAAATCACACATGAGTAGGTACTTTATTGAATCAGGCTTTACTTTGCGGAGGTCCATATTAATGAACTGAAACAATTACTTTGCTCACCCGCGACCTTACGATAGTTACGTTTATGCAAGAAATGTGTGTTCATGCAGTTCCTCCACCTCCACACTACGAACACACACAAATCACACAAACCCAACCATCACCTCCACCAAACTACTCTGACGCGTTTCGAACTCAACCAGAGCTCATCTTCAGAGGCAGCACCAACAGCAGCAGTTTAACATTTGGTAGCATAGCATACGGTTGTGGTGCTAGCTTCGAAGATGAGCTATCGTAAGGTCGCGGGTGAGCAAAGTAATTGTTTCAGTTCATGAGTAGGTACTTTATAAAATGTATCATGTAGATCATAAGTTCGAGTGATATTTATAAAGTCAATGAGAACGGATTGACGTAGATACATAATTTTTAAATCATTATCATAAAATATGAGCGCATACAATTAGGTACTTACTCCACAAAAATACCTACCTGCATATTGAGAATATGACCATCGTCATTCTAAATAAATAATATTCAGATTCCCATAATACATAATATCGAGGACTTTGCCTGATCATAAGTATATTATGTATTTACTTTGCTGAGTGATAGTGATAAGTGATAACATTCATGGCGGTACCTACTTATATATACAGTAGAGGGCATAAATATCTATAGGTACGGCTATCGAGTCAAATATTTATTACCTTGACTGTGCATATATACGTAGATGTCAAAATGTTATTTATACAAAAACAAGTAAAGTTATAGTTACCTAATCTTACAAAAGATTATTTATTTTTTATTTAGATTTGTTATTTTTTATTTAATGATTTATTGTTATATTTGGTAATTAATGTTTTATTGTTAGTTTAGTATTATTTGCTGTATTTTATTCAGAACCTATCCATTTATTTTAATATGTGACATTCAAAAAATGTTTCGGAATGTTTTTATAAATGAACATCTTACAAATACTGCATTAGGTAGATAATTACGAATTATGTTATGCATAGGTAAGGATACCTATAGGTGAAAAACTTAGCAAATAGGTAATTAGGTAGGTATAGTCGGGGTAAAAAAAGGTTCGTCACTTTTCGACCTTAATTCGTTGACATAGAGTCGAAAAGTGACGAACCTTTTCTTACCCCGACTATACCTGTTGTATGTAGTAGTGCACAGTATTGATATGGAGCTTAAGTAATTTTTCTAATTTGGAACGTGAATTTGTTTATATACATACATACAACAGATCCTTTGCTTAAGTTTTTAACTGATATTTAAGAAATGCGGCAGTTTATATTAAGAGTATTATTAACTTTTAATTTAATTTAAATTTGTAAATTTCAGCAGTATCTAGTACCGTTCTTGAGATACAGCGCCGTGACGGACAGCGTAGCAACGTTAATAGGGTTTTGAATGTTTCGAAACTTGCCGATAATTTGGTTGCTATGCAGACAACATAAGACAGGGTTTCGCAAGCGCTAAACAAGCGATTGTTTTGGTGAAAACCATGTCAAATACCGCAGCAAGCAGATATGCCATAACTCCCTACTGTATAGTCGACCAAGCAGTCGTTTTACCATTCTCAATGACAGTCCCTCCCTACATCAAAATAAAAACAATAAGGCTAATTTTCACATTGACTTGCAAGTGAAAATAGCCTTTGATGTTTTATACTATGCAACTGATATTGAGCCTTAGGGTGGTAAAGGAATTTCTTGATCGACACATAGGTATATAACACCACAAAACGTGTTAAATTCGCCCTTGTTTTTTTTGTCCCGAATCAGACAACAAAAGGCAACAGGCGATCTTATGCCGTAGTACGGAACTACTATGTATCGTACGTAATGGTGCTAGGCAATAGCACAAATTAAACTAGGGTGATCTTATCCCTTTAAAGTATAAGTATCGAACCATTGACAGGACATCAGAAGCAAAAGTAGACACAAAAACAACAAGACTAACATTGTTAGTCTAACAACAAAGACTTTTTAGTTGGTTATAGTTTATAGTTTTCCTTTTCTTTTGTACTAAATTAAATGTTATTATTTTCCAGGCTAACGACTAACATTTACATACTTTTTTGCTCACCGGACTTAGTTATGGATTTACTTTGAGTTTGGGACAACGATGAGACTCAATTTCAATGCAAAGTTCGCCTCAAACAACCTATCTAAATAAGCTTTTCTAGTAAGTATATGGAGAAAAACCGATTTTAACAGATTTTTTTCCCACGCAAAACCGGTTCGCATTTTTTTTAAATACTCATTTAGTCACCTACAGTAAAAAATAACTTCAATTATATCTATATATTTAATGAGAGTTAACACGTTTTCATCTCAATAGATGATTCCGGAGAAATGTTTGGGATCAAATCAACCATATACATACAACTCAGTAAATGTATAAGCGATATTTCTAAACTCAATTTCAACAGAATCTGTCAATCTCGTAGTCTGTCTACGATTGAAATTATTTAAATCATTTTTTTATTGGTTTTCAATTTTAATCATGCTTTTAGGAACCTATCAGGTTTCCATTTCAGTTGGCCAGCTATCTAAGAAATTGCCGGATTCTATTGAAATTAACTTCATTCAACCGGTTGTTTTTTCAAGAGCTAATTAAACAAGGTAAGTGCTTAGGGGACCCACGACGAAACGAATATTTGAATGCAAATGTAGTCGCATCAGATCCTCAACAATGGAGTTACAGAAAATGCCCAATAAAACAATAAATCGGACCATGGAAGTGTAATAGTTCTCGAAATTAGCAAGTAACGCATAGTTCGCATACAGTCAAAAAAATTGATTCCTAGGCCACCACAGAACTTTGTTGTTGTGATATTTTACGTCATTCAATAAGCATGGTTATCAGACAAATTAAATTATTTATCATGATAAGGTCCTATAGTGGCCCAGGAATTAAATTTGTTGAAATATAAGTCATAGGTCCTCAACGCGTAATAAATCCATCTTGCAATGGCAGTAGAACACTTTGAAAATTTCAAGAGGCGTTACTTAGTAAGCAAAAGAAAAGTTTTTTTTTTACTTCTTGGAAAAAAAAACAAAGGAAGCGGTGGGCAAAATAAGGTTGAGAACCTACGGCGTAAGTAAATAAGATCACATATCCTTAGTTGCTTTTTTGCATTTCCTGTCATTTATTGACAAGTGATTGCAAACAATATCATTATTGTCTTAAAGAATAAATTTGATTGTCATAAATAAATAAATTGCCAACCATAGTTGCAAAAAGCAAACGAGTGAATATGCAGTTTTACTCTAAAAATGCTGCCGAGAAATTGTTGTCTCCTTATTTAGCATAATTCTTAAGAGCTAACGGATTTTTTGCTTAAACTACAAGAAAAACGCTAAATCAGAGTTGATCCGAGTTAATAACATTGATAGTCGGCTGACTCGTAGATGCAGACCAAAAAGTTGGACCAAAATAAATAAAATTGTAGTTAGCCATGCAAAATGGCAGTTGGAAAAGTTGCGTTATGACACAAAAATTACCCAATAACCATACAATTCCATGGATAAGTTTCGTACCACAACGGAGAACTTTCATACAATTTTTAACTACCTTCGTTAAGGTGACCAACTTCTTGAACTCCACCCACGTTTGATATAAATTGTTCAACTGGATGGATTCTCTAAAATTATTTATCTGCATCGATCTTCGTGTAAGTAGGTATTAGATCCTCTTGCCTCTTATACTATATTACCTTAATTAAAATAAGCTTAACTAATGACTACACGGTCCGACTGGTTTGGCTAGTTTTCCGTGGCTTTGGTTTATCTAACCTATAGGTAGGCCGGCGCAGATCAGATGCGTGTGAGTGTCACGCACCAATTGTAATGAATGAATCTGTAAGAAAGATGGGACACCATGTGCACGCATTTAGTGCACCATCTTTCTTACAGTTTCATTTATCACAACTGAACAGACAGTGTCACGTCACGCTCACGCATCTGGTGGTTAGACCGGGAGACTGCAGTACGAATATTGGGCTAAAACTTATGAATGCGCTCAAAGTTTACTTTAAACACCCACAATGGAGCAGTTTAAATGTATCGACCGTTTCGTCGTGGGTAAAATACATTCAAGTAAGTATAGTCGGGGTAAGAAAAGGTTCGTCACTTTTCGACCTTAACTCGTTGACATAGAGTCGAAAAGTGACGAACCTTTTCTTGCCCCGACTATACACGAAGTCTAGGAGTCTAGTTACAGTGCTGCCAAAGAATGAAAGAGTTACACTGAAAGGTGTTAGCCTGCTTGGTTTATGGGTCTGCTGATACGATTCGGCGTCGACATGCTCCGGATGTCCAATCTGAAAAAACATATTTTAAAATAAACTACATAAATAAATCATGGGACGATTGACACCAATTGTTCTAGTGCCAAACTAATCAAAACGTGTAGTACAGGGGCTAAATTCAGGAACGGGCCTTCACGGGTTTGGTAGCGGTAATTCAATCGTTTGGGTTGGGTATGGTTTGAACTGCTATTCAGGAACGCCAAAAATCACTGGTTTGCGAGAGGTTTGGGCTGAGCCTTATTTATTTATTTATTTATTTATTTACAAAGCGAATTAACAGGAAAATAAGGTTCATCCCAAGCTCAACCCATTCCTATCCTCTCCCAAACGATTGAATTACCGCTCGCAAACCGTGTTGGGCCGTTCCTGAATTTAGCCCCAGGTCGATTCACAAGAGCTGGCACGAATGGATTGAACGAAAGTAATGTAAACGAAACTTTGACATTTTTGTATGGAAATAACTGAAGCATGGCATTTTCATATTTGTGTGAAGTGTATTCAAATAGGTAACACATAGATACTTTCATTCACTCTTTCGATCCATTCGTACCAGCTCTTGTGAATCGATCTTAATCGTAGGTACTAGACGACAAATAAACATACTTATAATAAATTAAATATCACGGGACAATTGACACCAATAATTAATTGACCTAGTCCCATGGTAAGCAAAGCTTGTGTTATGGGTACCTACTAGGCAATCTTTTCGAAATTGTTGTCCCTAATATCGTTTGTCCTAAATATTATTTGTCATATCGTATGTTGTGTCTAAGATTCAACTTTGAATGATTAATCTTCATTTTTACCTAAACTAACGAACCTAACCAGACCATCCTGGTCGAGATGCTTCGTAGTCGAGATGGCTTAAAGATATTTTGGGGGGATGTGAGCCAGTAGTCGAAGCCCTGAATAATAAATAAATAAATAAATAAATAAATAAATAAATATTACGGGACAATCTAACACAAATCGACCTAGTCCCAAACTAAGCAAAGCTTGTACTATGGGTACTAGACGACGATAAACATACTTATATAGATAAATAAATACTTAAATACATAGAAAACATCCATAACTCAGGAACAAATATTCGTGCTCATCACACAAATAAATGCCCTTACCGGGATTCGAACCCAGGACCTCTTGCTTCGTAGGCAGGGTCACTACCAACTAGGCTAAGGCGGTCGTTAATAGATGAATCAACATTACGCGATAGGACAGACACCCATGTAACTCACATGATATGGCGGGGTAATGAGGACTGGTCGAGTTTGTGTTCCAGAACTGCTAGGATCGACAGCGTTTTTAGTGTCGGTGCTAGATCTAGGATATAGAGATCATTGTTGTCCAGCAGCATTTCACTGTCATCTTCATCATCAGTTTTAATAGGTCTCTTTAGTTCCGGACTGAAAAAGTAAAAAAGTTTGGTTTATTTTATTATTTCTTTCAAGTTGCTTTAACTTGCTTGGTGCGGAATTGGATGATTAAATAGGTACAATGTACTTCATTCGGGAAAGATTTATTTTTGACAAGCTTTTATTTACCTTCATCTGTCCCGTTATCTGTGTGTCATACATCAAATATTGCAAGTTAACCCTTTTCCAGGCATAGTACATATAACGACCATATAAATCTACACAATGATTCGACCTTGCCCCTTTACAATAGGGTAGAAAAATAATTGAATTTGTTTAAAGTATGATTCACTTTTAAATTAATCCTGCATAGGTAAACAATACAACACAGTGATTAATTTTGCTGTAGCGTACATAAATACTAGGGGCGTTCAATAAAAAGTGAGAATGAGTATGTTATAAACAACTTTTACTAAATGTCATTTTATTTTTCGACATAGTCACCTTTTAGCATAATACACTTAGTATATCTTTTTTCTAAACTTAAAATTCCATTTTTAAAAAAGGTCTCATCTTGAGTACTTAAAAAATCTTGTACTGCAGCGACTACCACGTCGTCGTCTTCAAATTTCTGGCCTCTCAGGTATTGTTTCAATCTCGGAAATAGGTAGAAATCAATGGGAGCGAGATCTGGTGAATACGGAGGATGCTTAAGGATATCGAACCCAGCATCACGAATTGCAGCCATTGCAACGATGGACTTGTGTGCCGGGGCATTGTCCTGGTGGAACAGCACAACTTTCGAGAGTTTACCTCGCCGTTTTTCGCGGATCTCATTGCGCAATGTTGCTATTTGTTTGGCGTATAATGTGCCCGTAGTAGTGGCTCCATGCTCGAGATACTCAATCATTAATACCCCTTTACCATCCCAAAAAACAGAGCCCATGACCTTACCGGCAGATGGGCCCACCTTGAATTTCTTCGGAGTTGGAGATGATGGCCTTTTCCATGTCATAGACTGCAGTTTCGTTTCTGGGTCGTAATGATGGAGCCATGTTTCGTCCATTGTTATAAATCGGGCCAAAAAAAGTTCCCGGTCTTGCTGCATCAGGTTCAAAGCTTCTTGACAAATCTCTAGTCTAGTTTGTTTTTGCGTGTCAGTAAGCATTCTTGGTACCCAACGCGCAGATACCTTTTTCATACCCAAGCGTTCATGTAAAATATTATGCACGCTCCCCGTTGAAATCTTTACATTTTCAGCAATAAAACGAACCGTGACACGACGATCCGCCAAAACTGAGTTTTCGACTTTTTTCACAATTTCTTCAGTTACTGCTGTAGTAGGGCGTCCGGAGCGGGGGTCGTCCATTGTCGATGTTCTTCCACGTCTAAATTCGGCGCACCAACGTGCGGCTGTCGAATACGGAGGAGCATTAGACCCTAAAGTGTCCCGCAAATCCAAATAGACTTGGTCCATAGAAAAATTTTTCAAACACAAGTATTTGATAACGGCGCGCAGTTCAATTTTCTCCATTTTCGCTAACGTACTCAATAGCATTGCAAAGAAATTACCGTATATTTTTTTAAACAAAAGACAGGTAGTTTGTTTTTTCATAGCAATCAGCTAGATAGATTAGCTTTATCGGCCAGTATTTAATTTCGTAATATTAAAAGAGTTTGCATCTCATTCTCACTTTATATTGAACGCCCCTCGTAGATGGGGCCTGAAAAAGGGTTAAATTTGACCCACTTCTCGAAATTGAGCCAAAATTGCTGATTGAGCTGAAATTTTGCATGCATGCGTGTGTAAATCGGATGACCATGCAATATTATTATGACATGGAGTTGATCTGATGATGGAGCTGGAAGGTGGTCATCCATAGGCACTGCATAAATAAAACGACACAAACCTATCGAGTTTGGGCTCGTACGTTTCGTCTTAACGAATACTTTGATCCTAGATAGTAAGTACAAGTAACACTAGCTAACTACTGAAAACAACACATATGTGTGGGTACTACGAATTACTAAGTGCTACATAACAGAAAAACGCTGCCACTACGCCGTAGTAAATCCTGAACTGAATTGAAACGCCGAATGCAGCTGCGCGGAGGGCGACCTTCAATAATCGCTGCAGCAAACACTTTCTCCACTGTTTGGAAAATGCAGCAGTGGTTTTTTTTACACAGAAATCGATGATCTTTCAAATGAGCTTTGGTTTTTTTGAGGAGATCAATCACACTAGATACCTAGATACGAGGCCTCACTTATCATGCTGCTGCCACTGATTAGGATTAGGCCAATCAGGGGGGCTTGCAGCACTGCATTATCGAATAGTCCTATCCCTCCCCTGTTTCGAGGAACAAACAAAACAAGTTAGCTATGAAGTATCTTTTTGTATTTATTTTTTCAACTTCATTTTTTAGGGTTCCGTAGTCAACGTCTGTCTGTCTGTCCGCAGCTAAGCTCAGAGACTGTTAGTACTAGAAAGCTGTAATTTGGCATGAATATATATGTCAGTGACGCCGACAAAGTGATTGAATAAAAAAAAGTAAAAAAAAATTTTTTAGGGTACGTCCCATAGACGTAAAGTGGGGGTGATTTTTTTTTTCTCGGCTAACCCTATAGTGTGGGGTATCGTTGGATAGGTCTTTTAAAACCATTGTGGGGTTACTAACATGATTTTTCTATTCAGTGATCTGTTTGCGAAATATTCAACTTTAAAGTGAAAATTTTCATTAATATCGGCCGTCCCCCCCTCTAAAATCTAAACTGTTTGGTGGAAAAATTTGAAAAAATTCAGAGTGGTAGTAAATATATCAAATTTACTAGGAAAATTATAGCGGCTAAGATAGCTTGGAAATTATTTGTAGTTTAAGAGTAAATAGTAGCCTAAGGTATAAAACATACCTAAACTTGGATGATTCCGCACACATACGAAATCCTTAGAAAAGTATTACTTGATTTTTTCGTAATGGCTACGGAACCCTACCTTGGGCGTGTCCGACACCCTCTTGGCCAGTTTTTACACGCTTTATATTAGCTTCACCTGTATGTTTGTATGTATGTTTGTAACCGACTCCTTAGGGCGCGATTTTGACCCACTTCCCGGTTTCCGATTGAGCTGAAATTTTGCACATATGTGTAAATTGGATGACAATGCAATATTATTGTAACATGGAACTGATCTGATGATGGAGCTGGATGGTGGCCATAGGAACTATGTAATAAAACAACACAACCCCATCGAGTTTGGGCTCGTTTGATTCGTCTTGACGAGCACTTTGATCCCATATGGTAACCAGGGTCTGATGATGGAGCTGGAAGATGGCCAAAGGCACTCCACAATAAAACGACACAACCCCATCGAGTTTGGGCTCGTTTGATTCGTCTTGACGAGCACTTTGATCCCATATGGTAACCAGGGTCTAATGATGGAGCTGGAAGATGGCCAAAGGCACTCCACAATAAAATGAAACAACCCTATCGAGTTTGGGCTCGTTTGATTCGTTTTGACGAGTACTTTGGTCCTAGATGGTAACAAGGGTCTGATGATGGAACTGGAAGGGGGGCGGTAGGTGGCGGGGTGGGGTGGGAGGGGTTGGGAGGAAGGGGAGGGGGGTGGGTTAGGGGGGGGGGTCCGGGGGTTTGGGGGGTTCGGTGTTCCGGGGGTTGGGTTTAGGTGGTTCGGGGGTTTGTAAAATGAGGAGGGGGTAAGGGGGGTTTAGGAGATTGGGGGTAAGGGTGTGGGGTTGGGGGGGGTTTGGGGAAATGGGGTGGGGGATGTTGGGGGGTTGGGTTTAGGGGGGTTGGGGGTTGTAGGTGAGGGGCGTAAAGTTAGAAAGAAAAAAATGCAACTAAAAAATAGAAAATAAATAATAGTTTAAAAAAACTAAAAAACACGCTTTAAAAAATAAAAAATAAATTTTAATAAATTTCAATTCACTATTCTTATAGTGCAGTAAAAAATCTTAATAAGCAATTATTATATTGTTATATCCAGATCAAAATTTGTAAGCAATTCTAAATATTGATAAAATAAATAATAATAGTTTAAAATATTTTATTGTAAAAAAAGCGTGGGGTGCTTTTTAAGATGTTATCAAAATGATAATCCTTGACAATTGACACCATGCACCCCACGCTTTTTTTACAATAAAATATTTTAAACTATTATTATTTATTTTATCAATATTTAGAATTGCTTACAAATTTTGATCTGGATATAACAATATAATAATTGCTTATTAAGATTTTTTACTGCACTATAAGAATAGTGAATTGAAATTTATTAAAATTTATTTTTTATTTTTTAAAGCGTGTTTTTTTAGTTTTTTTAAACTATTATTTATTATTTATTACTTTTACGGTCATCCCGTGAAATCATATATTTCGTACTAAAAGTGGTGGTGTAGGGGTATGGCACACGGCACGGAATGCTGAGGACCTGGGTTCGATTCCCAGCATTGGTCTTTTTTCTGGGGTTTTTTCTGTGCATCTATATTTCAGTTTGTATTTAGTACGAAATATATGAACAAACAAAACTTGGGAGTCTTATCATACTAGAAACCGGGTTTTTTAATTAATTATTTTTTTATTTTTTTATGGCTTCGCCAGGTTTTTTGCATTGCAGTATCACCATTTCGTGTTCTGTTCCCATATTCATGACGTGACTAATTATATATATATATCATGTGGTAGTCTTATCGAACTAGGTTTAGTGTCATGGGCTCTCCTACTAATTGTTGTGTGCAAATAACGATGTAGGTACAGTGTGTTGAGAATTCCAAATGGCGCAAACTCAGTTCAAGCACGTTTGGCCTCTGATCTTTTTTTACAGGTCGCACGTTTGAAACGGGTTGAATTGAATAGAGTTGACAGCATGTCTATCATTCGTAAACTTTAAAAACAGATTTTTTACAGGCTATTGTTGAATAGCATCTAACTTTAAATGAAACTGCGCTGGTAAATCAACTTCTCAAATTGTGTAAGAGTTCTTTTTCGTTTACCTATGTAAAACACCGCTGCCGCATTAAACTATGAATATTTATCGTATATTCTGTAAATGTCAATTTTAAGCATATCTAAGTTTTTTCAGATGTTTTGCTGATAAATATGGCGCGTTGTCGTAAAACGGTTACTTGATGCCACACGAGTTAGTTATTAACCGACTTCAAAAAAAAGAGGAGGTTCTCAATTCATCCGTATGTTTTTATTTTGTATGTTTGTTACGCGATTACTCCCTCCATTGTGAACCGATTTTCATTTACCTGATTCGATTCAACAAGACCAAAATACAAGTCAACGAAAATGAGGTCGTTGAGCATGAAATTTCACATTCTCAATCGCGTTAGTTAGATGCTTACATGAGCGTTTGGGATCATGTAAATAAAACATTAAAAATATAGGTAATCGATTAATATTTTTAAACGAAACTTCGATAGGTGAACGAAGATCGTTTAGAGTTCCGTATTTAAATTGAGCTAATCATCCGCCTAAAAAGTAGTTTCTTATTGAAGATAAATAAAACAAACAGTTTAGGATAGCGTGGCATCCAAAATTTAGCTCATAGGTACCTATATAGGTACGTGTTTCTTTATCAAAAACTAGCTGATGCCCGCGGCTTTGCACCCTATGCATTTTTTCTAAAATTTCTTTCTAAAGAACTTTCGCCGGACGCAGCAAATAAAGAATTATCCAATTTAGTGCAGTCAATCGGAAGTTATGCGCGTAGGCGTAGGTACATATATTTCGGTGATTCATTTTTAGGGTTCCGTAGTCAACTAGGAACCCTTATAGTTTCGCCATGTCTGTCCGTCTGTCTGTCTGTCTGTCTGTCTGTCCGCGGCTAAGCTCAGAGACTGTTAGTACTAGGAGGCTGTAATTTGGCATCAATATATATATCAGTCACGCCGACAAAATGATTGAATAAAAAAAAGTAAAAAAAATTTTTTTAGGGTACCTCCGATAGACGTAAAGTGGGGGTGATTTTTTTTTTCTCGGCTAACCCTATAGTGTGGAGTATCGTTGGATAGGTCTTTTAAAATCATTGTGGGGTTGCTAACATGATTTTTCTATTCAGTGATCTGTTTGCGAAATATTCAACTTTAAAGTGAAAATTTTCATTAAAATTGGCCGCCCCCCCCTCCTCTAAAATCTAAACTGTTGGGTGAAAAAATTTAAAAAAATTCAGAAGGGTAGTAAATATATCAAATTTACTAGGAAAATTATAGCGGCTAAGATTGCTTGCAAATTATTTGTAGTTTAAGAGTAAATAGTAGCCTAAGATATAAAACATACCTAAACTTGGATGATTCCGTACACATACGAAATCCTTAGAAAAATATTACTTGATTTTTTTGTAATGGCTACGGAACCCTACCTTGGGCGTGTCCGACACGCTCTTGGCCGGTTTTTTTTTATTTATATAGATAGATTACGACTAAGTACTTCAAAGTTTAAAACGCAATTTGACTTGACTATCATGTGCAACTGCAGAATGTTCTCATCGGGACAGAATAGATATAACATACCTATCGGTTTTAGTTATAAATATCTACGGCTATTAGTACAGGAGCAAGAAGGAGGTTCGGCCAAATTAATCTAACGCCAAGGAAACATTGTGCCACTGAAGATGATAATAAAATGATAACATATAAGTATTTAATCATGGTCTTGGCTAAAACTTTACAAGGCTCATTAACGTGTACCTATTTACATAGTTTTCAACAAAAACAATATCCCAGTGTGCCTACTCTTTTTTAACCCCCGACACAAAAAGAGGGGTGTTATAAGTTTGACCGCTATGTGTGTGTGTCTGTCTGTCTGTCTGTCTGTGGCACCATAACTCGAAAACGGGTGAACCGATTAGGATGCGGTTTTTTATTATTATTTGAAAGCTGGTTTCTTGGCGATGGTTCTTAGACACGTTTCATCAAAATTGGTCCAGCCGTTTCAAAGTTATAAGCTCTTTTGTCAGCTGCGGAAGGGTTCTTAGACGCATAATGGGCATTTACTTTATCTTCAAACATATGTGCGACCAAATTGCGTTGGGGGTTTTTTAAATTTTTTTCACGACACTGCTCGTAATTGTGGCCATAGATAACCTAAATCCAGTACTCAAAACTGCCTATATATGTACATTTAACAGCTGACTCATTTATGGCGCACAAACACGACAACAAAGTTACACTAATCGAAAACAGGACGTATCAGTATATGTATTTCATTATACGATACGACTTTTTGAAAGATAATTTCTGAATTTCATTCCTGGCGTGCTGAAACGACATTATTGGACCAATCAACAGTAATCGTCTGCTGCATGCGATGGATGGATGGATGAATGGATGGACGGACGGACGGACGGACGGACGGACGGACGGACGGACGGACGTACGGACGGACGGACGGACTGGATGGACGGATGGACGGGATGGACGGGATGGACGGGATGGACGGGATGGACGGGATGGACGGGATGGACAGAATGGACGGATGGACAGATGGACGGGATGGTCAGGATGGACGAATGGACGGATGGACGGGATGGACGGGATGGACGGATGGACGAGATGGATGGACGGATGGACGGATGGACGGAATGGACGGGATGGACGGGTTGGACGGGATAGACGGGTTGGACGGGATGGACGGGATGGACGGGATGGACAGGATGGACGGGACGGATGGACGGGATGGACGGAATGGACGGGATGGCCGGAATGGACGGGATGGACGGGTTGGACGGGATGGACAGAATGGACGGATGGGCAGATGGACGGGATGGACAGGATGGACGGATGGACGGATGGACGGGATGGACGGGATGGACGGAATGGACGGATGGACGGGATGGATGGACGGAATGGACGGGATGGACGGGATGGACAGAATGGACGGATGGGCAGATGGACGGGATGGACAGGATGGACGGGATGGACGGGACGGATGGACGGATGGACGGGATTAGACGGGATGGACGGGATGGATGGATGGACGGGATAGACGGGATAGATGGACGGATGGACGGATGGTCGGATGGACGGGATGGACGGGATGGACAGGATGGACAGGATGGACGGGATGGACGGGATGGACAGGATGGACAGGATGGACAGGATGGACGGGATGGACGGGATGGATGGATGGATGATTATGATGATGATGATGATAATGATTTCCTCGCATTAGTCGTGAAAAGCACAATGTTTAGTCTCGGCCAAAAGTGCAATAGATGGACTCGTACTTTCGAGGGCCTCCGCTACGCGTCGGCCCTCAAACAAACTCGTCCATCTATTGCTTACTTTCCAGCCTCTACAACAATGTACTATAATTTATAGTTATTTCATATTCTGTTTTGGGAACTACCTATTGTACTGTATCAGCAAAACTCTACATGACATTATTTTAACAACATATCTCGAAAGTATTATCAAATAAAGTCAACACATCTGTAGTTTGCTATCTTAAGCATATCATTGGTTCGCCACTATCGTTTGATAAAAGCACGTCGTCAAATAACATTAAAAAAATATTTACAATTGAATATTATTTTGCAATGAGCTTAGGAAAAACCAGAGTAAGGGAGTCAAAGATGCGCACGGTAGGGATTCGTAGCCCTTGTGTAAACTACTTAATGCTCATTCGAAAAAAGATCGAAATTAAGTACCTAATTTCCACAGATCGGAATTTTCATTTTTTCATATAATCGAAATCAAGCTAGTGTTCGAATAGAACCCATTTTTTATCGATATCGATAGTTGTGCAAAGAAGAAAAGAACGGTCCACTAAAAACCCCCAACGCAATTATGCCACTGTAAATGCCCGTTATGCGTCTAAGATCTCTTCCGCAGCTAACAAAAGAGTTGATAACTTTGAAACGGCTGCACCGATTTTGATCAAACATATTTAAGAACCATCGCCAAGAAACCTGCTTTCTATTAAAAAAAACCGCATCCAAATCGGTGCACTCGCTTAAGAGCTATGATGCCACAGACAGACAGACAGACAGACATACAGACAGACAGACAGACATACAGACAGACAGACAGACGCACACACAGCGGTCAAACTTATAACACCCCTCTTTTTGTGTCGGGGGTTAAAAAAACATATTTAATACAGAATTTTAGTATATACCTACCTAGTATAATTTTCACTGAAAGTTCTAATTGACAAATAAGTATATTTAAATTGTCATACCAGAAAACTGGATAGCTACTCATGTATGCTTACGTAAGCATGTTTTAGGTACAGTCGGGGTAAAAAGATTCGTCATCTTAAAGTTGGCATTTCAAACGAAACTGAATATTACATTGACGTTTCCCATTTTTAAAAGGTACTAAGAGTCAATGACTTTATAGAATTCAGTTTAATAACTGACGATGGTTTTTGTACCCCGACTGAGCTGTTGAACTCAGTCGCTCTGAAAAGAGTGCAACGACTGAGGTGTTGTAGGTATCGCTCGCGCGATAAGAGTTTGGCTTTGACCGTTATTGCGCATTGGGTATCAACGGGGGTGCGGGGTATGCGCAGTAATCCCCTCCACCCGAAGGTCAAACCAAACTCTTATCGCGCGAGCTGTACTCATGTTACACGAGATAAAAGGCCTGTGACACACAGACACACAAACGGCCAGACAGAGAAGGAGATACCCGAATAAATAAATAAGTATAGTCAACCAAGAAATTCCTTTATAGGTAACGCCACGAGAGTTGAGGCGAATGATTACACACACAGCTACATAAAGTAATGATTGCAAAACAAGTAGTGAATGAATGAAATGAGTGAGTGAATGAAAATGTGAGTTATATGATCTTATGATGAAATATCTACGCAATACCATGCATATTACAATTTTTATTTTTTTATTTATTTTTCAATTTTTATTTTTGAAATAAAATAATTTGAAACTAATAAGAAATAAGTATTAAATAAAATAATTTGAAACTAATAAGAAATAATTGTTTGTCGGTACGATTAAATGTCAAAATCCCGCTGTCATTACATGACGTGTTGTTGTGTGCGTGACCTCAACTCTCGTGGCGTTACTTATACCACCCTAAAATTCATAATGTCATTTGTATGGCTTAAAACATCAAACGCTATTTTCACTCATAAGTCAGTGTGACAATCAGCCTTATTGTTTTTATTCCGTTGTAGGAACTGTCATAAAAAATAGTACAGCACTTACTTGGTCGACTATACCTATATCTAGTTGACTACGGAACCCTAAACCGGGTCGAATAATCACTACGCACTTATTGAGAAGTCAAGGCAATCACGACTTACTATTTCCGTGATAATTCGTTTCGTAGCAACGCGGTGAATTTAATTATTTAATTATGTAAGACATTACGAATGGAATCGTTTGCGCGTAGGTAAACCGGCTGTTAATGTATGGAAAATTTAAACAGCAGCTCGACGTGGGCGTCTTAATTAGTGATGTACAGGATCGTTATAAATGTATTTCCGCGGATACGGATTTTAACTTTCTTACTCAATCGGTGTCAGTGCGCTTTACTTGAAATGATAGTTGACGCTACTTGACCTTTTGCGTGACATATTCAATAGTTTGCCATTGTCAACACAACATACTGTATCTTCGTAGGAAAATCGTATAGCAAACAGATCGATCATTGACCCTTTCAACGCCACGCCTCGACAAAACGTAAACCTGCTTTGAATCTTATGTAATTGTGTCAAGATCACTTTGATACTGTACTTTGTGACACCTATAAGTGTCGTTGGCGTTGAAAGGGTTAAAGAGCAATATACTGCAAATAGCATTAATATGAAATTTTCCACTCTGTCTAAATAGGGTATTAGAATATAAGGCTAGCAACACCGTACCTTGTGCCGCCGAATAAAAACATTTTATCCTTGTGAATGATGCACGCCTGCCGCCTCCTCTTCGTCGGTATTATGCCTGACACATTTACTGGTTCCCAGTAATTATACTTTATTGAATATCTGAAGAGATCATTAAAATGTGTCTTTGTGTTGCCATTGTATCCACCGAAGATGTACATGTGGTCCTTGTAGAGCCCTAGAATAATAAATAATAATAATTAACAATAGAAATCCGTACCAACACAGTAATAAAAACAGGCCATGTGCGAGTCAAACTCGCGCACCGAGGGTTTCGTACAAATTTTTAGGCATGTCAAAATATACGCCTTATGGGTATTTTTTACCATTTGGTGGGTTCGATTCTCGGTTCGGACAGGGGAATATTTATAAATCTTTGAATGCAGCTGGAATTGTTTTTAATATCAAAGTAGTCTTCATTCAGAAAAAAATCTATCTACAATATTTAAGGTACGTTCGCGCGTTCCTTCCGTGTGGCATAGCCGTGGAACACCCTGTATAAGAGTACGAAATGTCATATACTTGACTCTTACGTACTTATGGTAATTCTTTACAAATAAAATACATTAAAATTGTTAAACATTTGTTTTAAAACATTTGTTGTTAAACATTGTTCTAATGATAACAAGCTAAGCCTATAGTAGATTGAATTTTTTTTTTTTTTTTTTTAACAATTACATTTGATTCGGTAATTTGTGAGCGTAACTGTATTTTAAGTAAAAACGGCTGAAAGAATTTGGAGGAAATTGCAAATAAACACTTCAAATTATACTTCATAACCATAACAAACACATAGGACACATTTAATCCCTGATAATTGCCCAGATAACGCGGGATAACGAATTATTCGCAACAGGTAGTCCTACTACTATTATAAATGCGAAAGTTTGTATGCGCATGCGAGCTTGCGTGCGTGCGTGCCTGTGTGGGTGTATGTGTGTATGTTTGTTGTTATTCCTTCACGCTAATATGGTTGGACATCTGGAATACCACTTAATGCCGGCGCAGACCAGATGCGTGTTCATGTCACGTGACGCACACGTACCAGTTGTAATGAATGAACCTGTAAGAAAGATGGTGCACTAGCTAGACGCGTGCACATGGTGTGTGCCCTGGTGTGCCATCTTTCTTACAGTTTCATTCAATACAACTGGTGCGTGACACGCATACGCATCTGGGCTGCGCCGGCCTTTGTGCTACTTTTTATCCCAATAATTCCACGGAAACAGGATAAATACAAATTCAGGATTCATCAGGAGAATTTTGGCACAGGTGTTTTTTATGCAACATTAATGAAAATCAGGTTGTAATTTTTGTGAGTAGTCACGGAAATGTTGTGAAATACCATAATTTCATTTCAAATGTCAGATTTAATGGGAAGTATGGAATATAAAATATACAGTTTCTATTTATATCCAAAATTGCCACTGAATGGGTCCCTAGCGATGGATATTGTAATAGAGGCAGCCAAAAACGGGGTGGCAGGACCGCGCGTTTGATAGGCGAAAGTGGAGCAAGAGAGGAGATGTCTTTGCCCACCAGTGGGACACAGCAGGCTAACTAAAAAAAAACCACTAACTGTGATACTCGTACCTGTGATCAGTGGGCCAAACATTTTAGTTTTTCTAGTGAAAACATTACTGTCAGAGCTTATATGTATACTTACATGCAGAATGACTCCGTCTTCCCTCTGGCAAAATACTGGTAGGGTTAAGCGATACCCATTCCTCTTTTTCAGTATCTAAATAGTATATTTGCGGGCAATATATTTCTTCCTGTGAGTTGTAGGGGCTATTCATATTGCTTCTACCACCAAATATGTACATTCTATTACCAACTGCCACGGCAGTATGAAAATCTCTATGTGACGGTGGTGTACCTTTTGCATCAATAAACTGCCACTCAAAAGATTTCAGGTTTAAACAATGAACTTCTTGTGAATACTGATCAGTCAGATATTCAAAGCCACCAAATATATACATTTTATTGTTTATGACACAGGCAGAATGGCCATCTTTGGCATATGGTATTACTCCCGATACTGGGGGTGTGGTCCATTCTAATGATCTTGTGTCAAATATTGTCAGCGTTTCACAAGCAACAGCATTATTTCTACCGCCCCACATAAACACCTGAAAAAAAAATCATGATGTAAAATAAAACAGGAGAAAATATCTTCATTATTTGTGCTAAAAATTTATGCAAAAACATTTGTAAAATTGTAATCTCCTGTATGTCTCCTTGTAGGTTGCCTGGAAGAGATCACTTAGAAGCGATAAGGCCGCCCATTGCTTACCTCATATATTTTTTCATGTAGTTGTTTTTCTGTATTGTATTATTTGTGGTGTACAATAAAGAGTCATTTGTATTGTATTGTATGCCTTAATGTGGATTTGTGCCAGTTTAATAGGCAGATGTAACCCATAACTCAATGTCTTCAAGTTATTTTTCATTGTAAAAGACAACAGGTTTTAAATTTTATTCTGATTTAAAATGTTTTGGTTTCTAGCAGCACATTATTGGCAATGATGGTCTTTGCAAAAGCGCTGGTAGACTATAAATAATGGCGAATAAATAAACCCTTTGTTGAATATTTGTATTTATTGGTGTTTTTTGAGTTTGTTTGTTCGACAAAAATTAAAAAAAAAACTTTATTTTCAAAATGAAATGGTGGACATACAAATTAGCCGAGTAACAACTAAACTTCTGGAGTACTGGGCAACTGGGCAACATGGTTACACCTATTTGAGCATGTACTTTGGTAACAAAGAGATTAACATTTGCTTCCGTATAAAATTTTGCCATCTGTATCTATTGAAATTAGTTTACCTAAATAGGCACAATATAGTTAGATGAATCTATGTAAGGATTTTAAAAAATATTACAATTTAAAAAAGTATACACATTTTACATTTCAAAGAATTACAAAAAATTAAAAAATGTCATTTTAAAAAGTATAAACAAGCGGGCTGGACTCGTATTAAAAAAAAAGTAGGTAGTCAAATCATAAGTAGACCATATCCAAACGGAAGTTAACCCCTATGGTTTTTGTTTCGTTTTAATAGCCAGCCAGGGTACTCATCTAAAAATAAATAACACGTACCTTATCGCCGTAAGCTACCGTAGAGTGCCCATACCTCTGAAATGGCACAACATCTTGCTGCTTATAGTTAACGATTGACCATCTCAGAGTTGCCGTATTTAGTAGATGGATAGGAATCGGCTCCCAATCCTTGTAATCCTCAGTAGAACAATATCCTCCGAATGATAGGATTTTGTCTCCGATGCAGACAGCGGCGTGATTAACTCGCCGCGGCCCACCCTCGATACGAACAGTCCATTTCATTTTAGCTTCGAACACCGACTAACGGAATACTATACAACTCGGAGATTATTATTGATCAACTTGAGAATTTTATGTAAATTATAGCTACGGACCTACGGTAACGAAAAATGTTGTTGACCCAACACTGACAATAACATTGACACTGACAGATGACACATATAGTAGTGGCCATAATCCATAATTCAAGAGACAAGCTTGACAATTCTAGGGTTACCAGGGTTAGACGAAATTAAATAGTGATGTGGCTGATGTCGATAATCAGTGTCGACTGGACTATATGGTTTGATATAAGACGGGTTTATTTACTTCCTTTAATGATATTTTACATTGAAATGTAAATTGTTAAATTAATTTAATCATATCACGGTAAGTAATGAATAAATACCACAGGTAGCCAATTAAAGCCGTAATGTTTCTTTTATTATCGACACGAACAGCACTACCCTGTCTGTGGCAACATTTGAGAAAAATGAATTGTCAAAGTTGTCTCTCGAATTATGGCCACTACTAACTTTATTTGTAGTTTATTAATTTTATCTTATCCCTTCTGCGAAAAGCCAAGGAATCTTAGTCCATTCTGCCTCATGTTATTTTATTCTATGTTATGAAGTCCTAGTGTTCATTGCTGTTGGTGTCCGATGGTCTTCAGCAAAATTTTACTTTATTCACAAGAGCATAAATACGAATTCAGCATGAAAAACTAAAAACATTAAATACCAGAGTACGAATAGACTAAAAATCGCATGTCTGGTATTGACATTATGACGGCTGTTCCACGAAAATCACACATTGCTTACGAAATAAGCATATCAAAGTTATAATTTTAATTTAACTAAGTATGCCAAATTTCAAGTCTCTAGCGCAGCTAGATACTCAATCTGCGGCCTGCACCGCGGGCCACATGTGGCCCTTCGAGGTTCCGTGACTGGCCCACCTGAGGCCACCTGCTATAAAATTTGTTTTAATTTTGGACCATTTTGATTTTTAATGGTGTTGACAATCAATTCTGCGGCCCACTTCACCATTGAACACATTTGTGTCTCACACACTCACACAGAAAAAAAAGGTTGAGGATGGCTCTAGCACTAGTAGTTTAGGCTGTGCGTTATCAATCAGTCAGTCACGAAAGACAAATGAAAGAACTTTACGATGATCCCTGGGGGGTTATTACGAAATTCGAAGTTCGGATCGTGCGGTCCCTCTCACTCTCGTAATAAATACCATTAGCGTGAGCGGAACGGCATGAAACGAAGTTCGAATTTCGCGCTTCGTAGTATAGGGCCTGTGAGAGGACCTACGCAAATCTTATCAAAAATAACTACTATCGATTTTTTGACATTACTCATCTTATAAATGAGCTACCTAAAGCCGAATTTAAACCTGGAAGAAAAAACGTGTAAGTTACATTACATTGTCAATATTGTCATGTGGCGCTCGTTTGACGAATTGGTGGGTGTAGTTTGCTATTGCGAGATCTCTATTGAGAGATCTCTCTCCAGGCAGATGCTATGCCTGGGGACCGAAGTCCGATGGAAGAACGTTAGAAGTTGTATTTACGAGGGGCGTTCAATATAAAGTGAGAATGAGATGCAAACTCTTTTAATATTACGAAATTAAATACTGGCCGGTAAAGCTAATCTATCTAGCTGATTGCTATGAAAAAAAAAACTAACTGTCTTTTGTTTAAAAAAATATACGGTAATTTCTTTGCAATGCTATTGAGTACGTTAGCGAAAATGGAGAAAATTGAACTGCGCGCCGTTATCAAATACTTGTATTTGAAAAATTTTTCTACGGACCAAGTCAATTTGGATTTGCGGGACACTTTAGGGTCTAATGCTCCTCCGTATTCGACAGTCGCACGTTGGTGCGCTGAATTTAGACGTGGAAGAACATCGACAATGGACGACCCCCGCTCCGGACGCCCTACTACAGCAGTAACTGAAGAAATTGTGAAAAAAGTCGAAAACTCAGTTTTGGCGGATCGTCGTGTCACAGTTCGTTTTATTGCTGAAAATGTAAAGAATTCAACGGGGAGCGTGCATAATATTTTACATGAACGCTTGGGTATGAAAAAGGTATCTGCGCGTTGGGTACCAAGAATGCTTACTGACACGCAAAAACAAACTAGACTAGAGATTTGTCAAGAAGCTTTGAACCTGATGCAGCAAGACCGGGAACTTTTTTTGGCGCGATTTATAACAATGGACGAAACATGGCTCCATCATTACGACCCAGAAACGAAACTGCAGTCTATGACATGGAAAAGGCCATCATCTCCAACTCCGAAGAAATTCAAGGTGAGCCCATCTGCCGGTAAGGTCATGGGCTCTGTTTTTTGGGATGGTAAAGGGGTATTAATGATTGAGTATCTCGAGCATGGAGCCACTATTACGGGCACATTATACGCCAAACAAATAGCAACATTGCGCAATGAGATCCGCGAAAAACGGCGAGGTAAACTCTCGAAAGTTGTGCTGTTCCACCAGGACAATGCCCCAGCACACAAGTCCGCCGTTGCAATGGCTGCAATTCGTGATGCTGGGTTCGATATCCTTAAGCATCCTCCGTATTCACCAGATCTCGGTCCCAGTGATTTCTACCTATTTCCGAGATTGAAACAATACCTGAGAGGCCAGAAATTTGAAGACGACGACGCGGTAGTCGCTGAAGTACAAGATTTTTTAAGTACTCAGATGAGACCTTTTTTAAAAATGGAATTTTAAGTTTAGAAAAAAGATATACTAAGTGTATTATGCTAAAAGGTGACTATGTCGAAAAATAAAATGACATTTAGTAAAAGTTGTTTATAACATACTCATTCTCACTTTTTATTGAACGCCCCTAGTATATGCAGCCGAGTTGAGAAACTTCGATAGTACGATGCAGGATGTAGTAATTGGTTTCTTATGCGATGACTAGATGGCGCTAGTAGTCGCTACACTGCAACTTCATTCTCGTTCGCGTTACTGCCTCGCAATGTAATTCAACTCGCACATTTTTTCTTGTAAGCCTAAACTTGGCTTAACCAGGGGGGTTTCACTCCGCAGTTTTGGTAGTGGGCGCGCGTATTTTTCATTGTGACCCAATTTTAATGAAACAAAGCCTATATGTTGCTCCAATTTAAGCTTCATCTATCTGTGAAAACCGCAAGAAAATTCGTTCAGTAGTTTCGGAAATTAGCGATTACATACAGAATGACAGAGCTCTACTTTTACTGTTTTATTATAGTATAGATTCAAGACTCGAGCACAAACATCGTATTTTTCACACAAATATCTGCCCCAACCGAGAATCGAACACGGGTCCCCTAACAACTAGCTATTCGGTCGTGAAAATGTCATAATGATTTTCCTTGTCTAGCAATGCGATGTCACTGTGACAGTTTTTTGGGACAAAGGTTCCACATTCAGTTGGTTTGACTGTACAAGTCCGACTCGCTCCTGGCCGGTTTTTAGGGTTCCGTACCCAAAGGGTAAAACGGGACCCTATGACTGAGGCTCCGCTGTCCGTCCGTCTGTCCGTCCGTCTGACCGTCCATCCGTCCGTCCGTCCGAACGTCCGTCCGTCCGTCCGTCTGTCACCAGGCTGTATCTCATGAACCGTAATAGCTAGACAGTTGAAATTTTCACAGATGATGTATTTCGGTTGTCGCTATAACAACAAATACTAAAAACCAGAATAAAATATATATGTCGTCGCGCGCGTTATATTGGTAGCATTATAGTTGCTGATTTGACTACCTAGTACCGGATCTTATCTCTGATTGGTTGAATTAAATTGTAAAGTGCAGTGAACGCAGTGTGGTGGGGCGAGTATCGCTTTGGCGCCATTACACGAGGATAGAGTCGATGTTCACTTGATCAGGGGGGGCACACTTACATATATCACACTTTTCATGCGACTACAGCGATCTCTGGTGTTTTATTAAGGAACTAAATTAGCGGCCATCTTGGTTGACTTGTCAAACTTGTCAGTTGTCATTCATCGGCCATGGCCATGGCGTACCAAATTGTACGGTCAAGGACTTTAATTGATAGCCCGCTTGCCAATGTTCGTGTTTCAGCCGTATAGTGCAAATCGGGTTTAGCCGCTTATACTTCGTATATGCTGATTTGAATTAGACGGCTAAAATACGAATAGTGGCAACTAGCCTATCAATTAAAATTACGCGTAATTATAGCTGTACATCACTACCAACATATACATATAGATAGGTATACATCTATAGATACGTCACATTAGTTCTTCACCAGGGCGTAGGGCAGCAGCACCTTCCATACATGCATATTTGACCATAGAGTTGCCACTCTTGTTCATATAATATTACAATACTCTTTGCACTTGATTGCCGACCGCCGTTGAGAACGGTCATTTCCTACTCCATCGAACCTGTCACGTTCACAGTCACTCCTGCAAGTACCTACCTACTGTGATTCCAAATAATTACACGTTGCAAGGTAATCTGCGTTTCTCTGTATCGCCCACTAACATGGAAACTCCACCACGAGACGACGGTGATGATCCACCTACCGCTCCGTTTCGTCTCTCGCCGTCATATATTTAAGGGGGCTCCCATACAGCAAACGTGATTTTTTGTTCGTTTTTGCTCGATCGATATTGATAACGGCAACAAGTAGACACTGCAAATATTCACAGAATATTTAGTTATGTATTAAATTTAAAAATAAATTATTAAATTAAAATAAAACAAATATTTAAGGGGGCTCCTATACAACAAACGTGATTTTTTGATTTTTTTATAGATAATGGTACGAAACCCTTCGTGTGCGAGTCCGACTCGCACTTGGCCGGTTTTTTAAATTCAAAATTGCTAAATACCTACTATTCCAAAGTCAATTATAAAACATCCTTCCCTTCAAAACCTTACATTTACCTAACGTTTTTTTTCATCACAAAATTGTTACTAGGCGTGATCTTTCAATGCCAGGCGGTGTTAGGTGTTAGGGTAGGAGTCATTTGTTATTATTTCTTTCACGCGTCGAGTTCGCAACAAATTGTATTGTAACTGACATATGACTGATTATTGTTCGATTTAATACAAATGTTACGCATCCTTGTGTTTCGACACGATTTTTGGACAGCGTGATGGGAATTTGGTATTGACTAAGTATTTGGTTAGGTTGTTGTTTTTGTAATTATAAATATCGAGTAGGATTCAATTCATTAAAATTATGTTTAAGCGTTTAGCTCAATCGCAAGAATCTCACGAATACGTATCTAAATAAATAACCCTTATACTTCTTAATACAATACAATACAATACAATACAATGACTCTTTATTGTCCACCACAAAGAAAACAATATAGAAAAACAAGTAAGTACCTACATGGAAAAAATATATACGGTAAGCATAGGCGGCCTTTCGCTACGGAGCGATCTCTTCCAGGCAACCTTTTTTACAAAAGAATGACAGCAAGGAATATATTACAGCAGGTCTTAATATTGTAAATCCGAAAGTAATTCTATGGGCGATTGTGCACTACAAGACCGGACCGGAAAAAAAACGGCCCGGAATGGGGAAAAGTCTACAAAAGTGTCTGATTTACCCACAACCAACCAACACCCTTTGGTGATTTTCATGTGTCTTTATGTACAATAAAGAGTTTTCCATACCGCACCGTAAAAAATCGGACACTTTTGTAGACTTTTCCCCATTCCGGGCCGTTTTTTTCCGGTCCGGTCTTGTAGTGCACAATCGCCCTATCTGTCTGTTGATGATGGTGATGATGGGTGGTGATTTTAAGCGCAAACAACGCCAAGAAAGAGAAGACGGTAAGCAAATACTTAGAGGCCCAATTTCATTTCTGCACCGGGATCCTTGGTCATCTACCTGCACCGCCACAGCCTCTATAGATTATTTTCAAGTGATGGATGTGTTTAAAAAAACCCGGCCAAGTGCGAGTCGGACTCGCGCACGAAGGGTTCCGTACCATTATTTATAAAAACGGCAAAAAATCACGTTTTTTGTATGGGAGCCCTCCTTAAATGTTTGTTTTATTTTAATTTAATTATTTATTTTCAAAGAAAATATATAACTAAATATTCTGTGAATATTTGATGCGTCCACCTGTTCCCGTTATCAATATCGAGCAAAAAAATCAAGTTTGTTGTATGGGGCCCCTTAAATATTTATTTTATTCTGGTTTTCAGTATTTGCTGTTAAGCGGCAACCGAAATACATCATCTGTGAAAATTTGAACTGTCTAGCTACCACGGTTCATGAGATACAGCCTGGTGACAGACGGCCAGACGGACAGACGGGCAGCGGAGCCTCAGTAATAGGGTCCCGTTTTTACCCTTTGGGTACGGAATCCTAAAAATCAGTAGGTGCTCTGGTTTCTTGAGAAATGAGATCGAATTTGACCATTACATTATTAATCTAGATAAAAACGAAGCATACGCATAATCAAAATATGTCAAGAAAAATATTTTTTAGCACACTCGGGTATGTAATATTGGCTAGTAGGGTGACACGTCCGTGACATATAGAAAGAGTATTGGCGATGACGGCGCCCTCTATAAATCATGACCGGCAATCGTCCACCCGTCTGCCCTGCGACTTTTCCTCGTTTTTTGTCTGACTTCTAAACCGTTAACGTGTGTGATAGAAGGGTGGCAACATGTGTTAGGCTTTCATACATTACATCTTGATAAATGATCCTGTTTTATCTAAATATTTTTTGTAATTCTATAAGTATAGGTACGTTCCGTTTGATACATCGTCGGTGGCGTAGCTTAAAGTTGCTCGCAAAAATCCGTAGGCACCTAAGTTATGGCGATTAATTGAATGCTCTATCTAGTTACTTTGCTGGCGTAGAAGGAGTAAGTAAATGTGTTTTGATATTTGGATGATTTTTAATTATTTTAAATTATAACTGATCACGTTTTTGGCGCCAAAACTGAGGTGGAGATAGCACCAAGTAAGTAATTAACTACTTAATTGTTCGAATCAAGCGATACTTTACGAAGGTCCAAATCCAGGCAGGAACTACTAGCACTCCTATGTCATTTATTTGTTAAGGCACGGTTGTGCTCGTTGTAGCTTTGACTATGAGCACATTATTTACAATGTAGATGAGTTTAAACCTGGCTGAGGTGTTGGTGATAGTTAAGAGGATGGTTATTTTGCCACACAGTAACTATGAAATAATAATTGCTTTTGTATGAAAGTCTACCGCATAAACGACTATTTGTTATACCAACAAAATCAAGGTAGGTATGTACCTACTTTGATATTGTTTGTAGTCTCAATTGCAGTTTAAAAAGTGGGATTACACGAGCCTATCAGAACAGTTTTATAGCTACAAAGTTGCGATGCACTCTCGCGAAAGCTATTTGAATAAGCAATAGATGAGCTTATTTGGATAAGTTACACGCACCACCCGCTATCCAATAGCAACATTTATCATCGGAATCCTATAAAAAGTAAACCGGAAATAATCCGGGCCCAACACCCTCCCCTAATCTGCATACGCCAAGAAAATATAATTTCACGCCCTTCCCGCAATGGGAAGCCGTGCCATCAACACAAAGGATACGCTTTCTCGTTAAAATGACATTTGTTTTCTAAAGTGCCAATTCCACGGGTTGTGTCGGTTTTATGTTTTAAATCAGATAGACACAGACATAATAGTGAGTCCTAGCGTATTTTATAAAATAAATAAATCAATTGTAAGAATAACTGCCTAACGTACTATATAAATTACAAAGTATTCAATGAACTTTAAATACGCAAAAAAAAAAAACCAAAATTCCAAAACTTATGAATGATTTATTGAATCAGGCGTTACTTTGCGGAGGTCCATATTAATGAACTGAAACAGTTACTTTGCTCACCCGCGACCTGACGATAGTTACGTTTATGCAAGAAATGTGTGTTCATGCAGTTCCTCCACCTCCACACTGTACGAACACACACAAATCACACAAACCCAACCATCACCACCACCAAACTACACTGACGCGTTTCGAACTCAACCAGAGCTCATCCTCAGAGCACCACAACCGTATGCTAAACCACCAAATGTTAAACCAACAATGTGTTTAACATTGTTTAACATACTTTTCAATATGAACAGTTGAAAGGATTGGCTACTTCATGATATAACCAAATATTTAATGATGCGATCACGAATGCTTGGCCAATTTATCAAAAACAACGGGAACATACAAATCTCGATGTTATAGGTATTTTGATTTGAACAATATTGCGAAAATTGGTTAAAATTAGGGAGTGGAAAACATTATTATAAAATCACCATATGTATGAATTCTAGATTAGATCAGAACTCGAGTGAGGTTTTAGGAGCAAATGTTTATATTGTGGTGTTTTTTTACTAATTCGAAACGCTGAATCAGAAAAAAATATCGGTTGCTTCCAATTAACAGGGGAAAAGGGGGGAAGTTGGATTCAAATTTCGAATTATTAAGAAAACATTGGACACAAAATTAATTTGATTTCTAGAAACAAATAAAGACGCATTAGGGACGAGGAATTTAATTAAGTTTTTAACGGCTAAAATTTAACGGGACTCTCCTGGGGAATGTTTTTTTTAGATCACATCATTCGAAAGCCGTAAAACGTTATGCTATATTTGAATAATCTTATCAACAAGTTTAAAGGTGAAGGTACTAGTTTTGCATCAATGCACAGATTTTTCCCTTTTTTAACCGACTTCAAAAAAAGGAGGAGGTTCTCAATTCGGTTGTATGTTTTTTTTTTTTTTTTAACGTGTGTTACCTCAGAACTCCGTCATTTATGAACCGATTTGGAAAATTCTTTCGTTGTTTGAAAGCATATGCTTCAAGGTTGGTCCCGTTGTTACCGGAATCCAGTTCTGATGATGGGATCCATGAGGAATTGAAGGAACTCTTCAAAAGTTCAAGGGAAATGTAAAGCGATTTTAGTATTTTCAGTGACAAATCGAGCATTTGCATTCATAAAGTGTCATTTGGTAAACTAGATCTGATGAAGAAGACCGCAGATGGCCAACGGAACTCCTCAACGGGTCAAATCTTGCAAGTTGAATTTGACTCACTTCCCGGTTTCTGATTGATTTCATATTTTACATGCATGTGTAAATCAGGTGACAATGCAATATTATTGTGACATGGAGCTAATCTGATGATGGAGTTGGAAGGTGGCCATAGAAACTCTGTAATAAAACAACACAACCCCGTCGAGTTTGGGTTCATTTGAAACGTCTTGACGAGCACTTTGATCCCAGATGGTAACCAGGGTCTGATGATGGAGCTGGAAGGTGGCCAAAGTTACTCCATAAAGTAACGGCACTTACCCCATCGAGTACGGACTCATTTGACTCGTCTCAACGAGTACTTTGGTCCTAGATGGTAACCAGGGTCTGACAATGAAGTTGGATGGTGACCATAAGAACTCCGTAGTAAAACGACATAACCCCATCAAGTTTGGTCTCGTTTGATTCGTCTTGATAAGTACTTTGGTAACCAGAGGGAAAAAGTACAGTCAGTAAAGAGTGCCAGTCCAGGCCATTAGCAACAACTAAAAAGAAAAAAATAAAAAATTTTAAATAAAAAATAAAACCGCCTTCAAAAAACACCCAAAAAAAACTTGGAAATAAAAAAAATTTAAATAAAAAATAAAACCTCCTTCAAAAAACCCCCAAAAAAACATAAAATAATAATTGATTGAACCGACCACAATAAGCATGAAAATATCTTTCTACTAATCTGTTTGAAGTTGGTGCCTCAGCACGAGCCAGCAGGAGTGGACCTAGTAATCTAACTTACCTACATACCTATTATAGGGCTTCTACACTCCTGCTGGCTCGTGCTGAGGCACCAACTTCAAACAGATTAGTAGAAAGATATTTTCATGCTTATTGTGGTCGGTTCAATCAATTATTATTTTATGTTTTTTTGGGGGTTTTTTGAAGGAGGTTTTATTTTTTATTTAAATTTTTTTTATTTCCAAGTTTTTTTTGGGTGTTTTTTGAAGGCGGTTTTATTTTTTATTTAAAATTTTTCGAATGTCATTTTTAAGTGAAGTGATTTCAAAAATCAGTACGATACCCAGATAGTTACGGGTGCGGTTATAGTACGATCTCCATTAATTTTGTTTCATAATGAACGACAAAAAATCACGACCTGATAATTTATACCCTGGTAATAAGATAAGGGTTTCAATTATCAGGTCGTACATAATGTCTTTATTTAGGGTCGACATGTACAATACATACAGGTCGTACTTTAACCGCATACGTAGTAACTTAATAGCTTTGTGAAATGGACTTGAGATAGAAGCACAAAAACCGGCCAAGTTCGAGTCGGACTCACGCACCGTGGGTCCTGTACAAATTTTTAGGTATGTCAAGATACTTATATATATTTTTTTAATACAATATAGGCTTGCGTTTGACCATAATCACGCACGCCTGATGGAAAGCGAAGATGAGGCCTGCGATGGAGCACGCTTGCCTAGTCCAGGGGTTCCCAATTTTTTTGTGTCAAGGAACCCTAATTGATTACATTTTTCCTAGCGGAACCCTTCTTTGATAACACCTTAAAATAGGTATAAATGAAATACAATTAAATTTCTCACCGCACATGAAAATATTTTTTACGGAACCCTTATTGCCCTTCCACGGAACCCCAGGGTTCCGCGGACCACCTTTCGGGAACCGCTGGCCTAGTCAATGCTCATTCACCATAGACTTGAATTTAGGGGAATAAGCTGGAAAGAAGGCAGTTGAGCGTGTTGTTGCGCGCGCCCCCAAGCAGTGCAAACCGTACAACAAACTGTAACAACCGTAAACAGCCGTAACTATAATATTCCAGTGCTAACAGAACCCTGTTTCTAAGTAAAATGTACGCAGTGTGAGGTCATTTTGTAATGGTTATTCAGAACCCCCTTAATATTTAATATAATTATATTTTTATTATTTTGTTGTTGCACCGGCCGCCCGCAGTAATAGGTACATAATCGATGAATTAAAAAAAACTAAAAAACACGCTTTAAAAAATAAAAAATAAATTTTAATAAATTTCAATTCACTATTCTTATAGTGCAGTAAAAAATCTTAGTAAGCAATTATTATATTGTTATATCCAGATCAAAATTTGTAAACAATTCTAAATATTGATAAAATAAATAATAATAGTTTCAAATATTTTATTGTAAAAAAAGCGTGGGGTGCATGGTGTCAATTGTCAAGGATTGTCATTTTGATAACATCTTAAAAAGCACCCCACGCTTTTTTTACAATAAAATATTTTAAACTATTATTATTTATTTTATCAATATTTAGAATTGTTTACAAATTTTGATCTGGATATAACAATATAATAATTGCTTATTAAGATTTTTTACTGCACTATAAGAATAGTGAATTTAAATTTATTAAAATTTATTTTTTATTTTTTAAAGCGTGTTTTTTAGTTTTTTAAACTATTATTTATTTTCTATTTTTTAGTTGCATTTTTTTCTTTCTAACTTTACCCCCTCACCTACAACCCCCAAACCCCCTAAACCCAACCCCCCAACATCCCCCACCCCATTTCCCCAAACCCCCCCCAAACCCCACACCCTTACCCCCAATCCCCTAAACCCCCCTTACCCCCTCCTCATTTTACAAACCCCCGAACCACCTAAACCCAACCCCCGGAACACCGAACCCCCCCAAACCCCCGGACCCCCCCCCCTAACCCACCCCCCCTCCCCTTCCTCCCAACCCCTCCCACCCCACCCCGCCACCTACCGCCCCCCCTTCCAGTTCCATCATCAAACCCTTGTTACCATCTAGGCCTCTTACCCCCTCCCCATTTCCCACAACCCCCCAAAATCACTTACCCCCGAACCACCCAACACCCCCACCCTATTTCCCGTAAACCCCCCCCCCCAACCCCTAACCCCAACCGCCACACCCTAACCCCCAACCCTCTAAACCCCCGACCCCCTTACCCCATACACCATTCCCCCCCCCAACCCGCCACCTACCCCCCTTCCAGCTCCATCATCAGACTCTTGTTACCATCTAGGACCAAAGTACTCGTCAAAACGAATCAAACGAGCCCAAACTCGATGGGGTTGTTTCGTTTTATTGTGGAGTGCCTTTGGCCATCTTCCAGCTCCATCATCAGACCCTGGTTACCATATGGGATCAAAGTGCTCGTCAAGACGAATCAAACGAGCCCAAAATCGATGGGGTTGTGTCGTTTTATTGTGGAGTGCCTTTGGCCATCTTCCAGCTCCATCATCAGACCCTGGTTACCATATGGGATCAAAGAGCTCGTCAAGACGAATCAAACGAGCCCAAACTCGATGGGGTTGTGTCGTTTTATTGTGGAGTGCCTTTGGCCATCTTCCAGCTCCATCATCAGACCCTGGTTACCATCTGGGATCAAAGTGCTCGTCAAGACGAATCAAACGAGCCCAAACTCGACGGGATTGTGTCGTTTTATTGTGGAGTGCCTTTGGCCATCTTCCAGCTCCATCATCAGACCCTGGTTACCATATGGGATCAAAGTGCTCGTCAAGACGAATCAAACGAGCCCAAACTCGATGGGGTTGTGTTGTTTTATTACATAGTTCCTATGGCCACCATCCAGCTCCATCATCAGATCAGCTCCATGTTACAATAATATTGCATTGTCATCCAATTTACACATATGTGCAAAATTTCAGCTCAATCGGAAACCGGGAAGTGGGTCAAAATCGCGCCCTAAGGAGTCGGTTACAAACAAACATACATACATACAAACATACAGGTGAAGCTAATATAAAGCGTGTAAAAAAGTGTCTTAGTTAACGCCGTTTTATTAAGATCGAGTTAAAAACGCTGAAAAAACACGTTTCTTGTATGACGATCCTCGTTAATTTTTGACAATATTTTATTTTTAGTATTTGTTGTTATAGCGGCAACAGAAATACATCGTCTGTGAAAATTTCAACTGTCTAGCTACTTATCACGGTTAATGAGATACAGCCTGGTGACAGACAGACGGACAGTACAGTCTTAAATAGGGTCCCGTTTTAACCCTTTGGATATGGAACCCTAAAAAACTACAGGTATAGTATACATTGTGTCGGTCATATAAAGAGCAATGTGTGTCGTCGGGGCGATGTTACTGTACCTCTACCATGAGTTACACTAGTTTACAGTACTTCTACCATGAGTTTACACTAGTTTACGTGACCGTACTCGCTAGCGACGGCGTAAATTATTTGTATGGAGAATTGTACAGCGCCTCTAGCGGTCACTTACGGAAGTACAATTCTCCATACAAATCATTTACGCCGTCGCTAGCGAGTACGGTCATTGTAAACTAGTGTAAACTCATGGTAGAGGTACAGTGACCGTACTCGCTAGCGACGGCGTAAATGATTTGTATGGAGAATTGTACTTCCGTAAGTGACCGCTAGAGGCGCTGTACACAATTATCCATACAAATCATTTACGCCGTCGCTAGCGAGTACGGTCACTGTAAACTAGTGTAACTCATGGTAGAGGTACTGATACACGGAAAAGATTTCTCTTTGATAGTTGCGGTCGTGCGTTTTGACGCCTCTCGGCTTTTAGGGATGGGAGAGTTCGATGTTCAAAGAATTTAATTTAATTTAAAAATTACAAGTTTTTTTTAAATCAACCCGAGGAAAAAAATGCGGTAGATGATTACAAAACTGTTATTTTTTGTCTCTCTCTATGCATCGTATCGTCAACCAGACTTACTTACCTATGAACGATGAATGTTAATGTTTGGTGTCCGGTCTTGGATGTTTAACATTCACAGTCCCATACAAATTTCAAATTCCTGGTAAGTTCAGCAAATTATTTTAATCATTGTACCGTCTTGCTCAGTCCGTAAACAAGATATTGTACTAATCTGGATGCAAGTCTGTTTGATTCTTAGTGCCCCACATGTGGGCATTGACCTGTGAAGCTAAGTCGCTGTGACCCTTATATGGGGCACCGCAATGGTCTGTTAAAGTGTTAATCGTACATCTTACAAATTATATAAACGTGATATTTTGAATGGATGTATGGATGGATGTGTGGATGTTTGCTACTCTTTCACGCTAAAACGGTTTGACGGATTCTGATGAAATTTGGCACTCAGATAATATAACCTAGATTAACATATAGAATACTTTTTATCCCGGAAAATTGCATGGTTCCCGCGTGACAGCGATAAACAGATTCTTCGCAGACGCAGTCGCAGGTATACTTATTTATTTGTAAAGGATATCTGATTGGACCAGTGCCCATAGCAGATATTTTTATTGCGTAAATTAGGTTAAAATATAATATTCAGAATAAATAATATTTCCTACGTACCTACTGTGCAAAAAGTCAATAGTTTGACAAAACCTAACAAAAAATATCTACATTTTTGAGAACATGACGCAACAAAAGACAACTGAAACTCGACCAGCTGTGGTGCAGGAGTAAAAGCACGCAGCACGGTATGCTGAGGACCCAGGATCGATTCCCGGAGCTGGTCTTTTTCTGTGTTTTTTCTGTGTTTTTTCTGTGCATCCATGTTTCAGCTCGTATTTAGTATGAAATATTTACTGAAATTAATAAAAAATTAAGAGTCATGTCAGAGAACATGTCTAGTCACTTTTTTGTGAATTGAGATTTTAATATCAAAATGTAGAGCTCGCAAAGGACTACCTATAACTTACCTTTGAATTAAGTAAGGGTACTGTAGGCACGGCTCGATACCGCTAGCCAGTGGTAAAATGTTGTCCAACTGGCAGGTGAGTTTAATGTTATTATGTATAAAATTTGAAAATAATTAAAAAAATAAATTAGAAGCGTCAGCGGTATGCGAGTCAGGGCGGATTGCTCCGAACAGCCAAAGGTGCTGGACATAATATTGTAGTAGTTATACTAATCTCAAAGAATAAATCCACATATAAAAATATATATTGTTATTTCTTATTGAAGTTTAGCATCACGCGCGTATCCCCGTACTAGTTCTACCTAGACTCTAGCTAAGTCCCACAAGTTGGTGGAGGTTAGGCGCGGTCGATGTCTTTTATGTTTTAGCTAGCCATCCAGAGGGCGGCGAAGAAAAACCGTGAGCGGTAAATGAAGGATGACCAATTCCCCGTTGTAAGCCGCGCTTTGACGCATAAACGGAGCGCGTGAAGTATATGAGAAGATTGGGTAAAAGTATCAATTTAAGAAGCAAAACCGTGAGTCAGCTTGCAATATTTTGTGTTATTTAGAAATTGTGCACCGATAAAGGTTATTTGGAAAGAAGATGGCGGAAAAGTTCGCAGGATACTCAGATGTAGAAGATTTTATTCACCAATTTGAAACGATTGCGATCATCAAGAATTGGAATGCAGAACAGAAGCGAGTGGCCATCGCGCTTTATTTAGAGGGACCCGCGTTGGCATGGTACAAGGCCAATTTTACGACGTTGGAGTCGTATGATTTAGTAATACAGAAATTGGCAGAACAATTTCCATCGCAAGAAGACTATGCTCAATCTTTTTATTATAGAAAGCAAGACCCGAAAGAGCCGTTGCTGTCATTTTATTATGATCTCGAGAGATTGGCGTTGAAAGCAGGCATTACTGAGGACGGTAGATTTATTAAGCACTTCCTCAAATCAATTAATTCGCAATGGCAAGCCCATTTAGCAGCTAGATTGTACGCATCAAAGGATGAATTAAGAAAAACAATACTGCAATTGTGTGATGTATTTAACGCGGAAGCAAATATGAAAACACAAAAAATAAACTTGCCGATTTTTAATGATGAAGATTTTATGCCTAGATCACAAGAAACAAACACGGGGTTCACACCGAGTACGCCGCAGTCACGGTATGGTACTCCAGAGACTCCAGTCACTTGCGTCGGGACGCGAGAGGCGCAGCAAGGCGCGCCAAGGCCGTACGGCGGCTATAATTTACGTCCACGCCAGTGGTACACAGGAGCGCAGGCTAGCGCTTCAACATCAAATGTCCAGAGGCGTCAGGATAGCCGTGGCGCGTCAAATATAAATGCGGTTGTTCAGGAGCCGAATCTTGAAGCACAGCGAGATGTTCCGCAGATCAACACGATTTTTTCACAGACGTTTCCAGATATTGGTAATATTTATACGAGCATGGACACGTTCGTGCCGACGGAACTTAATGGCAAGCTATGTAAGGCTTTGGTGGATACTGGAGCCAATGTTTCACTGATATCTGCTGCGCTTGCAGAAAAATATTGCTTGAAGTATAAGCGTGCACTTGGCACACCTTTGCGTGCGGCAGGGGGCTCCATTATTCATACTGTAGGAACGGCTAGCACATATTTACTTGTGGACAGGGGTTGTTGTCCCATAAATTTGTTGTTAGTAGAGGAAGATTTGGATAGCGTAATCATAGGACAGGATTTCCTAAGTGCGCATAACGCAATTATTGATTTTTATAGGGGCAATTTGACGTTGAAGGGAAAATTCCGTGTCAACTTCATTAAAGAAATAAGTGACACGATGTCTAATTTAAAGAAAGAAGTGCGAACGAATGAAAATAGGTCGAAAGAGGTTGAGTGTGAGAAAATAGGTTTCTTGACCACGGAATGTCAAGTGCGTTCGGTTAAAACGGCAACAGGGTTCTGTGCTAATAATTTTTCTGTTTCAGACTCAAATCGTATGGCCAAGAAGGTTGTATCGGTCAAGGAAGTATCGATAGTTCATGGAAAGTCGGAGCGTAAGATTGAGGTTGAGCGGAGCGAGGTTGGAAAGCGTGAAAATATTTCGAAGTCGGAAGGGTTTCAAAGGAAAGCTGCTCTGATGATGAAGGAGCGAGAGGCGACTTCAGAAAGTTGTAGAACAAATGATAGATGGTTTGCGAGAAGGCGTAGAATCGTGAAGAAACTCGGCACCGATACGGTGAATGGTAATGTAAACCCGACTTATAATTTTATAAAAACTAATAAATATATTTTTCCACAGAGAAATCGGAGAATCGGTTTAGAAGTGAGTGTAAGGAGTCGAGTGAACTCGATAGTGTGACAGACGCTATTAAAAAAGTTCATTACAGACGTCGTGTCCCTGAAATTAAGAATAAAAAGAAATTGACACTTGCGTCAAAGGGTAGTAGTTGTCATGTAAATAAAATATTTTGAATAATTTTTACAGCGATTAACGAAATGTGATTTAATAGATAATGGGTTAATAATAGTATTTGTGTCTGTCATAGTTTAGTATTATTTATAGGTTGTTTGTAGTACAAGTGCTGTGTGCCGGAAAAGATAGTGAATGGGTTTCGTACATTGTGATAAGACAGGTAAATAATAGGGATGATTAATAGTAATTGATTTATGTGTTTTTATGAATGACCATAGGATTTCTCGTGATATAGGGGTTAGAAAAGTTAGATTAGGTAGCATAATTCAATTTAATTTGCTTTGCTCTAAGTTTTAGGCGCTAGTTATGGGAATTAGTGTTATAATGTTATTATATGACTTATGTGTGCTATAATGTTAATTTAAGACTTATGTGCGCTATAATGATAATATGTGACTAATATTTTCTTTCTTATGTATTTTTCATATTGGGAGATTGAATATTTGCATGCTGAGATGAGAAAGCAGTCTGCAGCAGCCAGGCTGTGGTTGATGAAGACTGATGGCAGCCCCAGCTGTCCATATCAAAGCTGATGTCTGATGACATCGATGGAATCATAGCCCACTGATAAATTTTTACTATTATTTTTAGTTTAGGGAATTTTTTAAATATAAAAATTCACGAAGTATAAGATTATTGGAACATATATCTCCCAGTATGAACTATAATCAGATATGATGTGAACTTTGGTATATAAAGAATTGGTAGTTCTAGATTATCTTAGCATGTGAAGAACTTCATATCTTCATGTGTTCATGAGGCCCAAAGATAATTGGTGTTCACGGCTGGTGATTATAATGTTTGTTTTTCTGTGTGCCTTTCAAATAGATTGAAGCAGCAGAAGTCCACACAGCCATCTGGGATCGCCGATAGGCTGCCCAGGGGTCCACACTTGGATCCATGGCTGTGAAAGTTACTGCTGGCATGATGTTCTATCTGGGAATAGAAATTACCGGTAAAGTTGTCAGCAATTGCTGTCAAAGCAGTTGTTGTCAGCATAGGCAAATTATGCTAGCAATATGTGCTAATAGAGCAGATGTTGGCAGTATGATATTCTTGCCATGAAGCTCTGATGTCTAGTGGCATTCTGGCCAAAAATTAAATATGACATAGATGTTTCAGTGCAAGAATGATGTGTCATGTTGCGCAGGCAACATTGCATGTCCTATTGTTTAGCTAGGACATAACTTGGAAAAGGCGTTAAGCTTTTTTCGGGTTTTGCTTAACGAAGCCCCATCTTTATAGGAACTCTATGGCGATTGCTAATAACAATAGTCATATACTAACATAGAGTTCCATGAAAAAGATGTGGCTAGCCACTAGCAGTGGCACTTTCATAGCTGTATATCCCGCGAGGTAGGATTTTAGAGTAGGCTCCGTCCCTTGAGAGGATGGGAGGATATGTAGGCACGGCTCGATACCGCTAGCCAGTGGTAAAATGTTGTCCAACTGGCAGGTGAGTTTAATGTTATTATGTATAAAATTTGAAAATAATTAAAAAAATAAATTAGAAGCGTCAGCGGTATGCGAGTCAGGGCGGATTGCTCCGAACAGCCAAAGGTGCTGGACATAATATTGTAGTAGTTATACTAATCTCAAAGAATAAATCCACATATAAAAATATATATTGTTATTTCTTATTGAAGTTTAGCATCACGCGCGTATCCCCGTACTAGTTCTACCTAGACTCTAGCTAAGTCCCACAGTACCTATCTGAAAAAAATATGTGTTTTTCACTTTTAAAGAAATGGTTACCATAGTAATTGTTTGTGATGACTAACTTTCAAACTTCAACAACTTGCTTAGGTGACTGTCTAGTCCTGTTCTTTCCACGGACCCTTCAAATACAAATATGTAGCTTTTTCAAAGATGCCAATATACTTGTCGATGAAATCCCAAGCGAGCGCATCCCTATACGCTTTCCGTACCCCACGCGGCGTCACATTTATTGATGGACTTTGGAAGTTTTCAATATTATAGCTACTTTACATATCGTGGATAGTTTTTATTACGATTTCGCATTTGCCGCCTGATGCGTGAACCGATTTACTTTGCTGAATATAAAAGGGGAATGTTGTGGTTGACCTGATGGCTTGAGTGACATCGATTTAGCCTTAAGGGCAAAACGATGTGAATATTCCACAAGCGTTATGGGACGTAGACCAAGTTTAGAAAGTACTTTCCCTGTGTAACCTGTAAAACCTGTGTGTAACACCTATCTGCACAATGTTTGAGCAAATAAATGATTGATTAGTGATTGATTACTGATTACAAGGGGCAAATAGAAAGAATAAAGAAAGTAAGCATGGATAGTACCACAGTACCTATTTCGCAAGATATGGCTTACTAGCTGTCGCCAGCGACATCGTCTGCGAAGCATTCGTTTATCGCTATCCCGCGGAAACTGTGCAATTTTCCGGGATACAAACTATTCAATGCCATTTCTAGGGTCTTAAATTATCTTCATACCAAAATTGATTAAAATCGGTTAGCGGTTATTTAAAGCGTGAAGTGGTAAGACAGACAGAGCTACTTTCGCATTTATAATATTAATAAGGATAGTAAGGTGTAAGAATTCAGCACAATTTCTCGCCATTTTCAACTTAACGGATGTGATAGGTATTAAAAATCTGCCCACTCACTTCCATTTTTCGCATTCATGCCCCTAACTTTGGATACCTAACATATCTGATAACTCGTACGCAATGAAAGCGAAACTGTTTACTTGTAATATGCATTCTAGTCCAATATCTACATTTTTGTTAAAAGATTTACTTCAAACGGATTTGCCTTAGGTTTTGTAACTCTTAAAGTCTTTAATGCGCCCGATCCGCCGATAGACACGTCTCGCTTCGATTTCATTTGAATTTTTGCAATATCTTGTTTATGTAAACAAGGGTGAATAGAATAATCCATGATTGATCGCACATCACCAACTGATTATTGGAAATCAGCATTGACAGAGTTGGTAACGAATCGCGGCAAAAAGTTTTTATAAAAAAAAATATACCAACTTTTTGACTGACCCTACTCCTAACAGTGCTTCAACTTCAAGACGAACGTCTTTGATCAGTGTGTGTTGCCACTGATGATGATGACATACAAAATGGAGATTGTTCGCTTACAATGGACTCCATAAGAAAGCTCAAATCGAGTGACCATGCTCGGATTTATGATCGAATCAGAAATGATGAGATCCGTAGGAGAAGGAGGCTTGTAAAACGTGGGTGTAATCGGTGTTGTTTACAGTTAATTTTTTAAAAATATATTATCTCCATCGATACTATCGATGATTCTGCCGATGTCGAGGTTGATAAAGATACTATCTGGTTGCCTGGTTGGCCATTGTTCAGTAGCTTCGGCTACAGTTAAACGCACTTGAATTGAACCATGCTGAACCATGCCATGAACTTGACAATTTGGTACAGTTTCACAATAAACGTCAGAGTGATAATTTATGCCAATAAGGAATTCAGTCAGTACGTCATTGTATTATATTAAGTATTTTACTGTATTATTACATTGTACGTGTTGTACTGTCGGAATTTTCTTATCTAGGTTGTATGGGTATGTATTAAAATACCGAAGTACGAAAGACCGAATGTATTAAAACATCGAATGGGTCAAAAGACCGAACGATTTTTTTCTGAAACCGTTAACTTTTTAAGATTATTATAAAACAAACCTAACCTAACCTAATGGGTTCTGTATGATGCCGTTTTAATAAATTCTGAAAAGACTACGGTTTCAGAAAAAAATCGTGTCGGTCTTTTGATCCATTCGATGTTTTAATACATTCGGTCTTTCGTACTTCGGTATTTTAATACATACCCAGGTTGTATATACTTGTATCTTAATTACCTATTTGCTTCCCCGCTTCCCCGTCGCTTATTTTGGTTTTGCACGTGTAACGTATTGGATCCGGTAGTTTATTTGAAATTCCGGGAGTTTACTAAAATCCCATGGAAATTCCATTGTGGTTATCTATCATTCATTAAAAAAAACATACCTAATTATACACTAGGCGGCTAAGATTCAATTGTTCAGATCAATCAGACAATTGTTAACGTCATAAATAAGTGATCACTTTGCACTTTGTTACTTTAACGTCATGTTTGAAAAGCCATACAAAATTATGTAAAGACTGAAAGCGACAAGGTACAAAAGTGATCAGTTATTTATGAAGTTGACTGTACCTGCCTATTAATAATTCCGATGAAAACATTTACAAGTGCGTTTATATAAACTAACCCAGCATTTGCTGAAATTTTCCGATTTTTAAAACACCTCGATATGAATACGATACAATACGAATTGGTAAGTATACAAGATAAATAAATAAAATAAACAAAAATAAATATCACAGGACAACAATCAATCAATTCACACCAATTGACCCAGTCCCAAAGTAAGCTAGGTAAGCTTGTGTTATGGGTACTAGGCAACGGATAAACATACTTATATATAGGTAGATACATATTTAAATTCATATTAAACACCCAAGACCCGAGAACAAAGATACGTATTTTTCATACAAATATCTGCCCCGACACGGGAATCGAACCCGGGACCTCAAGCTTCATAGTCAGGTTCTCTAACCACTAGGCCATCTGGTCGTCTAAACTCTAGATATGTTGATAATGATAATATCTTCACTGCTCTCTATTCAAAACCCACCAAGCAACGTTAAAGCCAAAATTTAAATGATTTCGCGTTGGAAACCTAAATCCGTGGTACATTTCAGAATGTTGAGGTATTTTGCATCGTACATGACACAACTAAGCTTATTACTAACAACGACAATGGTAGTGCATAATCTCTCGTACGATGCTGTGGAGTGTGGAGCACTGAAGAGAGAGCTTAAATTTAGGAGCATAATAGATCTATGACTCTAGTCGACGTGATCCAAATGAAGTAAGTATATATATCTGAATTATAGTGATGTGCCGGATCGTTAAAAATGTATATCCGCGGATACGGATCTGAATACGGATACCTATCTGGGATCAAGATTCGCGGATAGGTACGTCTACGGATCATAAGTACCTAATCTCTTACTCAATCGGTGTCGGTACTCGGTACGCGTGACCTTGAAACGATGGTTGATGCCACTTGAAGTTTTGCGTGACAGGACATGTTTCGACTACCGTTGCAGCTGGAATAGTCTTACCTACTTTTGTTTTGTTTGGAGTTTTGTATGATGCTCGTAGCATAGATAAAGAAATAAAAAATAATCTGACCAAAAAATAATGGTTTTTCATTCCTACCTAATTAGTAATTAACTTTATATAGAATTTAATTTATGTATTGAAAATTAATAAGGTAAGAGATCCGGAGAACTAATGAGGAGGTTTTAGAGTTGGTGGAAGAGGAAAGGCGGCTGTTAAGGACGATTGAAAATAGGAGAGGGAATATGCTGGGGCATCTGATACGACATGACAGTTACATAAAAACTATTTTGGAAGGGCAAATAGAAGGCAGGCGAGGCAGGGGAAGACCGAGAACGGTCATTTATAGATCAAGCCAAGGAAAAAGTCAATGTCATGTCGTATCAGGAGCTGAAAACGCTGGCAGAGAACCGAAAAGAGTGGCGATTACTCCACCGACAAGAGCTAAGCTCTTAAATTAATGATGATGATGAAGAGATCCGTTAGAGATGCGCCAAAAAGTAACGGATACGGATCTTTTTTTGCCGCCGAAGACCTATCGGCGGACACGGATATTGCAATATTTTAACCATACAAAAAGATGCAGAGTGAAAGTGAGCGAGTGGCCGAATATAGCTCGGGGATATAAAGATGTGAAGGTCAAGGAAAAGCCTTTGCCCAGCAATGGGACACAAGGTAACAAATAACTAAAATAATACAACCACGTAATGTACATGTCTATGATTTTAAAATTAATAGGTACAGAAGATGTTGCAGACGTTGCTGAAAATCCACAATTGCAACGGCTTTAAAACTCATCCCCCTAGTCAGGACGCGTAAAAGCAACTTAAAGTGTAACCTTGACAAGTTAAGTATGAAGTATCTTTTTCTATTTATTTTTTTATTTTCTTCAACTTCATTTTTTTATATTACTTTTACGGTCATCCCGTGAAACCATATATTTCAAACTAAATACAAACTGAAATATAGATGCACAGAAAAAACCCCAGAAAAAAGACCAATGCTGGGAATCGAACCCAGGTCCTCAGCGTTCCATGCTGCGTGCTTACCCCTACACCATCACTGGTCTAGAAGTTGGCGACGAATCTTTCCCATACATCGTACACTTCAGTCTGTTATAATCACATTTAGGCAGTGATAAAGCGCATCTATTCCCAGCATTGGTCTTTTTTCTGGGGTTTTTTCTGTGCATCTATATTTCAGTTTGTATTTAGTTTGAAATATATGTAACCTTGAAGCAAGGGGGCCACAACTATAGACACTTTACACACAATAATCCCGACGCCCCAAACAAAAAACGCTACCAAAAGCTAGAAAATTTAAAATGCCCCGAGGAAATGGCTACTCGAAACGCGTAATTCGACATACCGATCCCCGGTCACCGGCTAAAATGTAAAATGGCTCCCTTGCATTTTTTCCCAAGTGCCATAAAATATGACATTTATTACGGTCAGATCTGCCTCAACCACTATTGATAGGCAAATGAGAGAGTTTTTTAAAAGAAAAACGATGTCTGCTTTTTATGTGTGTGGATAAGGATATTCTTAAAGAAAACGCGACTTGCAAGTAACGTAATCACCGTTTTCTGTTTTTGTGACTTGTGGGTCAGTCTCTATTGGGCAAAAAAAAATTAACCCATCATTCATAAACGCTCGTTAAACTTAAGATAAGAGCATGCGTGTGTTAGATATACTAAGTAATAGAAACTGTTATAACATTATTAGATATGTAAGGTGATAAAATATATTGTTAAAATAAGTAAGTAAATGAAATATAATAATTGAATTGATAATTTAGGTAATGCTTGGCTCTAAAGACAAGCGAAATAATAATTAAGATACTTTCCGATTGTCTTACTCTGGTGACGTCAGTTGTTTGCGACTCACCCAGACGGCAAGGCAAACTTATAAAAGGCCTTCTTAGGCCAGGTAGAGGCACTTTGTTACGAGCCGTCGCCGTGGTCACTTGACAGTTAAGTACTTACTTGTTTGTATGATCAATAAATGGCTATAATTTGTTTCTATATCTTTCATATGTAAATATATTAATAATTATCGTATAGCTTATATATCAACGTGTATAGCTATAAATTAATGAATACTTGAATTGTGTTGGTAACTGAATAACATTTATATATGTCGAGAATCTTGTGTTGTTGTTATTCGTTATCATTAAAAGCTATTATTTCATTGGAAAATAAGGTTTGTTTCAATATAAGCGATTTCTCGAAATATGATTTGATCTGTTTGTTTTACTTTCCAAATATAATATCTTAACCCATCATAAACTTATTATTTTATACTCCGTTAACTCCTGGCCCCGATAAACATCAAAATAAGTTATTTCCTCGTTTAATATAAAACATGTGACTATAAAGCAGCTAAGCAAGATAAATTAACTGTCACTTCCCATATATATTTCTAAGTAAAAGAATATCGACAGGTATATAGAATATCTAATATGAATAGAGCTAAATCTAACACGTGCATTTAACGTAACTTTGGTTTGTCGTGGGTTTGTCTTTATCTGGCACTTTGGCATTTAATATAAATTTTGCTACAGCAGATTTTACAGGGTTATTTTTAATACACTAACATCCACTTAACCCTGAATTCCTATCATTCAAACAAATGTTTCCTGTTCTACGACTTTTTAAAATGAAGCACTTTTTTTCTCATACAAATACCTACACAGAGTATCGTAAAAATAAGAGGTAATCTCAAATTTTCAAAACTTTATTACACCAAAAATATTAAGTTATGACAAAAGCCGTAAAACAAAAAACATTTGTTTAAGTGGTAGGAGTTTAGGGTTAAAAGGATGCTAGTAAATTACAAATAACCCTGTATAACGTTTATGCATAAGAGTTACCCTAACTTAATCATGTAAAATTAATTTTAACTTAGGTTAATCTACTACCTATAAGTATGAAGTTGATTGTTTTTCTATTACGTTTCACACACTTTTCGTTTCGTTTCGTTACACAATTTCGTTTCTACGTATTTGTTTTTCAAGTTCATTATAACGCATAATATGCGTTATAATTATTATGCATGGATTATGAATGATTTATTTTTCATTAAATAAATTAATCATAATCCAGACAGTGTGACAGACAGTGTGACAGACACAAAAAACGTGTACCTACATTCGAAGTAACTAAATGCAGAGTTTATATTCGTACTATGCTGGTACTAATTCCACTAGCAAATAATTACGTTGGCATTTTGCAAGCGTATTTTATCTCGCACCTCGTAAGTATATTAATGCCCAGAAAACCTCTCAAAAAAGGCTAGAATGTAATGATGCTATTATAAATAGCCCGCGCAATAGAGCCATCTCGTGATCACGCCATAACTCAGCAAAGGTCATCCACAATAGTGCTACCTATAATCGTACATTAAGGCCCTTATCCCTGGGAGCACCTTTCCGACAATAGAAAGGTATATATTTCCCAAAAGTGGCCACATAAAAATGACATACGGTGCGAGGGCGGCGACGTCCCGATCTAGTTGAAAAAATAACGCCTATAAACCCGTTATCTCTCACTTTTGAAGGTTTCATTGACTGTTACGAAGATTTCTTGCTTCAAAGACGGCTAGATGGGGAAGAGTGGTTCATGGACATGGAATGGAACTTAGAACAACCGTGGTTTAAAAAATTAACAACAAAGCATGTATCCATAGAACGCATGGGAATAAACTGCGCATCATGCGGAAATGTGATAAGACGAGTATCAAATTGATCGCAGCTTAAATAGGTAAGTATACTATCGTCTATTTTGTGGGTATTTATAATATTTGACGATTCGACAAAAATGCTCGAAGTATTCCATTTCGCATTCGTATAAGGGCTTTCTTGTATTTTATTGTCAATCACGAAATGAGTAAGAATTGTGTATGTACGTACCTAATTAATTTGTTCTGTCTGATTCTGATAGTGATAAACAACAACAGTGTGACGGTTTCAAATGTTTTAAATTAATGACAGTCAGGGCCGGCCCGAGCATTCCTGGCGCCCTAGGCAAAATCTGAAACGGCGCCCTTTTAAATGAGAATTCGTGACGACAGAAAACAATATATTCTATACAGGGTGTCGCGTAAGAAGTACGAGAAACTTAAATGGGAGATAGGTGGGCAGGTCATCTACCAAATGTAAAAACATGACCTTAATAAGTCTCACCGTTATCGAGAAATTTCGATTTTTTTAGGGTTCCTAACCTAAAGGGTAAAAACGGGACCCTATTTCGAAGAATTCACTGCCCGTCGTCTGTCTGTCCGTCCGTCTGACTGTCTGTCACCAGGTTGTATCTCATGAACCATGATAGCTAGATAGTTGAAATTTTCACAGATGATGTATTTCTGTTGCCACTATAACAACAAATAAATAAAGTTAAATATTAAAGGGGGTCGTCGTACAAGAAATGTGTTTTTTTGCGTTTTTAACTCGATGACTCGGCGTTAAATAGACACTTTTTTTTTTATTGTATACCCCCAATGATAAGCAAAATTATTTTCAAATTTCGAATTTCAATTTGGCGGTGTTTGAAGACTAATATATATTTTTTTTCAAATAAAATATGTGAAATTGAGATTTTAAGCTGTTTATTTAATTTCGCACAGCTCTTGAATTTAGCCATAGCACGCGGATTAACGACAGTTATTCAAAATGGAAAAAAATTAAAACTATTAAGTACTCTGCAATTTTCAAACTATGAGATGGGCCACAACAAACCTGGAGCATAGGGCGCTGACGGAGCGTGCCCAGCGCGGTCAATATCACTGAATCAAATACGGTGTGCCGCGCTGCGGGAATGTGTCACCGTGTATTTGATTTAGTGTTATAGAGTGCGCTGGGCACGCTCCGTCGGCGCCCCACGCTCCCGGTTTGTGGTGGCCTTTAAAAACGACTTGTCCAAATCTTTATTTAAAAAAAATGTTAGTCGCAAAAGTTTGAAATTTAAAATTAATTTTGTTTATCATTTGTTTATTTAACCACACACGAATTAACAGTAAAATTAGGTTCAAATGTGTTTTTTTAATCAGTTTTTCAATAAAAATAAATGCATTAAAATATTAATTTAGAATATCAGAATTTATAATCTTAGGACTGGTATAAATATTTCAAAAAATCAGTAAAATCGAAATTTCTCGAAAACTGTGAGACTTTAAGGCCAACACAAATCGGGAGCGAGGGCGCCAGCGGAGCGTGCCCAGCGCGCTCAATAACACTGAATCATGTATACGGTGACACACTCAGGCAGCGCGGCACAGCGTATATAATTCAGTGTTATTGATCGCGCTGGGCGGGATCCGTCCGGCGCCCCTTGCTCCCGGTTTGTGGTGGCCTATACTGTAATTTTTATATTTGGTAGATGACCTGCCCACCTACTTCCCCTTTAAGTTTGTCGTACTACTTACGGGACACCCTGTATATTTACCTTCAAACAGACTGTGCAATTTTTAAAAGAAAAATTAGAGCAAAAGACATCTTTTCAGTTTTGTTACTTTTGTTAAAATCGGGAGTATTCAAGTTGGACATTAAGAAAATTGTACTTAAGGCCACCACAGATCGCAGCGCGGGGCGCCGACGGAGCGGGCCCAGTGCGTTATACTGAATAATATACGCTACGCCGCGCTACCGGTGTGTCATCGCATCGCATATAGGATTTAATGATATACAATGCGTTGGGCCTGCTCCGGCGGCGCCCGCCCTGCGCTTCGGTTTAGTGGTAGCCTTCGTTAGTTTTGAATTTCGATGTCTTTGATTGGCGCCCCCCTAATACTGGCGCCCTAGGCCGTCGCCTAGTTCGCCTATATGGACGGGCCGGCCCTGATGACAGTGACAAGCTACTTTTAAACTCCACTCTACATCTTCGTCCTTCAACATAATAATAATATATTATGCTACAATATTACATAACTATTTTATTTATAAAGATACTCAATACATTATGTATATCTATTACAAGTCACGGGAAGATGATTCTTATCTGTCAATAGATGTCTAAACGTATAGAAGATTTTCATCGATCACAACTATCATAAGATCGCAATTCTTTCTTTCTCTTATAGCGATACTCAAACCATCATGGGTGTGAAAAGAATGAAAGATAGGATTTATCCACGCATATTGTCAAGGATTTTGAGGTTGATAGATTGATGGATATGGTAATGAAACAGTTGACGCGAATTTGCGTGCGAGTAAAATTCATTTCTAAACTCTGTGCCAAATAGTTACATAGGTAGATGAAGTGAAATAGTAATTCAACATGAGTACCTAGGTTCAATCAAATCAGTTGATGCGTGACCGATACTTAATTGATTTACTCACACCGCGGCACCGCATTTCCGGAGAGGGATGACACTTTGAATACCATGTGTCATGATTAAGTTAAGTAGACAACCGTACATGTTTCTACCCACGACCTGCCAACTTTTCGTGGCTTAGGTACTTCCAACTTACCTTTACTTGTATATTTAAAAAGTATTACCTACTCTCTTGAAATTTACCATGTGCTTTTCGCTAGTGACAACATTATCAGGAAACCTGTACACCTACACACCTGTGAAGCAATTCAATGACGCGTATGAAGTTTTTTATCCACATTGGGCCACCGTGCTACTACAGTCCAATCTCTTTTAATCTGAGGCGCGGCCTGTGCCCAGCAGTGGGACAAATAAGATGATGATATTTGAAAAGTACACATTAAAAAAGTATATTGCCCTTTCCTTTCGCTTTGCACCATAAAAGGCGTTCGCAAACCTACACAAGATTAGCCGCGACGATATTTGCCCGCAGCGAGTGTAGACGTGCGATAAAAATATTCTATTTATTATGGAACCGCGCTCATTCAGAACGCGTCACGCGGTGACATCCGACTTCGTTTTCGAACAGCCGCGTAGGGTTGCCAGGCTATAAAACTTTTTAGGGCATATGTTACAACTTTGTGAAGGCTGAAGTTCGAGTTTTACTATTTTACGACATTTTGATACCTACTTAGGAGTTGACATTTTGTTTTCAAAAAACTTTGCATTGGCATTCAAATGGCTCAAGTGAGCGAAAGTGATCGATCATTCTACAGTCAACCAATTTGATTCCTAGGCCACTACAGAACCTTGCCGCATGTAGAATAAAATTTTTTTTTAGGGTACCTCCCATAGATCTCCCATAGATCTTTTAAAATTATTTCAAGATTGTCAAGACGATATTTCGATATAGTGATTCGTTTGCGAAATATTCAACTTTTTTTGTCAAAATCGAGTAGTACAGGTCGAGTCACAAGAGCTGGCACGAATGGATTGAACTAAAGTAATGTCGCTTTGACATTTTTGTAGGAAAATTACTGATGCATGACATTTTCATATTTTGTGTGAAGTGTATTCAAATAGGTAACACATAGATACTTTCTTTCACTCATTCGATCCATTCGTGTCAACTCGTGTGAATCGACCTATACTTACCCTAAAATTTTTTTTTTCAATCTTTTACTTTTTTTCACTTTGTCCGGATAATTGCTACACATGTCCATGCAAAATTACAACTTTCTAGCCCTAATAGTCTCTGAGCTAAGCCGCGGATGGACGGACGGACGGACAGACAGACATGGCTAAACTATAAGGGTTCCGTTTTTACCATTTTGGCTCCGGAAACCTAAAAATTACCTGTTTTGAGGATAAGCTGATTAGATAAGATGACTTGTACGTAAAAACGTGAAAAGTGGCCAAGTCAAATCTTAAGCTTCAATTCAGTATAAGTTATCTTATCTACTAAGTGTAAATAAGTAGGTTCAATTAAAGAAAATATATTTTTAAACACCAAAAACTGTTATAGCACAGAAAACAAAGAAATAGAGTTTTATATTTGATTATGATGCTATTTATTCTAGTAAATAGATTTCAGGATTCCATTTAGATCATTTTATTTGGATCGCGATCCTTTTGTCAGCGAAGTCCACAATCAAGTCTTTTTTTTAGTATCGAACTTGGCTAACATTTTTCTATGTTTTTGGTGGGTTAAATACATACTAAACACTCAAGGCTCGAGAGCAAGATTCGTATTTTTCAAAGAAATATTTGCCCCAACTGGATTTGTAGTCATAGTCAGGTTCTATAACCAAACCACTCATCTATTTTGTCTAGGACTAGGTGAAAAACTGACGTCATCGATCCTCAAAAGAAATACAAAATATTACTTTGCTATTCTTCTTATGTTAAGGCTATTTTTAGTTTTTTGTGGCAGCAACCCTGTGCAGGTTGCGACAGACTTCACGCCCCCGTCAATGCATGCATCGAGTCAATACGCGTGTGCCAATAATTTTTCATCTAAGCCCATTATTGTGTCACGGCTTACTATCAGCCGCCGCCGAGACGCTTTTGCATGTGGTTTATGCAACGTACGTGTCGAAGTGTGTTTACGATTGATAGGGTTTCATTTGACTTTTGGGGCTGGCATCAACAAACATGGGTGAAACTATTGTCAAGAAGACGATGGAAATCCGATACACTATAAGTACATTGTGTCTTGTTTTTAGATTGTCACCACCATCATTCCAAATTCCGCACAAAGCGTTTTCGCTCTTCCTTCATCAACCGCACAGCTAAGGAGTGGAATACCCTGCCTGCGACTGTGTTCCCTGAACACTACAATTTGGCCGCTTTCAAGTCTAGGGTGAATGAGCATTTACTAGGCAAGCGTGCTCCATCGTAGGCCTCATCTTCGCTTTCCATCAGGCGTGATTGTGGCCAAACGCAAGCCTATACTGTATAAAAAAAAAATCATCGTTTCCGGCTTTCAGCCGAAAGACCTATACTGCTGAACATAGGCCTTCCCCACTTACAAAATTATCCCTTTGGTTTTGATTTTGAAAAATTATACTTAACTAAAAGGGTGTCAATTGTTTGACTTATAACGTTTTTACTGTACTATCCTACTAGCTGTAGTTTAAACAAGTTTCACGAAAATGGCAATGTGATACAAAACAAAATTTTCCTCCGAAACCTGACCTGAAACTTTTCTTTCGTAGACGCGAACGCTATCATTTTAAGCAGTAGGCTTTAAAAAAACCGTTTTAAAATTTTCAGGGGAAAGGTAAAACTCCCACTATTCAGGTAAAAGTATCATTGAAACTACACTGCGGTCAGCCCGCAGTTTCCTACAAAGTCAAAAGAGTAACTTCAAAGCAGGGAATAACCTACAAGAGAATGCTAAATAAACTGACAACACTAAGGCAAGAGTGCAAAATAAATGCGGCAACACCACATCACACAGCCATTGAATCAAAAGACAGACGAAGCGTGAAGTGATGAAAACTGGAAAAATAATAAAGGTACCCTATGTAAGAGTGGGGTGGCCTATTCTGGGATCTTAGCAAGATGTGAACCAGCCAAGTAAGTACCTAGCTATGTAATATTGCAACACGAAGGAAACATTGTCAGCATTAGGAAAGCCTCATGAAAGGCAGTCCACTACTTTTCATAACAAACAAAATATAGCAAAATAAATAAAGTTATGATTTAATAAATAACATTTCGTAATTATGAACTAAATTTTATGATTCAAATTAATTATTAATGACATACACTGAATGGACACTACAATGTATTACAGTCGTTATGTTTCAATATTTACTTAGTACTGTAATAACAATTCACTTCTTCTATTTGCCAACGTTGAGGTGATAGCGTGATGACAGTGATGGTATGTAGACGTCAAAAGTGACTTTTTAAAATAATTTTACACGCTGCGCTCCAACAGGGCATTTTAAGAAAATTAATACTGAATGCTTAAACTTTCAACCATTTTTTTTATACAGGGTGTCCAGTATAAGCAGTATAAGCAGTACGTCAAACGGAAATGGGCGGGTCATCTACCAAATATCAAAAAATTACCTTAGTAAAAGTCACACCGTTTTCGAGAAATTACGATTTTTCTGATTTTTTGAAAAATGTACACCCGCACAAAGATTTTGAGTTGTGATATTCCGAATAAATTATTTTTTGCATTTATTTTTACTGAGGTCATTTTTTAATATTTGGTAGATGACCTGCCCACCTATCTCCTGTTTCCGTTTGTCGTACTACTTACAGGACACCCTGTACCTACCTATAAGGCCCGGAATACACATGCCTGTAGCTTGCACATTTTTGGACCAGTAGCTGGCCCATGTACGTCAAACTTCATACAAAAATGTGTAAGCTACAGGGCCTAAGAGATGCTAACGAAAGGGGTCAACTGACGAAAGTAGCCACCGCCGCCCAAGGAAACCCGCCACATGAAGGGTATCGGGTCTCACACGTGCGTTGCCAGCTCTTTGAGAGACAGATAGGCTGGTGTCCTTGCAGGGTGCATGTTTGACACATTATCTATGTATTTATAATAACCATGTAATATTACAACATGTAAGCAATACATCATTTCAATTTGAATATGGCTTTTTAAAGATTCCTAAGTTGTTACTTGCTAGAAAATTACCAATGTTTTCTTGGTTTCAACTGTTCATTTTCCATTTTCCGACAATTATCCAGAATAGGTTTTTGTCAAGTTACGACTTCGCCGGCACTTGTACGCGTGTCAATATTTGTCGACACGTTTGCTGGGCGACGTATGATTTTTACATCAAAGGCGTTCGCGGCACTCAAAGTGAGACTTGAATCACACTTCGTAAACACAAGCTGTGAACGGGTTGCCCAGAGAGGCGGTAGGTGCCTTCCGGAAAACTGTTTAGGGACTGTTCGTTTATTACGTAAGATTGTCAAGAAGAATGCGCCACAGCAATCATGGCAGAAAATATTCATCATATACGTCCCACTGCAGGGCACAAGCCTCCTCTCAGAATGAGAGGGCTTGGGCCGTAGTTCCCACGCGGGCCCAGTGCGGATTGGGAACTTCATACACACCATTGAATTTCTTCGCTGGTGTATACAGGTTTCCTCACGATGTTTTCCTTCACCGTAAAGCTCATGGTAAATTACAAATGTTATTTCGCACATAAATTCCGAAAAACTCAGAGGTGCGAGCCGGGATTTGAACCCACGACCTTCTGCTTGAGAGGCCATAGGTCAAACCGCTAGGCCACCACAGCTTTTTTCCAGTATAAAATTCATCTGGCAATTTAATCAACCAATGATAATATAAAATCAAATTGTGGATTCACATCATCATATCAACCAAAATACGTCTAAAAGGTGTTTCTCAACGATGGCTTTCGCGCTGCCCACAACCAAGTGGTTCTTGCGACTTTTACCAGGGGCCTGTTGCATAACAAAGTACAACTTATATATTACAAGCTGAACTCCCTTTCTAGTTAATAATAACTGAAGCAAGAGTTCCGCTTGTAATATTAGTTGTACCTACTTTGTTATGCAACAGGCCCCTGGTCATCGGTCTATCTTGCTGTGGGACTTTACTACGACTTGTCGTCCGGTTCGCGGCCAGATAAGAGATTCCTATTCCTACTTTATCGGAGGCCAGCAACGTAAATTAACACGTTCATTACCCAATACAAAATGATTTGACAAGGTCTAAATGTCCAAATGAGCTTCTAGTTTGGAGTTGTGAACCCATAGTGGAAGCACAGACTCCTGAAAAGGGTTCATGACCCCACATTGGTATCACCCAGACAGGGAAGGTGTTAAAAAGTAAACGACAAGGACTTGGCGTATCTTATTATACATGCTAAATCGTAACTTCTGTCTCTATGGTAGAGACAGGCCGCAAACCTGGCAAAACTGACAATGATACACCATCATCAGTTCTAAGAAGAAATAATACGAAGTGCTACCTCTAAAAAACTTTCTTAATTGCACAATTTAAATATCTAACACTATATTAATCGGGAAATCTTTGTAGTCTCACGCCTTGGAAAAATTTGCAGCTTCGTGTGACTTCAGCAAAATACAACACAATCAAAAGGCGAATAAGGTTAAAACATAAATTATCGAAAACGGCGCGACTTACATTGTGCACAAAATTAATTACATAGTTTACCAGCACACGGGGACCTGATTCAGGGAGTAGGGGGGCATAACCGTTGCATTATTTGCAGTAAAAGCTTGCATCAGAAAGCATTGTAATTGTTTTAGTCTGCGGTCTCCTTGAAAGCGCTGTGCGTCTAATGAAAAATGATCCCAATAATGACATGATTGCTTAATATTAATCACTGTGTATGAAACCTATCTAGCGTAGAATCTGGCGCGTAATTAAATTCGGCGCACCTTTGGCGAAGTAATATTGTTATGGCAGCCTCGACGGCATAACGTGGGTCTATACTAATGACTGACCCGTCTGTGATGTATATGAATTTTCTACACTTCAAGGGCTGAGATGGTTTGTTAGTTGCCAGCATGAGTTGTGTGTCGCTGTTCAGCAACTGTGAGGTGTGTTCAGAACGAGCAAAGCACAGCATTGGGATGGGACACTATTATAGGCTTATAAAATAAATAAAGAAATAATTAAAGGGTAGTTATTAATTTCACATAATTCCACGTCTATGGAGAGCGTCTGGTCAGTGGGGTGTAAAGGACAACTGTACACATTACCAGAAAAACATAGTAAGCCGAAACATAAAAAAAATAAAAAATACTGTACGAGGGGCGTTCAATATAAAGTGCGAATGAGACGCAAACTCTTTCAATATTAGGAAATTAAATACTGGCCGGTAAAGCTAATCTATCTAGCTGATTGCTATGAAAAAAAAAAGTAGAATTGTCTTTTGTTTAAAAAAATACGATAATTTCTTTGCAATGCTATTGAGTACGTTAGCGAAAATGGAGAAAATTTAACTGCGCGCCGTTATCAAATACTTGTGTTTGAAAAAATTTTCTACGGACCAAGTCAATTTAGATTTGCGGGACACTTTAGGGTCTAATGCTCCTCCGTATTCGACAGTCGCACGTTGGTGCGCCGAATTTAGACATGGAAGAACATCGACCATGGACGACCCCCGCTCCGGACGCCCTACTACTGCAATAACTGAAGAAATTGTGAAAAAAGTTGAAAACTCAGTTTTGGCGGATCGTCGTGTCACGGTTCGTTTTATTGCTGAAAATGTAAAGATTTCAACGGGGAGCGTGCATAATATTTTACATGAACGCTTGGGTATGAAAAAGGTATCTGCGCGTTGGGTACCAAGAATGCTTACTGACACGCAAAGACAAACTAGAGTCGAGATTTGTCAAGAAGCTTTGGACCTGATACAGCAAGACCGGGAACTTTTTTTGGCGCGATTTATAACAATGGACGAAACATGGCTTCATCATTACGACCCTGAAACGAAACTGCAGTCTATGACATGGAAAAGGCCATCATCTCCAACTCCGAAGAAATTCAAGGTGGGCCCATCTGCCGGTAAGGTCATGGGCTCTGTTTTTTGGGATGGTAAAGGGGTATTAATGATTGAGTATCTCAAACATGGAGCCACTATTACGGACACTTTGTACGCCAAACAAATAGCAACATTGCGCAATGAGATCCGCGAAAAACGGCGAGGTAAACTCTCGAAAGTTGTGCTGTTCCACCAGGACAATGCCCCGGCACACAAGTCCATCGTTGCAATGGCTGCAATTCGTGATGCTGGGTTCAATATCCTTAAGCAACCTCTGTATGCATCAGATCTCGCTCCCAGTGATTTCTACCTATTTCCGAGATTGAAACAATACCCGAGAGGCCAGAAATTTGAAGACGACGACGCGGTAGTCGCTGCAGTACAAGATTTTTTAAGTACTCAAGATGAGACCTTTTTTAAAAATGAAATTTTTAAGTTTAGAAAAAAGATATAATAAGTGTATTATGCTAAAAGGTGACTATGTCGAAAAATAAAATTACATTTAGTAAAAGTTGTTTATAACATACTCATTCTCACTTTTTATTGAACGCCCCTAGTATGTACCTACAGTAAATTCCAATTACATACTGGGTAACAGCTTACTGTTACTATCACCTGTTCGCACGGCAAGCGCCTAATAAGGCACTAGTATTTTTTTTTGTATTTGTTTCGTTAAATTTTCAGGATGGGGATTACAGTTGGTGGGCGTCCTGAAGTTACGGCTTTAATATAAAAATAAAGTTTTACGATGGCGATGCGCAGTCTGTTGCAGTTTCGCAATGTTGAGCCCGATTTATTGCTCGGCGAGCACCATTTATTTCCGATACTTTTTGTCGGCGTCTGCCTGCCATTACAGTTGTTTGCAGTAAAAACTTTGTTTTGGATTAAAACATGTTTCGTAATAATTACTAAATGGAATACATTGCTAAGTGTGATGTTAACAAAGCGGCTGTAGATTTTTTATAGCAATTTATTTGTAACGATTAATAATTTAGTGTTATGGTGTTTATTTCAGGCGCTGCAATTTACATTTATGACGTCAATTCCTTAAAATAAATGTCAACTAACTACATTTAAATTTAAACCAAGGCGTAATGCTTGAGTATTGTCAGTAACTTTTGCCCCTCACATTAGTTTAACTAATTAACAGTTTGAACTATCAACATGTATACACTGATATTGTAGGTATAGTTAAAGATCAGGCACCCTAAAAAATTCTTTAATATTTTTATTTACCACTTTGTTCGCGTTGCTAATATACAGGATTGGTTTTTCATGGGGCTTTAAATGCAAGGTTCGATTCTTCTCGCATAACTGAGCAACTTTTGTTTTGGAACTTTTTCCAACAAGTTGAATTTAGATAATTTATTGATCTTCATATTTTAATCGGTGAATCAGTGTATCGCACATGGCGGTATCGCTGTCTCATGGTACGAAGGCAACATTTCCTTGATACAGGGGCCTTTAAATAATAATTTTATTGTCTATTCCGTTATTTCCGTTAACACACTATTTTTCAAATGTGCCAAGGTTTGTCTTTATTTTTCGCCTTTTTGTAAGAAATTAATTAACAACATCTTCACACACAATTTGTCAAAAAAAAAACAAATTTGTCAGTCAAAAATGTTTGCCTTCAAAAGAATTGATACAAAATAAAATGCCGAACCAAATGTTTACTTACTGCAGTAGAATTAACTGATATGGTATTGTTATACCACATTTATACGGAGAAACACAAGGAAACGAAGCCCTCATACTACCGAAAACGGTTAGTACCCAATAATAGGCATCCACGTACCTAACTCTCGTGTAATAGTAAATGCAGTTCAGTTCAACGAATAAGAGAGGATCGACCGACTACTTGGCAATACGAAGGTGGAAGCCGTGAACAATAACCCATTGCCAATACAATTCACGGACGGATAGACAGACAGACGGATGTAGCGAAACTATAAGAGTTCCTTCTAGGTCTATAGAATCCTAACAACGGAAGCAAGATAAATGACATGCACAATGAGTGAGTCGTGGTCGTGGCGAAATCTCAGTAGTGCGAGATAAGAAGCTAAGTGCGGCAAATTTGTTTGCTTCTGATAATGAGAACTAAGATTATCCGTGTAAAATATTCCGTGCTATATGATAATGCGCACAACCATGAGATTTTAACGGTTAGGATTAAGGCGACGTAGGGGCTTAGAATGATAGAATGAGTTATCCTCACTTAGGTCCTACGTCAGCACGTAAATTTATTAGAAATTATTAGAGAGCATATATTTCAAACTAAATACAAACTGAAATATAGATGCACAGAAAAAACCCCAGAAAAAAGACCAATGCTGGGAATCGAACCCAGGTCCTCATTCATCAGGTCATTTCAGTTTGGATTTAGTTTGAAATATATGGTTTCACGGGATGACCGTAAAAGTAATAAAAAATGAAGTTGAAAAAATAAATACAAAAAGATAACTCATACCTAACTTGTTATTAGAGAGCATTCCGTTACTCTAACTCAAACTGTGACTCTTTATTGCATTACATATTTTGACGAAGATCTTAAAAAGTAACTATGTTATGATAGTGAAGTTTATAAAAAAAAGCTTTTATTTTATTTATTTATTAAATAGCCTAATTTTCGTTAAATTTTAACTAAAAGTAACGATAATTGACGAAACTATAAAATTAAATTAAATGAAAAATTTACTGCCGTGGCATTATGTTCAAAAGCAGCTTTCCCCAGTTGAAAAAAAATCTTGAAGACTGTAGTATAAATATGCATGGGGGTGTTCGAATAGCACTTAGACCATTTTTATCGAAGATGGTTTTAATTTATACCATTTATAGGTATGGAAATCGATATCTGTATAAATTTGGTAAGTACGTTTTTCAATTTAATTTTTAGTAAAATTTACATTCATTGTCACTTTCGATATTCCCCTTTTTGAATTAAAAGTACCGAGAGACCCAGACTTAATTATTAAATTTAAATATAGGGGGTCACTCACGAAATAGATACGTGTATGTATCTTACTTTAATAATTCTGACAATATTTGTTTGAATAATTTATTGAATCAGGCGTTACTTTGCGGAGGTCCATATTAATGAACTAAAACAATAACTTTGCTCACCCGCGACCTTACAATAGTTACGTTTATGCAAGAAATGTGCGTTCATGCAGTTCCTCCACCTCCACACTGTACGAACACACACAAATCACATAAACCCAACCATCACCACCACCAAGCTACACTGACGCGTTTCGAACTCAACCAGAGCTCATCTTCAGAGTTACCACAACCGTATGCTATGCTACCAACTGTTAAACTAACAAACCAAAACAAATGTTTTAACTTGTCACTGTAACTTCTCAAGTACCCACTTTATTTTTCTTATTCTCAAACTACCCCACAAAAATTAACTTTTATTGACATATTATAAAACTACCTTGAATTTTTTGTTTATTTATTTATAAGGCATATTTAATTAATACTAACTGTTCAAATTCGACCCAAGCCGCAGTAAAGGAGAAGATACTAAATTTACCTGTTCATTAATAATAGACCCCATAGTGTTGTACCTAATTATTTCCATGCATTCCAGAGCATCCAGACGCAACCCCTTGCCGCAATAATGTAACACTTCATAAGAATCTGAATCTAACAATGAATGATATGATTCCAACAAATGTTTTGCAAAATTCGATCTATCTGGATGCTCATTCCTATATGCCGAAACATGCTCTTTAAATCTAGTATTACTAATTCTAAAGAGTAGGTAGGTACTCATTACATTTTTAAGAAAAAGTATGCTTCCCCTTTAGACAGCATAAAACATTTCTTAAGCTCCTGAACATTTTAAGTCATTATGAGTTAGTGTCTTAGTAAATAAAGATAAGAATGTCCTTTGTGTTACAGTTTCTAAACACTCTGAAATATGATTGATAATGACAACTTGTTATCAATGAAAAATAAGGTTTTGTTCTCAATCTTAACTAACGTCCAATATGAAGTCGTGTTACGTCTAAATTTAAACAATTGCGTATGAGTTTAGGCTAGTAGGTAGCTAAAATGGTGTTTAGGTGTAGTTATTTTTTTAATCTTTTTGAAAATCTAAGTAGGAGGGTCCTGATTTTAATTCCGGTAAAGGAAAACATATTTGTTTTACGTAAGTTATGGATCCTCAAAGTTATTTCTCGGATCTTGAACATCGACTTATGTTTTTGTATTATTGTTTGTTGATGTATTATTTGTTTTTAAAAGCGGATCGTTTGCTCAACACACCACAGGCCACTATTGGCATAAATGCAAGGAGTTGCATACTCGGTGCGTATAGCCAAGAGATGAGGGTTAAATGCAAGCAGTTGCATACTCGGTGCGTATAGCCAAGAGATGAGGGTTAAATGCAAGCAGTTGCATACTCGGTGCGTATAGCCAAGAGATGAGGGTTAAATGCAAGCAGTTGCATACTCGGTGCGTATAGCCAAGAGATGAGGGTTAAATGCAAGCAGTTGCATACTCGGTGCGTATAGCCAAGAGATGAGGGTTAAATGCCGGCCGGCGCACACGAATGCTTTTCGTTTAAATAAATATATACATAAAACTTCAGGATGGTAGTTATAAATTGATTACCTTGCCTTTTAGTGTTCTTTTTTTATTGGCGCACAACTTTGTTTTACACACAATTTCTAAAATAGGTAAAGAACTTTAGCGACCGATCCGTAGTCACATCAATTTACTACACTGGTGTGACTATGGTTCATTCTATTCATCCGTAGTCACACTTGAAAAAATGTTAGTTACCTATGATCAAATATTAAATCAAAACCAATTTAGGCCCTTATAAATGAACTGCTTATTGGACTGGTACAAAATAATTAAAAACATTTCGATCGCTTTTCCAAGAAAATGTCAGACATCGGCCACGAAAACACGCACGTGTAAACCTTAAGTCTCAATATACTTATAACTCAATGGTCCTCAGGTGAGACGAACGCGGTATTGTTCTTACTCTTACAACCCTCTCTGTACAAGTGCTTCATACACTACAAAACAAACGAAGAAGTGCTGTTCAATGAAAGGAATAACGTCTTAGATTTTTGAAACAATGTTCAGTGTTTTTGTTTTAGGTCAAAGTTTTGTAGTCGGTGATTGTTTTTTGTTTTTTATTGTTAGGTTTACTGTAGGGTGAGAAAAGGAGTGTTAGTTTATTGCAGTGGTAGGTAACAAGTATTATTGGCATTGCATATTATGTTGTTTAGGGTTCTGATGTCAAAAACAAAAAACACCGTGTATTTTGATTTCTGTTGAATTCGATGAATTGTTCAGTATATCAATAGAAACTAAATGGTAATTAATAAACTTTTTGCTTAAATTAAAAAAAATCAAGATTGATTTTTGGAGTCTTTGTGCATTTTTATTTTTTCAACTCCAAATTTGTTACTTTTACGGGCATCCCGTGAAATCCATATATTTCACACGAAATACAAATTGAAACATGGATTTACAGAAAAACTCAGAAAAAGAGACCAGCGCTGTAAATCCCCAGGTCCTCAGCATTCCGTGGTGAACCGATTTGGATGCGGTTTCTTTTATTTGAAAACAGGTTTTTTTGGCGATAGTTCATGTTTCATCAAAATCGGCCCAGCCGTTTCAAAGTTATCAGGTCTTTTGTATGTTGCGGAAGGGATCTTACTTAGACTTAATTTTGATGTGGTTTTTAATTTTTTAAATTTCTAATTAAGAATCTACAACGGTTAGGTTCCAACGTTATTGCGGTATTAGGTAGCTGTCATTCTTTGCTTTGCCGTATATCAAATCCAAATTCTATTATAATTATTCCTTTTATTCTCTATCGTCTCGTGTATATAATGTTAATTCTTTTGATCTTCTGAGCAGACAATATATATGTGGTGGAAAGAGTTGATGTTTAATTAGGTAACTCCTAGCACACACACGCCCCGTCATCTAATATATAAAAATATCGTGTCCTGAGAATAGGTCGTGGGCTATTTTTTATCCCCCCCCCATTCATCGCGGATGGAGTCGCGGGCAACAGCTAGTCATCGTATATAAATAGGCCTCTAGGTATTTATCTATATACTTAAGTTGTTTATAGTCGTTCACTGCCACCTACCCATAGTAGGTAGGTACGGGCTTTGCTCGGGACTAGGTCAATTGGTATAGATTGTACTATGATATTTATTTTTCTCTAGTTGGGGTCGGATAGTTACTCCTTCTGACAAAACATTAATACAGAGTAGCACGTTCTGTTGTAGGAAAGTACACAGTCCTAGGTGGGTTTCGATTTCACACAAGCCACCGAGTTGTTTCGCAGGTTTTCACGCGATGTTTTCCTTCACCGAAACGCTCATGGTTACATTTCAAATGAAATTTCGCATAAAAATTCCAAAAATGTAGAGCTGCAATTTGGGCTCGAACCCACGATCCTCTGTATAAGAGACCACAGCTGAAACCACTAGACTCACACGGCTGGCCACCTAAAATAATAATTACAATAATATTAATACCATGGTTAATACTAACCTAACCTTACCTACTAAAGTGGAACTTTAGTTATAGTCTAAGATCCGAGTATACAACGACCTTCACCGAACTGGTTAATGGATGAAAAGTATTTCATATTAAATTAATTATATTAACAAATATATTGCAAGCGGGTTGACTAAAAAAATTCAGGCCAGTATATTTTTTTTTTAACATTTCAACGTTTCGGTTAATAGACAAATGAAATGCCTACCATAATCAAAAGTATGGAGCCTATAGAATATGCAAACGTTAGGTTGACTATTTTTTTCCGGTCATAACTTTTGGGTAGGCAGTATACCTAAACAGGTAAATCGATATTTGCACTGGTCTGGTTAGTCAACCTAACGTTTGCATATTCTACCTATACCTAGGCTTTATACTTTTGATTGGTATGTCATTTGTCTATTAACCGAAACGGTAAAATGTTTAAAAAAATATCTTATTAATCATATTCTCTACCTAGGGGAGACCGGGTACAAAAGTAACAGCGGGTCGAAAGTAGCAAAGGCTCTGTAGTTTTATCCAATAGTCGAAACACCTCTTCGCTACAGTCATATGACAGTCGATTCCACCCCTCTTACTTGCATCTAGCCGCTGTCGGTGCTCCGCGCTGCTACTTTGAGCTAGAGGACAAAACGTGATTTCACGAACTAAAAATAACTTTCTTGACTTTCATTCATGTCACGTTTTCATATTATTAAAAGAATGATTTTTATATGAATATTTGTATAGTCATTCTTGATTAAATGGATTACACGGTGTTTGAGTTCGTTTGTGTCAATCACGTTCCACTTCAAGGCTAGCTTAAATTTTTTGACAAATATGTGGCAGGGTACAAAAGTAACATAGACAGACATGATGATGAAAACTGTGCGTGTCCGAAACAAACTCTGTTACCAAATACTCAGTTTGAATAGAAAAAATAATTCTCACGCCAAAAAAACATGTCATTTCCTAGACTGACAATAAATGCTAACAAAATGTTATTTTTTTGATTATTTTCATAAAAAAATACTTTTTCAATATTTTCATATACTTATAAAGTGCCAATAATTTTTTTTTTTGCTCATTCAATGTTTTCTGATACATAACTTATTAATTTAATACTTCATCTCATATTTAAAAATACTTCTTTATCCTGTTACTTTCGGCAACGTATCGGGGTCGAAAGTAACAACAGGCGAATTTTTTTTAAGCCCCTATTTTTCACACAAAATAAGTAATAATTAGGTAAATAAAGACATCAATTTGAAGAACATGAACGAAATTTATAGATAGCTATATTAATTTCATCAAAAATATTACGCTTAACCAGATAATGAGGTAAAAGTGCAAAACGTTAGTTTTGTCCCCGGTCTCCCCTACTGAAATTTTTTAGTCAACCCACTTGCAATATATTTATTAAAATATTTAATTTAATATAAAATACTTTTCATCCATTAACCAGATCGGTGAAGGTCGTACTATACTCGGATTCTAGGCTATTAGGTAAATTAATTTTATGAAGATAATAATAACTGCTCTACTTTAGCTACAAACTAAATCGGCTAGTTAAAATACTGTCTAAAATGATTATTCTTCTTCTTCTTATAGTGCCACTTCATTATTAAAGGTTGGTAGTCACCTCTTTAAATCTCGTCCTATCCATAGCCAACTTACTTAGATAGAGCAGCTGTTCAACAGTCTTGATGCCGGTCCATTGTCTTACGTTTACGCAGCCATGACATTTTGCACTTCCCGACCTTATGTTTTCCGGCTATTTTCAACCGACGAAAAAAGGCTCAGGACTGAAATGTCCGTTTCCTTCCTAAAATGTATCTTTCCCAAAATGTCTGCTTTTTCCATAATGTCACCTTTTTTTTTATACAAAAGACGTGACATTATGGAAAAAGCAGACATTTTGGGAAAGATACGTTTTAGGAAAACTGACATTTCAGGCCTGAGCCATTTAGTTATTAATTATTAAGGTTAAATAAAATAAAGGTTTGTTATTTTTTGCTTTTCAGTTTCAGCGGTTTATTTTATTGTTAAAAAGTTTTTTGCCAAAAATGATTACGTGCAGTTCAATATACTGATAAAAGCTGACGGCGTTCAGTGTATCTAGAAGTGGCAAAGTTAAAAGAGAAATCAACAGTAAAAAAAATCCTTACGTGAAACTGTAGGCAAAGTTATAAAACAATAATTAAGTACTCCACAGATCACCTGTACATACAGCTAAGTATGATTGGATTTAAGTTTTATATAATTTATTTAATCAGGCGTTACTTTGCGGAGGTCCATATTAATAAACTGAAACAATTACTTTGCTCACCCGCAAAGTAATTGTTTCAGTTCATTATGTTTTATGTCAGCCAATAAGAAGTGGAATAAATAATTAAATAAAATTTATTTTGATCCGTATTTTTTTCTCCCATTTTAATAATTTATTTAATCAGGCGTTATTTTGCGGAGGTCCATATTAATGAACTGAAACAATTACTTTGCTCACCCGAAAATAATTCCGACTATCGAACTGAAGATAGTGACGAGAAACTCGATAAAGTACCTACTTATACTTTTCAGATGTAACTCCACGGCTTGTATTTTAACCTTTTCAACGCTCTATGAAATATACTACGCCATGACATCGGAATGTCAAACGCAAAGTTGAACCCTACAGAAATGCATGTAGGGTAGATATTGCTCTGAACGCCGTGACTGATATGATATCAGTCGTTGGCGTGGAACCTACGGTGCTCTTATAAGTGTCTTTGGCGTCGAAAAGGTTAATTAAGTATAATCTCAATCTACGACTATCTAATCAGAAGACGACAAATTAACAATATTATTAGTAATAATTTATTACCAACAAAATTTACCCACTGACCCAATAATTATTATTATTGTCCTTGCTTACCCTTACGCACAGTAACGGGCAAATAACAGTATGCAAACGCAACGGCGAGCTTTGCCCTATAAAATGTAAAGTTACATATAAAATGAGTTAGGTACAATGCTTCAAATTTGTTTCATGTTATAGAATGTTAATGAAAATTTGTTTGCAACTAAGTATATAATTTTATAAAAAAAAATATTTACTAAACCATACTTGTTTATTTAGTATTTTACACAAGATTTAAGTTGTAGCTGTTAATTCTGTAATAAATTATTTGTATGTTTGTCCAGTAATGCCACAGAATAAATACAAACAAATATAAACTTGTAATCGAGCCTTACAAAAGTTTTACTAAGTAAATTGCGCACCACGTGCGTTAGAGAGTATCGACTAGATACAGCGCGTGGAGTTATGGCGTGCGATTGTGTGCGTCAACATCGCGAGCCGCGCGCGGCGGCATCTCGGCTCATATTGATTGTCGGTGACATTCTTTATCAATCCGCCCCCGGCCCGCGAGCGCGGCCGCACCGCACAACACCCAAAAGAAACAGAAACGTTTCTTCGCGCGCTCCGAACGCACACGAAAAAAGGGCGGAGACTCCGCGGCGACGTCGTCACCCAATCGAATTAGGGCTTCGAAGGCGGCCGGCCAATCAGACGCAGCCGTCGGGGCGGGCGCGCGCGCGCGGCCGCGCCCTCGTTTCGCTCCGGCTTTTTATTTATTGTTGCGCGAAACAGCGCGCGCGACGGGCGTGTGATGCGTGCGTAGTTCGATCGTACGAGCATGGAGTCCGCCGTGGACTCAGCGTCGACCGCGAGCGAAATCAGCGGCTCCTCGGGGGGCTCGCCTCGGGTGAAGGCGGTGTCACCGGCACGCGGCATGAGCCCGCCGCAGCTGCTGGCGCCGCGGCTGCCGCTGCCGCCGCCGGGGCTCGGCCTGCTGGGCTCGCTGCAGATGATGCACCACTCGCCGCTGGAGCTGATGGCGGCGGCGCACCACCACGGCCCGCCGCGGTACGGCAGCCCGCCGCCCATATCCACCTCCGACCCTTCGGCCAACGAGTGTAAACTAGTAGACTATAGAGGACAGAAAGTTGCCGCGTTCATAATCCAGGGGGATACGATGTTGTGCCTGCCGCAAGCGTTCGAACTGTTCCTGAAGCACCTGGTGGGAGGGTTGCACACGGTGTACACGAAGCTAAAGAGACTGGACATAGTGCCGCTGGTGTGCAATGTGGAGCAAGTGCGCATCCTGCGCGGGCTGGGCGCCATCCAGCCGGGTGTCAACCGCTGCAAGCTGCTAGCCTGCAAGGACTTCGACGTGCTGTACCGGGACTGCACCACGGCAAGGTACGTTTCGACGCCGAAACAACCCTTAGGTGTGAATGTGAATGTTTCCAATTTGTTGCAACTCCGCGATCTGAGACCGTTCGAGCGACGGTAACGTGATGTGTATTTTTTTATTTCGTCTGTTATTCGCCTGTTTTGAGTTTACGAAAAATGGTATGCTTAGTTTTGTTTTACCTACCAGTTGTTGTGATTTTTTTGTATGATAATCCCGAAGTTAGAGATGGTAAAGCGTTTATTTTTGTCTTTCATTTCAGACGTTACTTCATTCATTAAGTAACAAATTATTCCAAGAGTGCCTAATAATAATTAAAATGCATTCATTTAAAAACGAAATAAGATGTTGAAGTTCTTCATAAAATTAATAATACGTATATTGATGCAAAAATATACACTTATTCATTTGAGATAGGCATTTATCATTACAATGAAGTTGTAACTGAATAAGGAATTCTGATTATTCCGCGCTTGTATCTTTTAACGGTTTGTTCGGTTGCGTTGGTTCGTAAAATTTCGTACGATTCCTCCGCAGATCTAGGATTTAACATTCCCTTCCGGGCCGGAGGGTTGTGCTGCCATTAATTTTTCACATTTTAATACGCGCCAAATATTTCCACTGGGTTAAATATTAAAGCGAGTTTCGGCGACGGAAGGGTTAAATCCCTGTTAATTAGCGGGTGAAGTTTAAATATTTAAATACTAATTTTTACAAACGGTAAAGTTAGATTAAAAAAAGTCTTGTTTGTTGTGGCAGCGGCGCCGGGTAGGCCTAAATGGGTTGTTTTAATATTTGGACGTGGACACGATTTTAAAAATGTAATGTGCCGTGAAAGTGTTCCTCTGGGAGTTGTAAAGTTAAATTTTTGCTCGTATTGACGGTTAATGTTTGTAATAATTAATGTTTGTTTATTGGTGAGCGGAAACGGCCGGCAAACGGGGTCCTGACTCACGTATTTAACTTTATGACTTTATCACTGATAGGCCCATGCTCATTCCGCTGATGATCTCATGAGCATCTAGTTTTGTGTTTTTTTGTAGGCGTGTACGCGGAACAAACGAAGTTTGAATTATAGCCATTTTAGCATACGAAAGACAATGGAAATGAATATACTTAAAATGCATCTCTACCGATTTGCATTAGGACGTTAAACAGCTTCTCAAATATCAATGTATCGACGCTAGGATACATTAACTATAATTAGATGTACATCTGATGATGTAAACTAAAATTGACGTGTGCAGAAAATTACTTATACTTAGTCGAAAAACAATAAAGTGGTTTCCGTAAGTGCAATAAATTGTTTGTTATGACTATAATATACAAATAAATGATAAAACTAGCCCATTTTGACTGTAAAATAAATAAAAAAACATAATATAAAATCGTTTCAAACAAGCAACATTGCCTAAAAAGTAAAATAATCTTACGGTCACAGGTACCAACAATGTTGAATTAGTGAAACCACGACGGCGGAAACATGTCAATACAGATTAGTTTGATTCCAAAAGCCGGTGAAGCTTAATGGTTTATTTTGTAAATTTTTAAAACGAAATGTTCAAATATCAAGCCCGAAAATAAAATGAGTACCTATGGGAAGCGAGATCAACATACCTAGTACAATGTAAATTATTGACGGACTGTTTTCATAAATTGTTAGGTACCGATTTTTTTACATACAATAATATAGTAGTCGTTATTTAAGAGTTAAGAATATACATGAAGGATAAAGTGATGGATGGACAAATTCTTACATTATTCTATTATGATAATAAAAGCCCTGATCGTCAATACCTATTAAGTACCTACACGAAATTACATTAGGCAGGTACTTACTTACTGAGTTGTTTAATATGTACTGTGTCATCCACCCATATTATTTAAAGTTAATAAAGATAAGCATTCAAAAAAGCATTCAATGTTTGTGTGAAGTTTTAATAAATCGAAATTCAATATAATTTCTTGAAAAATAATGACACACAATTAGTTATAGTAGGGTCATTTTAGGATAATAAATGATCCATGTAGCAGTAATATTCTTCGTAAAAAACATCTGTTGTTTGACACTGCCAAGTGCCACAGGAATTATCGTCAGGACTCTACCATAAGTGGAAACAAACAAAACTAGAAATGAAGGTACTCCTCGTATGTATTTTTAGCTGGAAATCTTTTCTCATAACTATTTGAATCAAATTACCGTTGTACATAAATTATACATATACTTGTCTTGTCATGAAGAAGCTATTCAACGTAGCCCATACGGCGCCCGTCATCGGTCGTGTTTTGCCTACTCCATTTTAGCCAATTTAGGATATCTTCCAGACTAGGTACAGTAGGTACCTACAGTCGGGGTAACAAAAGGTTCGTCACCTCAAAGATGATATTTGATTGCACCAATGCAATTCGGTCTTGTCAACATTTTATTTCAAACAAAACAGAATTTCGTTTTGACGTTTCCCATTTTTCAAAAGGTACTAAGAATCTATGACTTGATAAAGGTATAAATTTAATAACTGACGAAATTTTCGTACCGTCACTGTACAGTCAATGAAATAATCGGGTCTCTATGGTTTCCCTTAATTTAATAAGTTACAATGTGTCATTTCCCATAATTAACATTAGTTATAAAGTGATATTTATTTCTGAAAATGTATTTTCTTCGGAATTGTTATTACTAACCTAACCTACTGCTTTCTATAAGATGGCATTTCAAAAAATCCTGAAGAAAATATTGTGATAGAAATAAATCACTTTATTAGGTACTAATGATAATTATGACTTATTAAATTATGGGAAACCGAGGGATCCCGAAATAAACATTTATTTATAATTTTTTTTACTCTGTAATTTCTATAACATATTAACAATGCAATACTATGAATTATGGAGTGTGCCTATATTAACTTTGCGAAATTACATTTGTCATTTATCATGAGCTTTATGGTGAAAGAAAACATCGTGAAGAAACCTGCACACACTTGCGAAGAAATTCAATGTTGTGTGTGCAGTTCTCAATCCATTATGGGCCCGCGTGGGAACTATGGCCCAAGCCCTATTCTGAGAGGTGTATCTTGGGTGTATCCTGCAGTGGGGCGCATAGGTACCTAATATAGGCTGAAACTTTGAATATTTTTGTCACGGTATACTATTTTTGTTTGTAGTTAGAGTGTAGGTAGGTAGATACTTTAGTACAGAATATTAAAAAACGTGTGAGAGTGTGTGTGTGTGTTGCACGTAGAACTTCACCTACCCCATTATGCTCGTAATGACTTGGGAATTGGTATACATGTACATCAGACGACAAATTTGTGTTTGGGCTTAAATAAAAAGTAGGTACGTACAGTCAGAAAAGCAAAACTTTTTAACATTTTACTAAAATATCTTGGAAAAGACGGCAGGAACCTCTTGCACAACGAACTGTTGATATTACACTAGATGAAGTTTCCCAGTTATTTAACGGCATCTGCCTTCCTTTCTATCTGGCCAGTTACTGCAGACCCTCTGCATACTGCCAACTACCGCTGTGCCCTACGAAACGCAATATTTTTAAAAATGGAACGCCCGCATTACAAAACGTTGTGTAAATAATAGGAGGTCGCTCGTCCTTTTCACGCTTCAATAATTGCTCGACAACAGATATCCGAAGATCGAGTTACCAGAACTGAGAACGGAACGTTATTAGGGTGTTATGGATGTTCCATTCTTTAACTCTTTTGAGGAGATGCCTTTCTGAATCTTGATTAGTACCTATTTGAGATTGTTTTTTTTGCAACCAGTGTGACTTTTAACTTACAAATGATAACTAATATTTTATCTCGAAAATATTTAAATATTTACCAACTTTAAACAAGTTAGCTATGAAGTATCTTTTTTTTTTTTTTGTACTTATTTTTTCAACTTCATTTTTTTATTACTTTTACGGTCATCCCGTGAAATCATATATTTCGTACTAAATACAAACTGAAATATAGATGCACAGAAAAAACCCCAGAAAAAAGACCAATCTCTCGATGAGGGTGTAACATAGATGTGCGCTTGTCACTGCATAAGGTGATGATTTAGCAGATTGAAATGTATGATGTATAGGAAAGATTCGTGTCTAATCTCTAGACCAGTGGTGGTGTAGGGGTATGGCACGCGGCACGGAATGCTGAGGACCTGGGTTCGATTCCCAGCATTGGTCTTTTTTCTGGGGTTTTTTCTGTGCATCTATATTTCAGTTTGTATTTAGTACGAAATATATTTACCAACTGTTAATACGTTAAAATAGTAAAATAATAATAAATTAAACTTTGTAATATTAATGTAGGACTATCGGTTTGTATGATGATTACGATTAGTATGTACTACAGGAATATCGCTCCTGAAAAAAAAAGTCAAAGTCTAAGTGATTTATTTGTAAACATAAGTGAAACTGGCTACAAATATTGATGATCAAAATGTACTGTGCTTTACCTTAAAACAAATATATTATTTTATTATAATAGTAATAGACTTGAAGTGATCTAGACAATAATTAGAAATTGAATAGATGCAACCATTATTGAAAAGTAGAGTCAGTAATTATTTATTGTTTTTTATCTTTCTTTGTCCTAAAATAATTTGTAATGCTTAAATATTTTATATTTCTTCGCTTGTAGGTACTAGGGGCGTTCAATAAAAAGTGAGAATGAGTATGTTATAAACAACTTTTACTAAATGTCATTTTATTTTTCGACATAGTCACCTTTTAGCATAATACACTCAGTATATCTTTTTTCTAAACTTAAAATTCCATTTTTAAAAAAGGTCTCATCTTGAGTACTTAAAAAATCTTGTACTGCAGCGACTACCGCGCCGTCGTCTTCAAATTTCTGGCCTCTCAGGTATTGTTTCAATCTCGGAAATAGGTAGAAATCATTAGGAGCGAGATCTGGTGAATACGGAGGATGCTTAAGGATATCGAACCCAGCATCACGAATTGCAGCCATTGCAACGGCGGACTTGTGTGCCGGGGCATTGTCCTGGTGGAACAGCACAACTTTCGAGAGTTTACCTCGCCGTTTTTCGCGGATCTCATTGCGCAATGTTGCTATTTGTTTGGCGTATAATGTGCCCGTAATAGTGGCTCCATGCTCGAGATACTCAATCATTAATACCCCTTTACCATCCCAAAAAACAGAGCCCATGACCTTACCGGCAGATGGGCTCACCTTGAATGTCTTCGGAGTTGGAGATGATGGCCTTTTCCATGTCATAGACTGCAGTTTCGTTTCTGGGTCGTAATGATGGAGCCATGTTTCGTCCATTGTTATAAATCGCGCCAAAAAAAGTTCCCGGTCTTGCTGCATCAGGTTCAAAGCTTCTTGACAAATCTCTAGTCTAGTTTGTTTTTGCGTGTCAGTAAGCATTCTTGGTACCCAACGCGCAGATACCTTTTTCGTACCCAAGCGTTCATGTAAAATATCATGTAAAATCTTTACATTTTCAGCAATAAAACGAACCGTGACATGACGATCCGCCAAAACTGAGTTTTCGACTTTTTTCACAATTTCTTCAGTTACTGCTGTAGTAGGGCGTCCGGAGCGCGGGTCGTCCATTGTCGATGTTCTTCCACGTCTAAATTTGGCGCACCAACGTGCGACTGTCGGATACGGAGGAGCATTAGACCCTAAAGTGTCCCGCAAATCCAAATTGACTTGGTCCGTAGAAAAATTTTTCAAACGCAAGTATTTGATAACGGCGCGCAGTTCAATTTTCTCCATTTTCGCTAACGTACTCAATAGCATTGCAAAGAAATTACCGTATATTTTTTTAAACAAAAGACAGTTAGTTTTTTTTTTCATAGCAATCAGCTAGATAGATTAGCTTTACCGGCCAGTATTTAATTTCGTAATATTAAAAGAGTTTGCATCTCATTCTCACTTTATATTGAACGCCCTAAAGCTGGCGTCCGTGAAAAAAACCCCAAAATTCCAACAAAAGAGTGAACCGCCGACCGAATGGAATCCGAAACGTTTTCAATCGATTCCAATTCGGGTTCCGCCCATTGTCTTTGCTCCGTTCAATTATGGAGGTCATCAACACGCCGACAACACTTTTTATGGAATTTTCAGCTTTACGACTCATTTTGATGGTCCGTCTTCAAACGTAGTGATATTTTGTAAATAAACAAGGCACTGAAATAACTGGCTCATTACCTTTGTAGCGTCGAGCCGTTGCCGGAACTTGGAAGTATTATCTTTGCCAAAGACCAGGTAGGTTCGGGCCACACGCTGCATAGACTAATGTAAACACAAGTTGCATTAACGAGCGCCGAAAGGGATGTCTCACAGGAAACAATCAAAACTAAATTGATTTATAATAATAACAGATAGATTTACAAAAAATCTGGCCGGTATTAACACTTTTCCTGTCTGGGTGCCCCCAATGTGGGGTCATGAAGCTTTTTTTCAAGAGTCCGTGCTTCCACTAAGGGTTTACAACTCCAAAGCGCAAGCACAGAGTTGGACGTGTGACTTTTTCAAGTAATTTTGTATGAAGACAGTGAACGTGTTAAGAAATTATAGCCTTATTTAGATGGAGCTAGTTTCTCTCCATTGCTGTCTATGATTCGACTCTATGTCAACGAGTTAAGGTCGAAAAGTGACGAACCTTTTCTTACCTCGACTATACATACTTACTTTATGTAGGTACGTCAATGTGTTTTCGAACTAATAGAATCATGACCCACTGAAATTTTACGCAAAAAAAATATGACATTGTACTTAATGCCTGTCAAAGGATATCGATATTGTAGGTAATAATATCGTATCTTCTAGAAACCTCTATCTTCACAAAAACAGGACAAAGAAAAAATGTATAAGGAGAATTTTCAAAATCGGTTCAGTGCTTCCAGAGATTATACTCTGCATATAAACAAACACACTTACGAATTTAGCTCTAGTGTAGATAATATAAACTTAGTGATATTTGATATTTTTATATTTTTAAAGCTCGTTTACGAGCTATGGAGCGCAGCATACTAGGAGTTAAAAGGATTGATCGAATCCGGAACACCACATTGCGCTCCAAAACTCAAATCACTGATGTAGGAAGGGCTACCGTCAAGCTTAAATGGGACTGGGCCGGGCATGTCTGCCGGATGCATCCACAAAGATGGGCGCACTCAACCACGTGGTGGGTACCGCGCGACGGCCACCGATGGCAAGGCAGGCCGAAGCGGAGATGGCGGGACGACCTAGACGCGGAATCGAATGATTGGCCCAGTATAGCTCTGGACAGGGACATGTCGAAGTCAAGAGGAGAGGCCTTTGCCCAGCAGTGGGACACAAATATAGGCTAATAAATAATAATAATAATATAAAGCTTGTTTTTAACCTTTTATGTATGTAATCCCTTTATTGTACAAAACTAAGAAAAAACACTATTGAGAACTGTTGATATACATGTAAAAAGGCGAACTTATCCATTTAAGGGATCTCTAGCAGTCAACCTTTGAGTTGATTATGTTTTGGTTGATTGTACAAACTGTTGGACAATTTCTGTGACCTAGCAATGAAACAGTCGTTACAATTTGTTTCAATAGCCTGCAAAGGCTTTTAAGAGTGTTTTAACTGCTATTCCTATTAACATAATTAAAATGGTTTTGGTGTCATTGACTCATTACAATGCTGTCTCTAGAGTCCTCATAATAACCTCACATTTTGCAAGCTTTTATTTAACTTGCACTGTTCTTATGTAATTTGTATTCAAATATTGCAAGTCGATTTACACTGGAGAGAGATCTCTTAAACGTGGCTTATCCTCACGAACACGTTGAAAAACGCGACTTCTAGTGATTGGTTTGATTTGATATTTGTCAAGGATTTGTAGATATTATGACAATGCAGGTATAGTCGACCAAGTCTTGCAACCGACTATCTTTCCACCCTCACCTCATCAGTCTCATCACCTCAATCGCTGGCAATCCACTACGGACTACTCGCGGAACTTTTTGCCACGCAAGGTGAATCTTTGGAATCAGCTTGCAGCGGCAATATTTCCGGAACGGTACATCATGGGACCTTCAAAAAACGAGCCTACTCTTTTCTCAAAGGGCCGGCAACGCATCCGTAACTCAACTTGTATTGCGGCGGTGATTGCTTTCCATCAGGTGGCTCGCTTGCTCGTTTCCACCCTATCATATAAAAAAGTGCTTTACTATTTTTAATGAACCTTCTTTGCCCGTGGTCCTACTGCGTAGTCCTACTCCTACTAGTAGTACCACGGGCAATAATTATTTATGTCCGTGGTCCTATCAGTAGGACCATGGGCAAGTAGCATTACCTGTAGTTCAACTGGTAGTACCACGGGCATTTTTTTCTGTCCATGGTTTTGAACCATGAACCGAAAACCACTGGTTCTATAGGTAGGACGAATCTGGACAAATAAAATTGCCCGTAGTTCGACTAGGGTACTATGAGCACTTATCTTGGTTCTACTGTACCTATATATTGAAAAGATTTCCCTTCATGTAGGATAAACATTCCTAGCCCTGTTTTCTCTCGTAGTCCCATTGTTTTGTCCCATCATTGGGACCACGAGGGAGACTTATTTATCGTCGATACCAGTGACTGTACTACCCGATCAGTAGGACCAATGCCCATACAATATAATAATTTTATTGTTACAGTCCTACTGATAGGACCACGGACAAAAATATTTCCCTTGGCACAACTAGTAGAACTACGCAGTAGGACCACGGGCAAAGAAGGTTAATGCCTGCTTTGAAAGTTTCTACGTCAGAATAAAAGCAATAAGGCTGATTGTCACATTGACTTGTGAGTGAAAATAGCCTTTGATGTTTTAAGCTGTACGACTGACATTAAACTTTAGGGTGGTAAAGATCAACTTTACTAATTTACTAAAGACTTATCCATGTAATGCTTAATTCCAGCTGTATATCATAATACAATAGGCCTGTACATATTACGATGCCGGTAGGTATCTGTCTGGTTATGAATGGTGGTGCCGACTGGCATGGCTCCAAGTGGTGGTTCTCATTGAAATATTAAGCGAAGACGCCGCAATGCAGTGTCTTGGGCTCACAACGTGCCTGCAATTAATTGCTTTGCTGCTGGCAGATTAATTGATTAATATAATAATTGACTGCACTGTTATAAATTTGATACTCACTTTAATTTTATTTAGAAGATTTCATCTTGACGACCGGATAGCCTAGTGGTTAGAGAACCTGACTACGAAGCTTGAGGTCCCGGGTTCGATTCCCGGTCGGGGCTGATTTTTGTGTGAAAATTACAAATATTTGTACTCTAGTCTTAGATGTTTAATATGGTATTTATCTATATAAGTATGTTTTTCCGTTGTCAAGTTGGTACCTACGAGTACAGTACAAGCTTTGCTTAATTTGGGATTAGGACAGTAAAATTGGTGTCAATCGTCTCATGATTTATTTAAGTATTTATTTCATTTATTTATGTTTCATTTTATTTAGTGGTCACAATTTTACGAATTTTCTGACGATTTTGATGGCGTTTTGGTCATTTATTAGAGATCCTGTATTTTACCAGATAACTGGAACAGAATCTTCTGTCATTTCTACAAAAATGTGTCCACGAAAGCGATTCGGAAGAAACGCTCGAATAAATGATGACCCGATAGTGATAATACACATCACTTATTATTCTTTAGATATAGTTGCTAAAAATTCTAATAATTATTCGTGGTTTGCGCCCATTAATTGCTACACTTCGCTGCGCTTGCACTTAACATCAATCGAATCATCGCGCTTACTTGGATTAAAATTAAATTTTCATAATTTATTGCGAACATTACAATTTCTGAGAGGAGGCCTGTGCCCTGCAGTGGGACGTTATATACGGCTGGGATGGATGATAATTCACAGTTCCTTCAAAAAAGTATCATAGACTTTAAGACTACTCAACCGGATACACTCCAACTCCTAAACAAAACATCAACATTATCCGAAAAGCCATTCACCGAACAGTGAAGTGACAAATAAACTCAAGCGACAGAAGGAAACTCAATTTCCTCCGAGGCAGTAAAGCGACAAACTGCTCCACAATGGGAATATCATGGTGGCAATTTATTACGATTGATCAACAAGTTGCCGGGGTTGCTCGGGAAAGAATGAACGCCGGCAATACGAACGGAAACGAACAGAAGGCGCCGAGTACCCACGCACAGGGAATCGCCGACATTCCCAATTCCTCCCGTACAATTCGGAAAACTCACACAAATGACATCGGGGAATCCCTCCGGCTAGACGGAATCGCGCTCTCTATTTCCGTTTCGCGTACCATTCAAATTGCATCCCACTCGGGCACCTCCGCGAAATGTCGCCGTCTCTTTCCCATTCCATTCATTCACCTCGTATTTGAATGGATTTCGAACGTACGTTTCCCACAATTCGAGCACTTAGGGACTCGATGGGGCGACGTTTGCACGCGTCGCGACGTTTTCACGCTTTGTTCGCAAGAGTTCCCGCTGGATGACGGCTGCTGATGTTACGGTCAACGAAACAATCCAGAAAAAGTGAGCGTCATAATGGAACGACGAGCTAGTTTAATTAAAATTCGCATCCGTGTTAGTTATTGAATGGTTGATGGAAACTATCGCATGGCGTGTATCGCGGGCGCCGGTAGCCGTTGTAACGTCTTATAATTGCGGCTCACCATGTGTTGAGCTCTAATCATGTTTAATTATAGCAAGAAGAAGGAGTCATTGCAGTTTATCATGAGATGAACTGTTACAGTTGTATAAATGGCGCGAGAAAATGATGGATTGAGCTAGGTGTACTTACTAATGAAAGTACGGTTATCAACAAAAAATAACTGTAAGTGAAGTAAAAATACAGTCGTCACTCATAAGAGCGGTGTCCTTATAAACTACATCATTGACATCGCACACATATAAAGTCGACCAAGAAATTCCTTTAACACCCTTAAGGTTCAATGTTAGTAGTATAGCTTAAAACATCAAAGGCTGGCTATTTTAACTTACTACAAGTCAATGTGACAATCAGCCTTATAGTTTTTGTTGTGATGTAGGAACTGTCATTAAAAATGGTGAAGAACTTATTTGGTCAACTATGTATACTTTATAGTCTGATGCTATAGTAAAATGAATATGACTCATGTTAGAGGAGTAAGTAGATAATTATGTCGACTACAAAAAGATCGATGCAGTCAAAGTTACAAAAATATGTATACACGACCTTAATGGTAAGTCAATAAAGTTGCGTGTACATATTTTTGTAACTTTGGTCGTGTCGATCTTTTTGTAGTCGTATGCTCATATGATTGTTAATCAACAAGGGTCGGAAAAACGCCCGTCATTTTAAAAACCTAACCCTGTTTCATGCAGTACAGACTTCCTTACAATGTTACAATACGCTCCCATGACATCCCTGGACTGTGAACGAACTTCTTCGACTCCTGATAGTGTTTTAAAATTTGAACATGAGACTAGACTCGTTCATAGGCGTGAGTTATCCGTATTTTTCCACTTTGGGTCCTAAATTGTCGACGTTATGTACTCAAAAGTAAAATGACGGGTGTTTTTACGACCCTTGTTAATCAACTTAGCAGTTCGAGTAAAAAGCAATTCTGTTGAACCATAGAAACATCGATGTGCTTGACAAATTTAATAAGCTAAGCACGTTGCACACAACGTCAAATCGTTAACGTGACCGGTGATAAATATCCAATGCTAATTTATACTACCTACCCTACTAAATACAATGTTGCTACTATAAACGCCATTTAATCTTGTCTACTCGCAGCCATAGTTTTTCTGTCTGTACTTTAAAGGCGCTTGCAACCTTATTAATCCAATGCAGATTAGATCTAGACAATGGTAGGCGGAAATGCAGGAAACCGACCTTTTTGTGCGACTCGCTCGGCTCCCCATTGTGAGAAGAATCTTACTAATTGCTAGTGAAGATCTTCTCATATGCGCAAACGATGGCTTAGTGACTTATTTAATGCTTTATTGTTATGATCGTTAATCACGTGGCATTATTTAAATCGTTTTCCTATTATTTAGTTTAAAGCCAGCAATTCTTGATGGTCATTGTTTTTTGTGGAGAGCGTCCAAAGAGCTTTTAGTATGACTGCCATAGACAATACTGAAGAATTTAATACTAAAACGGGACTTCACTACAATACTTAATGGGTTTGTTTTCTACCCTTTGACGATAACCGACGTAATAATTCAAACAAAACGTTTAAAACACTGAGACACAAATGTTCACAGGCCATTTTATGGCTTAACCAAGTTTGCACGTACGTTATTTTGTGCTCAATCCTATGAATACTTAAATCAGAGCAAAAGCCGTATAATAAAATTATAACACAGCTACACTGTTATTTTCCCTCAGTAATATATTTGTGCTAAGTCAAGTTTATACTAGGTCTTAAACTTAACAAAGTAATATTCGTGTTGCATAAAACTGAAGTCTCAATCAATTATAGAGTTCTGCAATGACAGAAAAAAACGATTGGTGTTTGGTGTCGACAAAAAGAATAGGTAATCTTCTAGAGACTAGGAGTTTTCTAAAGTTCCACGCAATAACAACGACTAGGCGCCATTTATTTGCTACGTTACTTGTTGAAAAACGACTATAGCAGCGTGACAAAATGAAGTTATTATTGTTTAGATTCCGCTAGATTGAACAATTAGCCCGTTATAGTGATACGGGCAAAAAGCTGTAGCACGCCGTCGCTTCAACTTCCCATGGTAATAATTAATTAGAATAAAAGAATTAGCGCTTTATAATACCACGTAGGATGCTGTTTGAATAGTTGAAGAAAAAATATGTATTATACAGGGTAATTTGTTAATAAGTGCACCAATTTTAATATGTCATTCATTATCGTTAAAATAACAAATTACAGAATTTTTCATTATAATATTTATTACTTAATTACTAAAACCAACCCAAATTTCAAAATGTAAAAAAATGAATTCTCGAACAGATTAATCGTGATCTATCAACGATACTGAATCAAATATCAAAATTTGTGCACTGACTAAAAAATTACCCTGTATGTAGCTCTGTGTTGTGTAAAATATGTATGTTAAGTAGAGACACGTTTTTAATCCTAAAAACTAACAGTAATTTAATGCAACAACAAAGTAGGTATATGTTAATGACATAAAAAGTATGTTTTTATTTATTTGTTTTTATAGTATTTCCAATCATTAATTTTCTCGATGACAGCTCCCGTAGAATGTAACTGCGTTTAGTTACGCAAAAATTAACTTTTAAATGAAAGGTATAAAAAATACGACAATTGCCTAATTTTGTTTCTCGATCCCATATAATATTCACCTAAGACAAATTGAGTCCATATATGCAGTATTTTGTTTTAAAGTACGATAAATAATAAAATGTCTGTGTCTTAATAAAGTTACATTCTATGGCAAATTGCCTCTTAACTAACTCAATTTGTCTTATATTAATATTAATATGGGATCAAGGAACAAAATTAGGCAGTTGTCGTATTTTTTATACCTCGAATTTAAAAGTCAATTTTTGCGCTAAACGCAGTTACATTCTACGGGAGCTGTCATCGAGAAAAAAAGTGATTGGAAATACTATAAATATAAGCTTTTTAACAAGTTCTCACATTTCATGACATAAAAAAAAAACACATTGATATATTTATAGACAAGGTTCATCTACCAATAGTTGTTTCTCTAAAATCCTAAATAAAACACATTTCTACGAATAAAACTATCATCCTACGTTTTTCGATTGGTGTCTAATTCAGTTTCACCAGGTTATTAAAACTGTTTGTTATTTTTATCAACCGATTCTCCGCCAACTTTAAAATCAAATTCCTTTACTAAGGCTATTTTAGCTCAGTTATTTATATCACAGACTGTTAATTTTAGACCAGACTTAACAATAACATTAAGTACTCGTGCAAACTGAAACTTACAACAAAGCAAAGGATGAGATAAGGCTACTTAACCCTGTCCTCGTTAAAAGCTGATATACGGTTTATAATAAAATCCAATAAAACATTCGCAACAATTTAAAAGGGAAACGAGCCATAGCAAATACCAAATGGACCGAAGGCAAGTTTGCAACTTAAAAAGATAGTAGTAAATTGCGTTTTATGGCCGGTGTTCTTTTATTACAATCAATATGAGAATAATGTTAAGGTGTGTATAAATTTTAAGAATCGTGTCGATTATGATGCCTTTAATTAATATTTACATGCAATGACATATTTCAGCAACTCAATACAGGTAAATGTGATCATCTCTTTGCAAATAAATATGTTCTTCTACTTGATTACATGCAGGGTCTTCATTGAAGATCAGTCGAAACGATATTATAACTATAATAGCTGTTGCCCGCGACTCCGTTTGCTAAGAATTCGTTTGTCGCTATCCCGCGGGAACTATGCAATTTTCCGGGATAAAAACAATCCTATGCCCTTTGAAGGATGTCAAACTATCTTCATACCAAATCTCATCTAAATCAGTTCAGCGGTTTAAGCCAGAAGAGGTAACAGACAGACAGAGGTACTTTTATTACATTTAGGTGTAAATAAATTTATTAACGATTGGTTTCTGCGTTGTCTTCATCTTGCGTGTCTCTGTATCTATTTCTTCTAGTTTCAATTTAGGTTATTTACTAGTTATTCTTTTATACAGGCTGAGATCAAAATGGTGATGAGTGTTTCTTATTCAGTTAATGCTGGACAATATAGGTGTCCATCCATTGAGTTCGAGATTTCATTCCAAATAAGTATGAACTTCCTACATTTTACTAGACGAATTTTAACAATAATTGAGTTATTGCGTTATATCGTCCAGCATTAACTGAGTAAGAAACACTTATTTTGTATCACCATTTTGATTTCACCCTGTATTTTAATTATGGTTGTGTGTGTGTGTATGTGTGTGTGTGTGTGTGTGTGTGTGTGTGTGTGTGTGTGTGTGTGTGTGTGTGTGTGTGTTGTGTGTCGTGTGTGGTTGTGTGTACACATCTTATTTATTGTCCATTTGTTCTTACAACTATAGATACCTATGACACAAATATGCAGTATCTTTTTTTTCTATAATGCATAAAAATGATGTCATTTAATCTTTGCATAGTTTTTCACTTAAGCCGTACTGGATAGAGACCTTGGACTACTGATTATTGTCATAGAATTATAAAGATCCCAATCATCTCATTAGCCACAGGCGCGGCGCTCGCGCTGTGCAATGTGCTCCAAACTCCGATTAAAAGTAATTTATAACCGATATAAAATATTTAATTCCTTCGCCAGACACATTCCAAATGATTATCTCCGTCGCTGTTAAGTGACTTTGTTACTAAGGATATTTCAAGGGATTAAAAGGTTGCCTCTCTACACGATATCAGGCAATAAAATCCTTATAAATTAAAAATATATAAATACCTAAATTGTATTAATGTCTCACAAGCACATCGATGTTACGGTTACTGTCAATAATATCGATTGTTGGTGTGCGACTAAAAATCGATACCGGTCCAGATGCACAAAAATGGGGCAGAGGAATCGATTTGCCCCACATTTTGGCGGTCTAGCGGCCGCCGGCGACGAGGGTAACGCTCGCGATAAGGGATAGTGCCCCCTCCCGGGGCGGGGGCATTCCCCCTGCTCCCCCTTGATAATATTTACCGCCCCCCAGCCATACTTACGCCCCTCAGTATTTACGGGTTAGAGAAAAACAAGGGTACTCGAGCTTTGGAAGGTGCAACGTAGATTTTAATCCTTTCTGATGTTTATGATTGATGGCGGATTTCGTGATCGGCATTGCGCTGATGTTGATGGATCCCTCCTGATTCCACGCCGCCTGCTCTCATGGCGAGTCGTGCCTCAGAAAACGTTATTACGATTAGCATTCTGCCACTGAATACTAATCCCACTGCAACTTAAAAAAGGAAACATAGCCTAGAAAAAAACGTGTACACTGCACACACTGAAAAGCATAGTCAGACGGTTCGAAGTTTAGTTCTCACTGTAAGATGGGACGTGTCATCGCATACAAAACTGGCACGTGACGGTGCACAGTAACTCTCGTATTTGCTAACCTGAAAATGTAATCTTGTTTCCGCTTCAATTCCATTCTTTTTAATTATTTCGCCCTCACAAGATGATTCTAAGCACGCATTTATAATATTGACCGCAAGAGTTCAAGTGCTACAATATTGAACATTTCATTTCACATTGCTGCTGGCGCCATCTGTCAATCAACAATAAAATTCAATGGTCTTTAAAAAAACTTAATTAGATTGCTTTTAGAGACAGACTAGGATCATCTGCAAGGGTTAATGTAGTTGTAAAAGATGAGTAACTTGAGCGTGTGTTGTTAAAGCGGCGAGTTAGAGTTGTGTTTCGCGTGGATGGTGTTTATTGGGAAGTGAAAGTAAGTTTGTGCTGGTGTAATGTGATGATGGGTAAAGATGTCAGTCAAGTATTGACGCGTGCCCAATAGTCCCCAGCTCGTGGCCGGCGCAAGGTCGAAAGACTAATTATTACTTATATCGGTCCGGCCGACAGCTCATCGGCGCTTTGTAACAGTACAAAGTGTTTTTCAATTTGACGAGAAGAAATCGTTTTGTACGACACGGCTGTGCTACGGTTTTTCGGGTTTCTAAAGCATGACGCAATCATTTCAGAGTTCTAACTAAATAAACCATGAATTCTTATACAGGGTTATTTGTAATTCACTAGCATCCTTTTAACCCTAAACTCCTACCACTTAAACAAATGTTTTTTGTTTTACAGCTTTTGTCATAACTTAATATTTTTGGTGTAATAACGTTTTGAAAATTTGAGATTACCTCTTATTTTTACGATACTCTGTGTATTTGTATGGGGAAAAAAGTGCTTCATTTTAAAAAGTCGTAAAACAAAAAACATTTGTTTGAGTGATAGGAATTCAGGGTTAAGAGGATGTCAGTGAATTACAAATAACCCTGTATGAAGTCTTATGAGACAGAAGCTTTTTACGTGGACTTTAATAATTACTTTAAATTAGCTAATATATTTATTATTAATATTGTATTGTTAATTAGCCAATATGAAAATTTCATATTGGTCTTGATTTTCCTGTCTTAGTAGGTACTTAGGTAATTATATCTTGCGATTATCATTTCAAGTAACCACTTAACTTTAGCTGAACTAAATTATTATGATTTTTGAACTCTAACATTGCTAAATAAACTTTTTGTAAGTTATGTACCTAGGTATATCGATGCAGGCATGATGCTCAAAAGCATCTAGAGGCGCTCCTATCGCCCTTTAAAATAGAATTGTGCTAACGTAGCTAATTTAAAGTACCCTGTCTACAGACTGTACCTACTAACGTACCGAATTAAAATAAAAACCCCAGAGTCGGTTAAAGTATTTATTAAAGCGTTATATTTCCAGTTAGTTACACGTTTGCATCGGAGGAAATTAAGTTTGGGGAATTGAAACTAGTCATTGTTCTTTTAATTGCGGTCAATTTGAGGCGTTCTACACGAAAAGTGCCCGTCATCGTGTGAAGAGGCTTTATCGGCACATCGGGGTGAAAATAACGTATGATAAATTATATATTTTTATTTTATTGATTGATAGAACATTGATAGAAAGTGGAGAGTGCCATAATGACAGAAATAGTAAAAAGTAAGTCACTGTTTATTTCGACTGACACTTATTTAAGCATCGTGTCAGATATTGTCGGATTACCTACAATAGAAAATTTGAAGTGTAATTAAAGACCATAATAAATTAGTTGGCTGGGAAAATAATTTAGGCGTTTTTCTTTTACCGATGTCGTGATAAACAGCAATTAAGTTGCCCTTTGAATTAGCCTATAAAAATTCGCAACTTAGTTTAATTATATTTTATGACATAAATAAAAATCACACTAACAAAAAGCATCGATACCCACCATTCCATCCCTAGCTGCATATTTAGGGAACGCTATTTAATAATTCCATTCGAAATGTCATTATAGATATCAAAGAAAGGGTTGCACAGTGGGCCGACTGCGCTGACTCGCACAAACGCTCTATCTGCATGTGCCCTCTGATTGATGTGCCCTGTAATTATTTAGACGCGTTAATAACACCGCCGACGACGGCCGCACTTTGTTTCCGACGACTTAAGACAAATCAAATGAGAAATTCTATCGGACTCTCAAATATACTTATTGCTTTCTGATGTTTTGTTGATTAAACGAACGCAAATTGTTATTAACTCCGTTTTAATTTCGTTTTTGACGCGAACTTTAATTATGGTCTCGGTAATTTTATTTTGATTTGATCCAGTTTAAATGTTACACGGAATCGCGTTATAGCATTAAATTAATCCAAAGTAAAAGAACGGCTGGAATAAAAATGTAAATGCGCAAGCCACGCCCGTATTGTACACCGTTTTCATAGCGTTAGTATCGTGGAATTATTTACATAAATGGCCGCCATACGCAGATTGTCTTTATGTTTTCTGTGCGTGCGACCCGGCCCCAAACGAATCAGAATATTAACGTAAATAGTAATGGCGGAAAAAAAGCTATTATGCAAATGAAACATTTTGAGGTAAATAGAAACTGACGTAATGCGATGTTAAGAAAGGAATAAGTAATAAATCGTTTTTGATGGCGGCTCGGTTTACTTATTAGATTATTTCTGGTTTAACGTGACTCGGGTAATTTTTGTACGACTAATTTTTATTGAACTTTGTCAGCTTATCAAAATTAAATAAATAAATTATGTTATTATGAATATGACAATAACAATCAGTACCTGTCGCAAAATGAGAGCCAAACCTTAATAAAATATGAAATGATAAAAATCTTCAAATGATAAAAATTAATCTATATTTCCTTTGGTCAAACAATAACTCGAAAACGAACTTTACCGATTTAATTTATCTTTTTATTTAAATATTTCTAGTAGGTACTTAGGATAAGAAATAAACTAGATATATATTCGATTCAAAGTAACTTTATCTCTGTAACTGTAGCTGTAGGTAGAGACTATACTTGTCTTGAACTTCCCGCTGGATATAGAACGGGTGTTGTCCATAAATTTTATCCCTATACGAAGTCGCGGACAAAACTAAGTAGTAAAATAAATGATACTGCAGATTTATTACAAGTATTACAACTGTTTTCATTGAAGAGGGGTTAAAAAACAATCAGCAGTAAAAAGTGCCGCTATATTTTTAATTCCAAATCGACCTTGATCCATAAGGGTGACTAGCACATCACAACGCTATTCATTCAGATCGCAGATATGAATACGTTATTACATGTATTATTACATTTAATAAGTAACTGATGTCGAGTGCCGAATATGCTTACGTCACAAACGGGAACAGAATAATAGAGATCGCTGCAAACGTTTAGCGAACCCTCGAAAAGAGGAATAAAAAACCATCTGTGATGTAATAGCGATATGATTTTGCAGTTTTTACTTTTTTCTATTCGGGCGCATGTTTTTAACACTGTGCGGAAGCTAGAGCCGCAAATCGATTAGACACGTCAAAATTACTGCTTTTTGTGGTGAAAACTTTGTAGTCGAACTTACTTCGAAATGGAAATGTAAATTTAAAATCTATTTAACTACCAGTTGACATAAGTTTAATTTAATACATTTTTTAAAAGATGCCCTTTTTCGTGGGATTTTTGACTGTACCTACTTGCGTTGCTATCCATTATATACACGTATATATTAAATTCCAAGTAAATCCGACCATTGGGAATGGATAACATTTAACGTGTAAGATTTGACTTCAACCAACACACGATCAAACAAAGAAATATTGCAAAGCTTGTAAATTAAATGCAGTTTTGTCATTTCTGTCGCATTTGTAGAGTTTAAGACTTTGAAGTTGAACATCCCCTGTTTCCGTTTAAGCAATTTAATTACTACAGAGATTGTTGCAAAATGACTTGTAATAAATCCCCTTCAAAAAGTTCCATTGAACCCATAAATTGACAAATATATTACTCATAACTTTTTGTACCAATATTATTTTCGTGACCAATGTCTGTAAGGAAAATTTTTCATTATTTATATTTTTTAATTCGATACCTTTTTGCAAAGGAACTCGAAAAATTTGGACATTCGGATGTGGCCCCCAATCGTAAGAATGTGATTAATTAAATAAACGGACGGACCCTTGGTTCCGTTTTTTACAACAGACATATCTCATTTTGTTTTAGGGGAAGTAATTGACTGGTTGTTAATTTTATTTTAATTTTGCGCCGGGATGCTTTCTCGGGCATTTTGAATTTATAAATTGACTCTTTTTGAATACTGCAGACATTTTTCTGGTTTCGATAAATATATATTTAAAAACCTCAACTTAATGTTGACAATAGAGGGGATGTTTGATTTTTTGGCCAATTTACTCTTAATTTAATACTAATGTAATAATTAATACTTAAATAAGTACATTTCTGTTGATTTGGAAACATTACGAAGAAAATTTCAGCACTTCATTTTTACTATTTCTTTACCATATTATCTTGACTTTAAGCTAATATATATTCAATATGAACTGGCAAATAAATACATCAATAAGTGCCTAGTCCCAGTACAATACCTTTACCCAGGAATTGTACCGCAACCAGAACCTAAACTACTACTAGAAAAGCAATGAATATGTCATAGCAACAGTCTAACAAAGACAGGATAGAAACGGTGCTTAATCAAAACAATGCAACATTCGTATCTCGTATTTCCAATTAAGCCTATAGCTATGCAACCAGCAATGCACATATAGGAATTTTAATTGGAAAAATGAGAAGCAAAACGTTTTGTTGTTTGGATCCACCGCGCGGGCGAATCTTTGCGTATTCCAAAAAAGAGTTCAATGGGTACACGTTTGCATTTTTAATTTTTAACACGCATTTTAACGCCGAATTCGGCCGTGTACGTATTTACTTAAAATTTATAAACATGTGGCAGTCAGAATTGTGATAAAATCAAGTGAGATAGAAAACGAGAGACATTTTAAATTACCTAAAAATTAAATCTAACATTACGAGCTGCTTTTAAGATAAGTTCTAAGATTTGTAATGAGGTTGCAAAGTACGCTATAGTTGTTGGCAAACAAGATTACGGGTACATCCTGCTTCCCTGGTGGGCTAAACCGCTTATCATGTATAGGGAAATTTATGAAGTGTCTCTGTTACAGCAGAAGACAAAAGCACCGCACATTATAGCCCGGTTGGTGTTATGTCGAAATTTTATAAGGGACATGTATTGTCTTAGTCTTAGTGAGTTATAGAGCTTGGATTCATAAGCCATAGGGTAGAGTCAACGTAGCTGTTACATATTTTTTATCTTTATTTAGAAAATTGAGATATAACTGCCAATTTTGTGTGCTTTGCATTCTGGCCATTAACTTCATGAAACAAGCAATAATCCTGATGCTGTAACTTGACTGTGACGGGATTTTGAAAATAATCCCATGTAATAAACTTTTAGGAATGATAGGTAGGTAAGTGTAAAGTTGAATAAGATACTCGTAAATGCCGAGGAATCATTTCTAGAAAGTACTACAAAATAGTCTAATTTATATCTTTATCAGCTCATATCTTCTACTACAAATACTCAAGCCGTCTGCCTGGGAACAAAACAAAATTATAATTGTTTGAACAAATGTCTTCATTCATACTTTTACAGATAAGCGCTCCACATTAAAATTAAACATGGGAGTACCGTTTCAAATTAAAGTAGTTTGAAATTTTAAGTATAATCTAAGCTGGATTTGGTATGGGGAGTGAGTGTAACAGGGTTTTAAGCATGTTAAAGCTTAATTGTTTGCTCAAGAAATAGTTTGATATGTTAATTCAACTTCCGTAAGTCGAGATAGTATGGGAGTCGGGTTGTCTGCTATGAGCCATGAAGTGAGTAAGCCGCAGGGTTTATTTCTTAGATTGAACATAAATCAACATTACTTGCCCACCAGGAAGCTTGATGATGTCATGCTGTCACAGTACGCTAGATGATAAAAACGCACAAACAGTTTTTACTTGTCGCGCATCTCATGCCACGTATGACTGTAATTTTCATCTGAAATACTGTGTAGGTATTATTTATTTATTTAGCGTTACAAGTAATTGCTCGTGTATTATTGAGGGAGTTTTTAGGCCATTAAAAGCAATGTAAGTAAACTATTAAAAACATAATTTCGTCTCTGTTGTTTCTGAGAGGTAAAGGTTTCAAGCAAAAAATATCCGTGTTACCATAAAACCATAGGCAGTCGTTGAACGTATGTTTAACACACGCACGCGAGTCTAAGGCATGTTCAAGTTTTGTGGTAAGGCCATAAGTAAGTATTTGTTATTTTGTGTACATATTGCTCTATCTAAACATCTTCATACTAGAGCCCGATATCGATACATTCAGAGTTTGTCAAAGTTTATTTTCTAACTTACAAAGATTGGTGAAAGTAGATACCAATACCATGAATCACGTTCGTCGATTAAAACAATACGGACGTAACTGTATAATATAATTGTCCACGAACAAAATAGAGATTAATCGAAAGCGTAACTTGGCATTTAGGGCAAAAATAGCTTGAAATTGTTTATAGAGTACAGTCGAGTACAAATTTATGTACATTTTTGTACCTTATTCTATACGATAAGGTCAAAATTGTATATAATATATTTGTAGTCGATTGTGCTTCTATATTGAAAGCTAAAAGAGACAGAAATTACAATTAAAAGTTACGACTACTACGAATAACTCCTCCAACAATCACAATATAATAATATTAATAATCCACCATCGAAGATGTAAAATTGGATGTGCATTCGATGCGGAGAGCGCATGGCCTATCTGTTTGGCGAGCCTTGGACGAGGCCTATTTTCAGCTGTGGACGTCTTTCGGATAAAATGATGATGATGATGATGAAGATGTAAAAAGCATACAGGATCATACAGTTCATTGAAAATACAGGGATTACATAATTATGATTATATTACATCAATGGAATTATGTTCTGTCAAAAAACTTAATTAGCACAGAGAAGTGTTAAATACAGTTAATTAATTGTAGCTAAGGTACATTTTTTCAACAGCAGTCTCGATTATGCACCAGTGTAGTAATACGGTAGGAAATGCAATTAGCCGGTGCTCGCCCGCGATGCCTTCCAGTCAGTCAACCATGTAACGCCTTATCTCTGTTGCATGTTTTTTCAATATGCAATCCCAGACAATCGTGCTGCTTTATCTACAATCGGAATTCTCAGCTATTTTTTCATTCCTGCTGTTCTAATTATTGAGTTTCGTAACTGGCTACTGGCTGTTCGTGTCAATTGGCGAATTGGGCCCTGTTTGTGCACATACGTTTGCAGCAGTGGTGGATTAGCCACGTGCTCGTAGCAGGAGTAGCAAATGCTACGGGCCCCGCGCACCCGCGCACCAACGTTTTTGGACCATAAAAAATATCATATACCATTAAATCTATTTAAGTGTAAAAATATTTTTCAAATCAATGAAAAGAAAAATTAGTTTCATCAAAATGTCCCCTTGATAGAATTTGCTACAGGCCCCGCGCTGGATTAATCCGGCACTGGTTTGCGGCGTCAAAGGTTGCGTGAGTTTGTGCTGGTCCCTTCATGAAGTTGGCTAGAGACTCCAGTAGAGCCGACAGGCTGAGAAGACTTTCCAAAAAAAATGTATACATGCATCTCAAACGTATGCCAATACGCCACTCATACTTTCTAAGTCTCATCATATCACCATCTGTCGTCATAATTGCAGACAATGTCTTTTTTTTAAGTCAAATATAAAAAAGTTTAAGTATGTCAAAGTGGATGAGTTAGCTTAAAATTTTATTAGATTAGATGAGACGGCAAACGTTGTTCTGCCATATAAATTACCAAAAAAATGTGGGGTAGGGCTACTCCTACCCTCCATTTTTTCTACGGGTGAAAAATACTTTGGGACCTATTCGCATACCTAACAAAATACAAAAAAAAATCATCGTGACAGGAGATTTTTATTTTTATTTCGGTATTATTTTTAATTTACTTGTGTCTAAAAATGGCTATATCAGACACATTTGACCTGTACATTTGTATACGCTTAGATTTTAAACTCTATAAAAATGTTCATGAAGGTGATAATGATGCGGCTTGAATACAACTCATAGTTTCCAGGCTTCCAGTCATTGCGCCGACGTATTGCTTTGTGCAGGACGTTAGTACACACGGTTGCTAAGTTCGATGAACGGTTTATCGCGACGATATCACTGACATGAGTATTTTTATGATCATTAACTACCTGTAGTTACAATAGAGTTATTCGAGACGGCAGAGGTGATGGTTGCGTGTCGTGAACGGAATATATGGACTTCAGTGTATCACATCACGTAACATTCTTATTGCTTTTTGCTGAAGAATAAGAGCATTCATAATTAGCAAAGTATCATTAAAATTAATTCAAATAATTAATAACTGATTTAATTGTGCAAGCAAATCGTATCACGATAAAAGTGTGTCCGAATTTAATTAGGTAGGTAAATATTCTAAGTTACACATACACGTATATTCAAAATTACAACCTAAAATTACTTGTTGAATAAAAAGAAGCATTTGTATATTAAAAAACATGAAGTGTTTTTGTATGTACTTAGTCTCGGATTCTCTTAATTAATATCAAACAGCATTTTTTTTGTAACACTAGATTAAAATTATAATGTATTTGTGTGTCGGCTTTCCCATTTTCGTGTTAACCGATATGGCAGTATGTCTGTGTGTGATGTTACAATCAAGTACATAGTTAAAATGCACACATTTGAAATGGTCGGAATATTTGATTTGTGTTCTTTAATTAATCGGTTTTACGAATTGAGTGGTAATTCACCGACATGTAGTTTTAATTAAGTAATCATTAATCATTTATTAGATGAATTTTATTAAGTTTTATAACTGCGCGCGATCGATTGTAAATGATATGTGATTATTAATTAATAAGTATGTTTAATTAATTATTTTTAAAAAATATAAAAAATATATTACATTGATGTTATAGAATAATAAACTGTCTACTTATAGGTATTACTAGCATTTTCCCTAATCTTGTTCGTTATATGTGTCTTTAATAATATCTAATACCTTTAAACGAGCAATTCTTGTATATATATAATCAGGATCTCGGAAACGGCTCCAACGATTTCGATGAAATTCGGTATGTGGGGGTTTTCGGGGATGAAAAACTGATCTAGCTATGTTTCATTTTCAGAAAATCGCTTTTACTCGTGTTTTCCGGCTATTTTTGTTTGCATTAGAATACAAAGCTAAATTTCGCCGGCTTCGAGCAAACCAAAACAGCACAGTAGAAATCGGGTGGTCGCGGATCCAGCCGACCTCGGTTCGATTCCACGTTTTTTTTAAGGTTTTTAGTTTTTTTTGAAGTTTATTTTTCATGAGAAAACGTCAAGTTTCTTGTTTTGTGAGAAAAAGTTACTTTTTGTGAGAATGGTATTATAGGGAACGTGCAGTAACTATAGGCGGCAGCACTAATGCGACAGAAGAGACACTATGCGGACAGTAAAACAAACTTATCAAGGTAAAACATTCAAATTGATGGCACCCTTATGGCACCAGTTGGCAGCACCGTCTATGTGCACGTTCCCTATTGGGAGCACAGAACAGGAAAAACCGGTTGTCTGTAAAGTCGGTTTACGGACGATAGTTTAACGTGACTCACCCCTCCACCCCCTCCGGTGTTTTTGTCAAGTATCTTGAAAACGGTGCATCCTACGGCAAAATCAATGAAATTTTCATCCCTCCTTTGGAACCCCCGAACCCCCTCCCCCGCCCCCCTCCCTCGCACATATATAATCAGGATCTCGGAAACGGCTCCAACGATTTCGATGAAATTTGGTATGTGGGGGTTTTCGGGGATGAAAAATTGATCTAGCTTGGTCTTATCTCTGGGAAACCGGAAAACGCTTGGTACCGAGTTTCAGCCCGAGCAGAGCTCGGTCGCCCAGGTACTATTTACCTATAAAGCGAAGTTAATATCAAATCATAAAATAAGGAATATGTATGTATCTGTCAGCCAAAAAAGTTAACCAAAAAAGATTAGTCTGAAACACATTTGTTTAAGTATGAAATGAAAGATTAATTTAATTAAAAACCTGAATGCCACGAAATGAAAGTGCAAAAACGAAGCATACCTTTTAGATTTAGAGACTCCCATGGAATTACAAAGCGGTGTACGGAATAAAGAGATATTTTTTCGTATAAATAGAGTTGGTTTACCCATCTACCCAAATTAAAGCATTTTCACACCAAAATAACTTAATAGAGTAATAAATAAACACAAACTTCCGCGTTTCCGATGGTAAGTAAGCAAAGCAGGGGGGATTTATAACCATTTACTTAAATACGGATTCGTTATACAAAATAAGGTGCGGTTTCCCCTACGTTTGATGTCTTAATGATATCGTGTGATGCATGTGCTCCGGATATGAGAGCCAGAACGATACACAGACGGACAGGCCAATTCTCATGCAATTACTTAATACATTCGCGCGGTTATTCGCCTATTATGCTGCACGTAACTACATATTTGCTGCTGCATATACATTGGACAGGGAACTTTACAAGTAGGTGTATATACAGGCAAGTTAAGATTGTCACTCTTGTTTTTGGTCGGTAGGTACCCATAAATAGAAAGGTTTCTTCTTGGCGAACGGAATGGAACGACTCGTACGCTTTCGTTATTTACAATTATTATTATTCGCAAATTTTCTTACTAGTCACCTCGCCTAAAACAAAAAAAAGTCGAATAGCGAATAAGACGAATATCAAACGAGATAAATAGTGAATGTGTCCATTAAAGAATGAGATCAATTTGAAACTATTCCAATTTGGAAAAATCGAACTTAGAATTATTAGGTAAACAAGAGACGTCCGCTGCTAGATACTAACCGGCCCGGCCACGACTTCGCGCGTTTGGCAAACTCTCCTCTCCTCGGCAAACTCCTTCCTTGCCCGTGGTCCTACTGCGCAGTGCTACTGGTTGTACCAAGGGCAATATTTTTGTCCGTGGTCCTATCAGTGGGACTGTAACAATAAAATTATTATATTGTATGGGCATTGGTCCTACTGATCGGGTAGTACAGTCACTGGCATCGACGATAAAATGTCTCCCTCGTGGTCCCAATGATGGGACAAAACAATAGAACTACGAGAGAAAATAGGGCTAGGAATGTTTGTTTTGTTTGTTTATATGTTGTTTTTTTGTTTTGTTTGTTTATGTTTATGTTTACTAACTATTTACATTAACTATAGAAACAAATACATGACATAATAAAATTAACTTTAAATAAATTAAAACTATAATTAAAAATAATGAATAATTTAATGTTAATTAAGTATTTTATAATGGTTAATTTAAGTGTATTGTTGTGCCCTTACAGGGTTTATATTGGGACATATTTTTTAATTGTAAGACCTTGTAAACATATAAGACAATAAATAAATGATGATGATGATGATGATCCTACACGAAGGGAAATCTTTTTAATTTATAGGTACAGTAGAACCAGGATAAGTGCTCTTAGTACCCTAGTCGAACTACGGGCAATTTTATTTGTCCAGAGTCGTCTAACCTATAGAACCAGTGATTTTCTGTTCGTGGTTCACAACCTGGTGGTTCGTGGGACAGAAAAAAATGCCCGTGGTACTACCTGTTGAACTACAGGTAATGTCTACTTGCCCATGGTCCTACTGATAGGACCACGGACATAAACAATTGCCCGTGGTACTACCAGTAGGACTACGCAGTAGGACCACGGGCAAAGAAGGGGCAAACTTACGATTTATTTAAATGGGCCGAAAGTTGGCCAGGTGCCCCACACGGTGATGTAGACATGACTAAAAAATATTGGCCATAGACCCTTAATTTTTGCCATGTCCACAGGAGAGACGCGAACTAAAACATGGGTGTGACCCTAATATTATTATGTATTATCCCATATTATTTATTTGATCATTCTATACTTAGATCTAGTTTTTGTATGTAATAATAGTTTCGCGATTAAAACAGGTCAAGATGTCATAGTGCCGTAGCTGCTCAAACAAACGGGTTCTAACCTAAGACAAGCATCTAGCTAAAACAGTTAAGACTTCCCATTGCGAATCATATTTACCAACATTAATTTACTTATCTGAAACAATTGCAATGGAATCTACAGCTCTATGCCTATTAAAATTGAGATGTATTTTAATTCAGGGCCGGTCCAGAGCTAAGAAATCAATTATGTTCTGATGTGAAGTAAATCGTGACGGTGCGGTCGGTGCCGCGAGCGAAGCGCTCCTGTAAGTACATTCTTTTTAACCGACTGTGAGGGAGAAATGCAGGGTTATGGACTTACTTTGCTTTTTGAACCCATTGTGTAGTCACTGAAAGTTGAGTTCGAGCAACTGGGAATCTTTACACAGAACAACATTTCTTCTCTCGTAGGTACATAGAGAGGTACTGTACGGTCAAGTGCAAAAATGTGTACCTATCGATTTAATCTTCTTATAATTATGTACCGATACATTATTTCGACGACATAAGAGCTATGGGACATATTTATGAACAAGTTGTATGCATCCATATTTTTACACTTGAGTGTACGAGCATATTTCATTAAAACGACGTAAAATGAGTTGTAAAGCTGGACATACGTTCTACTTCATGCATGGTTGGCATGGTATAACAATAATTAAACATAAACTATGGCATTGAACTTTAAAAAGAAATAGAGTTGTGAAAAAACTTTATTAAATTAGTTTACTTTTTGAAACGTCAGTACTTAATTTACCATAGCATAAATTATTATAGTTACTAGCGTTACCAACAATAGATTGAACTATCGATACTATTGCCAATAGTATCGAGACCTCAAAAAATAGTCACAATATCGATAGGCGTCAATACTATCGATACTATTGCTATTTTATAATCAATACTATTGATGTTATCGATACTATTGACAGTCTTATTTCAACAGACAATTGATACTATCGATAATATTATAATCGATATTGTGACTATTTTTCAAGGTCAACTAGGGTAAAACCGCGATAGTTATCCCACTTTTTGAAATCACTCCATATCTCTTAGTAAAATGTTTTATTAATAAAACCGGCCCGTACTTCGACTTTTCACCGACCAATTTATTAAAAGTAAAAAAACACTTTCTTGGATATTTTCAGAGTACCTATTAGCGATTTTAGCAGACCTCTTCATTTTGTGACATCCATCCCACGTATGGGATAGTTTCCTGATCCATATCAATGCCGTATAGGATAGATAACCTCCCCCGAAACGGGACAGCTATCCCCTAAAAACTTAATAGCATTTTGCCTTCCCATGCAATCACACAGAGACATGCGACTCGGTCAACAGCTGGAAAGTTTCTCGATAAATAATTGAAATAATATAAGATTCATTCGCCAAACTAGAGTAATTTTATGATCGGGGCAACTATACCCCTTGGGCAACTATCCTGTTTTTACCCTATCGATATTTGTCGTTGTGTTGTGTTTCTATGGATAGATGTTGAAACTTATGTTACTTATGACTACAATTCACATGTGACAAGTTGAATTACCATTAGATGCCTTTGCGTGTTGAGTGCATTTATTAGATAATTTATTAGGTACGTGTTTTATCATTCTCATGTAATGTAAACGAACAACTGCAAATGCTAATAAAAAAGTACTCAAGTTTCGGTTAAATACAATATATAAGTACATAGGTTTCGTAATCCTACAAGGGAACTTTATAGTTTCCCCACGTATGTCTGTCCGTCCGCGACTTAGATCATAAACTGGTAATATTAGGAGGCTGTAAAATTTTGCATATACATATATTAATGACGCCAAAAAATTTATACTATAAAATCTCGAAAAAATTTTTTTTTATTTTACCTACCTACACGTATAGTCGAGATTTTTTTTCTCGTTCAAACCCATAGTGTAGGATATCGTGGGATTGGTCTTCCGAAAAATGTATAGGGCCGTTAAGTTCATCTTCCGATTTAGGGATCCCACTGTAAAATATCTATCTATCTATCTATCTATCTATCTATCTATCTATCTAATACCTTTAAACGAGCAATTCTTGTATATATATAATCAGGATCTCGGAAACGGCTCCAACGATTTCGATGAAATTCGGTATGTGGGGGTTTTCGGGGATGAAAAACTGATCTAGCTATGTTTCATTTTCAGAAAATCGCTTTTACTCGTGTTTTCCGGCTATTTTTGTTTGCATTAGAATACAAAGCTAAATTTCGCCGGCTTCGAGCAAACCAAAACAGCACAGTAGAAATCGGGTGGTCGCGGATCCAGCCGACCTCGGTTCGATTCCACGTTTTTTTTTAAGGTTTTTAGTTTTTTTTTTAAGTTTATTTTTCATGAGAAAACGTCAAGTTTCTTCTTTTGTGAGAAAAAGTTACTTTTTGTGAGAATGGTATTATAGGGAACGTGCAGTAACTATAGGCGGCAGCACTAATGCGACAGAAGAGACACTATGCGGACAGTAAAACAAACTTATCAAGGTAAAACATTCAAATTGATGGCACCCTTATGGCACCAGTTGGCAGCACCGTCTATGTGCACGTTCCCTATTGGGAGCACAGAACAGGAAAAACCGGTTGTCTGTAAAGTCGGTTTACGGACGATAGTTTAACGTGACTCACCCCTCCACCCCCTCGGTTGTTTTTGTCAAATATCTTGAAAACGGTGCATCCTACGGCAAAATCAATGAAATTTTCATCCCTCCTTTGGAACCCCCGAACCCCTTCCCCCGCCCCCCTCACTCGCACATATATAATCAGGATCTCGGAAACGGCTCCAACGATTTCGATGAAATTTGGTATGTGGGGGTTTTCGGGGATGAAAAATTGATCTAGCTTGGTCTTATCTCTGGGAAACCGGAAAACGCTTGGTACCGAGTTTCAGCCCGAGCAGAGGTCGGTCGCCCAGGTACTTTAGCTTTAAAGTACTAATTTTTGCTATAGTCAGTGGGGGAAGCTAAACCGTTGAACCTTAAAACCCTAAAAAAAATTGTAGTACCTATGTATGTGTAACGAATTTCAAAGGAAAATTATCACAGCTTTTTAAAGTATCCATACTAATATCATAAATACAAAAGTGTGTCTGTCCGTCTGTTACCTCTTCACGATTTAACCGCTGAACCGATTAAGATGAAATTTGGTAGAGATTAAGTCCCTGGAAAGGACATAGAATAGTTTTTATGCATAGTTCCCGTGGGATAGGGTTAAACGAATTCTTCGTGAACTGTTTCAGTTCATTAATGTGGACCTCCGCAAAGTAACGTCTGATTCAATAAATTAACTTACAGTTCTTCCAAGTGACGAAAGCGAAACACGTATCTGCACACGTGTCCAAGTGTGCGTGAGAGCGAAATCGGGTATGGTCAGCATAAAAGATGAAAATAAATGTTCAGCGTCGTTCAACACGAAGCTTACACACATTCAATCTTATATACGTTCAATTACGAGTAAAGTCCGCTTGCCTTCGCGACTTGCAAGAACTGTATCTGCAAAAATACCATTGGAAATACAAAATAAATATAGGCAGTATAGCAGTAGAAATGTTTCTAATTGTTTTGTATTTCGAATGGCATATTTACAGTATGCTTAGTATAAGTTTTACTTCACCAAAATACTTTTCGATCGCGTTTACGTAAAAATTTCAATTCTATGGAACATGGACGCGCGACCGCGGAGTCGCTGTCCATGTTTCCCTAGTAATTGATTTTTTTACGTAAACGCGATCGAGAAGTATTTTGGTGAAGTAAAACTTATACTAAGCGTACAGGTGTTGTTTAAAAAATCGCCTACTGTATAAGGCGAGGTTTTCGTGCACATGTGGGGACTTACAGCTTGCTTATATACACTCTAAGGGTACCCGACTCATCAGAGCGACAGTACCAGTAATGGGCAAGAACTAATTATGTACATTTTTTCCGTAAACCCAAATTTCAAGAAACTGACACCACATTTTTAAACTATCAATACTATGCTCAGATAACTGATAGTCTAACTAGTAAAGTCCAAGAATGGTGGGCTATAAGGCATTTAATCTTTGCTGTCCATTACTGGGTACTACTGTGCTTAACATGTCCATGATTAGTGCCGTGCCGTCAACTTATTTAAGCGTTTCAATCGCCTCACATTCGTGTTCAAATTTTTAACGAATTGGCTGTAGATTTCAATGGCGATTTCAGTTATTTTTAGAGATTTTGTACTTCTACCAGATAACTAGAAAATTTACCAGAATCTTCAGCCATTTCTACAAAAATTTGTCCACAAAAGGGATTCGAAACATACGCTCGAATAGTGAGTAATCCACCTGCAAAATAAACATTTGTGGCCATAAGGTCTCATTTAGCTAAGCAACGGTCGCCTTTTAAGACACATTCGAATAGGGCAAGTTGTGTCGCTCTCCGTTCAGTTTTATGGAACATTAAAATACTCATTAATGCAAATTGACAACATTTCATTTTTTTAACACCTGAAAATTACTACAGGAATCGAAAGAGTTTCGCCTCCTGAACACGGAAAAATGTTTATTATAATTTATTTCTTCATATTTAAAAAAATACAACATATTTAAAAAACATATGTGTACTTGCCTGTACCTCCACAGAATAGATATGTTTCCTTTACCCTTTTCACTAGAAAAAAGAGCTGTCATAATTTTAAATTTGATAACAACCTTAATGTCAAATTTACATCATTTTTTTTAATAGAGACTCGACAAAAGTAATGGATCTATACCATCGTTACGCTCTTTTAGAATAAGCACATCTTTAAAAAAATGTAATAAATTAATTAATAATCCTAGTGAAAATTTAAAACTATCAGCGTCTTTCTCTTTCCAAACAGTATACAGAGAACGAATAAAATTATAGTTTTAGAAATATGAAGTGTTGTCAATTTTGCACCAAGCACTCCGCTAATAAATAATAATTAATAACAAAGTAAAACGATCTAATTTATTTCTTTTAATAAACTTATTTTAAGTAAACAAAGCGAATGTCTCGATTAATCATTTGGGTAAAAAAGTTACCCTTTTAATTAGCGTTGGGAGAACATTTTAATCTCGGCTCGGGATTACAGACACTGAACAAGGACTTAAACGATTCAGAAATAATAATTCTTCGGAGTATTACACAAGAAGCGTGAAGGATGGTGTCCTTCGCAGGCCTGGAAAGGGGAAAGATTAGGGTAGCCCGAGTTCACACTGCAAGCTATTTAAAGCAATATGACATTATGCTATATAAACAATAAATATGCATGCTATGATAGTAAAATATTGAATATCATGATATAATGTATCTTTTTTTTTTATTTTTATGATATCAAGCACAGGTTTTAAAGATAATTAGAATGTCCTAGAATGTTCCAAATAAATGTCACAATGACAATGATACCTAATTTATTATTGTAATGAGTTACTAAATCACGTGAGTGTTAATTGTCTTTTCAATATTTAAAAATAATTGTAATTAATTCAGATATTTCCATGGAAACATAATAAATACTTAAACAGATCCATCCCTTAAATTATTTTGGGTGCACTTAATCAAAAGTGCCGGATATGGATATGGTAAAATTATACTTCGTTTTTTAGCAATACAAATAAAATAAAGAATCTTGACACTTCTTTTTACTGAAAAATAGTTTTTAATTATTAATGGCCAGTACTTATGACACCCTATCAAAATAAATAACCATATCGCATTGTTATTTAATTGATACGTACTAAAGTATTTTTCAATAAAAAGACCGGTCAAGATTGTTTACTTTATTTCTATCCCTAAAAGAGGCGAAGTAATAAAGATAATAACAAATTGCGTTAATATCCACAATTTTACAGCGTATGTATAATTCATCGATGACGATCCAGTTACTAGTAATGTCGGCGACTTTTATTCACAGACTTTTTTCACTCAAATTAGTCTCTTTCCATGTTCACTGACATTATTAAATTACACGGCAATTTGTGGCGTCCGTCTGTATGGTACATGTGCCAAGGGCCCGACTATATTAACATAGTGAAATATCATAATGGTATACGCCGATAATGGTAGCGGCTGGTATATATTTTTTGTTGTTAATTTTGCCTTCGACGATCAGTGGATTACATTTGTTTCAAATTTTTACTCGTCCCAATCACCATCAAAATTGCTACCAAATATGCACACTGCTAGTAAAAAAAAACCAGACTCTACCATAGATGTACTAAGTCCCTGTTGATTAAGTCGTACACAACATTAGCCACAATTAAGCAACTAAATAAATAAAAAATATAAAGAAAAAAAGTAGTCAATTTTAATGGTATCTTTTTATAGCTTTCTCATCTCTTTGACTGGAAAACGCGGTGTAAACGAAAGGTAACGCACTAATTGCGCTGTTTCTCGCTGTATTGCGGATGAATGGAAATTAATGCCTTTTGGAGGATAACAGTGCTATAATTTTTCCTAAAAAAATTTGGTTTCAAAAGTCTGTTAGGGCAGGTGCGCTTAAAGAGTTGATGTAGCTGTTGCTTTTGTTTTTCCTATTACTTTCTGATTCAATTAAAGAATTTTCATCACACTTGCTCGTCAATGGTGTTATTCCATGCCTGTATACTAAATGTCAAAGGCCTAATTTGTTCTTAAGGGAGTTATGGATTTACGTACAGTTTTTCTTCCCAAGGGAGTTCTAACTTTAGTTTTTAAATTTTCAAACAGACTAAGGAGGTTTCAAGTCAGCCAACGTTATATTTGTATGTTTAAAACTTAGCTATAACCCAATTTTACTACATAAAACTTGTCTACGCTTCATGAAACTTCGTAATTTTCATATTTTAAATTTATATCAAATAGTTTTTTGCAATAATTTTAGTAAGTAAAAAGTAAGTGTTGGCAGAATGTGGCCGTCTGACCATTCGAATTCTAAACACAGTTTACATTATCTATGGTAGATGACAATCTGTATTGGCGGGTAGCCATTATTTATTTAATTCAAGTGTTTAGAGACAAAATAATTTAATTTTGGATTTTTTTCCTCGCAGTGTGATGAAAATCATTGTGTGTATCACGGGCAGTAAGGGGATTACAAACTCGAGTCATTAAAAGCCCTCCGCCTCCGGCGTCGGGCTTCTAATAGGCTCTCGTTGGTAATCCCCTACTTACGGCCCTTGATGCACAATGTACTATTGAGTCTTCGGATGTAATTTGTGAAGAGGTGAGGTAAATATCTTCTTTAGAAGCTAAAGATGAGTCTTATACAACCAATCTGAAATTCCACGGCTCTACTGTATTGTTTTTGTTCGTAGAAAACAGAGTCTTATAGATTTTAAGCTTTGCTGTAAGCAAACAAATGCCATATATTTCATACTAAATACGAACTGAAATATGGATGCACAGAAAAAACACAGAAAAAGACCAGCTCCGGGAATCGAACCCGGGTCTTCAGCATACCGTGCTGCGTGCTTTTACCCCTACACCACAACTGGTCGAGTTTAGACACGAATTTTTTCAATGCATCACACGTCTCAGCTCGCTTAATCACTTCTAGTCTAGCAGTGATACAAGCAACACCTATGTTAATACTCTCAACGAGAGACGTCAACACTCCTTCGGAACTAACCGCTCACCCACCGTTCACTTGTATACTTGAGGACCCGGGGTTCGATTCCCGGAGCTGGTCTTTTTCTGTGTTTTTTCTGTGCACCCATGTTTTAGTTTGTATTTAGTATGAAATATGTGGATTTCACGGGATGACCGTAAAAGTGAAAAAATGGAGTTGAAAAAATAAAAATACAAAAAGATACTTCATACCAATCTTGGTCCGGGTGAGCGGTTAGTTCCGAAGGAGTGTTAACATAGGTTTTGCTTGTATCACTGCTACAAGTGATTAAGCGAGCTGAGACGTGTGATGCATAGAAAAATTCGTGTCTATATCCCGACCAGTGGTGGTGTAGGGGTAAAAGCACGCAGCACGGTATGCTGAGGACCCGGGTTCGATTCCCGGAGCTGGTCTTTTTCTGTGTTTTTTCTGTGCATCCATGTTTCAGTTCGTATTTAGTATGGAATATATGGATTTCACGAGATTTTCATTTTCATTTCATAACCGTAGAAGTAAAAAGATTGAGTTGTAAAAATAAAAATACAAAAAGATACTTCATACCAATCTTGAGGAGACAAATGCCATTTAGCAGGGTGGTTACTTTAGCACGAATAAGATTTCTTATTCTTATTCTTATTCTTATTCTTTATTTCTTAATAACTTTTTTTGATACAATATAGGCTTGCGTTCGACCACAATCACGCCTGACGGAAAGCGAAGATGAGGTCTACAATGGAGGACGCTTGTCTAGTAAATGCTCATTTACCCTAGACTTGAACTTGGCCAGGTTGTTCATGGAACATAGACGCCGGCAGGAAATTCCACTCTTGAGACAAGAACTGAGATAAATTTTGTTTATCAGTGCGTTATTTTTTGACTGTGTGGTGTGCCCCACACTGGCCGACATCAGAGCTACTGGGCGCCTGTTAGCCACTCCGGTGACAGAACTCTTCTGCCAGGTCTGGAGGTCTAAAATTTTAAAAGATTTTTATTAACTTGCAATGCAATGTATGTATCTACATGGTGTACTTTCGTTTGGCAAATTACGTTTCCCAAACTGATTCATTTGGCAAATGTTTCATTTCCCAAATGTTTATTTTTTCTGAAACTGTAAACTATTCAGGATATATTTCAGGACTATTTTGTAGGTTAGGTTAGGTTAGGTTAGGGTTGTTTTATAACAATCCTGAAAATTTTACAGTTTTAGAAAAAATAAACATTTGGGAAATTAAACATTTGCCAAGTGAATCAGTTTGGGAAACGTAATTTGCGAAACATTAGTAAACCGTTTAGTCAACAAAAAGTACAGTCAGCGAAAAAGCTTGCATTGAAAATTTAATTTTCAACAAAATCTTATTCAATTTGCAAACCGCGTCTAAACCTACTAGCTCTTGTTTAAATTTAATTCCAATTTTAATTTTACCAAATCATCTTAGAATGCCTAATAAAGAGGTTGAGTATCTGTGGAGGAGGGACAGCTACTCGTATTTACATTATTAATTTGATTTCCAAGTGGGGGTGGATGCTTCCAAATAATTATTTCTACGTTTTAATTGAGAGCTATGAAATTCCTGGCTCTCGAACTCACGAATCGAGAATTATGATTGCATTGTAATTACAATCAATTCCGCTATCTGAAAATAGATATTATTCGTCTAGTTATCCGAAAGAAGAGATAAGTATTGAAATGATAAACATTTTTGGAGAGATAGTTTTAAGGACTTTCTAGTCACTCGTTCAATCAATCAATCAATCAATCATTTATTTGCGATAAAACATACTTAAATGCATGCAAATACAATTTTAGATGAGACACAGAAAAATATTTATAGTACGAACGAAATTAGAAAATTAATTCTATTTAAATACAATGACAAAGATAAAATTACATTAATAAACTCAATTCAATTACATTAAAATAACAATAAAGTCAAATTAAAAGAAAGAATAAAACTAAAATTAAATTAGAGATGTATTGTCAGCGTTCAAGAAATAGTTAGAAAATAATCTGTGATTAATATGAATTGAATTAAAATATAATATATAGCAATTACTGTTTAAAATTTAAAACAATTCAAATTCATATGAACGAGCGCCAGCTGAATTGGAAAAATCTTTTTAAATTAAGTACTATTTTTTTTAACTCGAGTAAATTTATTTTTATACCTCTAGTGACTCTACGAGTGAGTCTATCAGTAAGACAAAGATTATTAAGTTATTTTTTTTCTAGATGCTTTTTTATAATATGTATGTTAAATCCTGATATAAGTACATATTTTACTAGGTATTACTTTATGCATAGGTTTGATATGCGGTTGTAAATAGACTGTTAGACCCCCACATCCCGGCGTCGTATCAATTGAATGTTTAGCCTAGAACGTATCAATCTAATTCTGCCTGTCATACGTAATTTATTGGTTAGTTTGTATGAGATTTGGAAGTGATGATAATATTAAACATCAGTGCAGCTAAAGCATTGTTCTTGATAGTAGGAAGTGATAGTGATCTTTGAATTTGAAAGGGTTTCGACTCTCTCCTCTACCTATAGCTTAAATTTAATGATAGCTCATCTACACTGCAGTCAACGAGAGAGTAATACTTCTGCACTGTAGTTGAAGAATATTAGAAGATAATAAAGTAACAAACAGAATGGATGAACAATATAATTGTGACTCGACATAGTGTAGTCTTGCTCTTAGCTACCCGTGTATCTATACTTTGTAGTCGTACAAAAATAAAGTACGGGTGAAAATGCTCAACAACTTAACCACATTTTGATGAATCGCATAAAACAATAAAGCCTCGGCAACAAATGGATATCAAAGTATCTCCGGACGCCACCTCAAAAGAACTGCCCGAAACGTCTGTGGTCAATTTATTTACTAGTGATTCGTTATGGTTTGGGCGGATACTTGCTTCGATGATAAATTGTACACCACAACGCTCATTTCTTCAACAATAATGACAAACATACCAACTCCATCACTGACACGGTTGTCATAAGATTCAAAATTGTTTACAACTGTCAAACAAATCGTGAAGTTGTTAGATACTGGCTACGCGGAGAAGACTTTTGAAATTTGAACTTAAAAGTAATCGTCCAAAACTACAGTTTGGAATGAAAGCGAATTGTAATCTTACTGTGGGATCCGAATGACACTCCGGACTGACAAATGATTACCAGTCACAGTTCAACAGTTAATTTGTATGTTAATAATTTGGATTTTATTTGGTTTAAGGAATTTGCTTTAGATAAATGACTTTTACAAACTCAGCTTAGTATTGGGCAAGCTTAGCGTTACTTAAATTTTTATGAATTTTGGAACAATAACAAAATTAAACATTAAAAGTGGAGAAATATACGCTAAATTGCACTCATTTAGTGGGTCGCGACGATCAATCATGCCGGTCGAGTCATCAGACGGTTCAAATGTCAAACGTACATAGGGTGGCAATAAAAAAGAAAAAAATACCAAGTTGCCATTATTAAAAAAGTGACTGTGACTATTTCTATTGTCGATTGCCGATTCGGGATTATTAACTGACTTGCATTTTTTTTGTGTTCTAATATTGATAGATAGGTTTTTCGAGTAGTGACTCTCGATTTTACATGTGTGGGTCCGTACGCGGTAAGTGCCGGCGATTACAATATCGACGAGAAAATATTTGTGTCAAAATAGCACAAAACGATAGTCATCAGCGCTCTGTTCACACGCGAAGTGAAATGTATTGTCTGCACCGCTCCATCGGACTACTTTATTTATTGCTCGTTCTTTTTATTGTTTGCCACTTTTGTTCCGTTTAGTAATTTTTCTTTTCAGCGGATTTGACGACTTCATTATTAGCCAGCGTTGTCTAACTCACGTCATTTACTAAAATATTTCAGCAACACGTTCTCGTAATAACCATAAAAGTTTGCCCCAACCAATACAGAAAGATGTTAGTGGATTGCGTTCAATTTAACGGAATGGATTTCCTTTAATTTTACGATTTCGTTTGCGTGATCTCGTCCGGTAATAATTTAATAAATTCGTCCATTGGGAGGGAGTAACCTTCACTCGCTACAGCTATATATTAATGGTACTATAGTAATCAGTTTTTATTGATTAATTCCTTGCCGTATTCAAATGTGTAGTTACTTAGTTATAAACTTACAGGGTTCGGTCTCGCGTAGAAGTCTTTGATACTTTAGCAAAATAACGTAACATCGCGCTGGATATGACGACAGACGGCACATAAACTTTATTTTAATCTACTATGACATCATATAGGGAAATTAAACCCAGCTTCCGGTCATCATACCATGTTTTTGAATACGCCGCCGGTAGTTGACGTATGAGTCGAGCGTGCCCGAGTGTGCCCGAGAGCGGCCGATCGTGCCGGCGCCGCGCAGCGAGATCGCGTGCAAGCGCACAATATTCCCGGAGTCAAGCCGCTCGACGCTACCCCATATTTTAACAACTGTCCTAATGCATCTTGCAATGTTGTTTTTAACTGTTTTTGCCCTATTATTGTTTGTTCTTTTTTGGCATGTTTACTTTTAATTTTTGTATGTTTCGGTTTTTGTTGCATTATGTATGTCCCTTCATAAAGGGAATACTTACTTACTTATTTTTTTTTTGATTGATCGCGACTATGAACTTGTCAATTGTGTGTGTCAGTTGCCGTTTGAATAGAGTGAGAGCGCTGAGATGAACTAATTCGGACTGGACGTTTTTTATTCGGTGCATGCTTACCGACTTCACAACGTAGGAAAATTTTCCACTAATAGTCAGATTGCATGTAAATTTATCTGTGTTTATGTTTATCCGCCCGTGCAGTGAGTAGTCAGTCAAAATTTTTAAAAATTTAAATTTTCAACGAATTGGATCGATTTTTTTCTTCATTTCAGGTGCCTGTCAATGAAAGCGCCAGACAGGTATGTCGCTATCTCGCTCGCGGCGCGCGATCGGTTTCGTTCGGCCGGATTCGGTTACGTTCGAAAACGTACGAGCGGACTCGGCCGCTCGGCGGTCGCTCTCAGGCTAAGGGGGTAGCCTGGAAGACCTCGACACACCCGCAACGCAGGATATTAAACTCAGTATTTTTTTCAAAGAAATGCTTATCAATGTTTCATTTCGTGTTTATTAATTTAATTTTGCGAAATTTCATGCATTAGAACCTATTTTCCAGGTAGGTCCCATTATTTGTGCCATAGAATTTGGTGTTGACCAATCATCGTCCAATCTGATCAGTTGGTGCTCGATTGGAACATTTCCTCATTGTGTTTTCTTATTTATTGGTGTGATTATTTTATTTAACATTACTGTGGGTTACTTGATTGTTGTCGGTGTTTTGAGTCCAGGTTACAACCCTAGCTTTAATTCAATGATCAAATCCTGACCATATCACAGATAAATTTACAAAAACCTATTCCGTAGTTTGAACTGCATTGATTACCTATTCGTGTTTAGTTCCTTCAGCATGACACTTTATTTTATTTTAACCCGATAGATTAATTTAATTTGTGGATGTTTTATTTTGGCTTCTTCTTAGGTGAAAGATTAATTTAATAACTGTACTTAAATTGTCGTTATCTACTCAATTTTTAGAAATTCTATCAACACAGTTTCAGAAAAGTCCATTCACTGAATTGTCACTTCGGAACCGTGCACATGGGTAAGTGGCACCAAATTATTTTTGGTCTTCAAAACCCTCTCAGAATAGAATGTGTACTACACTACGCATGGGTAATAACGAGGCCCAAAACTGTTCGGATGACAAATGCGTGATCATCATCAAATCGTAAAGGATTTAACGCCTCTGTTGGCACGCTTCTTTTGTTGGCGTCATAAAGCCGACCATTACCGTGTTTGATAAAACGTTGGCCGTACAAAAAGATACGAGGAGCTACCGTGGACTCCCCACTGCGAGGCCTCATTGAGCCCGATGCCATGCTGTGGTTCATATAAATGGGAATGCAAAGCATAGCGGTCTGATTCTCGCGTTTTTGTTCCTGTCTTGTTAACTTTTTTTGTAAAATTTTGCATCAAAATCTTAAATCAGTTTCGCGGCGTCATCAAATTTTAATGATACTTCGATTTTATTATTACATTATATTATATTACCAGTCTATTGATATTTGTTTATTTGTATACATTATTTATAATCCGAGAGAGTCCCAAGGTATTAATCTATCTAATGGAATTCAAAGATTTCTGTCATCTCGAATTCTTTTCTCGTCTAATACTTACTCGAACGGTAGCGCTCCGAGTATTAAGATAAAGATAGAAATACGTTAAGATTAAATCGACTGACGTATTAATTTTGTTCTTTTTAATATTGATACGGCTTCAATGGGAGTCTTTGGTAATACGCCGGACTATTTGAATTTAGAGAAAACGAGCTGTTGCCCGCGATTCCGTCTGCAAAGGATTCGTTTATTGCTATCCCATGGGAGCTATGCAATTTTCTGGGATAAAATCTATCCTACATCCTTTCTAGGATTTCAAACCATCCCCACACCAAATTTCATCTAAATCCGCTCTGCATTTAAAACGTGAAGTGGTGACACACAGACATACAGAGTTACTTTCGCATTTATAATATTAGTAAAGACTAGCTGTAATTAGTAAAGTATCTCCATACCAAATTTTACCTAAATAAGTCCTGCAGTTAAAGTGTGAAATGGTAACAGACAGACAGAGTTTCTTCTGCATTTATAATTAATTGAAACAGAATCTAAACCATATCTGATCAATATATCGTTTTGCAAACTCCAATAACAAAGCCCAAATAACACCCATTACGTGGAAAACTTATGACGTTTAAAACGGGGCGTGGGTGCAAAACAAACGGCAATGGAAACAAAGGATCCGTTTACATTCTAACGCCTTTTAAACTAACAAAGGCCGGATTCAAATAAACACTAAATCGTTAACCCTTTGACCGTCCGTGGGCAATTTTCAGTTCGGAAAACGGAATGGAAATGATTTTCTAAAGGGTCGCGCCGACACCCTACCTGTGCTTCTGACGTAGCGTCTATTTCCAAACCTCTTCGTTTCACACTTTTGGGGGAAATAAGTACGTAAAGAATAATTGGATAATTTATCTCAAACAATCGTCATAATCATCATCATCTCAGCCTATATACGTCCCACTGCAGGGCACAGGCCTCCTCTCAGAATGAGAGGGCTTGGGCCGTAGTTCCCACGCGGGGGCAGTGCAAATTGGGAATTTCACACACACCATTGAATTTCTTTGCAGGTGTATCCAGGTCTCCTCGCGATGTTTTCCTTCACCGTAAAGCTCATGGTAACAAATGTGATATCGCACATAAATTCCGAAAAACCCAAACTTGAGAGGCCATTGCTCAAATCGCTACGCCACTACGGCTTTTTTAACTCAAACAATGCTTACAGTAGAATGAAAAAAAAAGTGTAGGAAGTTTACTATGTACCTACAATACTTCATCACGTCAAACAAAAATTAAATGGGTCCTAAAAAACATCGGATAAAGTATTATGTGGCTTAACCCTTAATTTTAGCACTTTGACGTAACAAAAACTAGCTTATGCTAATATAGTTTTCTATTTGTGAAAGAACTTTTAAATCTGTCTTTCAGAGATTACTTCTATGTCACCAAACTTACAAATAAACAATAAAAAAAAACAAAGTTTATCTCTTTATAATATTTGTTTTAGTTTAGAATAATCTAAAGTTATGATTTAAGCATGAAAAGAAAAGGTGGCTTTTTAACATAAGAAAGTAGCTGTTCCCGCGACTCCGTCTGCAAAGAATTCGTTTATCAAAAACAAATTCAAATATTTTTATTTCGGACCATAAATAAAATCCATAGTGTTAATTACAAGTTTACAAGTTACCTACTTAAATATATGGTTAGTGACATATCTTGACACATTTATCGCTATCTCGTGGGAACTATGCAATTATTCTATGTCCTATCCTATGTAACAGACAGACAGACACACACTTTCACATTTATAATATTAGTATGGATTCGGGGTCTTGGAACTGTTTCATAAATTTAAGAGCCATTGATATCGTTCGACATATATCGTGTGGTAGCGAGATAGCGGCTTGTTTGTTGTGAAACCATCGAGGTGTCCGTCTGTGCGCCTTTTGTGCAAACTGTGCCGACGAGCCAATCTGACACGTTTTGGAAAAGCAACCCCTATAGAGAAGTTATATTTGCTACTATTAATTTAGTCTCGATTTGAATTGATGTTTATGTACTATGGCATACTAATCAATTATACACCTATAATCTATTTCAAATATCACCGATGAACAACTTATCTTGGATTCGTATCGTGCCGTCCCGTTCACACTAGTCTAGTAGTATCAAACTGATGAGCGAAAGAGAAGGCACGTTACGAAAGTCGAATTTCGATTTTTGTAGCAGCTGCCCTGGCTACAATGTTTCTATTAGATTGTGATTTACAAAAAGGTAGCTTGGGCAGGAACCAACAATACTCGTACGTCAGTTGTTTAATTAATAACAAAATCTAAACTTGTACAAGTGTAACGTTACTGATACAAGTGTAACGTTACTGAATAACTGACAGAAACACAGCCTAAGCCACTGGAGCAAGCGACTTGAAATTTGATAGACATATTCCTTGAGGGTGGTAAAGGTGAACTGAGAAATTTTCGAAATTCTCACGGGATAGAATAGAAAGTTAGCCAATTTTTTTTTGCCCGGGGAGTAAAGCCGCCGCATAAAGCTAGTCATGTATAATACTTATATAATAAACAGGTAAACTGAAATGAAAAATCTATATACATATAATAAATCTGTAACAAGTCGGTGTCTGTACATTGAAGATATTTGAGAAAAACTGTCACTAGGGCTATTTATTAGCACAATAGAACCCAAAACAATGATTTTTAGAATTATTGTCTGTTTGTCTGTGCGTTTGTGCGCGCTAATCTCAGAAACGGCTTAACCTAGAAGGATGCGGTTTTCACTGATATGTTGGTATTTTCTTGGATTAACATTTAGTGTTTGTTTCATTTGAATCGGTCCACAAATAAAAAAAGATACGTCTATTTTAAGAATTTATCGAACAGGTTTTTTTGTTTGAACGCGCTAATCTCAGGAACTACTGCTCCGATTTGAAAAATTCTTTCAGTGTTAGATAGCACATTTATCGAGGAAGGCTATAGGCTATATATCATCACGCTAACACCAATAGGAGCGGAGCGGAGCGGAAGAATGTTTCAAAATCGGGGGTTTTTGAAGTAAAACTTCTATAGGCACGCTTGACTTGGGAGTACGGTGTTGAATGTGAACGCGGGTGTTCGGGGGGGGGGGGGGGGTGCGGGGGGGGGTATTTTTTTTATATCGAGGAACTAAGGAGAGCCATAATTGATGAAAAAAAAATTGGATAAAAAAAAATAAGCTGGCCAAATTACTAATTCCACGCGGACGGAGTCGCGGGCAAAAGCTAGTAGTAAATAATTAGTAGGTATTTAGAGTACCCCTAACATGCATAATCGACCAAGAAATTCCTTTACCCGTTAAAGTTCAAAGTCAGCTTAAAACATCAAATACTATTTCCACTTACAAGTAAATGTGACAATTATCTTTATTTATTTTTTCTGATGTAGAAACTGTCATAAAAAGTGATAAAGCACATGGTGGATAATACCGAGATTTATTTATTTATTTATTTATTGATACACCAACAGTGTTTACACGGAAATTACAGTGAATAGTTACAACGGTTCTTATTCTATATGTAACACTAATAACAGGTATATACAACACTCAACGTAAATGTTATTTAATTTAGACTATAATAGACTATGATAATGATAATAGTTGACCTAAAATTGAACTATAAACTAAATTTTGGAATTTTGCAATAAGAAATGGCTAATTTTTGAAATAATTCAACAGTTTTTGTCTGAATGATGTGTATGAATCGTTGCAAATGTCAATGTCATGTGTTCCAATTTCATTATATGTTCTCATTATACGGTTCAGAGGATAGAATTTACCAAGATTGGCTCTGTGCTTTTCTGTAACGAAGATGATGTTGATGGGATATCTCGGGATAGTACGTGGTACCTTTATTACTTAAGTCTTTAAGGACTGCTGGCGCAGACAGCGTTCCATGCACGAGTTTGTGGAGGGTCAGTAAGTCCGCTATCTTGCGGCGCTGTTCCAGCGTGAGAAGTCCAAAGTGAGACAATCTTACGTGATATCGAGATGCCATGATACTAGCGAATGCAACTACATCCCATTTAATAGTGACTGGAATGTACAATGACAATGAAGTGTAAGTCTCAATTACATACTCTTTGATAAACTCTATTCTAATTATAACTTATAATAAATCTCAGTAGCACGTCAAACCGCTACAAACTGGTCCCCGAAGCCCCCATGAAGGTGCTAACGTGCGCACCATGTGAGAATCCTTGTGTTTAATGAGCCCTCTCGCCAATTACGTCATGAATGGCCGGTGCGTTGCTCTGGTCACTAACCGCACTCACCCACTTGCGCGCGGAGGCGTGATGAGAAACGCTATGAACTTTCCCTCTCATCACTATACCCTAACTGCTCGAGTTTCACACCCCCTATCCCATTCCCTCCTACCACATCTTCAAGTGCGACCAAGAGCGCACCTGTAATCTGTGAAGCTACAGGGTTACGATGATAACGCCCATTTAAGAATCTTTAAAATTCTCAGCCAAAAATATAAACTGGACTCTAATGTTTGCACTTAATTCAGAGCGCTCAAGACAAATGAATCTATAAAATTAATTAGACAAGTAATCGAAAACTCGAAAGAATTTCTTCATCTCTGCTGGGGGGGCCGGAAACAAATGAGGGGCGGACATTGAATAATTCGATTTCCTTATTTGTACCAATCAATATCTTATGAGAGCATTCGATATCGTCTGGCGAATGAGATGTTTGATGTCGGATATTAAAATAATATTTGCACACAATATGAAACACGATATTCGTCTCGCCTCGACTTATCTTATTCGGAGAACTGAAGTCAGATTTTGCTTGCTAAAATAGCTTTAGATAAAGTTTTCTGAAGTAATACTGCATCTGTTTGTCAGTTATATAATTGACAAGCAAACTCAGGTGCAAGAGCACGATAACTAAATTTCTAGTGATCCCCTCTAAACAGTTAAAGGGTGGCGTGGCTTGGAGCGTGCGGTGTAGCGGGCGGTGGTCGCAGACGGCATATTAGTAGGTATAATTGCATTTGCTACCGAGCGCACTGACGTTTCCTTCAGAGAGTATCTACCGCTGAATCTATGAAGACAATCGAGTTACCAACATAAACCACCCTCTGGAATAAGTTGCCACTGATGAGAATATTTCGCTTCTTGATTGAATTCCTGACATCTTCGGGACCAATTCCGGCCGAGTCACAGGAACGAGACTGCAATTAAAGCGAGGACTTGTCTGGGAGCACATGAAAAATAAAATTAATCGTAATCTTTTGGTTTCACGTTAAATTAAAGAAGCGCAACGCAGTATCTGATTAATTAAGAAAGAAACTCTGTTGAAATAAGCTCATATTAAATTTTGTTCGTAATGCTGTCGGGTACTTATTTAATTCCGGATATAAAATTTCTGTGATTGAGCCCCAGCGGGTGGAGCCGAGGGGCGTGAATTCCAACAAAATTAGCACCAGGGGTCGAAATAAAAAAGCGAAGGAAAAATTTAATGAACAGGAAAATGCTCCTTTTTGCAGCTATTCCATCTATTTATCTACATCGGGATGCCCATTACCTTGCTAAGAGAAAAGTTTACATTTTTAATTTAATGATTCCACTTTGTGGAAGTTGGGCGGGTTTCAGCGAGATCTTAATTTGGGGATTTCTGAGGCGTCTCGTTTTGTAAATATTATTCCTTTAATAAGACCTCACGTCGAGGGGTGCCTTCTGAACTCCGTGATTATGACTCTCTCGCGAGCTTCATTTTGGACCTCGTCAATTTGATTGCCGCTAATGAAATTTTTCCTACTCTCTTTGCCATTTTCTTGTTCTTGACAGAATAATTTTCGAGAGACCCAGCATTTCTTGTTGTCACTTGCACGTTCTAAACGATTACCAGAGCCAATTTGCTAACATTTAAGGTGATATTTTTCCTGTTCGTTCGTATGTTTCACTTTTGCTAATGCAATTTGTTACTTATCTCATTTCTGGGCGGGCAAAGTGCGTGTCCCATCTGTACCCAAATTTCTAAATCGTCAAGTCTCAGCTGCGGTGGTGTAGGCGATGACGTTTCGCTCTTAGCGGTTGTTTTAAAATTGAATATTTGATGCGCACTCCCTCATGACGAATCCGCGGCGGGCGGAAAGTGCCCAATTCCGCGGTGCGTAATTTTTGAAATGTCTTTGTTAACGACTGGGCCCATTACCCTCAATTCCCCGTGTATCACTTTACAATGCTCATAATATAATTTTTAAGGATCATTTCGTCCGCAGCAATATGAACGTTATTTTAACTGGTAAGTACTTGCCAAATGAACGAAATGGAATTTGTATTTTTTTATGAAGCCCATTTGTTATCCCGTTGGACAAAAGCACCTCTCATAAAGTGAACCATTTTGTGTTAAATAATTAAGTTACATTAAAACATGATAATCTTTGGTTGCGTAAAATGGTTTACTAGGGTAACATCAATATCTATGGATTTCGATTGAGCCGATTACTAATAACCTGCAATATATCTATACCGTTATCGCGCGCGACTGCATGACACTCACAGGTTCCCATTACAAACACAAATGGTAACAGATTAGTTTCTTTCTAATTACGCAGATAAGCAACTCCAATAACGGTTGGTTTATCGCATTCATTTGTTCGAAATCTAACAGGAATTTTGCATGTTGATATGTGCTCTCTTTATTAGTCGATATTATGTTTGCTTTCTGATACTGACGGTTGTGTTTCGTTAATATTAACAACTTAATGATAAATGTATTGTGAAAACCGAATGTAGAGTAGAGATAAATCGGAATGAATAAGCGAAAATGTGCGGTTAGATTAGGACATGTAGCTATTATGGCAATTGCAATAAACACTTTACCTATTATGGGTGTGAGTGATGCAACTGTGGATACGTAGGTAGGTACTTTAGATTTTTTGTTCTGTTAGCTTAATTTACCTAGTGAACTAAAACAATTACTTTGCTCACCCGCGACCTTACAATAGTTACGTTTATGCAAGAAATGTGCGTTCATGCAGTTCCTCCACCTCCACACTGTACGAACACACACAAATCACATAAACCCAACCTTCACCACCACCAAGCTACACTGACGCGTTTCGAACTCAACCAGAGCTCATCTTCAGAGTTACCACAACCGTATGCTATGCTACCAAACGTTAAACTAACAAACCAAAACAAATGTTTTAACTTGTCACTGTAACTTCTCAAGTACCCACTTTATTTTTCTTATTCTCAAACTACCCCACAAAAATTAACATCAGCATCAGCATGAGCATCCAGATAGATCGAATTTTGCAAAACATTTGTTGGAATCAAATCATTCATTGTTAGATTCAGATTCTTATGAAGTGTTACATTATTGCGGCAAGGGGTTGCGTCTGGATGCTCTGGAATGCATGGAAATAATTAGGTACAACACTATGGGGTCTATTATTAATGAACAGGTAAATTTAGTATCTTCTCCTTTACTGCGGCTTGGGTCGAATTTGAACAGTTAGTATTAATTAAATATGCCTTATAAATAAATAAACAAAAAAAATTCAAGGTAGTTTTAAATATGTCAATAAAAGTTAATTTTTGTGGGGTAGTTTGAGAATAAGAAAAATAAAGTGGGTACTTGAGAAGTTACAGTGACAAGTTAAAACATTTGTTTTGGTTTGTTAGTTTAACGTTTGGTAGCATAGCATACGGTTGTGGTAACTCTGAAGATGAGCTCTGGTTGAGTTCGAAACGCGTCAGTGTAGCTTGGTGGTGGTGATGGTTGGGTTTATGTGATTTGTGTGTGTTCGTACAGTGTGGAGGTGGAGGAACTGCATGAACGCACATTTCTTGCATAAACGTAACTATTGTAAGGTCGCGGGTGAGCAAAGTAATTGTTTTAGTTCATTAATATGGACCTCCGCAAAGTAACGCCTGATTCAATAAATTAAATAATTTACCTAGCACTTATGAGAATTATATTATTTTTTTCAAAGATTTCGGAAGCAATGTTATTGGCGTAACATTATGCCTTTATCAATTCACAAGTCCGGAAAATTACGAACTTAAGTTCAGTACAAACATAAAATGATGTCATTTTTGCTATCTGTTAATGTAAAGCACATGATTGGTTGATGAACCACGGGACTGGCTAGTTAATAATTGTTTTAGACCAAGCGTTGAATAAAATTATAATTAAAATAAGACGCAGGATGAGTTTTTTGTTTCAAAACTAAATATTTACAACGCAATTAATCCAGGTTACAATTTATCAAGAGTACGACTAAATTAATTTAAACTGCTTTATTAGCATTTAGACTATTAGGATAGTGAGATAAAGGTGGGTACTGGGGTCGAGGGGTGGCTTTTTTACTAAAACATCTGTTGTGAGCTGTGCATGAGTTTTTTTTCTGTTTCAAAAGGCGACATGATGGATCAGTTTCAACACGCAGTCGGTCCCTTTGTTGCCGGTTTATGGCTTTGTAATGTGTTTCTTTGTTTGTTCAGTACGTGTTACAGTCGCTTCCGAACTTTCTGGAAAATTACTACTTTAATATGTATGTACTAGCTTATGGGCGCGATTTCATCTGTAAAATCTGTCTTAAATCTTTTCTACCTCTGAATCCGATAAAAGTCCGTCCAGATTCAAATACATTTCTTCATCTAATTTCTCATGTTACTTCTGAGTAGCAAACGCACTGGAAAATTGATAAGGTAATCAGAAATTTGACTCTTGTAGACAGAAAACTGTTGCTGGTATAGTTGGGGTAAGAAAAGGTTCGTCACTTTTCGGCCTTAACTCGTTGATATAGAGTCGAAAAGTGACGAAACTTTTCTTGCCCCGACTATACCTACTGTTAAAATGCAAGCAGGTTTTAACATTAGGATAGGATTTTGCGAGCTTTAGACCTTGCGAGATTTCGAAACCGCTGAAAAATATTTTTTTTACGTTTTTAATATCCATGGGTCCGCATTTTTTTTTTAATTTCCAAAAGCTGAATTTACAAAGATATCCGATTACTGTCGAACTTTAAATTTCATGAAAATCGTCTGAGAAATGCGATCTGAACAGCCGGATGCTGGCCATTCGCTGGACATATATACGAAAGCTCTGTCGAAAACATGCAATCATGAATTTGTAAAACTGACGGTAATAATACTACAAGAAAAAATGTATAGAGGGGATTACGTTTCCAAATTCAATTACAAATGGATTAGCTAATTTCGTAGGCGACAACATTACACACAGACACAATGGACTACAAAAAATGCCCAAATATCTTCAAGACTTTTGTGTAAGTGTGGGAGTGTTCTCTAAGAGCAGGCTCTTCAAAACCACCGTTGCGTGTTTTTTAATCGGATTCGAAACTAAAGTTCACGTAATCTTATCTTTAGACCTTTTTCATATGGCATTGAAAGCCATGTGACATTAAAAGATTTGGAGACGGGTAAAAAAGCGTACTTCAACTTTTAAAAATGCCAAGTCTTGCTGAATGTTTCTTGCGCTAGTTTTTTCGATTTAGTCCCGAAGAAAGAAAGCTTTTACTTGGTATTTGAGGAGAGGCTCCGAGTTGCGATCTGAATGAGAACCATTCGTAAAGCAAATATGATGGAGGTTCGCGTGTGGGAGAGACCCAAGGGTTTTGATACTTGAAAAATAACGGGGCCACTGGGTATATTAGTATGTGGGGTATTTCTATAGTTGAATTAGATTAATTTTTGTTGAAAATTTAATTTTTAACACAATCTTTTTGCTGATTGTCATTTTTGGTCATCCAATCTACATGTTATACGTCCATGAGGCACATGTGCCTCATGACTCTATGAACGTTTCATGTCATTGTTACTATGGGGGGGGGGGGGGGCGTGTCGAAAGAACGCCGCACATTGCTTCGGGACAGGGAATCTGTTAACAAACATGCAAACATTGCAAGTTAAATTAAAGCTTGTAAAGCTATAAGCGGAAATTTTTCCCACGCACGACGAAGTTATGCAACCAGCTTCCTAGGACAGCATTCCTGGATCGATGCAGCTTAGAGATATTTAAAAAACGGCAACACACCTGTGACACCCTTAGTGTTGCGGGTGTCCATGGGCGGCGGTGATTGCTTCCCATCAGGTGACCCGCATGCTCGTTTTCCCCCTTTCATGTATAAAAAAGTATATAATAGTTATTAGATTACGAGATTGCCTATTGTTTATTGGTTGTGACAAAGTTAGAGTGAGTTGAGTTTCTTAATTTTGAGGAATAAAAACACAATGCTGCCAGCCGTTCTTTATTCAAATAAAAGCCACCTTTTGTCTTCCAAACAAAATTGTTAGACAAATTTATACTAACTGTGTTTATGTACTGAATGTAGTCTTTCTGACCTCATCATTTCAGTGGTACAACCGTAAGCATGAGAATACCTACCTACTGAAATCAATGGCTCTTTAATTAAGCGAATTATACTTAACAACGTAAAGTTATAACAAATGTACCTATCTCAGGGTATACAATCCCTTATAAAAACTTACGCATTTCTTATTTATAAGTTCATGAAAATGCTCAAGACTAGTACAGTCCCAGAGAAAAATCTCGGTTGTAATTAGCGTGCCTGAATAAAACACGCGTAATCCGTGCCGGGCCGAACGTTTCCGAATGAGCCCGAATGATCACGAAGCCAAAGCGAGTGTTTATTTACATGCGACTCCGAGGGCTCTCCGCTCGTGAGATTGAGAGTAGAGCTAGAAAAGTGAAAAAAGTGTTGTGATTTTTTATAGTCAAAAATTATTAACTACACATAAACAGGACAACTCATTTAAATTGGAATACTAGATATCTTCTCATTTATTGACTTACAAAAACACAAGCATTGCCGCCCATTGCCATACAAGCAGGCCCTTATTTCGTTTGAACACATAATATGTCACTGACAAGTCGGTCTAAATTTTGTAGTCAATTAAAAAAAACCGGTCTTTTACGAGTCCGACTCGCGCACGAAGGGTTCCGTACCATCATCTATAAAAACGGCAAAAAAATCACGTTTGTTGTATGGGAGCCCCTTAAATATTTATTTTATTGTGTTTTTTTTAGTATTTGTTGTTATAGCGGCAACCGAAATACTGAGGCACCGACTTCAAACTGGTACCTAGATTAAGATCAAACAAAAAAGGTATTATTTTTTACTTTTCAGTTTTTTCGGCGGTTTAATTTTTTTGTTAAAAAGTTTTTTCTACTAATAAAACCAAAATAATACCTATTAGGTAGTTCACAGGTTTGTCCAAGAAAATAATTTCAATGATTATTCTTGGCCAGTTCTACAGAATTTCAAGTGCACGCAGACGCTTGAGTTAGAATTGGCACTTTACATGCGACCACTCTATCATATGTCTGCGTTCCATACAAGTAACTTTATCGTCATTAGTTTGTATTACGTTAGCATTTTTGTATGTGACTTTTTTCTGTTTTTTTGGGCTGTATAAAATAAAATATCCAAATGGTTGGTGTCCCCTATAATGTTTGGTCGGTACCCCCGAGTTGGAAAACAGTGTTGAATGTTCGTACTGCGTCAACGGCGAGTGTGAGCGAACCTTTACAAAGTGATGTTGTTAATGTTGTGTGCTAGCTACCTTACATTTGACAATGACAATAAAAGTGATGATAAAAACGGGGGTAGTTGTGTGTCGCTGTCAGTTGCGTTGAGTAGCCGCGCGACCAGGGCGGCAGCGCGCAGTGCGCGTTTGGCAGCCGCCGTGACGTGATGTGTGACTCCGAGAAGAAGGGCTACGGATTAGCCCGGAACATGTTGAGTTAAACTCGTTTTAAGACGTGAGTGATCCGTTTATTTTCACTTAGAGCAGTTGTGTTTCACTAAAAAGTATTAACAACAAAATCAAATTTCGTCCAAATTTATAGTTCGATTTCGCGGCATCGAATGGTGAAATTAAAACCCACGTGTCAAAGTAAGCCCCCTAATTTATTTTAAACAGTATCCATTTCCTCTTTGCAAACAAAATAAAAGCAGTTATAGCGGTTACAGAGGCGAAAGTATATTGCAATGGTGTATAGAAAAAAAAAGAAACGAGCGGCAGTTTTGATTGATCACCTCCTCGGAGCTGTTTTTTGTGTGAAATTAAAAACACGGAGTGGGCATGCGTTGGATTGAAGAGGAATTTCATTCGCTAATAAATAAGGGACGGCTTTGTTACTGAAAAAGAATCGGAAATCAATTTATTTTCCTTTTGACTGTACACGTGGACACCGGTATTGCATTAACAGCGTAAAAGCTACCCTGATGTGCTACAAGCGCTTTCTTTATAAAGTATTATACATTTAGCATATTAGATCGACTCTGAGGTTAATAGCTCGAGACTTTAAGTTTTGGTAAATAAATAAATTTAAATTCAAGATTTTTTTGACAGTATTTTTTGTCGACGTACTTGCATAGTAATCCAGACTACATAATCAGTACCAAATTTAAAGCAATCCCATCACTACAAGTGATTTGAACTTAACAAACAAACTTTTAAAATTTTGTAAAAGCTTGTAAAAAATTGATAGGACAGGTGTTATAGTACGTGTGCTAAAAAAAATGCTTTATTCCTTTTATTTGACCACTGTCACTAGATCCTACCAAGTTGGAAACTGTCTTACCTATCAATTATGATTTAAATAAATCAATGGATCCTACATAGGATTATGCGCCCACTCTCCCCACTTCCACCACCGCTGCAAGACAATATTAGCATCTAAGGCACCAAAGTTTAAAATGCAGCAGCATTCAGCCTGTGTATGATGCTTTATTACTTCATAAATACTTATAAACGCATTTGAATGTAAAACGAACAGAATGAACATCAACAGAGAAACCGCAAGTGTACCACAAACGAGTAATTAAACCATCTATAATATATTAACATTATGCATGCTGTATTCATGGGAGACTTCGTCGAAATGCTAGCGGGAACGGGGAGATGTGTAACACCCAATACCGCAAAGGTATAGCGTAATAATAGAAGCTGTTTGGAGGCTTTATGAACGATCAAAATTGCAAGAGCACGTGTATAAAATACACTTTGCAAAGTAGATTTAAATTTTAATACAAAGCTTTCAGAGGGCTCCAGTGGGTAATGTCTTCGCGTTGGAATTGGATGGATCTCGCGCGTCAGGACTGGGGCGCCGGAGTGTATTATCGCCTTATCGCACGAACTGGCGCCCGATCGTAAACGGCTTTTAGTTCGGAGCATCGGCGTGAGAGAAATAACTAGGTCACGAAAAAAAAACATATATAAAAAAAGTGTTATTCACACAATTTTGTTCTCATTCTACTGTTTATCCAGTACGAGTGTGTTTAGGCCCGGTTAGCTTATTTTTTAATCAGATGCAAGAAGAGCGGCTTAGCGGCTGCTCCGCCCCGGGAATATCCACGCTAAGTGCGCGGGCTGGAGACTCAGGTGTCGACTGCGGCCGATTTCACAAGACAATGCTTAATAATTTCATTTCGCCATTACGGCGGCCATCTTTGCGAGTCGCACAGTTAGAGGGCATCGGCGCACCCCTCTACAGCAATTTGCATTGTAACCCGGACCACGTAGAAAGCCCTAACTGCCATACCACCACCTCCTAACTCTTGAATATATAATTTTGTTGCTTTTATTAACAGCAACTTTGCGTGGGAATTGGCGATAGCCTTCCGCAGCGACTGTTTATTGTGGACGATAACTTGCTAGATTTATTTTATAGTTCAGAGACTTTGTCCTGCAAGGGTTGGTTCAGGTTTACGCGGACGCTTTTATAATGCCAATAAACGGAGCCAATGCACGGAGCCATTAAAATATTTGCTGGATTTATTTGACAACTCGCTTGTTCTGAAATGTTTATTGGATCCGATGATTACATTGTTGAGTAAATGAAGCTTTAATCATTTAAATACCACCATTTGCAAGGAGAGTGGGCGCCAGAACGTTCGCTGGCCTAGTAAATAGACCGAGTTTTTTATATTGTTTCTAACATTGTTTAGTAGCTGGGTGGTAAAGTTTTATTTTTTTCATAAGTACCTACGACCTACAAAGTATAACCAATAAAAGGACTATTGCCACAATAACTTGAACTGTGGAAAATACAAAGGCACCAACAAACGGCGAGGTGTAACAGAGGTAAATACGAAATTGATCTAATTGGAGTTCCGGGCGCGGGGCCCTAATGTAAAAGTTACTCAAGACGGTTACAGCTTAAAAAGTTTGCGATGATGGTACCCATAAATTAATGTGTTTGCATGTCCCCATTGCCATTTAAGATCGCTTTACACTTGTTCAATGCGCTGGCAGAGTTACTGTCTAAATGTTATTCTATTTTTGACTAAATACTTGTCCACTTATTGTTATACATTAGTCAATTAAAATTGTCAGAAAAAAAATCGTGCGTGCAGCTCCTCCGCGCGGAAGAAGTGAAACTTCGTAGTGTGGAAATGAAAAAGGCACTTATACATCAATATGGGCGTTATTGCAATAACTTAAAGAACTAAATTTACTTATGCATCTGTGTGTTTAAATTACTCACTAGATGGCGCTTTTATCAAGTCTCATGCAAATTAGCGAAACAAGTTACGTAACTCGTCGCTAGATGGCGTTGCTCTTCGTGCGCACGTTATTTTCAATAATTTTCCTTGATTTTCCGTAATTATCAAAGATATTCAACACTTTTTTTTACTAAATACGTTTAAAATACTTTATTCTACGATCTACCATTAAAATAGTTTTGATTTTTACAAGTTTTCATACTAAATCACGCAATTGTTTTCGATCGCATTGACGAAGTTTTTAACATCCGTTAGTATAATTATATACAATGCGAACGTCTCGTAAACGTCAACTTGCGTTGCGTATTTAACGCAACGCTTGTTGGAAGTCGCATTAGAAGTTTCACTTCAAAAAAAAATATTTTCAACTTTTTTTTATTTTAATGTGACCGGCGATTCTCTGTCTCGTCTTATGGTAAGGACAGCTGACGTTGAAAAACCATGAGCTTTACTTTGAACAAAAACATCGTGCGTGAGGAAACCTGCACACACCTGCAAAGAAAATGAATGGTGTGTGTGAAGTTCCCAAATGTTGATCTTTGTTACGGTTAGTCAATGTGTTCTTTTTGTAATTCTTGTCCGTTATTTCTTATACAGGGTGTCCCAAAACTCAATGATAACCTGGTACCGAGCGAGAGCTCCAGTTATACCAGCTCTGTAAATAATAAAACCGGCCAAGTGCGAGTCGGACTCGCGCACGAAGAGTTCCGTGCCATTATCTATAAAAACGGCAAAAAAATCACGTTTGTTTTATGGGAGCCCCCCTAAATATTTGTTTTATTTTAATTTAATTATTTATTTTAAAGTGAATATATATTTAACTAAATATTCAGTGAATATTTCAAGCGTGTACCTGTTATCAATATCGAGCAAAAACGAGCAAAAAATCACGTTTGTTGTATGGGAGCCCCCTTAAATATTTGTTTTATTCAGTTGTTTAGTATTTGTTGATATAGCGGCAACCGAAATACATCATCTGTGAAAATTTCAACTGTCTAGCTATCACGGTTCCTGAGATACAGCCTGGTGGCAGACGGACAGACGGACGGACAGCGAAGCCTCAGTAATAGGGTCCCGTTTTTACCCTTTGGTTACGGAACCCTAAAAATGTCTTTTAACGCTTAACTAAGGCATTGATTCGATTTTTCTTATTTTTTCCAGAACTGTTAAAACTTGGCTTATCGCCGTTCGCTTATCAATATTCAATACAACCTACTAACTTGGAGCTAGCTATTCAACACATCACTAGGATAGTGTCGAACGGAACAGTGATTTCAAACGATACCACCGGTGTGTCGTTCTGGGGCTAAATTCAGGAACGGCCCAACACGGTTTGCGAGCGGTAATTCAATTGTTTGGGAGAGGATAGGAATGGGCTGAGCTTGGGATGAGCTTTATTTTCCTTGTTAATTCGTTTGTACATAAATAAATAAATGAGTAAATAAATAATTAAATAAATAAATAAGGCTCATCCCAATCTCAGCCCAAACCTCTCGCAAACCAGTGATTTTTTGGCGTTCCTGAATAGCAGTTCATCCCTATCTTCTTACAAACGATTGAATTACCGCTCGCAAACCGTGTTGGGCCGTTCCTGAATTTAGCCCCTGGTGGTGTCGAGTGGAACGAACGCCTCTTGCCTGGTACCAAATTATCGTTGAGTTTTGGGAGCCCTAACTACATTCCATTATGATCTTGGCCCAAACAAACCCAGTAAAGTGGCCGTGCGCGAACGAGTTGTAAACCAGAACAGTGATCCGGGAAATCCGGAAATATTGGGCCCCAGTGCGGAATAAATTGTGCCTCTAATTCTAATGGCGACTTTTAGGGGAATGCATAATTCCATTTCGTGTTTCCAACTCTTTAGGGGTTCGTAATATCGACATTAATTGGGTTTGAAAGGTTTCTTATGAGGGAAGTTTTCGAATATTTCAATTTATTCGTTTCGGAGGCGGAGGCACTGTTCTTTCTGGGATTTGAGTCATATTTATGTTTCCACTGTTTATCTATTAAACTTGTTTTTGGAGTAATTAAGATTAATATTCTAGTAATTAAGATTTTCTTGACGTTCTAAATGTTTCTATCTTTCAGTGCGCCCAATTTTACATTCATTATAGGTAAGTAATCCTTTATTTAGTTTAACCTGTCCTGGTGTATGTGTCTTTCTGTTATCAATCCTTGAGAATTGAATTTGATCCTTTTTTAGTGCTTAGATTGACTTGAAATTTGGTACACAGATGCAGTTTGTACGACAATGCAAGTACTACAGCCACAATTACATTTTGACAAAATTCATTTTGAACGGTATTATTTTTGGTTAAAATTCAAAATGGTCAATTCAAGCGTACGATTTTCCATTTGTACCATCTTAATGATGACAGTAAATCGATTAAGAGCATCCGCAATAATTATCCCACTTATTAAACACTTGCGGTAAGTGTAAACCAAGTTTATTTGTTTCTAAAATTACCACAAAGCGGATTGAGTGCCATTATCCTGCGTGAATGAGTGCAGGACATACGGGCGTCTTGTGCATCAACACTTGAGTTGCTTTTGTCATCACGCGTCGGGTTTCACACACGTGCACTTGTATTATGAAATCGAACTTAAAATAGTCGTGGTGGTTCCTCCAAAGGCTATGCGTACTTACATGTACGTACATTACACACCATGGCGATTTTTCCCCTAAATCCATACTAATATTTTAAAAGCGAAAGTGTTTCTGTTTGACAGTCTCTCTGTTACCTCTGCACGCTTACACCGCTGAATCGATTTAGATGACATTTGACATGAAGATAGTTTCAGACGTTGCAAAGGACAAAGGATACTTTTTATCCCGGAAATATGCGTAGTTCCCGCAAGATAGCAATAAACAAATTCTTTGCAAACTGAGTCGTGCAACAGCTAGTATGCAATAAAGACTTAAAATTTATTAGTAAGAAATACAATTTTTTGTTTCATAATTCAAGTAGTTAAAGATTTTTTGGACATAATAATATCGTGAGCAGGGGCACGTCCGAAAATCTTTAGTAATATATAAACTAATGCGTAATTAACTAGGTCTGTCTGTCTGTTACCTCTTCACGCGTAAACCTTAGGTTTAGATGAATTGCATAGTTCCCACGGGATAACGACGAACGAATTCTTCGCAGACAGAGTCTCGGGCCACAGCTAGTTAACTATATCTCACGAGTCTGCCCGTTTTCACGAGTCGCCAGTATAATTAGAATATTTAGACATCAATCCGTGGTTTTTTTTAAACGCAGCTTTTCAGAAATTGGTAGTGATTTTTAGGTATTCATTTTGGGACACTTAAATTGGGATAAGTATACTTATTTAAACTGTCAAAAAAACGAACAAAGTATTTTGAGATGATGTAAAAAAATATACGTTTTTTTAACTCGTCAGTAGGTATTTCGCTGAGCTCGCGTCGTCACGGAGTGGAAAGCTAATAGTACCGCGCGTTATTCGCGCGTTATAATTAGTACAAATCGTGTGCTCCGCGCCGCCTCGGCGCAGACTTACTAATGCGCAGACGTGGCGAGTGTAAGGCTTTTTTATCCGCGTATAATTAGTTCTTAACCCACTAAAGTTATTTAAAGTACTTTTTGCGTGATACACCTACAAGCCTACGGTGAGAATAGACAGTCAAACAAAAAATTCAAAATATTTGTTTTTGCTTCTATTACCAAAACAATTATTGCATTAGGATGATACTATGATGATAAATTATATATTTTTTATTTTACTTTGCTATATGTGTAAGACATAACTTTATCCTCGTAAAGCCCACGTCAATTTATGACTAATATTTTAATTTCAATCAAGAAAAGTTGACATTTGGGTTGACATGTGTACTAAATATAGTATGCTGAGCCTTACGAGTTATAGTTGAAATTTTATAAGCTGGATCGTTTACCATTTGAGAACTTATCTTGTAAAAACAGCACTGATCTCTTTTGTTGAAGTTCTCTAAGTCACAAAGTTCAAATTGCAAAACCATGGCACATTTGATAATGACACCTTTTCAACTATAACCCTGCTTACGAATACCTACCTAAGTGAGTTTACTGAACAGTTAATGGTTACTTGGATATTATAAAGTACCTACCTACATTATCATGTATGAGTCACTGTTTGTACCAAAATTATTAATAAAATGCAAATTGTTTCCACGATGAAAGGTTATATCTTGGGGTTTTTTTTGAATATAGTGACTTACAAATGTATATTTTCTAAAAACTGAACTTCATGTCGATGACGGCATAAAATCATGCCAAACTCTTCTTAAATTCGACAAGCGTCACCGTGAAAAACGGGTCTAAACATTACACCGGCATCTCACCATGGAATCCAGTAATCTCGCGACTTAATAGATTCGATAATTCATCGCGACGTCGGAATCGATACACAACGATTGATGGCACTCGAGATCGAGACGATCGAGACGGGTGAAACGTTCCCATTGCTTCACGCTTGCTTCGCTCGCGATTAATTTAAATCGATTTAAGTTTTAAAAGCCATTTAATTTCAATTACAAGTGGTTTTTCGGCTAATTGTTTATTTGGATGGTGTAGTGGTAGCGCAGCTGTATGCGATGGAAATAAACGTTATGTTTTTGAATTACATTGTGTGTTTTTCAATTGTATTAAGTAGATAACTTTACTGGGCAGTAAAATGGTCTAAGTTTTTTGTAAATTTTCACGCGTGAGACATTAATAACATCTCTGAATATGTAAAAAATAATTTCTAAAAAGCCCACATGACATTTAAAAAATTAAAACAAACTTAAGAGTTTTAGGGACTTGTCAAACTTATTTCAAAACTTTTGACCTGAAAACTACCGTTTCAATTTGTTTAACTCTTTAATCAGTCGGATTTACAACCGTCAACCCCCGAGTCTAATTAATTATCAAAACTATTATTATTCTTTATTTATTGGAAACTGTGAGTCAAAATATTTATTTTTGCGTCATTTTCCCACCGCCCAGTCGCTGGTAACTCGAGCCGCGTCGCTAAGCGATTCGGCTTGCCTTCCTTAGCCTAAGAATTCTAAGGTTCCGCTCACAATTTTGTTCTTACAACTGCTAGTTGAAAGCTAAAAACCAGCATTAATTTCGGTCACATTCCATTCATGGGTTCATTGACGCTACGGCATTACTTCTTAAATCCAGCAAAAAAATTGTCATTTAAATGTTTTGGTGACTCGCTTTGAAGATTTCATAGTAGGTGTAACTTCAAAGCTAATAATGATAACGGAATAAAAGAGTCACAATCAATTTAATAATGAAAAAACTATTGGAATTACTTTAGGCCGACTAATTTGAGACGCCGTCATGGCGGCGAAAAATGCAAAATCATTGTGGCGAATGAAATTGCACCCTGGAGAATCGTTTAGGTTAAGTAGTTTATAATTAACAACGGAATTTAATTACTTGAAAAAACTACGGCTACCGTAGTCACAGATCAAACGCGTAAATAGGCCGTTACTAATTATCAGTCGAAAAAACTGTTGGATTGAATCCAAACATTTGTCTCCTAACGAATCGTGTCGCGGCGGCAGCGAGTCAAAGCGGCGTGATTCGGCAATTCCGATCTGACTTCGAATGCTCGCTGCCCATTCGTTCCCTCGGCTACGCCTACCCAATAAATTAGATGCCTCGCGCAGCATACCGCATAGTTACAAACTAATGAAATCCCAAAAAGATCTCAACCCATTTTCTTAACAAGTTTTCCGAAAGAGCACACGCCTTCAAAGATTTTACCCAGAGAAATTATTTCGCTAATAACGCTTTGCGCTCACACGGGTATGTTATGCAACCATAGGAATTTCATTAGATACACACGCGTCTGTTTGTTAAGACGCTTTCCATTGCTAAAAGTTTCTTGAGGCGGGTATAATTCCTTTGTTTGTTGTCGGGGGTGGCGGCCCGCCTCTTCCACTACGTTTTCTAAGTCATCGGGTCCAATTATGCCCCTTTGTAGGTTTTGATATGTAAATTCGCGATTTTATTAAACAAACCGTGATGCCATTCGGGGGCAGCGAGCCGGATTAATAGCTTCTTCAGATTTGTGTAATCGCTTTCTCTTAAGACAACATCAGCGGGAAGTCGCGTGGGATCAATTCTCTTTTAAGTGTTCCAAAAAAGCAAACGCACCCATTTGGTGTTTTTAATAAACTACGTGCTAAAATATATTAATTTATCAAAGTGACAACTTTGGTCTAAATTAAGTGCACAGTGGCTACTTTCGTACTCATAAAGGAACATAAAGCGTAACGACATCATCGTGGCGATAAAGGAGAGAGAATCTTTGGCCAAACCATTCTAGTTTTTTGCTAGTTCTTCACTAAACTTTTTAGGTAGTTGACTCTTATGTTGATATCGTCTTGCAACACCCGTCAACTTTGAGTCAATGATGAGTAAAAATAGTAAAATTAAGAAAACTTATGGGAAATCGTCGATGCACTATTTATATGCCTATTGACATTTAGCGGTGAAACAGCGTGCCGCGCATGCCTTCGGTCACCTGCTGCGGCAACGCGCCCTGCTCAAATTAATCTACGCCCGTAAACATAAAACTGGCATAACAACCAAACTACCCATTCGATTTAAGCTTAATTTTTACCCCAGCACTATTAATAATTCACACGGGATAACGCCAACGTTTGCACCATATTACAACGCGTAAATTAATTATGTCGTTCGCTTGTTTAACTGCGAATCAGATGAGTTTTATTGACAATATTGTTGGCAAAGAGCAATTTGCGGGATGGCCACATTGACGCCAAGTGGTCACCAAACAGGGGAGTCCTGAGGGGGCTAGCAGCCAGCAATTGTCAACTGCTCGTATTTAATAACGTCGATAGTGGTAGTTATCCGGCAATGCATGAAATGAGGAGAACAACTTTTAGGTCAGTAACGATAGGTACATAACCTAAATATTGCATTGAGATTTAGGATTTGTGCATAAAAGCACTAGTTACTTTAACAGTTTTTAATGTTTCATGTTTAATTACATTAGACTTATGTATTTGATACGGTTCATGGTCCTGCGTATGCATGGTTGCATCCATATGCAACTGCGTCGAAATACGAGTAACGGGATCTGATGAAAGGTAATCACGTTCTACATCCAAATATGTTTAAAAGCACTGCTTGTCCTAAAATAATGCTCTTTTACATCTTCCAAGTTTACTAAACTATTTTAAGAAACAAATTATTTCCGTTAACATTACACGGGTAAATAGTTTCTAGTAAACCGTTCAAACAAACAAGTTGAGCTCACCGCTTTGGCTTCTGGTGTAAAGCCTTGATAAATAGTAGCTAAAGCCTAAGGCCTATTGCCTCATGTAATCAGTTCTCAATACATCGTCTGTAACGAGAGCAATGCATTGTGATTGTTTATGTGGATCTACCACTGCATTGACTAACTGAGAGAGCTGCAAGATACTCGTATTTATATGTTCTCGAGGGTTTAAAACCGTGTCTCAGGCGGTACTATCTCTCTAGCCACGGGCGTTCGGAGCTCTCTCCACACCTCCACAGCGAACTATCAGCGCCGGTACATGCAAATGTTTCCATCGCATTACTGTAACTCAATACGCGCACGAATGTACACAATTGCATTTGGGGTTGCATTGAGGAGCTGACACACCGGCGCTATTATTGTGCAAACACAGGCTTCCGTACGTGTGGGCTGTGCCTTATGTCAAAGGTTTCGGCATAATTGACAGATTTTGCAATAGTTTATATTGTTGATTAGGTCATGTACGTTTTTAAATAACTGAAAATCAAGCAGTAAAATTGCTGTATAAGGCTTAGCAAAATCCGAAGTTGGGATAATCAGAATTTTGTCCCAATAAGTAATAGCCGAGTTTTTGTAAAAAAATAATTTTTAATGGAAGCTTTTTCGCTGACCGTACTTTTTGTTAACTGTACTTGCATTGCAAATTTCAAGTTGATCCGACTACTGGAAATAAGTTGAATTCGACTTCAAAGATTTAAACCAAACAAGCAGGGCAAGTTAAATAAAAGCTAGTAAAATTCGAGTAGGTCGTACTTAAAAAGTGAGTATACATTGTATCCACGATTGTCGACTGCGTGTTTCATACATCTTTGGTTCTGTTAGCCAGTAATGGACACTAAAAGCACGCGCTGTCGCCTCGAATTAACACAAGCTTTTGTTATCATTCAATTTGATTCCGCCGCCGTCGGCTGTTTTATTATTTTAATGAGCCTCAATTTTCAGGGATAATTGAATGCACGTCGCGCTGCTTCGATTATTATTTCATCAAACGTACATTGCTGACAGGGTACAGTCAACAACAACAGGGATAGAGTAATCATAAGCCGAAAAATATGTAACTTTCTGTAAACGGCAATTGAGGAAATGTCGTATCGTCAGTACTGCCTACTTCGAGAAAAAGTTTTAATTTACCGCGTAATTTTTGGTAGGTACTAAATAAGTATACGGCGGCTGGCGTCAAGGTCCGGTATAATAGCAAACCGAACGATTCAATTGCCCAGCGTATTTGGATTTCCGCCAAATATTGACTGACTGCTGTCAATCAGCTGTAGTTTGCATAGATTAAGCACCTATAGGTACCTAAATGGAGCAAGTGCATTTCGACGTATTAAACTCAAACCGATTTTGAGAATTGTGAAACGTCAAGTATACTTATGGGTTATGTATTTGTGATATTATCTTCAATAATTGTTTAGAAAACGTTAATTTTTTACATAAAACTTATCAGTGATGACCCCTATCTCACCTGATGGAAAGTGCAGATGACGCCAAGGGTGTGTCTCACCGGTTCTGTAACAGGCTATTCACTCTTGCCTTGAATTCCTGAGTTTTATTAGGAAAGATAAAGTGAACAGATTTTCTGTTTTTTTTCCCTTTCCGCTTTTTTTCGCTTTAACGATTTTTTTTGTACTGCGCCTAACTAGTAGGTAGAAGTACATAGACTAGAGGAAAACTAGAGAATAGCAGAAGTGCAAAATAATAGCATAACTACATTTCACTTATTATTTTATATAAGCTAAGATAATTGTAACGATACAGACCAACTTCGAGCAAAACAATACTCAATTTTACAATCTTACTTTACTTCCCCGTATTCTTGGATTTAGAAAACTTCAACCAATTCCGTGTTTTCCAATATCTACCATTTTATTTCTGTGTTTGCCAAACCATTCGCTAGTTCAACCCCACCAATAAACAATAAGGGACATTGGAGTGAATTATACTTGCTTTTATTTCGCGTCTAACTACAGTTATTTGTATTTAACGTTGGCTATAGTTAGTTAGTTGACTTAGTGCCGCCGGTTTAATTAAAGGGGTGCGTTGTGATTTGTGACAGGAAACGTGGAAAGTATTTGTAAATAATAGCACTAAGTACTAACTCAATGTTAGTGCTGGCAAAAGATTCAGAACTATCCAATTCATGTGGATCGAACATTAACTAAAATATTAGAAATTGATCGGTATCAATTATGTAAGTCTTACCATTAAATTTTCGAACTTTGAATTGAATTAGGTATCTTTTAAAACCTCACTTTTCGGAGATGAGTAAATAGTTACAATCGAAGGACCAAAGATTCTCTTACGAATATTACTGCATTTTACAAGCTTCTGTTTAATCTGTCGCGTTATTATGGGTATTTACCCATAATATGATAATTACGTAAGTTGAATAAAGATGCAAGTAAGCATAGTAGTTAGCAAAAATGCTGTAAGTACTGAAATTTATAAAAAAAATGCTAGTAAATGTAATGGTATCTACCTACAGACGTCGTGTAATTATAAATGCAGTTACACACACAACTGTTATTCTCTCGTCATTTTTAGTAGTAATGTAACGGCAGCTGGCCACGAGACCTTCCCGTGAGTGACACGCGGGCGATTCGGGCGACCGCAGACCGCAGCACGCGCCGCTGATATTTTAGAACACAAAGCCTGTGGCAATCACACTATTCGCAATCACATCACTCACATCATTATTCAAGTGTTACTAGTTTAATGTTAGCTGGAAAAATTGATTGGAGCTAGTTAAACAAAACCACTGTTTTCATTATAAAGAGTGCCCTATAGATCCTTTCCACAGTTGTTTTTTTTGTAAATGACATGATGTAGGTATGGGTCATACACAGACAAACAATAGTTTTCTCTCCTGTGGACATATTATTACCAACTCCGAGTTAGTAAAGTTAAGATTTCAATGGGCCGAAGGTTGGCCAGGCGTTCTACATACCGATGTAGAATTGACTTAAAGATATTAGCTATAGATCCTTAACTTTTGCCATGCCCACAGAAGAGACGCTAACAATATAATGTGTGTGTATGACCCGTATTTCATTATTGCAATCACATAACTAACAATCCCGTTCATCGTCATGTCCATCATAAAGATACGGTGCCTCGAGCTCAAAATAATCTTGCTTGTTACCTAAAAATTGTTAAGATCTTATCGCGGAATTTCGAACCTTGCAATGCATTAGCCATTTAAATTGCACGCCGCCGCATGCAAACGTTCATTCGTGGCCAGTTGAATGCCTATGAACTCTTTAAAGACAAACCTTTTCGGTTAAAAAACTGTTAGCAAGCCCGAAGAGTAAGAGCTTCGTTTTGACAGCTCTCTTCGCGTGACCGGTGTGCTTAATACGTTTTTTTTTCTCATTCATATACAGGTCGAGCAAATTGATTACGTCTATTAACTTGTTTCTCCAAAGTGACAGCCCTGGCTATTAAAGATGGCCGCGGTTAGATTCCAATTTTGAACTTTCGGGATCTGATAGTGGAATGGCTAATTACGGAGTGAGGAAGAGGGTTATTAACAACTTATTAATGTCATTTTTTACCATTAAGTGGTTCCGCAGGAACTAGATGTTATGATACGGGAAGATCTATCATTATCATGCTCGTAAGGAGCGGTGAAAAGTGATTAATCACATTGTTTAAATTACTTTAAAATCTATATTGCAACATAAAATGTTAGAACGCGTCCACGTCGATGCAATTAAAGGACATTAATTTAATGTTTTTAATAAACTTTTTCTAATAATCTTTTGTCTTTTATCAATGGTGTTTTTTTTGTTAAATGCAAAACTTGAATTAGATATATGATTAAAATAGATAGATTAGATTAATTGGTTTCTGTTTGAAAATTACATTACATTCTGCATTTTAAATGTTAAAAATACCTACGATAAATATAAAAAAATACATTAAAATATATGAAACATAGTAACATTTTGTCAGCTAATAAACTAGCTGTTTCCCGCGACTCCGTCTGCAAATAATTCGTTTATCGCTATTCTGCGGGAATTATGCAACATTCCGAGATAAAAACTATCCTATGTCCTTCCCAGGGTCTCAAAGTATCTCCATACCAAATTTCATCCAAATCGGTTCAGCGGTTTAGGCGTGAAGAGGTAACAGACAGACGACACACCTTCGCATTTACAATATTAGTATATAATTACAAATATATTTCTCGAAGTCCTAGGTATAAAGTTGAGTAAATTAGGTTGGTTACATTTCTAAGCCTAATCAGAGTAAATCTGCTACGGTATACGGATATGGTGCATCTGTTTTCAGTTTCGTTATTTTTGGCAGTCGAATGTTTAACTTAAAAATCTTTCGATATCAGTTCATAAGTAAGGCAAGCTAATCATAACCCGGATGTAGAACACAATAGAATGATTCCCACATGCCTCCGACAAAACAAAACACGGCTCAAACATCGTCTAAACGCTGAAATAACAAATTGATTACACCACGACCAGTTCCTTTTTTAGCCCAAGATACAAGAGGTAGAAATAGGGATTCACCTTAAATTCATATATTTTTAGCAAAACCATCCCAAAACAAAGTAGAAGCTCACAAAAAAATCATACGAACAATCAGATCTCACAAAGCGCCAATATTTTGTGCCTTGTCATTTCATGGACTTTTTTCCAATTTATTTTCGTTTGTCTCGCAGTTGTTTTCAATTTTCCAGGTTATAAAAATTGACAGAAGTACACATTAAAAATAAAACAAATTAACTCTTCTAGCAAGTTTTTATCTTAAACGTGCAATCACCATGGGCTAAATTCAGGAACGGGCCTTCACGGGTTTGGTAGCGGTAATTCAATCGTTTGGTTTGCTTTTGGTTTGAACTGCTATTCAGGGAACGCCAAAAATCACGGTTTGCGAGAGGTTTGGGCTGAGTTTGGGATGAGCCTTATTTATTTCTTTATTTATTTACAAAGCAAATTAACAAGGAAATAATAAGGCTCATCCCAAGCTCAACCCATTGCTATCCTCTCCCAAACGATTGAATTACCGCTCGCAAACCGTGTTGAGCCGTTCATGAATCTAGCCCCAGCGCTGTGCGATGAAGCAAAGCGCTAAGCGAGAAATAACCACCAGTGAGAAAGATGCGCTGTGCGGGGTAAGAAAAATTGAATAATCTTGCTCGTGGATTTTCCCTCTCACACAGCTAAGTTACCCCGGCAGCTCGAATACATGCACAGCCTTAAGCTGCTGAGTATGAATGAGTCAATGAGGCTAGAAGAGTACGATCAGCAACGAGCTGTGAGTTGTATGTCACGAAAATATCCTTGCCCTTGTCATCTACCACGAGAATTAATTGGTGCCCCAAGCAACGCAGCCTGTACAAGATAAGTAGGTCAAGTGCAAGGCTCTAACAATCAGGTGGGAACTAACAACAAGTTACAGTGGGGATTGTAGTTGTCAAGTTTACAAAAATGCTACTCTGCTTGTTTGAAGTGAAACTTCTAATGCGACTTCCAACAATGTTGCGTTAAACGTTTAACGCTACCATGGAGGGGGTATGAAAGCATTAGTATATGTACTGCCGAAGCAAGTAATCTCGCATTGTATACATACTAACGGATGTTAAAAACTTCGATAGTGCGATGCAGAACTCATACTGTCTGTGCAAATGTATGAGACTTGATAAAAGCGCTATCTAGTGAGTAATTTAAACACATAGATGCATAAGTAAATTTAGTTCTTTAAATTATTGCAATAAGGCTCATATTGATGTATAAGTGCCTTTTTCATTTCCACATTACGATTTACGAAGTTTCACTTCTCCCGCGCGGAGGAACTGCACGCACGATTTTTCTTATACCTACTTAATTTTATTTTAATTTAGGTAATAAATATTTGTCACGATTAGCTTATAACAAATCCGCTTATTTTCCATACGTAAATACTGCGTAACTACACGACATGTAGTTTTTAGTTTTACAAGGGATTGTTTTAACTTCATATTTGCTTAAATTTAATTAATTAGGAGTAAAAATTAGAAATTGGCTAAATTTGTCAGATACGCGGAATTCTCCAATGATAGTTAAGCAGATTTGCACTATTCCCGAAGATATCGTGGTAAATGAGTTTACGTAATTTTTTTTAGGGATGAAAATAATCCGCCAGTCTTTTTAAACTTGCACCGAAATGTTCGTGAAAACAGTAGCGCGGCTAGTCTCACTCAGCGTTCTAATATTTAATAGTTTTATGATGTATTATCAAAACAAATCTCAATGAGTCTGTCTGAAGTACATACGTTTCGGTTGCAACTGTTTTAAACTTCACCGTCTTGATACTTTACTATAAAATACGTTTGTAATGTAGCATACAATTACATCGTGGTGATTAATTAGGAAATAAATACCCTAGAGTTGGCCTGACATTATTGGTTCAGCATATGGTAGGTGTAATTACAATATTGTATTTCTCTACTGAGTTTTTGTTTTATTTTTTGCAGTGTTATTAACACCAACCTATCTAATACTATTTCCAAATATGGCAGTCATAAGAAAGGTATAAAGTATAAACCTACTTTATTAAATTTTGCAGTTATCATAGGTGTCTAATTATGATGATTTATACTGACAGCAGACTTCTAAACATTATAAAGCATTCCTTGAAGTACTAAAACACATAATGAACTCAGTAATATCTTTATCTGTATGCCGTACACGATGAAATAGTGTGGCGGAAAAAAGTGCAATTGTCGCGGTGCATGAGCAAAACCGGTATGAAGTAAGAGACGTCTGGCATTTAAAACTGGCGTGGACGCGGATATTATTTATGTCCGCTAATTGTAATTTCTCTATGCTGAATATTAATAAACGCAATTAGTGGTATCCTGGGGCCCACATGGCTAATTTTTTCACGTTTTCTACTACATCTTAACTTCCGTAGGTAGTCAATCTATTAGCAATTATTAAAATGGAAATATATAAGACAAACAACTTTGCTCTAAACATTTTTTTAAAATAATTAAATAAAATAAATAATATAAAGTACCAAGATTATTCAATCACGTATGTGTAGGCGGTCGATACAAAAGGACTTAACATATTTTTCAACATATTTTATTATGAACTTCTGTTCAACATCCAGATGTTTGAGTCTGATCAAACAAAAGAATCTTGAGATATGTTCTCGTATCGTCAGATTGTAACTATTATAGATTTGATTTATGAATAGCTTCGCTTCCTACCCAAATTCTTCTATTTCAATGAAGTATTTCTGTTTTAAATTGTAATAGAATAAGTAAATGTAAAAAGATGGATTCTGATTTCAAACCAGGATCAAGTCAGGATTTTGTAAACGTACTTACCTAATATAATGTTAATCTTAGCGCGAATTGAAAAAAAAAAAATTCATATGCCTAAACATAATCTTGATTAAATAGAGGTATCGTGTTAGTCGAGCTTATTCCGACGCTTTCGACGCCAATGTTTCTCTAATAACCTGTTTAACAAATCATAACGTTTATTTTCGTTCGACACTGAACGATCACACGTCCGGGACTATTCTGTTTCAAATCTCTCGCCTGTTTGTTTTCATTCATAAAATTTTTCATTGAACACAAGACTGAAACTAAACACGACACTATCGAACGTAAAGATTTATGCCCAGTAACCTAGATTATTGTATAACTGAATTATATCGTAACACGCCCAATTTATGCGACGTTGCGTGCGGAGATACTCGTAAATACATTCTATAATTATGCATTTTCAAACCAACTCTACATACGACCGCATCTATCTTTCAAGTGTCCTTCTAATGGCTTTAAACGAACGCGTTGAGTTTTTGCCCGTTATAACTTAGCGGTTGAAAGATGCCGATGGCATAAGAATCACACGTGACATAACAAAATTAGACCTAAGGATTATAAGTAGACGAAATTAATTTAAGAAGTAACAAAAATAAATGTGATACAGATAGCTAGTTAATTTTTTTGGCATCGCTATAGGTAGATACAATGGACCTTTTAGTGAAAAAAATATACAATCGGATCGGCAGGAACGGTAGCAAAACTTCGGTTTAACCCTGACGAAGCGTGTCAATATGAAAGAAAACTATTAACGGCCAAAAAGTAAAAAGCGAGTCGCATCCGACATGGACCTAAAATTTTAATTTGTTTTGATACATTTCACAACAATGTTCGTGGCGCCGTGGAAAAAAGTTAATTATTTATTAGTAATCACCGTCTGTCTGTTCAATAGGGCATTGTAAAACGAGGCCTTTGAGGCTCGCTCGCGATGTTACTGGCTCACCTGCTTAACGAGGTATATAACTTTAATTAGTAAGTACTTTACTTTAAGAGTCTTCGTTAAAAAGCGTTAAGTTCACTTAACGCCAACGTTGTAAGATGCATTTTGTATGATAGTACTGGTTACTTAGTTATAATTCTGAAACATGTGCCCTATACGCAATTAAAGTTTTTCATTTCGGATTTAATAATAAAGGGCGTGTCAAAGGGCAGCGGTCACCAGTACACAAATTGTAGATTTTGCACAACCGAACAATTGGCAAATACGCGTGAATGCCGCGCCGAACAAAGCGTGCCAAATGCACGCAGTCCAAGCTGACCGACCAATCGACGAGTGTGAAAAGAAAAACAATCACAAAGGAAAAATCATTAATGATTCATTTGTAATTTTACAAAGCACGTCAAACGCAAGGCGCGCGAATGTAATAATGTACTACTGGAACAACGCTACTCATATCGTCAGAAGTCGACTCTTTCAAAGCTTTATGCAAAATTTACCAGTCTTCTTTAATAAAATCCGTAAGCAGATAATAGTTAAAAAGGGAATTTCATAGAGGCTTGCTAGAAATGAAATAAAATGATAATATGTTGGGAGCTATTACTGTCTGACAATAGGGAAGGACAAAAGGGAGGCAAGATGGCTCTTCAGCGAACACGATTAAGTTACATTGATGTCTCGTCTGCTAAAACGAGAAATATGAAGGCGTATTCAATTTGCAGAAGACGATCACAATTTTTGAATTTCATTCGATATTGTAGCAAATAATTTAAATGCACACTCGTATATACATACTTGTAATTTAATTTTGATAAATACAGATAAATAGAAAAGTTTAATGAAACCATTTAAAGTTTTTATCCTTTGATACAGGGTACAAAGAAACAATACAGAAGCCATTATCAAAAGGGTAATTCTTACTGAACAGAAACAAACCGGATTCGCGAGTCTTTCTGAAGATGACGTCTCTTTTTCATTCGGAGCAGTTATCGAGTTTCCTTTGTAATTAAATATTGAAATTAAGAAATGAACAGTCGCTAATTACAAGAGGTTGTCCCTTGAGGGCTGATTATGTTGCTCCAGCATTAGCAGAAAGGGATGTTGGGGACGCGTCCGCTCTTATTACAATTAATATTTAAGATTTTGCTACCGCCAACGCCGACGTACAATCAATGCGAGGCTTGAACAAGGTTAGCTACTCGCCGCTTTATCTCTTTGACAGTCTTTGTTTGTAACTTTAATGCGCAATTTGTTTTTGTGTTCCAAGTTGCACTAACTTCATTTATTTATTTATATACATTATTATTTGACCGTGTAACTTTTAAATGTACACATCAAATATAACGGGCTTAATTACGAGTTCTTAACATTATATTGGAATCACTGATAAAATCAATTGGCATTTCAATTATTGGGACCGTTTGTCGTGGCGTTGTTCAAAAATTGCGCGATAAAATACAATATACAAGTTAGCTATGAAGTATCTTTTTGTATTTATTTTTTCAACTTCATTTTTTTATTACTTTTACGGTCATCCCGTGAAATCATATATTTCGTACTAAATACAAACTGTAATATAGATGCACAGAAAAACCCCAGAAAAAAGACCAATGCAAAACGATACTTCATAGCTAACTTGTTTAAAGTTGCACAGTAGCGCCATCTCATGTCCAGGTGAGCGGTTAGTTCCGAAGGAGTGTTAAAATCTCTCGATAGAGGGTGTAACATAGATGTGCGCATGTCACTGCATAAGGTGATGATTTAGCAGTGGTGGTGTAGGGGTATGGCACACGGCACGGAATGCTGAGGACCTGGGTTCGATTCCCAGCATTGGTCTTTTTTCTAGCGTTTTTTCTGTGCATCTATATTTCAGTTTGTATTTAGTACGAAATATAAAATACAATATGTCAAATATAAGTCACGTTAGTGTCACTGTCGTGTCTAGATCCGTATCACTTATAGTTCAATCTTTGGATTTGTCTAATAAATTTCAGGGATACGTGGATATAATACTTTTTAAAATAACCGTCTCAGAGAGTTTAGTTGGATACTTTAATTATCAAGAGTCGAAAAAGACTGACAGCCATAATAACATTTCATGATGGAACTATCAGATCGCAGTCGGAACAGTCGGTTAATGCGCTCGGAATGTCTTTATTAACTGTCAACGAATCAAGAGAATCACCGGGAGCTGTTTAATACCCTATCAGACAAACGTAATTAGTTTTGTAAATAAAATGCCTCGGAGAAATTGAAACGTAGCAGCTACCTGGCCGGATCAGTGACTTGCCATATTACCCGCGCTCGTACTAGTGCATTAAACAGTGTAAACTACTCGTATAATATTTATGGATTTTTGAATTAAGTGCCATTTTATGATACCAGAATTAACTAGTACCAATAAAGACACTTACCTATACTAATAAAAGTATCCTTGAAATGCTTTGGTTGCCGGTATTTTATGCTAAAAACAAAGTATGGATTATGTTGTATAATTATCTTGTATCTTGTATCACATTATCGCTAAGATCAAATTAGTTCATAAAGCAAGTCTTGATTCGATAACGAATTACAATATAGAAAATAACGTTTTTTCTAATAGGGTTCGATTGTATTAGATAATAAATGCAGTTCCACTCGACTGTACCTGCATGTTTAATATCAGATTATTTAGATTTAAATTGCTTGTTACAGTTAAGTTTTTTTCTTACTGGCTACTTGGATTGAGACTTGAATACAAACACCACCGGCGGCAATTCTAATAACCGACCGTATTTACAACGGGAGTGGCTGATACGAATAATAAATGAGGATATATCATTGTCTAAGGGAGTTTCCTTGTTCATTTGCAAACCAGTGATATTAAAAATAACTTGCGGAAAAGATAAAAATTAGATTCCCCTGTCCCTCCGGACAGGTAGCACGGCATCTTGCTTCAACTGCACATGAAATAATTGTGAGCCTGAATTGTGCCCGCTAAACTTTTCCACCCCAAGCGTTTTTTATTTAATTTTTATTTTTACGACACGATTAAACTCGGCTTTGCTTTCTCTTTTTATTGTTACTGTCTATGTGCCTTCTAATTTTTGGCTTCAATTAGCTTTTTCTGCTATTTTATTAAAACATTCTTTTTAATGATGACATTTCACCGCCTCTATTAGACATTTTACTTGTCCTGTTTCCTTTAAATTAGTTTGTCTTCTTAGCATATTTGATGAGATTTAGATGAAATCTGACTTTAGTGTTTGTGATGAAGCCAATAACACGTCCTCTCTTCTTCCTCAGGTACTTCTCAAGGTAAATAGGTATCATGTCTATTCGAGGAAAGAATCCATCGCGCTCCGACCGGAACTCGTTTAGAGAATACACGGACGCGTTTTTATAACCGAATTCATTTATCATGTTTGTACTGAACCCAAGACAAACTGCTACTGCGCTTGAGTTTACCGTAGATTAGATAACCACCGTTTGTTTTACCGTGTCGACCGATTCGTGAGCCATTTTTAAGACAGAGCTTCGTTGTTTGGTCTAATATTCAGACATGCTTCCGTAGGGCAAGGAACTTTTGAAAAGGAAATAACGTGTTTGATAGGGGAACCCCAACAAATCCTTAATAATATCTCTCGGTGATAGGGGTTATCTTCACGAATTTCAACAATATTATGTGTTCAAGTGACATCGGTAACATCGGTAGTGAATATTAAGAGCTGCATTGCAAAATAAAATCAACTTAAAAGATCAATGTAACTGACATCACCGAAAGTCACAATGCAATCAAAGGATCAACAGCACGAAGAGCAACATCAATGGAACCGAAACTGAAATAAAAGTACTCAAAAACTTCTTCAAACGAAAACGGCACCTCTGTGACTGTCACAAGTTCTAGTTTGATGCCAGCACTAGCTTCATGGATATTTTTGGACCAACAAACGGTTTTAAAAGAGTTTAATTTAATATGTAAACATTCCCATACGGGTTGTAACGTGTAAATAATCGGACGTACAAGAAAAAATATATACAGATTATGACTATTAGCTTACGATAGGCTGTCAGCGAGTTGTTTTTGGTCTTTTCACTTTTTAACTCGCTGCAGCAGTAGAAGGGAAGGATGTTTACGCCACGTGAACGTTATGATTTAGTGTCAGTAATTGGGAGTGAGTGTGAACACGTCCACTAAGAGTTGAGAATAGTAAATATAATAACAAAGACTTGGGAGTCTATTCATAGTTTAGTCAGCGTTGACTTTGTTTACGTTAACGATCGCTTCACGTGGCGCTTTTTATGAACAGCATTGAATCCAATTTTGAATTTTTCAATATCGATACTTTTTCGTCGAATGTTCAAACTTATCTTAATGCCTCTGTCGATCAGTTCGCTTCGTGTATTGAACATTCATAAAGATATATCTGTCAGAAATATCTAGGGACTCTTTTGTGGGTGCTATTTGATCAGTGACACGGGCGGTGAGTGATGAATATTGCCAGGCAAATATAACAGAAAGCAAAAAAACTATCCGCTGTTCACGGTGTTAGTTTCACTGGGGTTGGTTGCTGGGAGTGCGTCCTGCGATTTATGTTCTGTTTTTATGGGAACCGATCAGTACAATAATTTACGAATTCAGGAAAATACATTGCGGTTTGACAGTCATTTTACGATTTCGAAGTAGTTTTTTTTAATATTTATGTCTTTGTTTGGTAAGTTGGATTAAGTGTTGGATTTTTTGCAGACTGATGAACTTTTTAGACAGACACAAAGTTAAACTAACTATAGTGTGTAGGTCACCATCTTCCAATTCATCCTTATCATTTACTTAGAGATCTTATTGTGGTACTGAATAACGGCTACCAAGCCAGTCATGTACTTACATAAATTACAACTCCTCCTACAATGGTGGCAAATCAAGACCAAATCGAATTTAGATACAAGGTTTATTTAAAAGCAATGCGCAAACGCTTCAGCGCTGTTCATAAATCGTCGCGAAATCGTTCAGTAATAAATCGAATGCTTCTTAATGGCAGTTTATCGCATTGAGCTTTGCGGTATTCAGATTACGGCCAGCTAAGTGCCGCGAGGGAGCGGCACGGCACGTGCTCTCCTTATCTCTGGCCCTCGACACTTTCAATATTCGATTTCGTCGCTTTGTTTTTTACTATTAACTGTACTGTAAGACTTGGAATGTTTGAATTATATTTACTGAGCCCGTGAGCCATCACCGCCGCACCAGATTCATAGAGAGCATTAAGCGCCATCAACTTCTCACATCATCAGTCGCATTCTAGTCAATCAATGTTTTGATAAGAACATCAGCAAAGGTGAAGTAGAACTTGAGTTCACAATCTTCCTCTCGATCTTATTCAGGTGTCGTTTCAGGATTGATAGACGCAACTCGCGCCCAACCCTTTATCAGAGCTTCACAACGAACGAAAAATCATCGCAACACCATACAATCGCACCCCAAAGCGTAACCGAAAACGAGACGCACCGCAATCCAAGCTAATGGAGTGTCTCATAATGACGGTTGCTGACATAAAAATAAATAGGCGAGAGTCAGTTTCTGCGTAAGCCGATACTATGATAACAGCATCGCCCCCCCGATAATTGCCGAACTTGCCCGAACGATGATACTAGTTGTAATGTAGTGCGGATTAGGTGCAGCGATTCATCTTAAAGGTCCACTTTTTCCTCGTTATTTCTTCTAATTGGCTGTAATGTTTAGATGCAGCAATGCCATACCCACACACCCACAGCTATGAAATCTACATGCATGTCATGTCAAGAATGTCTTCGGCAGTTGTTTTAGCGCGTTTTATTTTAAATTATGTAGAAAGTGCTGAGGTTTTAATTTCTAGTTTAGTCGCGCCTTTTGGTGAAATTTGTTTCCCAACTTTTGGTTTAGCCAATTATTTATTGAATCAGGCGTTACTTTGCAAAGGTCCATATCAATGAACTGAAACATTTGCTTTGCTCACCCGCGACCATTTACCAAAACCATCGTTTCGTCGTCGGTGAGCAAAGTAATTGTTCCAGTTCAATGGCCAATTATGTTTCGAATTTGGCTTTACAATTACGAAAAATTGCCACCAAATAATAAAGCTAAAATAGCAATTCAACCATCAAAATATTAGTAATATAGCGATAAGAAACAAATAAATCAGTATAAAGGATTCGTCCCGTAACTACGCGATACAATTTCGCTTCCACAAGCCAAATAGGCTTAACCGCAAAGATTTAGGTGACAAAGTTTATTGCGTCCAACAATATACTGTCTATTACGAGAACATAAATCACGGATGGGAAAACAATAAGCGTGAAATTGTGGAAACTGCGGCGGACATCTTCGGTATTAAATCTTAGGGGAGTGAAATAAATAAAAATAAATCGGCTACCCTCACGCGAGAACTTGATTTATAAGATAAGTGCGCATGGGAAACTTTTACAAGTTGGTTTTAATTGAAATTAATTATTGCTAAGTTTTCTGTTTTTACACCGTGTAATGAATGTCTTGGCGCTAATGACGACTACAATGCGAGTGTGGGTGTTTAATCATTGTTTATGGCAATAGTAACTACATATGTTGGTAGCTTTAACTTCAAGAACTCTAACATTAAAAGCTCTTTTGCTATGAAATATTTACGAAACGTTTTGATAAGGGGTCATCCGTAAATTACGTCTCACGTTTCGAGGGGGGGGGGGCTGGTGCTGGTTTGTGATATATTTTCTTAGGAATTGTTACTAGGAGGGGGGCGGGGGGGTCTGAAAGTGACCAAAATCGGTGTGATGGAATTATCGAAGATGAAGGACTCTTTTGAAACTTTGGTATTGTAACTATAACGTGCCCTGCAATGGTTTAAAAAAACTGTTTGGTTGTAAGTTAGTAAAAAATCCTATAAATCCTAGTGTATTTGAACATAAATGGAATGAGAATTTGGCATCTCCTATTTTTTAAAATCTTTTTCTAATCAAAACATCAGATGATCCGATTTTGAAGTAACTGTGACCCCTATAAAGTTGTGGACTGTGGCTCCGCAAGTTGAAAAATACTGCTTCATGTACAGTCGAGTTCTCCAATATCTGTACAGCCAACTATTCATAAATCTATACAAAGGCCTTATTGCCGTAATATAAAGTTCATGTTTAGATATTTATGAACGGTTGGCTGTACAGATATTGGTGAACTCGACTGTACGTACTTAATAATAATGAAAGGAATAAAAATGTTATTATGTTTTTCCTTTAGTAACGATGTCGCCACTTTTTCGGTTCTCCTGCTATTAGCACACTTTTTTAATGTTTTCATAGATTTTACTATATTTTGGTTATCATCAAAATGTAATCCTTTTTGTAAAAAAATAACAATAACCATTGCCTTTTTTATGCCATAATGTGCTTTTCGCGCTTTTAGCTGACATTATTTAAATTCCTTTTAGTTTGAGTAGCACTGGAGATAACCAATGTCAAACCTCTGGTTAAGTAAATTTCTGCAAGCCGAAAGTACCTGACCGTTGCTTCATCTGACGGTTGGTTTCTACATTGGTTACCGTTATAGAAAGAGCGGTTTTGCACAAAATCCGACCCGAATCCGTGAAAATATCGTTCGGAGTAGTAACTATTTCACCACTACTTTGAAAAAAGCTCATATCTAAAATCTATGCGTAAACTAAAGTGAACCCTAAAGTTAACCATGTAAAATTCACTCAGGAAGACTTATTCACTTAGGAACGACCACTTTAGCCTAGTTGGTAGTGACCCTGCCTACGAAGCAAGAGGTCCTGGGTTCAAATCCCGGTAAGGGCATTTATTTGTGTGATGAGCACGAATATTTGTTCCTGAGTTATGGATGTTTTCTATATATTTAAGTATTTATTTATCTATATAAGTATGTTTATCGTCGTCTAGTACCCATAGTACAAGCTTTGCTTAGTTTGGGACTAGGTTGATTTGTGTAAGATTGTCCCCTAATAATATATATATATAATATATTAATTTTGAGATACTAGCTTTTTTAAGTATCTACCTATTGATGATTTGTATGGTAGTTTGTGTAAACTAGTGCGTGGTAGATCCGATATCCGTCATCCGATTTCTCTCGGATGTAGTGCGTGAACTACCATACAAATAGACATGTCATCCGCCAATGCTGTTGGAACAACTCAAGACTGTATTTTCATAAATTCGGATTGGGTTCGGATCTCTTATTCGGTGAAACTGGTTACCTATCATATCCTCGAAAATTTGTTTTCCGAATATTTAAAACCCCGAATGCTTAATTTATCCGAATGCATTTTTTTCTGAAACTGTAAATATTTCTGGATTTTATAAAACTACCCCAACCTAACCTAAAGGGTTCTACACGATGGTCCTGAAATAAATCCTGAAATATTTATAGTTTCAGAAAAAAATGCTTTCGGACAAATGATGTTTTCGGGATTTTAAACCTACGGAAAAAAACTTCTAAACATCGATAGGTTCCCGGCGAAACTCTTATTATTAGCTCTTTGACTATGGGCCGGCGCTCACTGACGGCATGGCACGGCATGGCACAGCAGGTTACATACGAATTTTACCGCAGCATCCCTTGGCACGTTGCGGCATCGTGGTATCGATATAAAGTAACATGAATTCTAAACTCGTTGAAATAAGATTCAAAATAACTTGATAGTAATAAAATCCTTTGCCGTGCCATGCCGTCAGTAAGCGCCGGCCCTATATGGCATCATGACGTACTCGCATTACCTGTAAGTAAGTGGAAAGTCCTAAACGGCAGTAACGTGCTACCATGTCCGCAGCTCCAGGCCGGGTCGTCCACCGAAGCGCGCGTCCGGCGTGGGCTTGTCTCTCGCGGCCACGCAGTTCCCCGGACACCCCTTCAAGAAGCACCGGCTCGAGAACGGGGACTACTCGCCTTATGAAAACGGACATATGAGTGGTATGTACATTATTACTACTTATTTATTATACACACATAGTGTAAGCCCACATTTGGGTCATACAACAGCGTAAGAAACAAAAGTTGTCTCTCCTGTGGACATAAAATTAGCGAGTCCGAGTAAGCAAACTTAAGATTTAAATGGGCCGAAAGTCCCACACGCCGATGTAGACTTGACGTAAAAACATTGGCTACAGACCCTTAACTATTTCCATGTGCACGAGAGAGACGAACAAAAAAAATTATATGACCCATTTACTTAAGAAAAATTAAATTAGATTAATTATGTAAGTAGCTTTAGTGAATCGAACAGTTGAAAGTAGTCGTCTGAGCACAACTGAACTGCACTGCAACTTACACAATTTTTCTTAGTAGTGTAAATGCGGACTAAGAGCTTGGACTATGTTACTAAACTATCGATAAATAGTTTCGAAACCGATAGTTGTCAACTACAATAAGCCACACTATCGATACGCCTATTGATAGTACGATAGCATTTCGATAAAAAATAATCGCTAGGCCTCGGTACGAGACATTTTTATTGACAGTGTGCAATAGTATCGATAGTATCGGTACCTACTAATGTTTTTCAGATTTTTTTTTATATTTTTTATTTATAGTATAGATAGTTCAGTTTATCAATACTATCGATATTATTGCATTCCGTCAATAGTATTGTGTCGTTTCAAGAATAACAATAAGTATAAGAAATCTTTATTTCACATAAGTAACATGTACAACAATCGGCCCAGACGCCAGCTTGACACCTTAAAGGCCCAGTTTGCGTGCAGTGGCTAGAGATCTGTCCATACCAATCCATACCAATGAACTTCAACGGCTGCAAGCAAATTTGTTTTGAAACTGGTAAGCTGGCGCTTGGGCCGATCGTACATGCTAAGAAGAAAAATAAAAATAATAATTAAAAAAAGAAATAAGATACATACATTATGCGAAAAAGGTGTTCACTCAGCACTCGTCGGGTCACTAAAGGTGAAAAAAGGCCAAGGTCAAGGCCTATCGATCGATCCGAGAAAAAATCTATGGAACAGCTATCGAAATACACTTCTACTATAGATCAACATGTGGGACACATTGGGCGTTTAAAAAAGCGCGCGCTTGAGAACGCCTAATGAGTATCAAGTATCCCAGCGTAGAATTTTGCGCTTATCGATCTATTATTTGATCGAAATGTTACTTAAATATAAGGGGTCTTTAGAACGTAAAATAAGCTAATAACCGTGTAAACATCTGTTTTACAAACCAATGTTACTAGTGGTTCTGTGACCTGGTATATTTGTTTTTAACTCACAGGGTTTGTCAATTTGAATTTTTTTCAAAGTAGTACGATCGTACGATAGGTTAGGTACCAACGAAGTGTTACTATTGGTTTGCGGTCATTTTCGACTTTCGTTTTTCACAATTGGATTTTTGACTCTAGTCAAAATAGTAATTATAAATCGATTGTACAATCGATACTAAATCACCTCGTTTCGGGAAAACAACCACTAAAATTTCACGGTGTATATGTGCTTAATCATAGAATTTTTTCGCAAAATTTAATGAGAGTCGGTTGAGAAATGCGATTGTTAGAGGAGAAAAACCGGATATCCGGTGGACATCCAGACACGTAAAAACATTTTTGCACAAGGTATAACTTTTTTTTATAAAAGCTATAAATTTCTTAATACTAACGTAGGTAATGTGATAACAACAATATTAGTGCGTGGAATTAATCATCCTTCACATCTATAATCACGACTTTATTTAAATGAGTTTCCTTGATAATTTCATAATGAACAATGACCTTTTAATTCAGTGTACGGTCGAGTTCACCAATATATGCATCGCCAACCTTTCATAAATATCTATACATAGACTTTATGTTACCGTAATATTTGATATTTATGAAATGTTGGCTGTACATATATTGGTGAACTCGACTGTAGGTACCAGTGAATCTGCAACATAAATCATAACAAATGCTACAGTAATACGTGATAACATCAAAATCGGATCCCGTAAGCCGCGGAGAGACCGGATATGAGTCCATGACGAGGGAGGCAGGTCTATGCCTTCTCATTTCGTATACAAATTACACAAATACAAAATTATCCCAACAGAAACGGAGAAAAGGGAATAAAGTGATTAAATAGAGCTCAGCGCAAGACGGCTAGCAATCAATCATTTTTGTCGCTTACAGCTTTGTTGATTCAGTCGTGTTTCCTCTCTTTTGCTCTCGCGTGTTAAGCGTTAGTTATCTCTTTCCGGCTTGAAGTGTCGTGCCAGACAAGGGAGCAATTACATTCGTGATCTTGCATAAGCGGCACTTGGTTATCGCGCGCTGCCGCATTCGACTTTGAGTGTAGTTTGCCCGCTTTTTTCTCTAAAATTTGCAATTCGAAACACTCGCACTTGTAAGTGAATAAGTGATGTTGTTGCTGACGTTGAGCGAATATCTGCTGGCGCTTAAAATAGACTCGATGTATCGGCTGCCTTTTTCTACGACACTTACGTTACGTAATTATGCGAATTGACTGTTAGCATTTTCATTCCAGGTGTCACTTTACAATTTAATTGAACATAAATGTTTTTATCATTAAGTACATAAAAATTCCAAATCCGCACTGGGCCCCCGTGGGAACTACGGCCCACCCCCTCTCATTCTGAGAGAAGGCCTGTGCCCTGCAGTGGGACGTATATAGGCTGAGATAATGATGATGACATAAAAATCCCAATATTATTAACTTGAATAAATTAACTGTAGTAATCGTTTTTTGCCCTACTTCTATGGATTGCACAATGTAACCAAACAATAAAAAACCGGCCAAGAGCGTGTCGGACACGCCCAAGGTAGGGTTCCGTAGCCGCCATTACGAAAAAATCAAGTAATATTTTTCTAAGGATTTCGTATGTGTACGGAATCATCCAAGTTTCGGTATGTTTTATACCTTAGGCTACTATTTACTTTTAAACTACAAATAATTTCCAAGCAATCTTAGCCGCTATAATTTTCCTAGTAAATTTGATATATTTACTACCATTCTGAATTTTTTCAAATTTTTGCACCTAACAGTTTAGATTTTAGAGGGGGGGGACGCTCGATTTTAATGAAAATTTTCACTTTAAAGTTGAATATTTCGCAAACAGATCACTGAATAGAAAAATTATGTTAGCAACCCCGCAATGGTTTTAAAAGACCTATCCAACGATACCCCACACTATAGGATTAGTCGAGAAAAAAAAATCACCCCCTTTACGTCTATGGGAGATACCCTAAAATAAATTATTTTTTTATTTTTTATTTTACCACTTTGTTGGCGTGACTGATATGTATATTCATGCCAAATTACAGCTTTCTAGTACTAACGATCTCTGAGCTTAGCCGCGGACAGACAGACAGACGGACAGACATGGCGAAACTATAAGGGTTCCTAGTTGAATACGGAACCCTAAAAAAGATTAAAAACGGGGACCTTAAATCAAGAAAATGATTTTTTGATCGAAATGAGTCCTACAGGAAAATTCAAACTCGGTCAACCTATATTGTTTCTCATATAATTTTTAATCCATTAATAACCGTAACGCCGTTATAATTAAATTCGTGCGCGTATCAAGTTTCCTCATTCCCACTGTAAACGGGATCCGGAGTTAAGCCAATATTATTTTGACGAGTCGTTGACAGTGGTTTACAGTTGATGAAACAAACGCACACACACTCACATCCGCGTATCCTACACACGCACACGCGTCTATGTTTTCTTATCCGCACATCACACATCTGAGTCAGGGGTGTCACAGGAGTGAGTGAGTTAGGTGGCGGGTGGCCCATTTTCACCCCGTGAAATAATAGGATACGAAAACATCGGAGGCAGAATATAATCCTCGTACGGAGGTTGAGAACGGGAATAGGAATATGAAATGCGTGAAAGGGCCGCGGCCCGCGTGCCCATTGAAAGGGTTAATGTTTATCTCGAGATGTAAATCAAAATCGATGCACATTGTGTGCTTTACTAAAGTATGCTCGCGTGATTATGACACTTGTAATGAGATTAATTACATGTTCATTCTAATACGCACTGATTAAAACTTGGTATTTAAAATTTAAAAAGTTAAGAAAGGTTAATTGTATTTTTGATGAAGAATACATCTTTTTTTAATTGTGAGTTTAATGTTTTATTGCGATGTTCAACATTATGATTATTAAGTACATTGTAGTATTTGTAAAAATGCTGTCGTTGAGGAATTACTGTCAAATGAATGCAAATCGTCATTTATTTTAGTAATCATTACTTTTACTATTTATTAGAATTGAATTTCGATTATTTTTTTAAAAATCATATCTAATTGATCAAGGAATCCAAAAAAAAACATTGTCGTGATCCTTAAAAAATACGTATCAATCACCACTTAATTCATCCTGATTCAGGTGCTTATTTTTAACGACACGCCTTAATTTTTGGCAACCCTAATAATTTGGGCGCGGTATGAAAATGATGTGTTGATAATAATTAAAGGTTTCGTTCTCTGTCGCCGTGGGTAGGTATAAACCGGGGGATGTAAGGCATTATAACATTACTCGCAGGGGTATAAAGCTTTACATTCTGATTGAATTCTGCGACTGAAATTAAGTAAGGATTTGGCTGTTTATGTTAAGGGTGGGGGATGATGGATCAGTCAATTTGCTAGTCTTGTCTGTTAACGCCTTTGTACTTTTGATGTTAACTCTCTGCACGTTTGCTTTTGTTAAGGTTCACTTGCTCGATTGTTTGTTGTTGTTTAAGTAGGTAATACAAGTAGTTAAAAAGTTATTCTTGTGACCTAGTTAGAAAATATTTGTGGTTGATTGACAGCATGATATGATTGTGTTGAGAAAGTAAGAAAGAAAGAAGATATTTCACTTTTACAAGACACACAGTTACAAGAAAGTACACACAATTTCATACAAATAAACAAAGATCACAGACAATGGAGTAATAAATATTTACGTTATTTTACATACACAATTCTGCATGTGTTGAGCATTAATTTTGAATAAATTAATGAGGGGCACAGGAGCAGAGGCAAACGGAAAAGAGATAACAGGGCGAATGTTTTGACCCAAACTGGAAAAAAATTGCGAAAGATAGAGACGGGTGGAAAGAGAAAGGGGAGGCCTTTGCGCAACAACAGTACACCTAATAAGCTAAATAAAAAAAAGTCCAAGAACAAACACTAAAAATAAACAGCCGATAAAGTAAAAATATGTGTCAAACGCATTAAGTTTGTGTTCGTCCATTCAACACCTATACAAATAAATCAAAGAAATCGCCAACTCGAAGCTATAAAACGTCCAAACGAGACGTTTACAATCGTGTAAACGCCTCGGCGAGCGAGTCTATCGGAAGAGAACAATTATATATTTATCAAACGGCAAAAAGCAAAGCTATTCCTTATTCAACAGATTGAATGTTATTGTTTTTATTTCCTCGCTACATATATCGCAAAACGGTCGATAAACACTGCTTCGGTAGGCAATCATAGCAATTTCTTGCTATCTGCGGGCATTTTTAATGGTTTAAACATCAAGCTGGAATTGTGGGCAATCAAATAAATTGCGTTGCGCCTCATAAGGAAATCGCAATAATCAGCGCAGTGGCAACAATAATTAAACGCCGTGGCGAGGCGCGACTAGTGTTGCCAGGCGAAGAGACGAGCAGTCTCACAACCATACCTCGGGGTTTTTGGTGCGGGATTGATTTGAGAAAGAGTAGAGATAAACAGATAGGATAGTCTGAGAAATATTATATTATGCCTTAACGAATAGCTAGCTACCTCTCTGCGAATTGTCTACACAATATGATATTTATCTCGTGTAGTACTTTAGCTTTTCTGCCAAGCCTTATGAGATAATAATAAAAACATTGTTGATTAATTACCTTACCTGCCTGCACAGCAGTCAATTTTGTAGTTTACACGATTTTCAGAATACATCATTAATACTTTTTCTATATTTGAAACAGTTATGCTTTCTGTAAACATCCATTTATATGTATACTGAATAGACGATTACTTAGATTAAATAAGGCAAAGACACGTTATAACAATAAATGTCAAATATCAATCTTAACGTCCGATATCTGTGAATTATTTGCTAGGGATTTAACTGAAAAGGTTGATAATGACTGACCTTTTTTATTTATATATTTATAATTATCATTTTTTTCGTGTAATTTTTAAAATGAATTATTCATTAGGTAGAAACCTGCTAGAGTACTTTATTTTTTTCCAAAATATCATCATCATTCAGCCGAAAGACGTCCACTGCTGAACATAGGCCTCCCCCAAGGCTCGCCAAACAGATCGGTCCCGCGCCAAAAGATACAATACAATACAAATATTCTTTATTGAACACCAAACAAAAATAAAACACTTACAAAAATAAAAATTCAGACTGAAAAATAAATAAGATACACGAGAACTAATCTGTGGTGGACTACTATATTTTTAAGTTTATTTTTAACCTGCTTTGTGTACAGTTGATTCAAATTGTCATTTAGTATTATTACATAAATAGTTATCTCAACCCATTCTTTACAAAATCAAAAATACCCTAAGCTAACTTAAGGTGTTTAAGTATCATTAAAAATAGATTTTACAAATAGTCAAGACATAATTGATTCAAAAACGCACTGATATATCTAAGAGCCCTAATATTTTTTAATTGATAATATACATTTAACGAATTTAAATATGAACGTTCATTAAATCTACTTTCTTTTTTTTCTACAGTTCAGCAAGTTTAATACTGTCATTCAATCAATCAAATCGTTTAATTGTTAACATAGGTATCTAAGTTTTTCAGATGTTAAATAAAGTTTTGTATCACTATGCTTGCGCTAAATCTAGACTACACGTGCAGCATAACTATTTATTAATCTATATATATTTTTACGGTAATTATAATTTTCACGACACTGCTCGAAAATGTGGCCATAGATAACCTAAATCCAGTACTCAAAACTGCCTATATATGTACATTTAACAGCTGACTCATTTATGGCGCACAAACACGACAACAAAGTTACACTAATCGAAAACAGGACGTATCAGTATATGTATTTCATTATACGATACGACTTTTTGAAAGATAATTTCTGAATTTCATTCCTGGCGTGCTGAAACGACATTATTGGACCAATCAATAGTAATCGTCTGCTGCATGCGATGGATGGATGGATGAATGGATGGACGGACGGACGGACGGACGGACGGACGGACGGACGGACGGACGGACGGATGGACGGGATGGACGGGATGGACGGGATGGACGGGATGGACAGAATGGACGGATGGACAGATGTACGGGATGGTCAGGATGGACGGATGGACGGATGGACGGGATGGACGGGATGGACGGAATGGACGGATGGACGGGATGGATGGACGGACGGACGGATGGACGGAATGGACGGGATGGACGGGTTGGACGGGATAGACGGGTTGGACGGGATGGACGGGATGGACGGGATGGACGGGTTGGACGGGATGGACGGGATGGACGGGACGGATGGATGGGATGGACGGGATGGACAGGATGGATGGATGGACGGGATAGACGGGATAGATGGACGGATGGACGGATGGTCGGATGGACGGGATGGACGGGATGGACAGGATGGACGGGATGGACGGGATGGACGGATGGACGGGATGGACGGATGGACGGGATGGACGGGATGGACGGAATGGACGGATGGACGGGATGGATGGACGGAATGGACGGGATGGACGGGATGGACAGAATGGACGGATGGGCAGATGGACGGGATGGACAGGATGGACGGGATGGACGGGATGGACGGGACGGGTGGACGGATGGACGGGATGGACGGGATGGACAGGATGGATGGATGGACGGGATAGACGGGATAGATGGACGGATGGACGGATGGTCGGATGGACGGGATGGACGGGATGGACAGGATGGACGGGATGGACGGGATGGACGGATGGACGGGATGGACGGGATGGACGGAATGGACGGATGGACGGGATGGATGGACGGAATGGACGGGATGGACGGGATGGACAGAATGGACGGATGGGCAGATGGACGGGATGGACAGGATGGACGGGATGGACGGGATGGACGGGACGGGTGGACGGATGGACGGGATGGACGGGATGGACAGGATGGATGGATGGACGGGATAGACGGGATAGATGGACGGATGGACGGATGGTCGGATGGACGGGATGGACGGGATGGACAGGATGGACGGGATGGACGGGATGGATGGATGGATGATTATGATGATGATGATGATAATGATTTCCTCGCATTAGTCGTGAAAAGCACAATGTTTAGTCTCGGCCAAAAGTGCAATAGATGGACTCGTACTTTCGAGGGCCTCCGCTACGCGTCGGCCCTCAAACAAACTCGTCCATCTATTGCTTACTTTCCAGCCTCTACAACAATGTACTATTTAAATACATCATCATCATGTAATTTCTGTATTATACTTTAGTAACTACAACGAGTAGCTGACAACACTTGCGTCTGCGTTTGCGCACTGTCAATGTTTGAAGAGCCGCGCTGGCGTTCACCGGAAGTACCCAGATTTATGTCCATAATGCACCGAAGAGCTACATATTACAGCCAATCAATATGTATTATACCAGTAAATCATGCCTGCTTGGATGATTGTACTGTAAAGTTGGCTTCGAAGAGTTTGCAAAAACATAGATAAAAATAGCTATTTATGCAACTGTATCGTAATAGGGGTCCTTAAAACACGAATGTGGTTTCATGAAACGAGGCGTAGCCGAGTTTCATAAAGGGTCACATGAGTGTTTTAAGGCCAAATTACGTACAGTTTCATACAATATTTTATCTTCTCTCACACATTTTTCCAAAAACGAAGTAGCCTTTTTGCATTTTTCATGCCATAAAATCTTGATAGCATTTATCGTATAATTTTCTGATCTTTGCTAGTAATAAATTATGAGTCATTTCCTTCGCCGCATCTAAAATATCGGGCGGAGTCAAATTTTCTTCGCATTCACTGATATCAGATATTTTTAAGCAAGAACAAAATTTTCCCACGAAAATTCGTACAACAAAACGACACGTATGAATGGAATGGCGCTAAAACCCAGTACATCACCGCGCATGTGCGCGCATGCGCTAAAGCGGGCGCTGCCAGCACAGACAAGTGAAAATTGGAATCAAAACTTGGTGATATAAACTTTTTGGATTTGCCCTGTATCGTAATGTTAAAAAAAATTGTGTTATAACATTATTTCGTTAGAAGAAAAGTGTCATAATATGTTTTTTTTTTCAATATTTCGGTATTGTGTTTAAAAAGTATGTCAATATAAACTCTTTTTGAATTAATTTTATAATTCGAATTTTACGATATGAGAGTAGATAAACATTATTATGTTATTACTTATTAGTTAAGGCCCTACCGAGCTTTTGGCGCATTTATTGCATTCATTTAATCCCTTGCTGTATCATTACTAGCAAAGCTTTAGTTTTGAAATTCATGTGTAAGATATTTGAGGATACACTCTAGTGACCAGTTTCGAAACACGATTAGGTACTTGTAGTTGCTTGATAGAAAAAAATCCAAAAATAAAATAAATCCTTAGTACAGCGTAAATACCTACTGCACGGCAGGTCATGACTTTTTCAATGTTAATAAAACAAGATGTTTGTAGGGCCTAGTGTTGCTACATTTTTAAAATATGTATTCGTTAAAACGAATAATACGACAAAGAAAAAAAAGAAAGATAAAGTAATACGATGAAAATACCTAAATACACGCGTGGTCTAACCAACCTATCTTGAGCCGTCGTGCTTCGCCCTTTTCCGTATAGTTAGTTGCGTTAGTTCTCCTTCGGCCATCGGACGGGGAACTTGTGTCGCTTGCGCTTACGCACGGCTTTGATTCTAGCCGCTCTCACGCACACATACACGAGTGTATAGAAGACCTAAAATCGATTAGCGCAAAAAGCTCGGTAGGGCCTTAAGGTCACATACGCATCACGCTACCACTTTGACAAATTTATTATGCAAATTTATTAAGCCATATTTAACAGTAGCGTGGGCCGAACTTTTCGATAGGCAACTCGGTAAGTGGCAGTGAGCTTAGGTAATATCTTCGGATACAACACCTCGCAATTAATAACTAACTTTACATAAAAAAACAGGCGATCCGATCGAAACCGAGTTGATGATACGACGCCACGCCACTTCTACTAATTGTAAAAGGAGAAGATACCAAGAGAAAGTTATTGCTTTTCTACATTAACAAAAATGATTTAATTCGTACGAAAAGCAATCAAAGCCACATACTCGTAGATAGGACACATAAATTGCGGAAAACTTATTAACTCAGATTATTAGATATCTAGCATATTCAGAAATAAATTAATTTTTACGTATGTGAATGTTCTGTGCCTGTGGTGGTGTGTGGGTGTTCTTGCTTTAATGCTTTCGTAATAAAATTAAAAGTGATTCGGTTGCATGATCTTCGTGATTGAATGCCATTAAACTGTGTATTCAATTAATCCGATTAATTATCAATGGCTCAATCTAAATGTAAAATAATTAGAATAAAATTTATGAATGTAATTAGGTATTTCGGGATTTATATGCGAAATTACATTTGAAGTTTACCATGAGCTTTATGGTGATGGAAAACACCGTTAGGAAACCTGCACACACCTGTAAAGAAATTCCAAGGTGAGTGTGTGAAGTTCCCAATCCGCACCGGGCCCGCGTGGTAACTACGGCCCAAGCCCTTAAATTCTGATGGGCGCAGTGGGACGTTTGCAGGCTAGGACGATGATGATGAGTAAATATAAAGATTTACCCATTTATGTAATTCTTTGCCCTGCGCCTTCTAAACAGACAAAACACGTAATTTCTCTAGATGAGGTTATGAGATATATTATTAAATGTTGTCTATATTGCATCAAGGCATATGTCAAAGTGACAGATAAAGAAAAACTAATGCTATGTTTACATAAACTTAACAAGCGTTAATGAATAATGAGAGTCAGTTTTCCAAGCTTATAAATAGTATAATAAATATTCAAGCTAGACAAATTACTTGCAAATTTGCTTCATGTTAGTAATATTTCAAATGGACGTAAGAGTTTCAAACTTTGGAATTTAAAAACTGATTCAAAAAGAAATATGTCTTGTAATGTATGTGCTTATATGTTTTGAACATTGAGAGAGTACTTGGAAATCCCATCTTCAGAGCGTCTCTTTGGGATTGTCTTATAGACACTAGGTCCATGACTCTTGTTTTGCATATTTAAATAGCAGAGAGGTAGCGCTAAGCTTTTGAAGGATAACTTCACACGCTTTTTTTGAAATATCAGTTGATCTAATTAATGAACAATTAATTAAGTACCAAGCTGAAATATTGTCAACAGAATGTTATTGTTTATACAACGCTCAAGCATACTATAAGCGATGTAAAAACAGCGAACTTGGCCGGGTAGCCCCTTAAAATAAAGGCTTGTAAGAATGTAAAAAGATATACCTGTCTTGAATTTACTACACACATTATTAATTGTAAAAAAGTTAACTAGATGTACTGAAATTTATTGATGTCGTTCTCGGAACTTATTAGATCTGTATCTGCTAAGCACTAGTAAGCTAAGTAGACTCCTAGTACCTATTCAGGTGCAAAATGACTTCATGCCTAACGAGCACATGTGCATAATAAGTAGGTACTTTTATAATAATTAAGTTTCCGTTCGCACCATTTTTCTTCATGACACAAACGTCAACGATCACTCAATCAATTTATACAATTCTAGTTTTTATTTTGCCGTTTAATTTAAAAGTATATTCAAAAGACGCTTACTTGTTACCTACTTAATATGTTGCAGTGTTCCTCACTGATAGCATTATTCACACCTCTGAGTCTGAGTACAGATTAAATTTGTTTCCTTTTTTGCTAAAGAGAACATTGGAGAGGAATTTTATTTAATTAGCGGTGCCGGTGTAATTGTGTTGCTACTAAAAAAAAATCTTAAAATGTTTTGGAAGTTCGTTGGTCCAACAATTATCTCATTAACAGCATAAGTAATAATGAAACATTCTGTTTGAAGTTTACTTTTTTACGATCATAAACTTTGTTTTGGCATGTGGACTTTAGTCATCCACTGTTTTTGGCAAGTGAAATTGCATTGTTTTGCAAAGCTGTTCTTCTAGCGAGTCGTTGTAAGTATAGTATATGCACGCGCGTGTTGAGGGCATCACGTTGAGTAACACGTCGATTTATTAACCATTCATCAGCGACTCAACTCCATAGCCCCGAGTGTTTTCATATCAATCGCTTTTTCGTATCGTTCGGTAGATCGATCAAGATGCAACAAAATTACACGTTCCTCTCTTCCGTTACTCAGTTCATTTGGTTTCAAATTGACGACACGTAATAACCCTTCATCAACCCGTCGATAAAACTACTCGTCATGTACGACAAAGATTAATTTGACAATTAAATTATCAATAAATGATGGAATTAATTGCATCTTGGCAATGCCAATAAACATTGAGAGTCAGCCGCACCGAAGCGGTACGATTAACTACTTAAACTTACGAAGTTTTTTTTTAACTGGGCACTCATTCGGTTCTTCATCTTCAATGACTCTTTATCTACTATCTAATCTAATACTTTTAAATGAGCAATTTTTGTATATTTAATAATTTATTTCGAGGATCTTTGAAAAAGGCTCTTACGACTTGGGTAGATAGATAGATAGATAGATATAATCTTTATTCTCCAAAACAAAGAAATGGCTTAGTAACTAAAGAATAATAAAACTAACAATAGCAAAGAGAAACATAAAATAACAATTAAACAGATCAGACACATATTAGATGAGAAGCCATGTGATGCACTGAAGAATAGGCGCTGGCTCAGCATAATGCTGCAGCAAGCCGCAGCGCTGATATTCTGCCAGTACCCATACCGAGTAAGGACTCCAACGTGATAAACTCAGCCCAATCTCGTCATATGAGTTTAATTATTAAATGGGAATCAAAAAGTACCGGCGAAAATTTTGAATTTAGAATTAATTACTACAAGCATTTCCTTTTATGTATAAATTAGGTACTTCCCATATTTATAAAGGCTTTAAATTAAATTGTCTAAGAAGTGAAGCGAAAAAGGAAAAGGAGATATAGTTGAGGTGAGAGAGTTCAGAATTCTTCAAGATAAGAGTTTCTGGAGAGACAGTAAATGCGATCTGAGCTTAATACGAAAGTTGGATTTCGATTCAATGTTGCGGAGTGGTGGGGAATATTATTCCAACACTTAGTGGATTGGTATCAGAAGCTCCCCCTAAAAGCGACAGTCTTGTATCTGGGCACGCATAACACTACTTTTCGCGAAGCACGGATTGAACGATTGGAGGAGGACCAAACGAGTTTTTTATAAAGATAATTTTTGGGTCAATTCGCTAAGTGGGGATTTTCAGAGGCAAACAATAGATCCAGGTTGGTCATACCTCCGGGAAAATGCGTGTTTTAACATCGTCCAGGTACTTTTTTTTTTTAATATGACCAGTCAATCCTTTTTTTTTCACTGCCATAAATAAAATATGATATGATGTTATTTTCAGAGTACCCAAAATCAAATACAAGTTAAGTTTCTAGGGCCATTTGAGTCCAGGCTGTGATGTATATATTTTTAACACTCTAATTAATTTTGAAGCTGGTCATGAAAGAAATCTTTAATATTGTGGTGCATGTTCTATTCCTGGAATTACATTAATATATCTATCAACCAAATACTTAGTAAAATCAAGCTATACATCGAATCAAATCCCAACAGCAAATCAAACAAATTCTCAATAACAGCAGCTGCCACCCAAAACCACCGACAGATAATCTCTCTTTTGTGCAATACATGTTATTAATAAAAATATGCTTCAATATTTCTGAATCTTTGATAGCTACTTCCTAACAATAGTATCGGTTCTTTTGTTAAAGATACGGATGACTTGTTTTTTATTGTAGCGAACATGCACTTAAAAGCAATTTTGTCTAACGCAATTGAATGATGGAATGATGCTAATTTAGTTCACAAAGCACGTATGCTTTTACTTATGTTGTAAGTATAGCAACTCTGCTCAAATAATTCCTATTTCAACATTTTGGCAATAGAAATGGATACTCCTTCGATCCGTTTAGAATATTTTGAAATCAAACTACAATAAGACATCCTGTAAAATCACTACAGCTATTGATATAAGATGTGGTCGAAACACAGTCGTAGTAAACTAGATCGTTACAGAAACACATTATAACACGAAGGATGACACATCGTAATCCGCGTATATATTTATCACAGATAAAACTGTATCCCGGTCAATTTACGAGTAATTAAGGCTGACCCTCTTTCATGCGGGGAGAACTTTTATTTGGTTCATGCTCTTGAAAACAAACTAGAACGCACAGACTTCTAACTTTTGTATTTGTTAGCCTATACTGCTCATACATTTCCTTTCATTGATTACTTGAATATTTATTATCATAATACTATTTGATAGATATATGCCAAATACTTAGAATTATTTTTTGCTGCATATATTCCTCTATCTAATGGTCTTTATGAATGACACACTGCACTATTATATCAGCGATGTATATGTATTGTATACCTAAACGAAAAGCAAAGCTTGAAACGGGTTGATGACGAAGTGGAGTATAATGTCGTACATGACATACTTTTCATTTTCGTTTCCTTCAGTCTAAAGTATAACGCGAAGTAACATAAGTAACATTTTAAGGTATTTTTTATGCACCCTACTTATATATTTTTTAAACACCTTAGCTATATTTCTGACCTAAATGTCACGCTGATTCGTCATGTCTGTCTGTCTGTCTGTTTGTCTTGGTTAGTAGATGTATTCTGTGAACCGTATTAAGATTTTCACACAAAAATAGAAAAAAAAACCAATAAATTTTGGGGGTTCCCCATACATAGAACTGAAACTCAAAAATTTTTTTTCATCAAACCCATACTTGTGGGGTATCTATGGATAGGTCTTTAAAAATGATATTGAGGTTTCTTATATCATTTTTTTCTAAACTGAATAGTTTGCGCGAGAGACACTTCGAAAGTGGTAAAATTTGTGTCCCCCCTGTAACTTCTAAAATAGGAGAATGATAAAACTAAAAAAAATATATGATGTACATTACCATGTAAACTTCCACCGAAAATTGGTTTGAACGAGATCTAGTTTGTCTGTCTGTCTATATCAGCAACCAATCTACAATGATCCCACATTGCGCACATCTGGGCTGTGGCAGAATATCAGTGTTTTGCTCCTATGAGCAATGTTGACCACTGAGCCACGGCCCTTTTGCACTACTGCAGCGCATACAGACAATATAAAATGTTTTACTTTTAAGTTTATACTGATTTCTGTATTTTTTACACGCTTTATATTAGCTTCACCTGTATGTTTGTATGTTTGTAACCGACTTCTTAGGGCGCGATTTTGACCCACTTCCCGGTTTTCGATTGAGCTGAAATTTTGCACATATGTGTAAATTGGATGACAATGCAATATTATTGTAACATGGAGCTGATCTGATGATGGAACTGGATGGTGGCCATAAGAACTATGTAATAAAACAACACAATCCCGTCGAGTTTGGGCTCGTTTGATTCGTCTTGACGAGCACTTTGATCCCAGATGGTAACCAGGGTCTGATGATGCAGCTTTAAGATGGCCAAAGGCACTCCACAATAAAACGACACAACCCCATCGAGTTTGGGCTCGTTTGATTCGTCTTGACGAGCACTTTGATCCTATATGGTAACCAGGGTCTGATGATGGAGCTGGAAGATGGCCAAAGGCACTCCACAATAAAACGAAACAACCCCATCGAGTTTGGGCTCGTTTGATTCGTTTTGACGAGTACTTTGGTTCTAGATGGTAACAAGGGTCTGATGATGGAGCTGGAAGGGGGGTAGGTGGCGGGGTGGGGGGGAATGGGGTATGGGGTAAGGGGGTCGGGGGTTTAGAGGGTTGGGGGTAAGGGTGTGGCGGTTGGGGTTAGGGGTTGGGGGGGGGGTTACGGGAAATAGGGTGGGGATGTTGGGGGGTTCGGGGGTAAGTGATTTTGGGGGGTTGTGGGAAATGGGGAGGAGGTAAGAGGCCTAGATGGTAACAAGGGTTTGATGATGGAGCTGGAGGGGGGGGGGGGGCAGGCGGCGGGGTGGGGGGGTGGGCTTGGGTGGGGGGTTGGGGGTTCCGGTGTTAGGGGGGTTGGGTTTAGGTGGTTGGGGGTTTGTAAAATGAGGAGGGTGTAAAGGGGGGTTTAGGGTATTTAGGGTAAGGGTGTGGGGGTTGGAGTTTGGGGTTTGGGGGGGTTTGGAAAATGGGGTGGGGGATGTTGGGGGGTTGGGTTTAGGGGGTTGGGGGATAATAGGTGAGGGGGGTAAAGTTAGAAAGAAAGAGGTTTACATTTAGTAATGTAGAGCAGTGCGCGCGCACCAAAGACCAAGTATAAGATGGACTGATTCTATTTAAGACGAGGAAAAAACCGTTTTGTCTCTTTTTAGCACATGGAAACTCTCACTGTGAAAAAATGCAACTAAAAAATAGAAAATAAATAATAGTTTAAAAAAACTAAAAAACACGCTTTAAAAAATAAAAAATAAATTTGAATAAATTTCAATTCACTATTCTTATAGTGCAGTTAAATCTTAATAAGCAATTTTTATATTGTTATATCCAGATCAAAATTTGTAAACAATTCTAAATATTGATAAAATAAATAATAATAGTTTAAAATATTTTATTGTAAAAAAAGCGTGGGGTGCTTTTTAAGATGTTATCAAAATGATAATCCTTGACAATTGACACCATGCACCCCACGCTTTTTTTACAATAAAATATTTTAAACTATTATTATTTATTTTATCAATATTTAGAATTGTTTACAAATTTTGATCTGGATATAACAATATAATAATTGCTTATTAAGATTTAACTGCACTATAAGAATAGTGAATTGAACTTATTAAAATTTATTTTTTATTTTTTAAAGCGTGTTTTTTAGTTTTTTTAAACTATTTTTTTTTTGTTAATCTTGATTGTGTGTGCTTGCAGTACCAAATAAACGTCTTTATCTATCTATCTATCTATTTTGCTTAAGAGCAGGGGTCTGCTAAGACTGGATGTTCATAGATACATATAAATTTGTACGGAACCCTCGGTGCGCGAGTCCGACTCGCACTTGGCCGGTTTTTTGATTCCAACTACGTAAAATCGCGCGTTGAATACACATCGCATACTCATTTTATCTTACTGTTTTTAGTAACAGATTTTGGTAATTTTAAACTCTGTAAGTACAGTCATACTTTTTAAGCGTAAGTACCTGTCTGCGTCTCAGAAAGCGCCCCTTACCGCTATAACTTCTCAAATTGCGTCCGTAAGTAAGGGACGCGGATTAGCGTGTGCTAGGGCAAATATTTTATTACAGTCCAAATCTCCAGCCCTCAACGTTTTATTGTTCATAAGGCTCGTCCAAGCCAAATGAAAGAGTTTATGGCTTACGGAGACATAAGTCAGCCGGTGTTGCCGCTGCAGGGGAATTTAACACGTTTAGTGGGAAAATAAAACGTGTAAGTTAAGTTTATTTAGGGTACTATTTTTATACGTTTAGCGAGTAAATATATTACGCAATTAGCTTTCGTATACCGTTACAAAATGATATAAAAACACGCGCAATTATGTTAACCAGTTCTAATCGAACTACAGGGACGAAAATAAATATAAAATCATTTTTTCAGATTATTTTTTGATATTTGGCGGCAATCATAACTTCAATGTGGCAACACTTGACGACTTTGTCTTGTTGACTCATGATATTGACCGTCCATTTCGCTCGATTGTGTATTACTGTTATTGATTGTGCTTGGCACGTGACTTGTGTCGCCGATTGACCGACAAAGCTGTTCGTGTCGATTGCGAATGTCGTGTGCAGGGGATGGGGAAGTGGGCTTGTCAAACATCGTGTTTTCATTGCTGTAAGCCCTATTAAGAGTATTGTGGAAGAAAACTACTTAACTGTGCAAGGTAAGTATCACTAATTAATCAGTAATAATTCAGGCATCAGTGGGATAAGCTCAACTAAACAGTTTTAGATTTTTTTTGTATGAATTTTAAATTGAGAACTTGATTTATTCGATGTTCAAACTCAAAGTATTAGTCGTTAAAGATGTAACGTCAATTCAATGGATATTTTTGGTGTAAAATCTTTGCAAAGACGTTCATTTCGACACAATCCATCACTGGGCGAAATATTTTAGATTAATTTCGTGATAAGCAAATTTCAAAAAGGAGGAGTTTCTCAGTTGGATTTATGTTTTTTTTATGTTCGTTAACTCAGAAGTCCGTCATTTCATTTTAAACTCGCCGTTTTGAAAATTTTTTTTTTTTTCGGAGGGCTCTCTTCACGTTAGTACCCACCCCCAAGGAAATTCTAAGAAGTAGTTTTTTTAAATAATTACCTATCATAAAATAGTAACATGTTATTTTTGGTTCGAGTATTTTCATTCAAAACATACGTCCCATTATTTTTTATTGATCGATGCTAACAGTGTGAGCGAACGACATGTTCAAGCGATACACAAAATTGCAGTCCGTTATTTGAGCGAAACGTATGCCATTGGTATACAGGGCGTGCAATTATGTATTTATTGTAAACGCTATGATTGCCGGCCGGCTGTAATTTGCTTTTAATTCGCCGCGTTTCGTATCATTTTCGAGTCGTTTCGTTTTGTTGCCCCTTGAAGATTTGTTGGATTCCAGCAATCTCACAACACGACGCACCAAGGAAATGCGTGAGACTTTTTTATTATTGCTTATTTATTTCATTCCTTTATATTACTCAGACCACCTGAATTCACTCCGGATAGTGTATCTCTTTATAGATTAACGACCCCTTTCTTCACGTTAATGAATACTAAAACTGAAACATTTATAAGGTTACATTGTACCGCATTATCGAACTCAGATTTATTCCCGGAGAATTTAACGAACGTTATAATTTTATTCCTTTCCATTGATTTAGAGACCATTACGGTAATGTTAAGGTTTCCAGTTAAAACCACTAAGTTATAAAATATAGGAGACTTATTTACGATACATATTTTCTATTTTACGACAGCAACAAAAGTACATAGGTTTATTTTCTTTATTTTTAAGTAGTGCCTATAAATTGGAGTCTACTCCGCGCACGACTCTGTTGCGGATCGATGGGGCATCTCGACATTTATGAACTTGCCAAGTTAAAAAGACGCTTTAAACTATTTAAAACGCTGCATTCGAGTCAGCAATAATTGTGCGAAACAAAGTAGGCTCTGCTGCAAATTGTTTGTTGATGAAATGTAATTCCGAAATGTCGTGTTCGAAAACATTAGTTACTAATGACAGCACATTAAAGGTGTTTTATCACTTTCACGCGCAATTATAGCTGCAAAGGTCAAAACGCTAAATCCTACTAATACTTATTTTATTATATACGCCAAAGCTTGTTAGTGTGTGCGTTTGTTACTCTTTGACGCTTAACCTCTTGTATGCCGGAAGTAAAAAAAAAACTGGATTCTAGTCTAAGGGGGTGTTTTACCACCTTCTTGTCAAACTACTGGTTACGTAACCAATGAATAAACTAAGTACTGGACAAATCTGTCAGCTAGTGTTTTTTCAGTTTCACCACTCCGGTCCTGTGCAAACTAAGTACCACTTAACTAATCGTGGGTTTAACAAAAAGTCGGAATGGCAACGTCGCATTTCACGACCACGCGTTCCTGTTCGCACACTTTCGTTCAAAGAGTCACTCATTATTAAATCAAAAGAAATGGTTAACTATATAATTTTAAAATACATCTATTTTTTTTGCATAAACAAATATTTAACATTATAATTGATCCAAAAACGGTATTTATTTACGATACTTTGTTAACAATAACAAAGAAAAATAAAATCACGTAAAACGAATCGAAAAGTGGCACCAAACCATTTGACAGATAAACTTTTTTTTAATGGCGACATACAAGTTCACGTAGAACAAACGATTGAGCCACTGAAAAAAAGTTTGTTATTAAAAAATATTACGAAATTTTGGATTTATTTTTACATACTAAAAGTGTACCTACATTTTTTTATTAAAATCTTGATATTTAAATTATTTTATGCAATTTAGCATGACCTCTTTCTTTAAAAAATAAAAAATACTTTGATTTATTTTTCTGAAACCGGCTGAAGGGCTCTCCAACCATGGCCACAAAAAAATAAACTAACTTTATGTGACGGATAAAAATGCTAAATGCCTCCTGATCTGATGGTCAAATTAAGAAACAGTTTGTCCGTCACTTAGCGCTAATCGAGACTGGTGAAACAGAAATTTTAATTCCATCTATCAAATAAGGTTATGATTAAGCTAATCCGAACTTTAAGAAAAGTGGTGAAACAGCCCCTAATAGTACCAATTTTACAGATTTAAAAAAAAATACAAAAGATAGCCTTAAATCTGACGCGGATCTGCATTCCCGGCATACGAGAGGTTAAACGGCTGGACCAAGTCGCATGAAATTTGTTCGGATCCTTTTGTTTGCCATACCAACGTTCGCCATAAAATATACAGAAGCGTGCAGTTTTCAGCATTTTTTTATTGTCATCTTATAGGATACAGTAGGTAGTCATTTAACATCAGATGACCCACTAGTTCGTTTGTCTGGCCTACATAACAAAAAAAAAAAAAAGTTAGGTTAAGGTAGTTTAATAATAATTCTGAAGAACATACTATTTCAGAAATATATTACTTTATGACAAATCAAAATTATGGCAAACGATACCTTATGGTATAATAATATGAAATTCGGGCAAATGATAGAGACCCAAATTTGTTATGAAGACATATGTGTATTTCTGGAATAACAGATTCTATTTTTATTCCCATATAGGTATACCACAAATGTAGGGGGGAGGCGTACACATTTAAAATCCCGAAACCTCAACGCTAAGTCTAGACACATAAAATTTTACACGAATGTTCTTCATACAACGTTAGTTACGTTAATTACGATGTTTTGGATAATTCTCATGGGAACTTAGTCAAATTCCGTAATTTCAATTCAATGCCAGACTTTGGTTCATGCAAGCAAAGCCGCTTGCAAAGGCTAGTATTTAATTTATTCACGTTAGTATTTACAACGGCCAGCTATAAGTTACAAGTATTTGTGTCGGTTTGTGGAGTGAGGCACAATTCGCAGGGATTCTACATTGTCAGCCTGGCGCTCGTTCTTTCCGCTTTATAGCCAATCATTTGTGTGTTGCTCGTTTGGTCATTTTGTAATCTGCCCGTAATAAAAGTCAACGGTTATAAGACTGCACCATTATCTTTGACCCGGCGAATCTAAACTTAAGTACCGTCGTCCCTCCCTCCACACAATGTGATATTAATTTGTTTTATTTTATCTTCTTGCGTGTCAAGCTTCTGTAGAAAAAATGTAAATGTGACAGCCCCAGTCATAGACCTTTTTTCTTTTTTGACCAACAACGGATCAAAAAAAAGGTTCGTCCTTAAGTTTTGCGGTTATGATTGCTTTAATCCCAACCTCCTTTAAACACATAAGTGATATAATTGGGGTCCCGATTCTATCGATTCTAATACGAAATAATGGCTAGTAATTTGATACGATCATTTGTCGAGGACAGTCGATATTCGATCAATAAATCGATGAAAATCGATATAATAGCGGTCCACAAATCGTCGTTTCATTTCTTTAAATGCCTGATTAGTGCATTGGCTTAATAATAGTCATAATGGTAAACGGTGAACATTTTTGTTGGGCTCCGCGGTGAGGCTCGGCAATTTGAAAATCGATAATATTTTAAGGTTCTTGTTAGAGACAAAGTCAATGGGTTCGCGTTAAAAAAATTACGAACGTTTATTTTCACATTTTACACTGTTTTAATTAAATTTTATTTATTTATTTCTTTCACATTGTACATTTGATGTTACACAAATAAAATACAGCTTCATTGTGAACCCTGTAAGGGCACAGCACGGGTGCTAATTCAGAAAATGAGACCAAATCTTCCTTGTACGCATGTTCTGTCTCACTCACTCACTTTTATGTGGAGATTTTTTCAGTTTTCCGTTCCCAACGTTTTGTTTTAACAATTAAAAACACAACAGAAAAAAAATTACCAATGCAACCATTCTGAAGTGATGTGCTACATAAATCCAGTAATTGATTTTTACTTACGTAAATTAAATTTATTTTGGCCTACTTTCCTACATTTCATTTGTCAATTTTGGTTAATATTCCGCAAGCATGACTCCGCAATACTTTACTACCTCAACATTAAACAGCAGCTTTACCTTCACCAAAACACTTCCCGTAACTAGTTAGACAAGTAAGCTTAGTGACCGTCCCAATTGGAAAGGGACATCTATACCGCAAGACGCCTTGTTAGAAAAAGAGGAAATGCGAGGGGTTGTTTCAACCGCAGGTTATTACGAGATTTAACACGTATTCGGTTGATTAGTAAGTGCGGTTGACCGGCGCGGCCGCAGGGATGCTCGGTCGGGGATTTGTAAATATAATTTTTGGTTCACTGGCCCAATTGTGGTACGCGGGTGAGACTTAGAATTTAATGCGTGTGGTTGTGTCTACGGCGTCACAATAACCCTGTATAACATTTTCAAACAATGCTTCAATGTCTTACTGTAAATACTGTTTAAAATGGGTTACTTTAGCCCTGTAAACTATGTCCGCCCAAAAATCAGTAATCAATGGAAACAACAACCAGACAAAAGTGAAACGAAACATATTTAAAAATTGGAATTTTGGAAGATGAGAAACTTACTCCAACATTCAAAAGAGCTCTTTTAATGTTGGAGTAAGTTTATCCTTTGCTTAGTTTAGGCTTTGCGTAAACTTGGATAGCTTTTTTTTCGTTTCTGGTTAGTTTCCCATGAACCGTGTTGGAAATTCATTGAACGAAATATTATTTAATGTTGACATATTTAATATATCAATTAACATAATATTATAACCTGTTCACAATAATAACTTTCCATAAATGCCTATTTTTATAACTTAGTTTACATAGTTTTTCTCAGTCAAATCAAAAACAATACTTGAAATAATTAAAATACTATTAAATATTCATAAGTTATTTCATACCTGCGAGTAACAAAGTTAAGAGCGTATGGCTGAAAAGATAACCGGCCCAGTTAACTATGTAAATAGACCCAAACAATTAATTCAGGGTCCATTGGTCGTGATGTTTGTTTGTCTGTAACTTTAATGTTCTTTCTGACCTTTAAATTCATCCTGTATGTTGTTATTATTTGTACTTACTAATATAGTGAGTAAGTTCACCTTTTTTTTGTTGTTTTTGTCTAGTGTAAATCATACTTTTAAATATCGAAACCTAGATGATAGTATTAGACGGTAACTTTTAAGAAGCCCGTTGTATTTGAGTTAAAAGAAATATTCAAGAAGTGGTGTAAATCGTACCTGCGCAGACAGTGAGTTCTGTTTTTCTACACACCAATTATCATTAATCAATACACGTACACGTGCTTTGCACAAACGGCTTATAATGCAAAAAACAACGGCAAAAATTCCCTCCCAACTTTTACTCACATCAACCCACCTGCGGCTTTAATCGTAGAACAATGCGACACATATTTAATACTCAGCAATCCCAAAATCCTTTGTAAAACCCTGCCGCAATGGAAAAGGGTATTCCTTTTACGGTCCAAACGTTAATTCGCGTTTAATTCGACACCTTGTTAATTGTTTCCGACACCCCAGTCCGTTTGGTGACCTCGAGAAGACCCGACGCTTCCAAAAACACCCATTCGGGGGGTCATTTTAAGAATATTTGCCCACCCCCCACTCAATGTTTACACGGGTTGTTTGTGGTACCCCGAAAACAATAGTCTCTAAATTCATTGCTCATTTTATTATTGTTGATACACCGTTTCGAGGGATTCGAATATTGGGACGAGTAATTAAATGATAATACAAAGCATTAATTGGATTTTACCTGAGTGCGTGATTACGTTTAAGTGCAGTGCTATTTATTGGAGATTGTAAGGGATTTGAAATTGTAATTGGTTGTTATTGCTTATTCTGAGCTGCTTTGATGAATTAGACTGCGCGACTTTGTAGGTGTAACATCGGAAAGAATGCCGTAAACTAGCACCTATTGAGAAAAAATAGTATTATTTTGTAAACATTTTAAATATACCTCTGATTGAATATTATTAATATGTTTTGATTTAAAAAACAAACAATTAAACAATGTTGCGTCTACAAACAATAATTCAATCTATTAGGAACGAGTAACGTAACGATTTTGTAAAATATCGTTAGTATATTTTGTTGACACCCGATACATTTTCTCTAAAGGTCTCCGACTGCTACTAATTTTATGTAATATACAAATATCAATTTTAAATTTATGATAAACATAAGAAATATTATACCAATAAGAGAGGTACAGTTGCTGGTACCCAGCTGTACCTCTTCATTATATGAAGGTCACTTCCTTGTTTCAGAGATTGCACGAATGGAAAAATCCCCACTCTTGGCGAATGGGTACAATGCCCCACCCACGCACCTGGGCCCCATGGGTTTCATGCACCAGCATGCGCTGATGTCCCCTGGGATGCCACACCACGGGGTCCCCCGACCTGACGGCTCCATTATCAAGGGACAGCCTATGCACAATATGGAAGCGTTGGCAAGGTAAGCAACTTCAATATTTCTAATGTCACTTTAGTTCTAGGTTCAAAAGTTTGAGCTAAGCATACTCGTAATGCTCAAAATAACGATTGAGCAAACGCGTATACGAATAATACAGCAAATGTATATATGATAATGTCGACTTCCAGTAGAATGCACATTACCTGTGTAAGTTCCATATTAAATTTTTCGAAAAATAGCCTAAATATTGTCAATATTTGCAATGAATGTCATGTCGTGATAGGAATAATGGTCTAAATCCTAAAAGTTAGTTAGGTACTTAATTAAATTTACAAAATTATACTTACACCATACATAATTCAATACACAAAAAGGTTTCCTTCAAAATCGATATACAATTCGTAAATCTTAAGAACATAAACGGCTTAAAGATTAATAAGTTCACGAAAAGAAACCTGTAAGCGGGTCAGCAGTGGTGCAGGTTAAATGTCTGGCGAGTTAATCCTATTAGATAAGTACAAACAGGGTTTGAGCCATTTCCGCGAAGACCCACAATGTTCACTTGACTTGCCGTCTTACTGCCACCCCGTAACACAAGACGGCTGTGCTTCTAACACACATTTATGAGACCTTTCAATCAATGAGGTACCTACTTCACTTCTTACTTGGATACGTTGTAACGAATCCAATGAAACGTGAATCGGAATGGCGTGTTGAGACAAAACTCAACAAATCTTGCCATTACGTTGTTGCAATAATTAGGACTACAATTAAACTATGATTAATGCTATTAAAATCAAATTCTCATAGATTACTCATGATCGGTATTGTGGTGAATTAATCGACACTGCTTTCTTCAATTGCTATAGTTCCGAAATTATAGGTACTTACGTTACGTAATGAGCGATGGCGATGAAATATTAAAACTGGAGAACCTTCTCAGCTATAATTCACTCGATTACAAATGTCGAAGAAAAGTTTAATGAAAAACAAAGAGCTAAAGTAATCGAGAAACAATTTGAACGATCACGCATGAGTTGCTACAGTACAAATATAAGTGATTGTTTTTAAAACATAATTAATTTCTTCGACCCCTCGCCCAGCCTAACGGAACATTTAATATCGAGTGCTCATAATTATTCCCGGTACATTCAAACCCTTTATTCATTTACAAACTTTTCTTTTCAAATACTTGAGAATTATGTTGCAGATGTTTTATCTTTTTCGCGAGGACTTCTTAACAAGTATTTTTTATCGAGAAAAGGTTTCTTGACAGAGAAAAATTAGTAGTTTAATTAAATATTTTCTTTAAGCACGAACGAAACGTAGCCGTTTTTCATCTTCATTATATACGTTTGTTTCAAACTTTAAATATTTCCATTTTATCTGAATGTTTTCTTTTGTTTTTCTTATTTTATTTTCTTTGTCAACAGATCTGGTATTTGGGAGAATTGTAGAGCAGCGTACGAAGACATCGTTAAACACCTCGAAAGGTAAGACTAGACTTGCCTTGTCAATTAAAATCAAACATTTTTGTGTTAAGGCAACACAAAGAATACACACAACTGTCGCATCCGACAAGCCGGGAAATGTACCAGTTGTTGGAGCCGATCAGACGCTTCGCTCAATCATTGTTCAAAACAATCGATAAAGAACGAAGATTATCTCTCTGATTTGTTATAATTGGTTGACACTCTGGCACTGTTCTTCGTTACTATTTCTTCTTATTTCATTCGCTTGTTTCTTTATTTTGGCTCTTCTCATCATCATTCATATGGAGTAGTAAAATTTGATAACTAATTTGTTGTATTGTGACGTTAATAAATGGCGATTCTAATTACGAAAAAAAAACAAATGACCACGTGATTAAATATGACTGTAATTAAAAAGAGCAAAGATATCACAGGAGGGTGTGAAATCAGAGGAGACAATTAGATCCATGGATCGGGTGTATATTTAACAAATGACCGGTTGCGGGGCCCGAGCCGGGACCAAGCCGGGCTGCGGACAATTCATCAAGCTCATTCAGGGCTAATCTCGATGCGAGGAAAAAGCGGCTCTCATGTAAATTGGGCCGATTTCAGCCATTTGAGGGCCAATCGTTGGGGGAAAGCACTTTTCTTTTCGTGTTTAATGGATGGTGATTGATCGGCGGGCCCGCATTGAACGATACTCGCGGTTTTGACTTCGTTTTGAAGTGCACCGATTGAATGTTGCGATCCAAATTAGATTGACGACGCCCCACCGGGGAGCAGGCGTACACTGTGTAGGTAAATGAAAAAGCTACTGCATATTATGCTAGATATAAGCAATATCGTGTGCTGAATTAGAATCAATAATACTTATTCATACATCTAAAAATTCTTTCATAGCAAAAATGCATTTTTACCACATAGCCCATCCAAAACCTTCTAATTGATTCTGTAGATTGGAAAATAAAATGGTATCCTCGTGTCGGTCGGTGGGTCCTTGTATGCTTGCGCGGGTAGAATTACAGTCGGACAGCGGGCCGTGTACCGATGTGTCACTGTCAGCCGGCGATCGCCCGCCACCCGTCCGGGATTAGAGGCGTTTTTAAAGAAATTAACTCCGCTGTGTCTAAAAAGTTTTATCGCACTCTGAAAAACGAATTTTCACAATAGTGTAAAAAGTGTGTCTTACAATCGACTTGCCGCGCTTCGTGTTTTCAAGTTAATCAAAAAATAAATCCCTTGTAGGACTAAAGTATACAAAAGACTATGATATAATAAGACGTATTAAACACCCTTTTAAATCCTAAAATCTAAGTGCCGCCGAGGACGCGGTATGTTGCGCACGCTCCGGAGACCGGTTTTTAATGTTAAGTCCAATTAATTGACAGGATTATCTCTGATTTAATACAAAATGTTTGTTTTGTTCTTCCTTGCAATTAATAAACAGGGCAAGCGGAACACGGGTATGGATATACGAGTAGGTCTACACGTATTCGCGCGGGTTGTATCAATAGGGTGATTATTTAAAGGAAGTTTTCACACACTAATAAAAATCTGTAATGCGTACACTATAGATTTTCGAATGGAGTAATTGTCTTTATAAAAAAATCTATTTACGACGGACAAACGATGCACATTCAGAACCTAGATAGAGCCTTCAAATTTGACAAACATTACTTGATTTGATAATCAAATTGGATAGGATTGGAAATAGCGGGAAAAGAAACTGAGCTATTTTTATATCATTATAAATGTCATATCATAATCATCACAATGTCTCTCGAGGAAAGGAAAATAAATTATGACATTTACTATGAGACCGTTCTTGAGTAACTCCTAGTCCACATGACTCTACCTACCTCTGCTAATATCTTGTTAAATGTATTGTATTGTAGGTATCTTCCGTAAACTTGCAACTTAAACAGAGCATTCTTTGAAACCCTTAACTTCACCCCGTTTTCTGTAGACATCAGTACCGCTCCTCAAACACACGAACGCCAAAGCACAATTTATCAATACGCAACATCTCTGTCCCTAAAATCTGCGCCGTCAATCAATAGCACACTCAATTAGCAGTCAACAAATCGTTGGGATCAATGCATTCGTCCGGTTTAATTCAGTTCCAGTTCGAATTAGCGATTAATCGGGCCGGTTTAAGCCGGCACACATCGCTGTGACGGCGGTCGTTACTCATCCCCGCGCCCCTTGGCTTCAAAATGTTTACTAAAACATTTTCACTTTAAACCTTACTATACGAAAAGCTGATTTTACTCGAAATGGACGCATAGTTTTTCTTTTGGAAACTATCTTTATTGGAAGGATTTCAACACATAAGACACATCAAGATTTAAATCGATTGTAATGTGTGATTGTAATTGTAATGTGTATCTAAATTATAAATAGTAAACAATGTGGAAATGGCCAACGAGTTTGCGTTGAGAAAAATGACTAGGTATACAGTTTTACAGTTACTTACTTAGTAATGAAAAGACGCCAGAGCCATAATTCGTGGCATTCGCGTGATTGAATCCACCACCATTAATTTCAGTGAAGATCAAACGAAGACCGAGGGTGATATTTATCAAGGATATTGCGAATTATTTTAATCAAATCAAATTCCCTTCGTTGTAAACAAATGCTTTTGATTAATGAGGCTCGCGACAGAGCCGCGCAGCCGTTGTGATAAAACATCCGCGGAAAAGGCAAAATTAATGGTCATAAAATGAACTCTTGCAGCGGAGAGATAAAGATGCTGAATGTTATGAATCTTAAGTGATTTTTCTCGCTTCCAGTATTGAAAGATGATTCCGACGATCGCATCTGGTGACGCGGTACATTTATATCTTTAGAATTAGCTTCGAGGTAATTTCGGGCGATTAGTGAGTAACTTTCGCCGCTCCGGAGATATTTAGATTGTCATGGCGCGGAATCATTAATAATACGACTTTTGATTTTCACTGGTCTGATATGCAAAGGGCGTTGTATAGAGGGGCCTCGTCATGGCAGTCGTCAGCCCCCGGATGCCTCCCGAGTTTGTCGCCGATGTGGTTGTACAGGAATTTTAACTAGCTCTTTGTACTTTGCCCTTTTCTAGAGTCAACTATTTCGTTAGTTTCAGCGGGTGAACCGTGCTATTTACATATATTTCGTCCTTTGATACGAAATTTTCGTGTTATGACATTTTAAATCATAAACATGCCGTACAATCTAACGCGCGTGCGACCGCGATCGCATTCACCATCTCTTTCCACTCTCGTCCTGTACTGTGTGACACAAAGAACAGGTGAAAAATATTGTGATTCCAGCGTTAGACAATAAGGCATCTGTCCAAGTCAAAGTCTAAATATCTTTATTCAATTTAGGCTGTAACAAGTACTCATGAAAGTCGAAAAATCTACCACCGGTTCGGGAAACCCTGTTGAGAACAGGGGGACAAGAACCTCAATAAGGTATTCTGTATTATCAAACCTAAGTTTCAAGCGAGCGCTATGCGCGAACCAAGTTGAACGCTGCGACAGCGTAAGTTGCAGCGTCAGCCATTATTAATCTGGATCCAGCGCCTGACAGCTGTAGTCAAATTTCTCATCAAAATAAGAATTAATGATGAACAGCATTAATCATTAGCTGGCAAACGGCAAGAGGTGTCTGTATCCCATTATTTTGCATTACTAATGATATGTACACAAGATAAGGGATGCTGAAGAAAAAGTGTGAGTCACTGCGGGTGAGGTTCGGAGGTGATTATTCAGAATTTGGACGAGTTAAGTAACTGTATCGCATTTGGATGTCGTGTTTGTAGAATTGAAAGTAGGTATAAGGAAACATTTACAAGCGCGTGTTTTGCGTAACGTGTTGGCCATCATAATCAATAACAATTATGAGGCGATAATGTTAACGAGTTGTCAGCTGCAATTCGAGTCGCTTATTCCACAATAATGGAACGTTTAAGTTCAAACTAGCTGTTGCCCGCGACTCCGTCTGCGACGAATTCGTTTATCGCTATCCCGTGGGAACTAATATCATAAACGCGAACGTAACTCTGCCTGTCTCTTAGTCTGTCTATTACTTCTTCACGCTAGAACTACTGAACTAATTTTGAAGAAATTTGGTATGGAAATACTTAGTTTGAGATCTTATAGTATAGTTTTTGTCTCGGGAAATGGTATAGTTCCCGTAGAATAAAAACAGCTAGTGTTGATTATTTTTATCATATGATTTTATTTTAGTAAGCGCTGATTTTCAAAATTACTGTTTTTGCTTTTCTGTTTTAGGATAAGCTTAAAAGTCTTATAAGATATAAACAGGCCTTATATCGGTCAGGTCTTATATCGGATAAAAATCATAATTCTTATTCGATATTTCAAAATTCTTATTGGTAAATAAGTAGGTAATCTAGTTTTTGAGTATATTTACGGACGGAGACGGATTTAGATGTGATTTGGTATGTAGATAGCTAAATGACTAAAACAACACAAATACAACTTCTTAACCAGATATTCCCACGGGATCGGGACAAAATCCCGAAATTTCAATTAACAGTACCAGTAACCAGTAACTAGTGTTTTTTATGCAACATTAATGAAGAGCAAGACGAAAAATTTTGGGAATTCCCACGGGAATTTTCGGAATATCCTGGAATTTTATTTCCACTGCCAAACCTAATGGTATACGCAAGCAAAGCCTCGGGTATGGACTAGTAAAGAATATAATTATTTGTGATTCGACTCGGCTGTGACACATTGATGAGCTTTCCCATAACAGCCTTCGTTATAGCGATTGCGTCTATAAACTTTGTCATCGATTATATCGTCATTTTATCTTTGATCCAGGGGTGACACTTCCAATACGAGGCGTCATCAAGGCTTGTGTCATTAGGCAAATACGGAAGACAGATAACAGGCGCCATGTTATCATTATCATCGGCGATAGCGGCGAAGCATAATCATTTAGAAAATCGTAAAGGACCAAGGCGATATAAAAATAAACGTCTCAGACGTCGTTTGAAAATTAAACGCCATGACAAAATGAAAATTTTTGGTGTTGACGCGTGACGACACACCGACTCATCAATCAGTGGGCTTCACTCAATAATTTTTAATAAGTTCGCGACTAATCACTTCCTCACAAAAGGCGTGACCGATCTATTCCCGGCGCTGCGGCCGCGCCGGTGTCACTGACAGAAAATGTCACTTTTCCTTTAATTACGCGACGGCCTCATTCCTTCGCGGCCTATTAGTATGCATCAATCAATGTTGCCAATACCTATTTTTTACTCCCGAGTGTTTTTTCCCTTCGGCTTTTTGTTTACGGGGATTTTTTAAGTAGGGGTATAATTTGATGAGGTCTGCCACCCGACCGCTGGATGTGAGCGATGCTCATTTGTCATCGTCTTGTCATTTCTCCATTTCTTTCGAACAGTCGGATCGCTACAGTAATTATTAGTTGTTTTTTCTATTTGCCATTCTCTTCTCGTGATCGCCTTTGCAAATTATGTTAATCAATCGAAGGCATATTGCAATACGCGTAACAGATTTAAATTTAAAAGATTTATAATGTCTTCTATTTAATACATATCTACACACTTAATTATGTTTCTTTTTCAATGAAAGGTAACAGTCAAATTTTCACTCAAACCAAATCAGGTCTGATTTTACTGTTAACTTTTATTGAAAAAAAAAAGTGTATAAAAGAGGTTATTCCTAAAACAGCGTCATAAATTTCGATTTGTTTGAACAGCAAAACCCGAGTAATCCCATAAAATCATATCAAAATGGTCATCCAATCCTCATCTGCAATAATTAACACGATTAACAAACGAACGGCGCGCCAGGACTATGAATACGAAATCAACGTGTCACGGTAATACCGACGTCGATGGGGTAAATCAAATACGCGAATCCACAGATCAAAAGAATTCATTACAATGTGTAAATCACAATTTGCATGTGGCGTAGGGCAGCGATGAATATGCATCCGAAACGGCTGAGTGTGAACATCCCGTGCTGTGTTTGTTTCCGAAAGGATTCTGTTACTGGAATGGAAAACACTTGAATCAAGTAACACGTCCACTTTTCGCCTGGCAGAGAGTTTCATTCGGACTTTTATTTAAAAAACGGAAGATAAGGTTTTTGCATCATCTATGACTACTTTAAAAAAACCAGCCAAGTGCGAGTCGGACTCGCGCACGAAGGGTTCGTACCGTTATCCATAAAAACGGCAAAAAAATCACGTTTGTTGTATGGGAGCCCCCTTAAATATTTGTTTTATTTTAATTAATGAACTAAAACAATTACTTTGCTCACCCGCGACCTTACAATAGTTACGTTTATGCAAGAAATGTGCGTTCATGCAGTTCCTCCACCTCCACACTGTACGAACACACACAAATCACATAAACCCAACCATCACCACCACCAAGCTACACTGACGCGTTTCGAACTCAACCAGAGCTCATCTTCAGAGTTACCACAACCGTATGCTATGCTACCAAATGTTAAACTAACATTTGGTATAACATTTGGTAGCATAGCATACGGTTGTGGTAACTCTGAAGATGAGCTCTGGTTGAGTTCGAAACGCGTCAGTGTAGCTTGGTGGTGGTGATGGTTGGGTTTATGTGATTTGTGTGTGTTCGTACAGTGTGGAGGTGGAGGAACTGCATGAACGCACATTTCTTGCATAAACGTAACTATTGTAAGGTCGCGGGTGAGCAAAGTAATTGTTTTAGTTCATTAATATGGACCTCCGCAAAGTAACGCCTGATTCAATAAATTTATTTTAATTATTTATTTTTAAATTGAATATACTTATAACTAAATATTCTGTGAATATTTCAAGCGTCTACCTGAGGCCGCATTGTCTAACGCTTCTGGCACTTGCCTTCGCTTTCACCATCTCTTTCTGTCATCATCTTATACCGTTTGACAGAAAGAAATAGTGATTCCGAAGGCAAGCGTCAGAAGCGTTAGACAAGAAGCCTGCTGTTGTCGACGTTGTCGTTATCAATTTTGTTGCAGCAACCGAAATACATCATCTGTGAAAATTTCAACTGTCTAGCTATCATGGCATATGAGATACAGCCTGGTGACAAACGGACGGACGGACGGACAGCGAAGTCTTAGTAATAGGGTCCCGTTCTTACGTTTTGGGTACGGAACCTTAAAATAAGTATGGAATAAATTTACTAAGTACTTAAGTTATTTTCTAAAAGTTTACCCACTTTGTTCATAAATGAGTCAATTGTGTAAATACACCGTGAAATTTTAGTGGTTGTTTTCCCGAAACGAGGTGATTTAGTATCGATTGTACAATCGATTTATAATTACTATTTTGACTAGAGTCAAAAATCCAATTGTGAAAAACGAAAGTCGAAAATGACCGCAAACCAATAGTAACGCTTCGTTAGTACCTAACCTATCGTACGATCATACGCTACTTGTTCCAACGAAGCGTTACTATTGGTTTGCGGTCATTTTCGACTTTCGTTTTTCACAATTGGATTTTTGACTCTAGTCAAAATAGTAATTATAAATCGATTGTACAATCGATACTAAATCACCTCGTTTCGGGAAAACAACCACTAAAATTTCACGGTGTTTATTAATATTGTGTAAATATGATATTTCATAAAAGCTTACCCTAAAAGCTTTATCCTTAATTTTAATAGACAGTTAACTTTTAATTTGTTGTTGTGTTGTTGTTGCTTATTTTTTTTTTGACGTTTCTTATCACACTCCTGTTATTTCAGTTAACAGGCCAGCACTTACCATATATATCTTAAAAATCTTTTATTCTGTGTTTGCATGCAGCCTGCAGGGCGATAGCAGAATTACCAAATAAAAATAAATGTTTTGCCTTTGTCTGGCAAAGGCAAATGTCAAAGTGACAGAGAAACACAAATGGTTAAGGTAACAAAAACTTAACAATAGATTATGATTATGAAGAAGGAGATTAGTTATTAGTAAGCTAAGTTACAAGTCGAGTACATAGACGCGTGCAAATGTCCCTTCATCGGGCAATGCTGACTGCGCGAGCCGGACACTTGCCATTCCGTTCACTTTCTGACCTTTTCCCGTTTTGTTATGCTGATCCCGTATCCCGGAATTGCAAAACGCGAATAAAAAGTATTCAACTGTTTACTCGCTGACTTCGGCGTCCGAGTCGTGTGTGAGTGCGCATAAATCGACTAAACCCCGTTATTCCAATGTAAACATTGGTCAGTGAATAAATTTTTAAAGTGCGAATGTTACGTTTTGTTCTTTTATTGTTTTGATGGTGTAGGTTTTACGTAAGCGTTTTAAGAAGTTGTTTTATTATGTGTGAAACGGTATTTTGTTGATTCAGTGAAAATGTTTAGGTTTTTTGGTTGATTTGTTTCAGTTTGTGATTGATTCTTACTAAGCCCATTGGTGTTACCCCGGCGCCACACATATTACAAATGTTTCAACACATATTTGAAGACATATTTGATCTATGGTTGATTGTATGGATGTTCTATTGAACAAATAAGCAAATACCGGTGCTACACATGTGATCAAATAACTGTGTTCAAACATTTGTAATATGTGTGGCGCCGGGGTTAACGAAATAGACGTTCTGACTGTTATAAAAAACCTTGTTATTTTTTTAACAAAACTTAATAAAATTTTAATACTAATGTCGAATTTTATTTGTTAAAAATTTTGTTTTAATACCAGCCTTTTTGCAATCTTTACTTTTTTGTACACTTTACTTGTATGTAATATTCATCCAACCACAAGTAGCATTCCAGATCAATCGGACCACTGGAATCAGTTCAAATTTGACTCGTATATACTCGTGTAATAAGATTTAACCTCAACAAACATACAAATAAACATCGCAGGTTAAAAGAAAGCCTATATAAAATGACATTATTAAATTTGAGAATAGTGCATGTAAATAAAGTGGAAGTGACGAAGCATCGCCGCACGAGCCGCGGGCCATGGCGGGTCGCCGGCGCCGGGCCGCGGCCACAAATCAAATGTTTTCATAGCCGCCGTATTAACGAGACAATTTGATTGCGGACATACCCGCGCCAAATTGCTTCTAAATTATATTTTCTGTTTACTTACTGCCAAACTCCCCGATATGTGACGTGTGTGCTCACAGCAGATGCTCGCTTGTTACTGTTGCGTTAATTATCGAATTTGTTTACTCGATGTTTTTATTATCGTTCAATGAATACGTTTTCATTAATTTCGTTCCCGCATACCAACATTGTGCGATGCTTATGCATATTCATTATAACCAGATTTATTATCTATAGATTATCTTTACAGAGTGTCATTTTTGAAGTTTCACTATCGGGCCTATTAAATTAATTGCCGCTCTTAATAATTAAGATTGCCAGAAGCGTGTGTCACGCGCCTACATAAGAGCCTTCGATTTCGTTGAACGAAAGCAAGATTTTATCTGTATCTGGATTAAGATTTGTATCTAACGCGGACAAAGACCATATTTCCCATGGCTAATTACTTTACATAATTTATGACAGCGGATATGTCAGTGTTTTTATCAGCTACTTAGTCCTGTCGGCAAGTGCCCCAGACTCTATAGTTGTTACTACTGAAATTGAGAATTTTTACTTGATAAATATTTTTAGTTCTTTTATCAAATTGTCCATTGAAGTCTAAACACTGACTAGATTAGCAGAACTGTACTTGTGTTTTTTGTTTCGATGCTTAAATTTTAAAGTTTTATACCTATAAAAGAGGAACGTGACAGACTGACTGACATACAATAAACCATAAAAGCTAGAGAGACATGGAATTTGGCAAACACACCTATAATTTGAGTACCATAGAAATGCTCTAAGACTTAGAACATGTTTCTAGAAATTCCCCCCGGATAGGGATTTTCTCCATTTTTTTTCTTTAGGATAAAGCCACGAGCATGAGAAACATATTACAAAAAAAAGTTCAATAACTAATTTATTGAATCAGGCGTTACTTTACGGAGATCCATATTAATGAACTAAAACAATTACTTTAATTACTAGTTAGGGAATGTAATGTAATGTAAGTAATAACTTACAACGCAAAAGTATATTGTTTGATTGAGTCAACAATAATTTCTCAGGCCGTCTCTTTATCAACGTAGTAGACAAAACTATGATCGATGCACATAGCCACCTTCACTTTAAGATAAATCAGCTCGATAGAACCAAGTTTGTAGTTCAGATAAGATCTTATATCGGACAGGCCTATGCTTGATATACTAATTTGTACATTGTCCGACTCAAGGTTTGAAAACATGTAAAGAGCATGTAAGTGACATTCTCTCGTTTGATTATATGTAGGTATATAAATGGAGCGTTTGCTGATACTGGATTACAGGAGTGTAGGTAAAATTAATGATACCCGTTAATGTTTCTATTTTTCAATAATGTAGGTAAATACTATAAAGAAGTAAAAAATGCGCAAACAGTTTCAACATTCTTAAAGATATAAAAAAAGTTATTCATTTAATGGATAAAATAAATGGACCCAGTCTTTCAGCGCTAAGGTTTTATTTTCGGTTACAGATTTAAAACCTCACCATAAATACGTTCAAATTCATACAATTCTAATAATCGATCAAGTAAAAAAAACTCGCGTCGATACACCATTATCGTCTCGTTCAGTGCATGTTGCGGTCGACGCAGCGATCAGTTCGATCACAATCATTACCCGTGCATTTGATCCGCGCTCAGCTACAAACGATGCACAATTTAAGTCTCGCACTGGAACAAACTCATGCGAAACGACTCTGAGCCAAGCCGATGCGGGATCAGGAAGGATTTGTCGCCTCGCATCATCCAAGGAATCGGATTGGAAGTATGCCGATGGACGGGAATATTCTGCGGTCACCCCATATGCATGCGCAGCGAAGCCTCATCATTAACCATCCGCGGTTACAAAATAGATCGGCTCACATTACAATAGCAACTCCTAAAACTCTATTTACGTTTACGACCCCATAAATCCGAGCGACAAAAAACAGACTAATATAATGGCCCGAATCGGATAGAATTTCCCTAATAATCGTGCAATGAAATTCAACATTATCAAAACGCATTCCCATTACAGATAATGGTAATGCCCTTAAAAAGTCGGGGAGTAGGAATTGTAGAAGCAATTTTGCATAATTATCCGAGATCGCACGGAACCGGGAGCCGGGAGCCGGCAGCAGGGCCGGCGGAGACAACCGATGCGGCGCTTAAATCCTAATATCATCGCGCGGCCCGATCGGAATCTCGTTACGCTACAGTAATCTGCTGCGAACTAATACGATTTGATTTACTCAGATTGTTATTGGACACCTTTGGACGTTGCTTCCTGCATATTTCTCTACATTATTGAATGCGCACTAAACGAATCAGTTTTAGTACTAGATTACAACTGAAAAATAAGAAATGTAATAAATCACAAACTGTAATTTAGCTTAGACTTCACAATCGACTTTAAAGCTCCAATTACAAATTCACAAACCGCACAAGATTCTAAAAACTTTCTTTCAAAAATCTACCATTCATCTTCAAAGCCGATGCAGACAATTTAAATCTTCTCACGTACTTCTAATAACGTAATGAGCTCTTAAGCTCCAAAAGACATATTTTATTCTCCTCCAACTTTATATTTCATTTCACGTTTCATAACCAAAACGGCGAAATATGCATGTCCCTCTTTTGCATTTGGCAAGCATAATGCTCCGGTCGCTTAGTGCACTTTTATTACGGTATTAAGTGATGTAATTTTTTTCATATTATATTATTCAAATTTAAATAACTGTCTCCGGTTTCCCCTGTGGAGGTTCCACTTTTTCTATCATTTATTTTTGTCGCCCCCCAATTTGGTTATTTTGGTTAGACATTTCCGCATTAGAACAGAAGTTCCGTGGGGCTGTTTTAAAACAAAAGTAAGTAGATGTAACTTATTTAGTCTTGAAGCAGTTGTTTGAATTCAAGCAGCTCAAATAATTTTAAATCAGTAGTAATATTTGCTCATTAATTGATTCTTTTTATACAAAATAACAGTGCGAATACGAAAAACAAGTCACAACAAAAGAAAGAAAATTTGATATTTTTTTCACGCACCTCGTAAGTCGGCACCATCCATCCCGTAATGTTCTTCGGAAAACTCGACACAAACTTCCTCCATTGATTTATTCTGGAGCTGTCTTTTTGTAGTCTCTGCAGCAGGCTCTGTTCTCAAATTGGAGAAGTTAGGAGGCCGCAATTTTTACAAATGACATCGTGACGTTTATGCGAAGGGTGCGGCGACAAGTCATCGTGTTACTTCTTTCCTATTATTTCAACGTTCGTCTTTCTTTCACCCTAAGTGTTTTTCTTGCTTGTATAACATTTTCAAAGTGGGTTGCTTTCGTAATATTTATCTGTGATTCTTAGTTAATTCTTGTTTTTTGTCGGCTACTTGTGTAATTTCGGATTATAGGACATTACTGTAGACTAATTAGGTCGCAGTATGTGCAACAAATAGTGAACCGGTAAAAGTGTAAATAAGTTGGTTTGTGGTTGAGATTGATGGTTACGAAAAATGCTAATATAGGTAATTAAGTTATGCATTTGATAAATAATAAAATATAACACTACGCTATTAATTTCAATTATTTATCAAATCTAAAACATCTCCGCATTATAAGATTCACTGTTCTAAAAAAAATTGTTCATCAGGCATATTCAAATAATAAATTGTCCAAGAAATGTGGTTGGTACATTCCGTAAATTTTGCAAATATATTTCAAACTGATACGCCGTTATTACACAACAATATTGTCTGTACATCATTTCAAAGGCAAAACGTTGCGTTATCTGCATATGTTTGGAACTTTTTACTCATAACAACGGCCCCTTTGCTACTTGTATTTTCTTTATAATTTATTCCATTTCTCCCCCATACATTGGCATCGGCCGCTGATATTTTTTATTCGATTAGTAAACCCCTAAGGTGTTTTTAGCCTTTTTTCGCTCGATTTTCTTCAAAGCTTTGTTGACTGTTTAGGGGGTTGCTTGTTTCTTATGGATGAGTGAGCTTATTTATTCTTTTGCTGGCAATCTTATAAATTACTACTTTGTGAAAGCTATTAGGAACCGTGGTAAATTATTAGGCATTGAAATTATGAATTTTTGCTTGTTATATAATATGAAATTTTGCTATAAGTACAATATGGACCTTACTCGTTCAGTGGTATCGTTTCACGAGTTGTTGAGTGCACTTTGCAATTATCAAAGTCAAAGTCGATCAAATTCGAATTCTTCACAAAGCCACGGACTCGGCGAGCCCCTTTTCTCAAACCACAATACTTACACACTCGATTTGTGTTATAGAGAGGAGATGGGGGGCGGGAGAGGAAACTTTTTGATGGATCGGACGGAGTTTGTTTTGCATGTGAGTGATATGTCTGAAATAATAAATGTTGAGGCGTCGACGCTTCCCCAACCTCCCCGGCGAGGGTGAGCTAAAACGATTTTTGATTTGGGTGTCAAGCAAATGTTTCACGCAGTGGCGCTCCGACAGGATTTGATTTTCTTAATCGATTCTTGGGAATGCAAATGAGGGAATTAGTTCCGTACACAGTCTGATTGTGCTATTAATGAATTATGCGCGGTAAAATTGTGTCTGGAAAGGTTATGCACGTTTAAAGCAGGCTTTGTTTAGATAATACTTACGCTAGTCAGATTATGCATACAAGAACAGTTTGGAGCGTCGTGTCGGTGCCGCGGTATTGGGTTATGTGAACGGTTCAGTATTAACTAATCAGCGCACATTGGCGTCTCTATAGATTGCGGCGCATTGTCCGCGCGCGCGGCCCCGGAATATCTGTTTAGGCCAGTGCCCATTCTGTAATGGCAATATGGCAATAGTTAACGCGGTAACAACGCATTACCACCGCCGTAATATAGCCGTGCTAAACTGAAACTTCGGTCACAACGTAGCCTAACTGTATTTAGGGATTTACTCATCGTTAATCTTTTTAGACGACGATGAGGTACGATTTGTTATGTTGCATCCAAAAACTTCGATTGATTCAGGCGTTACTTTGCAGATCTATCACTGAATTACAATATTTTTTCCTGATTTCTCCACTACTAAAAATATTGTAGTTCCTAAAACTTATATGCGTTCGAAAAATCAAGATCCTTAATCTCATGGTTGACAGCACAGTCATATCACTTAATTGTATTCGAATCTTAGCTGTTTTCAAAATAAATAACTGATTTCTTATATTGCTTTGCTTTTATTTTGGCAGAAATTCAATATAAAAATTGCACGTCACGGCATTGAAATTTGTTTTCGTTTCTCCGGGTGTTGGCTGGGCCCGATTCGTCGCCAATTTGCGTTCTGACAAGTGAATGAATAATATTATCTCGTTTCGTGAGCGATGATGGCTGTTTCTAGCAGCTTTGTGTTCGGAAGTTTATAAAAAGATGCTGCTTATTTTTTTTTTAGGTAGATTAACATCAAGTCGCTATATCGATGAATGTTCACTTGTGTAGGATTACAATATTTTAGTTAATTTTATGTGTTTATTTTTTCTTGTAATTAATATTTTAGTGTTATAATTGTGAAATTGAGTTTGTTTGTTTGTTACGACGCCTTCATGTCGTAATTATATAATAATCAATCGACGAAATTTAGTATGCACCTTTGACTGGGAAAAGGACATATTAGTATGCAAATATTTTCCGATTCTTGAAGTAGTCCCAGTAAGACAGTCAAATAATATTTAATACCTAGGGACAACTTAGCACACTTGAAGCGTAAGATTTCATGTAGGTATGTGATTTGAAGACGCAGATAAGTATTTTCAGTGCAATGAATGCTTGTCATGATTATCTGATCATTTTTAGGGTGCCATACCCAAAGAGTAAAACGGGACCTTATTACTGAGACTTCGCTGTCCGTCTGTCTGTCCGTCTGTCCGTCTGTCTGTCCATCCGTCCGTCTGTCACCGGGCTGTATCTCACAAACTGTGATAGCTAGACAGTTTAAATTTTCACAGATGATGTATTTCGGTTGCCGCTATAATAACAAATACTAAAAAACAGAATAAAATAAATATTTAAGGGGGCTCCCATACAACAAACGTGTTTTTTTTGCTCGTTTTTGCTCGATATTGATAACGGCAACAGGTAGTCGCTTGAAATATTCACAGAATATTTAATTATATATTCACTTTATAAATATATAATTAAACTAAAATAAAACACATATTTAAGGGGGCTCCCATACAACAAACGGTACGGAACCCTACGTGCGCGAGTCCGACTCGCACTTGTTAGTTTTTAAATGGGTCATACACACCGTAAGAAACAATAGTTAGATTTAGGTTTAAAGGACATTTATTGTCTAAAGAAATTACAGATAATTTCACTTAGTTATATGGCAATTTCTACAGCTAAAAATACAATTATTAGGTTTCACAGTGAGTCAAATAGATATCACCACTCGCATGCTTTGTACAACCACGGTTGCCAATTTATTTATTTATTTAAGTTAAGTTTTGATATTGTCTGAAATCAATTGTCAATAAATGACAGTAAATGCTAAAAGCAGCTGAGTGCGTAATGACAATTTGTACAGTGCACTGAGTTGGAGAGAAAGTTGTAAAAATATTGGCCATAGAACCTTAACTTTGGCCATGTTCAAAGAAGAGACGCAAACAAAAAAATGTGTATGACCCAAATAATAAAAAAATAGAATATTTGTGTATCATTCTATGATTAATTAAAATTGCAATATTGTTAGCTATACCTACCATTAATCATAGTAACACGTTGAATGATATTGAATGATAAAAATAAAACGGAGGAAGTAATTTATTGATTTGGTCGTTATCTTTTGTCCGATCAAGTGATGATTCGATCATTTCTTTACGATTCGATTCGTTCATTCGTTCGGGATTCAAAAAGCTAGTTAATTTTGTATTAAGGTTAGGTAACAAAAAAAATTGTTTTCTATTCGTGTAATCCTTTCTATTTTAATTTTTAACGAAAGTTTTGGACTAAGCTAACGCTATGTTCTAGTTTTTTAGGTGACCTAGGCTTTGGCTATCTTTGATTCAGCTGTCGCAATTAGGCTTTAGTTTCAAAATTGAAACTTGGATGCTTGTAGTCTAGAAGCTTGCACTTGAAAACATCCCTACGATACTGGAGAGACAACAATCGGTGTGTACTGTTAACTTATAGTAAAACACCGACGTGCGAATCGAACTCGCGCTCTGAGGCTTTTGACCCTAATTACTCAAATATATGAACTATGAAGGCACACTATAAAGAAAAGTTTACACTTTTCCTGAATGAATCCTGAAATTTTCTAGATTTTCTAGATTTTTCTAGATGGCGCTAGTAGTCGCTACATCAGCCCCCCTTTTAGACCGGAGGTCGATACGAATTGCAGTGGAGTGCAGTCTGTGCGTCACGTGGGCGCTTGCAAGGGCCAGTCGCTCAGAGCCTCGTCGGCGAGCATTGTTGTTCCTCTGCTACTTGTAGATGCATGCCTGTTGCGTGATTGCTCGGAGCCTTGTTGGCGAGCGTTGGTTGATTGATTGGCAAGTGGAAGTAGTGGGAGGAGGATTTTTGCGAACTGTAGACACCAGGCAGATAATAGATACATGCTAATGGTGCACAGTGCGTTGAGTATGGCTTGCTGTGAGACTGCGTCATCCGTCTTGTGTGTCTGAAGGTTGCGATTTTTGTGCAATGTCGTGGGTCACCAATTTGGGGGTGGTAACCATAGAGAGATCTCTCTCCAGGCAGATGTTATGCCTGGGGACCGAAGTCCGATGGATGAAAGTTGGAAGTTGTATTTATGCAGACGAGTTGAGAAACTTCGATAGCGTGATGTAGGATTGTGTTGTTAGTTCCTTATGTGATGACTAGATGGCGCTAGTAGTCGCTACAATACCATTGCTGAGAGAAAGATCTCGCTAATAGCCAGAACTTATAGCCAAATTTCGTACCTAATTCTGGATCAATGGGAAGTAGCGAGGTTTTTGTTTTCCTGTGGTGAGTTAAGATATAAGATTGAAATGGATAATATTTTGATTTCGTTGTCTTCAAAGGTTTTTTTTTCAGCGTCAAAGGACGCAGACGCATAATAATATTGATATTAATTTTAACTTGATACCTCGCACTTCTGAGAAAAAGGCTCTTAATAAACGGACAACTATGATCTTATTAGAGTTCCGTTTTCTTTCTGAGTTACAGAACACTAATAAATTAAAAAAATGTTATTTGTCCTTCTATTTGTTCATCGATCTTCACTTAGTCTATTTGTCTGTCTTTTCAAAAAACGTAGGCAAGATGGCCTTTAATATCTAGAATATTAACATATTAATTGTGAAGGAAATGAAAAATATATTAAATTCAAACGGCAGCGCTCCGTGACTCGTCAGTAAAGTACCAAACGACTCCATTTCGAGGGTTCAACACAGAGTAGCGGAGAGACAGAGGTATCAAGGTAGGTCCCTACCTACCCCTGTTTGGGTAGTATACATGATAAAAACGCGAAGAGAAAACCAGAATTGTATCCTTATAGCCAGTACAATAAAGACAAATAAAACTTCAAACTTTTACTTACCCTGGAGAATTCATATATTTATAAGGTTCAACCAGAAATATGTTCTTATTAAATTTTTTTTCAGATGTTAAGAAGAAAATCACTTTAGCATATAAATTTACGTAATAATCCATAATTAATATTATATAAATGCGAATGTTTGTATGTCTGTCTGTCTGTTACCTCTTCACGCTTAAACCGCTGAACCGATTTAGATGAAACTTGGTATGGAGATAGTTTGAAACCTTGGGAAGGACACAGGATAGTTTTTAACCCGGAAAATTACATAGTTCCTACAGGATAGCGAAAAACAAATTCTTCCCAGACGGAGTCACGGGCAACAGCTAGTATTTTATAAAGCAAAAATCATATCTAGCAAGTTGTTATTAACAATTATTTCTGATGTTCTGGAATTCTGCCCTCATAATGAAGAATGCAGTAATCGACAAAAAAAAATCGATTACTGCATTCTTCATTATGAGGGCAGAATTGTAATGACCTAAAAGGTTTTAAAAGTTAACGACTAACTTTAAAGAAGATTTTTTTCCTTTGAAAATAATTTACTAACGGCGTCTGCTATCCAAGTCTTCATACACTGCCAGTAACCCGTTTTATTTAATAGAACCAAAATAAAGATATTGAAGGCCAGCCAAGTTATAAAACAATTACACAAGTTCCCAATTCGCCATCGACAAAATTTTGAAAAGACAATATTACCTATTAAACAAAAAATAAAATCTAACGATATGTATACTTGAAATGTACTTTTTCCCGCTTCCTGCACCAGATTTTGTGTTCTACCTCTGTTTCCATCGCTACGCTGTAATCCACAAAAGGGTTCCTCGAAGGCTTAAAACAGCCACTTATTATGTATGTTACATTTCACTTTCAGACGTCATTTATATTCAAATGCTCAAAAGGCATTACTGTGCAAAAATTGTAGCATTAACCCCTTTGAAATGAGTGAAATTGGTTTTAGAGCAAATTCGTGTTTCTTTAAGTTTAAATCAGCTCATTTGTGATTCTCTTTGGTGTTTTTAAGCTCAGCCTTGAATAATCAGGTGAATCGCTATTTTTGAATTTTGCACAACCAATACCCAGTGAAAAAGATAAAATTGAAGATAATGGAAGAAAACAAAGCTTTAATGGTTCAACATTACAAAAAGTTAAGAAGTAAATATTCATAAGGAGAAATTGAAACGGAAGCATCAAAAGATCAATAATTCACAATCAAAAAGGACCTATGGAATTAGGGTAGCGGCACGAGATATCCGCATACGAAATGATTACATATCTACCTTCTTCAGCCGTTCACAAAGAATCTCAGCGGGGCACCTCGATATTATACTGCCAGCCTTTGTGGTAGCTCCACATCTCAGTGGGAAGCATGCTTTATGGTTTCAAATGATAAAACTGTTTGTCAGTAGCTTTGTTCAAATTTATTTGACTTGCCGTGTCCGATTTGATGTAGTTAAGACCACTGATGTTCCAAACGAGATATTAACACGTGATTCCTTACGAGTTTTTTGTTATTTGGAACTTTTTGGGAATGAGAAAAAGCTCCCCAGCGGAAGGTTTATACTCCCCGATTCTTTACGCAAAGATGATATATCTGTCTTGATTGAAATTAGTTTTTATTTTAAACATCGATTTTCTAATGCGGCAAATATCAACGGACCGACCCCATCGCACTAATAAAATCAATCTTACCATATTTCGCTGTCACTAACTATACTATAGGGTAGTATTCCAATTTCAATAATTTCTTGGACTATGATTGTGTCCCTGCTCTTTTTGAGAGAAAGTATAATATGCCCAAGTAATTCAGAACCAACCATATGTAATTGCATCGAACGAAATGTCAAGTTTTGCTACTATTGTTTCAGATTGCGTGACGAAAGAGGCGACATGGAACGTGTCATGGCAATCGATAAAGCGCGCGAAGGGTCACATAATGGTGAGTGAAGCTTAAGTCTTAAATTATAGCTTTACTTGTGTTAAGCTTAGTTCGAACTTTTGACGGACTGCGCCCCTCCACCGTGGTCAAACTATTCAAGCACTGCATATTTTAACATCCAACAATGACGGTTTCTGAGACTACTACTAAAAAAAATATTTCTTCGGTATAGGAAGTATTTTAAACGTTGTGATTTGTATGACCGTGAATCGCATACCAAGGTGCAAGAATTGTTTGTGAAAAGGTATTTTTTTTACAACAACCCACACCTATTGGCTCCTATCTCACCTGATGAGCAGGTTAGTAGAAACTAGTACTATACTAGAAAAGTCTCTCCTCGCTCTGCCTAGCCTTTACGATGACTACGGCGTCTATTAAATAAACGTGGTTTTAGAATAGGACAGACCCAATCAGGCAGCAGCGGTTTCTAATGCCATTTACGAACCCAGGACTCTAGCACTGCAGTGTTGAAGGCAAGGGGAAACCACCACGCTATTCTGCTAAGAAAATCGTCATGAAGGTTAGCTACCATCCTCATCTGACGACCACGATCAGTCTGTCAAGAGTACAATACAATACAATACAAATATTCTTTATTGATCACCAAAAACAGTACAGTGACATTACAAAAATAAAAATTCAGGTAGACAATAGGCGGTCTTATCGCTAAAAAGCGATCTCTTCCAGACAACCAATTACTCAGAAATTAATAAATATCAACAGACGAATGTAGGTGGCAGAAATAACAGACAAGAGAAACGCAGTATTACTTAATAGACAACAAACAATAAAAACAATACAAATATAATATAAATTATATAAATAAACAAATACATTCAATATAATACTTATACACTACATATACTTAATACAAAATATCAATGGAAAAAAAAATGTCAAAAGGCCGCATGTGAGAAAAGGATTTAAAAAGGAAATTAAAGAAACAATATACTTAAACAAAAAAGAAAAAGAATAAAGAAGGGTCAAAGAGCGAGAATTACGTTAGTGACAAATAGTGAGCCTTTAGAAGGTTTTTAAAAATGGGAAGGGATTTTGCTTGCCTTAACGACAAAGAGTACTGACTTAAAGAAGATAAAATTTTCATAACCAACAATTCTGCCTCCAGGTTCATCACCCGGCCACAGTCCCGTGCTCAACCTCTCCAAGTCCGGTTCCGGCGATCGGGAGCGCTCGGACCGGAGCGACCGGCACGAGCGCGGCGAGGGTTCCGCGAGCGGGCGTAGCTCAGCGGCCTCGCGCCGCACGCCGCAGCCGCCGCGCCTGCCTTCCGCCGCCGCCGCTGCCTCGCCAAGGTCCCACTCTGACGAGAGCGACGCGGCCATGTCTGACCAAGACGACCACAATATGAAAGAAGAGGATGAAGGTCAGTTGTCATTCACCACCTATTTCTGCTATTGTTAGTTCATAAACGTATGTACTTTTCTGCCTTACCGCGATTGACTGGACCCAGTACCACAATCGACCGGTGGGCCACACCTGATCTATCTTATCATACATTGTCCCTTGTAGATGATTGGTTGGTGCCTGGTGGTTGACCGCCTGGTATTTAGTTACCTGCAAGAAATACTTAAGGGTGAACGCGTGTACTTACTTACCCTAAATACTACCAAGGATGATATAGACTGGATTGGCAGTCGCCATAGTATGGATCGGCCGCGGTTTTTGTAGTTCGATTATTAAATCTAGATGGCGCTGAAATATAGCCAGAGGCTTTGAAGGCAAAACAATAAGACTACAGATGTTTCATATTACTACAAATGTATTATTTTTCAAAAATAATAATACATTTGTAGTAATATGAAACATCTGTAGTCTTATTGTTTTGCCTTCAGAGCCTCAGGCTATATTTCAGCGCCATCTAGATTTAATAATGGAACTATAAAAACCGCGGCCGATCCGTACTATGGCGACTGCCAATCTAGTCTATGTATATCATCCTTGATACTACTATATAAAAAAAAAAAATATTAGGGGACAATCTTACACAAATCGACCTAGTCCCAAACTAAGCAAAGCTTGTACTATGGGTACTAGACGACGATAAACATACTTATATAGATAAATAAATACTTAAATACATAGAAAACATCCATAACTCAAGAACAAATATTCGTGCTCATCACACAAATAAATGCCCTTACCGGGATTCGAACCCAGGACCTCTTGCTTCGTAGGCAGGGTCACTACCAACTAGGCTAAAGCGGTCGTATATATTATAATATTTAAAAAAAACGCCAAGACTTATCCTCCACATTTATCTCTTTTATTTCCTACTCCCGTCAACTAATCTTGAAGTACTGATCAATTCAATCTAAGTTTATCAGTAATCAGGACTTATCAGTACCTTACGCGTTTTAATAAGTCCCAGTCTCTGGCATAATCTAGACACGGCAAGAAAGTGTCCGTGTTGCATTAACACAGCGGTGGTATCACCTTCCAATATACTCGACATGTAATGCTCGGCGAAATTACCCTGTAATAGCCCTGGAACCTTCAGCATTCATAGTTCGGAAATTATCAGCCATAAAACCACCTTCCTTTTATTTTAGAAACTGGAAATACCTACTTATAATAAGTGTAAAATTGCTACTACTATAACATTGTAGGTACCAAGCAACCAATTTGAGGTCATGTTAATTATTTTATTACTGAATTCACGATTTATAAAACTTATTAGGTACTGTCCGCAAGAAGCGAGTGCGGGATTTATATGTGTGGATAATCGCAATAATTTGGCAGTTTTGCACACACTATTAAGATGCCCCTTTCCTTGCGTTTTCTCAGAGCATTATCCCAAGACATTGCACGTTTGCTGGTAATGGCTCGATATAATAAAATCTTATTACGATTATCCTCAGCAATTGCCTCTAGTGATGTTAAACCTGAGGTTTAAAGGACCCAATTTTCAGTATGAACTTTTACACCCCCATTACTACCATACACCTCATTAGACTTACCTACGTGCGTTATTGTCCATAAGCGATGGCCAATCAAACAGTCTGTGTGCTTCAGTCAGCTAATTGACTAAAACGCCTCACACGCGTTGCCATACAAGCTAATACATATGGGTAATTTATTTTAAGTGCTCATAATAGAGTTAAAGGCCTACAACATTTTGTTATTAACGTATCTATCGGAATATTAAAATGATTACCGGACAATGATGGATGCATGGTATGACAACTGCTTTTTAACTCACTTTATTTTTAATTCAAAAACTAACGTTCTCTGTTTCGAATTATTCCCACTGAAATTATATAACAAGGGTTTATTGCGACGTTAGTAAGTCTTCTTTATCACGGTAGCCATTAACATCAATAAACTAGATGGAAAGATAGTATTTGATTATGATTTAAACAATAAGGAAAATTGCAACTGTGAGAAGTCGTTCTACGTGTTTTGTGTAGATTAATGTGGAAGTGAGGGAAATAATAGATTCATGCTCACGAACCCCAACCGACCGCGCGACGGCAGCGCGAATCAAAACATCGATCCACAAATATAACTAGGTAGTCGGAGCTCACAATAGCTAAATCAAGTGAAACAATAAGGATTGTCTATTGTAGTTATGTGCAAAATGTTCGGAGACCGTGGGAACGGATAGCTGCCTCGATTATAGGAAAATGTTCACTCGGCCACGGCTTAGGGATGAGCCTGGAGAAAATTGTGTAAACAATGGATTTGATGCCGAACCCGATAACACACCTGAAATGAGTATTGCGAGGCTCCGATCAATTTCGCAAGCGGTTTCTAAATCGATCATACCCATATTTATTTTGAATGAAACGATACGTGATGCACGCTCGGCACGTTTGTCCCGAACTCATTAAAGTGCTCTTTCTTAACTATCATGTCATTCAACTTTGGTCTTTGCCCATCTAACATTACCTCTTTCTTTCAATCACCAATATTCTTTTAGGCTGATTTCATTTATAACACTGAAGTAATTTGTTTCTTCTCTAGCATCACTCCAAAGTATTTCTTTCCCTTGTGAATATAAAGTTTGGTTTCGTTTGATTTAATCTGTTAGGATCCTGTTAATTGGCCTTATTAGGAAGATGGTGTTGTGACAAGCCGAGAGTGCTATCGTGCGCATCGACAATGACGAAACGATGTTGTCTTCATTATTTGATGAGCGTTCACTATGTTGTCAGTTAAATTAAATGTATCGATAGATTATTCACGGCGTGGGAGAACCCAATCTAAAACACTTTCTTTTTTATGTGTGAGGTCTTTATAATTGACGCGGGTTTTACAATTGTAAAACTTAATTTTCCTGTTAAGTGTAGGTACATATGATTCAACAGTAATAAAAAACAGAAAATATCTGACTGACTGTTACTTTTTGCTATCTGTTGCATTAACATACAAATTATGTACGTACATGTCCGTACCGTACCAAATTTCAATTCAACCTGATTACTAATAGTAGGTGAAATTCGTTACAAGTTAATCGTACCTACTTATATTATAAATGCGAAAAAGTGTCTGTCTGTCAGTTACTTCTTCACGCCTAAACCGCAAAATCGAATTAGATGGAATTTGGTATGGAGATAGTTTGAGACCCTAGGAAAGACAAAGGATAGTTTTTGTCCCCAAAAATATCATAATTCCCGCGGGATAGTGAAAACTTAATTATTTGCAGAACAAAAGTCGCAGGCAACAGCTATGAATTATATGTTAAATACAAGCTTATTAGTTATTAACGACCGCTTTGGCCTAGTTGGTAGTGACCCTGCCTACGAAGCAAAAGCTCCTGGGTTCGAATCCCGGTAAGGGCATTTATTTGTGTGATGAGCACGAATATTTGTTCCTGAGTTATGGATGTTTTCCATGTATTTAAGTATTTATTTATACATTTCGTACTAAATACAAACTGAAATATAGATGCACAGAAAAAACCCCAGAAAAAAGACCAATGCTGGGAATCGAACCCAGGTCCTCAGCATTCCGTGCCGCGTGCCATACCCCTACACCACCACTGGTCTAGAGATTAGACACGAATCTTTCCTATACATCATACATTTCAATCTGTCACTGCATAAGGTGATGATTTAGCAGATTGAAATGTATGATGTATAGGAAAGATTCGTGTCTAATCTCTAGACCAGTGGTGGTGTAGGGGTATGGCACGCGGCACGGAATGCTGAGGACCTGGGTTCGATTCCCAGCATTGGTCTTTTTTCTGGGGTTTTTTCTGTGCATCTATATTTCAGTTTGTATTTAGTACGAAATGTATGATTTCACGGGATGACCGTAAAAGTAATAAAAAAATGAAGTTGAAAAAATATGTACAAAAAAAGATACTTCATAGCTAACTTGTTTAAAGTTGCACAGTAGCGCCATCTCTTGTCCAGGTGAGCGGTTAGTTCCGAAGGAGTGTTAAAATCTCTCGATGAGGGTGTAACATAGATGTGCGTTTGTCACTGCATAAGGTGATGATTTAGCAGATTGAAATGTATGATGTATAGGAAAGATTCGTGTCTAATCTCTAGACCAGTGGTGGTGTAGGGGTATGGCACGCGGCACGGAATGCTGAGGACCTGGGTTCGATTCCCAGCATTGGTCTTTTTTCTGGGGTTTTTTCTGTGCATCTATATTTCAGTTTGTATTTAGTACGAAATGTATGATTTCACGGGATGACCGTAAAAGTAATAAAAAAATGAAGTTGAAAAAATATGTACAAAAAAAGATACTTCATAGCTAACTTGTTTAAAGTTGCACAGTAGCGCCATCTCTTGTCCAGGTGAGCGGTTCGTTCCGAAGGAGTGTTAAAATCTCTCGATGAGGGTGTAACATAGATGTGCGTTTGTCACTGCATAAGGTGATGATTTAGCAGATTGAAATGTATGATGTATAGGAAAGATTCGTGTCTAATCTCTAGACCAGTGGTGGTGTAGGGGTATGGCACGCGGCACGGAATGCTGAGGACCTGGGTTCGATTCCCAGCATTGGTCTTTTTTCTGGGGTTTTTTCTGTGCATCTATATTTCAGTTTGTATTTAGTACGAAATGTATGATTTCACGGGATGACCGTAAAAGTAATAAAAAAATGAAGTTTAAAAATATGTACAAAAAAAGATACTTCATAGCCAACTTGTTTAAAGTTGCACAGTAGCGCCATCTCTTGTCCAGGTGAGCGGTTAGTTCCGAAGGAGTGTTAAAATCTCTCGATGAGGGTGTAACATAGATGTGCGTTTGTCACTGCATAAGGTGATGATTTAGCAGATTGAAATGTATGATGTATAGGAAAGATTCGTGTCTAATCTCTAGACCAGTGGTGGTGTAGGGGTATGGCACGCGGCACGGAATGCTGAGGACCTGGGTTCGATTCCCAGCATTGGTCTTTTTTCTGGGGTTTTTTCTGTGCATCTATATTTCAGTTTGTATTTAGTACGAAATGTATGATTTCACGGGATGACCGTAAAAGTAATAAAAAAATGAAGTTGAAAAAATATGTACAAAAAAAGATACTTCATAGCTAACTTATTTATTTATCTATATAAGTATGTTTATCGTCGTCTAGTACCCATAGTACAAGCTTTGTTTAGTTTGGGACTAGGTCGATTTGTGTAAGATTGTCCCCTAATATTATTAAAAACACTATGAATCGATCAGTCTATCTGGAATCGTAAAATATTAATGATTTTAGTGAAGGAAAAACAAGCATAAGGTAACATTGAAAGTTTTTTTTTTCTTTTAAATAAATAAATATGACGGGACAATTCACACCAATTGACCTAGTCCCAAATTAAGCAAAGCTTGTGTTATGGGTACTGGGCACCGGATAAACGTACATAATACATATAATGTAGATAGACACATACTTAAATAAAAATCAAAAACCCAAGACTCGAGAGCAAACATTCGTATTTTTAAACAAATATCTGCCCCGACGCGGGAATCGAACCCGGGACCTCAAGCTTCCTAGACAGGTTTTCTAACCACTAGGCCATTTAGTCGTCAAATAGGTACATTATTAAATACATTGAAATTATGGCACATGTCATATGGTTAGCTTTAGCTAATCGCCAACTTTTCATGTTTTTATGAGACCCTTTTATGTTTGGTTTTGATTTCATATGAGACTAAGTTGCTGTTTCACCACCCATTGATTAATTTTAACTGACGGATAAATGTGATGTCGTCTCCGTCTATTCGAACAAAACTAACAGAGAAGGCATCACATTAATCCGTCAAATAAATTTGATCAATGGGTGGTGAAACATTGGGTCATTATTGTTAAGTTACCCTCAATTGAGTTAAGTAGGTACCCCGGCTGCAAAATTTAGCTACGTAGTAATTTTATTCTAGGATTAATAATGTTAAGAGAACAACTATCTCGCGATGCAACGAAGTGTAGTGGAGCATATAAATTCGTTAAAGGCAGCCCATTCGGTGTCGGGTGGCTTCACCGTGTCCTTATTCTGCCTCCTTAGTTGAAGTGTTTTAGTTATAACATGTAAATATTTACAAAATAGATATGTACTACATTGTAAAAGAGAAGGTTCTGAAAATAATACAACAAAAATACTTTACTAGCTACTGCTCGCAATTTTGATTGTGTCCCGCGCGAACTTTACACTTTCCGTGGACAAAAAGAAAGTATCCTATGTTAATCAGGGATAATGAAGCTTTCTATTCATCATCTCTTCCTATATATGCGTCCCACCGCAGGGCAGAGGGCTCCTCTCAAAAAGAGAGGGCTTGGACCGTAGTTCCCACGCGGGCCCAGTGCGGATTGTGTCTACGCACCGGGTTTTTAACGATGTTTTTATGCACCGTAAATTACATGATAAGCAAGGTGGCAAGTGAAGGACATACATTGTGGGACAGTTGCGAACTTGCGTGGGAACTACAGCCCAACCAAACCCTCCCATTCTAAGAGGAGACCTGTGGAACGTAAATAGGCTAAGATGGTGGTGGAAGTGTCGTCATCTACCTACCCATCGTCTAATATCGTCTATCTGTAGCTACCGTGTCGTCTTTTTTTTTGTAAAAATATTGATGTTTCTTGTATTGTTGTAAATAAATGTATTTTCTTTCTGTACATATCCAAGTCGTGACAACGATTAACTCTTAAAAGTGTTCGATGTCGTGTCAGCAGTCATGTGTCGCCTAAAGTAGCCAACTACATATGCGTAGGGTTAGCTAAGCAGCTATTTCGCTAATGCAAACCAAATTGAAGTATATTAAAACACAGTGATACGTGATCAAGAAAGACGCAACTCGTAGTTACCCGCGCAGTATATTATCTTGTGCTCTTAGATCAAAGCTGCCGATGATCGCCACGCGATATCCTTGTAGCTATAGTAATGCTTGTTACTGCAATAATAATTGTGCACTGAATGATACATGCCTTGCACGCGATGCACTTCTTGTATCGGTATTGCTTGATTATTTTTACCATCTACACTTGCAATGCTTTCATGATTTATATAATATTTAAGTACAGTCGACCAAGTAAATGCTTTACCTTTTTTATGACAGTTTCATCATAATAAACAAAAAGGCTGATTGTCACATTGACTTCTAAGTGAAAATAGAATTGACATTTTAAGCTGTACAACTAAAATTGAACCTTGGAATAGAATTTCTTGGTCGTCTAAATGTACATGAAAAAAAAAATGATGAAAATTGATTTTCGTGATGAAGCGGCTACGAGATTGCGTTCCGCCAAACGTGCTTCGCACCATATACCAAGCGCTGTGTCAGTCTGTTATACAATACTGTGTATCAGTCTGGGGTAGTGCGTGTAAGACCTATATGATTGCAGTCGAAAGGGCGCAACGTGCTGTCATCAAGGTTATGCTCAGAAAACCATATCGTTTCCCAACGGATGCTCTGTATAGAGAGGCTGGGTTACTTAGAGTGAGACAGCTTTTCATTCTTGGAGCGGTCGTCCGTACGCATAGTTCCTTTACTAAATCCTCATATCACAGGCAGATTCTGGCAAGACGTATGTATAGGTCACCCGTCCCACGTGTCAGATCGGCTCTCGCCAGACGGTCACCGTATTTCGTCCACCCTTTTGCATATAATGCTGTGTGCAGAAGGGTGGACTTAAAGAACCGTAGTATATCCGAGGTAAAAGCAGTTACTAAGAGGTGGTTGGTTGCATTGTCCTACTCCCAAACGGAGGACTTGCTTGGGATTTGTTCGTAGATTTCTTCGCTCATGTAACAGGCGCACACATATACACACACACTAACTGACACACACATATACACACACACACACATATACACACACACACACACACACACGCACAATTTGCATGCTCACTATACAATGTGAGGGTGGAAGTGACGAAGCAATTTTAATCTTATATACTGTTTTTAAAATTTCGTGTTTTTTTCTTTTTTATTGTACTGACGTGATAAGTCTCGTTTAGTATAATTAGTTTGAATCTTGTTTAATTTTAAATGTTTAGTTTTGTATTAAGTATGTATTAAGAATTTCGTTTATTGCGCATTGGTACAGTAAACATTGTTATTGTCAAGTCAATATATCAACTCCGGGTCCCAAGATACAGGCACAGCCTAGTTTGGGATCCACAGTATAATGAATGATTGTAATCTCCTGGTGCTATAATAAACATTAAACATTAAACATTTAAACATTAGTGTTGGGTAGGACACAACTTGAAAAAGAGTTTGTAAGAGTAGCCTCTTTTTTGCACTCAACCTACTGGTCCTACTGGTCAATGTCCTACTTCAAATGAGACGAAGCTTACTAAAGCTCGGCGATACGTTTGAATACGGTTGATGTTATTGTCGTTCGTACGGAGAGTGAGTAACGCGACTAAACTAAACTAACTTTTTTTTTTTTTTTTTTTTTTTTTTATGTTAGAAAGGCCAGACAAACGAACTAGTGGGTCACCTGATGTTAAATGATCACCACTGTCCATAGACACCCGCAGCGCTTTACGCGATGCCAGTGCGTTGTCGGCCCTAAAGGAAAGGGAACTGGGGAAGGGGGTGAGGGAGGGGAAGAGGGAAGGGGTGAGGTATTGGGCCCCCGGCACTCTCACTGACCGTACGAAACGCAAGCAGGATTACTGCTGCTTCACGCCGGTGTTCTGTGAGAGGGTGGTACTGCCCCGGACGAGCCGGCCCATTCGTGATGCAGCGGCTAGCTACAACATGGCTCTACCACTACTAAACTAAACTAAAACGGTACACTTTTAAATGTTGAGCCCCTCTTACATTTTGACGTCATTTAGGTACGGGTCGAATGTAGCGTCTCTTGTATGTCTTACTCAACTATTTGAAGTCCCAGCCTAGGTTCCATCCCAGGTCGGGGCACATGTTATTTGAAAATTACATATTTTGTACCTATTTAAGCATGTATCTATCTGTTCAAGTATGTTGTGTTTGGTAATTTTGGGATTTGGTCGATTGGTGTCAACTGTCCCTTGATTTGTTTGTCAATTTCAACTTAATCTTCTGGTAGTCGTAAAACTAAATAATAATTTTTAGATTTTTACCTACTTAAACTGGTCAGATCCACTTAGAATTTGGTATGCGTATTGTAAATCCGATGACAATGCTAAAATAAATTACTGACAGCAAAAACAGTGTTTTACAAAACAAATTTTTCACTTAAAGCTCATAGTTGTCTAAAGATAAATTAACATTAACGTGCATACGGATTTTAAGTCAAAATATGAAAACCAAAGTGAATATGCAAAGCTCTAAAAATTAAATTCTTAGCTCTTTGACGATGTATATTTTATTTCTTGTCCTCTTGTGTTTTAAAGGAACTTAGTTACTTTTTGTCCTCTTTCTACTCTTTCTGCACAGCCTGGAATTATTAGGTGTCTACAGTTGAATTATAATTCCGGGATTTTTCTTTATTCTCATGGGAATGTCTCAAAATTACATCCAAAATCATCATCATCTCAAAATTAAATTTAATGTATCTCTAGGTACTTACCGGTAAAAACTTTGGCATTTTACGTGTGTGAATACCAATCCTATGGGTATATCGCGATAAAAAGTAGCCTGCGTGTTATTCCAGGGATTCAGCTATCTACACTCCAAATTTCATCTTTTATTTACACAAAAGTGACCCGCCTATGAAACCTCACCTGACAAAAAGTGCAGCTGAAGCCAAAAATGTTCAGTAATAAACCTATTAACCTATTCATTCCAGCTTCAAGACGAGCCCTAGGTTTATCTAAATATTCCATTGCCTTCTTTCCATTGTAAAAGGTAGGCCGCCTATTGTTTACCTTATATATTTTTTCCGTGTACTTGTTCATCTATATTGTCTTTTTTGTGGTGCACAATAAAGAGTCATTGTATTGTACTCGTAGGTGTTATAATTTATTATAATTCTACCCTGCTGTTTTAGCGTGCACGTTAACACGCACACTCACAGATTTTTCTCATTTGTAACTATAGTAGGATTATTGGCGATAGATTCACTGCCTAATTGTACTATCCTTTTGTCCAGGAGCAGACTTGAGTGACAACGAGCGCGACATGCCACCGTCCGGTTCCCCCGCGCCGGTGAGCTACGCGGCGCAGTCCGGTACGCCGCCGTCCGTACCGGTCGACCCCACGGCAGACACGCTTGTCTCTTCCACCGAAACCCTGCTCAGAAATATCCAAGGGCTGCTGAAAGTTGCGGCAGACAACGCAAGGCAGCAGGAACGGCAGATCAGCTATGAGAAAGGTAAGGGTTTGCGGTATTATTTCCTAGGCCTGGAAGTAGAAAGACAAAAAATACATTTATTTAAAAGAATACAAGATACATTAATGTTATTACAAATAGACAACACAAAGGATAAAGATTTTTGTTTGATTCCGGTTGCAAATCGGACACTGGCTCAATCAATCAATGCATTTGCATGCTGAGTATTGGTTTAAACTGACGAGCTTGTGAGTAATAAGCAGCCAGTAGACAATTGCTGTTCGAACTGAGGCGAATATAGCGGCTTTTCTCAAAAATTCAGAAAAGAAACAGCAGACAGATTTAAATGAAAATGTAACTGATTTAAAGTAGGTAAGTCGCCGCCTTTTTAACAATGTCATTTGAGAAAGTGTAATTTGTGAATTTTGTTTTGTTGTGCATTGTTGATTTTGCATTGCCCAGCCATTAAAAATATTATTATTTGTCGAACACTAATAAATAACTTGTGGTCTGTTAGGTCATCATACTTCATTATACAGTTTTTGTCGAGTCTAGTGTTAGATAGAAGCCATAATTAAATTCGGTTAACTTTAATCTGTGTTAGGTACCATGAAAGCTCGTAATGTATAAAGTGCATGCAATTACGACCGTTATAAAGTCGGAATTTGTACCGATTACATGTTTTATCGAGGAAGCGTTTAAGATCCCTGAGCAATGATTTTATAATTGACGGATTTTCAAGCAACAAAGTTCTCGTACAGCCCGAAGAACGACGTATCCTTTCTTAGAAAATATTACGGTTTCAGAATTTACATATGAAATTATCATAAGATGGAGACACTGCAGCAGGAAGGCTTATCGATGTAAATGTTGTAATCGATATTAGTCGACAGCTCGCGTGTATCGATTCCGCGTAGTGTAACGCAAGCAACACTGATTAGCCGCTCTTGAGATCCGAGAGCACGTAATATTTTTATAACTTACTAGTTTTACATTCCCGTAGGTCTACTAGCTTCTTAACGATACTCGAATCATTTGCATCACATTATGACCCGACTATTTATTGCGTTATTACGATAAATTATTAAAATTAGAAAATAGTCGGTAAATAGCGGTTTTGTTGCCATTATTTTATAAGTATGGTTGTACGGCAGCTCCGAGCTGCGTCTGCGTCTTACGGTGTCGTTGCGAAGTTGCGTTATAATGCGTGCATAAAACAATTGTAAGTTTAGTATAATTACGAGTACGTCGTTGGCTCTTAACTTATTTACCTTCAGACATTGTTGCCAGTATGGCACTTACAGCAGCATATGTTATTATCCTCGAATAACGACAAGATGAATAATATAGTGAAATTCAGAATGGTTGCGTAGTCATAAACCTAACATTAAAGTAACCCTCGACAGGAGGAGACAGGACGGGTCCGCCGTTCCTCATGCGAGCTCATGTCGTGCCTTTTGCAAATAGCCGTAGAACAGATGCGTCTGAGTTATAGCCCAGCCCACTATCATTACACACGATTCCATTCGGACAGCATAATTATTTAATTGATATTTCTGCGAGTTATTTATTCACGTCATTCCGTATTTTCCATGAGAAACTCTGTGCGTTATGCCTCGAAAGCGGCAATAACTATTGAACGGGATTATTGCAAAGCATTATCTAATTTATTTTAATGTTCGATGTCAGTTTACTTGGTTCTTCCTTTCACGCGATAGTTTCACTGGATTTTATAGATGGCGTTAGATATATTTACATTACAACTACATTTACATTCCACAACTAGTTAACCTTTATCATTCAAAACATTGTAAGGGCGATAGACATCACGCCAACAAAGATGCATTGTGATGATTTCGACGTTGAGCGCAGGTGTTTGTATTTTGTTGAATTCAATGTGTTATCCAACTTGCTCATTTTTCTATCTTATAGAGGTTTTGCACGTGTTTATAGTCAGTTAAAAAAAAATGTGAACTCTTTAAAAACTTAAATTAAAATCTGATTAAAATTATTCAATTCGCTGAATTCTAAACAAAAGAAACGTAAACACAATTGCTATAAAACGCATAAAATACTGTGAGGTTGGAGAGAAAATTCGCGGCGCGAGTCATCATCAAACTTGAATATCAATATTGCGCCGCGGGCCAATTGTATTAATAAACAAAACAAAATGAGAAATAATAATGCTATAGGCCAACAAAAGGTTCCATTTCTCCCCTTATACATAAGTAACCGACAAAGAAATAGCTCCCTAAGTCGATAAGAGTAAGAGTGGAAATCGCGTACAGTTACAACCGGTAATTTTGTTATTACGCTAATAAAAATATTGTTGATGAAACATTTTTTCGAATCAATATGTCTGGCGAACTTTACCGTTGAATTTTTTTAAGAAATTACAGCAATCGGTTGGTTGATTCGCTCGTCTGAATTGATAGGTGTAACTGAGCTATGGTCTTGCATTTTGTTTGGTTTGATGGGAGCCTATAGACCGATGGAGCTTATTGTATTATACTTAGTAACATTATTTTTTTTATTCCGAAGCACCTGTTTGTTATCATCTTTTCATTCGATGTTCTCGAACAAATTTCTTTCTATTTTCGAATCCTACTAAAATAAATGTCTATATTGTCTATCTAAGGTGTTAGTTTCCATTCCGATTACCAGTTTCGTACAGAGATGTGCAAACATAGGTCATCACAGCACCCCTCAGTCCCTTACAAATGGCAGATCACTATCTAGGCACATTCGCTGACAATTTTTACACTACTGCAGAACGGGTGACTACAGACAAAATGTGTGCACATTCACTGCTTTATCAGATAACCACAGGAAGGGTTGCGTGAAAGGCCTGGCTATGATAAAATGCTGTCGATTCGTTCGTTTAAATAGACAGGCAATGAATGAGAAATAGGTGTCATATTGTAGGCTTTTCAAGTGGAATTTTCGCTATCAAGTGTCTATTGATAACTGAACAGCTAATTTAAAACGTCTCGAAGTAGCATCCTTTTGGTTGGCTTTTCTTAAAGTGACCTTTAACGGGTATAACATAACATTAACGCATTCTGCAGTCAAGCGAAAAAATAAAACACTTGGAACGAGCAGAATCGGCCTGATGCGATCGACGCGACATAAATCTGCTTCGGCTACTCTTTTAAGCCTTTATCCCTGTTAATTCTTACCGCTTAGTTTATTTCTGAACGAATGGCCGCTCTTGTTACGGCGGACTTGTTTCGCTCTTTTGTTTTACAACTATCAGTTTTTGTTAAGCTAAGTGCTGGCCACGGACAAATGGCACACACACGAAGATAGAGGAGTGCTTTATGGGGTTTGTTCTTCAATAAGTTAAGCAGATTTAATTTGCTCACACAGATTTTAAAGGGACGCAGGTTGTTTAAATTAAGGATACAATAACGTGGATATAGCGCCACCATTAGTAGAAACACTTAAACAAACATTTGACGCCAAATCGACCGACAATCTATATGTGTTTGCGTATTGCAAACACGAGAAGCTCTAGTCAATGAATGCGTAAGCCCTAGTTTCGCCTGTTAGCGAGGATAGAAAATGGCAAACACGAGTTGTCGGAGGGAAACAGCCCATCAATAACCGAAGTGACCGATCGAACAAACATGAACTGGCCAATGATAAAAACTGATGAGCAAATAGACAGACGGGACTTGTGTACTCAGCTAATGGATTCAATTGATATGAAAGCTTTTACAATGCTGACGACGTCGCGACGTTATCGCCGACTCTGAATTACTGACTGTTATGTATTTGCGAAGTGCGATTTTCGAGTTGATAATATTCGTTAGCTGGTTTTCGTGTTTCACTCGGCTGACAGTTGGGCTTGGCATCAAATTAAATACTCTGAAGTGGAATTAATGCGATAACCATATTTCCTAGTATTCATTCTACATTATAATTGCTGAAAGCTTTTGGTGTCATTTGCGCATTGAATTAAAAACTATGAATAAGGTATAAGTAAATCTGGATCCAACTCATTGATGGCTGTGCAGTTCCGCAATGGGCTAAAAATAAGTGAAAATTTTTTCCCCGTGAAAAAAGGTTTTCTTCTTCTTCTATCTTCACGTTGCCGCTTTGTTGCGCGACTTTTAATTAGTCCAAAATGAAGCTTCTGAAATCATCATATTAAAGACAGTAAATGCAAGAGCGTTGTCGTCTTATCAGCGCCCGCGCAGCATTGACGAAACGTTCGTGCAACGGCGCCGCAGCGTCATTGGAACGTCAGCGTCTTAAACAAAAATACGGCGCCGCGGTGTGATGCCCGCGTTGACGCTCAAACTAAAATGCTCGAAATACGCTAGTGTGAGGGGTCCCTTAAGATAGTACACAACTACTCTCTCTAGGTTTCGTTGTTATTTTCTACAAAACAGACGTGTCAGTTAAATAACATTTCAAGCCTCAACCAATAGGATTTGTCAGTAAAGCGGTTCATCACGAAGCCCGCCATAACTCAGCGGGCAGCTAGCTCCCATCGCAGTACAAACAACCGCCCCCAGCGGCTAACGAGCCACCGCGAGATGCGCAAGAGTCGATACAGGAACGACGCATTGTTGCCGCGGCGCGCCAGGTTTCGCACCATTGTGAAACATAAAGGTGTGCTACAAAAATCGCCGTGTCCAATCTCTGTTTGTTTACTTCAACTCGATATTGAATTATGAGGTTCAAATGAGTCGAAGGTATTTCTATTATTTTTAGGGTTTCGCACCCAAAGGGTTCCAAAGGGACCCTATTACTGAGACTCCGCTCCGTCCGTCTGTCCGTACGTCTGTCACAGAGCTTTATCTCTTGAACCGTAATAACTAGACACTTGAAATTTTCACCGATTATGTATTATTGGGGCCGCTAAAACACCAAATGCTATAACTATAAATTAAAAAAAATTAAAAACCCCCGACGCAATTTGGTCACACATGTTCTGAAAATAAAGTAAATGCCAATTCTGCGTCTAAGATCCCTTTCGCAGCTAACAAAAGAGCTGATAACTTAGTAACGGCCAAACTAATCTTGATGAAACATGTCTAAGAACCATCGCCATGAAACCTGCTTTCAAATAAAAAAACCCGCATCCGAATCGGTTCACCCGTTTAAAAGCTATGATACCACAGACAGACGGAGACACACACACACACACACACACACACACACACATATAGCGGTCAAACTTATAACACCCCTCTTTTTGTGTCGGGGGTTAAAAAATAAAATGATGTTAAAAATTAAAGGTGGTCGTCATAAAATAAACGCGTCATACAATAGATAGGTGTTAGGTGTTCTTTTATTTCCTTTTAGTAAAAATGGCCGTGTTTCACGATAGGCCGATTTTTTAAAGATGAGAAAATTGGTAGGCGAAAATCAAGAAAAGGGTTTATACTTCATGTAAAGGCCGCCAACAGATCAGTGACTCTTCTTGAGTTGTTGATATTTATTCATGGGCGGTGGTGATCATTTCCCATCAGATGACTCGCTTGCTCGCTTGCCACCTTCTCATAATATAAAATAAAAAAAGGTAGACAAAGACAACCCATACGCTGTAACGTAGTGATTTTTCTACGGTTACCTAAACAATGTGCTCGGTGAACTAAGTAAACAATAAGTGACACTACGGCGGGGTATTAAAATGGCATTCCCGCAATGCCGCTGCGGCCATATTGGATTACTGCGCGTGTCGCTCCGGTTACTCTGCGTCCGCGCACGCGACACGACCACACACACGCTAATACCTATTGGCCGATATCTTAGCCGTGGTTTAGCAAATTACTATGTGCGAACTCATGACTCGTATAAAATTAATTCAGTTCCGTTAACGAAGACATTAATTTTTTTTTGCACAAGTTTCGCATTTCTTCTGCCATAGTAGATAAGTAAACGTGCATGCGGGTCACTTGTACCTCTACCATGAGTTTACACTAGTTACGTGACCGTACTCGCTAGCGACGGCGTAAATTATTTGTATGGAGAATTTTACAGCGCCTCTAGCGGTCACTTACGGAAGTACAATTCTCCATACAAATCATTTACGCCGTCGCTAGCGAGTACGGTCACTGTAAACTAGTGTAAACTCATGGTAGAGGTACTGATGGTAAGCAATCACGCTTGCAACCGTGAAAGACACTGGTGCGTTAGAAACTCCTTTCTAGGAACCTCCAAGTAGAAGCTATTCGATTATACCGCCGAGGGAATTTCAATCTATACAACTTAATATCGCATTGCAAAAAGTTGCGAATAAACCATATTTTTATAGTGAATGAAGGAGCACCAACAGTTTTGTTTATATTTCTAGACATTTAAGAGTTTAGTTTAAAAGTATGACCACGTTAACCTATAGCTAACCAATACAAAAGGACTGACTTGAAAATGTTCCGTTGTGACACAGAAATTATCCATACACTTGTACGGCTAAAAGTTTAACTTTTGGAACTCTATCCTATATCTAGTTTTAAGTAATTAATTAGGAAACACTGTAATCGTTTCTACACCAAATCATACTAATAGAAAACAAAAAATATAAAAAACGCCGTCCGTAACTCTGTATCCGAATAGGAAAAGCTAAATAATTACGCTTATTTTCTTAGGGGAAACTTCAGGAGCGTGTTGCATAGCCCACGGCGCTCATGTGTTCAAATATTAAACGTGGAAATATTAAATTTATTAACAACTTTTACGCAAGATGCTTTAACATGCCTATTCATTAACATGATTTGAGTAAAATTTTGTCTCGCTTAGTTGAATGTTGCGTGATTATACTATTTGGTAAAAAAAAGACACATACATAACATATAAATTCATACTTATGTTATGTTATAAAATAGAACGTGTGACTGTCTGTCTTATCTGCAACCTCTTCACGCTCAAATTACGGATTTTGACGAAATTAGGTATGGAGATAGTTTGAGACCCTAGAAAGGTCATAGGGTAGTTTTTATCCAGGAAAATTGCATAGTTCCCGCGGGATAGCTATAGATAAATTCTTTGCAGACGGAGCCGTGGGCAACGGCTAATGCTCTATAAGCAGTACCGTTGATAAATGCTATAAACGCATTTTTCGAATGTGTTTGTTCTTTAAAAAGGACTTTCATATATTATACAAATTACAATTCAAGCGTTATAAAATTTAAGTTCATACAATATTTATAGTCAAATTAGCTGTTGCCCGCGACTCCGTCGGCGAAGAATGGGGGGGGAGGGGATAAAAAATAGCCTACGACCTATTCTCAGACTCACCGAGTGTAGAGAAAAAGTTTCATAAAAATCGGCCAAGCCATTTCGGAGGAGTTCGGTAACAAACACCGTGACACGAGATTTTTATATATTAGACTAGCTGTTGCCCGCGACTCCGTCTGCGAAGAAAATTAGCCTACGACCTATTCTCAGACCTACTGAATATAGAGAAAAAAGTTTCATAAGAATCGGTCGAGCCGTTTCGGAGGAGTTCGGTAACAAACACCGTGACACGAGATTTTTATATATTAGATTATATCTAAATCATACACGGCTAGCCGCTTTAGTAAAAATAATTGCTTAAAACAAGTTACGATAACTTTCCATTAGCATATAAGCCCCAGTGAAACTAAGCAAACTTTAGAAAAACAACAATTTGAATTCGAAATACTGCTTCCGCGCATTGAGCGAGTCTGTTAAATTGTTAATCTATTTTCTCAAGCAGTGAAGGGTTAAATACTTATTCCGCCCCGGGCCCGTAACTATTGAATCCTGGACTTACTCATGCGGAAACTGCGCTGTGTAATCCGTTTTAGTTTGGCTTTTAATAAGAAGTGACTTAGGGCCGCGATGCCCGCAATATGGACTGTTTTGCCCTTGAGAGGTGTTAACTTACACTTTTCCTCTTGTTATTGTACTCGGACGACATTTAAATTTAACATGGAGCAAAATCTACCATAAAATTATCTATCTAAATTTTAAAAAATCGGGTAAGTGCAAGGGTGTACAATAAAATACTAATGTTTTAAACTGTATTTTATTCGATACTAGCTTTTGCCCGCGGCTTCGCTCGCGTGTACTATGAGTATTCCAAAGAACCAAGATATCAAGCAAGCAAGCATACAGGCAAGCAAGCAAGCAGGTCCACAATTGACCGAGAAATCGGTGAAAATACCTACATAAAAAAATTCATAAAGTGGAATGCATAACCTCCTCCTTTTTTAGAAGTCGGTTAAAGTGCCCTTTGCGGGCCTACTTACAGTATAAACTTATGAATTTTGAAATTTTAGCTTTCTACAACCAGTAAAACGCAAAATCCCGTTTTTTCCTGTTCCCGTAAGAATTTCGGGAAATGTTTTCTTAATGCTCCCTTACACTCCCCAAGGAACCCACATGCCGAATTTCAGCTTTCTACAACCAGTAAAACGAAAAATCCCGTTTTTTCCCGTTCCCGTTAGAATTTGGGAAAGTCCTCTCTCAATGCTCCTCTACACTCTCCAAGCAACCTACATACTGAATTTCAGCTTTCTCCGACCAGTAAAACGAAAAATCCTGTTTTTTCCCGTTCCCGTGGGAATTTTGGAAAGTCCTCTCTCAATCCAGCTCTACACTCCCCAAGGAACCCACTTGCCAAATTTCAGCTCTCTATGACCAGTAAAACGAAAAATCCCGTTTTTCCCGTTCCCGTGGGAATTTTGGAAAGTTCTCTCTCAATGCTCCTCTACAGTACCCAAACGACCTACATGCCGAATTTCAGCTTTCTACGACCAGTAAAACGAAAAATCCCGTTTTTTCCCGTTCCCGTGGGAATTTGGGAAAGTCCTCTCTCAATGCTCATCTACACTCCCCAAGCAACCTACATGCCGAATTTCAACTTTCTACGACCTGTAAACCGAAAAATCCTGTTTTTCCCGTTCCCGTAGGAATTTTGGAAAGTCCTCTCTCAATCCAGCTCAACACTCCCCAAACAACCTACATGCCGAATTTCAGCTTTCTACGACCAGTAAAATGAAAAATCCCGTTTTTTCCTTATCCCATGGGAATTTATAATTACCTACATCTATGCCAAATTTGAAGAGTCTAGTAATTATAGTTCATAGGATCCCGTTGAACTGAATATATAAATTCCGTTTTTTCCTTATCCCGTGGGAATTTTGAAAAATCCCTGAAATTAATGTTTTAAATAATGTAATACCTACTTGTGTATCAAATTTGAAGAGTCTAGTTATTATAGTTACCGAGATAGGGTCACTCGGAATCGAATATATAAATCCCATTTTTTCCCTTTCCCGTGGGAATCCCCAAAAATACTTCCTTAGTGGATGCCTACATTGTATAAGGTATCTATGTGCAAAATTTCAAGTCTCTAGGTCCAGTAGTTTGGGCTGTGCGTTGATATATCAACAGTCATTTAGTTTATTTAGATATTTCAACCCCATCGCACCCCATCCAGGGAGATGATATTTTACGTCTGCCATAACCAGCGACCCGATAAACCATAGAAACAACACCCATGTTGATTTTCAGACTTTGTTACCCCTTTCCCCCCTTTTAGGGGTTGAATTTTCAAAAAACCTGAAACACGTGTTTACTCATTTATCATTAGGAGTACTTCTGTGAAGTTTCGAATAAAATAGTGGAACTAATCTTGTTTCCCCATACAAACTTTGGACCCCCGTTTCACCCCCTTAGGGTGTGAATTTTGAAAAATCCTTTCTTAGTGCACCCCTAGACCTTATAAGGAACCTACATGCCAAATTTTGAATCTCTAGGCCCAGTGGTTTGGGCTGTGCGTTGATATGTCAGTCAGTCAGTCAGTCAGTCAGTCTGTTTCTTATTTATATATATAGATTGACAAATGTCTCCAACTTGCTGGTCCATATTTTTCTAAACACTAAATTAACTAAAATCTTAGTAAAATTGGAAGAAAATATCTGCCACCATTAATAGCCCGTTATTTTCTTTGCTGCTATGAAATGAGTACACATTTCCTATGTAGTTGTAAATTTTGAACAGCAGCTCAAATATGAATCCCAGGACCGCAACAAGCTAAGAAACTCCCTCAGGATCTTAGATCTAATGTAGCTCAATTTTCAAACACCAACGGCAACACCGCACATAATATTCGCATTTAAGATTGGGCTGTGTTACGGGGTAGTAAGAGTGAGATCTTCTTGCCCGGGTTAGTGTGTTGGGATGTTTTGGATCGTTGCGTGTTTGGAGCAAAGGGGTAAAGTGAGACAATCGTAAAGTTTAATAATAATTACATTCTCAACTCTCCTCCCCGGTTGTGCACAATAATTAACCGCTCGGAATTACTTAGCTGAAATAATTTAATGTGACGCACCTCGGATTGTTCTTAATGTACGTGTGCCTTTGGGGAGTAAAAATGAAGGTGGATCTGAAAATTGATTATTTATCAGTAAGAGTAATTTTATAGTGATAATATTTAATAGGTTGACTAAATTATGAGTTTTGGTATTAGACAAATGTCGCTTATCAGACATTTTTTACTTCATCATCGTCATCATTTCAGCCGAACGACGTCCACTGCTGAACATAGCCTCCCCCAAGGCTCGCCAAACAGATCGGTCCTGCGCCATCCGCATCCAACGCAAATTAACGCAACGCATTTTTTTTAAGTACTTCATTTTAATAAATAAAGTTTAGTACCTAGATTTTACCACACCACTTTTCAGGTTTGACTATGCCTGTACCCCACAACGGGGTCGTATTTATGTATAAGTAAGGTTAGCATTGTTCATTTGATAAATGGTAAAAAAATGCCGACAGTATCTTATTTAAATTTTTATACCTATACTGCAATTTAAAAAAAATAAGTAGTAAAGAAAGATTTTTGATTTCGTTTACCCTTGCATGTTACACATAAACATCGAGTGTACATCATCCGACTGTTCTCAATAATTTAAACTGGTATAAACCAAGGTTTAGGGGTCTTAGCTGGCCGTTTTTGAAAGACCTGTCAAGCGAAGTAAGCACTGAACTAAATGTAGTTCAAATTATGGTGGTACCGGAATTGTCTCTACAACGGTAACTGAACCCTTGTTTTAGTTGTAATTTACATACGGAATTACACGCCGGAATATGTTCAAGGCAGTTGTTTATCGGGCAAATGATCATGGGGACTCTTATTTTTAGTGGCAGGGGTATGATTGAAGGAATATTCCGCCTTTTGTTTCTTTCTTGTTACAATGTCAAACGGCTTCTTAATTCGCCATGTTTGATTTAACCACTTAAAACTGTTCAATTTTTTACATTAGATTTGAAATCGTTAATCTTACTATCCGAAATAAGTTTACATTAACTGTATTAATTATAATTTAACATCAAAAAAAGTCGTGGTAACCTAGTGGTTTGACCTATGGCCTTTCAAGCATAAGGTCATTGGTTCGAGCCCGGGCTCGCACCCCTAAGTTACCTATCCGAAATTTTCAAGCAAAATAAACATTTAAAATTAACCAAGAGCGTTACGTTGAAGGAAAACATCGTGAGGAACCCTGCGTACACCCGCGAGGAAATCCAGTGGCGTGTGTTCCCAATCCGCAATGGGCCCGCGTGGGAACTACGGTCCAAGTCCTCTCATTCTCGTCCAATTGGACGTATAATAGGCTGGGATGATCAAATAAAACAAGAATTAAGATTTCTTAAGCAAAAATCTTCTTCAGTGTCTTAAATTTTCCAGTCTCGCGATGCAAGCGTAGAACCAGAATAAGTTATAGCGTGCACCTGCTCGGCTCTGGTATTAATATTCGTTATATGCAGTTAAATTTTAGATACGCGCTCCAAACATCGGGAAGTTTGCACGAAAATGAAAAATTACCGGTCAGGGAGCGGCGACCGCAAAAACACCGCATAAGAAACAACTAATGAAAGCTTAGAGCCATTCGCATAAATCTCCTTTACATTTTTAATACCAATATATCCGGCGAGGGGGAGCCTCCGCGCGGGAAAAATGTAGCCGCAGAAACTCGCGGACTTTTGCGTTTATATCTTATTTAAATACCACCAGATGCTGTCCGCTTATAAATGTGTATATTTTTTAATCGGTGCCTTACCAGAGACATAATGGTATCAGCCGATCTGCCGTCAGCTGGTATGTAGATGTACAGAAGTTAATCGCGTTCGGTGGCTAATTTAAAAATCCCCTCTCCCCGTAGGACGCGCGGCGCGGGCGCGTCATCTCGCCGCGGCCGCGTGATATCTCTCTTGACCCGTGCCTTTTTTATTCGCTTCGTTACCTAAGCTTTTTCGTATCGTATCGAATCTCGAGAAGTCGTGTAGTCTCATTAAAATAATACGGGGCTACCGGATAATCTTATCCGGTGTGTTCCGATCGCAGATTTGGTGCGCGTGCGCCGATAACACCACAAGTTATTCCGACGTTGCACGCTCGATACGCTACTTCACTTTTTAATCCATTTTCCAACGACATCTTCATTATTTGTACCTCTGCCCAGTCAAAGCATGAACGTAGAGCCGCGGAAGCCTCTGTTTACAATCTTCCTCAAATACGCCTTAGTATGTGGCTTTCCGGCAAAATACGAAATGCAAATACCTTATAATATATTCATAAAATTATGTGTTACACATGTATGACAAAATCTCCGCGTCAAATAAAGTAGTACTTGACGTGCTGTTTTTTATGAAGAGCGTAAGAGCGCCTGTTGCAGCAATCCCGCCTTTATTCCCGTGTTGAAGAGTGGGGAAAGGCTCGCGGGCGAAAGATTTTATGTTCTAAATTTCACACATAATAAAGGGAAGCAATTCTTATGATTATTAGCGTGGAGACTGCGGGAATAATCCTCGCTGTGACAAAGCCGCGTGACATAATCCGGAAAAATCTAATAACAATAAAATAAAATTGCTGCCGGTTTGTAAATTCAAAAACGGCATAGGGAAGAAAATTCGTTTTCCGCGCCGCGGCGGCCATTATCGTTACTTTGAATTTACCATTTAAGAGCATCGTGAAGACACAGAAGAAGAACAAATGCTATATTGGTTGACGACGTTACGGCAATGAATTCAATTTTCGTTGAATAAGGTACGCTTCCGTAATCAGATAAATCCATTTTCTGTTTATCCCTCGAAAGTGCTTAAATGAGCATTATTCGTAGGTCATAATTCCTCCGGTATTACTATTAATATTACACCTTAAGACCGGGAGACGCTTCCTCGGATACATTCGAGCCAGAAACGGCCTAACACAATTCTAACGGGAGCGAATTCTTACTTTTGTTTCCCTTTTGAAAGACCCATTTCGGTCGCTTTCACCTTAGCGTTCGTTTAAATTATTTCACCAGTTTTGAGTCGTAAATTTAAAGCAGACTTTAATTGTTATTTTAACTGCAAGCTTAACTTAGTCTTCGCCGGGCCGGGCAGGGGCTGTGAAAATATGTCTTAATTCGCACACCCTATGACTTATGTTACGATAAAATTAAATTGTTTCGCGATCCAGAATTTATTTTTCCAGTTATTAATTTTGACACCTTTAAAGATTTAACAAACGGCTTGATATGGTCTGGTCTAATAAAAATTGTTAATTTATATTTTATTTACCATATAAACAATTAGCTACATTTAAGTGCTATCTGTGAGTGCTATCATTGAATTACAGAACAGTTCAGTTAATCTGTTCCAACAAATCTCCAAGGGCATCATACACGAAATTTAAATATTATTGTTGTTTTTGCAGAGTGCACGAAATTGAAGGGAAATAGAATTTGGCACACGGCCCCTCGGGGACTCCAAATCGCATTTCACTGCTGACTTTAAATAAAGCTGAAGACGTTCCTTCGAATAACTAGTCACGACGCGCCGCGCAGGGATTAAAAAATCCATTACAGCATCGGCTAATTACTTTCCGAACATTATTAAATTGCATAACCTGAATCGATCCTTTTGTTTATGGGTCTTGATCCTTTCAATCATCTATCGACCATTGAGTTTCGGTATCATAATAATTGTCCATAATTATATATTCCCTTGAACCGAACGCATCGTTTTTATTGTTATTTTATTTATAAAGTAATAATTTTTTCGTCGGACGCAACTCGATCAGGTTTTAAATTTGATTGATCCGATATAAAGATCGATTTAATAATAATCGAGTGTTCCGCTTTAATGTTTTGCTTTTCTCTTGTTTTTGTCGATAAACGTTTTCATTGGATCGGTTTATTTTCTGTCTGCTTTGTGTCTGAATTTAGATGATTTATGAGTCACTAATTTTGACGTAATTCGTTCACCATCTTATCGATTACAATTTAGTGCCATTAAATATTTTAAAATTAAAGATTGAGGAACAAATGAAAATTAAAAATGGTTCTCTTCTAAAAATAACTACTACGATCGTTAGCTGCTTACAATCCACTATAACAAAACATTTTAAAGTAATGACTTTACTATATCTTGATTACTATATGAAATAGACATGATTACGACCATAGTAAGTCTAGGAGTGCAACAAGATTAATGATTACAAATATTGCAATACAATTTATTGGATTGTAATGAGTGCAGCTTAAGCAAGCGTCTATGTTATTGTGCTGTGCAGATGCAACCTCAGTGCGCAGGGACCACCGGGAGCACCTTTTGTTAAGGTGCCTCTGCTCGCAAATCTCGAGATGTTAAGATACGCTGCATACCTACGTGGATCCTTAATGGCCATCCCTCGGCGAACGTAATTTAAGTCTCATGTGCGAAACCACTCTTAACTAAAAGCCCTTCAAATTACACCTTAAGAGATTGATTCAGAATTAATCTCGCGCTCTTATAGATTAACTTTTTTCAACAAAACATAGTTTAATAAAGATTCGGTCGTAAATTCTCACGCCCGCGTGCTACGGGGTATTGAAATTACTGCTAATCTTTCTGATGTCTATGACAAAAAATGATCGCGTAAAAACTTGGCGATTTATCAAAGCTGTTCGTTGTGTGCGGGACGTTAATTAATTTCGTTTTAACGGTTCCATTTTCTGCAATTATGTGACAATTTTATGTTGACTTATAGTGCTATGACTCCTTTTTTTTCCACAAATGTGGGTAAATGTATTTAGAGAAACATGCGTTATCCTACTGCTCTGTCAAGGCTGATTTTCAAAATGTAGATTACTCTCAAGATAAACTTTGAATGCCTATGCTTCGAATATAATTGAGAAATAAACAATGTAGGCAGATAAACGATACAACGTTTCAATTTACAAGATCTCTGGTAGCGATAGGTCGTGCGATACTCATACCTTTATTCAGCTTGTTATACCAAGGTAAGAGTAAACTTGTCCCTGTTTTATCGCGCAGATTCCTGTACGTCGATATGGAACGTGAGCAGCTATCCCGCTTCCACCCTGTATTTTATACCATGCTTATAGATTTTTATCGCTAATTATGTTACTGCGTTTAACGCTTTCAGTTCTCTTTAATATTTTTTGTATGTAATTTGTAATGTTTTGTTTTAAAATCGTTCGACCTCAATCAATTAGAAATATGTCTAGTATCTCAGTCAGTGATTCATCTTCAAATTGGAAGACTATTCTGGTAAACTCCCGATGACTATTATTTTACATGGTAATAGGTTTTCTTTTTAAATAATGTGATTTCTGGCCATGACATCATAAAAATTTACTGTAAGACTATCCTCAGGCGAGTGAAAAATGTGAATGACGATTGCTACACCAAAAAGGAGGTATTTAAAAGCGCAAGAGTAATATCTCAACCAATATTAGTTCATATTGAAACGATAGTAATTAAACCAGCAGTTTAATTTTGAACGAAACAATTCTCGTTGCATCGAACAAGATAGTTGCGGGGCTGGTAATGTAGTAATGCAGTTAGCTTTAAGAATAGCTATCCGATTGAGGCGTATCGGATCTAAGCAGAATCGTATTGAAAATATACTGCAATTGTACAAGGTAACTTAGCCTTGGAACTTTCTTACAGAGATACAAATTTAGATAAAATATGGAGAAGTTAAGTACATTATTAACACAGAAATTAAAAAGATTACAGGAAAACCACATGGCTAAAACGGGGGATTAAATAAAAAATAGAGAATACTTTAATTTTCATATGTTAAGTAGATAATTTGACTTCGATTCTAAACATCAATTATAAAAGATTATTATTTAATTTGTCTAACGCTTCATGAAACTACTAACGCTGCGTCATTTTAAAGCAGTCTAACTGAAATCAGCAGTTAATGTAGGTGCTAACAACACGAGTTAATCAGACTCAACCCCCTACGATCTCCATTAGATAGACGACGTTAAGCTACCTACCTAATTGAATAAGGGACCAAATTAAACTGTAAATGAGTATGACCTCTTTCTATTCAAATTTGGCGTATTTGTCTTTACGTATGGCCGGAATTAAGCACCTTGGAATCGATAGCGAAGATTAGAACTTGATTGAAAGTTAGAGCGTTTAGGGTTACGCCGTGCGAGGGTTGCCTTCATTTTACAGGGATGGTAATATGTTTGTTGTTAAGTTACAGTTCGATTAAATTCAATTGTGCTTGCATAAGTTTTCTACGCATTAAAAGGATCATAATAAATAACTTACAGAGTTTTTGGAGACAACTGATGTGATAATACAACTGATGTGATGATGCAAGTGTTAGTGTAAAGGTCATTAAATTCGGTAAAGGTATTCGTCAATGTTAATTTCGATTAAATCAAACCGAAGCTAGTAAGGGTTAAGACGTTCTTGATCCCAAAATCGGAAGTCTTCCCCCAATCATTTCCGTCAGGTTAGATTTAATTGAATGTTATGCAAATCTCTCCATTGGACTCCTTCACAATAGTACCAGGATTCCGAATGAGTTAATCCGTGTTTATATTCCTAATCGGCCCTTGCTCAAGGCCTTGTTACCGGTTTAGCTAACTGTTAAATTTATACAATACCCCTCTACACAATGAACCATTTATTTAACTTAAAATGATGTTTACGCCATCGCTCGCGTTTATTGTAATCTACTATTAGATCTTTGGGAGTAACAATAAACAGATTGAGAACATATTTTGACTTTGTTTTTTGGTGAATCTGTTGCGATGATTTATTTTATTTCATTGCAGCTGAATTGAAAATGGACGTGCTACGGGAGCGGGAGGTGAAAGATAACTTAGAAAGACAACTTCTTGATGAGCAGAAAATGAGAGGTAAGTCCAGTTGAACATTTTGACATTTTATCAACAACGAAATGATGTTAGATCTACATAATCTCCTATAAAACACAATAGATACTTTTGCTTCAAAATAAAAAAAAAATCAAAATCAAAACGTTTATTCTGCAAATAGGCCGCAAAGGGCTCTTTTACATGTCACTTTTTTTAAACTACCAGCGCTTTCGTAAGGACCATCATTGCCAAGAAGAATGCGCCGCAAGAAACTTGACAGGAAGTCATCTTTTCAAATTAAAATATAATAAATTACAAACTAAAAAACCATACAAATATAGAATTAAATAAAAAGTAATAATAATAATATAAAAAAAAACAATACAGGGAAGTATTGGGTCCCTTAGTTAAAAAAAAAACTAAAACTATACCTACATCTTAACTAACTATATCTATGTTCAGTGGAAGTGTAGAATGCTTCCACCGTCAAAAAAGAAAAAAAAGAAAGAAAAAAAAAAAAAAAAAAATAATAATAATTTGATACCCATATCCATACATATACTAATATTATAAATGCGAAAGTGTGTCTGTCTGTTTGTCAGTTACCTCTTCACGCTTAAACCGCTGAAACGATTTAGATGAAATTTGGTGTAAAGATAGTTTGAATCCCGGCAAAGGAAATAGGATAATTTTTGTCCCATAAATAAATCATCCTTTAAGGGGGTAAAAAAGGAGGTGAAAGTTTATATGGGAAATCAATAACCGATGAACCAATTTAGAAAAAAATTGCTATAGAGATAGTTTGAGAACCTAATAAAAACAAAGGATTGTTTTTATCCTGGAAAATCGTATAGTTTTCGGGGGTTGCGATAGTCAAATTCTTCGCAGACGGAGTCGCGGGCAACAGCTAGTCAATTAATAAACGTAAGAAGAAGAAACACATTGTTCACTTAATAGTGGCGCATATGTTAGACAAACACCAATAATCGCGGGCCCTGAAAAGAAACAAATGGGGTGTAATTTCAATGCCGCCATAAATCTCGGATCGCGGAGCCGCATTCGCCACAATTAACAAGAGATCTTGTTACAAGACCATTGTCTTTATCCCCACGTCGTTATTTATTTCCAACATTAAAACTATTATATTCTCATATAACGCCAGCTAGTGCCTTATGCTGCCAATTTCCTTTCCGTGCCTCCGACTCATCGCCGCCTCCGTCATTGTCTGTGCCACAATAGTGGGTGTTTAATTGATACTATTTTTATGCGTGTCTTCACACGTTATAACTTTGAGTCGGTTCTTGTTTGTGTTATCTGTTTGTTTCTATGCTTTCCCAAGCCCGCGGCTCGCGTGTTACAACGTTTTCTTCAATTTATAGGTCCATTGATAGTTTTATGGCTTGCTTTGACGTGGCCATAATCACCATAATTATGCCATTTATTAAGACAATTTTGTTTCGCTCCGTTGAAAGCTACATGTGTTTATAAGTTGCAGTTTAAATCGTTGTTACAATTTTAAATGCTATGCAAATTGTTAGTGTTTAAGCTCTTTGTTGTTTTTTATTTAGCTGTACTAACTGTTTTACTTCGTTTTCTTTTGTCAGTACGGGCTGCAGCTAAAAATCAGCCCTGTGGTTCGGAACCACAGCAATATTAAGCTGACAGCCCGTCCATTCGACAATCTCTGAAGTTTTTATTTTTATATTGTTTTCTTGTTTGCGCCGAATATTTTCTATCTCCTAAATTACTCAAACCTGTCTCATAAAACTGACAAATAATAACATTGACATTCGATGACACACTGGGTGCTTAAGCTTATCTATACTAATATTATAATGAGGAAAGATTTGATTGTTTGTTTGTTTGCATTGAATAGGCTCCGAAACTACTGGACCGATTTCAAAAATTCTTTTGTCGTTAGAAAGCTACATTATCACTGAGTGACATAGGCTACTTTTTACCGCGGGAAAATACCTTTTCCTACGGGAAAATTAATTTATCGCGGGCGAAGCTGCGGACGGAAGGCTAGTAAGCTATAATACAACTGTAGCCCCAAAATAGCCGAATTAGTTATCACCCCCTTGACGCAAAGGTCAATTCCCGTACAAAACTACCCTTTCCATACCAATGAAACATTTCGATACACAGGAAAAAGAACTTAACTCAATAGAGGTAACCTTTGTACAAATGTCAAGCGACACGGCGACGGTGACCTAACGCCTTGAGACAAAGGGTTTAATTCTATTGAAGACTTCAAAACCAAGCCAAACCCGACTTTACCTAGCCAATTATAGTGCCGTTATTTGTCCGTCTATAAACAAGACATTTTACACGTCGCAAACGACATAAAGGTGGTGTAGATACTTTATCGCAGGCATTTCTCTTGTGAAATTGTAATATAAATTTAAATGTTAATAATGGGACGACAGCTCGCTGCGAGGTTGACGCCACTTTAATGAAAATAATTATTGCTTCTGAACATGTGTTATATTTTGCCGCAACCACTCTATGTGGAAGAACATTGGAACTGTCTGAAAAAAGGGTCTAACTATTAAAAGTGCCTGCGGACTAACGTTTTACAATTACATAGTAGTAAATTAAATTGTTTTGTAGTCATCAATTTCATTGTCAATGCTTGTATTTAAGCGGCAACTACAACTGTTAATGGATTTTACGAACTGGTTAGCGGCAATTTCGATCTATTTTTAAAAGCTTTCTGACATTTGCTGTCTGCCAATTAACTCTTTGTGGCTGTTGCTTCCGTTCTGTTGCTTTACGGGTTCCATAATCTGTTAGCAGGTAGATAGACACGACGAAATTTGTGACACTCAGTGTCTGTTCCTTGTTTTTTTTTAGACAATACATGTAACAGAATTCTTATCTACGTATATGTTAAATAATTATGATAAAAGGCTTAAACGTGATGACATATCGATCACAGTTGCAACAAAGAGGGAATTCGAGGTTCCATACATATTTCACACGCTGAATGAACTCGATTGCGACGTGAGCAATACTGTTAATTGCCAAAAACCAATCATCAGATAGCGCTCTATGCGTCGCGCTGTGAAATACACCTCAGTTACAACAGCCCGATACACCAATATTTTACCAGAATAGTTATAAAGGATACGTTACATTTTACATCCAAGCAAAATACAGTAGCTAACTGGCCGTTTTTATATCTGAATGCTCTAGTAAAAGATTTTAAGCTGTACTCTATCAACTAGGTACATACCAATATTTTATACAACATATGAATACATAAGGAAATTACTTGTGAAAATGTAGCATGATAAAAAAGTCAGTTTTAAGCATTATTTCATCACTTTTTAATTGTGAACCCGTATGTGTGTTTTGAACCCGTGAGTGACTAAAATGCGTTAAAAAATAGAGCTCCATAAATACATGTTTTTGCATTTTAATACCTACTTTTTCGGCCGTAGCACCTGCACAAGATAAGAATTTTTAGGCAAACGAGCGAAAAATATAAATACATTCATATTTCGAGTTTCAACTTCATTGAACGCCATTTAAATTCAGCTCGAACAATTTTAAAATTTAAAACCGCTGTCGAATCTGAAAACATCGCCCCCGGCTCGTAAAATATCAGAGGAAATGCATTAATAACCGAAACTTCGTAATAGCATTTTAACAATCAACAATAACGCACCTATTTTTATTTTAATACTCAAGGCTACTGGCGGAGAAATTGATTTGAATACAATTACACCGGAGTACACTTAAAAGCCTTTACATGGATATTGGGATACTTGTAATTTGTTAAGTCAAATAATATGTCATAATTTATTTCCATACTTTGACACCTTTAACAGTCTTGGAAAATCGGTAAGAATTTCAATGTTTTGGTAGCTTTTAAGCTCTGGATTCCATTAGGTCAAAGAGTATTCATAAGGTTCTTCTTCACGGAAAGTCATCAATAATTACGTAACGGTCGTCGTCGACGTATAAAATTCTAAAATTGCTACCGAAATGTTCGGTATGTCTATACTAATCCGTTCATCCGTTCTTCTGTTGTAGTTTCAAACGAAGTTAAAGGATATATTTTCACCAATTAAGAGTTTCATGTTGAATGGCGTAGATTTAGTTATAACAAGATTTTTGGGAGCTTAGTTTGGTCCGAACGCCGCACGCTGACTCCCATATGCCAGTCAGCGGCGAGCAATAACAATCAATCAGAGAGGTCGATCGTAGTCCGGCTTGAAAATTGGAATAGGCCCTGAGCCTAATCAACGTCCGCGGAGCGCTCAGCTATTCATATTAGATATTGTATTGAATGGTCCAGTATCGAATCCAGATCTACCGCTTCAGTAATGCACTACCTCCGCTTCCATTTAAACGGGGATAGTATGCGTAACAATGATCAGTTTAATTAATGAAAATAGTATCGCAGAAAACACAGCTAAACATTTCAAATTATAATAAGTTATTGTACTTAATTGAGTTGAACTTGCGCTTTCGAGAGGGAGCCTCGTATCCGAGAGGGAATAAGCTACGAATTAGTCTGAAGGGAAGATTGTGCTGAGATTTCTAGGTTTGCCCTGTAATTTCGAATCGTCCCGACTCCCGGTTAAGGCTAGTATATTTTGAACAGGACCGCAATATAATGTCATTATATTATTGTGAGACATAAAGAACCATTTATATTATAAAATAAAAAGCCGATGTTCGGTTGCACATGCGGGTTAATTGTAACCTTTAGTAAAATCTTGACAGCAATCTCACAATTTCAAGAGACGTTGATATAATTTCGGGATTCCCCTGTCTAAATTCGTCCCTCCGACCCCATATCACATGCTCTCTGTATTTGAGATGAAGTAGGTATAACTCTCATTGTACTCCAGATTGCTTAATTAAATAATATGTAGGCCGTAACATTACGGCGTCTTGAAAGGGTTCGGAATGGAAATGTTACGCCAATTATGCGAACATTATGTTGGGAATGGAGGGTTATCGATGCCTGCTTAGATGTGCCTTTGTATGGGGAATGTTATATCTTAACGCATTACATAAAGTAATATAATAATACACCTGTTTTATTTAATTATCTAGGTATATGTTAGTGTTGGTAGTGGTGCCTCTATCGAAACCAATTAATTGATTATTATGCTATCTGTCGTTCTGTTGGCAGCCTGATTCCAGTCCCCTTCTATTCCAAACATTATCACGGCTCGGACAGTCGAGTGATCAAATTCAAATGAAATTTAACATGCGGACAATCGTATCAACATACGTCAGTGTCCGGCCACCTTCCACCATGGCAGTAACGTTTGCACCCCACTAATAAATTATATTATGCTGAATGTCTGTTGCAAGCGAATGCAGTGAGGATTGACACATTTCTATCTGGAGACAGACGTAGAACTAAAAAATTAAACATGAATAGCTGAGTGCCGTGTTAACAAGAAACCTACGTCAAATACTAGTTGCTTGAATAAATTAATTATCGTGTTGCTAAATCAAAATTTGTGAATATTGCCGACAGCGATCCGACTCATTCCGAAGTTCAAAGGGTTAATGCCCAGCTTTCACCCAAGGAATCCGTAAATGAGGAACGAGTTCATAAAAATACCGACAATTCCTCCAAAGAGTCCAGTGGGAAGATATCAAAAAATATTTCCGATACACGCCAAATCCCGACCGCGACGCGACGTGCGACCTCGCTCGAATACCGTGCCAGATACCCGCCGTGTACGGAATTCAATTACACACTTGTATTATATCGTCTCTCTCTTAGGGATCCCTTGCAATCCACATACAAAAATACAATACGATACAAAAATATTAATTGAACGTCATGAAACAGTAAAATGAGTTACAGTGACAAGTTAAAACATTTGTTTTGGTTTGTTAGTTTAACGTTTGGTAGCATAGCATACGGTTGTGGTAACTCTGAAGATGAGCTCTGGTTGAGTTCGAAACGCGTCAGTGTAGCTTGGTGGTGGTGATGGTTGGGTTTATGTGATTTGTGTGTGTTCGTACAGTGTGGAGGTGGAGGAACTGCATGAACGCACATTTCTTGCATAAACGTAACTATTGTAAGGTCGCGGGTGAGCAAAGTAATTGTTTTAGTTCAGTAAAATGAGATTACAAAAATTAAAAACAGACAATACAATAGGCCCAGGAAAAAATTACATTTCTCCTTGTCAACTTAAAACCGCTGACTCTACCGGCCATCTTATATTTATATTACTAGCTTTTGCCCGCGGCTTCGCTCGCGTGTGCTATGAGTATTACAAAGAACCAAGATATCAAGCAAGCAAGCATACAGGCAAGCAAGCAAGCAGGTCCACAATTGACCGAGAAATCGGTGAACATACCTACATAAAAAAAAAGTGGAATGCGTAACCTCCTCCTTTTTTAGAAGTCGGTTAAAGTGCTCTTTGCGGCCTACTTACAGTACTTATGAATTTTGAAATTTTAGCTTTTTACAACTAGTAGAACGCAAAATCCCGTTTTTTCCCGTTCCCGTAAGAATTTCGGGAAATGTTTTCTTAATGCTCCCCTACACTCCCCAAGGAACCCACTTGCCGAATTTCAGCTTTCTACAACCAGTAAAACGAAAAATCCCGTTTTTTCCCGTTCCCGTTGGAATTTGGGAAAGTCCTCTCTCAATGCTCCTCTACACTCTCCAAGTAACCCACATACCGAATTTCAGCTTTCTACGACCAGTAACACGAAAAATCCTGTTTTTTTCCCGTTCCCGTGGGAATTTTGGAAAGTCCTCTCTCAATCCAGCTCTACACTCCCCAAGGAACCCACTTGCCAAATTTCAGCTTTCTATGACCAGTAAAACGAAAAATCCCGTTTTTCCCGTTCCCGTGGGAATATGGGAAAGTCCTCTCTCAATGCTCATCTACACTCCCCAAGCAACCTACATGCCGAATTTCAACTTTCTACGACCTGTAAAACGAAAAATCCTGTTTTTCCCGTTCCCGTAGGAATTTTGGAAAGTTCTCTCTCAATCCAGCTCAACACTCCCCAAACAACCTACATGCCGAATTTCAGCTTTCTACGACCAGTAAAACGAAAAATCCCGTTTTTTCCTTATCCCATGGGAATTTATAATTACCTACATCTATGCCAAATTTGAAGAGTCTAGTAATTATAGTTCATAGGATCCCGTTGAACTGAATATATAAATCCCGTTTTTTCCTTATACCGTGGGAATTTTGAAAAATCCTGAAATTAATGTTTTAAATAATGTAATACCTACTTGTGTATCAAATTTGAAGAGTCTAGTTATTATAGTTACTGAGATAGGGTCACTCGGAATCGAATATATAAATCCCGTTTTTTCCCTTTCCCGTGGGAATTCCCAAAAATCCTTCCTCAGTGGATGCCTACATTGTATAAGGTATCTATGTGCAAAATTTCAAGTCTCTAGGTCCAGTAGTTTGGGCTGTGCGTTGATATATCAACAGTCATTAATTTTATTTAGATATTTCAACCCCATCGCACCCCATCCAGGGAGATGGTATTTTACGTCTGCCACGTCGGATTTTAAAACCGTTGTTGTTTTCATAACCAGCGACCCGATAAACCATAGAAACAACACCCATGTTGATTTTCAGACTTTGTTACCCCTTTCCCCCCTTTTAGGGGTTGAATTCTCAAAAATCCTGAAACACGTGTTTACTTATTTATCATTAGGAGTATTTCTGTGAAGTTTCGAATAAAATAGTCGAACTAATCTTGTTTCCCCATACAAACTTTGAACCCCCTTTTTACCCCCTTAGGGAGTGAATTTTGAAAAATCCTTTCTTAGTGCACCCCTAGACCTTATAAGGAACCTACATGCCAAATTTGGAATCTCTAGGCCCAGTGGTTTGGGCTGTGCGTTAATATGTCAGTCAGTCAGTCAGTCAGTCAGTTTCTTCTTTTATATATTAAGATATGCAACAATAAATCGGCTTGACTTAAACTTACTTCGCTGTTTCCTCCGGCCACATAGATGGCTTTTGTTTAATTTCATGCGGAACCTTCTGAACTGGCTCTTGTGGCGAATTGTTTTGATTTTTTGCAAGTGTGAGGTCTTAAATTTATCGGCGCTTCGAAACTTTTCGTGGACGATGCCGTGTAAATATTTACACTTGAGCGTTGCAAGGCGGAACGTTGCGTTTTTTGCTCGAGGTTCAGTTGTGGCCGGTGAAAAAATATTTCAGTGTGATTAAGGCTGCGTGTTTATTACTCAGCCTTTAAGAACAAGAAGGTTTCTTTAAAGACTTTATACACATTTGGTATTCAATTATCAGTTTTTTAGTTATTTTAAGTAGAGACTAAGCGTATGCAAACGTCTACTACAATACCTACGTGATATCGATTTTCATCATTTATAATTACCTAGTGGAGAATCGCTTTTATAGTAGTATAATAATTATATTAACATATTATAGCTTTTACCCGTTGTTTCGCTTGCGTGAACTATTGGATCCGGCAGTTAAATTAAAATTTCGGTATCGCAGCTACTAAATTGACATGGGAATTCCCAAGAATTCGAATTTCCCAAGGTTTACGTTAGCTGTTAATATTTTGGGATTTCATTTGAGCAAATCCCGATCCTGCAGGAATATCGAGCGAAAAGTAGCCTATGTATTATTCCAGTGATTCATCTATCTACATACCAAATTTCATCTTACAATTAAAGACTTTCGCATGTATAATATTAGTAGAATTTTCCCGATGGGCGAAATAAAACCAAAATCACAATAGAATTATCAATAAAGTCAGTTACAAATAGACAAACGCAAGCATTGGCCGATGTTCTCGTGAAATGAAGCGCAGTATGACCCGCCGGCCGTAAGTAATGCAAATGATTAGATTTAGCCGACTGGTCAGACCAACTCGCCTCGCTCTAATGTACTAAATGCATTCGAGGGGCGCGGAAAATAAAGCCCCTGAAAGATACCTACCTATACGCTGTGTAACTTTGACGGGCTATTTAGCAGATGAAGTGGTCTGTACGAGTTCATGTACGAAAGCAGTTATGAATAGGTATGTGGTTATGTAAAGAAAATTGAATAAAAATATACAAAGCGTTTTGAAATTAATCCTGAATATATTTTAGCACGAGGTTTGATTAGCTTGACTGAATACCTCTGTAAATGTTTTTCATGATTTTAAATTTATTTTTGACAAAGTTTTCCATACATCGATCGATGTTTAAATCATATGAAATTACATTTTGAATCAAATTCCGCTGAAAAGCAGTACAGGGGTATTGAGTCAAAGTAAATCAACCATCTGCTTGAATATTAAAACGCATTTTATTTAAAATTACTATCACGTACAAATTGGTTGTAAGTTTGAAACAAATTAAACACAGGGAATAGAGTTTACTGACCGTCTTAAATAGATATGACTATCTATTCCAATTGAAAATATTATTTTTTGCAGGTATACATGCTGCTTCTAATTCAAATAGCATTTAGGAGTCATGAATTCGTGAGCATGTGCTTGTTAGTGTTAGCTTAAAATGTATCTCGCGCAACAAGCGAAACGTGTTAAAAGAACACTAAAGAGCGGTCCAAAGAAAAGGATCAAACGAATTGTAAGGCATTATACATTTCACGGCTAAGTAGAATACGCTGTTTGGCGCGTGCGCCGGCTGTGGTCGCAAAGATTGACCACCTTTTAAGAAAACCACTCACTATATTGGCCTAGACCTTATCGGGAATGGTATGGGAAACAATAATTGTATTCAAAGTATTTAATGCAGCTAATAAAGTACGCATTTACATTTTAAAACCAGAATTAAACTTGCTTAGCTGTAAAATTATTTAAATTAAAATAAATCAGCCTAGGCATAGATTACCTACTTGTAAAACCTAAACGAGAAGATGATGATAGAGCGTAAATTAAAACAGTGCAAACTGGACATAGGCGTTTATAATCAAGAAGATATCAGCTCGGGACACGACGTTTAATTTAACAAACCATCAACATTCGGAGCGGATAACGAAACGGAAAGCGGAGGAAGGTCTCACAATGTAAGCAACCTCGTAATTACAACTACTGTAATTATAACCTTGTAAAGTTGTAGCTCCAGAGAACATCCATGCGGGAACGATGCTAATCAAGGCCCTATTCAGATCCATTACGCAGGAAAAGCAATAAATATAACGCGTTCATAAAATCTCGCACAGCAGCCGAAGTAATAATAAAATATTACAAGAGCACGAGATTTTGTCTAATTAATTTTGTATACGTGTACTGTGGGGCTGCAATGTCTTGGGAACAACACAATGAGTCCGGGAAACCGAAGGCGAGTTCGTAACGAGATCCACGAAGACGCTAAATTAGAATTTATGATTGTGTGTGAAATTGTTAGAACAGGTTTCAATGTATATATGATCATGTTCCCTCGTAAGAAGGAGGTGAAGTTTCAGATGAATCCGGTGAAATAATGAACTTTATAATTACTGATGTGCGTTGTCGGGAAAAACACCGACACAACGTGCGAGCATGACGTTCGGAAATTTAATATTGGATTATGTTTAAGGGGATAAATATTTAGAGAAACTGTGTAGGTTAAGTGACTGCTTGAATAGGGTTGTATCTTAGCCGTGTCGATTATGCCACGATCGAATTGTCGATTTTGCCACATGCGAGCGCACACGCCATGTGCCGACCGTATCGTGTGTTTGTAACCCGATACAAGACTTGTTGCATTTTACCTATAAAAGACATTTGTGTTGGTATACTGTTCCCCTATATTCAGTTTCAAATTATTGATACCGTCTATCGGAATACCGATAATGTTTTTTTGGCTCCTAGTTAGAAACCGAAGGTTCTAGTCTAGCTCTTCCGTATTATGAGCACAATTTCGAACCGTGCAGCTACAGGTATAGGCGACCTAGAAATTCCTTTATCACCCTAACGTTTAATGCCAATTGTACGGCTTAAAACATCAAAGGCTATTTTCACTTACAAGTCAATGTGACAGTCAGCTTTACTGTTTTTCTTCTGATTTAGAAACTGTCTTAAAAAATAATAAAGTACTTACTTGGCCGACTATACAGTACGATACGACTTCATACGGCCTTTTAAACCGCTCAAAACATCAGATAATACAGACAAAAAGTCGTACAAAACTTCAACAAAACAATTATTTAGCGGGGTAACCTTCCCAAAGTGAAATAGCATTTCAACAGAAAGTTGCATAATTATCGGGAGAGTATTTAAGTGGGCGCTTTAATTATAGAAACAAACAAAAACAAGAGTTTCCAGTGACTTGAGGGATTAATGAAATGAGTGAAAAGTTTAATTCGCAAGTGTTTGTTGAAGAATTTCCGTCTCTGGTATCATTAATGAAGTTTCGAAGTATAGATCTAAGAAAGCAAACCGTTCGAAGACAATTAATATTATTTGTTAGAATAATAGAAACTTTTTTGGGACAGTTAAGTCTTTAGAAAACACGTTCACTTCAATACGTAGATATTATGTGATGACGAAAAATACATGAGGTAAAGAAGAAGATTCCTACGATTAATTAGTAAGTATAATTTTCGACTTTAGCATACATTTCACCCATCGCCATAACCATAATAATATTACTAACCCGAAAGTTGTTAAAATCTGAATACTACTTAATCCAGACCACGAAAACGTACTCAGATTTACAAATTACTTGACAAGTTAAGCACCTAGACCCCGGCCCCCGGATGTAGGAAATTCAATAATAATCGAGCCGGTGCCCGGCAGACCGCATCCGGCGTCTCCCGAGGATCCCTTATTGATCTGAATTTACTGTGTTCTAGGTAAACGCTACTGGAAAAATCGATAATATTCATAGTACACAGATTCATATTAACTAGAATCTGGCCAGCATAAGTTGGCAATGGAAAACAGCGGCAAATTTAAAAAATATGGGATTGGCAACCCACATTTTAACGAAAATTAAATCCGTCACAATTAATTTTAACACTGGTAATCCTGTGAATGAGTGGAATAAATAAATTTGATACTTGTTTTAATTTCAAACCGCTCAATAAGTGTAGATCTTTCATTTTGATTGGTTTTAATTTTAAGTCCATTTTTTAGCAGTATTTACCTTAAAGTTTCTCAACATCCCATAAATCCAATGGCTTCTCGGAGTTCTATAAGTAATGTTCTTAATGAAAGAACGTGTTTTCTTTACTATGTAAAACTCATTGATTTTATTCCTGATAGCGGAAATGTCAAAATCATCAAGGTTTGATACAGTTTGTGTATAGTCGCAGGCAGCAGCTAGTTTACCTATAAATATCAAGAACAAACCAGCGCAGTACAAAAATAACAACGATGATTTTTGACGGCATAAAAATGTTGCCAGTATTTAATTTGATGTACATTGCTGCTTTCCGAACTGATTTTTGGGGTTGCCAAAACGAGGTTTGATTTACATTGCTTGTGACAAGTTATACTGGCCAGACTCTACTTAACAACACCAGGCGGCGCTCAAAAAGAGATTGACACTGGAACACATAAGTGAGAAATCATGTCTAAAGGTTGCCCTTTAAACTTGTAAGTTATCACTAATCTGTTGCTGGCAACAGATCAGTGACTCTCTTTAAGTTGTTGATATTCATAGGCGGTGGTGATCATTTCCCATCAAATGACCCGCTTGCTCGTTTACTTCCCTCTCATAATAAAAAAAATAATAATAAAACGTCTAACGCTGATATACCTACAATTATATCTATTTTCAACGCCATTTGGTTGCAATAAAATGTAATCTATATCATTATTAACATTTCTAATATACTCTGTCTTATTTCAGAGTCAATCCAACCAAATACTTTTCCCGATTTCTGCTTGCTTTTGCTTCGCTTGGATTTCATGAAATACAAATTTGGTTTCCATATCTTGTTTGCTAACGGCTAATGTAATTTTAAGGAGTGACAAGATACATAAAATGTCGCATTCTGTTGAAACTTAAGAATTCACCGATTCGCAAAACACAATTAAAATCGATCCATCCGCTAACGGTGAATCGATGTCCGTTTCAGCGAACGCTGCATGTATCATTGTATCGAATGCAAGAATCGATTGGAACATCGATGTCGATTGCGGGCTAATAAATTGTTTACGTTGGACGGTGTACGATCATTAAGATCTTTGTTTACTGCGAGACCACACACGAGTAACAGACGTCGGTAGTGGAAGCCATACAGTGATTTTGATTGCAGGATATCGTATTAATGGCACTCATATCATATTTAGATTTGCTGTTGGCATGTTTGGCTAAGTAGATATTGACGTTACTAATTTTTGGCAATATAATGTGAACCTGCATGTTCAATTGAAAATTGTTTTTTTGTAGTGTCGTAGTTTGACAAAAATATTTAGTAAAAAATATAATTTAAAAAAAAATTGGTTATCTAAACATAGACTCTGTCCAACAAGTAATTTGCTATCGGAGTATTAATATGAGTACTTAATTAAGTATTATGTACTAGCTTTCGATAGTTGATAATTTTAGATTTAAACGCATTTTTGCGAGTGAACTGAAATTTTGAATCAACCTAATACCTAATCACAACAAGCTATTCGCGATTTCTCATCTCACTTGTCAAAGACAAACTAATTCTGGCTAGCGCAGTCAATAAAATCGTTGTTTTCATCTGCAGCGGCCAGGCGTGAAAGATGATTCCATTTATACTCTCATTGGGCAGCAAACGGACGGTTTATGCTTTCTCCTCGGCCATTTGAACGTAATTCCCGTTTTATCGACTTATTGCTTTTTATCGTGAATTCATTTGCTTATTTATCTTGTCTGCTGTGTTATTATGGCCTGCAATTACGGATAGAGTGTTTATCTTCATTCGAAGATAAACTTGCGTAAATTTAGCTGTTTTAGTTTAAATGTTCAGAGACAGCTTGGTAACATTATAGTTATTTAAAATGTCTCTCAGAAATTATAAACGAAGATATATTTTTATTTCCCATTTATTTGAGTATTTATCTATTATTAAAATTTTCTAACATCCGAATTAGCTACATTTCGCAAAATGCCCAAAACGTAATAAAAAGTTTTTGGCTTTTAACACAAAATATTTATTGCAATACTGAACACACTAGCTGGCGTAAGCGTAAAATTGCATTTAATTCAATTCAAACGAGTGCCAGACAATATTTCGAGAAAAACGAATTATCTTCAACCCTTTTAATTTAGATACGAGCAAATATCGACAGCGTACGAGAGAGCATAATGAAATGACGCTCTGAAATTGATTCATAAAACCCTTCTCCTTTGTTGACCGTACACGGGAAAAGTATAGAACTTTCCGTATTTAAGTCTGTAAGCAAGAAAGTTTACATATTTTTCTTTTGGTTTGTTTAATTTACATTGATTCTTAATCACAAATACCTACAGCGGCAGCTCTTCATGACTCACATGACTAAATTGTTAATAGTCAGACACCGTTAGTACCTGCGCAATCTCGATATAGGTAGGTACCTATTGTAATTCAATTATTAAATAGTAAACAATGATTTACGCAAACATTAAACACTAATAGGAAATCTTCATTATTAAGGTACCTATCGAAATAATTTTGGTAGCTTTTTAAATACATTGGCCAAGTGCGAGTCGGACTCGCGTAGCGAGGATTCCGTATATTTTTATAGGTATCTAAGTATATCAATTATTAGCAGAATCCTGGTCATAAGCAAAATGTACGCAGTATGGGTTCATGTTATATTGGTAACTGACAGAGAAAATTTTAAGATTTTCCGACTTTTCATGTTGGTAGCCCTTGAAAGCTACCTTCACACCAAATTTCAGGTTTCTAGGACCACTGAAAATAGGTACCTTATAGGTTTTAATTCCACGGGAATTCAATAGGAACACCTTTTTAGTTTTAATAAAAAAAGCCGTGGTGGCCAAGTGGTTTGACCAATGGTCTCTCAAGCAGAGCGTCGTGGGTTCGAGTCTGGGCTCGCGCCTCTGAGTTTTTCGAAATTTATGCGCGAAATTAATATGTAAGTAATAAATTACCATTAACACTTTTTTTCTCCTAGTAGGATCGAAAGAGCTCGTGATTCTGAGCAGAAATCACAAAACTTTCCGAATTAAAAAAAAGTCAAAACCTACAACAAAATAAAAAACCGGCCAAGAGCGTGTCGGACACGCCCAAGATAGGGTTCCGTAGCAGGTACGAAAAAATCTTTGCATACTTTATTAATGTGGTTGTTTTGGATCCAACGTCGGCGGTGCAGCGCCATCTATCGGCGAATTGGGTAACTAAGAACTAGTATGTATGTTGATTGTTTTTCAGATGTAATATATTTTTTTTATTAGTTTTTTTCCTAGTTGACTACGGAACCCTAAAAATGGCCCTTCTCATAAAAATGGTCTTGACAGTCGGGCCCATGGACAGGCAGACCGACAGCAAAGTGATTCTATAAGGGATTCTTTTTTCCTTTTTTGAGGTACGGAACCCTACAGAGGTAGTGAATCACTTTCATTTGTTAAATGTAGAGATCCTTGCCAATGCAATCTACTAGACAATCAATTTACTCATAATTGAACATGTTTTTTAGGAAAAAAAAACGTCCACTGCAATATGTAGGTACGCTTTTTATTAAATTAATATTTATTCTGGGCATCCTGATTGCAGAAAATAATGAAACCGGCCACTCAACCAAAACAATTTTTTTTTTAAATCGGATGTCGAAATGTGCGCGTAGATTTTTGCTAAAAAACATTAATTTCTGTTTCATGTATGGAGCGCTAGATTTTTATTTTCTTATTTTACCACTCAACTAAGTACCTGGTTAATACAAGACACCTACACTCCAAATTTCAACAATAAATATACGTTTTGTAGATTTCGAGCAAAATGTCTGTGAATATGGACTGAAACTATGTGTAAGGGTTTCGTTTTTATCATTTTTGACTATGGAACCCTTAAAAAAGTGATAGGCTACGCGAAAGGACGACTATCTGTCAAAATTACCATTCAACATAAACCGTTGAATAAAAAATAACATAAAGTGAGCAAGGGTTATAAAACAATCTTCTTGTCGGTTTTAATCTTCAAAGAATCTATTCTCCGTAACTCGATTCTCCTTTGATCACTATTTGTTACAGTTCACCAACAATCGCACACTCAATTTGATTTAATAAACTGTCAAAAGCCGTCTGTACCTGTTAGTGTTTACAAATGGACCGGACATACGTTTCCCGCCTCGGTTTCCGAATAGGGGGTACTATTCGCACCCCCGTGATGAATTCACCTTTTATTTTGTCCCACACGATTGAGAGTGATTTTTTGAGCGTGAATGGGTAGCCAGTGTAATTTGCTACTGACAGGACGAAATTACCGTTAAAAGCTATAAAAGACGCGAAAAAGTCATTCGGACCCGCTTTTCACGTTACTTTTTTTTTGTTTTAGGCACATTTATATCGCTTTATTCTTACACAATCTAGAAACAACAACAACTGTAGGTATTACGTTCGCGTATTCCAAATTAGTGCCTATTAAACATTGTGTTAACGATGTTCAATAACATGTTACACAGAATCTTAGTGAACCATTTGAGCAGTGGGTACACGGTAAACCCTTCGAATAGTTTTGAGACAATAAATTATTTAATAACCCTCGAGATCTGAGTACGACCCGTGCACTTAATCAGTGAACACATTCGGCCGTATCACCTATCTACGAACAATTTATTTCGTCTTGATTGCGGCCTTTGCACTTCGAAATTGGTATTGTTCGCTAAATATGACAAACGATTACTGTAATAATGCTTTGTTTATGAATATTGGACTTAATATTATTACTACGACTAATCACATACCACAGAAATAGATTCTAATCCTAATCCTAGACTACTAAAATTTTACATAAACGACGACAGATTGTAAGTGTGCAGTTGCTACAGTATATTTTTTACAGAGTTAGAAAATTCATAAAACCAATAAGAAAGTATCTACTTTATAGTCACTTGTGTGCTCGTGTTGAGAACCTTCGAACTTTATCTACTCATTCCTGCGCGGTGTTCTGTTTCAAAGCGTGGTAAAGTCTCAGCTGTAATTATTCATCCCGACTGACCAGCAGTGACCGGTGTCGGGTTAGTACTAAGGACTTTGCGACTCATCGGTAAGACGAGCACCATTACATATCAACAAGGGCCACCATTTAAGTAATCAATGTATCAAGACAACTTAATTAAACTGCTTTTTACTTACACAAGCAGTAGACAAGGATATCGCAGAGCAAACAAATACCTGGATGTACTGGTAACTCGATAGAGGAACCACGATTATAGAAACTTGGTCCACTCAGTGATGAACAAGAAACTCTTTAGTTCAAAAGGCAAGTTGCTCTCTGTTTGGGGCTCATCGTAACTACGTAGGCAAGAGTTTGTAGGACTTCGACGAGCACTATTGTTAGTGTTCAATGTCCGTAGTAAGATAATAGCTATTATTATTCGAATTTGATACAGGTAAACCTGCAATTGTGTTTTGTTCAGTTTGAGAACGCTAATTGGATACAGCTTTTTAATTAGATTTGCGGTATTAAATCAATGTAACATGAAGTAAAAGAAGTTGCTCAATTACTCGTACGTAAGTTTGATTAAGGAGATATGAATGAACTAATAGCTGAAACGCAGACTATAGGTCTGTACACACGTGCCCGGAATCTGCCAACTTTTAATTTTCTCCCTGTAGAATGCGACAAGGGGTGCCCGTTTGATGGGCCCAGGGTCGGCGAAGTTCGAACGCTTTATAACTGTGTCCGGCTTTAAGTGGGTGTAAAGTTTCAACACCCTTTGATTTACTTGCTGCGCGGGAAGGTGCGACAGATCGGACAATATTTGTTTGACTTTGTCTTTTTAACCGTTTCGCTTTTATTGCATTCGTGTTTTGTTTTGTTTCTGACTCCGTTTGATTGAGTTCCACTTTTACCTGCAAAGCTACCCGTTTTTATTTAGAAACGTCCAAATTTTATTAGTCTGAATTGCGTTCGAAATATGCTTGGATTTTACCCTTTACATTGTCACCGAGGGAAAACAGGGGACAATGCGAGCCGCATAATGGGCGCCGCAATAATTACTATAATACCTTAAAGGACCACCTCAATCCCCCTAATCGGAAGCCAAACTAACGTGGCGCCGTCCCGCATAGAAATATCTTAAATTGGCAACACGGTCCGGCGGGCCGACCATAAAACATCTTAATGAGTGGAGCTAGCAGCTGCGGATCCCATATTGCCGCTCTCATATCCATGCAAACTACCCTGCGACGACGTCTTAGCAACCTTACTTTCCTCCTCCTTGTTTACAAGTCTACAACTAATTTGATGCAATATGTGCATAGGACAACATTACGGGCGCTATCTCCGCCGTGCGTGTCTTGCATACATTTGCTTCCTTGCTCACCGCAACCCGCAGCCTGCCTGACCCTGCGACGAACCCTCCATATTCAAATTCGCCCCGGACCGGTCATTTGAACGCGGATTTGTTATAAGATTAAAGGAAGATTTCACTTGTGAAACAATATGGCAGACGATTTACATATTTCGTTTCCTTATTAGTTTCGGGATATTTGTTTTGGGGCCTGCGAATTTACATCCACTGACCGATTAAATGGCCCTTAGGCGTCTTTAATGGGGGTGCCGCGTGGTCGTTGTTGGCCTTAGCAAATGTGTGCTTATGCGTAATTGAATATTTTATAGGCCGGAGCAAATGTGGTGCTGACACTTTATTGATTCCTGTATTCTAGATGCTGCGCTAGCGAATTCTGACTCTCATTCGAGGTATTTCACGTCATGTTTGGAAAGTCAACATTCCACGTCTTTCCTTTTCAGTTGGCGCTCGTGTTTATCGTTTGCATTTATCTGTTGACTGTTTTTATTCCACGGTTGACATTTACCCTCTGTTTCAACAAGCTCACCATTATCCGGACGAGTTTCTTTCATTCGGAACACGAGTGCTCGCGCGGCATTACCCCTATTCAAGTCGAGATAGCTTCACTTAGTTTCCTCTTTTTCAGTACGGACGGGTTAATTTCTGCATCTTTATTATTCGAGTGGCCGGTGTATGGGTGTGTGGTAAAGTCTAGGCTGTCTGGTGTAGATTGTGTGGCGGAAAGCAAACTTGAATTGTGAGGTCGCCGCGTGGAGGTAATGAACGCGCGGGTGGGACGCGGCTGCTGGAGGCGGCTGGCCGGAGCGAGAGGCACGAGGGGGAGGGGGGCGCAGGACAGGGGGTGCAACGCGTCCTGTATGCACAGCGCCGCTTCCGCATTCGTTAATGCAAAAGCGGGTACAGACTTCAGGTGTACATTTTCAGCGCTTGTGTGCTTTATACTCGATGTTGAGGCGTGCGTCTTTGTACAATACTGTGCCTTAATTATTATTACATTTTATCTCGTCTTAGCTTCAATACAGTTTGCCGGGTACAGATTAGAAACTTAAACGTGTGCACACAACGGAGTTATCGACAACGCCATGTTTATTTTAGAAGCCGCTTCAGTTTTTAAAGTCCCTCGAATCGATATTACATCGGCTTCATCTTACCAAAGAAAACGAACAAAACCAGCGGCTTAACAATTCATTATGGCATTCGTTCATTTCAGCTTCATTAAAATCGCATTAGGATTAATTTTTCTCGTCCCCGTTTTAATTCGCAGTTAGCAAGGGGATCTGCGCCGGACGGCTGCAATCATCCACTGTCAATATTTGCCAGTTCTACCTGCCTGTGTTTTATGAATCTCTACATATAAAAACTAACAGGATTGGTGGACGAGTTGAGAGAATTTTAAGATTCTAAAAGTATGGGTTACGTCGAGTACACATACTGCTTATTATATCAATGGCTTATTGCTAGTCTATTCTTGGATCCTACTTTAGGAGCCATTTTTTAACTTTTTGATAAAGAGGAAGGTAAGTACGAGTATCAAGTTCTTAATTAATAAATATTTTTAGGGTTCCGTACCTCAAAAGGAAAAAACGGAACCCTTATAGGATCACTTTGTTGTCCGTCCGTCCGTATGTCTGTCAAGACCCTTTTTCTCAGGAACGCGTGGAAGTATCAAGCTGAAATTTATATCAAATACTCAAGTCTACTGCCCCTTGGAGCTGTGAAAAAATCAAACTTCTAAGCCAACGCAAACTAAAGATACAGCCGTTTATGCCGCTAATTTCCGCATATTTTCGAAACTCGCAAGGGAATCAAAACCTACAGGGTACTTCCCGTGAACTCAGAATCTTGAAATTTGGTACGAAGCAAGGTCTTATAGCACAGATAAAGGAAAAATTGCGAAAAGTATAAATTTTTATGTCTGTCTGTCTATATCAGTAACAAATCTATTTATACCGCAAATTTTCGACACTCGCAAGGGAATCAAAACCTACAGGGTACTTCCCGTGAACTCAGAATCTTGAAATTTGGTACGAAGCAAGGTCTAATAGCACAGATTTTTTTTTATGTTAGGACGGCCAGACAAACGAACTAGTGGGTCACCTGATGTTAAATGATCACCACTGTCCATATACACCCGCAGCGCTTTACGCGATGCCAGTGCGTTGTCGGCCCTAAAGGAGAGGGAATAGGGGAAGGGGGAGAGGTAAGGGGTGAGGTATTGGGCCCCGGCACTCTCACTGACCATACGAAACGCAAGCAGGATTACTGCTGCTTCACGCCGGTGTTCTGTGAGAGGGTGGTACTGCCCCGGACGAGCCGGCCCAATCGTGATGCAGCGGCTAGCTACAACATGGCTCTACCACTACTAAAATAAAGGAAAAATTGCGAAAAACATTAATTTTTTTGTCTGTCTGTCTATATCACTATATCAGTAACCAATCTATTTATGCCGCAAATTTTCGACACTCGCAAGGGAATCAAAACCTACAGGGTACTTCCCGTGAACTCAGAATCTTTAAATTTGGTACGAAGCAAGGTCTTATAGCACAGATAAAGGAAAAATTGCGAAAAGCATAGTTTTTTGTCTGTCTGTCCTATATCAGTAACCAATCTATTTATGCAGCAAATTTTCGACACTCGCAAGGGAATCAAAACCTACAGGGTACTTCTCGTGAACTCAGAATATTGAAATTTGGTACGTAGCAAGGTATTATAGCACAGATAAAGGAAAAATTGCGAAAACCGTAAATTTTTAGTCACATCATATAAAAAAAAATATTTTTAATAAATTTAAAGTTACTATTCTTTTCCTCATGAACGCGTAGAGGTATTGAATTGAAATTCATATCAAATACTCAGGTCTATAATACCTTTAAGCTGTAACAAAATCAAACTTCTATGTCAACGCAATCAAAAGAAACAGCAATTTAAGCCGCATAGGTATTTTCAAACTCGCAACTACTCGCAAGGGAATCAAAACCTACAGGTACTTCCCGTGAACTCAGAATCTTGAAATTTGGTACGAGGCAAGGTCTTATAGCACAGATAAAGGAATACGAGGGGCGTTCAATATAAAGTGAGAATGAGATGCAAACTCTTTTAATATTACGAAATTAAATACTGGCCGGTAAAGCTAATCTATCTAGCTGATTGCTATGAAAAAAAAACTAACTGACTTTTGTTTAAAAAAATATACGGTAATTTCTTTGCAATGCTATTGAGTACGTTAGCGAAAATGGAGAAAATTGAACTGCGCGCCGTTATCAAATACTTGTTTTTGAAAAATTTTTCTACGGACCAAGTCAATTTGGATTTGCGGGACACTTTAGGGTCTAATGCTCCTCCGTATTCGACAGTCGCACGTTGGTGCGCCGAATTTAGACGTGGAAGAACATCGACAATGGACGACCCCCGCTCCGGACGCCCTACTACAGCAGTAACTGAAGAAATTGTGAAAAAAGTCGAAAACTCAGTTTTGGCGGATCGTCATGTCACGGTTCGTTTTATTGCTGAAAATGTAAAGATTTCAACGGGGAGCGTGCATAATATTTTACATGAACGCTTGGGTATGAAAAAGGTATCCGCGCGTTGGGTACCAAGAATGCTTACTGACACGCAAAAACAAACTAGACTAGAGATTTGTCAAGAAGCTTTGAACCTGATGCAGCAAGACCGGGAACTTTTTTTGGCGCGATTTATAACAATGGACGAAACATGGCTCCATCATTACGACCCAGAAACGAAACTGCAGTCTATGACATGGAAAAGGCCATCATCTCCAACTCCGAAGAAATTCAAGGTGAGCCCATCTGCCGGTAAGGTCATGGGCTCTGTTTTTTGGGATGGTAAAGGGGTATTAATGTTTGAGTATCTCGAGCATGGAGCCACTATTACGGGCACATTATACGCCAAACAAATAGCAACATTGCGCAATGAGATCCGCGAAAAACGGCGAGGTAAACTCTCGAAAGTTGTGCTGTTCCACCAGGACAATGCCCCGGCACACAAGTCCGCCGTTGCAATGGCTGCAATTCGTGATGCTGGGTTCGATATCCTTAAGCATCCTCCGTATTCACCAGATCTCGCTCCCAGTGATTTCTACCTATTTCCGAGATTGAAACAATACCTGAGAGGCCAGAAATTTGAAGACGACGACGCGGTAGTCGCTGCAGTACAAGATTTTTTAAGTACTCAAGATGAGACCTTTTTTAAAAATGGAATTTTAAGTTTAGAAAAAAGATATACTAAGTGTATTATGCTAAAAGATGACTATGTCGAAAAATAAAATGACATTTAGTAAAAGTTGTTTATAACATACTCATTCTCACTTTTTATTGAACGCCCCTAGTAATTACGAAAAGCATTTTTTTTTTATCTGTCTATATCAGTAACCAAACTACAATGAACCCACAATACGCACATTTTGCTTAGGAGCAGGGGTCTGCTAAGACTGGATGTTCATAGATACATATAAATTTACACGGAACCCTCGGTACGCAAGTTCGACTCGCACTTGGCCGGTTTTTGTCTATAATTTTGCTGGTGATTTGTTAATTTTCGTTAGTGAAAGCGATGTTACCGCGACAAGCTATAGCTACTTTGTTTGGTTATTAAAAAACCGGCCAAGTGCGAGTAGGACTCGCGCACCGAGGGTTCTGTACAGATTTATATGTATCTATGAACATCCAGTCTTACCAGACCCCTGCTCCTAAGCAAAATGTGCGCTGTGTGAGATCATTGTAGATTGGTTATTGATATAGACAGACAGACAAAAAAATTTATGCTTTTTGCAATTTTTCCTTTATCTGTGCTATAATACCTTGCTTCGTACCAAATTTCAAGATTCTGAGTTCACGGGAAGTACCCTGTAGGTTTTAATTCCCTTGCGAGTGTCGACAATTTGCGGAAATTTGCGGCATAAAAGGCTTTGTCTTTTGATTGCGTTAAAAATTTATGTTTTTCGCAATTTTTCCTTTATCTGTGCTATAATACGTTGCTTCGTACCAAATTTCAAGATTCTGAGTTCACGGGAAGTACCTTGTTAGTTTAAAATTAGCGGTAATTTGCGACATAAACGGCTGTATTTTTTGATTGCGTTAGCTGAGAATTTTGTTTTTTTCACATCTCCGAGGGACAGTAGACCTGAGTATTCGATATAAATTTCAGCTTGATACCTCCACGCGTTCCTGAGAAAAAGGGTCTTGACAGACAGACGGACGGACGGATGGAAGGACGGACGGACAACAAAGTGATCCTATAAGGGTTCCGTTTTTTCCTTTTGAGGTACGGAACCCTAAAAAGGACGGATAATATGTAGGTTTGGCAGATGACTCAATTTCAGTACAATTTTATTTTATGTTAAATCACATAGGTACCTATTTAATCGCTTTTCCTTGACATTTAAAACATTAATTGACACTGTATTTATTGCTTTTGCATGTTTGTGATGAACAAACTGTACTTATGTAGGTAAAGAAAGTGTCGAACGCCTCATACATGAGACAAGACGCCGTGCCTTGATGACACGCCATCGGAAATTAATAGTCCACTCGTTTAATCACCATTCCCGATCGTAACGATGCCAATCGCGTCCAACTTCTACAATATATAAATATTATGTCGTCGTTGCCATAATAAAAGTTTGACATAAATATTCCGTAACAGACAGTCGGTTGATGGTTTGTTTGTAAATAATTAAGGCCGACAGTTGATTGGTTTTTTTACAGCGTGTGCCAGAATCGATTATGGATTCGTGTCGTTTCACTTAGGATTCGATAAATCATTGCGAGTTGTTTTGAATGTATATTGAGTCCGAATATCATAACATAACTGTTTAAACTCATTACACATAGATACCTTCAAATAAGAAATAATCCTATAATAATTCAAAATAATCAAATGATACTAAGTTAATTTTAGGAAAACTATTTCTAAACATCATACTCCGTTTTTCGTAGATACAAATGTGTTCCCACAATGATATTTTGTACAAATGAGCGACTGTCATGCATGGTACGTAAAAAATATCTAGGTATAAAAGCACGTTCAAACCTTTGGACTTTTTTTAAGTCGTATCGGTTTCATTATTTAATTTCCCAGTAGCAAACCACACACAAAGGATTTCTTAACCCTTAAATATGGGTTCTAAGGAGGTGCTCACAATGTGGAATGAAAATCGATATTTCATTTTCAAATCGATGCACCGAAGCCTTACGCTACATTCGCACGCGAGTCCCGTACACATCGGCCCTTGCCAACAGATATCTACAATATTATTAATCCAAGCATATTAATTAAAGGTGTCGTGTTACGACCACACCAAGTTCGCAGGAAGCATGGCCCGCTGAGCCATCCCAACGAAAATAATACAAAGATACTGCAACATTTTTTTACTAAATTTTGATTCTTTTGAACTCCGAATGCCTGACCGATTTGAATACGCCCTGTTGAATGCTGAGAAAAAAACAGTTGATGTCAATATTTTGACCCCACTTCCTTAATGACTTTTAAAGGTTAAAACCAACTCCCGCGTTTATCCGTGTCGAGGTGGTCTCAACGCTTCTGTGCAAAACATAAAATTAAATCTAATGACTGTACAAAAATTTCGCACGTGGATAACAGACATAAAAAGCACGTTAAGTTAGAAATGAAATTTTTATACTTAGGCACTAAAATATTAGCACCACTCAAATGGCAAATGTGACAACTGACTGCTTTAAGAACTCAATCATCGTTAATCCGATACGACAGTACCTTTATAAATTTACGAGTTTTACAAATAACTTGAGATATTTTCCAATTTATTGTATACTCGTAGAAATGAGCAGCAGGTTGCCTGCCGCGAACACTCGGATTGAGGGCAACACGAAGCGAAGAAAACTTGGAAAAAATAAAGCGCTGAACTAGCCCGTTTAAGATCATTAAGCGGGAAGTTACAAAAATAAACAAATCTCCTTTTTACACTGGATTCCTGAGTTTTGTCCAAAATTATCGAAATAGTGCCGGGGGCCTCAATATCGAGAATCGAACATTTCACGGTCCGTAAGCTCGAACCGTATCGATACGGATATAATAACCAGTGGAATGGTAACTATAAAGAGAGATTGTATTTTTTACTAGCGTCGTAAGAAGTCGGAATGTCCGACCGGCCCTTTGATCGTTTTGATAAGTGCTCGCGATTTTTTCTGCCCTTTTTTTGTTGGTAAAAAATGTTTCTGTGGCGCCGTTATTGATATTGGTTCGAAATGTATGATGGAATGTTTTGAGGGATGACTGAATTTATAAAGAAAATTTATCTCAACAAACTATAAAGGAGCAAGTTTGCTTATATGGTGTTTACTTAAATGTGGAACAATAATAATACTTAATTGAAAATATGTTTTATCAGTTAAGGCCCCGAAGGGCCAAGTGCAATAATCCACACAATTTTGAGGGAAATTGCTATCGCTCGCGCCACCCGCTCATAAATATTGTGCTTGCCGAAATAAAACAGAGGAAATAGATAAAAAGCTAAACGGCTGTCCGACGTGTCCGGGGACAGTGGCGCGGACAGATCGCGAAGACAAATGTGCTGATAAAATGTTTGGCTACCCACCAGCTTATTTTCTATTTTTTTTATTTTTGCGTGATTGATCGTCTAACTATGTTAAGTGTACTGTGATACTTAGTCATTTTCCCAATCGCGTCAAAGTTTTTTTACGGTATAAAATAACGTCTAATAATCATCATTCATTAGTCACATTTGTGTACCAATCTGCAACGGAAGCCAGCGTATCACTGTGATCTGCAGAGTACCTACGTATTATTTATTAAAAAGTGAATTTAAAAAACTTATACTTATTACGTTTTGGATAAGAGGTCGGTATTTTAATTTTTTATGTATAATTATCGAGCAATTTTACTACTAATATTATAATACTTTAATTTAAGGAAAAATCAAGAAATAGTATGTGTATGTTCATACGATTGTTACTCCTTCAGGCTAAAACGACCTGATGGGTTTGGAAGTAATTTGGTGTAGATTGCAGAATCTCAGGAATAACAATATTCCCACGGAATTGGGATGTACGCATGTGACATCCCGAAATCTCAACTGCTAAAGAGACATGCACTTTTGCACGGGTATTTTTCATACAAAGTAAATGAAAACCACTATATGATTTTTGGAAATTCCCATGGGAATTTAATGAAATCCCGGAATTTTTATTCAACTGCCAGACCAAGGCCAGACCTAGCTCAAGCAAGGGAAGCTGCGAGTAAAGGCTGGTAATAAATAAAATATCATAAAAGTAATATCATAGTGCATGCAGCACTTTAAGCATTCGATTATCATTGGTACCCACCCTTGCTCGAAACAAGATGTCTGCTCCCATTTCGCGCATCTTATCTATCGGACATTATTTCATACACATCTATCGGAAAGCCATTTGAACTGTGTCTGATTTTATTCTAGGCAATTTATTTTCAATAAAGAACTATAAAAAAGACTTATCTAAATTGCTCGGGTGCGACTGAGGGGAGTGGCTGTCATAAAAGTCGATTCATATTTACGTGTTCTGCACAAACGGAGAAACGAAAACTATTTATCGATAGTGAGAGGTGTCTATATCGGCTCTTTTCTAAGGTACCTCTGATAAGTGATCAGTGTGATCACGGCCACCTAAAGCCACCTCATCATTAGATAAACCACATATTTAAATTATGGTACTCAATAAAGAAAACTGAGTTTAGGTGTTAATGTTCAATTTATTAGAAGTGAAATTCAAAAGATTTGTAGTAAAATTGTTCGATAATTTACATATAAAATTTAAATACCTACCTACATATATAGGACCCCACCTCTTATACAAAACGCACTAAGTTTTTTTAAAGTCACATTTTTAGACCTACTTGCCTATATCTTGGGAGAATGCTAGCTATAAAGCAATAAATGCATCCGTATCCGGCAGGGGCGCAAAAATCTTTCAAAGTTCTGCTTCTATCACCTCCGCTTAAACATATGTAAAGAAACTGTATTATGGCATGCGAAGTATTTACAAAAACTTCGTTTCAACTCTTATTTTGATACCTAGTATTTATTTAGTTCTTGGAGTAACTTTAAAATACATAAATCGAAATAAAAATATGTAGAGTCCCAGTGTTAAATTATTGATATAAAGAAGCGCAGTAAGAGCAGAAAAGCGCTCGGGGCGGAAGGCGAGTAATATTATACGACAGCCTTCGCACACAACGGCCATCTAATTATGAGCACTAAAAACAGTAATTTCAATGCTTAATCTGTTATCTTGGGACATTTATCGACATTTCTCATGATAGGCTCGATACTTATCGATAAAAACAATACGAATATAAAGCCAACGGAAAAATAAGTGATTGATGATGTTGCTCAAATGTTTACACATTTATATTAAAAATATAAATAAAAATTGCAAAACCAAAGCCAATTGTGCCAGTGACTTCAATTTAAGGCGCATTGTAAGAAATAAATTTAAATTTGTACTTACACGCCGACTCATTTGCATGTTATTCGAGCAAGAAACCCTAGGGGACCGTATCAGCCATTTATGAGTGGAAAGCATTAAAGAAAAGGAAACTCGATGGTTATAAAAATGTAGGTTTGTATAGAATAGGTATAATAACAAGAAAAAGAAGCCGCGTGCAAGGAAACGGCTCGCGGCGAACGAGCCCGCGGAAAGCGGCATTGTTCCGCGACTTTTAAAAACGGAACAAAATGAACGAGGGGAAGGAAATCGGATGAAAATATGAAAAGAATACACGTTGTGTAGAAAGAAGTGAAATGAAACGTCGGAGATCGGGTCTCAGCCGCGCGCGGCGGTCCGCAAATATAATTTGCATAGTCAAATAGCCGAACTTTTGTCTGCAGCGGATGTTCGCAACCATATTCGTTCGTTGCTTTTTAACCACACTCCCATTATGTACCGGGCAGGGCTTTTATTGCATTTTTTCCCCTTTGAACGGATTCCTTCAATATTTCGTTGGTTCGTTTTTATTCATACGCTCGGTCATCGAATTGTTTCGCTTCATGTTTCGCACGCTTCGTTCCGTTCTGTCAATTCCGTTTGTGATGTCAGCCTACTGATCATTTCTACTAATTAAATGATCGTTATCTCAATAAGGATTTGTTCCAACGAATAATTGTACATACATAACTCCGAACGTATTATTTTATATCCTTAACAAAAGGCTATCATTTGAATAGTTAACTGACAACTCATCAAGTCAATGGACTCCAGCAATATAGTCCTAAGAAATCGAAAGTAAAATTAAATAGAACAATGAAATCATTATCATAAAATTATAATCGCTTTGAATTTCGAACGGCCGACTACCGACTAGGATGAAGGCGGCAAAAGCAACTGATACAACTACTTTTGTTCAGCCAGCGCAGATGCTGGCTGGATCAAATCGAATGAAATAATCGATTGAATTATTCCGACTCATGATTGGTTCCGAGTGAGAAACCAATAGGCCGGATTACTGAGCACAAAGGAAGCCGCCGAGCGATGGATGCATAGACAAATATTGACTCCTTGAAACAATGAACGCCGAGATGCCGCCGGTCCTATTCATATGGAAAGAACCACTTTGATTGACGCCTCTAATTCGAAAGAACAAATGACAAGAGGTCTTAAAACAATTAATAATAAGATGCTATGTACAAAAATAATTTTATAAATCAACGAACTGTCTCAAATAATTATTTAAGTGGAATTAACGGTACACTGAGTTGATACTGCTAATTTACGCATTAGTAAACAAAAGAGGTAAGATGAAAAGATCCAAAAATAAGCGTCAGTCGAGTGCAAAACTGTTTTGAGAGGTGTTAGAGCGAATCGATGCTCGGACTCGATGGTCCGTCGAATTTTCCACTGAACGGACCTTTGGACGCCAACCTTTGTATTGAAGAGAAATTAACTGAAAAAGGATGCTTCCATCTCAAAGCAAGTAATTATATACGGTTACGTAAGTTATGTTATACTAGCCGCTACCCGCAACTTCGTTTGCCTCCTGCGAGACCTATATATACACTTTAAAGAGATAAAAAGTATAGTTTAACTTGGGATAGTGTAGCTTTACATTATTGAAAATTTCAAACCTTTCATTAATTCCATAGATTATCTCGTAAAAACAAACAACATACCTAACTGAATACAGATATTACTAGCATAGATTAGTCAAATAGTATTTAAATATCTTAAAAATATTCGGTTACAATCAAATATAGAAAATATTTAAATTTAAAATCTGAAAATTTTATGTTTCTAAAATCTACAGCAAGTCAGCAATCATCACTTTCAAATGTTAAAATTTTTATTTATTTCTCAATACAAAATTACCAACAGTAAAAACCAATGCTATCTAAAATTTTATTAAACGATATAACTATTAAACGCTATCCTAACCCGACTCAAGACGATTACATAAGTTGGAAAACTATTTTTAAATATAAGTCGCATTGCGTGCACCTGTAATTCAAAAACCCGTTACTCATATCGTGGGCTTTAAATAAATCTCACTTTAAATAATTATATTGTAATCAGTAATTAGATACCAGCTTTTTACTGCAAAAAAACTGCGACGATCGTACGTTATTACCGGTTTGTGTCGAAGGTCGCGCGATGACAAATGATGCGTAAGAGTCGATTGCAGTTTCATTAGCAGCAACATTAATTACTAGTGAATGCTTAATGAGAAAAACACTCTGTTTACTTTTATTTTACTCATCGTACTACTTGCTGATGATTCTACTTAACACATGTTATGTTAGATATGGACTTACGAGTACATTAATCAATAATATTAGTTGTGATTTTGGCCGCTTTAACTCTGTTGTTATTTTGGGTTATTGTTTACGAGTGACAAATTTCATACAAAAAGGCACTCATTCATATTTCGAACTGTGGAAGCTTAACGTTACGTTTTTTTAAAGGAGTAATTTAAAAGTTTTCATTTAACAACATTATTTTTTTCGTGAAAGCAGCAGGTTCCTATGCACAAATGTCCTGTAAAGTTTGTCCAAAAAGGTTGTAGAAAAGTGACTGAATCTCGTTTGACGCACTGTGTCTGCACATGGTCTGCGTGTAAATAGGCTCTAAAATTTATTCTCTTTATTACATACTTCAGGTGCTAGAAGAGTTAACAAGTAACCAGACAGCTTGAAGCAGAGTTATTAATGGAATTCAAATGTCAACCGCATTTTTCAACTTCCAATCAAACTTGTCCTTCCTATCGTATATTTTTAATTCTCAATTCCGGGCATGCTCCCGAGGCGCTATGGCAGAAGGTTGTAACCTGCATTTTGTATTATTCATCCCCCCGTGACGGCAACGCTGCCTGCCTCTGAAATACCTAAACAAACTAGTTTATGGCTTGAAATATGACACGATCGGAGCTTCGATCGCGAATTAATAATTATTAATTATGTCAAGTTTCCAAGTGGTCGCTAGCACAGAAACATTGCAGAAATCGGAATGTGACGTGCTGTCCCCATACCGCCCCCTTCTCAGAGGAGGAGCGCGGAGTACATCAACACGAGCCTCGACTCAATCATTCGTCAATCAAGCATTCGAGAGAAAAAGATAGACACTCCAAAACTCCACTCGTAAGAAAGGGAGGCATTTAAGTGTAGACCACCGATTATCGACGGGTAATAACAAAATGAATTATACACAACTGCCGCGAATCAAATCATTTTGGGCTCCGTATTTGAAATCGAAAAGTCGATCGCGACACAGGAACGAAAGAGATGGTTGCCATGCGGTTTTCAAGTTTTGTTACGTGGAGTTATGGGTATGCGTGGCGAGAGGAGTATGGCGTACGAGGTATGCGCGGAACCGTTTATTTAGCCGGAGTTTTGTTGTTCTGCATGCCGTATTCGTAGTAATTGTTATTTCGATACGGTGCGAGCGTGCGGTACGATTAAAGGTGACTTTGAGTTGGCCCTGACAGCATTTACGGAGAGTTTGTACGTTTTAATGCAAACACGTGTAATCAACTATTCATCATCATCATCATCATCCCAGCCTATAATTCGTCCCACTGCAGGGCACAGGCCTCGTCTCAGAATGAGATGGCTTGGGCCGTAGTTCCCACGCGGGCCCAGTGCGGATTGGGAATTTCACAAACACCATTGAATTTCTTCGCAGGTGTATCTATCTCACGATGTTTTCCTTCACCGTAAAGCTCATGGTAAACAAATGTAATTTCGCACATAAATTCCGAAAAACTCAGAGGTGCGAGCCGGGATTTGAACCCACGACCCTCTGCTTGAGAGCCCATAGGTCAAACCACTAGGCCATCACGGCTATCAACTATTCAATAATAATGAGATAAATAAAATATAATAGTTTATGTGTACTCGTATTATCTCTATTGGATTAATCAATGGTCCACAAAGTTACGTAAGTTTTAACTCTTTTTAAAAATTCCACGGTCATGTCTTTTATTAAGATAGGTATTACAACATGTATGATTAAAACAATCTCTATGGTAACTATTTACTGAAGACTAAATGTTCCACTGCAGATAAAAAAGATAAAAGATAAAAACTAAATATAAAGAATAAAAGATAAAGAATAAAACTTCAAATTGAGTCGTTGAACTGTACCCTCCCTTTTGTTTCCATCATACGCCACAGATTTCCGTCTTTGGTTCTCCGCTTCCATTCTCTCTCAACCACTTGGGACAGGTCCTTGTTCAACCAATTTATGACATCTAAACGCCATCGGCATTAACGAAATTCATCCTATAACTCGTCTACCCGATCGGTCGTCGGTTCTTAGGCAGATGTGACTAGAGTCCCAAACTTTTTTTGCACATAGACCACTTTCAAAATTTACCTGGTTCCGGTGGACCCTCTGCGGTTAGATTTCTACCATATTCCCAAATCCCCCATTTTTAGTCTCGCCACCGTAGGGCTACCACCTCCACCCGCCTGGATCACTTTGGGAATGAATGGCTAGACCATAGCCACTTTAGTTTTCTATGTTAAGTAACCATTCTAAACTTCTTATTCTCTTTTCCAACAGTGATGTACCAGAAGCGGCTAAAGAAGGAGCGGAAACAGCGGCAACAGGTCCAAGACCAGTTGGAGATGGAACTGAAACGGCGGCAGAAGATCGAGGAAGCCCTGAAGCAGTCAGGCGCGCCTGCCGAAATACTCAGGATCGTAACTGGTAAGAACTTAAAGCAATTTTTTTCGGACTAAGAAGTAAAGTCGGCTTGGGAGCAGCTGCTTTTGAAATGAGTAAAATTTTGTACTGGGTTCATACATAAAATATTGCTCGTATCTTCCCTATGAACATGACAAAATCGAAGGATTCGCAACATTATTTTTTTACGTGTGCAGGATCAATATTAAGCCTATTCTTTAAAAAGATAAGTTTGATAAGTCAATCGCGATAACTTTATAAACGAAAAACATTATCTTTAGACTCGTACTAAATTTGATATATGCTCAGGTAATGAACTCCTCTGAGATTAGTTTCAACAAGTAATCATCATACGAAACGTCAAGCACGTCAAATTGTCAATGCTATCACTATCAGCCTTATTCAACAAGTTATAATGTGCGCATACGTGCCCCTGACATGTTAACTCGCCGTCTGTCAAACTATCTATTAGATTTCATATTTAAACCAGTAAGTCAATAGATGCTACGTTGGAATTTGATCCTTAACAGCTGTTATTTAGATTAATCGTAGATTTAATCGTAGATTGACTTGTGACCTTGTTGTGTGATTGGGCTAGTATGGAGTGCGTGACGTAAGAAGGGCGGGTGCGCTGGTGAAGGCTTGTACTAATCTCCGTGTCAGGAAATCGTTTCGCAGACCATTTGAAACGAGGGTTCGGATACACCCGCACGCATTTAAGTTCATTTTCTTGCATAATCGCTGTTTGCTTCAACATTTATTGGCTGTCAATCAGCCGGATTACCCCTACCATTCACCCATTAGCCTAGCTTTTGCATAGGATTTAACATGCGAGTTTTTAGTCAATGGTTGCACGGTCTAGATCAAGACTACGAGTAGATAAAGCTGTCGTTCCACTTTTGTTACACTACATACTTAAGTATTGACGGGCTTTCACATGTTTTGCTAAGTGAAAATGAGAAGAGACAGTGTGATAAAGATTTTAATTTCTAACAAAAATAATATGTAATTTTTATTGTTTATTCAGTCGGTAATGGCAACCTTATTTTAAAAGAAATTCTGTAGTACGGTCGCGTGCTTTAATTTGAGATCCATTTCGAAAAAATATTTTTTGAATTCCTATTATACAATAGGTATGATAGGACTGTCAACCTTAAATGGGTCCCAAATTAAAGCTCGTGACTCTACCTACCTTGGAATACAGAATAAATTTGTTATTAAACAAAATATACAAATTGATAAAGATAAGTTTCAAATATTGATTTTTTTAAAGTATGGAAGCCACAGTACGTGATTCCGGCTCGTACCTGATCGGTTTTTTCACACTACGTCTCCTCCACAGAGAACCTATCAACGCCGACGCAGGAACCGGCGCGGCCGGAGCGCGAGAATGGCGACAGCAAGCCGCCCAGCGCGGAACCGCCTGCGTCTTCGCCACCCTTCCAGCGGGACCCCCCACGCACGCCGGACAAACCGCAGTGGAACTACCCGCCGCCGCCCGTCGATATCATGGCTGGAGGCGCTGCCTTCTGGCAGAACTATTCCGGTGAGCCTCTTCCCTTTGCATGAGGGCAGGATAGCAAGCTGAAATGGAACATCGCCGGTGAATGTCAGATGGAGGCGCAGCTTTCTGGCAAGACTATTCTATAGTAAATTGGCGTTAGACTATTGCTTTGAAGGTGAGAGTTTCCTCCCCGTTTAGTCCAACAAGCCGCAGTGGAACTACCCACCGTCGCCCGTCGACATCATGGCTGAGGGCGCTGCTTTCAGGCAGAACCTATTCCGGTTAGTCTCTCTTCGCTTTGCATGAGGGCAGGATAGCAAGCTGTAATGAAACTTTGCGCTCTTGCCCGATTTCATAGCCCGAGGAGGCGCAGCCTTCTGTCAAAACCATCACAGTGGTCTAGCTATCCATTAAGACACCATGGGCTAGAGATGTTGCCTACTAGCGGAACTTTCAAGTCTTACAAAAAAAATCCGACTTACGAATTAGTTATGATTTATGAAGCAATAAAGCTAAGTTGGAATTTCAATAATTCAAAAGACCAACTTTGTAGTAGGTATCATCAGCTTTTAATAATTTATTGGGGCTGCATTGGAATGCATTCTGAGTTATTGGGTTGGAAGAAAATATTTTAGGAATTAAAAGTCCTTCATCTCATCAGGAAAAATGCAATCCGAAAAGTTATATTTATGTATTGTGTGTATCGCATAAAACCAAAAATTTGTTCTTTTGCATTCACTCTCTTTGTGGAAAGCCCAAAAATTTCATTAAATTGCATGGACCGCACTGCAGTAGGTACTGAATTCAACTGCACCCAGTACACCACGGTACATACGACATACAATACTTTGATCTCCAAATTGATAACGCATTGTTAAAATTGCGTGTGCTGAAACAAGATTATTTTTTACTGACAACATCGCCTTTAATTTCCTGCATTTTCCCGAGCTTTGTATATTGCAAACAAACAGCACTTCAAGTGGAGAACAGCTAATTTAAAGTGTTACCGTAACCCCAAGAATCATTCAAAACGCACGCAAACACGCGAGGCGAATTAAGCACTCGCAATTGTAACACAAATATCCAAACAGTACAATTTAATTGGATATAATTTAATTTAATTTAAGGAAGTAATTGCAAAAATTACGCGATAATATTAATAGAAAATTAATTAACTAATTATTTCAATTACAACTATTAGTAAGTTATTGCATTTCAACTAGAGGAAAAGTAAGTATATTTTAAGCAAAGTCACAAAGAAATCATATGCAATAATTGAAGGCATGGCTCACTAAATTCTCTAAGTTTACGTATCATGAACGGGGACTGTAAATGATAAAAATTTGCCAACAGAAAAACAAAAATTAAAACTTGAAGCTTTCCATCGTCTTTTGCAGTTCCGTCGGTAAAAAAATATTCGTAAATTAGAAAAGTTTTTCGCCTTTCTTTGACGAACGGGATGAGTCAAAAATGTAAGGCAGAAATAAGAATCTTTTCATTCAAATGATAGGTTTTTAATTAAAATTTTCTAATTAATTTTCATGTTTAAGGCAACAGGCTCGTCTTTCATTGAAAAAATATTAAATAGTACATACATATCTTTAAAGCGGCGCCGTTGAAACTGATAAGCAACTGATGGTAAGTAATATAAAGTTGAAAAATTAATAAAGAGGGAACTTCTCCCGGGTACTTTATAGGTGAGCTTGTAAAATGAATGGAAATAAAATTGTACCGCACAGGTGCGGCCGAAACCTTTGACGATAATAACTTTTTGTTTATCCTTCAGAAATACAAAATACCGCAGCGTTTGCCGATGTTTACGAAATTTATACTTGCAGTATGGTAGAGCCGAATTCATCAATAGCTACAAACATAGTAGGACGTTTATTAAATTCACACAATAGATCAAGACACTTTTAAGGTAATATCAGTATGTAATTATAGCTTGGCCAGGTATCACTAAAAGTTGTAGCCTTTGTAGGCCAAAATGGTAGGTAGGTACTAATTGGTAAAAAAATCTTGTCCAATCCAATAAAACAAATTGAATGTAATCAGACTAATCAGTCGATAGAAATTCTGGCATGTCATTGTGAGCCGCGACGTCACAGAGGTTCGTAAATTATTTAAAGTCTGTGTCGGAGTCACGAACGAGTTGGCCTTTTGAAAAAAGAAAAAAAACAGTTAATAGAAAATCAATCCCATCTCTGAGATTGGCCACGGTCCGACAGTCATCGGGCTACGTACGACGACATTACCGCCCAGTATCAACTATCTATTGGAATCACAAGGAAATGTGACAATCTTTACTTCTACAGAAACATTTCAAGAGAATCTTACAACTAACATGCCATACCCTTCACGAAAGTACCGGCAGGACAACCCTTTGTTGTACAACCTTCTCGAATTACGAAAAATAATTAATCAAGTTTTTTTTTCAAGATTTTTTAACAATAATTAATATTACGCGAACAATGAACGAAGGTGTCGATTGCGGCGTAAATTTAAAAATTTTAATGATGGACTTCGATGGCCTTTAGTATATCTTGTTTTAGCAATTATTTTTATTTTGTTGATACCTAAGTATTGAATTTCAAAAACGCCGTACCATCTTGCCGTTAAAATTATGTTGGAGCGTTACAGTTAGCTAAGTGTTTAATAAACCAACTCGAGTATTTTAATTATAGTGAACAGAGAAATAAATGCCTTAAAAAACTTAAGGTTCATAACAACAATAAGTTTTTGTGAGTAACGAATAAGGGAAACAATTGGTCGTCTGAGAGACCGGGCGGCCACCAAATTGTAATTTCTTGCTCGACTCTCTATTTAGTTATGAAATCGATTCGTTTCTTGAGAAATTAATCGACAGCTTGATCCATTCGAACTGTTTTTCACTTCACATCCAAAAAGAGTAAAAGATACTGAAATACGTGAAACAAACCACTGCTATCTGAAAAAACCAAAGTACGTTCGGCCAAGACACTAAACAGCTATCAAGCAATTAAATGAGAAGACTCGTCTTTTCTTTAAACGTTGACAAAAAGAAACAGTAATGTTAAACTTTTATCAAGCTAAGCGCTCAACCATTACAGGTACCTATTTCAAAGAACAAATAGATTATAGCACTCAAAGAAGCCGGCAATTTTGTTTTAAGAGCGGCAAATGCAAAAATATTACGTATTCAAACAAACCTAATGGGACATTTAGGGGTGGCAGCGAACTGAAACGGCAAAGGCCGAAGCTTTTAAGTGTATAATATTTAATTGTGACGCCCTAGGCGTATAATCTCGCCCGGGATAATAGGTTTCTGTTTCGGGGCAGCCCTCGCAGGCGACACTTGCGAGTGTGATGCCCTGCAGCCAGTCTCCACTGAGACAAATCGGATTATAATTGAGTTTTTATAACTGACAAATGTTTTTCAAACAGAGTGTTTCACTTCTAGTGACTCATTCATTTGCTTTGAATGTTTTTAAACATCTAAAAACAGTCAATGTTACCCCGTTTCAGAGGAACGAGAGTTAATCTCAAAGCAGTGGGCACCAAAAAAGAGAAAATATAAAATGAGAGAAAAATAGGTCATAAATTTGGACACTCAAATCATAAATTGCAAACGAATGCCGGGATAAAAATTGAATTCCCTGTTGAGAAAATGTTCCATCAAAGTAAGCAAAAAACGCGATTCCGTTTATATCTTTTATATCTCGTAAATTGCAGGAGGCGGCAAGCGTTGCATGAAATTGAATAAGCATATTTCGTAAAACGTCGACGTTTTCGGAGACAATTGCCTTACCTCACCTACTCTTGCCTCTTCACGAACTTTGTCAATTTTCTTAAAATCTTATTACTGTGTCTTCTGTTCTTGAGACGCGTTTCAAGTTTTTATTCAAATTATATTCTAGCGTCTGTCTGCTTAAGAGTATCTAGCTTAGAATTTCTATAACTTTAAAATTTTGTAGTTTCGACGAAAAGCAAATACAATTATACGGAGGTACCTTACGTTTAAGTAATATTAGAGGCATGCATAGTAATATATATCTTAAATCACAGCGAACCCTTTCTAAACGCAAATTAATAATGACGAATATTGCAAATGACAGACACGTTTTTACTGCGAAGTATGTCGAGTATTAATTTGGCAAGTGGAGCACTCCCACGAGTCCGTTTGATCCGGGCTCCGCAGAACACTAATGACATTTTCCGGGACGGCTCACTTGTATTTCAGACTGGATATGAACTTTAATTTGAACTGTATGTGTACGTGTATGTGTATGTGAACATCTCGTCAGGAACATTACATACAAACAAACACACATTACATTTTCGCAAATTAGAATTGATAGGCATTGTAAAGTGGTCATAATTATCCTAACAACAAGCATTATAGCAGTCAAATACGCCATTTTTGAATCTCATCTCATCTCAAAGTCAAAGTCAAAATGTTTTGTTCAGTTTAAGCTTCAATTAATCCCTTATGAATGTCGAAGAATCTACCACCGGTTCGGAAACAGCCTGTTGAGAAGAATCCGTTTGTAAGTTTGTATGGATGGATGTATGGATTTGTGGATGTTTGTTACTCCTTCACGCTAATACAGTTTGGCGGATTCTGGTGAACACCTGGATTAACATATAGAATACCTACTTTTTACAGTTCCCGCGGGATAGCAATGAACGAATTCTTCGCAGACGGAGTCGCGGGCAACAGCTCGTATTATTTATTTATTTTTATTTATTTATTTATTTAACAACATTCTTACAGCTAATATTCCACTAGTATTAAGATTAGTTCTGTTATCGATCCAGATAAGCGCCTAAAGACTAGTGTGCAGTAACAGCCCAAAAAGACCGAAGTCTGTGTTAGGGCTAGTTACTATAATAATTATTAGATATAAATTAAAATCATGTTTTTTTGTCTCCAGAATCCCTCGCTCAAGAGCTGGAAATGGAACGCAAGTCCCGCCAGCAGGCCATGGAGCGCGACGTCAAAAGCCCCCTGTCAGAGCGTGCCAGCTACTACAAGAACTCAGTTCTGTTCAGTTCTGCCACTTAGCTACCAGACGCCGGGGCCGCCGAGCACCCCAGACCACAAGAGCAGGACTACGACAAGCCAGACGAAAGAAAACCCATCATCAGCGTCAAACCAGAATTCAGGGAAAAATAGGATCCAAAGATTTACTGACACTCGACGGTCCCCAGTGATTCTAACGAACGAACGCCTTCGGCTCGACTTCGACACGTTCATGTACATTAATGTTCATCCGATTGTTTATTATAGTCAAGTTTTTCGTATAAAGATCTCGATGAAGTAAGTTATACTTCCCTATCTTGAGATTAAAAGCACTACAGTAATGTAAATATTGTTATTAAATTTAGGCAGGTTTCGTGGCGAAGTCTCATGAACTCTTCTTCCATAGTAAAATTTGTAAATATTGCTTTATAATTAAATATATAAGTCTTACTGTTTATCGACGATTCACGTAATTTATTCGTCAGAACATTTAATCTTTAACGAGAGTACCTTTTAACTATGCCATATTTAAAAATTAAGAATCGAGCAGTTTCTTTACTTTTTGATTGTTTTTTACTTCGTACACAAATAACATAGTGCGTTGATGCGTGTTCATAAAATGATCGAGTACCTATCCACATATCCTAAGGTTTGGACAGTTAAGCATAATCTTGGTTCGTCTATTACGTAATTGATCACGAAAACGGTAGGAATTGATCAAAGACTGTTTTTGGAGATTTTTTCGTGCTCTACCTAAATGTTGGCTCAAACCAACTTATATCAGGTGTATTATTTAGTTCCTAAAGCACATTATGTTCAGAGAAACTAAATTATATTTAAGAAGGTACCTGTACATTTATTCGTAATACGAACTCATTGACCATAATGAAAATAATAGGATTATATTGTGATCTTCTATCATGTAATTTATTGAATTTTAGTGCAATGATTAGATGTAACTTTAACTATATATCCGCATTACCTTGCGATAGATTCGTTACGTTAGCTGTTTACGACTTCGATATACACGAACCTTATGGACTGAACACAAATGCAGTTTTGCGTACAATGTAACCTAAGTGTTTACTTTAAAGTTTGGTGACGTAGAAGCTGTATAAATAATTGTAATCGCTATATCTCATATCCATAACGCGGAGTCGATGTATGGGTAGTTATCTTTACAGTAAGTGCGGTAGTTTTAACATTATATATAAAGTATAAATGATAGCGTTATTTATATGCTTAGTTTACGGACCGACTTTGAATGTCTACTGTAATTTCAATAAGATTTAGAGATTGCATCTGGCGTGATATCGGCGCTCGGCTATTAGAAAGTTATAGTGGTAGAAACAAAGTAGTGGATACTTTTCTACGTCGGCGAGACATAGCGTGTGCTCGCTTCGCTTTAGAAGCTCCGATGTTTTTGATATTGGGATCGGAATAGTCCGGCGCCGACGCATCACGCGCACGCCCGATGCGACGTTTCATCAGTAATGGGTAATGAATAAAACTTAGTTGTTACTATAAATGTTTAGCTGAGCATGTATGGTTGTATGAAAAGCGTGAATGTGGTACTTTTGTATCAGTTACTTTCCATTTCCACGATATAATGTAGAGATGACAATACTAACATAGAACAAATTATTAGTAAATTTGCTCGATCTGTATACAAGTCCGGTATTGTCCAATGATATTTTATTCCGACAGATGATGAGGCTTTATATAGAGGTGTACCTTAAAAACTTCGGTTGTCGAATGCAATTTTGAGAGCAAGTGTTATTATTTATTATTTCTATTATAATTATTTTACTTAAAAATTGTGTGTGTGCCTTGTATCGTAGATGAAAATATCAAGATTAAAAAGTAAAATATCATTTTGTGTTTACTAATTACTTGTTACCATTGTGTACCCTATCCCTTGTATTCCTACAACCTGGCTTATATTTCGACAGTGGAAAGGTAAAATCGCTATAGCGCTGTTATTTATCGTATATGGCGCTAATGCGATTTTACCTTTACAAAACAAGGTAAAATAGCTAAAGCGCCATATATATCATATTATTATATGGGACTTTGGCGATTTTACCTTTCCGCTGTCGATTTGATGTTGAAGTAAATATAGGCCTATTTTTTATTTAGTTTTCAGTACTAAAGATAGAGCTATTTTAAACAAATTACGATTCTTAAATGGAGTTAACAAATTATGAAGGTTCAAACAGACCAATTTTATTTTAAACACAAATACTTAATCCAAAACGGTAAAACAACTTTCAAACTTTGATTTTACTTAAACAAGGACTGTGCTATGCTGATACTCGAAGAATTTGTATGTATGTATGGGTCTAACTCTATACCAAATTTCATCTAAATCGGTTCACCGGTTTAAGCGTGAATAAGTAACAGACAGATAAGACAGAGTGACTTTCACATTTATAATATTAGTAAGGAATTAAGGATTTTACGTCGTGTGCTAGTAACCCTATTGTACCTATGTTCCATATAGATGAGTTACAAGGACAAATCTTATTTACACAAGCTTACACAAGTTTGCACAAGCAGAAAAAAAACGTGGAATTAATTAAATTACAATAGCAATGGTATGGTTTACGATGATCTCTGTAACAATAAGTAAGCCTTCATAAAAAAAACATTAATATCAAGTTTTCTTCATGATGCTATGTTTAAAAGTTAATTGAATAATTTTTATTTATTATTTAATTTAATCATTGCAAGTGTCACAGGGATAGCACAGGGATCATCGTGAAATTACTACCATAGATTGCGCGCCGTGGACGAAAATCTAGCTAGATCGATCGAGCGCCGCAGTGTACAGTATGCTTAGTATAAGTTTTTACTTCACCAAATACTTCTCGATCGCGTTTACGTAAAAAAATCAATTACTAGGGAAACATGGACAGTTACTCCGCGCGCGCGCTTCCATGTTTCCATAGAATTGAAATTTTTACGTAAACGCGATCGAGAAGTATTGAAGTGAAGGAAAACTTATACTAAGCGTACGGTACGCTTAGTATAAGTTTTACTTCACCAAAATACTTCTCGACCGCGTTTACGTAAAAAAATCAATTACTAGGGAAACATGGAATGCGCCTCCGCGGCCGCGCGTCCATGTTTCCATAGAATTGAAATTTTTATGTAAACGCGATCGAGAAGTATTTTGGTGAATTAACTTATACTAAGCATACAGATGTGGTGCAAAATTATTTTCCATTCGGAATACTCGGATCTCAATCGGAATACGATGGCACCCGAACTGTCAATCAATGATTGTATTAAATGAGTGACGTTTTCATATCCAAAGAGCGTTTATACCTGTTGAGCTGGCAACATTGCATTTTTGTTAGTTTTTCTCTATTACTCCATAAAAAATTCTCAGCTCAGCAGGTATTAAACGCTCTTAATATGGAACTTTATTGTTTAGTGTCAAATGTCAAAGTGAAAAATGTAAGATGGCTACACGGCTGTAAGATGGGTACTGAAGCTAATTGAGAGATCACGATAAATACGAACTTTTCCGATAAAGTACGAAGGAAAATCATTTTGCACTACATCTGTTAACGACCGCTTTAGCCTAGTTGGTAGTGACCCTGCCTAAGGGCATTTATTTGTGTGATGAGCACGAATATTTTTCCTGAGTTATGGATGTTTTCTATGTATTTAAGTATTTATTTATCTATATAAGTATGTTTATCCGTTGCTTAGTACCCATAACACAAGCTTTGCTAAGCTTACTTTGGGACTAGGTCAATTGGTGTGAATTGTCCCATGATATTTATTTATTTATTTATTTATTTATCTGTAACTAATGCCACTCGCAATATTTTTCTTGTATAGTAGCGGAATGAAAAGGTTCGTCACTTTTCAACCTTAACTCGTTGGCATAGAGTCTAAAAGTTGTCGAAATACTGTAAAAGTGCCCATAACAGATAAGTACAACTCGATCAATTAACGTAAGTATATTCTTAACTCATACATTCTTAACTTTATGAATGGACTATTTAATGTAACATGACGTTACTGAGTAGGTCGTTAATTCTGAAACAACAGTTAAATCTAAATTTAAATGAAAATATACCGATTTATATAAAAGAAAAAATTTAGCACGAGAAGTTCAGGTTCTATTTTTACTAATTACGAATGAATGAATTCATGCCAATTCTTATGTTGTTGTTATGACGCACTCTCCTTTTAAGAACTTCATACTTAAATCAATAATATGCGATGTTGAAAATGTTAGAATATTTCTTTCTACAATATTTATAAGCTTATGAGGGGCGTCGCCGTTTCATCTCCTGCCTAACTCCTCCTCCTGCATAACTAGGCCTCCGCCTAGAATAAGAGGGCTCGGGCTGTAGTTCCCATGCAGTCGCAGTGAACCAGTGAACCAAAGGTCGCTTACTCATGCTGTGGCATTTTAATTACGGAAACAATAGTGATAAGTTAACTGGAAGAGATCCCTTTAAGGGATAAGTTCGCCTTTGTACATCTGTATCTCTTGTTAACTAGTTATTTTCATGTTTTATGTACAATAAAGAGTTTTACATACATACATACATACATACATTACATAAGTACGTAGTTTTGATAAAATGAAACATGAACATAATTTATCACATTTTCTTCCAAGAACACTTAACACTATTAACACTTCCACAACATTGCTGTGGAGAAAGAAAGATTATCATTACTACTTAGAACTGAATATTTCACCCAAGAAAATTACTAAAAGCAATTTAATCGCAAGAACCAATAAAACAACCATATCATAAAGCTGCACAGTAACCACCCCATTTTATACAGAAGTTGGAGTCGCGCTCAATCGCAATTTTAAATCCTGTGAAATCGGAAAAGTTCATATTTATTGCTAATAGATTCTAGCTCGATGAACACCAGGTTATTTTGGATGCAATTTTATTTTGTCCATATGAATGATTTTTATTTTGCCCCCCGGGCCGGTCGACCGGTGATGCGATCATGCCCTCTTCGATTTCGGACACCGTGCATCCCCTTTTTGAACGTATGCGGCGATATGTTCGGCAAATCGTTTTGCCCGGTTGGTTAGATTTAGAAATAGAAATCCACAATTAAAAAGCCCGTAGGCAATATTGTGGTAAAATGATCCTGCTGGCGTAGTTTTTAATCATAAGTTGGCCAACTTAGTGAGGTCACTGTCAATCAACAAATGGTTTGGTCACTGAGCCATAACATCGTTTGCTACAATTTAAAAATAAGTTGCTGAAAGCTTAAATATTATAATGAAACACGCAACTATAACTAGCTAGACGGAGAGGTGGAGGCTTCCCGAGCAATCGAAAATAATGATCTTCGCAGAAGTACCCCCTTAAAAAAAATACTAAGTTCCTAAAGTACCACATTGCGCTTCAAAACTCGTATTACAGATGTGGGTTTCAAGACCGCCAACTGATGTGGGACTGGGCCAAACATGACGTCTGCCGAATGCATCCGAACCGATGGGCATGAATTATTATCGAATGGGTTCCGCGAGATGGCCAAAGCAACAGAGGCAGACCCAAGAGGAGATGGCGGGACGACTTGAGCGCTATTCAGATTGATTGGCAGGTGCATGCCCAGGATTTGGAAGAATGGCGGAGAAAAGTGGAGGCCTTTACCGAGCAGTGGGACATATGGGCTATCAAAAAAAAGCGCTCGTTCCCTAAATATCTGAATTGCAAAATACTAGATTGCCGACTTACCATATTTCTAAAATACCAAATTCCCAGAATACCAGACTTTCCTGTCACCGTGTTTTTCTCTGTATCGGATTGCCAAAAAAGCTTGTTTTCAATCCATGTTCCATGGGGTTCCAATGGGGAGGCCAGGAGGTCGTGTTTTGCGAGCCTGGTGATACAAAGAAATCATTGTGAAATTGGTTGCGAAAAGGTTCCACCCTCGTACGCGATGCAGTTTCCTTGACTGTACATGACTGTGCTTAGCCACGGTGGTAAGCTAGTTTTATATTATAACTATCTAACCCCGCAAACGTTGTTTTGCCTAGGGGTATAAAAAATAGCCTACGACCTATTCTCAGACCTACCAAATATGGGCAAAAAAATTCATAAAAATCGGTCAAGCCGTTTCGGAGGAGTTCGATAACAAACACCGTGACACGAGATTTTTATATATTAGAACTAGCTGTTGCCCGCGACTCCGTCTGCGAAGAAAAAGGGTATAAAAAATAGCCTACGACCTATATACCTACTGAATATAGATAAAAAAAAATCATTATCATCGGTCCGGCTGTTACGGAGGAGTTCGATAACAAACACCGTTACACGAGATTTTTATATATTAGAAAGATTAGAAGACAAATACGGTGCTGTAATCATCAGATGATACGATAATATACGATAATATTATATATAATAGAACCCGTGTCGTCGGTTGTCTTATTGTTAAGTAGTTCTGTGCGTAAAGCCCAGGAAAAGTTTAATCTCTCAAATTAAATACCTCGACTAACGCCCCAGCAGACTAGTACAACGAACATACCCGGCTAACCGAAATACGCAGCATAATGAATCTATAAATTACATAATGTGTATTCTATTACGGTATCGTTTCAGACGTCTCGTAGTTAATACTCGTCGCACGACGGAGTTAATATTGCGCGCATAAATATTGTCGCACACGACAGCGTCTTGCCGCCTCTAGTCTCTATTGAAGTATGGCGCTGGTACAGGCTGATCCGCTAGAACAACAGACAAGTTCTGCGGTGCAAATGTGCCGGAATGAGTTACAGCTCGATGCTCAATGCTATGGGTAATCTGGTGTACCTACTACAACATTTAACACTAAGTGTAACATTAGTTATACAAATCTTAAATAATTAAAGATTGTCACTAAAAATATAAGGAAAAAAATTTTTGTAACACTTTAATTTTCAATAAACATATATTTTTTATTTTATTTATTTTGAACTGAAATTGCATAGAACGAGTCATGGGGCTTTGTAGATTTTATAACGAAATTCAAATGTTTATTTAAAAGTAAAAAGAATCGGATTGAAATTCGTTTGCTTCCATAAATAGAATATGTCGTGCAAAATCTTACAACAATACCTACTTAATAATCTTAAGAGGATTGCAGGAGTTTGACTTATGGCAAAGCAGACGGTCGTGGGTTTGGATCCGAGCTCGTCTCGTACCTCGGAGTTTTTCTAAATTTATATGCAAGGTTTATTTTTAAACATCATAACGAAATCTGTAGTTACTTGCGAAACAGTTTAATGACGTGTGTAATGTTCTCAATCTGAACTGGGTCCACGTCGGATATACAACTCAAATCTTTTCATTCTGAGAGCACGCCAGTGCCCAGCAATGACACATACACAACACAAGCCGGAGACAATGTTTTCTTATCAGCCATGTTATTTTTAAATAAATTGTAGCACTTCAAATAAATTTTAAATTCACGGCGTCATTGGGTGAGTATTCAGCGATTTTTTTTGAACTTATACCAATATTGGAAGACCAATATTGGTGTCTCTTAGCACAGGTATCACGTCGCACATCTAGATCTAAAGAGGGTCAACTCAAAATAATATACCATTATAATTCAGACCTTTTAGAAATATACTAAAGTCTAAATTAGAATGGTATATTATTTTGAGTTGACCCTCTTTAAATCTAGATGTGCGACGTATACTTAATAAAATGAGGCACCGAACTATGTTACAATTTATCCATAAGCGAACTTTTTATATATTTTTTTATTATTTTTAAAAAGGATGATGCTTAAGGCCAACTGTTTATGAAAACTTAAGAAAGTACCGCCGGTGCTGAATCTAGTTTGATCAAATTTCGTGCGGCTTGTCCTTCGTTTGTGGTAGGTAATAACCATCGAATAACCGACCGGTCAAAACGCTTGAATATTCACCCCATTATTCTTCTAAAAGATGTGACAATTAATTTAAAATTATCAACTACAGCGGCATTATTATTGTGAAAAGTGCAACTTGAATTAAATTTGAAGAGCATCCTGTAAACACGCACGCCGGCGCACGCACCTGGCGAGGACGCGTAATTTTCGTTCTCTGCTCGCGGATTAGTTTTTCCTCCGTAATTAAATAACTTTGAGTTATGTTGTGTGATGTACGCGTGTTTATTGCGTTCAAACAATGGGTTTAAAACTAAATTAATGTCCAAAATATAACTGACTTCAGTTTAAAAATAAACGTCACTACGGCCAAAGCCTTAACTTAAACAAATCTTAGACACGTGTAAAACCACAGTTTTCTTTGAACGTCTAAGATTATAATATGGTAGCGCCGGACAAGTTTTGCGGTAAATGTGAAACAATTTTAAACATTCTTACATTAGCTCCACTTGTAACTAAGTAACAAAAAATGTGATCAAATCTCGCAACTCGGTTTTACACTTTTTCAATGTTCTGTTTGACCTGAGATTTGGTACATATAAAGTTCCACTTCATCATCATCATCATTAGCGGAAAGACGTCCACTGCTGAACATAGAATTCTCCTAAGGTTCGCCAAACAGACCAGTCCCGCGCCATCCGCATCCAACGCGTTCCCGCAACCTTAACCAGGTCGTCGATCCATCTTGTTGGAAACCACACTGCGTCTTCAGGTCCGTGGACGCCATTCGAGAACCGTTTGGCCCCATCGGCCATCAGTTCTACGAGCGATGTCCCCTGCCCACTGCCACTTGAGTCTGGCGATTCTTCGAGCTACATATGTCGGTGACTTTAATTCTTGCAGGGATTTCATCATCTCTGATGTGATCTCGCAGGGAAACTCCGAGCATAGCCCGTTCCATCGTCCTCTGCGTGACCTTGAGCTTGCTTATGAGGCCCATCGTTAGCGGCCACGTCTCAGTACCTTAAGTCATCACTGGCAAGCTCCACTTACAACGTAATACTAAAGTACCTACCATGAACTAAAAGCTTGTAATAAAAGTATTGTATAAAACAAAGCACTAAGCCAATTTAGAGGGCGCGTTTTCTGTGTTCATTGCGCAGCCGAGATGCTTGCCACTCTATGGTTACCTGGCAATACAGGCAATGAACAGTACCTCTACCATGAGTTTACACTAGTTTACGTGACCGTACTCGCTAGCGACGGCGTAAATTATTTGTATGGAGAATTGTACAGCGCCTCTAGCGGTCACTTACGGAAGTACAATTCTCCATACAAATCATTTACGCCGTCGCTAGCGAGTACGGTCACTGTAAACTAGTGTTAGCTCATGGTAGAGGTACAGTAACATAGTCATGACTGAGCCGTTCTACGCCAGCGAAGTAAAGGTAAAGGGTTTGTTTTATTTCTCGATGTAAATCTTTATTCATTTCAAAGGCGATTGTCAAACAATTGTGAGACACTCAGTTATAAAAACAATGGAACCCTTCCCCGAATAGGGACTGAAAGTAATTTGCATAAATCATTTTTAAAATAACTAACGGAATGGATTTTACCCGAAACATTTTAACTTTTGATTAAAATCGAAATACAAGTTTGTCAAGTCAGTACCTACATAATTAAGTATCAATACTAGTATGGAAGGATTTAAATGAAAGGTAAATATCTTATAAAATGCGTACGATTCGTGTAACGTGTTTTAAGACTCGAAATATATAAGTGATTAGATACTAAACGTTATTGAGTTAAGCAGGAATTTAATACACGTCTTGGGTCATACACAGTATAAGAAAAAAGTTGTCTTTCCTGTGGAAATAAAATTAGCGACTCCGATTCAGCAAACTTAAGATTTATTTAAATGGGCCAAATGTTGGCCAGGCGTCCCATACGCCGATATGGACTTGACTAAAAAAATTTGGCTATAGACCCTTAACATTTGCCATGTTAAGATGTTGAGAGACGCGAACAAAAAAATGTGTAGGTATGACCCGCCGAGATGATTTTCTTAATTTGAATGATTTGTGCTAGTATAAAGATGAATATTAAACAATATTAAACCTCACCAAACCACAGAATAAGTAATAGTACTAACGTACAGAAGGATCACTCTCAAACAAAGGTCAACTTTAGGTATAAAAACTTTCCTACTCCTGCTGCGTGCACGCGAAATTAAAATTTATCGTGTGATACGAGCGTTCATGTTCCGTTGGGCACCGCTGATTCGAAACCAAGGGCACAGGGTTCCCACTCGCCCATATTTGGTAGGTATTTATACCAAGAAAGATAACAGTGTGTATTAATTCAGTAAACTACCTTTAGTATGTAATTAAGTTATTTATAATTATCGTTTAGAAGTATGTATGTATGTATGTATGTAAAACTCTTTATTGTACGTAAAACATGAAAATTAACAGTTAACAAGAGAAACAGATGTACAAAGGCGAACTTATCCCTTAAAGGGATCTCTTCCAGTTAACCTTTGAACGATTGACAGGACACCAGAGACAAGAGTAGGCATACAATGCAGAGAAGTCATTGTTTGTTGCAAAAATCACAGAAAAAAAAGATGCTTAATTACGCGCGACGCGGCTAGCGTGCGAACTGAAGGCCGCGCGACAAGCTACTGCCATACTCCTCCCGGGAGGAGCGCCGGCCGAACATACCTAAACTGTGGAGTGGAACCCCCCTGACCAAACTTACCTTGTTGTTATAAATAAATGTGTTTCTTTGTTTCTTCTTCTTTCAATGCCAATGTTTTTGCGTTAACTCAACATCCGTATGTTCAGTAAAGCCGTGGTGACCTATTGTCACTCAAGCAGAGCGTTATGGGTACGAATTCAGGCTCGCACCTCTGGGTTTTCAGGAATTTATGAACGAAATTATAAATTAACCATGAGCTTTACGGTGGAGGAAGGGGAAAAAATTTAATGGTGTATGTTAAGTTCCCAATCCGCACTAGGCCCACGTGTGCCCTGCGGTGGGACGTATAACACAACGGATAAAATTTTTTTAGGTGCTCCAAATTACTAACGTTTTCTATAGCATAAATAGACAACTTTTGGTTATTATTCTCTTAAGGTAAGGTCAGCTGCAGTGTAGAGAAAAGATACCCCCTCCCTCAGTGTGGTTATCATTACAGGGGAGTTACCTTTTCTCTGCAGCTGACTCTACCATTCAGATAGTAGCCGATCATTCGATGAAAGGTACTTAGCTAGCTTTTCTTTTTTGTGAAGTTCTACTAGAACTAGAACCACTAATCATACAAGTCTCAATTATTACAAAAGTGCCAAAAGCCAGTTTCCTAACAAAAACATAAATTCTTCATAAACTTGAGAGCAATCTTAAGGTTTGCTTAACGATAACTTAACTATTTCTATTGCAACCTTAACTAACAAGTGTAGACAGCGGGTCCAAGTCGCAAATTCGAATTAAGAAGGGCACCGACACAAACTTACTTCGCTTTTAAGCCTTAAGCTCGACTTGTATAAATCCAATTGGATTTTGTGATGGAAACTTTTGTTATGTTGAACTTCTGGCTGTGAGTGTCTATATTCAAATAATTACGCATAAATACATAGGTACAAGATTTTATAGGTATCTATCTATCCCAGCCTATATGTACATCAAATTAAAAAAAGTTAGTACAACAAGGTTTTTTATCTGTGTCTGCGATTGCTTTAGGTGTTTTGGCTAGAAAAAAACATGCTTCAAATGTCATTGATAAAAAAAGGATTCCGACGAATTGAGAACCGCCTTCTTTTTTGAAACCGAAACTCCGAAGCTACCGAACAACGACCAACCAATAGGATCGTTTTTAACCCCCGACACAAAAAGAGGGGTGTTATAAGTTTGACCGTTATGTGTGTGTCTGTCTGTCTGTGGCATCATAGCTCTTAAGAGCTAAAACGGGTGAACCGATTTGGATGCGGTTTTTTTGTTTGAAAGCAAGTTTCTTGGCGATGGTTCTTAGATATGTTTCATCAAAATCGGTTCAGCAGTTTTAAAGTTATCAGCTCTTTTGTTAGCTGCGGAAGGTATCTTAGACGTATATATAATGGGCATCGACTTAATGTTCAAACATACGAGTGACATAATTGCGTTGGGGTTTTTTTAAATTTTTAATTTATAGTTATCAACCTGGACATTAGTAGAATCATCGATAGTTGGTATCGATGGAGATATATTTTTAAAAATTGAATTGAATTGAATCCTTTTTTTAAGTTGGTTAAAGAAGGCGGCGTATTGTTTTCAACCGACGAAAACAAAAGGAGGAGTTTCTCAATTCGACGTGTATATTTGTTTTTTTTTTTTTTTTTTTTTTTTTTTTATGTATGATCACGCATAACTTTTTACAGAGTAGTCCGATTTTGGTGATTCTTTTTTTATTGGAAAGCGTATGCCCCAAGGGTGGTCCCATTTCAATCTGGAAATAATATTCCTACCCTAAGGGTAGGAAAACAGGGGATGATTGATTGTTCAGTTACCGATTGTACTATATGACCACGCATAACTTATTACAGAGTAGTCGGATTTTGATGATTCTTTTTTTATTGGAAAGCGTATACCTCAAGGGTGGTCCCATGTAAATTTGGAAAAAATATTCCTACCCTAAGGGTAGGAAAACAGGGGATGATTGACTAACTTTTTACAGAGTAGTCTGATTTTCATAATTCTTTTTTATTGGATAGGGTATACCTTGAAGTTGTTATTATATAAATTTGGAAAAAAAATTTACCCCAAGGATGGGAAAAAAGTATAAAATAAAAACTTTTTAACAAAAAATTAAACCGCCGAAAAAACTGAAAAGCAAAAAATAATACCTTTTTTGTTTGACCTTAATCTAGGTACCAGTTTGAAGTCGGTGCCTCAGCACGAGCCAGGAGGAGTGATAGAAGCCAGTCAGGTAGAAGATTATAGGTCCACTCCTCCTGGCTAGTGCTGAGGCACCGACTTCAAACTGGTACCTAGATTAAGGTCAAACAAAAAAGGTATTATTTTTTGCTTTTCAGTTTTTTCGGCGGTTTAATTTTTTGTTAAAAAGTTTTTATGTTAATACTTAATATTTTGTGTTAATTACATTTAATTATTTTTTTATTGCTTCCTTTTTAGAGTTTTGAGAAAAACACTCCATTCGCCTAGCTAGAGTATTTATTTAGGTATTGGTGCGACACAAAGCTCAAACCACAAGGACACAATTTAATACCATGAAATTGTCTTCTTTTTCGGTTTAGCATTAATGTCATACAAGTTTACTTAAGTAAAGGCTTTCCAATCTAGGCCTTACCTATCTTCATAGTTTGAAGCCTGCGACATATTCACAAATGGGAACTCTTAGTTCCAACGTTATTCGTGATCAATAAAATGGCGGCGTCCCGATGAAGGCAGAGACAATAATAAATTGTAATTACAATTTAAAATGAGCGGGCGTCGCCGGGGGAGGGGCCTGCTCGCACGCCACCTTCGACTCCATGTGTGCAGTTTTTGCTGCATTTGCAGGTAATTACTGCAACGTTAGTGCTGTTTCAATCGAGAGCATTGAAAAAGGGTAAGTATGTTCTCTAAGAAAACCAAACAGTTTTTGAGTGTCGGTGGCACACCACTTTGAGACGTGAGAATGTCATATGTGTACGAATATCTTAGATTCAAGATCTTAGGTTAGAAATTTCTATTTGAGTAATCAAAACATTTTAACACATAATTAATTATCCTTGTAAAAATAGAATTAATTAGATAAGGGCCTCTTTCTTTTTCCACTTTTTTCTTTTTTTTTCTTTTGTTATATTTTGACGTAAATTGCTTGAATATGGCAACTATTTTGTATGTTACATTTTAATTCTGTGTTATACTGTTTATTTGGTACTTTATTTACAAGCCAGAAAATATAAAGCGTTAGTACCTAAATTAAACCGATTACGACATTTTTGAACCTATAGATACGGGTAATAGCGAGTTATTACACCATTGTACATTAGTACATTACGTATTAAATCATAAACGTAGAAGACTTATCTGTAGTCTAAGGGAAACACTTCCTCTACTTATTAAATAACAACCGTACAAGTGGGTCACCCTTAATTATAGTTAAGCATCTTAATAACTAGTCTCCTAAACCTAATCTTGCGATAAACGAAAGCCGTTGAAATAAATATTAATACTTCCATAACAATTTAAAGGATGTTAAAAGCGATCTTTTGTTCCTCAAAGATTTGGAACGTATCGAATAGCTATTGACTAAAATTATAAGTTACAAACCTTCACTTGGTTTAGTATTCCAATCCCCGAGTTCATGATTTTTTATTATATAAAAAGATACCTCATACTGAGTAGAGTTTAATATAAGTCAAACTTAAGAGGTTCTGTAGGTCTCCCTACCTACGTGTTTTGATATTTTTAATACATAACAAAATACTTATTAATTGTGCTTATCAAGATAATTATTTGTACTTGTTAGCATGTTTCTTCGATTTCAAAATAGAATTGTACTTTTTTAACACTACAAGACCTAGAATAATCATATTTATCATTATAATCAACTGAAAATACCGAATGTCGAATGCCTTTCTACAGAAAGGCTACAACCTCCACGACGAATGGTCACCATTTCCATCCTGACTTGTGCTTTACCATTTCTAACTGACCTAGTAAAAAAAAGAACGTACTGACCGAAAGACAACTAAACGACACCAGTAGGTACAAGGCATTCAGCTCTCCAATGCATCTTGTCGGAGACTTTCGAAGGCTCGTTCTACCGTGCGGTCACCACCCAAAAACCTTCCCACACGGAACGTGCCACGAGCATTGGACCCTAAAGTAATGACGACGTTGATTCCCAAAGATCATAATCGGAAAGGTTCGAATTTGAGCCAGAACAAAAAGGATATACCTGCATATTAATGATTATTATGGATGTAAATGGTTTACACTGAACTCTGTTATTTTATTTAAAGACTTGATAGGTAATTTGGAGACTGTATCGAAAATTATTTTGAAACTCCGACTTCAATATTGTTTTGTTGATCTCAAACTTTGATAAAGTGTAAGTTTATAACGCAGGTCTACTGCCACGTTTGAAACTCATAAGTAATTGATGATGATGATGATGATGTGTTCCTGTTATCCCTCATTAGGGACATAGGGCTCGTAGAAGAGTTTTCCATTTGGCTCGATCTTGCGCGGCTTCTTCCAGCTCTTCCCAGCCGAGACCAATTGAGCCAGCCTCCTTCTCAACTGATCGCCTCCACGTGGTCCGAGGACGTCCTGGCCGTCTTGTGCCAGTAGATTGCAGCGGATTGACAGCGGATTGCTGCTTGGGCAGGTGGTTATCTGACCCTCGAAGCGTGTGTCCAATCCATCGCCACTTCCTTGTCAGAACTTCTCGGCTTACTGGCTTCTGGTCAGTCATTTGCCACAGTCTTGCGTTTGAGACAGTTCGCGGCCATAAAATTCCCAGGATAAGTAATTAATACTTAATAATCTATAATGTATAAAAGAATGTGCCACGGTGCTTGTGGTCACACTCCTCCGAAACGGCCTAACCGATCATTATGTTTTATTTTTTGTATACTTAATAAGTAAATATACTTAGCCTGGTTAGCTAGTAATACACAATAGCCAAAGAAAAGCACTGTAAGTTAAAATTTACAACCCACGTATTTGTGTAGTTTTGCGCTTTGTTTAAATACTTAGTTAAATAAAAAGTAAAATTATACCTATTGAATAAAGAGCGCCGAGAAAATTTATTCTAGAAACATAATTAGCAAACAGTTCTCATAATAAATGGATAAATACTGAACAATATCAAACAATAAAGTCGGAACTCTTTGAAGCCTTTGTGCCCCAACAAGGAACGCCACAAACACAAAAGCTGGATAATTAGCCCTGCAAATAACCAATCGCTTGTGGAACACATTCAGAGGAAAAATCTCCTTGTTATTTACTTATTTTATATATCGGCGATAGATGCCATATTATAACGGCGAAACTATTTGGAGCCAAACACGCTAACGCCTTCAGTGGCTCAAGCTTTGTGTGGCCTAACAATGACTTCTATTATTTATATATTGCCAAAAATTAGTAAATCTTTGCAAAAACGTATTTAGCAACCAAAGTCTGGCGCGGCTCGGACATCGATAGCGAGCGGTACCGATATGTACTTTTCTACTACAAATTGAATTATAAAATATCCTAAGCAGTAGGTAGACGCACTCTTCGGGCACACAATGCCGGTTTGTTTGGCCTGCTTGTTTATCGTGTGGGCACTGCAGCGCTGAAATACTAAACTAATACAGAGTGTAAATGTAATACAGGCATATACTTCATGTCAGACTAATAAACACTTAAGTAGGTACATCAGATTTTGTAAAAACGAAAACGATTTGTGGTTCCCCGGATCGTATCTTACGCCTTTCCAACCAATTTGGACCATTATATAATAGTTGCGATGGATGGCACCACACGCCACTATTGGCATATGTAAGCGATCAAAATTTTCGGGAGACACATTTCGGGGTGTGGTGCAGTTGATTGTACACTTGGCGCATATAGCCAGGAGATGCGGGTTCAAATCGTGCCTAGCATACCCGAAAATCATTTTATTTTTAAAGAATCTTATATTTCGTTGAACAAAGGCACTGCTGACAACAACAAAAAATAATACTTACATTAGATATAATGAATAATGACAATTTTGGGAAGTAAACCTGTGTGCTAATAATGTGCGGGTAGTTATAATAAAACTAAAAACACATCGATGACAACTCGTATTCTCCAGGCATCAAGTGACCAAGGCAGACGCAGACGTCAGGTGCTTAAACTACAGGTAAAATGCTCGTTGTGAAAGAAGCAGATTTGACATCTTTTTGGTACTAAAGTACCTGCGCAAACTTACCCCCATAACGTCGCTTAATGCTTGACAAGTTTGCCGATCTGTGAATCCTTTTCAGAAGCTTTCATTTCGTCAATTTTTTTATAAAAATCTAACAAAATGAGCTTTGATCACTAAAGTTAAGTAATCATATAGGTGCCTATTAATTTACATTTAATTTCAATTATTATCTGTATACACAAACAGTGACTCGTCATATTTAAAACTTACCCCTTTGATACACGCTGTACATGTAAAATTTGAAACTGAAAAGCTGGTTCAAAGTACTACAATGCTAATGCAGGTAGCCCACGGGCTGTTCGCTTTGAATTTTCAATTGCGTGTGACTTTTGTGTAATGGAATGAATTTATAATTTGTTATTCCTGTGTTCAAACATTTGGGTTTGACAGGAATTTTGGTGTACTTAGTAGAATAAGATTTTTAATTGCGGAAAAGGAGGCTTCTGGTAGTAAATAGTAGTAAAAGTAGTAAATGAAATAATGCAGGTACATAATCTAATATCTAGTCTTTTAAATATCCATAAAGGCAGCATTGCATCAGTTATCTAAACTAAAGTGAGACGCAGTTTTATTTGTTTAATTTAATTATAGCAACGTAATCATTCTAAGGAAAGTTATTTTATTTTACTTTGAAACGATAGACTCACGGAGATGAATAAACGATTATCGTTTTAAAAAGTATATTTACAACAAACTTCGACTTTTCAATTTTCAACTTCAATAATCTTAAAAATAGATTAACAGATTTTGATAAACAGTTATATACAACCATTAAATTAAAATAGCTTTTTTTAATAAAACTGCGTTTGGAATCTATGATTTCATAGAGAAACGCAATACACGATATAAGATATTACAAGCTTTTATTTTTACCGTTATGACGGTATCAAGCTGAAAAACAAACGACCGCTACCGCCATCTATTAGACGGCTAGAACAATCCTGCAACACAGCCCGCCATGACATTTTAAGTGAAATAATTAAAAAAAAGCAAAACAAGTCGGCACTCGAGGGCCAATTGCATCGGTGTGGTGGAGTCGCGTGCGACGTGCCATTAGCCCGCCCTTCTGGGCTGAGCGCCAGGAACTTATTACGTGTTCTTATTACCACAGGCCTCCTCTCAGAATGAGAAGGCATAGGCTCAGATTGGGCACTTCACACACACCATTCAACTTGCTTCCTCTCGATGTTACTTTCACCGAAAAGTTCATGCTAAATTTAATTTCGCAAATAAATTCTGAAATGTTCAGAGGCGTATAGTACTGCAATTTGAAGATAATTTAAAAGACGACAAAAAATACAGAAATGACAGCTGATTTGCATAATCAACTAACCAAACAATTCCTCGTAGTCAAGTAAACTATAACACTTAATGCATTTACGGTGGTCGGTAAGTGGTACTCTACAGCAAAACTTATCCTAAGCATTCGTATCGTTCGTCTGTGTCCCACCCACGGGTATTTAATACTCTCCCAGGATAAAAACCACTTCATTTGAATCATTACAGCTTTCTATAATTAAAATATTTTTACCTACTTCCCAAGATTGCCTCCTTCGTACATAATAACAAAAACATTAATTTTACCACTTTATTACTTGATATTACTGACGCTTAATAAAACTGTGTGCTTAATAAAATTGGGACTGACATGTACAGAACGCCTTTTCGATAACGGGTGAAATTTTGAACGTGATACAAAATTAGTGTTTCTAGCTTAGTTAATGCTGGACAACATAATGCATATACCCAGTTGTTAGAATTAGTATTGTTGTAGGTGTCCATACATTTAGTTCATAATTTAACTACAACAAAGTATGAAAATCCAAAATTTTATCAGACCAATTTCAACAATTGAGTAAATGCATTATGTTATCCAGCATTAACTAAGTTTGAAACACTAATTTTGTATCACGTTCAAAATTTCATCCTGTATAATTTCAGTAAGTAATATACATATTTTGTGTGTCAAGATAATTTAAACCCGAATAACCAGAACAATTACTAGTCTTAACGATACCAATAGCGATTGCAATAGCAATATGGGTAAGAAATTCAACTTGCCGATGGCCAGTGCGGTGGCGACATGTCGTCGTCTTATCTAGAAACCTATTTATTATATAAAATATTTTCCATTACAAGGGTCCATAATAAATACAAAGGACTTATTAACTTTACACTGTCATTAAATACATACCAGCCGCCTTTTCTAGTGACAATTATCACACATTTGAAAAATTGTTGTCAGTTTTACAGAAAAGTCTTATTTTTTCGAACTTCGGAGATAAAATTAGAATTATTCAGCGATAGCGTAGTTATACGAGTTCACGCAATCGATTGTTTTTTACATAGTTTTCTTGTGTTTTTTATTTTATTTAAAAAAGTTAAAAAAGCTTTATTAGTACCAAAAAGGAGAGACATATTTTTGAACAATAATTCAGCGACACTGACAGTCTGAGCCTGTATCGTGGGTGTCATAACATACCTACTAAAACTGACAAACAGGCATGCGATTTACCAGATGTAAAGTTATCACCGCCACCCATGGTTACCTACCGGTTTCATAAATACTGATACAAAAATGACTACCAAGTAAAACCTTCCTCGCCCAAAACTTTTGAACCATTATTTTTCAGTGAGAGTTGTATCCTTTAACATATTAAACTTTTCGACTCCTGCGCACCGAATTGATTGGCGCAATTTCTCAGCAATTACTTGTCGATCGCCACCAAAGAGTTCCAGGTATTATCGCATAAATAAGCAACGGCTAAAGCACTTTATATTTATTATTTTGGGAATCCAAATTTAAACGTTTAGGTTTTATTACGACTCTAATACAGGTTTCGAGGAACTTCTTAAATTTATTATTAAAATTGTTTTTTTTTTTATGTTAGAGAGATCAGCAGACAAACGAACTAGTGGGTCACCTTATGTTAAATGATCACCACTTGACTGTCCATTCACACCCGCAGCGCTTTACAGTGCAGCGCACAGAGCAGTGGTTGTGCGTGGTCGGATTGTAGTTAAAGAACAAAAAAACTAAGTTTCATGGTGTCATAATAATTATTATGGAACTGGGTCATTCTTCGGAGGGCCAAATTACAGCGTCCAGGCAGAATAAGTACCCGCAATGTACAAATAATTGGCTAGAATATTTTTTATACATTACTTTAGCACTAAATCTAACTGGGGCACGATTCCTTTTTTGTTTAAAGTAAGAATAATTAACTGTAAATAATTATCAAACCTCTAAAACCTTATTCCCTTGGTGCGTCCATTGCCCATTTTGTGAACAAACTACCCCGAAAAGAACATGTTATGTATTGAAATCAAGCATTGTATTTAGTTAAATAGTTACAATATAAGTCATTGGTTTAAAAGAAAAAATATGGTTCCTAAATATATCGCACTTTTTAAAAAAACGATCTTAAAGCTTTGTCCAGAGCTAAGCTATGATTCCCTTGGTGCCTCATTCAACATCCTGCTGATCCCTACTTAAACGTCATATGACGCGTTGTGATCGCGGGGCTCGACAAACGTCAGTAACGCTTCCAGCATGGCCGGGAGTGGTCGTGACTCGACGCTGGAATTATTAGCTATGGAGGTAAATATATGATTACCTTGGCTTTGGTTCACTGTGATTCTGATTCTCTTGGACTTACATATAAAATTTTGTGCATGCAATTGGTACATAGTAAAAAAAAAAAAAAAGAAACTACATTACTGCCTGCATATGTTGAATTAGTAGTAATTATTATAACAATAACAGTTTCGGCAGAATCGACAAGAAACATACATATTCTTATTCTCCTGGTTCTTATTCCTTTGGGTTTTGAACAAGGGAATCATAGTTTTCTTGCGTTTTCTTGTAAATAAAAATAGTTTTCTTTTAATTCGCTGATTTATTCATTTAGAAATGTATTCAATTGATAGCAGGTCTCAAATATTACATTATCTTCAATGTTCTACTTTTTATTCCCCTGTCCTTTTGTATGATTCCCTTGGCGTTTTTCTTATTCCCTTGGCGTTTTATCTTATTCATCTGTCATTTTTCTTATTCCCCTGGCACTGAAAACTTAAAGTAGTATATTTCAATACCAAACTGACCAAAATTAATGCCTATTCGATAAATCTGCTTATAATTAAATACAATTTCATATTTTATAGTAAATAGGTTGAAAAAAGTAAAAGTAAAAAACGCCAAGGGAATCAGACGGAGAATCCGATTCCGAAGAATGACCCAACTATCAAGCTTAAACCAGATCTACGACTAAATCTATGTTAAAATTTTCCAGCAGTTGGCATTAGCTTGTGTTCAAACCAAACCGACTGTCGGCCGCCGAATGTGCGCAGGCTCACTGTGAGCCCCAGTTTGAACGTTATTTTGTACGGTATTTTATGTCGGCGACTACGCATAGCGTAATAGCGTATTGTCGGTTAGGTGTGAACGAAAACATGAATATGTATGGAAATACAATAAACTGCGTAACACGCGCTCACATTCGGCGGCCGACAGTCGGTTTGGTCTGAACACAGCCTTAGACATAAATTACAAAAAAAGTAAATAGATCTGCCTCATCAATCTTAATATTATGAAGATTGCTAACCAAGCAACTTACCAGGGGCGTTCAATAAAAAGTGAGAATGAGTATGTTATAAACAACTTTTACTAAATGTCATTTTATTTTTCGACATAGTCACCTTTTAGCATAATACACTTAGTATATCTTTTTTCTAAACTTAAAATTCCATTTTTAAAAAGGTCTCATCTTGAGTACTTAAAAAATCTTGTACTGCAGCGACTACCGCGTCGTCGTCTTCAAATTTCTGGCCTCTCAGGTATTGTTTCAATCTCGGAAATAGGTAGAAATCACTGGGAGCGAGATCTGGTGGATACGGAGGATGCTTAAGGATATCGAACCCAGCATCACGAATTGCAGCCATTGCAACGGCGGACTTGTGTGCCGGGGCATTGTCCTGGTGGAACAGCACAACTTTCGAGAGTTTACCTCGCCGTTTTTTGCGGATCTCATTGCGCAATGTTGCTATTTGTTTGGCGTATAAAGTGCCCGTAATAGTGGCTCCATGCTCGAGATACTCAATCATTAATACCCCTTTACCATCCCAAAAAACAGAGCCCATGACCTTACCGGCAGATGGGCTCACCTTGAATTTCTTCGGAGTTGGAGATGATGGCCTTTTCCATGTCATAGACTGCAGTTTCGTTTCTGGGTCGTAATGATGGAGCCATGTTTCGTCCATTGTTATAAATCGCGCCAAAAAAAGTTCCCGGTCTTGCTGCATCAGGTTCAAAGCTTCTTGACAAATCTCTAGTCTAGTTTATTTTTGCGTGTCAGTAAGCATTCTTGGTACCCAACGCGCAGATACCTTTTTCACACCCAAGCGTTCATGTAAAATATTATGCACGCTCCCCGTTGAAATCTTTACATTTTCAGCAATAAAACGAACCGTGACACGACGATCCGCCAAAACTGAGTTTTCGACTTTTTTCACAATTTCTTCAGTTACTGCTGTAGTAGGGCGTCCGGAGCGGGGTTCGTCCATTGTCGATGTTCTTCCACGTCTAAATTCGGCGCACCAACGTGCGACTGTCGAATACGGAGGAGCATTAGACCCTAAAGTGTCCCGCAAATCCAAATTGACTTGGTCCGTAGAAAAATTTTTCAAACACAAGTATTTGATAACGGCGCGCAGTTCAATTTTCTCCATTTTCGCTAACGTACTCAATAGCATTGCAAAGAAATTACCGTATATTTTTTTAAACAAAAGACAGTTAGTTTTTTTTTTCATAGCAATCAGCTAGATAGATTAGCTTTACCGGCCAGTATTTAATTTCGTAATATTAAAAGAGTTTGCATCTCATTCTCACTTTATATTGAACGCCCCTCGTATCTCTATTTTATACCTAAACGTAAAAAGCGAAAAGTTCCTGACGGTTGAGGAACTCCGTGTTAAATTAGGCTTCAATTGGCTACGAACTTTAGACCAAATTATCATTTTTGATGATCAATTTCATGAATTAGGAGAAGCCTACAGTACTCCACCAGTAACTAACTTTCCTTTTACGTAAAAGACATTACCCACTGCACCGCTACAATTCAATTCCTTTTAGCACTGCATTATTTCACCAACTATCTTACACACTAAGTACAGTTAAGTTTAATGTGTGCGCGTAAGACATGAGATGACTATAACTCCATTACAAAGATGGGGGGTGGGGGGATTACAGGAACTTCGTTAGTCTCGCGAAGGTGTCTAACTCAGGTCTGAGACAAGGATTATCGTTTTCGCCTTTAACGTCGCATTTCGTAAGTTCAGTGTGACGACCAAGGCAGGGAATACACGTGCGATGTTTTATTAGATTTGTGATGAAAAGATGCGGTTTTTAAAAATCGAAGGTTTTTCAATAACTTACGATCGGAAAAACACATTTAGACTTAAGAGGCTTAACGTATCACGAACCAACTGAATTGTGACCCGCTGTGTAACCTTTGCTTGACAAGAGAATTCATTAAAACGTACTGTGAAAAAAAACTTGTCAAAAATTTAAGAAAGTTAGCTAAATATTTTACTAAATACAAACTGCACAGAAAAAACCAGCGCTGGGAATCGAACTCAGGTCCTCAGCATTCCGTGCCGCGTGCTAAACCCCTACACCACCACTGGTCAGGGTTTAGACACAAATTTTTCCTATGCATCGCACATTTCAGCTTGCTAAATCACATTAAGCAGTTATACAGCGCCATCTATGTTACGGTCTCATCGAGAAACGTCAACACTCCTTCGGAACTAACCGCTCACCCGGACCAAGAGATGTCGCTACTAAGCCACACTTTAACAAGTTTGGTATGAAGTATCTTTTGTATTTTTATTTTTTCAACTCCTTTTTTTAGTTAGCTAAAGTGAAAATAAACTGACCACTCACGTCTTAAAAGTGATGATGAAAACGGAGGTAGTTCTGTGACGCTGTCAGTTGCGTCGAGTAGCTGCGCGACCAGGGTGCGCGTTTGTCAGCCACCGTGTCGTGTGACTCCGAGAAGGGCTACGGATTAACCCGAAACATGTCGAGTCAAACTCGTTTTAAGACGTGAGTGATCCGTTTTTTTCACTATGAGTGAGTCTCACGGTAGTTTCATGTTTAAAGGTAATAGCTAAGTTTACGATAGTTTAAACTAGTTAAAAACTATAAAAAAAGTTGAATAATCACTCAATATTGACATGAATATAGTCGTTTATAAAATCCGTATCAGCCTTTCCACGAAACGCTATGCTTTACTTGTCTTCCAACTCTATCTAAAACTATATAACCACGGTCAACGAAATGGTGAAATATCAGGGTATTTTCACTAAAACACATCGTGCCGCAGCAAAACGGGAGTGTAGGGTAAACGCAGTTCACAAAGGCAGTTTCGTACACAAAAGGTAATCAAGTGGGAGCACCAACTTGCGGGATGCAATCACAACTCGCACAAGTGCATCTGACTTGACACTGCTTCCTGATCAACTTCGAACCACTAGAAATAACAAATTGATTTATCGCTAAAAATAAAAAATGTCTACAACCAAAGGAGAATGGGCTAATTGGCCTATCGGTGGCCACTAATAAAATAAGTGTCATATGAAAGCCCGGATATTAAGGAACACTTTTTGTAAAGAAGTCTTTTCTGTACTTATACGTATGTCTTTTAGAAAAGGAAATATTTAAACTTTAGGGCCCAACTACACCAGTGATTTTCCTCGACTATTTTTCAATATAACTATATGCCCGAAAGTAAAGACCACAGTGCAGTGCAGATCAGCTTACCACCGAGCAATCAAATAGGTCTAGGTTAGTCGCTATATGTCACTGGGTAATGGAAGTGATTATTAATGGCAGATTGAAGCGAGATTTTAAATTGTTTTGTTTAAATGATGTTTTTAATCGATTTCTGAAACACATGTAATGCGGATTTTAAAATAGCCGCATCACTGATAAATAGACCCCGGATCTTTGTGGCAATGACGTCACAATAGGGTAGTTTGGGGAGTAAATGGAACGGTGTTAATTAATACGAAAAACTACCTGGTTTAAACCGAGTGCATTTTATTAATTCAGGATATAAGTTATTTATAAAAGTAATTAATCAATATTATTTTTTGATATATTACTGCAACCCATATATTTGTACGTTGAACTAGCTTGCGATGAATAAAAAGTGACTGAAGTGAAAATGTTATTATGTTCCACTGTTCCATTTCCTGAATGGAACTTTGGTTTTTACGGCCGCTTACTTTTTATTCGTCAAAAGCCAATTTACCCTACAGATGTGTGGTTTACAGTTAGTAATATATCAAAATATACTATTGATCAATTTATACAATTTACTAGGTAATTGTTATCGTGAATTACTTATTAAAATGTATTCGGTAAAAACCCGTTAGTTTTTAGTATTAATGAACACCGTTCCATTTACTCCCCAAACTAGGTACCCTATTGTGACGTCATAGCCACAAAGATCCGGGGTCTACTGATAAATGCATTTCAAACTTCATACATCACAATGTGCATGCATCTGAAATGAAATGAAATGAAATGAAATGAAATGAAATGAAATGAAATGAAATGAAATGAAATGAAATGAAATGAAATGAAATTAAATTAAATTAAATGAAATGAAATGATTTATTCATGCATGTGTGTGTGTCTGCTTTTCTAAATATTAATAAAGCGTGTAAAAATGACCGTTTTTACCGCTCTAAACGTCTAGCTGATTTCGTTATTCGTAATATTATAAATAAGCAACGAGTGACGTTCCAAAGTATCAGGGAAGGGAAGGTAAAACTATGCTAAGTATTCTAAAAGAAAATCGTCTTTTATTCGGGTTACAATTAAGTCACGGTAATTAAACTTTTACCAAGTAATCGTAGGACTATTCTACACTGTCAGATATTAAAATTACCGTTGGCCGCTCATTAGACCAAACTCCATACAAATTTGCCCATTCTCCTTTACAAAGATCAATCAAATTATACATTGACGTATTATGTTGTTACCGGCCTCCACAGTAGAGTATACTTGTAAGACCGTATCGTGGAATCCAGAGCAAATTAATTAATAAGCATTAAGATAGTTACGAGGTCACAAAAAAAATGTATAAAGATAGCCTTGGAAACATAGGCTCTACACTTACAAATACGGTCTTATTGTAATTACTAGAATCTTCCCATTTGGTCTACAAGGTAATACAAAATTAATCGGGAATATTTCAGCCAGTGGTGGTGGTGGGCCAATTCAAATTTATATCTTTGTAAAAATAGTAGATTGTACAACAAGAGCATAAAACGAGCCATTTTACTTCGAGAAGATAGATACGTCAAGGGGAAAATGGGTTTAATGCTCGATGTTTTACACTCTGCTTTTCACTTCAATTGCAAGGAAATTAAACAGCAACATTGAAAATAAAAATTACAGGCTCCTATTTTTCGCGCGTTGCAGTTTCTATAATAATATTAATAATGTACTATTTTTACCCAGTTTTTATTTATTTTGTAATATAAAACACGAGTTATATAGGTAAAAAAAAATATAAACTGATATTTAATACATATCTACTGTTTGTGGCTGTTTGCGCCTAATTGCCTTAGTCTTAGACGAAGATTTTTCTTTGAGCAATAGAGCATAAAAAGCCATTTTATGCAGAATTCTCTCCACATAAAGAACAAATTTACGAGCATGAGAACTGAAAAAAAAAAATATTGAGATTGACTTATGTACATATGTCAGTACAGTGAACCAAGTGTTTTATGACAGTTGCTAAATCAGAATAAAAACAAAATCAAAATCAATAAGTCAAAAATAATAATTGTCACATTGAATTATTACCGAAAATAGCATTTGATGTTTTAAGCCATACGACTACTTACACTTTAACTGAACTGGTGGTAAAGGAAGTTGGTCGATTATACATTTAGCCGATGTTAAAGCGTAACGCGTCAAAGACCTGACGTCATTTCGAATGAAAAATCTTTACAGGGGTGAGTCTCTTGGACTTGCTCAACCACTGCAGAATTGAAGGAAATACTCCGGCTTCCTTTTGCGATACATTCCTCGTATAAGTACCTACAAAAAAAATCATTAATGATTTCATTTTAAACTCACTACAGATTCACCACGCAGCACAGATAAACCAAAATTCCCGTCGCAGTTAGGAATGTCTAAAAATATTACCAATGGTTTTTTTTTATTTTTTTTTTTGTGTAGAAAAGTCAATAATAACCATAATAACAAACTAAATTCAATATTTTTTCATTAGTTCACTTCAAAATTAAATTAAATTCACCATCATCATCATCATCTCAGCCGTAGGACGTCCCCTGTTGGACATAGGCCTCCCTCATTGATACCCAATCATTAGGGTTGGAAGCGGCTTGCATTATAATATAAATTATTCTATTCCATACAGAATAAAGTACAACTTATATTTCACGACATATATTTTAATCTTAGATTATTTAAGATTATTTAAAAGCGAAAAAGTTTTTCGGGTGCGCCGGCGGTAGCTTGTAATAGTTGCGATGGATGTTACCACACGCCACTGTTGGCGTATGTAAGCGATTAAGAATTTCGGGGGAGTCGGTTGGATGCGACGTGGTTCAATTGGTAGAACACCCGTTGGGGCGCATACCCGGGAGACGTGGGTTCGAATCCCGCCGGCGCACCCGAAAAACTTTTTCGCTTTTAAATAATCTTAGATTCGGTGAGCAGCCGTACTGCTAATAAAATAAATAATACTTAGATTATTTATACACTAGATAGAGCTTAGGCGGCATGAAAACGTCTTGGCTTATATTATGTTATTTGCCTCCCTTCAGTTTGAATGACGTAACGCGATCGTAATCTGAAGCTGTCAAATGGATTTTTGGACGTTTTGTATCGCAATGTTTGCTACTGACACTCTATCTAGTGTATAAATAATCTAAGATTTTAATGTAAAATGATGAGCATAGCTTATTAAAATTTGATATGTAATAAATGCATTTACATTATATTAAAAATTTGAATCCCCCCTCCGAAGCCCCCGCACCCCCTCCCCCGCACCCTCACCGCCCCCCCTCAACCCCCCCACCCTCCACCCCCTTGGTGTTTTTGTCAAATATCTTGAAAACGGTGCATCCTACGGCAAAATCAATGAAATGTTAATCCCCCCTTAACCCCCCCCGTGCCCCTCACCCCCCTCAACCCCCCCCCCCCCCGCACCCTCACTCCCCTCAACCCCCCCCCCTGGTGTTAGCACTAAAATAATTTCTCAAATCGGAGTAGTAGTTCCTGAGATTAGCGCCTATATAGAAGTTTTATTTCAAAACCCCCGATTTTGAATCATACTTCCGCTCCGCTCCGCTCCTATTGGAGTTAGCGTGATGATATATAGCCTATAGCCTTCCTCGATAAATGGGCTATCTAACACTGAAAGAATTTTTCAAATCAGAGCAGTAGTTCCTGAGATTAGCGCGTTCAAACAAACAAACAAACAAACAAACAAACAAACTCTTCAGCTTTATATATTAGTATAGATAAAAAAAAACAGAACGCGATTTAAAAAGCATTTATCTCGAAATGGTTTTCAATTTACTATAAATTACAAAAAAATAGACCCACGATTACAGATTAGGTAAATTATAAATAAATTATCTATAGCTCGTGATCTACCCATGAAATCATTTTCATTTAAAACTTGTCTATATGAACATTTCCAATTTAACTTTGTGCATGGAATTTACAATTTCGAAAACGTGTGTTTAAACCACTGCCGCGTTAACACATATTAACTTGCTCTTTTGTAGGTATTGAAGGTAAACGTACCAATGCTCGGCACCTCAACGCCCAGTAGATGACACCCGTCTGTCACCTTTCTTACTATGGCATAAGATTGAAGGTGCCATGTATTGTTATTGTATTGTGTCAAGCACAGGGACGTTTGCCTTTACATTATCATTGTTTTGTTATTAACGATTTTTAAGTTGACTAATCACTTGGCTCGTTTAGATATATAAAAATATCTATATTTAGGATCGTCAACATAATAAACCCTCAACTAAAACTAAAATGAAAACCAAATACTAAAAAGTAGATTTAGTGTAAAAAAACCGGCCAAGTGCGAGTCCGACTTGCGCACCGAGGGTTCCGTACAAATTTTTAGGTACCTATGTCGAAATATACGCCGTAAACAACCGTAACTGTATAAACCAGTGTTAACAGAGCCCTGCTTGTAATTAAAATGTACCCAGTGCGGGATCATCTTATATTGGTACGTCAGCAGCCACAGCTCGATAATCGATGAAGATTTCAAGTACCTATCTAGTTATACCCTTATAAAGATAGAGTTAAAAACGCTGAAAAAAGTACGTTTCGTAACGTATTTTGTATACGTATGACGGCCCCCTTAGTTTTCAACTTTATTTTATTACCCGACTGAGAAGAAGGAAGGGTTATGTGTTTGACCCATATGTATGTATGTATGTATGTATGTATGTCCATTCCTATGTCCTCTCGTAACTACACAACGGCTGAACCGATTTTGATAAACGATACGTCATTGGATTCGTCTTGATAACGCTAACACTGGATACATTAATTTCTTGAAAAATGAAAACGGCGGGTTTTTGGCGCCAAATTGTGAGTCTTCAAAAATTTTTTTTTATTCATACCTATCGAGTAGGGTATCAAAATAAAGGGATTTTAAAAGAGATTACAAAACTATATTACAAGTTATGTGTTTAAATTTAATTTGGAATAGTAAATTGACAATCAATGCATTAAAACGACGACGTACCCTAGGTACTTACTAAGATATCTTTGAGCAATAATTTTCTCTATGAAACCCATGTGGAAAATTAAGTACCTACATATTACAAAATTGGTTTTGAACTTTAACTAAATAGCAACGGATTCCTAATTCAAATACTCAATGATTTATCTGGATCTCACGAGGTTACACTAAAAAACAAGAAATAAAAAAAGTAATTAAAAAAACTAAAAACTCGCCTGCGGTGTACATAAAATAATAAATTAAAAAATCAAAAAACCCGCCTGCAGAAATACTGAAAAAGTGGAAACAAGATAAAATGTTCAATAACAATAAAACGAATTTAAAACACGTCGATGGCAGTCTTTCAAAATTTAATGCAACGCTAAAATGCAGTCGGAGGCATGGGAGTCAGTTGCTGCATGGGATTTAATTTTAATGTCACTTCAGGCATGCCTCCGACTGCATTTTATCGTTGCATTAAATTTTGAAAGACTGCCATCGACTTGTTTTAAATTCGTTATATTGTTATTGAACATTTTATTTTGTTTCCACCTTTTCAGTACCTATTTCTGCAGGCGGGTTTTTTTGATTTTTTAATTTATTATTTTATTTACACCGCGCAGGCGGGTTAATTATTTTTTAATTACTTTTTTTATTTTTAGTATTTGTTGTTATTGCGGCCACTACCTACCTATAATACATATTTGGTGAAAATTTCAAGTGGCTAGCTATCACGGTTCATGAAATACAGCCTGTGACAGACAGACAGACAGACGGAGTGTTAGTAATAGGGTCCCGTTATTGCCCTTTGGGTACGGAACCCTAAAAAGACCCCTGTAGCATCGTTGCCCTACAGCCTGGCAGCATTCCCGCGTTGAATAGTGATATGACGCAATTCGTTAAGAGAAAAAGCCCCCAGCCCTTACGTTTCCAGATTATGGCGACCAGGCGCTTTTGCACTTCTTTAATGAGTTTATGTGCACTGGACCTCAAAACTGACAATATCAATATCAATCACCTTGCAAATTCATACTTAATACAATAAAATGTTACTTAAGCAATCGACGGTTTAGGAGCTACACAATGTTATTAATATCAGTTACCTATTTAATGTAACAAATCAAATGAACTACACCCGATCTCCCTAGTAAATAACTCATCCTAGCTAAACAACCCCACAGAATATCTCACCGCATCCTGTTTAGATGTTTCTAGAATTATTAACTAAAGATTTGACGTACAAATTCAAAGTTTCATTTATAAGGGATGGGACGTGTTCCGGTCCGAAACCCCTGGGATGTGCTATTGTTTCTCTCGCGTCCCTACCACCACTGTTACTTACACCTCTAATTTCGACACAGAGTAAAACAATAACACACAATATGTAATCCCAACTTGCAGTTTCGAAGTAGCTTTGATATGTATTAAGTTTGCTTGTGGACATCGGAAGTGTAAAATTTGTAGTCAATGAACGTGTACAATTGGCTTCATGTCTATAATTGATTGAGATGGTTCGCTTAACGTCGTTGCACGAGTTTTAGATACAGTTCTGTGTATTTTCATTATTTCCAATTAGGTATATCTGTTCTACATTGTTGTGCTAAACTAAAGAAAATGAACTTTTACATTTTTCAACATAGTTAAGGGCCGGGCTTGCGGTAATACAAAGACAGACATAGTTTGCAGCAACATTTTGGGGGCAACCGCAGAATGAAAGGGTCAATCTTTCGGAAGATCTGCTCAAAGCATAACTCAAAACAAGGGACTGCTGTGATTTCTTGCTACTCCGAAAGTTTAAATGATAATAAAGTTAGCCACTGACCGCGATGGAGGATATACCTTACGGTTTTATGTCATATTTGAAAGTTATGATAAACACTGAAAAAAATATTCTAAACCATCATAATACTGGGTGGCCTTAGCCTCTGGACAAATACTAATACTACTGGTTTAGCAAGATATTTAAAACCAAACTGCAAAGTATCATAACAATCAGTCCAATATTTACCGAAAAACTAACGGTTTTCAATGTATCACTTTGGAGGAGCCTGTTTATTTGGATGATATGATTTCATAGATTTTTTTTTTGTTTTCTTGTCTAATTAAGCAAATAACTATTTTACGATATTGCTAAATATCAGTCTTATCCATGGTTTCATTATTTGTCCAGAGGCTAAGGTCACCTTGTATAACTTTAGCTGCTTTATTGCTCAGTTCTTAAAGTTTAGCCCTTACTAGCTGTACCTACAGTTTTGATCCCGAGCACGAATTCCCTAGCACTAGTTCCCTATCCCGTGGGAATTTAGAAAAATGTTTCTAAGTGCACCTCTAAATTCACTAGCTTATTCTATGTGTTGTCCGTCAGTTTGTCCGTCAGTTGGTCCAGTTTCTCTTTTACTTATGGGTATAGATTTACCACCACTCTGACTGAACTAAGCAATAATAAGTCTGTCTTAAGCAAAAATTTCTACTCAAGGATGAAACATTATCTTCTTTTTATAACTATACCTAAAAAGTAACTTGACTAGCAGATTGATAGGCAATGCACAGCCTGATCAACCGAAGCTAGACTTGAAATTTGACAGATAAATTCCTTGAGGATCATAGAGGAGGGAGGAAAGAAGGGATTTTTAGAAATGCTCACGGGATAGACAGCTAGTATTTTATGTATTCTTCCATGAAAGCGAAGCCGCGTCATAAGGTTAGTTGTGCTTAAAAATCTATAATAACGCCTTAATAATTAATCAATACACGATTTAAAGCAGAGTAAATAAAAGCAGGTAAATAATGAGTCAAAATCGATGGTAGTTACCGAGTCAGTTCGGGCGTGGAGCTTCCGCTCGCCCGATTTTAATGTTTCACCCACTCATAGTATATTAAAGATCGCTATCTCAGGAAGGTGCACTATTAGCTCCGCTTCGTTCCGATTAAACCCTTTCGTTTCAGTCTTATCAAATGCAGCCAATTTATTGATATTAATTTAAGCCAGTGGCTTACTTGGATTAAAAATGCAATTATAGATTAATCCGGTTGAATGTAGGTTTAGCAGCTAGCCATGAACTTTAAAATAATCTTGTCTGTAGTCTTTGGCGGAAAAATCTATAGTTTTGGTAGCCGTAGCACGTGTAGTTATTGGTACAGTCAGCTGCAGAGAAACGTGACCCTCACTGCATACAAACTTTAGATACTGGGGTATCACGTTTCTCTGCAGCTGACTGTGCAATTTCTTTGTTGTAGGTACTGCAGGTATGTATGTTACCAAATTACAGAACAAACCTTGAACAAACAGATGTACAAAGGCGAACTTATACCTGAAAGCAAATCGCGATCCACAATAGACACATAATGAGATAGCAAAGAACTATCAAAATTAGGTGTCAATGTGTCATAGAAATTGGAAAGATTTTCTTTCAAACGAATTTAAAAACTGCTTTACTAGAAATTTAATAAGCAACAGCACTAGACTAATCATTATTGTAACTACCTTCCAGTTGAATATGTTGCCGAAGTTATTTCTTTACACGTGATTGCTGCGATTAATATCGTAACTTTCGCTAAAATAGGTAAAAGCATTAGAAATCCGTATGGAGCGAGAAAATCTGCATCATATATTGCGACTTGATTAGTTCGCTAACTGGAAAGTATGTCGTCCAGTGAGTTTTTGCCAGAGGCGGGCTGGCATCGTATCGCCAAGCAATCGAATTATCGTTGCCACCACCCGAGCAGTAAATTAAGAATTAACACGGAAACTGATTATTTTAAAACATGCATCGAGATACCCTTTCTAATGAAGTTTCTCGGCGGCACAGAGCTGAGGTGGAAAATCAATGGGCTACGCGGCGATTTAAGCCCCTCTTGCTTAGATGGCGGAAACTATATCTGGTGCTACATGAAGCCAGATTGGTTCCAAGTTCGAATTCTCTTTTTAACCCCAATGGAACCGAGAATAGAATATGCGTTTAGGGTAACTTCGGCGTTCTCTGGACAGCAATGAATAAAATGACTCGTGACTTGCAGGAAAATTGTAATCTAGATTTTGTGTTTAAACCTGGTTAAAGCGGGCCCGTTCCTTATAGATACATTTTTATACTACATATTAAAGTGAGTTTAAAATACACTACCAAATCGAAGTATTTTTTTTTATATATTCCAAATCTATATAAACTTATTTTAGACCATCATCTGTTTTGCACTGTTTTTTGTAAGATTTGCAATTATCAATGTAAGTACAATTTAATAGTATGCTGTAGCGCATTATTAGTGTTTGATTTGTAATTTTCTAGATCCGAATTACAATTTAAATTCCATTGCAGAATTAGGATTTTGAAATTATTTCATTTTATTAATAGTAGATTGTACACCAAGGGGATAAAGCACAGCATTATGTCACGGGTGCGATATTGAATTCTGAACGAAACGAGGGACTCCAGGTTTAACTCCCGAGCGTAGCGAGGGGATTTTAGTTGATTCCCTAGCGAAGCGAGGGAATTAAGATGGAGTCCTGAAATTAGTGAAGGATTTAAGCGCGCCCAAGGCAATATCAGTTTTAACTCCGAGGAGTATACTCTACTTTTCTCACCTTTTGCGAGACAATAAAAACCAAGGCTACTAGAAAAATACTCGAAATAGACCCAGAAGCACTGATTCCGACACAGATTTTGCGCCTTTCGCAGTTTTCCATTTGTCGAAATCGTCGTAAGCTTTTAAGTATGTTTCCTTCGACTTCTCTGGAATTAGATTATTAACAATGCCTAAGGCCGGCTTGCGCGGACCTGGGTTAGCTACTTAACTCCGAGTTAACTGCTGACCTAGGATTAACAAGTGTTAAAATGAATGGAACTGTCATTCTTAAACAAGGGTTACCGATTTCATTTTTTAACCCTGAACTGTGCAAGTGGCCCTAATTCTAGGCGCCTAATTTAATGGAATCCGGAGTGAAATCACTTTCGTCACTCGATATTTTCTTAATTTTTTATTTCCATCCATCCATCCATCCATCCATCCGTCCGTCCTTCCGTCCGTCTGTCCATCGATCCATCGATCCATCGATCCATCGATCCATCGATCCATCGATCCATCCATCCATCCATCCATCCATCCATCCATCCATCCATCCATCCATCCATCCATCCATCCATCCATCCATCCATCCATCCATCCATCCATCCATCCATCCATCCATCCATCCATCCATCCATCCATCCATCCATCCATCCATCCATCCATCCATCCATCCATCCATCCATCCATCCATCCATCGATCCAATCCAATCCAATCCAATCCAATCCAATCAATAACGACCATGAAACGAACAATAAGAACTATGAAAAGTGAGAATCACATTACTGCCCGGCGGGTTATAATGAAATTCAGTACAACATTACTGCATTACTGCCCGGCGAAAGCCAAGGGCTATAATGATTTACTTTGAGAAAGGTTTGCATGATATATAATAAGGCATTGTCGAGCAGGTGGTGTGAAAAAATTCTTATTTCACTGACAAAAAAATTACTGCCCGTAGTGCATTCGGTTCTTACAATTAATTTGTACTTTATCATGTATGTTAGGCCTTATTGTTAGGAGGCGAGATACACCAGTCAAACAACATACTTTTATTTGTGTAATGTATTATTCCTTACATATTTAAAATTATGTTGATACAACATTTGTGAAAAGTATACTTGACAAAATAATTTCAAGTCAGGTATCATTCAGAAGGTATATTTTTGCCTAAAAATCAGAAGCTATCATAAATAGTTTTCAAATGGACCTTGAAAGTGGTCCCGCCGACAGTTCGTGAGGTCGTCAAGAACAATGATTACATTTAATGATTGTTATATTTAGTTAATGATCATCATCGGCCTGGAGCATGGCATTATCTCTTTAATTCATGTTCGCGGAATCTCCACTGATATTAGCTTAATGTTTACGAATGTGAACTTCCCGTTTAAGGTGTAGTGCGAACCAACACAATCTTTATCTAGGTACATAAATTATATGTATATAATAGGCAAATTTGGTATGAGTGTTTGCGTTTTAGTGGTAATAATGTGGAGCTCTTCAGCCGCTTTTAAAATATATTTCAGTGAGAGAAACCTTTACTATACTTGATTCACGTCACTGCAATTGACATCACTAAGTTCCCGCGGCTACTATGCAAATTTCCGGAATACAAAGTTTCATGCACATAATATTAGTGGGATATATACATTAAGCATATATATAAATGAGTTGCTATTTGTCTTGGTCACGCTATAACTCGAAAACCACTTTACCGATTTAATTTTTTTTTAAGATTTCTAATGTTTTGTAAAAGGTTCATACGGAAAATAAAATATGGAATAAGAGATAAGGAATAAGCAGAATATTTATATTATATCGATTCAAATTAACCTTATATTTGTAACTGTAGCTATTCGAGAGACTTGATACTTGGCAGATAACAGGATCATACAGGTGCAATGAGAAGGCGCAGAGAACGGGAATTTTCCATAATTAAATTGCGCGGACGAAGTCGTGGACAAAAGCTAGTTTACTACAAAAACAGATTAAAGTCACGAATGAATGAGCACATTACCTTATTAAATACGCACCACAGTATCTCAATTAAGATACAATATTGGTTTAATTAGGGAACTTAAGGAATAAAGCGAATCGTTAAAAATGTGTCAGTGTGTGTAAAAGTCTTTAATCAGTGTGTGTTGCCAGTGATGATATATGGATCCGAGACGTGGTGCTTCACTGTGGGCCTGATGAACAGACTCAGATTCGCTCAACGAGCCATGCTTGCAGTTTCTCTACGGGATCGAATCACAAACGAAGAGATCCGTACAAGAACCGGGGTCACCGACATATAGCCAAACGGAAACGCATACGGATAGCTCGTTGAAATGGCAATGGGCAGGCCATATAGCACGCAGAACAGATGGCCGTTGGAGCCCAAAAGTTCTCGAATGGAGACCACGGACTGGCAAGCGCAGCGTGGGATGTCCCCAAAGAGATGGACGGACGATTTGGTAAAGGTCGCAAGTTCAGGGTGGATGCAAGTCGCTTCCAACCGATAACCATTGGGCGTCAATGAGAGAGGCTTATGTCCAGCAGTGGACGTCCTACGGCTGAAATGATGAATGATGATGACGGTTAAAAATGTATTTAAGTTTTGTTTAATAAAATATCGCTTAACTTTTTTTTAACTAATTAATTCACTTGAATTCTGACAAACACAATCCCAATAGCTTATTTTAAATCTATTTTAAAGGTCATACCTACATGAAGGATGGAAGTTCTAAAGCTGTTTAACAGTGAACATAAAATATTAATTAAAACAACTCTTTAACGAAAGATAAAATTGGGGGAAAAAAATATCCCTTATTTTGAACCATTTTTTAAAACTTTAAGTTACTCTGTAAAAAGTTATGAATGGTCAAATAAGTAGGTATGATGTAAATTGTATAGGCGTCGAGTTGAGAACCTCCTCGTTATGTCTACGTCAGTTAAAAATGTTCGTAATTAAATTTTGGGCACATATTTGAATATGGAACTATAGTATATCGAATGTATTGAAATATCGAATGGATAAAATATCAAAAAGTTTTTTTCTAAACGTAATTTTTTAAGATTGTCATAAAACTAACCTAACCTAATGGGTTTTATCATAGTTGGGCAAAAATTATCTATTTACGAAAAACCGGGAAGATAACTAAATCATCTATTAAATTATCTATTTGAAGTAACTAACTAAATAATCCGCCATTTGTTATTTTGATTTTATCTAGATCAGTTTCATTTTCATCTAGATAAATTAGTTGGGATTTTAAATAAAAGATGAATGTCAGTAGTACAGTCATGTAGAACTAGAACTGGTGTCAGTGTGACGGTTTGACCCGACGTGACATCTGTATTTATTTATTATTATAAGCTTACTTCAATAACAAACGAGTTCAATTATCTTCATCTAGATAATTTATCTAAATAAAAAAGTTGTCAACGCACTATTTGTGATTGAATTTATCTTCGAATAAATTTATTTGAAATAATTTAATAATTTAATAATTATCCAGATAATAAATTATCTAAATAACGCCCAACTCTGGGTTTTATACGATGCCGTTTTAATAAATCCCGAGAAGTTTACGGTTTCAGCAAAAGAAAATTCGATATTTTAAAAACCATTCGATATTTGAATACATTCGATATATCAACGTTCGATATTCAGAAGAGTATCCTAACATTTTTAACTGAATAATATTCTGAGAGGAGGCCTGTGCCCTGCAGTGGGACGTATATAGGCTGGGATGATGATGATGATGAATATTTTGACGGCTCCTTAACTAATTTTTTTGCACTCAAAGCTAACCAAACAAATAACAAGAACAAGAGAAACACTGTAAATCGGTTTCACATAAACCGGCTAAGTAGTTTTTGATATCGCCCCGATAGCGAATTAGGACAAAATGCTTTGCAAAAAATAAATGTATCTATAAACGTTAACGTTCTTTCATCAATTAAAATCTTATTTTGCAAGCTACAATTTCGTAAAGCCGATTTATGATTACTATCTGAGATTTTAATTTCTTATGAATATACAAACTGATGAGTCTTTGGAGCTCAATGGTTTGACTGCAGATGGTCTTGGGTTTATGCCTTTTGATTTTGCTGGGTTAATAGGTCCTAAATTAACGTAAAAAACGTAACAATGAACGCATTAAATATCTTAAAAATGAGAAAGGGGTTTATCAATTCATTTAGTTGTAGGCATCTATTTCAACAAAAATCAAGGAATACCAGTTAAAATTTGTTAAAAAAAAACCTACATATTTTTTCTGTTTAAAAATTTTAGTTTTATTAGTTTTATATCTTCTTGTTAGTTTTATTATTCAAATAGTACTATAAAATACAATTAGAAAACTGAAATTGATCCGGGCGAGAGGTCAAAATATACCAGTTCTAGGAATAATTTAGAAAAAAAAATCATGATACTTACAATTAGTTCCGCGATAATAGTCACATATGTCATACATCACTTTTAGTATTAAATACTCGTATTCGTTGAAAAGTTGTGGTGGCCTTGTGGTTTGACCTATAGCCTCTCAAGCAGAGGGTCGTGGGTTCGAGTCCCGGCTCGCACCACTGAGTTTTTCGGAATTTATGTGCGAAATTACATTTGAAATTTACTATGAGCTTTACAGTGAAGAAAACATCGTGAGGTAACCTGCACACACCTGAGAACAAATTCAATGATTGTGCGAAGTTCCCAAACCGCACTGGGCCCGCGTGGGAACTACGGCCCAAACCCTCTCATGCTGAGAGGCCTGCACCCTGCAGTGGGACTTATAAGTATAGGCTGGGATGACTCGTATGGTCGAAAAATTTCCATCAGATTTCAGACATGAATTTTTACTTTTTATTATTTCCAGAATATTTTTATCGCTGAATTTTGGGACATCCTGTATTAGCTAAACTAGAACTGTAAAGAAAAAACGTTCATATGCTTAGTTGAAAGATGATAGAATAAGACGTCACCAAAGTACCCCAATGATGTATGTACAATTTGCTTCACCTTACAAAAATTGTACAGGCGTATTAAATCACCACGCGAGTGAACTGAAAGGGAGATGAAAAAACTCTCCGGTCGGAAAATCGTGTTCGCAAAATGATATCGTGACAAACATCCATGCCTCAAGCGACCTCGGTAAATCAGTAGGGAATGAAAACCAATTATGACAACAAAAAACGCGCCTTACTCAGGGTACGAGTAGCGTTCACCTGTACTAGGAACTGTTTAAGCCATGATTTCGGCTTGGAAATGTTAGTTTAATATAGAATTTTAAAAAAAAACTAAATTTCAGGGGTATGTATTACAATACCGAAGTACGAAAGACCGAATGTATTAAAACATCGAATGGGTCAAAAGACCGACATGATTTTTTTCTGAAACCGTAAACTTTTCAGAATTTATTAAAACGGCATCATACAGAACCCATTAGGTTAGGTTAGGTTTGTTTTATAACAATCTTAAAAAGTTAACGGTTTCAGAAAAAAATCGTGTCGGTCTTTTGACCCATTCGATGTTTTAATACATTCGGTCTTTCGTACTTCGGTATTGCAATACATACCCAAATTTCACAAAGTAGTACAGTCTAATAGTGGAAAAAACCGGGTAAATTGCCAAAAAGAAAGCAGGATAGGCGGTCTTATCACATATTTCGATATTAGAAAATTATATCCAGAAGGATTACACTTTAAGTGATAAATTTGCCTATATAAGATATTTTGATATTCCCGGCAATCGTTATAATTATTTTTAATTGCTATGTTGTATTTACATAAAATTATTCACTTGCACTGAATCAATAAACGAGAAAAATATTCTTTTAACCTGCATTTCGTATTTATCATTGGCACATTTATAAGTCCTCGCACAAAAGATAAACTGAGCTCGATTCCAGACTCGGTTTTGACGAACGAATATTCGACGTGGAAAAAACACAAATAATAAAATTATTGAATTTTGCAATTTAATATTGGCGCGCTCGCAGTTGCCCATAATTACCAATGCGGCTCCAATTCATCATTCTTTATTACAAGCACAAAATTCCATGTAAATTTCATGGACGACCGACGAACAACGCAAATGAGTTTCGATATATCGGAAAGATCTTCCAATTTATGCCGTTCATTTTACGATTATTAACGTGTTACTTTTGTATTTTACTCGAGTTAAAATGCATACATAGAATGATTCTACACTAGGTAAACTATCTCACATAACATAATATCATCATCGCCATGGAGATACCTACGGCATCAGCTAGGTACTTAACAGTAATAATTGACTCTATCAACAACTGAATCTCGCTAATTGAAAATGTCAAACTGGTGAATTCTGGTTCTGTGTCAGCTTATACGATAAAAAGTTAAAGTAATTAAAACATTCGTTAAATTTTATTCTTATATCGCCACATTATATTATGGACTCTACCACAAGGCACTAATGTTGTTCCATGCAACTTTAAAGTCCGCGTTTAAAATTCCTCGCTAACGAAACTCGCTTAAAAACCAATAATCAAACAGCACGTATGTAAATAACAAAGAATAGTAACGAAAACATTGTACCTAATACGTAGCTCGCCCTTTTTTACCCGACGAAATGACTTTCAAAATCATTGTTAAGCCATAAACAACGGACAACCCCCGCGCACTGAAAATGTCATTAATGCCTGAGTGAAATTCGGGGTCTAATCTCGTCACTGCAAAGCTTATTACATTTATACGACGGAGTAATCTTGGAATAAAGTTTGAATGGAAAGTGTTGAATCACTGAGGATTGTAAACCCTTGCCTCTGAAAGAAGTGAAGTTGCGCTGTATAGACACAGCCACGGAGACGCTATTAACAACTCGCGAAGATAAACCTCAAATTCCATCCATGTTAAAAATGGTGTAAGTTTGATTGCATATTTTAAAACAACTTAGGAAATATTTTCAGGTTTTTCCGCTGAGCCGAACGTTAGTCTGATTTATAATAATAATAATAATTTTATTTTTAGACTTAGGTCCATACAAAGGTGTTAGTAAACAATGAAAATCTTAAATAAGTGTTAGTACTCAATTAAAACAAAACCATACCTACATGAATAAAAAAATAAATATTCGAGCCGTGCATCACTGTAAAACGTCCAGGGACGTCCACCCCATAATGCCCCATGATGGCCCGTCCCAGCGGTCCGCGAACACGCTCAGGATGCGGTTGGGGCTGGCGCGCAGGCGAGCCTCCAGTGAAGCGCAGCACTTGCGCATGAGCCGCTAACCCGTCCGTTCCATCCGTTTATATTATTCGATTTTTTTTTATTTTCCTCCTCAGTGTATTTTTGTATTTATTTGCATATGGAATTTTATGTACATAAATGACTCTCTCTCTCTCTCTCTCTCTGAAATACTTAGCCCTGTTTTTATTTTCATCGGATCAAAATATGCATACCTAACCTACTGACCAAAATTTCAAGACTTCATTGGACATATTATACACACTATCAAGGCAAGTTAAATAAAAGCTTCTACAAATGATAAATAAGTATTTCTACGAGCGTTTCAACCACTATCAGTATCCTGTCGCATAATTGAAGAAATAAACTACTGTTAGCATGAAATTTTAATAAATTGAAATTGTACCTCAAGCACAATATTGTATTATGAAATCCTTCCACTAAGTGTGGGTCATTTCGTCAATGTATGCGACAGGATTCTGATAGCCATCGAAACGCTAGTAGAACTACAATACAATACAAAACAATACAATGACTCTTTATTGTACACCACAAATAATACAATACAGAAAAACAAGTACATGAAAAAAAAAGAAATAAGGTAAGCAATGGGCGGCCTTATCGCTTCGAAGCGATCTCTTCCAGAACTACCTAAATTTGTTAGTATTTTATTGCTTCAGACGTTACATTGTAGAGATCTATAATTATCAATGAACAATGAACTGTGTATCGTAGAAATGTAGCTAGCTGTATAAGAACACGTGTAATATGGCTGCGACGTAGTAATGTAAAAAGTTGTAGTTCATTCGTAGGTGATTACCTCGACATCTAACTTTTTAAATAAACAAATTTCGCATCGTTTCGTATATTTTCGACGTTATTTTATTATAACAAGTGCCTATCATCAACGCATCTTTACGTTCGGGTAAGGTGGGTTGAAATTAGGGTTACCTATTCTAGTTCAAAAAAATAACACACTATAGGTATCCTTATACATTCTTCTGATCTCGGATTAAGTTTTGAAATCACTATAAGTGTAATCACTATATTTATATTCATTCATTCATATTCAGCGAAGAATAGGAGTATAAAAAATAGCCTACAACCTATTCTCAGATCTACCAAATACAGAGAAAATAAAAAAAGTAATTTAAAAAAACTAAAAACCCGCCTGCGGTGTAAATAAAATAATAAATTAAAAAATCAAAAAACCCGCCTGCAGAAATACTGAAAAGGTGGAAACAAGATAGTTAAAATGTTCAATAACAATAAAACGAATTTAAAACACGTCAACGGCAGTCTTTCAAAATTTAATGCAACGATAAAATGCAGTCGGAGGCATGGGAGTCAGTGGCTGCATGGGATTTAATGTTACTTCATGCATGCCTCCGACTGGATTTTATCGTTGCGTTAAATTTTGAAAGACTGCCATCGACGTGTTTTAAATTTGTTTTATTGCTATTGAACATTTTATCTTGTTTCCACCTTTTCAGTATTTCTGCAGGCGGGTTTTTTGATTTTTTAATTTAATATTTTATTTACACCGCAGGCGGGTTTTTAGTTTTTTTTAATTACTTTTTTATTTCTTGCTTTTTAGTGTAACCTCCTGAGACCCAGATAAATTATTGAGTACTTGAATTAGGGATCCGTTGCTATTTAGTTCAAAACCAATTTCAAAAGTTCAAAATTTTTCAAGACTCACAATTTGGCGCCATAAATCCGCCATTTTGATTTTTTAAGAATTTCATGTATCCAGTGTTACTCGCGTTATCAAGACGAATCCAATGACGTAGCATTTATCAAAATCGGTTCAACCGTTGTGTAGTTACGAGAGGACATAGGAATGGACATACATACATACATACATAAATATATACATACATACATACGGATCAAACACATAACCCTTCTTTCTTCGCAGTCGGGTAATAAAAAATCATTAAAATCGGTCAAGCCGTTTCGGAGGAGTTCGATAACAAACACCGTGTCACGAGATTTTTATATATTAGAGAAGAAGAGAATCATTTATTTACTTGCATAATTCTATCATTTGTACAATTTTCAATATCTTAAATTTATTTAAACAATTTGACATTGTAACTTAATTAAAAGCTTCGCAAGTATAAATAGCCTTGGGAAAATCTCATAGTACTTAAATTTTAAATTTAATGTAATTTCGCGCAGAGGTGCGAGCCCATGAACAAAATACCCTCTGCTTGAGAGATCATACTTCAAACTATTAGGTAGCCACGGCAATTTAAGTAAAAAAGTAACAATTGGGGATGTCTATTTTTTTGCAATGTATAGTAAATCGAAAACCATTTCGAGATAAATGTTTTTTAACTCGTTTGCTGTAGTTATTTAATTTTAATATTACGTAATGAATTTATAATATAACAAATAAGCAATGACCTTCATTTGACATTGGTGTAAATTGCGTGACCGGTTCAAGTCGTACTTTATTCTGTGTGGTTAGGAATTCTTCACAATTTACGCGTGGATTATACTACGGAGTTTGATTTGGACCCGCTGTCTGACATCTAGCACTTTGACAGTGCCAGTAAAGTGACACAGTGTATAGTGTACCACTACGCAAAAAATAATTAAAGGGGTTGCCTTATCGTACGCATTTAGATAGATTTAGAAATTTGGCATTGTGGGAGCCCTCAATTATAATCTGACGTCATCAACTAAAATAGTTTCAATAATTAATTTTGAAAAAAGTAGAGAACTAAATGACAAAATATTGAAATTAGTTTATTATAATTGACTTTTCTATACAAAAAAAAATATAAAAACCGTGGGTATTTTTTTTAGACATCCCCAATTTGCAACCCTAGTCCGAAACGTTAAAATGTCAGAGGATCCCCGGGCCGCCATCAACCTGCCAAACCGCAGCGTCACTGCATCGCAATAACCAATTGTGTGCTATTACAAACGCCACAAAGCTGCGAGCTTTCTGACGTATCTAGATATACGATATTATAGATATGATGATTGACGTGACGTTTTTTTCCAGAGTAGAAAGTTGTATCTGAAACCTGATCGATGTTACGTGGATTTGCAACCGACATAGGCAAGAGTTTTCTGGGGTGCACTGCTAGATTTTTTACACGCATGTTACCTGAGACTACGTCTGTTACAGAATTGGAAAAATCCAATTATTTGAAATGTTTTTTGTCTTTCATATTTTTGCTCGTAGCCCCCGTTATAGGAATAGAAGCTGACTGTACTGTATGTAACTGAGGATGAAAATAAAGTACTAGTGTCAAAAGTATTAAGGTTAAGAACTTGAAATCATTGAACTTATTATGTGTCTGAAGGGGCTATAAAATAAACCAGGTGCAATTTATGCACATAAAAATAAATATTAGGTATTTATTTTATGTCCACAGAAAATCGCGAAAAAAAATTCCATGTCTCATTAGCGCACAAAAAAATTCGCAATTAAAATGAATATGTATTAATTAGTTTAGAAATTAAACCTTTATTTATAAGTAGGTATGTGCTTTTAGTATTTTTACATCTTCTATGTTATACCGACTCACTCTTAACTGTGTTTTTTGTTGCTTCGACTGTAATGTGACAAAGTTTTTGTGCAAACATACCGGTGACAATGGAAACGGGGCTTTTGTGTTTTTTACATTGATTGATGATTTAATTTCCTATTGAGTACACTTTTTCCTTGCACTGTGGGTAAAACAATTAAGTTTTAATCGAACTTTTTCGTTTTCTAAGAGTAATTGCTGTTACTGAAAAATAATCAGTAAAAAGTAGGAACAGTTAGGTATGCATTTAAAGTGGTTTTGTTAATTATCCTCCTTTTTAGCGAAATGGAAACATTTAAACCAGCCAAAATCATTCATAACGAGAGATAAGTACTTTGCAGTAATTTCTTTCATACTGTTAAATATTTTGGTAATTATGTACGTAGTGAAATCTAAAATATCAACATATTTAACTACAAGTTTTTACCAAAGCGTTATTATTATATGTATGTACCCCATGTACCCCTATTCAACCAAGAACCTTCATGACAGTTCCCTCCAGAAAAAGCTAGGGGTTTATAGATGCAGTATGCGGATGTGACAGCAGCGATTTAAATATGGCGGCGGCGTCATCCCGCCGGTGACGCGGTGGCCATTTATCACCCTCTAAGCCTCCGTCGATATTATGATCAGTGCCATTCGCTAGCTCTATTGCGTGTCACGGTAGCGATAGCATGGATAGAAATCGTAAAACGCTATTTATTTATCCTAATAAGCACAAAAGAAAAGTAGCCTTTACACAAAAAAGGTCATAACGTTTTCCACCCCCAACGGTAAACGGATAAAAAAGTTACGTGGTTGACTGGCTGAATTACTGGCTGATAGACAACGCACAGCCTAAACCACTGAAGACAGCGACGTAAAATTTGACAACACATGTTTCTTGAGAATCACAGAGGTGCAGTAAAAACGTTTTTTTTTTTAATTCCCACGATGTAGAGGGCTAGTAAATTTTTATTCTTGTCATATTTATTGTAAAGTACACGGGGTATGGCCAGATGTGGTTAGAGAACCTGACTATGAAGCTTGAGGTCCCGGGTTCGATTCCCGTGTCGGGGCAGATATTTGTATGAAAAATACGAATGTTTATTCTCGGGTCTTGGGTGTTTAATATGTATTTAAGTATGTATCTATCTATATAAGTATGTTTATCCGTTGCCTGGTACCCATAACACAAGCTTGCCTAGCTTACTTTGGGACTAGGTCCATTGGTGTGAATTGTTCCATGATATTTTTTTTTTATATATCTTACGGGATATGATCATCACCGACGTAACACAAATCATCGATAGTAAAATACTGATATTAATTAGTTACAAACTGTCATTTTAAACCACATAAAATCTTATCTTCATAACCATTCGTCTTCCTATTGGCTCGACACGTAATCAGGCTGTCGGTTCGCCCGCCCATCAGTTCACTTTGTATTCTTTCAGTCGCCACTCGCCACCTGGTCTAGAGGCTTTTTAAAATTTACCTTTGCCTTTATAAGTTATTGAACATTCAGTATTTGAAATTGTGGGCAGTAACTTAAATTGATTGAAAATATGTATTTGAAAATAAATAAAAATTTCCTGGTACCTTAGAAATAAGATTAAAAAATTGTTGTTTTCGTTCATAATTTCTAAATAACTAACCAAGTTTTTATTAGTTACTTACCTATATTTCATTTAGTTTCAACCAATTCGTTTTAACTATAGTGATTGTTTTTGTTAATTGTAGCATTTTTATAAATAATTTTTTAAACTAAGTTGGTACATATCTCAACTGTAATCTCGTTTCTTTGATCTTAGCCGGAGAGCCTGATGTCTTAGTTCAGCTTACTGAATTTACTTTGTGCGGGTTTTCGGGGGCGAACAATCGATCTAGGTCTTATCTCTATGAAAACGTGCGATTTAATACGAGCGAGACTCGGTTATTTGAAATTCACTATGACAAGAACACGCTTTTTACTAAAAAAAACACTTAGCCTAGTCAGCGTCCACAGCAGATAGACATTCAACTAACACCTAGTTAGCATTTGTCAATCATATTACGACGTACTCTAGACACTGGCCACTGAGACCGTGTCGCTGTTTCGTAAATTTGAATTAATGGCTTCTAGAATTCGAATTAAGAAATGAACAGCGAACGGTCTGGGCAGCCATTCTAGGATAGGCTGTGCTAGTGAAATGTTGTTTGTATAATTGAATGTGAATAAAACCAAGTCTTGAAATGCAAGTTTTCATTTAAATAGTTAAAGTTGGGCAGTTATTTTCAGCTACGCCACAAGTTATTTATTTTTCAGCTACACCCCACTACACTAACAAACAAGGGTATAAATCTATAAGGTATAAAAATGAGTAGCTACTTAAACGTTGACGATCGAAATCTTTTGATTCCTTATACAAACGCATCTCACCAGAAATAGCTATCTAGCGCCATCGCATCCCCAGGCACTCAACAAGGCGACAATGTAACAAAGAGCGGTATCGAGTGTCGAAGAAGAATGGAACAAAGAATGAGACCGGAAAGAGAGAGAGGTACTCCAAGTTGATAGCGGACGATGGGCCCAATCGCGTATCAGCCGATCAATTGACGGAGTCACGGATCTCCACTTGTTCATGATAGATACCAATTTTAGCTTTATATTCAATTTGTTCCATATTTTTAACATAGGGCTGCTTGCACGGACTAGGGTTAATAATCAAATCGTTAACCCTGGGTTATGGATGACAGTTCCATAAATTTCGACACTACTTAACCCTGGGTTAACTCTTCACTCTTAGTTTTACTACTTACTCATCGTTGTCGTCGTCATCTCGTTACTGGGAGTTGTAGTTAACTCTATCCCGTGCAAGTCCACCTAAGTGTTGATTTTTGATGAATATTACAAGTGCAAATTTAAAGTTTTATATCTGATTTTTTCTTTGGTTTCTTACTTTATTATCTCGATCGATATGGGTAGAAAGCTACAAGCGCCTAGCATTTTCATTAGAGCAATGCTTAAGTTAAGGGCGAACTTAATAATATTTCCTAACAGAACACTTACTTGTCTCATACTAGTACATACATTATGTTGTAGAACAGACAAAATATAACTTGCAAACCAATTGAAACTATTATAAATTGAATTTAAATACTCAGAAAAAGCATTTTAAGGAAAGAAATATGAAATGAAATAATCAGAAATCATTTCCAGCCTCATAATTTTCGTACAAAACATCGTTCAACACTCATAGAACTAAGCAGTACTCAATTATGCACCGTCCCCTTGCCACTTGAAAAAACCCAATCAGCATAACTCGTCACTTTCCTATCGATCCCCAATTTGCGAGCACTTATCAAATCGGTTTATGCATAGAAATAAAGCGAGAGACCAAACGTAATTCGCGGTTATTACACACCAAAGCGAACCTTACGGGGGTGGAGAGATGAAATGTATTTTTGTTTTGGTCTTCTGTTTATTTTTGTGCGCGCACAAAGTCGAATGGTTTACTTAGAGTTTAAAATATTCATAGCTTGTACTGGATCGTATTTAAATATTTACATAAGTGTCACGCAGTGCTGGTGACGTTTGCCGATAAAATGAGTGAGAGGGGCTGACAAACGGACAAGAATGTTGAGGCTGCATTAAAGTAAAATTATATTCAGCTAAGCGGACTTGTATTTTGCTTTTATTAATTTAAGTGGTTGAGACGACAATAATAAATAAAAGACGTGGTAAGCCTATTTGACCGGGTATGTATTACAAATACCGAAGTACGAAAGACCGAATGTATTAAAACATCGAATGGGTCAAAAGACCGACACGATTTTTTTCTGAAACCGTAAACTTCTCAGAATTTATTAAAACGGCATCATACAGAACCCATTAGGTTATGGTCTCTCAAGCACAGGATCGTGCGTTCAAATCCCAGGCAACCTTTTAAGTTTTTCAGAATTCATGTGGGAAATTACATTTGAAATTTGCCACGAGCTTTACGGTGAAGAATTAACATCGTGAAGAAACTTGCGCACACTTGCATGCAATTTAATGGTGTGTGTGAATTTGCCAATCCGCACTGGATCCATGTGGGAACTACAACCCAAGCACTCTCATTCTGAGAGGATGCCTGAGCCCTGCAATGGGACGTATATATACGTTCGAACGTAATTTTTTACGAGTAAATACGTGTACAAAATATTGCTAGAAATATAGAATACTATAATACAAACTATAAAACGGAAGGTTAATTAGGTAAGTATAGTGGGAGCGTGTAAAAATACATACAGTCAAAAAGCATATTTGTTTGAAATCCATAATGATTCATTTGATAAAATGCAATTTACGCTGAAACTTTTAAGAAGACGAACTGTTTCTTTCGATCCTGTAATCTACAGATTGATTTAGGTTAGGTTAAGTTTATTTTATAACAATCCTGTAAAGTTGACGACTTCAGTGAAAACTGAATTTCTTATACCCACCAAGTACTTAAACCTTTATGTATTTATTTGGGTAATAAATACACAGCGTAAGAAACAAGTATCCCCTGTTGACATAAAATTAGCGACTTGGAGTCAGCAAACTTAAGACTAATTTAAATGGGCCAAAAGCTGGCTAGGCATCCCACACGCCGATGTAGACTTGACTAAAAAATATTGGCTATAAACCCTTAACTTTTGCCATGTCCACAGAAGAGACACGAACAAACAAATGTGTATGACCCTTTTCGACCAATAAAATTATGTTTTTTAGATTTATATATTTTGATACTACCCAAGTAGAGTGTGTTACTGCTTAAGTATTTGGCATCCGGGAAAATGTGGCTAATTTACCTTAACTCCAAAACCACGTCATGAAATGTTGCTTATTACTTACGTAAACTAAGGATCTTTGTCACCCCTGTTCGAAATATCTATACCAAGACGTTAACTCACAGTAGCAAGGGCGATACTATGGGCGTATTCCCAAGCGGCCTCTCAATATAACATTTAAATAATAATCCTGTGTTTCAAAACTGCCCAACACATTATATTATAATAGAATAAGTATCTATTTAAAGGCCACTACTAACTAGTGTTTAAATTTTGCAGTACCTACCTACCATTTATTCTGACATTGTTTTGATTACCCTACGTGGCAGGTAACTAAGATTTATATAAATCAACTCTAGAAAGCGCAAGCGTTTACAAATGATTTCTAGCGACTTCCCTTTATTTACTTTATTTTCACATGATTTTATAAAGTGCGAATATCTTACCAAAATGCTTACCTATATGTATTGTGTCTGAAAAATTTTTTTCCTAAGTATCAATACTACTTAATACTAAGGCTGGATTTTACCAAACTTTTATTCCGAGAATAGTCCTTACTCTCAGATAGTAATGTCAAATCACTATGGCAGTTTGACATTAGACATTACTATCTGAGAGTATAAGCGTTATTCTCGGAATAAAAGTTTGGTGAAATCCAGCCTAAATATTTTTGAAGAAGGAAGTATTTTTTTTCAATGCAAGTCAATAATTAAAGAAAAATCCTTACGACAGCGAATGAATTGCTCCATTTTTAAGAAGGAAGACTTACAAGCAGTACTCATTAATGGGGTGTTGTAGGAGACAATTATTAACACGCCAACATACTTAGATTTACGTAAAACAGTATGGTTAGTATAAATTTTACTTCACCAAATACTTCTCGATTGCGTTTACGTTAAAATTTCAATTACTATGGAAAATTTCCAATTTATACTAAGCATACTGACTTGTAATTGACCCTTATCGCACCTGATGAAAAGTGCAGATGACGTCATGTAAAAAAACATGACATGAGTATTTAGAGACTTAGCAAAAATAAACACGTAAGGCGTACCCGGAACGCACTGATACTTCCACTAAGCGCCGTGTATTCGTGCCATAAAAAATAATGGATCTGCGAATCGTCGAGATATGTACGGAAATATGGAGTGAGGTGAGCGCTCGAAAAATCGTAATGGCATCGCCGAAATGGGGATTAGAACACGATCGAATCGAAGTGCCTCCGGAATATTGCCTCCGTGTAAACAGCATTTGTTTTACACGATTGCGCACGCAAAACATTGTTTTGGGCGTCACTTTCTTTGTTGTTAAGAGTTTATGACGGAAGCTTTGACACTGAATAACGCCTTTTAAGCCCTGAGATTAGTCAAGCGTTTGAGTGAGAAGCGAGATATAAAAAAAACATATTTGGAATTACAAGGTTATCAATGACTGGCAGCATACCTGACATCTCTAGTAGATTGTTGCAATAAATAATAATATTAATAACCTGCTCGCCTCGGCTTCGCACAGGTCCAGTTGTGAAGAAAATTTGCCGTTTCAATTCACTTTTCATGTGGCGATTTCTAATCCGTAGGTATCTTTATTAATCTGTACAATTTTTGAAACATTTTCTTTTATTTTTTACAAACGCAACAAATAAATAGTCAAGCTTTATGATGGTTGGACAGGGTTGAGTTTTCATTGGAAAAAAAAATAGTTGATCAAATTAAACAAGCGTTCGCGAGTGATCCGCTTGCATGCATTCAGCAATTGATATTTATTTATAAAGATTAGGCCGAGGTATCATTTAGGGTTTAAATAAAGTTTTAATTATATAAAATGGGCAAAACGAATTCAAAATTTCGTGAATACACACTTCATCCAAAGCCTAATTCAGATGACATTTTAACGACCCCCCTTTCCCGCAGCAACCGTCATAAATCCACCGAAAGCCAAGAATTAAAACTTATTTACTAATTAACTCTGTGACCCTGCGAACGTTCAGTAAATAACATAAACCGTACTAACCTAATTTCAGGTAATCGTGTTTGCCCGACGCTGGTAAACATATGCCGGTGTAATGGGCGCTTTACCCGCCAGCTTCGTACGTGTGGCCTGCTTTATGATACATTTTTAGATTAATGTTGTGTTTTAAAGTTTATTATTTGAAATTATTATTGACCATATGGTCTGTCATTCATTGATTCCATCGACTTCCTCCACTGCACTAATATCGCTAAACTATTCTTTGGATAATTTTTTTTTTTAATACATACCTGTTTTGCTGACTGCAATGTTGTTATCTATCGTTTGCTCGAATTTCTTATGCCATAATATATCGTTTTCCATAATTTTCATTTTTCATAAAGTAGGTAATTTATTTGTAAAACAATATAGTGTAGTATTTTCTTCAGAATTATTAATAAACTAACCTGAACCTACTGCAGTGAAAGAGATGAAAATTTTAAAAATCATGAAAATAGCACGATTCTTTATATTTTATGGCAAACGCAAGCGAATGTAATTGTGAGTATTGTGACAAAATAAATTATTCTACTTGCATTGTCATCCTATCTACATAATATGTGCCGCATTTGAAGCTAACCAAATCACTCCAAATGGGTAAAATTTGACTTGCAAGAATTTAAAGGAACTACGAAAATTGCCAGTTAACTGGCAAAAAAATAAAAAAAATAAAGGGTTGTAAAAATTGTGATGCAATACAGTGCTAGTGTCATTATCGCTTGATCAGACGATTTGCACCTAATTTAATGAACTAAGACATGGTAGCTGTTCGAAAGAAACAAAATTATATTTAAATACAACTAACTTCCTGAACAGACAAAAAATTCCAAACTGCAATGGACTCATTCAAATAAACCAGCGCAAATTCGTCTCCCAATACCCTGCCAAAACGTACACAACCTTCGAAAATATATTTCAGTTTAAGATAGAACTGGATAAAAGAAATGCTGGGCTGTGTAAGATGGGATCCGTTGAGGAAGCGAGCAGCGGTCGGGGGTCAGCCGGGCTACGATACATTCAACCGACGCCGGCTTTACTGCAACACAAATAATAACACACATTTATTTTCCTTTGTTACGTATTAAAATAAAAGACTGGTTCTGGCGGGGGATTTGGTCGATTTTGTAATTTTACGGTTAACGCTAGCTCCCCTTGGCCAGACTGAGGCCCCGCGATTTTAAATCATCTGTTTTATGGTCGCGATTGATAGGTAGATTAATCAAGTGTCAAACAATACTAAAATTAGTATTACTTACATTTCTTGTGTCGTGTTCTCTGTAGCTGTTTCACCGCAACACGCTAAACATTATTTTTTCTCCGGAATCAAAGTACTTCTCTATTAAACGTTGGTATTTTCCCTTGAGAAGTGATTCGTCTATAAAATTCCCGATGACCACAATCACGCCTGATAGAAAGCGAAGATGAGGCCTACGATGGAGCCCGCTTGCCTAGTAAATAACTATTTTTAACTCTTTTATAAAAAAGGATAACGCGGGCATAGTACTAATCCCATTTTAATAATAGGTAAGTACCTATTTAAGAAATAAGTAGGCTAGAAGATGAAGAAAACCGGAGGTCGTATTGCCTAACGCGCGGGCGCTCACAATCGGTTTCACCGTCTCTCTCTGCCCTCAACCGACACCGTGTGACATAAAAAAGCGTTGAAAATGATTGCGATTAGGTACGGTAAACAATAAAGCCTCTACATGTTTCCATCAATCTAGAAACTGACCGAAAGTTTCCTTAAAAACGTATGAAACAGTTTAGATACGACAATTTAAATTTAAATAAATAAATAATAATAATAAATAAATATCACGGGACATTTCACACCAATTGACCTAGTCCCAAAGTAAGCTAAGCAAAGCTTGTGTTATGGGTACTAAGCAACGGATAAACATACTTATATATAGATACATACTTAAATACATATTAAAGACCCGAGAACAAACATTCGTATTTTTCATACAAATATCTGCCCCGACACTGGAATCGAACCCGGGACCTCAAGCTTCGTAGTCAGGTTCTCTAACCACTAGGCCATCTGGTCGTCTAAAAAGTCTAATCGTCTGGTCGTCTAATTTAAAAGTTAACAGCATTTATTATTACAATAATAACAGAAAACTCTGCACGGGCTTCACTCCAACTACTTTAAGCTTCACCCCAGTGTAAAGGTGGCGAGTGTTCGATGCAATTATTATGCAAAATCATTAATATCCAACCGAGGAAGTGCTCGCGATGAAAATCGCCTCGAACGGCGATCGATACCACCCCACGATATCTTGAAACAAGAGAGGTGTAAATTATAATTGTCTCGTACCTTATTTTACTGATGCAGCGAACTAAGATTAGTTTGAGGGTGCTCGCGTTTAAAATTATGAAGCAGGGTGGGATTTTTACCATTTCCTACGCCTTATATACTTTCACTGTCTCTTCTAAATTTTATAACTTCTATTTTTTGCCACTTTTTGTTATCAACACTTAAAGGAAGGTCGACAAATAAAAGTTGTGTCTATCCTAAAAATAAAGTCAAACGTATCCTAGTACTCCTACAAGAAATAAGGAATGAAGATTTTTTTCTGAAATCCGTATATCAATTACGTTGTAACACATACAACGAAGACTAACTTATACCCAAATGACACAAGGAATATTGATTGATCCTGCCAACATGTAAGGCCTTCGGTGATCTATTCCATATGTATGTAAATGTGAGGCCCAGCTCGCCTGTGTGCGTGAGGTCGTTAATCATAATTTCAGACGTTTGTTCGTGTGTATGTTCATATTATTATGTTTTGGGGATAAGAAATTAGTTAGTGGACATTAAACTTGAACGAGTTGGACGGAATAATCACGATACTTTGTAAATCAGATATAGTGGTTGCATTAATACAAATTATTTCGCATTTAGTGGTGAAAATGACATATTAGTTTAACGATTAATGGGAACCCTTGACTTAAAATTGTAATAAATTAGCAGGACTGTAATATTTTATGGGAACGATCTCTTTAATTAAGTTTTTACCGATATAACTAGATTCGTGAAAGAGTTCACAACATAGCTTTTGCAATTCACGAAGGCGAGTGGGCTTAATTGCACTATTTCACATTATTTGCCAAAAGCTTTGCGACGGTTGAATGTATTTTGATTTGTCTATCTAATACAATATTTCTCTTTTTTTGCCTATCATACCCGCCTTCTTTCTCACGCACACAATACACAAGTAAGTGTATCAATAATTGACTTATTATTAGTAGTTGAAATCGACGAAGCCTGTTTTGAATTCATTATTTTTGGATATTTTGACGAATTACGGCCCATGCCCTCTCATTCTGAAAGGAGGCCTGTGCCCTGCAATGGGACGTATATAGGCTGGGATGATGACATATTTTGACAAAGCGAACTGCGGATATTGTGACTGAGGAAATTTTGACGAAGGGTGCGCTTTGGATGCAAGGTTTGTAATTTTTTTATGTTTTAATAACCGATATATTACTTAGAATTGACATAACAACGTCATTCATCATCATCATTCTGAGAGGAGGCCTGTGCCCTGCAGTGGGACGTATATAGGCTGAGATGATGATGGTGATGATGACATAACAAATGAGAGTAGCTCAGTGAGAGTAGTTTTTGCTCTGCTTTGCAAGACCTGCTTCAGCTGACCAGGTAAAACGTGTTCTTACAAGGGCCAAGACTGCTTGGCCGTCCTAATCAAAACTTGGTAAGACGCATTAAGGGCTCGCACATCGCAGGGACTGACCCGTCATGAAATTTAAATCTAGATCAATAACCGCGCTTATATCATTGTCTTCATTAGAGATAATTGGGTTCGCTCCCTGGGCCGCAACTTTGTTTGCTTGCCGATAACTTGAGACGAATTACTTGGACATTATAAAGGTAGCCCAAGTTGCGCGTGTAGTGGTACCTTTGTGGTAGTGGTGACGCGTGGGCCCCGCAAAATCACTCTGGTAAATTATATGAGTGGACTCTACGTAGATTAGTTTCTATGTATATAGTAAAAAGTTTAATTCTTTCCTGTGTAATTCAGTGTATGGTGTGATAGGGATGTTGGTTGTCCTAAAATCAGATTAGTTTTGTTAACAACAAACCTTAACGGCCTAGAGTATTTTGTGCTTATCGAATTTAGTTATAATCAGGGACTTATTGTAGGTAATACTTGGAACCAATGTGTTTTTGAGAGGCGATCACGTACTACAATGTACGTATCTACAATGTGTACTGATGACGGTGAAGATTCGAGCGGCACAGGAGCAGTCATCGTGACGTTCTTTGGGGAAGGCCTACTTATGTCCAGCAGGGGATGTCTGTCGGATAATGATGATGATTATTATAGCTAAAATGATAAATGACAATGGATGAGCGATTGTGGTACTCAAAATAGTGTTCTGTACTTGAAGATACCTAGATCATTTTGAACACTCCACTTCTACTGCTTACCTTACGTTACCAGGCATTAAAAACACAGTTTTTTCGTTAAATAAATGACTGTATGATGAATACGATTGCTTTTAAATGGCTCTGTACCTAATGGAGGTTTACCCTACGGGACAATATAAAGAAACATCATTTCACACTTCCCTACGCGTATTTTTACGAATAAAACTGAGGCAGGGAGGCGCATTACCCGCCCGCCCTAGGGACGTAATAAAACAAAATATGATGTATACCATTCAGTAGTCAAAATAAAAAGACTTTTTGTATCTTAAAAGTCAATAATTTCTTAGATTATACTTGTTTATAGACTCGTAGCTGCTACGTGTGGCGAAGCGCATTCTACGAACGCTTGTAACAATCTGCGTAATGGTTATATTATTGACAGATACCGACGGCAGGGCAGTCCGTGGCGGAGACGACGAGACGACCTGGAATCGGATCTGAGAGAGTGGCCAAATATGCTTTGGATAGGGAGGTGTGGAGGTCAAGAGGAGAGAGAACTTTGCCCAGCAGTGGGACACAAACATAGGCTAAGTAATAAATAATAGAATAAATTGTTAAGAGGATACCAACCGTACTACACGGCCCCAATGATGACTGGACCAAAGATTAAATTATATTTGTATTAAAAAAATATTATCGTAGATACACTATTTGTGATATTAATATAGGTTATTTATTCATTTAATTTCTTAATCGCTAACTAAAATTAAATAAACATATATACATCTTTTATTTCGTACTAAATACAAACTGAAATATAGATGCACAGAAAAAACCCCAGAAAAAAGACCAATGCTGGGAATCGAACCCAGGTCCTCAGCATTCCGTGCCGCGTGCCATACCCCTACACCACCACTGGTCTAGAGATTAGACACGAATCTTTCCTATACATCATACATTTCAATCTGCTAAATCATCACCTTATGCAGTGACAAACGCACATCTATGTTACACCCTCATCGAGAGATTTTAACACTCCTTCGGAACTAACCGCTCACCTGGACAAGAGATGGCGCTACTGTGCAACTTTAAACAAGTTAGCTATGAAGTATCTTTTTTTGTACTTTTTTTGTAAAAAAATAAGTACAAAAAAAGATACTTCATAGCTAACTTGTTTAAAGTTGCACAGTAGCGCCATCTCTTGTCCAGGTGAGCGGTTAGTTCCGAAGGAGTGTTAAAATCTCTCGATGAGGGTGTAACATAGATGTGCGTTTGTCACTGCATAAGGTGATGATTTAGCAGATTGAAATGTATGATGTATAGGAAAGATTCGTGTCTAATCTCTAGACCAGTGGTGGTGTAGGGGTATGGCACGCGGCACGGAATGCTGAGGACCTGGGTTCGATTCCCAGCATTGGTCTTTTTTCTGGGGTTTTTTCTGTGCATCTATATTTCAGTTTGTATTTAGTACGAAATGTATGATTTCACGGGATGACCGTAAAAGTAATAAAAAAAATGAAGTTGAAAAAAATAAGTACAAAAAAAGATACTTCATAGCTAACTTGTTTAAAGTTGCACAGTAGCGCCATCTCTTGTCCAGGTGAGCGGTTAGTTCCGAAGGAGTGTTAAAATCTCTCGATGAGGGTGTAACATAGATGTGCGTTTGTCACTGCATAAGGTGATGATTTAGCAGATTGAAATGTATGATGTATAGGAAAGATTCGTGTCTAATCTCTAGACCAGTGGTGGTGTAGGGGTATGGCACGCGGCACGGAATGCTGAGGACCTGGGTTCGATTCCCAGCATTGGTCTTTTTTCTGGGGTTTTTTCTGTGCATCTATATTTCAGTTTGTATTTAGTACGAAATGTATGATTTCACGGGATGACCGTAAAAGTAATAAAAAAAATGAAGTTGAAAAAAATAAGTACAAAAAAAGATACTTCATAGCTAACTTGTTTAAAGTTGCACAGTAGCGCCATCTCTTGTCCAGGTGAGCGGTTAGTTCCGAAGGAGTGTTAAAATCTCTCGATGAGGGTGTAACATAGATGTGCGTTTGTCACTGCATAAGGTGATGATTTAGCAGATTGAAATGTATGATGTATAGGAAAGATTCGTGTCTAATCTCTAGACCAGTGGTGGTGTAGGGGTATGGCACGCGGCACGGAATGCTGAGGACCTGGGTTCGATTCCCAGCATTGGTCTTTTTTCTGGGGTTTTTTCTGTGCATCTATATTTCAGTTTGTATTTAGTACGAAATGTATGATTTCACGGGATGACCGTAAAAGTAATAAAAAAAAAAATGAAGTTGAAAAAAATAAGTACAAAAAAAGATACTTCATAGCTAACATATATACATCTGTTTAATTCAATGATGTGTGTGAGGTGCACCATTGAATTTCTTCGCAGATGTATGCAGGTTTCATCAAGATGTTTTCCTTCACCGTAATGCTGATAAAGTTCAAGTGTAAAGGGATGACACTATCTTGATTTAAAAATTTCGATGATAATCCTTTTGCACAGGTGCTCGATCAAATTATCCTAACCTAATCTTCTGCTTCAAATAAATATATAAATATTCCAGATAATTTTTAGGACACCTTATATGACTAACGTCAGTATTTGTTATTATACTAGGGGCGTTCAATAAAAAGTGAGAATGAGTATGTTATAAACAACTTTTACTAAATGTAATTTTATTTTTCGACATAGTCACCTTTTAGCATAATACACTTCGTATATCTTTTATCTAAACTTAAAATTCCATTTTTAAAAAAGGTCTCATCTTGAGTACTTAAAAAATCTTGTACTACAGCGACTACCGCGTCGTCGTCTTCAAATTTCTGGCCTCTCAGGTATTGTTTCAATCTCGGAAATAGGTAGAAATCACTGGGAGCGAGATCTGGTGAATACGGAGGATGCTTAAGGATATCGAACCCAGCATCACGAATTGCAGCCATTGCAACGGCGGACTTGTGTGCCGGGGCATTGTCCTGGTGGAACAGCACAACTTTCGAGAGTTCACCTCGCCGTTTGTCGCGGATCTCATTGCGCAATGTTGCTATTTGTTTGGCGTATAAAGTGCCCGTAATAGTGGCTCCATGTTCGAGATACTCAATCATTAATACCCCTTTACCATCCCAAAAAACAGAGCCCATGACCTTACCGGCAGATGGGCTCACCTTGAATTTCTTCGGAGTTGGAGATGATGGCCTTTTCCATGTCATAGACTGCAGTTTCGTTTCAGGGTCGTAATGATGGAGCCATGTTTCGTCCATTGTTATAAATCGCGCCAAAAAAAGTTCCCGGTCTTGCTGCATCAGGTTCAAAGCTTCTTGACAAATCTCTAGTCTAGTTTGTTTTTGCGTGTCAGTAAGCATTCTTGGTACCCAACGCGCAGATACCTTTTTCATACCCAAGCGTTCATGTAAAATATTATGCACGCTCCCCGTTGAAATCTTTACATTTTCAGCAATAAAACGAACTGTGACACGACGATCCACCAAAACTGAGTTTTCGACTTTTTTCACAATTTCTTCAGTTACTGCTGTAGTAGGGCGTCCGGAGCGGAGGTCGTCCATTGTCGATGTTCTTCCACGTCTAAATTCGGTGCACCAACGTGCGACTGTCGAATACGGAGGAGCATTAGACCCTAAAGTGTCCCGCAAATCCAAATTGACTTGGTCCGTAGAAAAAATGTTCAAATACAAGTATTTGATAACGGCGCGCAGTTCAATTTTCTCCATTTTCGCTAACGTACTCAATAGCATTGCAAAGAAATTACCGTATATTTTTTTAAACAAAAGACAGTTAGTTTTTTTTTCATAGCAATCAGCTAGATAGATTAGCTTTACCGGCCAGTATTTAATTTCGTAATATTAAAAGAGTTTGCATCTCATTCTCACTTTATATTGAACGCCCCTCGTACGTACCTATCCTTAGGTACGCATAGTGTCTCCTATACGTCAAATTCATACGGTATGGATTCAAGTATTACTTTGTGGAGTTCCATATTAAAATAAATTGAATACTTGTTTTGCTGCTCTGCGAAGTTGAGGTTAAGACATGCAAAATAGCTATACGTTTGCGTTGATAATATGCTTTTTCTCAAAAATGGTATGAAATGTTGCCATTACGTCATCAAAAACGTCGTAGAAAGTAACGCATCCGGGCATCCTGGAGACTAGCTGCTAGTGTCCAGGAAGTAATCTCGAACTGTCCAGGAAGTAAGTATGAAATTCCATTACATATCAAGTGTTTAAATTTGGAACCCGTGCTCTACTCTCGAACTGTCCAGGAAGTAAGTATGAAATTCCATTACACATCAAGTCTTCAAATTTGGAACCCGTGCTCTACGTCTGCGAAAAACTTAAACTATTAAAAAAGTTCACACTTAAGAGGATGTGTGCAAATGTGATAGTTCTCTGATTAAATAACTGGAACATTTTTCCCTATTTTTTTTTTTTTTTCTTGTTGTAATTACAATTTTCGTGTTCCAATTGTTTCAAAATTAAGAAAATTCTTATTAAAATTATGACGTTTGTAATTTAAAGTTGGCAGATATCTAAACATCGCCGCCCGGTACCTTTAAAAAAAACAATCATACCAGAGAGTACAGACATAGGTTAGAGCGGAGTTTGTCAAGCGAGTCGTGTCCATTGAAAACAGACGGCATTAAGACTTTGAAAACTATGATTAATACTTGTATTTATGTTGCTGACTTTTTAACTAGTAGTTACTGCTACATAAATTCGAGTATCAATCATAGTTTTCAGTATTATTAGTGGTGAAATATAAAAGATTTTTGAAAATGCCGCCTGTTTTCAATGGACACGACTCGCCTGACAAACTTTAGCGAGTGAGTAGCTAAAATGGCGGGTCGTAGATTTTCTTTATATTTGCAATGTGTACTTTTATTTTATTTTTATCAACTTGTTTCATTATTGAGAAAAGCACTATATACAAGCTTCGTCCAGTAATCGCCATCCTGGCCTCGTATCATTGCTGGCCTCACCTAGCGGTTGGGCCATCAAACTTCTACTCGTGGCTTACTTACTGGTCTCTGCAGTAATGTACTATTTCATACAATTTCTTCTATCAACCGTCGTAGGATCGACAAGCGCTGCTGATGCGTCGAAGAAAAGTGAAAAGTGATTTTTATTTATGGTGGTGTTAGCTCTTAGTTATAGGTTTAGTTGTGTTTGCGTTGGTCAATTTTATTTTTTATGCGGAAGGAGGGCGGGAAAATTGTATGAAAAAGCATATTTCAACGCAAACTTAGCTGTTTCGCTTAACTTAACTTCACTACTTCGCGGAGGAGGAAAATAATACTCCATTTTGTTTTGTCAACTTTATATAAAAGTCATCTAAATCGACCCGTCCGTTTACATGTCCTATATTTACACAACACTATTTTTTACCATTTAATATATCAGAAGCTTAAGGCAGCCTAAGGTTCTCATGGAAAAATCATTGGCAAAGAAATAAAACGGACCCAATCTATCTGCGATAGTGGGGTCTCTGGGGAGGGGGCAGTTAGGCGGGGGGTCTCATCAATCTGCGGCCTTCTTGTACAAGTAGCCCACACGCTCTCCAACGCAGATGTGACCTAACAACGACGCACTATTACTTACTATGTGTCGATAAAATTTACAATCTACAATTTACACACGAATCCTTAGCGTCTAAAATTGGATTGTTCTCGATTAGAGACCGTTCCTCGTTCGTCATTTGTTTTGTCCATAGAATTTGACAGTAAAATTTCTGTTGCCCCATGGTGGCACTGGCATGTAATTTGAATTGAAATATTTTGACCTTTTATACTTCACGAACTATCGTGAAGTATAAAAGGTCAAAATATTTCAATTCAAATTGAACCCAATTGAATTGAATTGAATTGGTACTAACCCGTTACACCAAGGACACATTTTCCAGGCAATTGAGTAGTAGGTATTTACTTCCATTTCATACACTGAAACTCGAAAATCTTTTCTGATCTCACTTAAAAATGAAGACCTCCTTGAGGCTAAGTAAAAAGTTATTAAAAGTCCTTTGTTCATCTTAATTAAACATCGAAAACGCCAATTTATTCTTCTCGCTTAATCGGAATTCATATTGCGCATTTAGTGAATGGACTTGGAATTTCAAAGCAAACAAATTCTTTACCACAAATTAATTAATTAAAAATGAGTAAGTTATCTCGGAGCGACACCTAACGGCCTTTTGTGTAGCCACCTTTTCAGCGTCAAACCTCATTTCAATTAATTTTCGTAGAAATAAGTAAATGATGTGCGCTTTAAAAGCGAGATATCATTAACACCGGGCGGGGCCGCCGGCTCAGTACTGACACTGTTCTTATTTTTGATACAATAAGGCTATGATTTTTTAGTTTATTAAAATAAAAGGGCACGGCCCCTATTTTTGCCGCAAATTTTTAAAAACTTGTTCTGTCAAGCCGTAAATTATATTTTACCACGATTTGACGTTTTGAATCTTCTACTCTACAGGTGATTCTGCGTGATATGACTACTAAATATGAAGTACCTAATTCATCTGTATAATCATGTGCTTTACTTTAAGAAAACCGACCTTTGGGACTAGTTGATTTAATCAGTTTTGAAGGCCCAAATATTTGCAACATTGGTCTTCTAGAGGACGACTAAGCGTTACTAGAAACCTGGCGAAAAATCATAACGAACATACGCGTTACCTACCTATAGTAAACGAACTGTGAACTCAATCATACATCATAGGCGTATGACAATAAAATCAATATTTTGATACCCATCATTTCCATCATATTATGAAGTGACTAAGTAAAATCGTTAGAATTCTAGGTAGATTCGAGCTAAAGTCTCTGCAACTAGAAATTATACCCAGTTAATGGGAGACAATGGATACACATGCATGAGTGCGTTCCTTTTGTCACTGCCTGTAAGTATGTGTAAGTTTACCGCACACATAAATATAGTGGACTTTACATTCCCCTCCATTTTTAATCCACATTACGCTCGTCGTACGTCACACCTTCGTCGCGCGAATAAGAAAACAGTAGAAAAACTCCCCCTCCCCGGACATCCCCACTCCCCCGGGAGAATCATTAGGAAAAAATCGTGTTGATGGATTTAATTACAAAAAATAATTATACCAAAGAAAGTTGCGTGAATAAACTTGGACGGAGCGGGTTCTTCGATTCCCCCCTTAATCGGATTAATTTACTTTTAAAAAGCAGGGGGTGGTTGTTGTAATTAATGGAATGATAACATTACCCACCTTGCGGTTGGTCGCCTTTGGAATTGCGGTAGATGTATAGAAGTTGCACAGGCGTCAAGTTACTTCCAATCCAATATTTTAATTAACAAACACGTGGGTGGAGGCTTTCGTATTATTGGTTTTATTTTTAACGGAACGCTATTCTTCTAAAAGTGTTACTGATAATATCAATAGTTGAAGAATTCATTGTTACGTATTTCAGATGACCTGCGAAGAAATTTAGTGGTGTGTGTGAAGTTCCCAATCCGCACTGGGCCACTGGGCCACGTGGGAAAAATGATACCAGAATAATGACTTTTATCGTATATGTGAAATAAACGAGGCCTAAAATATGAAGACGTACCTAATTTTAATTTGGAACCATAATAAATATTTAGAGGACTCACTTATTGCCTTACTTTAATTATATTATCTTATCTATCACTAATGTATTCTCAATGATATTATTCTATTCTTATTCTTGTATAGGTAAGACTTTGCTAAATTATTAATTGGCTCAAACGTTACTTTGTAAATATCCATATCAATGAACTTTTACCAACCTTTTACCTTGCTAAACCACTACCTACCACACTTTTCTATAAAGTTCTTTACTAAATAATCACAGAAGGTTTTGTTTTTATAACCAGTGACATTCTTCGCTATCATCAAAATATCTGAAGTAAAATATTTTAAAATAATCTTAAGATCACGCTCAGCTGCTAAAAAATATCCCAGATCCTTCATAAAGCGTCGGCACACATCCTCCAGAATATCCACATTGTTTTTAAGCCGAAGTCGTTCAGAAACCCCACTCGAATCCGAACGAGCCGGTATCGGACGCGATGAGACGCGGTTTTTCCACTCGGTTACCGTCCGGTGATCTGTTGTGAACGCATCTCCACTGACGCAAATCATATTGCGTGGAAGGGTTCGGGATTCGGAACGCGCGGAATCGGCCAGTCATCGCCGCTGATTTTTGGGCCCTTATGCCGGAGTCTTCGTGTCACGTCTGTATTTACAGGGGGATTAATTTGTTTGGGACGCGAGTTTGTGGATTATTTTTACTCGCGCCAGTTTGGTGAATTTTCGCTACGCTTGCTGTTGTAAGATTTAATCGGAATTGGATGACTAACTACTGAACTCCTTAATTTTAAAGATTATTAAGAAGATTATTTGTAAGATTATTTCCACTTTGGCATTCGGCAATTCTTGACATACATCGAGAAAGATCGGAAGTGCAATACTTACTTAGGTTAAGGTTTTGTTATTAATTATATTAAATAGGTTTGGATGATTAAATTCTAGGATTTTATGTAAGTACTCTATTAGAAAAAAGGAAACCTTTACGGTTAAAACTGAGACGTCCCGAGTGTCAAAGTGGAAATAAATAATCTTACTATAAGCTTCTGCTATGAGTTTGTTAGTCTCTATCTGTCACTTTGACATTTGTATTCGCACGACACAGGCAAAATTTAAGTTACCATGAACAATATAGTTTTGGTCTAAATTTGATTCGTAAGTTAGATGAATTTGAAATGTACCCGAGAGAAATTTGTATTTGCAAGTACACAGCTGACAAATAAGATCCTATTTGATTCAATGTTTGGTAGTTTATGTTCGTTACCAAACATTAAGAAGACATGTCTATATAAGTGTAGTTTTTATGGATTTGAATATCAGCTGTATCAAAGTTTCGTCTAAACACCCTGTATACCTAAAGATGATTTTGATATTCAACAATTTTCACTTTCATAAAATATAAATAAGTACACAACTAGCATAAAGTCAAATATATATCATCTAATGAAGAATCAACTACTATATTTCTACTGCCTTTGATATTCGATGAAAATAAAGATTCTCCCTATTTCTAAAGATGGCTGATAAAAAAGTAAACAAATGAAAAACGAATGCAATTCAACCCTAAATTGCCCACGTTGAGGGAGGTTACTCGCGAGTTGCTGTCTCATGTGGAGATCATTCTTTACTTTGTCTATCCCTCACACGTCTTGGGAGCGTGACTGTGAAACATATATTTTGTTTAGCTATTTATTTTAAGTACAATTATTTTGCTTTTTAGGGTTCCGTAGTCAACTAGGAACCCTTATAGTTTCGCCATGTCTGTCCGTCTGTCTGTCTGTCTGTCTGTCTGTCCGCGGCTAAGCTCAGAGACTGTTAGTAATAGAAAGCTGTAATTTGGCATCAATATATATATCAGTCACGCCGACAAAGTGATTGAATAAAAAAAAGTAAAAAAAATTTTTTTAGGGTACCTCCCATAGACGTAAAGTGGGGGTGATTTTTTTTTCTCGGCTAACCCTATAGTGTGGGGTATCGTTGGATAGGTCTTTTAAAATCATTGTGGGGTTGCTAACATGATTTTTCTATTTAGTGATCTGTTAGCGAAATATTCAACTTTAAAGTGAAAATTTTCATTAAAATCGGCCGTCCCCCCCCTCTAAAATCTAAACTGTTGGGTGGAAAAATTTGAAAAAATTCAGAAGGGTAGTAAATATATCAAATTTACTAGGAAAATTATAGTGGCTTAGATTGCTTGGAAATTATTTGTAGTTTAAGAGTAAATAGTAGCCTAAGGTATAAAACATACCTACACTTGGATGATTCCGTACACATACGAAATCCTTAGAAAAATATTACTTGATTTTTTCGTAATGGTTACGGAACCCTACCTTGGGCGTGTCCGACACGCTCTTGGCCGGTTTTTTTTTATACTCCATAATTTTTGTCGGAATACATCTGAGTACACTGAATGAAGAGCGAAACTGATACCTGGTTGATAGCCAAATGGAGGTTATATTTTGAGTAACTTTTTCCTACTTTTCTTTTGTTTAGTCCAACTGAAGTTATTTAATATTTACCCCCTGTTTCACCATCCCACAGCCCCTTAATCTAAGTAATTTTAGATTGACAAAACGAAAAATGTACTAAAAGTTAAGAAAAAGTATGCCATCAAAAGTATATCATACTCCAATTTGCCATTAACCAGCTTGGACCTCTGAGTTTTTCGGATTTTATGTGCTAAATTTAAATTACATTTGAAATTTACCATGAGCTTTACGGTGAAGGAATACATCGTGAGGAAACCTGCATACACCAGCGAAAAAACTCAATGTTGTGTGTCACTAACCATTTCTACCATTTAATCCGTTTCACAGTAGTTTGCTAACTACTTATATAAAATGACGTAACATTAAACCATAATAAGTAATGAGTTACCCGGTTTCTTGTAACAATAATATTTAAGATTTCATTACCAATGCTTAACTTTAAAATTTGAGTCAGTAAAGTAAGGGAGTGATTTAAGAATTGACTTTTATCCTGAACACGAAAATGAGTCATACACAAAGTAAGAAACAAAAGTTATCCCTCCTGTGGACATAAAATTAGGGACTCTGAGTCAGCAAACTTAAGATATATTTCACAAAACTTCTTTGATTTTTATTGTCTTGGTTATTTCATTTTTCGTTTTAGTCCGCGCAGGGTTGTATACTTGGCAAGTGAGATATACTAATTATGTTCAAGAAATTTTGTTATTATTATTTGCTTTTACAATTTACAAATTATTTATTTACGCATGTACCTAGTCTTATGTATGTAGCTATTAGTGTGCAGTTTATTTATTTATTTATCTATCTAAACAGCGATCCGGGTGTCACCAACGGTACTGGCTGAAAATCAGCGCTGGGGTGCTTTAAACGCCTCAGCATTATGCTGAGCCAGTGTCCGATTTGCAACCGCAATGACACATTCTATCTTTAGCTTTAGTATTGCCTTTTTGTTTTGTATAATATTGTGTCTTGTGATGTTGTAAATAAATGTATTTTCTTTCTTTCTTTCTTTCTTTAAATGGGCAGGTTGGGCAGGCATCCCACACGGCGATGTAGACTTGACTAAAAAATATTGGCTAACCTTTAACTTTTGCCATATCTACAGAAAAGTAGCGAACAAAAATATGTGTATGACCCAAATGCTTACTAGCTACGTGAGCTAATCGAGGAGTTCGTTCAGAAAAAAGATGTCATTGAAACGATTTTAAAAATACCCGAGACCCGTTGAAAATGCCTTTAAAATTATAAAACTTTGTGTATTACTACAAAATTGTCGCTCTGCTGTACTAACAAAACTAAATATAGAGCTCGAAATTGGCGCGGAGAATTCTTCATTCGTTAAAATCTTTTAACAAAAATAACAGGAGTGAATGAAGTGATTCAGAACTCGTATCGTGCCTGATTATATATCAGAAAATTAATCTATTTCATAAAATCATCAACGATTACCAACCTGCAGGCTTATTCTCTAACTTTTCTGACACTTGCCTTCGCAATCACTATCTCTTTCTGTCAAACGGTATAAAAGGATGACAGAAAGAGACGGTGAAAGCGAAGGCAAGCGCCAAAAGCGTTAGACAATACGGCCTCTGAACTGTTCACAAAAAGAATGACACGGTTCCTTTGTGAATTGAATATGAATTTTTAAGTTATTTTATTTTATTTTTAGTTATTTACTTGGAATGTATTTAACGACCGCTTTAGCCTAGTTGGTAGTGACCCTGCCTACGAAGCAAGAGGTCCTGGGTTCGAATCCCGGTAAGGGCATTTATTTGTGTGATGAGCACGAATATTTGTTCCTGAGTTATGGATGTTTTCTATGTATTTATGTATTTATTTATCTATATAAGTATGTTTATCATCGTCTAGTACCCATAGCTTTGCTTAGTTTGGGACTAGGTCGATTTGTGTAAGATTGTCCCCTAATATTTATTTATTTATTTAGATTAGTTTAGTTTATTTTATTCTTATCCAAATAAATTTGTTTTTAATTTTTTTAGTAAAGTTAAAATATATATTACTAGAGTTGACATTTGAGTTATTTTTGTCGTACATATTTTTCACATAAAAAACTTCATTTTTATGGTTCCGGAGCAAAAATGGTAAAAACAGAACCCTTTTAGTTTCGCCATGTCTGTGTGTTCGTCTGTCTGTCCGTTTGTCCATCCGCGGCTTAGCTTGGAGACTATTAGGGCTGAAGGCCGTAATTTTGCTTGGACATTTGTAACAATATCTGGACAAGTGAAAAAATAAAATGTAGAAAAAAAAATGGTTAAGTATATTTCACACACCATTGAAAAAAAGGGTATGTAGGTTTAGACGGCCGGATAGCCTAGTTGTTAGAGAATCTGACTACGAAGCTTGAGGTCCCGGGTTCAATTGCCGGTCGGGGCAGATATTTGTGTGAGAAATACGAATGTTTGTGCTCGAGTCTTGGATTATTAATATGTATTTCAGTATGTATTTATCTATATAAGTATGTTTATCCATTGTCTAGTACCCATAGTACAAGCTTTGCTTAGTTTGGGCCTAGGTCAATTGGTGTGAATTGTCCCGTGATATTTATTTTTTTATTTTATTTGTTAGGTACTCCCATAGGCGTAAAGTTGGGGTGATTATTTTTTATCGTCTAAACTTATGCATTATGCATTTCAACGGTTGTCAATAATGTTTTTCTTTTTTTTTTCCTTATTTTGTACAATAAAGAGTTTACATACATACATACGTACTTATAGTGTGGGGACTTTTTAAAATCATTTCAAGGTTGTGAAGACCGTTTTTCGATATAGTGATTCGTTTGCGAAATATTCCACTTTAAAGTACAACTTTTTGATAAAATCGCGCGTCCCCCCTCTCTAAAAGCTAAATTGTTAGTATAAAAATTTTGAAAAAATCAGGATTGGAGGAAATATATTATGTCAAATCAACAAGGAAAACTGTAATGTAACGGCTAACTTTGCTTGATAATTATTAGTAGTTCAAGAGTAAATAGCAGCCTGGCATGTAAAATATTGCTTATTTAATACGGACAGTATAATTAATAGTAAAATTAGTAAGATATGCAAGGATTTTTTTGTCACGGCTTCGGAACCCTATCCTGGTCGTATCCGACACGCTCTTGGCCGGTTTTTATAATTCCTTGTCATCGCAATGAAAAACAGAGTGTTTAACCCGGGAAAACGCCTATAACACACTCGTATTATAGGCACCCTCGCAATGCTCGGGTGCCAAGATATGTATCTCGTGCTGTTCCTCCCTCGTTGTACAATCTACTATTTTTACGTACACGTAATGACGTAAGTAACATATGTGGCGCGAAACACTACTGGTCTTATTACGCGTGGAAATTCCAACACGTTTTAATTATAATAATAATGTAGAGACGATAATGGATGGAAGATAAAATTGTTCCATTAGACATATTTTCTACGAGATTTAGATAGCGTAACTTACCTTTAATATCGACACAATCTCGCGGTACCGTATAAAATCTTATCTTGTAATATTATAAATAATATCCGAGCGAATTTCTAAGACGGGGAAACCCACGGGTTAATGCTAAAAAACGTTTTTTTCCTTACAATGGTAGACCCCGGTGTCCTTGACCTTGATGTATGACATGAACTAGCTATATAGGTAGTGCACGGTGTCGAATTCACCTTAACCTAGACGTAGGTCTTCTCATGAAACTAAAAGAACTGATTTGACTGATTAAACTTAACAACCGTTGGTGTGCAAGGTGGCATTCGTCATGGAACATAAAAATAACGCGTAGTAAGAAATACTACTCCCATGTGGTTACGTAATGTACCTGCAATGCAAATGTAAACTCTAGTATAAATTGAAACGTAAGAAGCAATAGCCAATCCAATCGGCTACCACGCGTTTAGTAATAATGTTTTTCTCGTAATAGTACTTCATTTTTATTTATTATTGTTTGTAAAATAATAGTGAAGGATCTTGGAACAGTAATGGTAAGTACCCTCTGTTATTTTTTTTTGCAAATTGATAATATTTACCAACCACAATTTTCACGGCACTTTGTTTTTCAATCATAGAAAAAAATCTTAGAAACTAGTTAGGTATAGTCGAGGTAAGAAAAGGTTCGTCACTTTTCGACCTTAACTCGTTGACATAGAGTCGAAAAGTGACGCAGATTTCCATAGTAGGTAAGTAGGTACCAAAAAATACACCAACAAGTACCTACCTAGTACCTACTTATCGCTGAAATCAGCAAAGTCTAGTGACTATCAAAATGCATGTCGTCACTTTCAAAAGTGGTGGAATTAGTTTCTATGACGTCTCATAGATTGATGGCGTCAATTGATGTGAGATTTGGTCGATTTCTTATTTTTGACGCTAAGTAGAGGATATCCTGATTCATTTGATACATATTTTTCAATAATACAGCGATTCCTTTTTAATCCGAAAATCCACTCTGAATTACAATTAATTTATGTGACGAAATAGTGAAAATTAATATTAAAAAATCTTTGTAATCGTATACTTACATTACTTACCTAGTACCTAATCTATGTGACATGTGAGTTATCCCCCTCCACCGATAGAGCTAAGAGCGATTTCGCACTACGACCGATTCTAATCCGATTCGAATCCGTGAAAATACCGATATCCGATATCCTCATCCGACTTTACCGTATAAACAACCGCTTTAGCCTAGTTGGTAGTGACCCTGCCTACGAAGCAAGAGGTCCTGGGTTCAAATCCCGGTAAGGGCATTTATTTGTGTGATGAGCACGAATATTTGTTCCTGAGTTATGGATGTTTTCTATGTATTTAAGTATTTATTTATCTATATAAGTATGTTTATCGTCGTCTAGTACCCATAGTACAAGCATTGCTTAGTTTGGGACTGGGTCGATTTGTGTAAGATTGTCCCCTAATATTTGTTTGTTTTGTTTTAAATGGTTTCACAACTATTCCGATCCGTCTTTTCACGGATTCGGATCGTTGTAGTGCGAAACCGCTCTCACAATAACATCACTCTTTGTTGGTATCTGGTCAGTCACGCGAAAACGAAAACAAAATATTGCCTCTAATTAACGATTTGGACACTATTAAGTAATCTGCGATTTGGGCCCCGTACGACTACCTATTACAAAAGCCGTAGTTTCATTCTTTTGCACCATTGACTAGCACCAGCACGGTACTGCGATGTATCGTAATCGCCAAACAGATCGGTCCCGTGCCATTCGCATCCAAAGCGATCCCCCAACCTTAACCAGGTCGTCGCTCCATCTTGTTGGAGGCCAGCCTACACTGCGTCTGCGTTTTCGTTTCTTGAAAATGAAACTACGGCACAAAAAGCGTGAGTTTGATAACCTTTCGGCACAAATTTTCCACTTCGCGTAGTTCCTGTTGAATAAAGCTCTAAACGCACAGACAACGGAGGCGTGGCGGTGCGATGGCGGTGACGGTTGTAATATTCTAACTTTTATGATCGAGTACGCGGTAAGGTACCGCACAACCGTTCATACAAGTTAGAATATTACAACCGTCACCGCCACCGCACCGCCACGCCTCACCTGTCTGTGCGTTTGGAGCTTAAAACTATATTTTAGCTGCCATTCTTTAAATAGGAACGTGAAATTGTTTTGCTAACAAGGAAGGAATTAATTTACCTACCTATAATAAAGGAGAAATGTTAAGTATGAACTTTTAAATGTACCTACCTTAAAGTGATAATTTTTAATTAAGTAAGTATTCTAATAAAGTTTAGACTGGGATTTTTTTAAATATTACAAATATTTTTTTTAAATATTACAAATATAATATTATATATTCTTACAAAATGTTACTGGAAAAAACCACCTTGAACACAAAGTACGACCCTTTGCCATGTGTGTAATAAAAACACAAAAGAAAATATCTCTATTAAACTAGACTAGAAAATAATCTGCGCTGGAGTTCTTCAATTTGAGACTGCTGTTTCCTTAAAAAGCACTTTGCAATGGCTTATAGCCGTAGCCGCCCTGCGACGGCAATGAAAACTTTGATGGGATCAACAGTTTTATAGAGATGTGTACATAAATAGGTATCAAATGCGTTTACATATACGTATATCAACATTATGTGACTTTAGAAACCGACCAAGTGTGTTGGACCACATTTACTTAGTTGACTTTTTAAAGTTTAATTTTTGCAAACGAACCCCTAATTCGAAAATGATTCATTTATTGGTATGATTTTGAACGAACTGATCATTTTAACCCCGTATGGCCCAGCGTACTGAATTTAGTAGGTATAATGTACATGCGTCCAAGCAAATATCACCTTTTCTTGATTGAAAATAAGTTTCAAATTATTATTGTCAGAATTTGACGCGGACTTTACGAGAATAAAATAATATTTTCATGATTTTATTAAAACAATTTGACGTTGTACCTAACTATTTCTCGTATACACGGTCGCGTGCTTTAATTTGGGACCCATTTCGAAAAAATATCATTTGATTTCCTATGCAATATGACGGGGCTGTCGACCTTAAGTGTGTCCCAAATTAAAGTTCGTGTCTGTACCTATTATACATATATGCTAAATAACAGATTATCAGTACTAACACACTTATATGGATATGGATTAGTTAGAATCCGCAGCGCAGACATAAGCACATGGCGAAACTAAATAGCAGTTCCCTCTTATTATGAAACTTTAAAACGCAGATTTTGTTTTTAAATTAACTAAAATAAGGCGATAGTTGTGACATCAACTAACAACTTTCTCATAATAAACTCCGTTTCGCGTCTGATTAATCATTATCTGGTACCGTGAATGAGAATTTATTGATATAATCTGAAAATGTCCTTTAACTTACCAAAATTTTATTCATTTAAGTAACGCTTTTTGTTCACATTAAACGAATTAACATCAAACATCACACTCACACAGGCTAGTTCCACACGCATCTACCTACCTACACTCATTTAAAGGAACTCACACAAAAGAAAAACTCCGTTTCCCATTCGCAGACTGTTGCCGGGCGCGATATTATGTATCTCGAAGTTCCGAAGCACACGCTCTGAAATATTTATTCCTGAAACGTAAAGATCGGGTGGGGGTGGGGGGTTTATCCCGCGGTTTCCGCCGTGTTTTACTTTGAGAATGGGAAGTCGCCGGCGACGGGTCGATAGCGGCAAAGATAAATTAACCGAATGAATGCTGCGGCGCAGAGCGTAGGATGGTTCCATAGTCGGTTGCATGCATTTTATACGCATAATTCATCATTTCGCATAACTTTTTTTTCTCAGAAACCATTTACTACTCGGAATTGTTATAAAATAAACCTAGCCTATAGGATAACTAAGTATTTCAAAATTCCTGAATAATTTACATATGGTTTCTGAGAAAAAAGAGTTAGGTAAGTATGCGAAATGATGAGCTATGCCAAATAATGAATTATGCGTAAAATTTAATGCCACCAGAATGAATCGCGCGTAGGATTTTAGTGAGGGAAAGATGTAGGTACGCTGGATTGAAGAGGATGCCAAAAAAACGGTATTTGTAGTAAAAAGTAACAATGAATAGTAATTCGTCGCGTAAATTTAATTATATGTATTCAGCCTAGGTATACCGGTTTTGCTACTTACAATTTTGCAATGATACAAGTCCAATTAAGTAAATAAATTTTATAAAGACATGTCGGAGGCGGTTAATACACGACCCCTTGTTTGGCATTAATGCATGTCATGCGAAACGCCGTGTACCTAATGCAGGTCGTGCATATTATTATTGTTATAAATAAATAAATAAAATAAATAAATATCATGGGACAATTCACACCAATTTACCTAGTCCCAAAGTAAGCTAATTGTCTGTTAGGTATTGTCTTTCATTCCGGGTCGAAAACCACAGGTCGTGTTTTAACGGCACACGACATGCCAAACAACTTGTTTAGATGGTACTCCGTCTGATAATTTTTAGATAAGTAAATGATGATATATTTTTCCATGTAGGTAGGTACTTCTTTTTCTGTAATGTTTTCTTTCTGGTGTAACATAAAGAGTCATTGTATTGTATTGATGAAGTCCCTGTCCCCTGTCCCTGTGTAAACATCCCTGTGCGTGCTCGACACTGACCCAATACATGGCACCTTCAATCTTATGTCATAGTAAGAGAGGTCACAGATGGGAGTCATCTACTGGGCGTTGCGGTGTCGAGCATTGGTACGTTTACCTTATAACTATTACTATCACTTAACTCCGAACTAAATGGGGCGAAAATGTTCAGCTTATTTTGGTTTCTAAGAAAGTCAATTAATCATAAGCTTTTTAAATGTAGCAAGATGACATAAACGATCTATAGCTTTACCAGAATAAACATAAACACGTCATAGATATGCCTGAGAACTGACATGTATTAACATGTTTAAGAGCTGTCTAAATTGTTGTTGTCTAAATTATCTACATCTACACTAATATTATAAAGAGGAAAGATTTGTACCTATTTTTGTATGTTTGTATGTTTGTAATGAATAGGCTCAAAAAGTACTGGGCCGATTTAAAAAATTCTTTCACCAATAGAATGCTACATTCTTCCAATTTGACATAGGCTACATTTAATTTTGAAAAAAATTAGGGATCCTTGGTAAAATTTGAACAATGTTACCGAAGGTGTAGAAAAATGAGTCTTAAAATGTCTTACGTCGAATGCGCTGCCGAAACTATTAGCGATAGAACAAAATAATGTACAACAATATTGAAGAACATCATAATGTCTACAAAAAACTCCGCGGTAGCATATGTCCAACTATTGTAGTTATGTCACTACAACAACTTTTTTCATTTTAAACATTAATGAAAATGCTAACCAAATTCAAACCATGCTATTTATGTGTTTATATATTAGATAAAGTGATTCAAGAGGAAGGTTTACAAGTATAATACATGCATAATATAGTTGTACCCGTGCGAAGCCGGGGCGGGTCGCTAGTAGTTAATATAACAATCAACCTAATCCCAATAAAAAATCTCAATTTTACAATTGTACAATATTTTACGGAGTGTACCTTTCTTTCTCGTTACTCTGTGGCGTACTCCGACCTCCAGTGGGAGGCCCCCCGTTCGATTGTCTGCGGAGGCTGGCCCGCCAGTGCCATCTGATGTGCCGAGAGCACTCCAGATCTGCATAGATCGTTGCCTTCGTTTTTTCCCTATCGAAAAATCAATAGGGAATCCACTCGCAGTTTTATAAAGTCGCAAAAGGCTCTTCTTAATTTCGTTAAGTCTTGGATGTCTCACGTCGAGTTTGGTTTGAAGGCATGTTACGAAAGTTTATCTTTATCATTTCATGCTTTTCGCATGTTTTGCTATCTAGATCAACATTAATATATCAAGAATTGCGAGAACCAAAGTCGTGTTTTAGTTTCCAGGAAGCGACAGTACCTACCTACCTACTTACATATTTACTTCAGACAACTTGACTAACAATTCAGACTGAATACAACTGAAATCTATGTAGATTAGCCAACAGGAGGCTGTAGAGGAAACGGTACATAATGTGGAGTCTCATCCCAAAGCCACATCGAGCTTTCCGCCGCCCACCCTCAAGGGGAAAGAGCCTCAAATACCGAGCAATAAAGCCTTCGCATCCAGCAAAACAAATACAACGCGCATTCCAATGCTAGATATCATTCGCCCCGCCCACACAGTTGGCATTACGACTGTGAGCGCTCCCATTGGTCGCCGCGAAGCCTTCTCCATTTCGAATTGGTTATTTTTTTTCTACGATTGAAATTTGAACTGTCCGATTAGTGTAGAGCGGCGCGCTTGCGCGGCGGCGTCACGTAAACGTAGATACGTTTCGGGGGCTACGAATGTTTTATTGCGTCTCTCTCCATTCCCATTCGTATTTGGATGTAGATGTGATTCGTAGAGTTTGGTCTCAGTGCGCAGCTGCTGTGGTGCTCGCGATAGGTTGCTACTCGGAACGTTTTCAGGAGTAGGTAGTTTTATTTATTTATAGGAATTATAGGTGCTATAGTAAGAATTGTAATTATGAAGATGTTTTCGATTGTATAGAGCATGCTTAGTCTATTGGCATCGAAGTAAAACTTAGAGTGACAATTATAATGTAAAAACCTATCAGAAAATTTGATATCTTTATACATTTTTAGAAGAAGTACATCATTCAGCATTGATTATATCCTTAGTAATCTAAATAGCGTTAGATACATACATAAGTATATTGTATTTAACTGTTTAAATTTAATAATAATTAATAATAATTGCATTGATAAAGTCTCTCACTCTTACCATTTAATTACATATTCATTGCTAAAAACCTATTGCTTTTAGATGTCAACCTAAGCAAAATGCTCATCAACGAACAAGAGAACTACCGCTGACTACATAGCTTTACCTGACATAAATGTCTTTCCACGACCGTTTGCTAACTGGTCCTTATTGAGCGAAATGCAATAACACAGCTGCAAACTGCAACTGCATCGTGGTCACAACTTCCGACCGTACACTTTACTACAACGTATCAAGGTACAGAACGCAGTATTCCAACCACCGACAAATGTAATAACACGCTGGCATCCATAGCTTACTCTGTCCGGAACAATTTCATTTGCGACTGAGCGAGGATAGCGTTGTAATTACAACAACAATCGATAGAGGCGCCACCGTCTGCCGCACGTTTAATCTCGCCAGAATCAAAGGACTGTCGCCTCACACCCACCCGTGGACTCCGAACACCTCCCCACCAATGCAAACTTCACATACAACGCAATGTTAACAACCTAACGCCAAGTTAAAACGAGTAATTCTTACCCCCTTGCATGTTCACGCAGCAATGAACAGCGCGCTTACCGTTCAATTTGTTTTAAACAGATTGAGTGGTAAAAACTATGTCTCCAAGCCTATATCTGCAGAAGTATGTTTAGGTGTCCCCAGACCAGATAGTTGCATTTCCAGTTTGGCAGTATACATAAGCGTTATTGAAGTTTTATTAAGGCTTAGGTATTTAGCGTTGTTTGTCATAGCATAGCGAATATTCCGCAACAAATTCCTGAAAGTAAAACACGAATGTCACGAATGATAGAGAAATTAAACATATCATTTCTATTTCTTTTTAATTATCTACTTTAACTACAGGAAGCACTTTTCTTTTAATTGCAAGTAAAACGTAGTCTTAATTTTTTTTCTCCAAGATATTATCAAGTTTTAAGACACTTCAAGTAAAGAATGTAATGAAAATTACTCCCAAACTTAAATGGTGAGACGAAAAACAAAATAGGCTGTTTGTTTTCATGTTACACAGGTACTTATAATAACGCGAGACTATGTCATGTAAAACTGACAGATTTTAAATAAAACTGTTTTTTGCATAACTATTTAATACCATAACTATTTAAATCCTACTAATATTATAATTATAAATAAAAAGTTTGTGAAGATATTTAAATGTTTGTTAATCAATCACCCAATAACTTCTGAACAGATTTAAATGAAGTTTGACGCACAATTAGCTAAAAATCTGGATTGAGACATAGAATAGGTACTGAATATTCCGGTAATGAGATCCCCTGGGAAAATATTTTAACTTTAAACAAGAATAGAGGGTGTTTTCTAAGAACTTAATGCTTTAAAAATGTTACCGAAACCTTTTTCAGTCCAAACTCTGAGATTGTACACTCAAGTGTAAAAGTATGGGTGCATACAACTTGCTCGTAAATATATCCCATAGCTCTTACGTCGTCAAATTATAGTATCGGTACATAATTGTAAGAGGATTAAATCGATACATATTTTTGCACTTGACCGTACCCGAAAAATTTCTCGTGAAAGCGTTTCTAAAGCGGGCGAAGCTACGAGTGGAAGCTAGTTGGTATTCAGGTATAATTATACCATTGTAAACGCTATTTAGTATTTTAACAACGCTGCTAATTTTGGTAAAATATAAGTTGGCTAATTCGGCTCAATTATGCAGAGTTCGATTTAAACCGCTAATTAGGTTTAAAATGGAAAACCCCGCGGCTAAGTTTAATGTGCTGCGCTGCAATATCGATTGTCATTAATTTGGTGGCTGTTTCCGAATCGTGTGCGGATAAACAGTAATTGCAATAACTTTATGTTCATTTATACTATTTAACGTTTGTATACTTAGGTATATTGAAAACGCGAACGCTGACCAGGGGCTAAATTCAGGAACGGCCCAATACGGTTTGCGAGCGGTAATTCAATCGTTTGGGAGAGGATAGGAATGGGTTGAGCTTGGGATGTGCCTTTTCTTCCTGTTAATTCGCTTTGTAAATAAATAAATAAATAAACAAACAAATAAATAAGGCTCATCCCAAACTCAGCCCAACCTCTCGCAAACCAGTGATTTTTGGCGTTCCTGAATAGCAGTTCAAACCAATCCCAACTCAAACGATTGAATTACCGCTACCAAACCCGTGAAGGCCCGTTCCTGAATTTAGCCCCTGTCGTTCTACGAGCGTTTCGGCCGCTATTAGTATCCTGTCGCGTATTATATATATATATCATGAAATTTTAACAAATTGAAATTGTACCGCAAACACACTTTACCATACTCCGTACTAATTTTATAAATGCGAAGGTGTTTCTGCCTGTCTGTCTCTTACCTCTTTACGCTTAAACAGCTGAACATACTTTGAGACCCTAGGGTCTCCTAAGAAGGACATAGGATAGTTAAATTTTTATCCCGGAAATTTGCATAGTGTCCGCGGGATATCGATAAACAAATTCTTTGCAGACGGAGTCGCGGGCAACAGCTAGTTGTTTTATAAAATCGTTCCGTTAGATGCATCTCATTTCGTCAACTAACAATAAGCGACAAGATACTGATAGCAATTGAAACGCTCCTAGAACTATCCGATTTCATCATCCTCTTTGACACTGCGCTTCCATGCGTGAACTACTGAGCATCACCTACCACCACTTAGGCCGCGCAAAAATCAAAAAAAGGCAGTACACTATAGGTAAGTCACGTAAATTTATTTTCTCAAACATGCTATGAAATATTGACGTTATGTTCCTTATAATACGCCATGAAGTGTCACGTTGAAGGTGCGGGCTAGACGAGAGGTCAATAATGGAATTTCATACAACATTGCTGGCCTTGGCCAGCAAAGTGATCGTCTATTGTTTCATACTATGACGTTTATAGGTCTATGGCATCATAGCATTTAGCCATTAAAAAAAAACTATAAGCAATATTTTGCGTTTTGGTTCATTAAGACATTCTGCCACTACGTTTATTTAAGGTAAGGTAAGATGATGATGATGTTGGTGATGATGATGGTGATGTTGATGGTGTCGATGATGGCGGTGATGATGATGGTGATAGTGTTGATGATGGTGATGATGGGTGATGATGGTGATGATGATGGTGATAACGAGATGATGATGATGGTGATGATGAGATGATGATGATGATGATGATGATGATGATGATGATGATGATGGTGATGATGGGTGATGGTGATGATGATGATGATGATGGTGATGATGATGATGATGATGATGAGATGATGGTGATGATGGGTGATGGTGATGATGATGGTGATGATGATGATGGTGATGATGATGGTGATGATAAGATGATGATGGTGGTGATGGTGATGGTGATGATGATGGTGATGACGACGACGACGATGACGATGATGATGATGATGATGATGCATGTTTGAGAAAAACTCTATACAAGCCTTGGCCACGAACAGGGATTGCCGGCCTCGTATCTCTAGATGGCCTCGTTAACACTCGGCCATCTATAACTACTCGGCCGGCAATCCCCTATTTCGCGGCCGCTGCAGTAATGTACTATTATGTACCTATGTACTTTCTATTTTCTTATTGCATGTGCGCCGTTTTCTAAAGAAAGAAAAGAACAAACTTTCACGATTAATAATGTATACTCACTCTACACCATTTGTCGCATTATATCACATTTTATTTAAAATGCAGTAACGCATGGTTGTTTTTTCAGACGTTAAAACTAAATAGAAGCACGTTGCAATATAAAAGTCATTATCATGCAAATGCAGTCGCTATTACATCTCATTGAATACATAGGGAGTTATGTGTGAAAGCTAAACAAGCTACGTATGAGTTAGAACGGCGCACGATCCTCATATAAAGGAGCCACAGCGCCAGCACTCGAAATCCACGCGACTCAGAACGTAACCGTGTATCCGTACGTTTCGCAAATATTCTTTATAGTTACCTGGGTACTTCCTTTGGTGTAGAACCAGTTACACTAATGTAGTGTTTTTCAATCTTTTCGAATAGGTACGCGACCCCTTTAAAAGTTAAGATATTTTAGTAACTCCCCCTAGGGTTAAAATCGGAACCAAATGTTAGTGACTTGAAAAACTAGATATCCAGTATCCAGAGCTGGCAAGCTACACTTTAACATATAATTTATAAATACTAACATAGGTGATAAGAATAATTGTTACTAACACACATTATTATCCCTTTATATCAATTTTTCTTTTTATCACCATTCTTATTGTGTGCCTATGGACGGAAACGTCTGATAATAAATGATTTTTATTTTTATTTTATTTAATATTATTAGTGCCGTTTGCCACTTCTTATACCTATGTGGCCTGACATTCTCTTCAATGCTCGATATTAGCCCCCTGTTTCATCATCCATTGATCAAATTTATTTGACGGAGAAATGTGATGCCGTCTCTGTTTGTTTTGTTTGAATAGACGGAGACGGCATCACATTTATCCGTCAGTTAAAATTAATCAATGGGTGGTGAAACAGCACCTTAAACTATAGAAGAGAAATTGAAAATTATTACGTCTCATTTAAAAAGTAAAAAAAAAGTTCGTTTGTCGCATTTAAATTTTATAATTTTTATTATTGTAGTATAGGACCTAGATACACATGCTTAATATTTTTACCCGGGACTCCTCGCATAGGCTTTGCGACCCCCCTAGGTGCAGCGACCCACAGTTTGAAAAACAATGCACTAATGGAAGTGGTTTGCTGGATACGCCCGCGGCTTCGTCTCGTGGAAGTTTCGAAAAACCTTTCTTCATTCATTGTGTACCCGTACAGCATACAGGGAACCTCTGTGTAAAAGTTTGGGCTGTACATTGATACTTAGTCAGTTAGAATATTAAGGTGCGTTTAAACGGCGCGCAAATACGCGAGCCGAGCCCAGCTCGGGTCGTGATTCAGCGCGCCACGCACCGTTTAAACAGCCACGCTCGGTGCGGCTCGGCTCGGCTCGGCAAAGTTCGTACGATCCATCGCTTGTCGGTTGTTCGACACGGATCAAAGGCGCGCGCGCCATCTTCGGCTCGGCTTGTTTCGTGATCGGCTCGTGATTCTACGCAGACGATACACATGAGCTTTTGATGTTTGAATGTCTCCTGACACCTCATTCCGCATATCCCTCTACTGTATAAATATGCTTACACAGAACAGGCTTAGAACAGCCAGGCCCTACGAAGGCTACTGTCCTCAATACCGTATCACAAAAAGCCACCAAGATTATACCAATGTTTCCCATATTCTATTTGCTTCGAAACTTAATACCAAATAGGTTAAGTGTACAGATCCAAGCAATTTCAGCTGAAGTGTCTTAAGTTACATCCTAAAGTTGACTACTTATAGAATAGGAAGCGAGTGTAGGTAATGGCGCAAAATAGTGACGCAGTATTATTGCAGGGGGTGGTGGGGGCCCCACTCCTGAAGCCATCGCGCCCCCTTACCCTCCCCGAGCGACTGAAACGTCCGCGAGAAAAATAAGATCCGTACTCCGTCCTGCTTATTCTTATGAAAAGGTTTTTTGTATATTTTTCTGATATTCTTTAGAAGCTTATTGTTGTGTGCGTGAGTGTTCCAGTGACGTCTCTGTGTGTTTTGTTTGGTGCTTTTGTCTGTTAACGGGCGTCTTCTTTTGCGATAAAAACGTTTGATTGTGAGAATAGAATCACCAAATTCGGGTATACCTACCGTTTGCTATTTTGATATGTAGATTACTTTTTGCGTAAACGACTTTGACAAGAAAATAAACTAAAATCGTTATTGAATAATCTCGTCTAAACTTAGGCAGGTCTGTAATATTTAAATCAGTCAGCAAAATAACAAAAATTTGTTTGATAATTATTATCGTCTATACTTGATAATAAATAATAATAAATCTAAGAACAACATAGATCCAAATTAAATTAGGTAGATACAATTATGACTCATCCATCATGCAAAATATACCTATCGGCTGAAATGATGAAATCAAAATAATAATATTAACTCCAAAAATTCTGTCATTCAAAAATACAGAAATACCACAATATATAACCTCTTTGTCAATACTTAAAAACAGTAACTAATCTTTATTTAAAAGAAAAAACATATACAGGTGTAAATACAAGACTAAAACTACTATTAAATTAAAATAACTAAAACTAAACTTAATTAAAAAAAGAGAGGTGGGCCTCTTGGCATGGTGCCCATCACGCAGGCAGCATTCCCGCGCTGAACAGCGATTGCGATTCTTTGCGCGAGAAAGCTGCCGGCGCGAGGGTTGCCTGTTGCCTCTCTCAACCTATTGCTGAGCTCCCTGTGTAACTCCAGTGCACCCTTACCCCAAGGACCTAGAGTCTCGACGCCGAAAGGAAAAAAATGATATTGGGCGCCGATACAGCTATATTTTGTGGCCTTGAGGCGTTCCCGGGCGTCCGCCGCCGCCCCCGCACGTTTGGTAGTTGCTGGTAGGTAGGACGCCGCCAGGGTGTCTGCACAGGTGGCGTCCCACACCAGCGCACGGCCAGTCTTCCAGGGTATCAACGACATTCCATCAGGGCGCTTGCCATCGCTCCGCACAATCTGGGGCTCCAGAGCAGCGGGAACGTTGGCACTATGTATTTAAGATTAATAAATAATAAAAAATAAATAATTTTCAAAAGTCATTTCATCTTATATATGGACGACCATGCAGTGGTTTATGTAAAGGACAGTCTGTCAGCAATCATGGACATTAATGGTGTTCTAAAACATTTTTATTCAATTTTGAACATGGCCTTAGAGATCGATCCAGACTTCAGGTCAGCTATGGCCTCCTGGTACTGTGACAATGAGTACGTCTTGATTCCGAGCTTCTTGTAGTCCAGATATCTGTAAAATATACACTATTATACTGATGATTTTATATACATTTTTTTTTCACGTAATACAAAATTAGTGTTTCTAGCCCAGTTAATGCTAGACAATATAGTGCTTTAAGTCGATTGTTTAAATTAATCTGATTAAATTTAGAATATTCATACTTATAGTGAAAATAAACGGATCACTCACGTTTTAAAACCAAACGTCTTGCGCGTTTGGCATCCGCCGTGACGTGCGACTCCAGAGGAAGGGCTACGGATTAGCCCGAAACATGTCGAGTTAAACTCGTTTTAAGACGTGAGTGATCCGTTTATTTTCACTATGAGTGAGTCTCACGGTAGTTTCATGTTTAAAGTATTCATTCTTAGTTAAAATTAACACGTGCACAGACAAAACATAAGCTGTGTGCAAAACTTGGAAACCGTGGAATGAATTATTTACTTAGGGCATGCCCTAAGTAAGACTCGTATATTTACTCTTGTACTATTTTAATTTAGACTTCATTCAATTTCTTGAAATGATTGGCGTACGTTAGCCTAACCTATTGCATTCATAAGATGACATTTAAAAAAGTCCTGAAAAAAAATCTGTTTCAGAAATAAATCACTTGATGACTAACGTTGATTAGGAAGAATGATGCATTATGACTTATTAAATTATGCGAAACCAAGGGATCCCATCGAACGAGTCTATAAAGTGGTAGATCGGGCGCCGTAACCGCAATGTAATGCAGCTATACCTTGACAAGCTCGTGCGCGGCGCTCGGCGGAACCCTGTCGCAGAGAGCCTCTGCTGCTGTCCTTAACGAGATTGTTTTTAATAAGTGCGGCAAATGCTGACTGCGACAGGGTTCCGCGGAGAGCCGCGCACGAGCTTGTCGGACTATACTACAATTTTTCTTACAGATGTAACGGTGGCGCCACTGTCGCATATTTTTCACCGTGATAGCGATTGATGGTAAATGTACTGACGATCAAATATAACGGGTCACCTTTGTATAGAGCTCTCCGTACAAAGCATCACTATATTTTTGCTCACCAGTGTACTGTGTGCTTACCTGCTTCCCATAGACCTGAGCCAACCCAAGGAGTTGGGGAATGAGAAGGGATTTACTTTTACGCCGATCACGGTGAGCTCCCTCTCGAAAATCTCGAAAGGTGTGATACTGAAAAAAGAGGACCCGCTAATGAAAATACTTAGAACAAACACGTAATTAAATTAATGTATATATATATGTATACACGACAGAGCTTTCACGCAATAGACACTAGGACCTGGGCGACTGAGCTTCGCTCTGGCTACAAAACACACGTTTTTCAGACATAAGACCTATCTAGATCGAATTCGCCAAGAAAACCTCTACATGGCATATTACATACATCGGAATTGTAAAACCGTGTCCGAGATCCTCGAAATAAATATACAAGAATTACCTACCTACTCGTTTAATGACAGAAAAAAAATAACTGTTTACGAAACGCTATTTATCATAGTTTCATGTAAATTTTGTAGGGTTCCATACCCCAAGACCCTATTACAAAGCCTCTTTGACTATCTATAAAATAACATTATACATACATACCTACCTAAATTTAAGGAGGTCTATACATATGTATGTAGTAAGAAACGTGTTTTTTCGGTACGGCGGTACGAAACCTATCTTGTGCAGCAAGACTTAGCCGGATTTTTTAAACAATAGACATTATCCAATATGATTAGACCTATCGCGTTACACATTAGTGTGACATGAACATTTTAATCATCATTATACTTACATACCCAATGCTTAAATTTCGATAAGATTCGAATAAAAGACAATGTAAGTTGAAATTACATAAAAGTCATACAGTCATGATGATACTTACCTACTAACAATTATCTATCTTTATCATACAGCGTTACCAGTTTTAGTAGCGTTAACTCCGAGATTTTGCAAATTTCAAAAAAAATACATCGTGGTCTTCAAGTACTTGTATGACAAATACCAATAGTCCCAGAGCTAGTGAACCCTCCGAGTAACGGTCTTCCTGTAAGGCTAGAAATTTGTAGAATGATGATTTATAGCACACCCTAAGGGCAATAACCATGAACTGGCAGGCATCAGCACTGCACGTCATCAGGCCTTTTATTTATAAAATTGTAAAATAAATAAGATATGAAAACTTGTTTCTGTAAGCTTAAAAATGTAATATGATTTAGTTTATTCATTGTAAACAATTAAAAAAAATTTAAAGGTGATTACAGTAAGCAAAAATACCTGCCAGGTGAATCGAAAGGTTGGATTTGTTTGTTAATAAGCGTTTTAGAAAAAATCTGTCAATGACAGGCGGTTTTGAATAGCATAAGACCTTGACAGGCGAGAGGAAAGAGCGAGTAAGTTTTGTAAATTTTGTACCTATCACGTTTAAAATTTCACCTTGTAGAAGGCTAGCTGTAAACTCCTCTAATTATTAAACCTCTTTCATGTACTAATACAATTTTACGTACAATTTGACAAAATTGGCAGTCGAAATATGCGTTGGACTGAAATATGAAATTCAAAGTTATTGGTTGGCAGGGAACGCTCGATTAAATTGTGATAAAATAATACTAATACTAGCGGTAATTTTTATACGTATCAATGAGATAGCAAATCATCTGTCTAATCTAAATTGATAGTTAAGTTGTATTAAATTAAAGGGTTTTGCTACTGCTACTGTGCTTTGAAGTTTATCTGTTAGTACGTCTGGATCTCCACGATACAGGCTGTGCCCTAATGTGGGGATCACTATTTCTCTTTTATCATTTAATTTAAGTTTTATGGTCAGTAAATACATTTTGATTTTTTAAAGTGTCAACGCACCTGGCCCGCTGCGTCTGAGGCGCACAACCGAACACCACGTACTTCCCGCCCGGTTTCATGTACTCCAAACTGATCTCCATCACCTTAGCCACACCTAGAAGTTAATAAAATGGAAATAAAAATCATTCTTTCGTTCATACAGTTGCGTGACGATGAATGTCGTCTTTTGTACAGTCCAGAAAACTACATCGCTTAAAGGAGAAAAACTTAATTAAATAACCTGCTCTATGTAGTAGTAACGTGTCCGTATAAACCAATTGACGTTCCAAATTTGAAAAATGACTTCAGCTCCATAGGCCATTTACTAAAGTTTTTCGCCTATACAAGGTGGGACCTTTTCAAGATCAACTTCACGATGATTTGTTTGTCAGACGTATGTACCTATAGAATGTCAGTTGACATTATTCGAGCGTTTCAACCGCCTCATTTTTGTGGTCATATTTTTACGAATTGAGTGTAGATTTTTAAATCTTTTTAGGTTATTTGTGAGAGGTCCTGTACTTGTACCAAGATAACTCTGGGAACTGTATTCGAATATCTTTTGCCATTTGTACAAAAATATATCCACGAAAGGGAGGTTGTTGAAACGCTGAAATAATGACCTCAACATGATATTTGCTGCGAAAAGGTTCCACCCTGCTAGGCGATTTAATTTCTCCGACTATACGATTATCTATTGCATCTATTATACACCGTGCGTGGAGGTACCAGACAAACTTTAACTAAACATTCTTGAGACCCTCAAGACTAAAAAATTTGTACTTTAAAGGCGGTATAGGAATCACGACAACAACAACTTGAAATTACAATTTCTTAGTTTCTTTAGGACGAGCAAGCAGTACATTTCAAAGTTAATACATTAGACATTTGAATGTTTTGACCGAAAATTATGAAAGTAATTGCAAGAATTAATAATTTGACTATATATTTCCATTTTTACCTGTACAATCAATGATCACGTCATACAGTTCGTTTTCGGCCGCCAATACGTCAGGAGTCACCAGCCTGAAGCCTAGATCTGAAAATCACGAATAAAATAAACTGCTTGGTGCTTTTAACTTTCATTTAACCTTTAAATAATTATATCATCAATAACTTAAATGTCATATGCCTCCTCTCAGGCCTTAGTTCCTATGGAGGCCCAATGTCGATTTCGAACTTCACACATGCCACTGAATTTCTTGGCAGGTGTGTGCAGGCACATGATGTTTTCCTTCACCATAAAGCTCATGATAAATTTCAAATGTTCGCACATATATTCCAATAAACTCAGAGGTACGAGCCCCAGCTCGAACCCACGAGGGTCTGCTTGCGAGGTCAGAGGTCAGACCACTAGGCTACTACGGCTTTTAACTTAAATATGTGAACAATAATAATATTTATAATGAACATACCTAACTGCTTTACAATTTCCAACCGTGCTTTGTTCATCTCGGAGACGGTCACATCCCTGTGCCCATGAAGATGCAGCGTGGTCAACCATAGGTTTCCTAAAACAGTACATCACCATACAAGTGGTTGAAAGTTTACAGTTTAGATTAGACTATACTTACTATAAACATACTTATATCACCAGATGAAAACTTCAGGTAAAGCCATAAGGTGTAGCGATTAAATATAATAGACGTCGGTGATTTTAAAAATATATATGGGTTGAACTCACCGATGATCCCAGCGCCTAGCACCAAAACCCTGTCGGCCACAGACAGAGGCGAAGCTCTATCATATCCGTGAGATACGCAAGAGTATGGCTCGCAGAGAGAAGCTGAAACAAAAAGGAACCCTCAGCAGCTCTTTTCAAAAATGTCATTATTTTTTTAATGCATAAATAAAATACATTTATGTATAATTTTATTTTATTACATTAGACATATTTGTCAAGAGGTTAAATCTACGGTCACGTCATTATCTTTGATCAACTCCAGATATTTCGACGCAGTTGCATGCATCACAGATTATTTATGACCTGCATTAACATATAGAATAATATCTGTTGCCCGCGACTCCGTCTGCGAAGAAAAATAGCCTACCTACGACCTATTCTCAGACCTGCCAAGTATAGAGAAAAAAGTTTCATAAAAATCGGTCAAGCCGTCTCGGAGGAGTTCGGTAACAAACACAGTGACACGAGATTTTTATATATTAGATTTTGTCTCGGTAAAATTGCATCTTTCCCGCAGGATAGCGATAAACGAATTTTTCGCAGATGGAGTCGCGGGCAACAGCTAGAAATAATAAAATTATGATGATGTCTGATAAAGATAAAATTGATAAACTTATGCCCCTTGCATCACGGTAATCTTATTAGATGCATGCAATAAAACTTTTGTTTGCGCAGTTAATATTTCTCTATTTAGATCGAGAACCTAACATTTAGTGCTGTCAGAGTTTCCGAAATTTTACATTTCACGTTGTGAAAATTGGGAATTCAGAAGATTCATAAAACAGCAAATTTCAATATATTGTAGGCGATAGGCTAGCCTCTTTCACTATTATACCACTTTTATCTAACATTAAACCTAAAATTGCTAAAAGTAGCCCCGAAACCTAAATGTAGAGTTTCGTATGCTCTGCCTAACCCCTTTGGGATACAGCTTAGGTGTGATGCGTGTATGTACCTTGTTCCAAAGTGACTTCTTTAGGGACAGGGTACACGAAGTCCTGCGGGACTACGATGTACTGGGCCCAACCGCCGTCAGTCCATACTCCCACGCTGTTCTTCACCGAGCAGTACTGGTACCGGCCTTTCCGGCAATATTCACAGAGAAGGCACTGGCTGGAAGAAAACTAAATGTACTAAATATTCCTTTGTTAAACTCTGATACAATGCAATAAAATAAATAAACAACCATGAACCGAAAGGTATATTTAAGTAAGGTAAGGTTTTTTTTTATTACTATAAGGAAAGCAAACATGTTTAATTTTAATAACAAATAATAAAGGAACAACGTTCAGTCGACTTGTGACAGTTGAAGAAGAAAAAGAACCACTTCAGGCTTTCTACTTTTAAAATAAAAAAATCATATAGGTAACTGCGATACTGTGCATCTGTTTAAGTTCAAAACATATCAATAATCACCATGCGCGTACCTACCTATTAGGATCGACAACCACATGTTCTCCTTTCTTCAGGAACACATCTTTTCCCACTTCATGAATCACTCCGCTGAACTCGTGGCCAAGAGTAAAGGAACGATCTTTGCAGGCAGGATATTCTCCCTGCAATCATAAAACGTACAAGATATTTTTAGATTAGACTAAGATACTTATATTAAACCTGTAAGCTAATCGACGATCTGATTTAGGTCACAGAAACTACTTGGATGCAACACAGGCAGGCAGCGCAGGGCCGATAAGTATGGAACTCTTCGGGGGAGAGGGAAGCCTTTGTCCAGCACTGGATGTCTTCTGGCAGATATAATGATTGACGAGCTAACTCTAAAATGACAGTCACTACTGACCCCAACAAAGAAACTAAAGCTTCTTATGATTAAGATGAAAGGCATCCGAATAATTTTATTGATCACATATCAGAGAGACCAAGACTCAAGGAATTTTATAAAATACTTAAAGTAGTGACCCTGAGAAGTGTTTTGGGCCTCGAAGTAGTAAGCAATGGTGAAGGTGATTGAAATATTATGTAAGGGAAGCCGTTCAATAACGATGTCCTTTTGTCTGTTCACAATATTTTCTGCAGTATATCGTGCAACTAGTTCCATGTAAATTTGGCTTGACATTAAAACTGAGTAGGTATATAACTCTTCCTGACCTGGATGATGTGGAGGTCGGTGCCGCAGACCCCGGAATACGCAACTTTGACGATCACCTCGTTGTCTTTGGTGATCTTCGGCATTGGATAGTCGGAGACATATTTGACCTCCTTCGTCTTACCGTTGAACACGATAGCTTCCATATTTCTGAAACAAATTGGCCAGTGAATTTGAATGAATAGCTATTTTGTTTAAAGTTAGTATTATAAGACCCGAGCTCACCAAAAATGAATTAGCTGAAAGGGCTGCTAGCTGCTAATTACCATTAAAAATAAATAATTTAATTAATAATAAATTTCATTAAAAATAAATAAATAAACTTAAGATTTTTGATACAATACACACAAATTTAAGAATTTTAAATATCTACTTATGTCAGATATCCCTGTATGTATAATTATTTTCATTATGTTTAATCCTGCCTAGCCCAGTCCTATAAAAGGACTATGTATTTATGTATGTACGTTTTGTACGTATTCAGAATTAAGCAGGATAATTCTGTATACGTACTTACCTCATAAATACAGATAATTATTTTTGCGACTGTTGATATTGTTAAGTGTTATCTAGTCATATCAGTCACGGCCACGTATACAATTATTATTGCAGACTAGTTTATCCAGAACATTAACGAACCCAGATCAACTATTATATAACAATCATAGTAGAGATAACAACTCTACATTTAAGTCGTTGTTGGACAACTTACCCACAACAATCAAATAATAGTACGGATGTAAACCAATTAGTGCACAATGTCACGATGCCTTGATACACACTACACGGACAAGGTAAAACCACATAATATATAACAGATCTAATCTAAGTAGGTATTACTTGGTATTACAGAATAACAATACTAGGTATGTATACAAACTTGTCACAAAGTTACCTGTGCCGGTGGCTAGAAATAGTACTAAAGGTTCCTTAATATTTCCACTAGTAGACGTTAGACACTAGCGCCACGAGCGCTTGTTTAATTAGGGTTGTCTATTTTTTTTGTAATGTATGGTAAATCAAAAATCATTTCGAGATAAATTCTTTTTAAATCGTTTTCTGTAGTTTTTAATTTTTAATATAATGTAACATATCAAATAAATGATCTTCATTTGACATTGAAATATGTAGGTACATATATGTCGTAAAATATAAGTTGTACTTTATTCTGTGTGGAATAGAATTATTTATAATGCAAGCCGCTTCCAACCGTAATGATTGGGTATCAATGAGGGAGGCCTATGTTCAACAGTGGACGTCCTACGGCTGAGATGATGATGATGATGGTGAATTTAATTTAATTTTGAAGTGCAAAACATAATCCATCCAAATAATCCATTGGTAATTTTTTACCCGACTGCGAAGACGGAAGGGTTATGTGTTTGACCCGTATATATGTATGTATGTATGTATGTATGTCCATTCCTATGTCCTCTCGTAACTACACAACGGTTGAACCGATTTTGATAAATGATACGTCATTGGATTCGTCTTGATTACGCGAGTAACACTGGATACATGATATTCTTGAAAAATCAAAATGGCGGATTTTTGGCGCCAAATTGTGATTCTTCAAAAAAAATTTTTTTATTCAAACCTTCCGAGTAGGGTATCAAAATAAAGGGACTTTAAAAGAGATTACAATAATATATACAAGTCATGTGTTTAAATTTAATTTGGAATAGTAAATTGGCAATCAATGCATTACAACGACGACGTACCTACTTACTAAGATATCTTTGAGCAATAATTTTCTCTATGAAAACCATGTGGAAAATTAAGTACCTAGATATTTCAAAATTGGTTTTGAACTTTAACTAATTAGCAACGGATTCCTAATTCAAATACTCAATAATTTATCTGGGTCTCAGGAGGTTACACTAAAAAGCAAGAAATAAAAACGTAATTAAAAAAACTAAAAACCCGCCTGCGGTATAAATAAAATAATAAATTAAAAAATCAAAAACCCGCCTGCAGAAATACTGAAAAGGTGGAAACAAGATAAAATGTTCAATAACAATAAAACGAATTTAAAACACGTCGATGGCAGTCTTTCAAAAATTAATGCAACGATAAAACGCAGTCGGAGGCATGGGAGTCAGTGGCTGCATTAAATTATATTTTATTATTAAGTATATAACCTACAGAAAGGAATTTTTAATGGCATACTGAGGGAAAGTACTCTAAAATACTGAAATAAGAAAACATTATATCTTATTGAAATAAACAAAACTGCAAACAAAGATTTTTTTAAAAATATGCTTACCTTGTCCGGTAATCAAACCGGCTTAAATACATACCAAATAATAACACCAACTTTTATGTTATTAATCCATAGGGTCATACAAAAGGATTAAATTTCTCTAACAAACTTGGTAATTAAAAGCAAGGAAAACTATTAACTGACAATTTATTTTAATTAAAAGTATTTTTTTTTCATATATTTCTACTTTTGTTTCTTTTGAAAAATAAAAGATTATTATTCTGGGAGTAAGTTTTTATATCTTCAGTATTTAGAATACTTTCTCTCTAGGTAGCGCTAAACATATCTCTACCATTGTATATAATAAAACTTTATTACAACTGCCATTTACACGAAACATTGCGCAGGTACATTCTTATTTTCTAATGTTTCTTATTTATTTCTCTTACCCGACTTTGATTAATGCCGTGTGATCGCACAACAGTAAAACCCACGACTGAATGGCAGATAACTTAACATGTTACTTATCTTTTATAACTACTGGATATCTACGTACCATTAATAAGATTATTTTAGATTATACGTGTTCATAGTTAAAATTCATACAATACAATGACTCTTTATTGAACAACATACAATAAAAAATATAGTAAATAAGTTCCATAGAAAAGAAATACAAGGTAATCGTTAGCTGGCCTAATCGCTTCAGAGCGAACTCTTTGAGACAAACTTTTACAACAGAAAGGAGTAAGGAATAAATTTCCACTGGTTGTACAATTCATCTGATTAATTAAGTTGGACGGTTGGACGACTTCTTTTGCTGTCTGCAATCTGTTTCCGTGGACATTTATTTTTCCTTTTCTGAGAGGAGGCCTGTGCCCTGCAGTGGGACGTATAGGCTGGGATGATGATGACACTTGTTCTTTGTACCTAAACTTGTGGTTTTTCTTTTTGGAGCAAGTTGACAGTTGTGCTTCTTCATAATACAACGGCAGTATTGCTGAACATAGGTTTTGCAAAACACTACCGAAAACGAGAGAGCGTCCTGAAGAAGCTTGGCCAAGAGCAAATATGATTATTACAATTGCCGAAGTAAGTATGAAGGTACTTTAAAACTGCTGGAGTTACTGCTGCAAATTTTTTCGCCGCTTACGACCTCCATCTAGCAGTTGTTCTCCCTTTGTATGCGATAAAAAAGATGCGCTCTACTATAGTTACTTCGTTTTTTTAGCATTAGTAAGGAAATAAGCGATCTTGACGTCTCTTCAATATCACCACATACGAGGGGCGTTCAATATAAAGTGAGAATGAGATGCAAACTCTTTTAATATTACGAAATTAAATACTGGCCGGTAAAGCTAATCTATCTAGTTGATTGCTATGAAAAAAAAAACTAACTGTCTTTTGTTTAAAAAAATATACGGTAATTTCTTTGCAATGCTATTGAGTACGTTAGCGAAAATGGAGGTAATTGAACTGCGCGCCGTTATCAAATACTTGTGTTTGAAAAATTTTTCTACGGACCAAGTCAATTTGGATTTGCGGGACACTTTAGGGTCTAATGCTCCTCCGTATTCGACAGTCGCACGTTGGTGCGCCGAATTTAGACGTGGAAGAACATCGACAATGGACGACCCCCGCTCCGGACGCCCTACTACAGCAGTAACTGAAGAAATTGTGAAAAAAGTCGAAAACTCAGTTTTGGCGGATCGTCGTGTCACGGTTCGTTTTATTGCTGAAAATCTAAAGATTTCAACGGGGAGCGTGCATAATATTTTACATGAACGCTTGGGTATGAAAAAGGTATCTGCGCGTTGGGTACCAAGAATGCTTACTGACACGCAAAAACAAACTAGACTAGAGATTTGTCAAGAAGCTTTGAACCTGATGCAGCAAGACCGGGAACTTTTTTTGGCGCGATTTATAACAATGGACGAAACATGGCTCCATCATTACGACCCAGAAACGAAACTGCAGTCTATGACATGGAAAAGGCCATCATCTCCAACTCCGAAGAAATTCAAGGTGAGCCCATCTGCCGGTTAGGTCATGGGCTCTGTTTTTTGGGATGGTAAAGGGGTATTAATGATGGAGTATCTCGAGCATGGAGCCACTATTACGGGCACATTATACGCCAAACAAATAGCAACATTGCGCAATGAGATCCGCGAAAAACGGCGAGGTAAACTCTCGAAAATTGTGCTGTTCCACCAGGACAATGCCCCGGCACACAAGTCCGCCGTTGCAATGGCTGCAATTCGTGATGCTGGGTTCGATATCCTTAAGCATCCTCCATATTCACCAGATCTCGCTCCCAGTGATTTCTACTTATTTCCGAGATTGAAACAATACCTGAGAGGCCAGAAATTTGAAGACGACGACGTGGTAGTCGCTGCAGTACAAGATTTTTTAAGTACTCAAGATGAGACCTTTTTTAAAAATGGAATTTTAAGTTTAGAAGAAAGATATACTAAGTGTATTATGCTAAAAGGTGACTATGTCGAAAAATAAAATGACATTTAGTAAAAGTTGTTTATAACATACTCATTCTCACTTTTTATTGAACGCCCCTAGTAGTATAAAACATAGTCGCTTCCCGCTGTCTGTCTGTCCCTATGTATGCTTAGATCTTTAAAACTACGCAACGGATTTTGATGCGGTTTTTTATAATAGATAGAGTAATTCAATAGGAAGATTTATATGTATAATACATGCATAATTGCACCCGTGCGAAGCCGGGGCGAGTCGCTAGTTTTTATTAAAAAACACTTTTGGAAAATAAGTCAGAGAAAATATTATGTAACAATTAGCAAGGATACATTTATGTACATTATTTTTGTTTCATAAGTAATAGTTACTATTTTTTAAAAGCGTTTTTCAATAAAAAGACTCACCTAGACTGTTTACCCTATTTGTAATGCTAAAAAAAAACGAAGTCGAGGCTGGGGCACTTCCAATTCCATGCCCTCAGGGCGGCTACTACGAAATTCGAAGTTCGTATTGTACTGTCCCTTTTACTTTTCTGTTTAATAGGTACTCTTGCCGTGAACGAAATAGCACGATACGAATTTCGAAAATGGTATTTCGTAGTATAATGCCTGATCGTTTCGGGACTACTTTTGTTAAACAGTTTGTTAAAATTCATTAGCAAGCTAATAACTATTCGATGTTTGTCTCGATCTTTTACTCGTGGTGATCGTGAACAGTCCCAACGCCACGAAGCGTGCGTATTATTTTGTTAATAAGATAGTGTTATCTATTTACGTTAGTAAACAAAGAGAGGGGTCGGTGAAAATGTGGATTAATTAATAACATTCCAGGCAAATATTATTTTGCTCTCTGCGTGTTATCGTAATTTTTTTGGTTGCCTATTTATCAGATAGAAATGGCATTTAACACTCAATAAAAAATAATTAAGATGTTGGATAGCCGCATTAAGTCATATCATAATAAATAAAATAATCTTTCATCATTTAATATAATCAATTACATACAAGCAAGACAACAACATACCCTAGAACCTACCAAAATAATAAAGTTTGCTTTCGTTTGAACTGTTGTACTGTTTCAGCCATAATTTAAAACTGAGGACACTGCCACCTAACGCGCACTCTCCGAACTAATACAAAGCTACGAAGGAACTTTTTGATGCTGTCAGTGTAGGCAACCAGTTCGTGACAAAATCTTAACTCTTGAACACAGATGGCAGTAAAATCCAATTTCATTTTCTGAAATAAAAATATTTAAAACTTTAGCAATTCCGTTACAGAGAATGGAAAGGCCAAAAAGATATTACTACCAGGCATTTATTACGTTTCTGATCAATCACTAAGTACCTACTGTCATCATCATCATCCCAGCCTATATACGTCCCACTCCAAGGCATAGGCCTCCTCTCAGAATGAGAGGGCTTCGGCCGTAGTTCGTTTAGTTAGAAGTACCTATTCGGCTATTATAACAACGTCATTACGTCCACCTGTTATTCGGTAGGTACTTAACTTGGTCGACCATATGTATTAATTTAATACTCAACGAGAGGACAATGGAACGATCCTTTAAAAGTCTAAACCTAACACAATCTCCTTTGTGACCTTAATCATAACCTGCCTTAAGGTCCCAGCTATTGGGACACCAATATGAAATATTAACCACTCAGTTCCTAAACCAAGTTCTTTTCTCTATCCCACTCACGGCTTTATTCTATAGGTGTGAAGGAGACGGGGGACCAATTTAAAATTCGGTAGTATGCACCAGGGGCAATGCACCCAGTAACTGGTTGGGAGAGGTCGAAAGTACGTTTTTCTGCAATACCTAAATTACGTTGTGAATGATTGAATGTATGCACTTGGCTTCCTGTTCCTAATGTGTAGGTACTAAGGTATACTATATTCTACCTATTCTATATATATTCTATATAAGGTATACCTATTCTACTATATTCTACTTCGTATTGTGATGACTTGACGAGAGAATATGAATATGATTCGGAATTGCAGACAAATAATAATTCTGAACATTCTACCAATTTGTGTATCAGAAATTATTCGACTCATATTTTTTAAACGCGCTGACAGAAATCTTTATCATCACCTCCAGCTTGTATTCCCACTGCTGGACATAGGCTTCTTCTTGGGTTGTATTTTCCACGCGGGCCTAATGCGAATTGGGAACTTTACACACACCATTGAATTGCTTTGTTTCGTCAAGGTGTACCTATTTTACAAAATAAATTTCAGACATACGAACCCACGATCCTTTGCTTGAGTACCACGAATTTTTAGACATTTTTAAACTGTGAGTAAAAATTAAAATTTGAAAATGTCGTAACGTCAGTTACGTGTTTGTATGTACAAGTTTTTGTAATTAATAACATAGGTAAACACCAACATTAAGTTACCGGAGATCACGAAGTTAAATGTAAATGTTGGCCTATTTCTTTAAACACGAAACTACCGTGAGATTTGCTCATAGTGAAAATATATGGATCACTCACGTCTTTAAACGAGCTTAACTCGACTGTTTCGGGTTAATCCGTAGCTCTTCTTCCCGGTAACCGGTTCTTCTTTCCTTCTCCGTGTGTTCTCCGACGTGTGACTCCGGGAAGAAGGGCTACGGATTAGCCCGAAAGAAGTCGAGTTAAACTCGTTTTAAGACGTGAGTGATCCGTATATTTTCACTATGTCGGCCTGTTTGTTGATTTGTTAACGTAGGTATGTGTGATTTGTTTCCATTCAAATTAAAAATGGACGTCATTCATAAAATTGGTGCAACAGTAACGGTACTACCTTAGTCAGCGTTGTTTATTACCGGTCCCTCATCTTCCTGCTTTCTAGTCTTCATTATCATTTTGATGGGTGGTCGATTTCGTCAGATAAGCAACGCTGTGTCGCAACTCGCAGCCAGTGGGACTCCACAAAAACTGGATAAAATTATTCCACGGGCGACACCACTGAAGTGTCGTCTAAGCAAATATGGGTGCTTGGCACTCCGGATTACCGTCCCACACAAGACGGCTTGGTGTTGTAATACTAATAAAGGGATAGCCGGTTTGTTCTTAAAATGATAACCCATAGAAACCTCTTATTGCAATAAGAAACCATGCCAAAGATTTGTACCGTTACACGGGTGAGGGACGCATCTAACATTTTTTTTCGAAATCGAGATATATTCGTATTCGCAATCGGTAAAAAAAGGCGCATGTGAAAATACGTAAATCAGTTTCGAGAAAAAATGTCAGATGCGTCTTTTTTTCGTATGACGGTAGAATTGTGCAATGTGAAGTGCTTTACCTTTTTTATCAACCGACGAAAACAAAAGGCGGAGGTTCTCAATTCGACGTGTATATATTTTTTTTTATGTATGATCACGCATAACTTTTTACAGAGTAGTCCGATTTTGATGATTCTTTTTTCATTGGAAAGCGTATACCCCGAGGGTGGTCCCATTTAAATTTGGAAACAATATTCCTACCCTAAGAGTAGAAAAACAGGGGATGATTGATTGTTCAGTTACTGATTGTACTATATGACCACGCATAACTTATTACAGAGTAGTCGGATTTTGATGATTCTTTTTTTATTGGAAAGCGTATACCCCAAGGGTGGTCTCATGTAAATTTGGAAATAATATTCCTACCCTAAGGGTAGGAAAACAGCGGATGATTGACTAACTTTTTACAGAGTAGTCTGATTTTCATAATTCTTTTTTATTGGATAGATAGGGTATACCTTGAAGTTGGTATTATAAATTTGGAAAAAAAATTACCCCAAGGATGGAAAAAAAGTATAAAATAAAAACTTTTTAACAAAAAATTAAACCGCCGAAAAAACTGAAAAGCAAAAAATAATACCTTTTTTGTTTGACCTTAATCTAGGTACCAGTTTGAAGTCGGTGCCTCAGCACAAGCCAGGAGGAGTCATAGAAGCCAATCAGGTAGACGATTATAGGTCCACACCTCCTGGCTAAGTGCTGAGGCACCGACTTCAAACTGGTACCTAGATTAAGGTCAAACAAAAAAGGTATTATTTTTTGCTTTTCAGTTTTTTCGGCGGTTTAATTTTTTGTGACATTGAACCTTAGGGTGGTAAAGGAATTTCTTGGTCGACTGCGTACATAAAATTCATAGCAAATCATTCAAAATTTGGGTGGTAGGATCCCGTACAAGGTCTGTCTGGCTAGATTGCTACCTGTCTTACTCGCTAAGCAGCAGTACTTGCGCTGCTGTGTTCTGCGTGGAAAACAAGACAGCCGTTGAAATTACTGGTACACGAGGTAATTCTGTCTAGCTCTCTTAGCCTAGAAATTGATTAAGAGTTGATGGTGTTGCCGGTGAACAATGTATGAGTAACCCTATGATGTTGATATTTAAAGTTGAATATTTCACAAACGAAATACTATATAATTAAATTATTTCATAATGTAAATTCAACACGAGGTGCAATGAGTTCGGCGGCGCCCGCGCATCCCTCCCGCGCGGCGCTTGACCCCGCACAGGGTGACATTGAGGACGTAACATTACGTGCTCTTGTTTCCAAACACGTTTAGATACTTGCAAAAAAAATTACATAGGTAACTGAGATTGATCGATCGATCGATTGATTAATTTGTTAACATGGATTGATTGAACAATGAATCATATCACCACCCTGTCTTGTTACTTTGCTCGCTACCTAGGCCTATTGGTAGCGAAGGTGGAAGGTAAACAGTTTGTAGTTCGTTTGTATACAGCAGCGTTATGTATATGTATAGGTTACAACAATATTGACATGAGAACCTCTCTACAAAGGCCGAATCCAAACAAAAACCAATTTGAGCTCTATAATCTAGTTCTGTGCAGATTATTTATTTTTGACAGTATTGTATAACATCATCGTATATTATAAATGAGTGAATATTGGTGCTTCCGTTTGTACCCTTGTTAAAAATTGAAAAATATTTTCATACCCCACTTCTATCCAATCAGTTAGATCGCTGAAGTACTTAGATATGTTTAGTTTCTGTAGAAACTTTTACCGTAAAGATAAAGCAGTGGAAGCGTCCTGGACCCATAACCTGTTAGAGTTTAGCAAGCTAATAAATATACAAGGGCACAACTGACAGACATAACTGAAAACTTCTAAAAGTAAGCATAAACTAAACTATAACCTCTTTGATATAAAATCAAACATAAAGATAATTCTTTAATTACCGTTTGTCAATTTTGTTCGAAATCGTTATTGTGTCATCCACGATTTATCTATTCCATAAGTAGTGTCATGGTTTGCAAGTATCAAACTCGTTCGCTCGACCATGCATTAAATGCACGGTGCACTTGCATACAGCGTATGGATGCACCGACTTAAATTTTTTTTCGCCGGTTTTGAGCGTGTCCTTGAATTTCAAGTTTAGATTACGACGTGCATTGCCCAAAACCTGTACTGCACTTATACTTATAAATATGTTCAATTGGTAGAGGTACGTCAGTATAAATATAAATACGTACTTGTTGGAACTGGTATTATAACATCTGAATTCAGATGCCGTGGGAGTTTGTATTAAATATGATGTTTTTTTATAAATTCGTGTTACTATGTGAACAAATAATACAGTAATATGCGTGGAGTTCTTTACAATAAAATTAAGCAAAAGAGATTTTTTTTTTTGATTTCCATTCTCTTTTACTTTTGCTAAGAACAAGTGAAACAGTTATATCAACATGTTTTATGTTGGTACAGAATGAATAAACTACTACGTAGATACCTATTTCAAGTTCTAGCTGTGTCGATGTAGCAATAAAAATAGAATAGTACTTAAACGATATCTCTACTGCATCGCATAAAACCATCACGATACTGACCCCGCCAACACAAATAATATTAGGCTAGGTCAAGACGCCTAACTCAACACAGTAGATACCGACAACACAAAAAACGATGATAATAAAGCCAAAAAGTCTGCACTAACGCGGGGCAATGCACTTTTTCGTGGTCGGTCAAAGAAGATCGTCGAATGCGTCTGGTCCCAAAGTTTGTGAGCTGCATTACAAATTTTAATACACCAAGCCATATTAAAGTGGATCCTACGACTTGAACTTTAGATTTATTTTACTTCTTAATTAAATGTAGATCAACCCTTCTGAAATTGATACGGTACGGGCATAAAATGTTGAATTGCGCATAACTTGCGTCGCCGAAAAAGTAAGCACCTACCTCAAATTATCGGTTGAAATTTAAACACTTTTAACAAACTAAAGTTGACTGTTGAAATTGATTTTAAGATAAACATCAATAATAAGGAGTACAACTTGCGGACAATGAAAAGGGCTGCAAAGAATAGCTTCGAAGCACAATTCATGTCATGTCATGGTAAAGTGAAACCTTAGTAGCTCAGGTCAAGATTGTCGCTTAAGGCGAACTCAGACGAGATGTGACACCGCACGTTCGGTGACTAGTGGTATAGTTAACTTAATCTAATAAAGCCGGTCAAGTGCGAGTCGAACTCGCGCACTAAGGTTTTCCGTACAGACTTTTATCTAAATAGTTCGTTAGTACATAATCCCAAAAATATTTTTTTTTGGGATGCAACAACAATATAACGATTTTCGATTTTTTCCTTTAAACCTTCTTTCATGCCAAATTTCATGATTCTAGGTCTATGAGAAGTGACCCTATGGGATTTGATTAATTATCATCTTTGGATTGAGTTGACTTAGAAGCTTTATTTTTTTACAGCTTGAAGGGACCGCGGACATAATTTTTTGATGTTAATTTCAACTTGATATCACGCTTCAATGATATACCGTATTGTACACCTGCCTGACCTGATTGCTCCATCATCATACCCTGATAACAGTCTTAGTCAAAATACCCCTTAAGACTATTCTAACAAGCCCAGACAAGGCTAGGCTACGTTTTTCTGTCTTGGAGTTCCAGTGCCTTTCTGATTGCTTCATCATCAGACCTTGGACACCATTCTTAGTCAAAATACACCTGAAGACTATTCTAACAAGCTCAAACATTGCTCGGCTACATTGTTCTGTATTGAAGTTCCAGTGCCTTCCTAACTGCTTCATCATCAGAGCCTTGTATCGCAAGCGCATTGTATCAATTTATAAAAACTTTTCGCTAGGTGCGGCTCATTTCTTCAATATATATATATGCCGGTTAAAACGCTTGTAGAACTACCCAGTTGTATTACAAAAAGAATCCATTAACCACTTAGCACCGAATTATGTTTATGTTTAACGACATGGAACCACAAAACGCTGCTTTATTACGCGTAATTACTTACGCCAGTAAACTTTTTGAGCATTCGGTGACAGGATGAGTAAGCGTGTAATTTTCACAAAACAGACGTTAAAAAAATAGTAGCCTTTTGGTTCGACCTATGGCCTCTCAAACAGAGGGAGAAGGGAGGGGGAGAGGCTTTATTCCGATTCAATACAGTGAAAAATTGATACATATTGATGTAGTCGTCTGTGCCTATTATATCTATAGATGTAGCTAGGACTAGAACTCTATAAAATATAATGCAGAATACAGAAAGGTAGGGCTGTACCTACTGTCTTTCTCATAAGGGCGCCGGGGCCCGAAAGTCAGTCAGTTTACTCGAAAATAATTAGTTCTTGTAGTCAATGACAATTCGCTTTGACACTTTCCAACGGGGCCCCATATTCTTTGGTGCCTAAGGGCCCCCCACATGCCCTAAGACAGTGTTCCGCAAACTTTTTGTGTTCGAGGTACACCTAGCCAAAGGAAATTTTTTGGAGGTATACCATAAATGAATAATCATGTGAATCAGCGTGATTTACATCTGTATAAGTATTTTTCTTCCGTCCGTCTATTTAGGTTTAGATATTATTTTTGCGAGGCACGCCAACTAATGCCCACGCTACACCAGTGTGCCGCGGCACACCCTTTGCGGAACACTGCCCTAAGATGTCTCCGAAATAAAGAAATACTTTAACGACTGGCTGGTTTCATCATTTGAAAATCTATTCCACAAAAAAAATCTAAGAATCCGTGCAGAGTCTCATCAAAATCATTTAATGGAATCAAAATTACAGAATGCTGACAGTGGTTGGCACCTCTTTTTCTCATGAACAAAGCGATTGATTGCCTCCCCCATGTAGATAATAGTTGTTTCTGGGCCTCCCACATAAGGTGAACCAATAGGTCAAATAAAATGTGGCAAATGGAATTAGTTGATGGAAATTAAATTCAATTCTGAACCATAAATTCTAACAAAAGCTAAAGTAGATATTTTTTTCGACAATTGTTTTGCCAGCTGCAAATAAATAGCTACATAGCAGGAAAAATGCTCGAAGTTGGGAAAATTTATGGTATGTAGGGCACAGGCGAACGTCGGAAAATGGTTTGGTTTATAAGTAGTATGAAGTGAGTATGAACTTGTTTATGGACTTAAGAAATCATCTAGTTGGAATAATAACATTGGCTAGGGCACTATTAATACTGATTTGAGTTATATCCTGTGATCACGCAAATATACAAAAATATTTTTAGGGCAAAAACAGAACCCTTATAATTTGGCCATACCAGTCTTTTTCTTCTATCCCCTATCTTTCTATCCTATATAGCCTTCCCTACCTCATGTCGTTCGATTGGTCTTTCGAAAATATTGCTATTTTGCGAAAACCAAGTTTACGAAATGTTAAGCTTTATTATTTTCGTTAGTACCTATGAAGTGTGGAAATTACACACTGAACAGAAATCGTGAATTAAATGAAAATAATAGTAGTTTATTTAAGGATACAATAAATAAAAGAATATTATTATGTTCTCCGTTTCATTCTGAAAGGCGGCTCGTGGTATGCAGTGGGACGTATACATATAAGTAGGCATCATCAGATGATGATGATAATTATGTCCTGAAACACCTTTCATTGTGTATTAGTTCTGGAGGTAAAGTAAAACCTTGTACTTGCGGGACATCTATGTACACAGTCGAATAAACCTAGGTAGGTAATTAGTTGAATACCAGGGTAGAACTTTTTTGCTACAAATATAATTTTTACATTCCATACGCCTACCAAAAAAATCATCTTGGAAGTAATTTCGTAAAAGGTTCCTCCCTAGTATACGATACAGTTTTCTTGACTGTACAACCACAATACACAGTATTGAATGGGTAAGGAAAACCCATTAATATACATACGTCTCCTGGTGTTGAGCAATACGCACAAATCGCCAAACTCTTCTGCGTAGGACATCACGTTGGATCCATTGTGCCAAGAATGGAAACAAAGATGAAGGCCGATGATTTACTATTTTATTAACAAAAGAATGTTCCCGCCAACGGATACGCCATTGATCGAAAACAAGATATTCGAACGTATTTTTAGAAGGCGCCAAGAAAATTTGCCTAGCTACTTTGTGTCTACAAATTGAAGCAGAGGAAAATGCTTCGAAATCAGGAGCTAGGCGGAGGCAAGTCAAGGTATTTTTTTATTTATCTCCGTGCCTATTCCAGCCAACGGGTCCTTTTTACTACAGTAGGTCGTTGTTTCTCACAGAAGTGCATCTTTCCAAACGTATTATTATGAAGACACTTGAAATTTTCACAATTTCACAAACAATAGACTGTAAAAAGTGGCTATATGGGCTGGGCACATAGCTCGTGTACCTATGTAACCAATATCCGATAAGACCTTATCGAGATCATTAATCAGAGACCATGGATCAGAAACTATATTATCATTGTCTAACACCTTCGTAATCACAATCGCATTCTCCATCTCTTTCTAACACCAACTATATCGTCACGTTTACATACATAACAGGAAAAATGCTTGAAGTTGGAAAAACATGTGCAGAGGCGAACGTTGGAAACTCATCTATTTGTATTTTATTTTTTGTTTTTTTTTTTTTTTTGGGGGCTCTAATGGTTTCGATGTGGAGATTTTCGTGGGCGAACAATCGATGTAACTTGATCTTATCTGTGGGAAAACGCGTTTTTCGAGATTTAGCTCGAGCGAAACTCGGTCTTCCAGGTATTTCATCATTTCAGCCGAAAGTCGTCCACTGCTGAACATAGGGCTCCCCCAAGGCACGCCAAACAGATTGGTCCTATGCCATCCGCATCCAACGCATTCCCGCAACCTTAACCAGGTTATCGCTCCATCTACCAGGTATTTAAGAAACCACATAGATACATTATTGACATGGACCCTAAATCCCCGTCGACTTTTCAGGTGCATTTTCACTGCATTTGAGTCCCACTGTCTTGGTAATATTGAGATGGATTTTTAGGGTTTTGTAGCTAAAATTACAAAAATGACTGTGCGCGTGTTAGACAATAAACCTACGAAGATAAGTCAATAATTTGATTATTAATTTAAAATTATTACATAAAGTTTTTAATGAACTTTATGTAAAAGAAAATGTAGCAGCTCCTGGTCTACTTACATGGCGAAACATTAGCATTTGGCTCTAACTTATCTACTGGCAATATAGAGATGCATATTGATTAGAAAAAAACACATAAAACGTACATAACTAGGTACGAGTAAAAGGAAACTTATTGTGTGATTATTTTAATCATTGGATAACAAATAGATTTCAGGGTCATTTAGACGGTGCGGAAATATCGTACGAGTTGTGCTATACTGCGGGGTTTCGTGGCTATGAATACACAAATGGTCGATCATCGACAGCAATGTACCACGACTTAAACAATATTGCCCTTTTAGTTACGATAGGGATTCCCAAACTGAGTGTCATGCGTAATAACCCCGGCACGCGTATCTAGACATATACATAGATAGTAGATTGTACACCAAGGGGATAAAGCACTGCATTATGTCACGGGCGCGATATTGAATTCTGAACGAAACGAGGGACTCCAGATTTAACTCCCGAGCGTAGCGAGGGGGTTTTTAGTTGACTCCCGAGCGAAGCGAGGGAATTAAGATGGAGTCCTGAGATTAGTGAAGGATTTAAGCGCGCCCAAGGCAAAATCAGTTTTATCCCCGAGGAGTATACTTTTCTCACCTTTTGCGAGACAATAAAAACCAAGGCTACTAGAAAAATACTCGAAATAGACTCAGAAGCACTGATTCCGACACAGATTTTGCGCCTTTCGCAGTTTTCCATTTGTCGAAATCGTAGTAAGCTTTTAAGTATTTTTCCTTCGACTTCTCTAGAATTAAATTATTAACAATGCCTAAGGCCGGCTTGCGCGGACCTGGATTAGCTACTTAACTCCGAGTTAACTGCTGACCTAGGATTAACAAGTGTCAAAATGTATGGAACTGTCATTCTTAACCCAGGGTTACCGATTTAATTTTTTTACCCTGAACTGTGCAAGTGGTCCTAAGGCGTCTAATTTAATGGAATCAGGAGTCAAATCACTTTCGTCACTCGATATTTTCTTAATGTTTTATCTTCTTTTGCAGTTTTGATACTTAAAATTGCAGCGTATTGAAACACTCGCGGCTTTTGTTTAAGTATTTGACTTTGTTTTCGTTCGGCCGTGGAACTGCGAATAAATGAGGTGCGGCGCGGCCCGCGGGCACCGCGGGGCTGGGCACGTGGAGCACCACCAGCACGTGCTGCACGGGCTGCGCGCCGGCCTGCACGCCGAGCGATTTTGAAATTAGACTTTAAGTGCATACCAATAAGAACTACGAGAAGTGAGAATCACATTACTGCCCGGCGGGTTATAATGAAATTCAGTACAACATTACGCCCCGGCGAAAGCCAAGGGCTATAATGATTTACTTTGAGAGAGGTTTGCATGATATATAATAAGGCATTGACGAGCAGGTGGTGTGAAAAATATACATATAATTGCTATTTTTTTTTCATGGGCTTTCATGGGCTTTCTGGAGCTTAGTTAACTACGAAATTCGATTTTCAAACTTCGTACCTATCTTGCCGTTAGGTGCAAGCCACACAGAAGAGACGTGGGAGGGACGGGAGCACGTCGCAGTCCGCGTCGTTTGTTCGCAGGCCGCGTCTCCGCCCCGTCTCTCCTGCATGCTTTGGATCGCGACGCTTCTATACATTTTCTATACATTTATCATGAAAACTGATTCAAGGGCTGCGACGCGCCCCCATCCACGTCTCTTCTGTGTCGCTTGCGCCTTCCGTTCACGCTAATAATATTAAACAGAAGAGTAAAAGGGACGGCACGATACGAACTTCGAATTTCAAATTTCGTAGAAGCCCCCCATGGACTCGCACCTTTTCTGTTTTTGGGATTTTATGCGCGAAATATTTGAAGTTTTATTATGAAAGTTTGCTGAAGGAAATTGCGACCTTCTATTTTTATTTCCATACCATGGTATGTATAAAGTTTCCAAACCGCATTGAGCTCGTGTAAGAACTACAACTCAAGCCCTCATATTCTGAAAAGAGGCCTCCGCCCAACTGTGGGGCGTATGGTCCAATTTTTATTTGCAACAGGATTTGACTTTTTTTAATTTGGAAAATTGCATGCAATTTTTGCTCAGAATCACGAGTTTTTTCGATTCTAGTAGGAGAAAAAAAAAGGGGAAAAAAGTGTCCCAAAACTTCCATATAATTTTCGATTTTTCCATTTAGTTACGGTCCTATAAAGTCTATGAAAAATTGTAACTCAACGGAAAAAAACTTGGGACACTTTTGTTCTCCTAGTAAGATCTAAAAAGCTCGTGATTCTAAGCAGAAATCAAATAAAAATTTCCAAATGGAAAAAAGTCAACACATATAACAAAATAAAAATTGGCCCTTATAGGCCAGAGATGGTAATACATGCACCAGCGACATACGCCATCAAACTAATTACAAATTCAATAAATACCATAGGTCTAGTCTCTAATCTTGGCACGTGTTAATTGATTGAGTGAGATATTCAATCCATATTTAGATACTTCCTTAGCCTCTTTAGGTCAAGGTAAAGTATATTTAGCGAAAACCATACTCAACAGATGCAAAAAAAGCCTCCACGATACAGTAAGGTACAGGTTCTTCTAATGAAAACTATCCAGCAACTTTTATACCCTTTGCCTTTATATCCTTAATGTGGCTTATGCTGCAGTCAAAATGTATTCAGTAACTACATGTTGGCCCCTTTTCACCACGCTGATAGGTGCGACGATTCTCATAATTATTATCGTCACTAATACTTTCACGGAGAGTTATTACAAGCTTTTATTTAGCTCACCACGTTTGTTTTATTCTTGGGTCAAATCTTAAAAGGCGAATTTGACCCACTTCCAGTGGTTGGATTCACCTGAAATTTGGGATACATAAGTAGGATGGATGACAATGCAAGTACAGTCAACAAAAAGTATAGTCAGCTAAAAAGCTTGATTTAAAAATTAAATGTTTAATGGTTTTTTTTTAAATACGCTTATATTAACTACAAAATACTACAATTGTAATGCAAGCCTGACACAGCTTTAATCGCATGTCAAGATTTACCGACATATCTACAAATATGTCGACATAAGGGAACGTGCACTTCGACGGTGCTGCCAACTGGTGCCATCAATTTGACTGTTTTACCCTGATAAGTTTCTTTTACTGTCCGCATAGTGTCTCTTCTGTCGCATTAGTGCTGCCGCCTATAGTTACTGCACGTTCCCTCCAGCAGCAGTGTTTCCAGATAACTATGACATCGGGGCTTTCAAAAAAAAGGGTTTATACTTCCTCTCTAAAGGCCGGCAATAGATTAGTGACTCTCATTGAGTTGTTGATATTTATGGGCGGTGGTGATCATTGCCCATCAGATGACCCGCTTGCTCGTTTTCCTCCCTCTCATAATAAAAAAAATAGGAAAAGCAATTCTTGTTGCACAACATAATTGTCATTAAACTTAGACAAAGAATAGTAATGAACTAAAACAATTACTTTGCTCACCCGCGACCTTACAATAGTTACGTTTATGCAAGAAATGTGCGTTCATGCAGTTCCTCCACCTCCACACTGTACGAACACACACAAATCACATAAACCCAACCATCACCACCACCAAGCTACACTGACGCGTTTCGAACTCAACCAGAGCTCATCTTCAGAGTTACCACAACCGTATGCTATGCTACCAAATGTTAAACTTGAGTTTAACATTTGGTAGCATAGCATACGGTTGTGGTAACTCTGAAGATGAGCTCTGGTTGAGTTCGAAACGCGTCAGTGTAGCTTGGTGGTGGTGATGGTTGGGTTTATGTGATTTGTGTGTGTTCGTACAGTGTGGAGGTGGAGGAACTGCATGAACGCACATTTCTTGCATAAACGTAACTATTGTAAGGTCGCGGGTGAGCAAAGTAATTGTTTTAGTTCATTAATATGGACCTCCGCAAAGTAACGCCTGATTCAATAAAGAATAGTAACAAAATGCCGATATTTTTTATGAGCATCTCTATAGAAAATAATTTCCAAAATGCACATGGCACCTGTCACTTGACTCTTGTCACTGACCATTGTCACGTTGGTGAAATAGCCGCCTGCCTGGTCAACCAACACGTAAAAAACAAGAGACTGTATTATATCAAAAAAATAGTGCAGTTATAGTATTTTATGCAACTGTTGTATAAGTGAGGTCTTAAAAGGCGAGTGACGTGAGTTGCGATACGAGCGAATGCGAGTATCGCAATGGAAGACGGCACGAGCCGTTAAGACCAAATTATACACCGTTGCATACAATATTTTTTCTACGACTCGACTCTACTGGTACAGTCGGGTACAGTAGGGTACAGTTGGGTACAATAGGGTACAGTCGGGTACAGTAGGGTAAAATGAGGTACAGTCGGGTACAGTAGGGTACAGTCGGGTGAAATAGGGTACAGTAGGGTACAGTCAGGTACAGTAGAGTAAAATAGGGTACAGTAGGGTACAGTCGGGTACAGTAGGGTAAAATAGGGTACAGTAGGGTACAGTCGGGAACAGTAGGGTAAAATAGGGTACAGTAGGGTACAGTCGGGTACAGTAGGGTAAAATAGGGTACAGTAGGGTACAGTCGGGTGAAATAGGGTACAGTAGGGTACAGTCGGGTACAGTAGGGTAAAATAGGGTACAGAAGTGTACAGTCAGGTACAGTAGGGTAAAATAGGGTACAGTAGGGTACAGTCGGGTACAGTAGGGTAAAATGGGGTACAGTTGGGTACAGTAGGGTACAGTCGGGTACAGTAGGGTAAAATAGGGTACAGTAGGGTACAGTCGGGTAAAATAGGGTACAGCAGGCTACAGTTGGGTACAGTAGGGTAAAATAGGGTATTTTACCCTACTGTACCCGACTGTACCCGACTGTACCGTACTGTACCCTATTTTACCCTACTGTACCCGACTGTACTCTACTGTACCCTATTTTACCCTACTGTACCCGACTGTACTCTACTGTACCCTATTTTACCCTACTGTACCCGACTGTGCCCTAGTTTACCCTACTGTACCCGACTGTACCCAACTGTACCCTATTTTACCCTACTGTACCCGACTGTACCCTACTGTAGCCGACTGTACCCAACTGTACCCTATTTTACCCTACTGTACCCGACTGTACACTACTGTACCCTATTTTACCCTACTGTACCCGACTGTACCGAACTGTACCCCATTTTACCCTACTGTACCCGACTGTACCCTACTGTACCTGACTGTGCCCTATTTTACCCTACTGTACCCGACTGTACCCGACTGTACCCTACTGTACCCTACTGTACCCTATTTTACCCTACTGTACCCGACTGTACCCGACTGTACCCTACTGTAGCCGACTGTACCCAACTGTACCCTATTTTACCCTACTGTACCCGACTGTGCCCTATTTTACCCTACTGTACCCGACTGTACCCGACTGTACCCTACTGTACCCTACTGTACCCTATTTTACCCTACTGTACCCGACTGTACCCGACTGTACCCTACTGTACCCGACTGTACCGAACTGTACCCCATTTTACCCTACTGTACCCGACTGTACCCTACTGTACCCTATTTGACCCTACTGTACCCGACTGTGCCCTATTTTACCCTACTGTACCCGACTGTACCCGACTGTACCCTACTGTACCCTACTGTACCCGATTTTACCCTACTGTACCCGACTGTACCCGACTGTACCCTACTGTACCCTACTGTACCCTATTTTACCCTACTGTACCCGACTGTACCCGACTATACCCTATTGTACCCTATTTTACCCTACTGTACCCGACTGTACTCTACTGTACCCTATTTTACCCTACTGTACCCGACTGTACTCTACCGTACCCTATTTTACCCTACTGTACCCGACTGTACCCAACTGTACCCTATTTTTCCTTACTGTACCCGACTGTACCCTATTTTACCCGACTGTACCCGACTGTACCCTATTTTACCCTACTGTACCCGACTGTACTCTACTGTACCCTATTTTACCCTACTGTACCCGACTGTACCCTACTCTACTTCTATTTTACCCTACTGTACCCGACTATACCCTACTCTACTCAACTCAGCAGGTCTAAACTGGGCTTTAGTGTTGAGTGTACCCTACATTTAATTTTATGTGGCAGCTAGGTGTATCGTAATAACGACATTACGACACAAGTGCTGTTATGGCGAACAGATTAAGTATAGACTTTCTGAAGTCATATTATCTATGTTCTTATATATTTGTTCGCGACCATGTAAAAAACAGATAAAAGTACAGGAGTAGGAAAAAGTATTTACATATCTAGAAGAGATCTTGATTTTCAACTAAGAATTATTTGACAATTTGTCAGTATTAAAATATGTCAGATATCTACTCGTACTACGTTACTATCCGCGATCGTGGTAGCCTAGTAGTAGTAGGTTAATACCTAAGACCTTCAAACAGAGGCTCCTGGATAATTTATTGAATCAGGCGTTACTTTGCGGAGGTCCATACCATATCAATGAACTGAAACTACTTTCACCTCCGACCTTATGATAGCTACGTTTATGCAATAAATGTGTGTTCATGCAGTTCCACCTCCACACTGTACGAACACACAGAAATCACACACTAACTGACGCGTTTCGAACTCTACCAGAGCTCTGAAGAGGCTCGCACCTCTGAATTTTCTGAATGTATGTGCATGACAATACGCAAAGAAAGTTAATGGTGTATGTGAAGTTCCGAATCCGCACTGGGCCCGCGTTGGAACTACGGCCCAAACTCTATCATTCTGAGAGTAGACCTGTGCCCTGCAGTGAGACGTAGGTACCTGATAGTACTTCGTTTTTAGGGTTCCGTAGTCAACTAGGAACCCTTATAGTTTCGCCATGTCTGTCCGTCTGTCGTCTGTCTGTCTGTCTGTCCGTCCGCGGCTTAGCTCAGAGACTGTTAGTACTAGAAAGCTGTAATTTGGCATGAATATATATATCAGGCACGCCGACAAAGTGATTATATAAAAAAAACTAAAAACATTTTTTTAGGGTACTTCCCCATAGACGTAAAATGGGGGTGATTTTTTTTACTCAACTAACCCAATAGTGTGGGGTATCATTGGATAGGTATTTGAAAATAAATACGGGTTTGCTACAACCATTTTTTGATAAAGTGAATATTTTCGGAGATATTCACTCCGAAAGTTCAAAATAATGTCTCCCCCCCTCTAACTTTTGAACAGCAAGTCTAAAAAATAACAAAAAAATCACGTATGTTAAACTTAATAAAAACTTTCTAGGAAAATTATTTTCAACTTAATCAGTTGAGCAGTTTTTAAGTTTTTATAAAAAAATATTTCTAAACTAAGATTGTAATTTAATCGCCATTGCAAGCATTTTTTTTTCTTTAAGTACCTATAAGATCACGCTAACAGTATCTTGTTTTAAATAAAAAAAATAAAATTGAAATCGGTTCATATAATAAAGAATTACATCGGAAAAACCATCAACATAAATGTATGTACATAATGGTTCTAGTAGACTGCAGATTAGATACCCAATTCGCCGATAGATGGCGCTGTACCGCCGACGTTGAAATTCTGCGCGTGGTGGGAATTGGGACCAAAACAACCACATTAATAAAGTATGCAAAGATTTTTTCGTCCCTGCTACGGAACCCTATCTTGGGCGTGTCCGACACGCTCTTGGCCGGTTTTTTTAGCATTAGAAAGAAGGTAAACGATTTAAGGTTTACTATGATAGAGGCACTATTTATATCAGCGGCCGCTATGAAACGTTTTTCAAATAAATATGTATCTCTCATATGGTAAAGTGAGTGAATGAGTGAGTGGTCGCGGGTTCGACCCTGGGCTCGCACCTTAAGTTTTCGGAATTTACGTGCGAAATTATAGTTGAGATTTACCATGAGCTTTACGGCATCGTGACGAAACCTGCACAGACCTGCGAAGAGATTCAATGGTGTGTAGAGTTCATGGGATTTACGCCCTAAGCCATTTTCTGAGAGAGTGGGCTGTGGGTATGAGCACATAGTAAATTAATATTTGGACACAGTCGCTGGAGCGCTTGCCACTGAAACCTCTTCGTAATAAAATGATATAGAGACGTAACAAAGCCGGCGAACGAAGTCAACATCAAATTAATTATGAAGAGGTTCCCCAGAGTCATGATTTAATAATATCTTCGATTTTATATACATAACATGAACATCGAATATCATTGAATTTGCTCTGCAAACATTTGGGCAGCGTTGGATTGGTCCGCTGCGATTAAGCTGACTGTGCATAACACTAAACCAATAATCTTGTTCGTAGCGGACGTGTTCCCTGACCGTGGTGCGGGGTACTGCATTGGTTGGTGCGCATACGCAACATATACCACTATAAATACATACGGGCCTCGCTCTGACTGAGACTCTCACTGAAACCGCACAAGCACGCGCACCCAGTCGGACCAAGAAATTTAAAAAAAATGAATGACGCCGAATTGTACACGAAAAACAATGCACTCCAGAAGAGAGACACCCTTAACTGTTTAGAAGATACAGCGATGAAAATTAGGTGGAAGGAGTACGGGGCGAGAATTATTGACATAGGTTGTGGCGATGGAAGCACAACCGCGGAAATTTTGAAGTTATTTCTCCCGAAGAGTTTTGATGCTCTTATTGGGGGGGATATAAGTGAGAAGATGGTGAATTACGCTAATGACACGTACGGGAGTGAGCAGCTTATGTTCATGCAGTTGAACATCGAGGGAAGACTTCCTGAGGAGCTGAGCGAACGGTTTGATCACGCTTTCTCGTTTTTCACTTTGCATTGGATCAAGCGGCAAAGGTATGTTCAAGTTTGAAGTCATTTTAGAACAATTTTTTTCTACATCTGTTTTTTATCTAGCATAATCTTTAAAAGGATTAATTATGCGTAGTATATTTTTCTGGGGAAAAATTTAATGCAAGCGTTTTTCAGTAACTGAATCTATAAGTAGGTATATTTGTTGTTTACTATACGAGGACTTGCATTGCCATCCAATATAGATAATGTATGTATACCTTCCAAATTTGATGTCAGTGAAAAAAGTGCCTGAAATTTGACTTCTATAACTTAAACCAAAGAAAACCAACCTTCAAACAAATATTACTTATAAGTTAAATAAAAGATTGTAATAATAAATGTTTCTATCTGACTTGATGATTTCTATCTAGGTACCATAAAATACCTAGTTGACAAATTACACACAGAAAAGGTTTTATGTTTATAATGTATGTTGAACATAATTAAAAATATGTATTATGTACTCTTTACTCTATGTATACAGCGCGAGGTAATATATACACCGTGAAATTTTAGTGGTTGTTTTCCCGAAACGAGGTGATTTAGTATCGATTGTACAATCGATTTATAATTACTATTTTGACTAGAGTCAAAAATCCAATTGTGAAAAACGAATGTCGAAAATGACCGCAAACCAATAGTAACGCTTCGTTGGTACCTAACCTATCGTACGATCGTACGCTACTACGACCTACTACGACTACCTCGTTTCGGGAAAACAACCACTAAAATTTCACGGTGTATTAGGTATACGAAATGCGATGCATTTATATATAACACTGCGGAATCGCAACTCGCAGGGATGGCTAAGAAAATTTGACAAAATTGATGCAGTAATTAATATTGAAATGTAGGCGGACGGAATTAAATATTTGAATACAAAATTATTCCCATAATCAAACTTTTTACATTAAAAACGTAGTTACGTAGAAACCGGGGTCCTTATTTGATTTCTACACTCTTATGTGCAGGGATTGGATGGATTAGCGGCATTGTTCGCAATAATGTGGACAAGACTCTAAGATTAATTAAATAATTAATCAATCAATGAATTTCTTACCTGAGATTTAATTTTGATTCCTAGTAAATAAATAACACAAAAAAATCTTATACCTACTTAATGTAGATTTAGTAAAGAAATTAAACAATATTTTTTTCAAATTTTCTGTGGCCAGTCTATTCCTTTTTATGTCAAAAATAAATTTAAGTGCTGAAAAACTCCGCTCGCAATCAAGAAATTAATTAATTAAGTAATTTTTGTGTCATGCCCGCAATATTGCGAACAATGGCGCTAATCCGTCCGATCTCTGCTTATGTGAGAGAGTGCCATTTGACAAACATATTTTTTGCATATAAGTATATTTTTGTTGTTTTTATTTGAATAAAATCAATATATTTTTAAGCTACTGACTTATGCAAGCGAGGAAGTTATTCGAGTGGGTTGGTCGGGGATTCTATGGTGTGACTGGATTTAGCAGGTTCGGCACGGTCAGTCAAGAGTTGCAGATTTAAATCCGAGCTAGGGTACGCGAATTCATTTATTCATCATCATCATCATCATCATCATCATCATGCCAGCCTCCTACTGCAGGGCACAGGCCTCATATCAAAATGAGAAGGGTTAGGCCGTAGTTCCCACGCGGGCCCAGTGTGGATTGGGATTGGGAGATCCAGAGTGTACTTATACACTAGGCCACCACGGCTATTACATTTTTTATTCTTACATTTTTTTTGTTTTTTACAGGCTGGCCTTTACAAACATTTACAACCTCTTGAATGAAAGGGGCACCTGTCTGCTGTTGTTTCTTGGGCACACTCCTATCTACGACGTGTTCAGAGTGCTCGCACGCAACGAACGATGGAGCGCCTACTTAAAGGACGTGAACAAATACGTGTCGCCGTACCACGATTCTCAGGTACTTCCCAACTTAGATTAAGAATCCTACTCATCCTTTTTTTTATTTACATTCTGAATTTGAAAATATTTTTTAAAGGTTAATGAAAATAAAAAACCGGCCAAGTGCGAGTCGGACTCGCGCACCGAGGGTTCCGTACAAATTTATATGTATACTAGCTTTTGCCCGCGACTCCGTCCGCGTGGAATTAGTAATTTGGGCAGCTTATTTTTTTATCCAATTTGCTTTTTCATCAATTATGGCTCTCCTTAGATCCTTCCGGAAGAAGTGATACTTCATAATAAACCAACCCGCTCCCAATCCGCCCCCAACCCGCTCCTAACCCGCCCCCAACCCGCCCCCAACCCGCCCCCAACCCGCTCTGAAGCCACCCCCAACCCGCTCCCAACCCGCCCTATCTAACTGGGCTATCTAACACTGAAAGAATTTTTCAAATCGGAGCAGTAGTTCCCGAGATATAGAAGTTTTACTTCAAAAACCCCCGATTTTGAAACATTCTACCGCTCCGCTCCGCTCCTATTGGTGTTAGCGTGATGTTATATAGCCTATAGCCTTCCTCGATAAATAGGCTAACTAACACTGAAAGAATTTTTCAAATCGGAGCAGTAGTTCCTGAGATTAGCGCGTTCAAACAAACAAACAAACTCTTCAGCTTTATATATTAGTATAGATATGAACATCCAGTCTTATCAGACCCCTGCTCCTAAGCAAAATGTGCGCAGTGTGGGAACATTGTAGATTGGTTACTGATATAGACAGACAAGACAAAAAAATTATGCTTTTCGCAATTTTTCCTTTATCTGTGCTATAAGACCTTGCTTCGTACCAAATTTCAAGATTCTGAGTTCACGGGAAGTACCCTGTAGGTTTTGATTCCCTTGCGAGTGTCGACAATTTGCGGAAATTTGCGGCATAAACGGCTGTATCTTTTGATTGCGTTAAAAATTTATGCTTTTCGCAATTTTTCCTTTATCTGTGCTATAATACGTTGCTTCGTACCAAATTTCAAGATTCTGAGTTCACGGGAAGTACCCTGTAGGGTAGGTTTTGATTCCCTTGCGAGTTTCGAAAATTTGCGCAAATTTGCAGCATAAACGGCTGTATCTTTTGATTGCGTTGGCTTAGAAGTTTGATTTTTTCACAGCTCCAAGGGACAGTAGACTTGAGTATTTGATATAAATTTCAGCTAGATACCTCCACGCGTTCCTGAGAAAAAGGGTCTTGATAGACAGACGGACGGACGGACGGACGGACAACAAAGTTATCCTATAAGGGTTCCGTTTTTTCCTTATGAGGTACGGAACCCTAAAAATAAACTGACTTCTTAAATCTTGAGGTTTTGCCCTCTGCCATATGCGACAAAATACTGATAGCGGTCGAAACACTCGTAGAACTACCACTGATTGTATAGAAAAGAAATATCTATCGTTCAGCCAAGATTAGTGGAGAAATAATCCAGTCAATGTGGCCAATCAACTCTTATTTTAAGTTTTTGTTTCCAGTATCCGGAAAGAGAAATCATGAACCTCATGACTAGCATCGGCTTTGTCAACGTTGATGTTAGAGTGCAAGAAAAATCCTTCACTTTCAACAACTGGGAGAATTTACGAAGTGAGTAAAAACAAAAAAATTCGAGACAAAATATTCTGGTATAAACATTTTTTTGTTTGCGTCTCTCCTGGCAAAAATTAAGGGTCTATAGCCAATATTTTTTAGTCCAATCTAGGTACTTGCATCGGCGTGTGGGACGCCTGGCCAACTTTCGGCCAAATTAAATAAATCTTAAGTTTGCTCACTAAGAGTTACTGATTTTATATGTACAGAAGAGACAACTTTTGTTTCTTATGTTGTGTATGGCCCATTCTTGTGAATCTTCACAATAAATTGTGTACAGTCACCGGCACCAATATATGATGAAACAAGGCACTCAAAAATATGTGACGCAACTCTATTCGTATGGCCGTTAGAGCGTATCAGATGTTTTTGAGTGCCTTGTTTCATCATATATTGGTGCCGGTGACTGTACAAAAGAGAAAAAATATGAATAAAGTAAGTACAGGGTAGTTACACCATACAATAATAATTCCGAGACGCGACTTCAATAAAAATATGCTTTATTTTAGCCCTGCTAACCCGATAATTTCCAGTGACGTCATAGCTAGGTGTGATGGATGCGACTGCAGCCACCACGTTTAAATAAGTCTTCACGGTTCTTTAATTTCAATAGTCTTTAATTTAATATATATTTGCATCAATTTACAATCTTAGGACGAGACACGAGATTTATTAGAGTTATTAGAAAAACCATAGTGATCTGATCTGTCAAAAAGTCTTTTTCCTTTTTTAAGACTGCCATAGACAGTCACCCAAAATCAATCTAAACCCAATTCACAACACTAGGTATTGACATACAAAATCTGTGGGAGAATCATGTTTTGATAGCTTATAAAAGTACCTACGTCAATTGGTATGGTATTATCTACCCTGTTTACGAGATGCTAGAACAATGGTTACCTATCAAAATATAGAATTATTTTTTTCCGAATATTTAAAATCCCGAATGCTTCATTTATCCGAATGCATTTTTTTCTGAAACTGTAAATATTTCAGGATTTTTATAAAACAACCCTAACCTAACCTAAAGACACGATGGTCCTGAAATAAATCCTGAAATATTTACAGTTTCAGAAAAAAATGCTTTCGGACAAATGAAGTTTTCGGGATTCTAAACCTTCGGAAATAAAATTTTCTAAACATCGATAGGATCCCTAAAAGAATATTACTGCCTAGTGAAATACAACTTTTTATCACACTCCAGCGAGAAAAATATTAAATGGAAGAAAATTTATTAATTAGTCCTTGGACCGTGTGACATTTTAACAACCGAAAAGACTAAATATTTCTACTTATCACTTCAGGATCAGTTAAAGCAGTAACGCCCTTTAAAATTCCTGAGGACAAGTGGCAAGATTACCTGGACGACTACGTGGAAGTGGTGAAAGACATGAAGATGACAGACTTCACAAATAACAACACGAAGGAACCATTCCTCGTTAAGTTCAGCTACAAAGTCCTACTGGCCGTTGGAAGTAAATAAAACTAAATTATACTAATACAACATACATGTACCTACAACCAATATGGTCATGGTGTAGTAACTGTTACTATAGGTAACGCCATGAGAGTTGATGCGAATGATTGCACACAGCTACATAAAGTACAAGGATTGCAAAAAGTAGGTAGGCAGTGAATGAATGAAATGAGTGTGTGAATGAAAATGTGAGTTATATGATCTTATGATGAAATACCTACGACATACTCTGCATATTATAATTTTTCTTTTTTCAAATAACCTATTTTTGAAATAAAACAATTTAAAACTGATAAGAAATATTCACAACAAAAAATTGTTTTTTTTTATAAATAGGGAAAAATACGTTAATATGAGTTAAATAAAATAGATTAAAAATATTTTATTTTCTGTTTTGTTTGAACTAGATGTATTTTCCTAAATAATTCTTAACGAAATAGGTTGAAGAAATTTTTAGTCAATATTGTAATTCACTGTTGAGTTGAGTCTGTTGAACATGCTAGCGGTACGAATAAATGTCAAAATCCCTCTGTCATTAATGACATGTTGTTGTGTGCGTGACCTCAACTCTCGTGGCGATAGCTATATATGTGTAAAGAAAAGAGGTAACTGAAACTAATGTACAGTCGGTTCCCTCACATAAATGTCCACTTTTCTATGCATTTAATATAGGAAAATGGATTCTTATAGTGTCAGGGAACCGACTATGGTCAATATTTTATGTTACTTTTCCGCTTCCACACGTTCAAAACAGCTTCGTCTACACGACACATAACAATGTTTTCGTACAAACGTAACTAAGTACCTGCCTTGCATGTGTGGTAGTTTAGGAACAAGGTAAAAGGTTAAATTACTATGATGTTGTACTATTGTATCAGCTCACTATTGACGCAAGCGATCAAAAATTTTGGGTGGGCTGGCCAGGAGCCCCGTAGTGCAGTTGGTAGCACAATCAGCGCGTATAGCCAAGGCATGTGTGTTCGAATTCCGCCTTTCGTTTTTGATAATCTAAGATTTCGTCGAGAAAATGTACTGCTGAGCAAACGCCTGAATTAATCAATTGACAAAAAGTACACGTCAACTAAATGGTTGCATCGGTGAATATTTGAGCTACATAGGATATAGGGGAATTTCAGAAATAGGGTTCAATATTTTTCTCAGATTTTAAAATTTTTTGCATGAATCTACTCAGAATCAGTAGCACTATATTCTGCATAGAGGAAAAACGGTGTCTCGAGGTCAGTTTTGTTACTTTTCATACATTGGTGTTTGAAGGTAACGAAACAGACACCTATTTTTGCATGAAAAACTGGGGAAATTTTTTTACTCCATTATAATCGATCATTAGTGAGTGATTCTGAGCAGATCCATGCAAAAAATTCTAAAATCGGAGAAAAAATATAGTTGTACCCTATTTCTGTAAATTCAAATGTGGTTAAAATAATAATCCAATAATAAATCTGAGCATTAGTTATTGTTAACAACAACCGACTGATTATAAATAAGAACTAACATTGTGGCTACGGTGAATTTGTTATATTTCACGTAACTAATTATCCCATTATAACTATTGCTACATTTTGACAGGGGAAAATCGGGATAATTAAAAATAGACTAACTTAAATTATTAGTAGACTAGACTTAAATGTTAAATACTTAATAGAATTTTATTATAGGTAGTTGTTTTTTTTAGATCATTAATAAGCTTTGCACTTTGATTTAAATATTTCAGTATTTATTAAATTTCTTACTATAGACAAAATCATTACAGTCGAGACTTGGTAGGTACTTTTTAATTGCACGTTTTTATTAGGAATTTCATTAGAGTTATATGTATATTGTAAGCAATGTGGAACCCAATTTTCTCTTGCAGTTATGAAGTCCTTTAGCTTCATAAAACTTTGTTTTTTTAGTGACAGCAAAAGCTAGTATTTATGTAGGTATTATTATAGAGCGGTTATAAAACTTACTCAGAAGTTTAATAAAAACCGAACTAAACGATATCTAACACGAGCATTTAGGTGCATTCAAAGCTATGTTTTATGAATTGCTAGAAATGATCAAAATGTATGTATTATAATTAACACAAACCATACTAAAGTATGAGTAGACATACAGGCGAGGTCATAAATATATGTTACGTGACGAACGCGTCAAATATATCTGTACAACTCTATGCCACTAACTATAAGATTGGTGTTTACATATATTTCAGGTGATGGCTGTAGGTATAGATATTTATGGCTTCGCTTGTACATAAATACTCCAGGTCGCTCATAAATACAACAATTTGTTTACCGTATACTAACTGTTACTTATTTTCTTTACACAGAATAGTAAGAGTTACTATACTTCGACAAAACTAGTTGTATATAGGAAAGACCACCCCTTAGACTTTATATGTAATGGTTATGCTTGGGCCACATCTGCTCCTAACGACCTCGATGTTTACCGTGCGGGTTCTAGTTTCTAGTTGACTCCTAATTTAATGCAATTAGCACAGGTGTGGCCCGGCCATTAGAAACATTCGTGAATTTCTTAACCAATAATCAAAGCTACCTAGAAACTGAAGAAGCTAGGCGCTACATTACAAATCAGTATTGTTTAGAATCTCTCCTGTATTTGAAATTAAGGAAGTATTAGTATTAGTATTTATTTAATAAAACTTGTTTGTCGTATGCATACCATAATTTGTATTTCCCACAAGACTGAATCACAGAGTCATGAATAAAGATTATATATATAACTAGCTTTTGCCCGCGACTCCGTCCGCGTGGAATTAGTAATTTGGGCAGCTTATTTTTTTATCAAATTTGCTTTTTCATTAATTATGGCTCTCCTTAGTTCCTCGATATAAAAAAAATTACCCGCCCCCGCAAATATCTTTTCTCAAATATCTTCAATGTACAGACACCGACTTGTTACAGATTTATTATATATATAGATATAAGTTAAATGATAGTGCCATTCTCTTCGTAGCTTTAATTCTTTTAATAGAGGTAATGCTTATACGCGGCAACAATTTTATGATTACGTTAATTTTTACTTTTATGCTCTTTATTATACTGTCACACTCTACAACATAAAATAAATATTAATTATTTTAATTACACCATATCACCCAACAAAGACAAAAAATATATATTTACACCTTTTTACTCTTATTGTCTTATGATTATTAAAACGAAACTATATTCCTTGAGTCTTTGTCTTGTCATGGTAACATGTGTCAATCGCTCTAAAAGTAAGAAATAATACAAAAAATTACGTTAAATATGAATAAAGGACGGGTAGGTACACTTAATATACTACTTATTTTTGAGAATGAAAAGAAGAAACAGTAATACTTAGTTTAGTGCTGTAGCAATCGCGACAGTTGTGTTATTACTTATTTCTACAAGCTTTTTGAGGAAGCACTGTGCTACACTACAATAGTTTTTAGACATATTTTCTACAGGATGGATCGCGATTACCTTTAATGAACTCCCAATATTCCAACGCATCTACTAGCTATGATCACGGGTAAAATATCTTACTAAAATTATAAACCCTGTCGCGAAAGTTTGTATGGATGGATAAGGGATGGATGTATAATCTTTCACACTAAATCGATTAAACGGATTCTATGAAATTTTCCACACACATAGTTTAGAACCTGGATTAACATATAGGATACTTTTTATCCTGGAAAATCACGTAGTTCTCGCGGAATAGCGATAATCAACAGCATTTAAAACTGGTAATTGTTGCATATTTCTTGTGACATATTTTTCAAAAGTGTTTTTCAATAAAAAGGCACGTCAAGATTGTTTACTCATTTTCTAATGCTGAAATAAGCTAAATACAGTGTATTAATTTTACTAAAAGCCATCAGCAAATTTAGTTTTCGGCTGTCAGCTTCTTTATACTTTCTTCGTGCTTTTTGATGCACTCTAGCTGGTAAGGTAAAAGGTTGTAGTTCTTGAATATGAACTACCCCATAGTAACGCCTGAATCAATGCACTAAGCATGTATTTTTTTTTATTATGAGTGGGAGGCAATCGAGCAAGCGGGTCATCCGATGGAAAATGATCACCATCGCCCATAAATACCAACAACTCAAAGAGAGTCAGTCACTTATCTGTTGCCGGCCTTTAAAAAGGAGAGAGAATAAGGGAGAGGGAGGGGGAGAGGTATTGGACACCCGGCGCTCCCACTGACCGTACGAAACGCAGCAGGAGTACTGCTGCTTCACGCCGGTGTTCTGTGATAGGGTGGTACTGCCCTGGACGAGCCGACCCATTCGTGATGCAGCGGCTATATACAACATGGCTCTACCACTACTAAATGGCTGTAAAACTGTAAAACTTTAATTTAGCATCAAGGGCTACGTCTAAAAACTAATCATTTTACAGGTCCGTTCGCAAAATTCCCTGCGATCAGCAAAGTCCAGCTCGCATACAGTGACCAACAGGGAGGAAATATACATCCCTCCCCTAGATGTTCTTACCGTTAAGATAAAAAGTCTTAGGATAACAAACGAGGACTTTAGACGCCATGCTATCAAGGTCACATTCTTCGACCAGCTGCTGATCAGCACTAGCATTATGCCTGTAAGAGCTAGGGACCACGTCGAGGAACAAACCATTGCTCATGGCACAATGAACTACGATCCGTCGGACTACGAGAAAATGTGCCTGTTTGCTGACCACCCGTTGGTTGGTAAGACAGTTTCCAATATACAGTCTGTGAAACTAAACCGCGTACCAGGGCACCTTCAGGGTACCTTTAGGCTGCAAATATCATATTGACGTTCCATTCACCCTCCTAGGAAATAATTGTGAAATTGATCGTGAAAAGGTTCTGTACAGTCGATGATGAACAATTTCTATGACACCTTTCAGTAATAAATTTCATTGTGTCATATGAATGCCAACCTGTTAAGCCATTTACTAAAGTTATCTTTAAATGGGCAGGATTACGTGAGCCTGTTTCCTGGTATAAGTATGACAATAACAGCACCGTAAAAATCGAATATGCGGAAAAAAAATCAGGTTGGTGTATGATGCAATAGATAACTTTGAACGAAAATAATTGTGATTTTCCGTTAGGCACATTAAAGGTTTTTCAGAAATTATCTTGATAATATCTACAATATCCTTGTTGATTTTAAGTAGCTGTATGCAGTATATGTGACGTGACATCGTTTGTTTAACTGAATAGACCAAGATTAAATGGAAATACCTGTGATTTTTCTTACTTTATTTATTTCAATCTACTTACCTATAAAAATAAATATAAATAAATATTAGGGGACAATCTTACAGAAATCGACTTAGTCCCAAACTAAGCAAAGCTTGTACTATGGGTATTAGACGACGATAAACATACTTATATAGATAAATAAATACTTAAATACATAGAAAACATACAGGAACAAATATTCGTGCTCATCACACAAATAAATGCCCTTACCGGGATTCGAACCCAGGACCTCTTGCTTCGTAGGCAGGGTCACTACCAACTAGGCTAAAGCGGTCGTTAACCTACCTATGTGTCTAAAATGCTAACAGCCTACAAAAAAATCTGTCAGATCGGCTTTCCGAAGATCTACTGACTATCTTTTAACTGTATGTTCCTGAAAAGTTCGAGTGCAGCCAACGAAAATGACTGATTCAAGTGGCAGTGATAGCTATGTGCTTATGGAATCTTCAAAAATAAGCATGGAGCCGTCCAGTTCCTATAAATCCGAAGAGCAATCATCTACCATCAGTTCCACAGTAGATATATACTGCTGCAACATTGATATTTTGCCACTGTTCAAAGGTACGTAAGCTAAGTAATAGTATACTAGTTCTGAATAAGTCTGATTTGTTCTCATACTCCTGAGAATATGGGGGCTAAATCCCTCTCTTATTAAGCTGCGTACGGACTGCGCGCACTCGGGTACGCGAACCCGAGCTTGCGTGTCCTGGAACGCCATGACCGTACGCCATGTACGCGTACACTGTACACTGTACACGTACGTACACGTACATGTACACGTACTGTGCACGTACACGAACACTGTACGCGTACATGACATTCCAGGACACGCAATCCCGGGTACGCGTACCCGAGTGCGCGCAGTCCGTACGCAGCTTTATGGTTCCGTAGTCAAAATAGAAAAAATGGAACTCTCATTTTTCGCCTTGTCCACCGGAAGGTGCTTATGGACCATTGATCTGGCCCTCTGACTGTCCACCTGTCTGTCTATCTGTCTGTCTGTCCGTAAGTCTGTCAATCTGCGATTAAACATCCAAGACTCGAGCACAAACATTCGTATTTTTCAAACAAATATCTGCCCCAACCGGGAATCGAACCCGGGACCTCAAGCTTCGTAGTCAGGTTCTCTAACCACTGGGCTATTCGGTCGTCTTTAGCTGAAGTACTCTTTCTAAAAAACTACAATTTAACAAGAAAAAAATGACAAAAAGTTCTTGACTAAAATTATGAAACATGAAAATTTTTCTAGGTTTTTGAATGTTTGTATAAAGAAATAAATATTGTCACAATAACTTATTTTTTCCCTTAGATGTGGACAAAAAACGTGTTAAGAAGCGAATGCAACCATTGATAGATCCAACGGTCCTGCAGTGTCAAAGCTGGGACACGCTACCTCTTATCACCATCGAACTCCAAGTTACACGAAATCCCCAGAACGTAGACCATCACAAGATATTGAAAAACGCTAACTTCATGAAAGTTACTCTAGTTGCAGCTTATAATGTTCTTACACCATATGACGAGGAGTATAATTACGCTGCTGCTACGAAGTCACCCGTGACCAGTGAAAATGTCAGTATCTAACGTACAAGCGGCGGCGCGGCGAGCGACTTCTCTGTTTTTTTTTAGGGCTCCGTATCTAAAGGGTACCAAGCGGGACCCTATGGGCGCTTGTGCACTACAAGGAGTGTTTTTTTACGATCCCATATGGCACGTCATAAATTTATATGCTAGCTTGTGCACTACACGTAATTTTAGCGTCCAAAATTTTACTTCTCCGCATTCCGGACCGTTTTTTTCCGGTCCGAGATTACAGCAATGAAAAACAAAGTGTTTATGCTTGTGCACTGCAGCCGCGATCAGTATTATTCATGACCTTAATTTTACCAGTAATCATTTCATTTGGTGGTACCACAGCCTAAATTTTGCATCTGGCCTCTTGATTTATGCGCTTAACCCTTTAACCATTTGACAACCCTGTCAAGACATTCGATTTTGGACCGTCAATGTTGCCAATTTGAATCTGTATTGATTTCTGTATGACGGCAAATATCTTGCCATTACCCACTAAAGGGTTAAGCGGTATAGCAAAAAATCATAAGTAGCTGTAGACAACTGATATTAAGTAGGTAGTTAAAAAATAAACATTCGTCCTCCCTCAATTTATTGTGGTTTATTTGCATACATTACATACATTAATTTACAATGACCCTGTCACTGTCAGATACCTTTCACTTTTATACAGGGATGAACCCAAAATTCGCACGTAGAAGAACAACGGACCGACAAACGTGAAAAGACGGACAAGTACACAAGCCAATCTTCCGTTATTTTCATGCCACAACGAACCGTAATAAATTGGACTATCAGATCGTAAAATTCCTTGTAGTGTACTGCGCTATCTGTCCGTCCGTCCGTCTGTCACAGACCCCTATTTATTGAACCGTAATAAAGCTAAAGACTTGAAATTTTCACCGATTATATATTATATGCCCGCTATAATAACAAATAAATACTAAAATTAAGTAAAATTAAAAATTAACTACGAACCCGTCGTCATACAAGAAACGAGTTTTTTTCAGCGTTTTTAACTCGATCTTTATAAGTTTTTTACTGAACAATTTTTAAGTCATTAATCATTGTACCCCTTCAAGTACGAGTCCGACTCGCACTTGACCAGTTTTTATTCATAGAAAATGTACCGTAATGCTATTTACGGTTTAAGATTATTTATTTCTCAAAAAGATTTACAATCACTTACTGAGAAAACATATCTATCTTACTTAATAACTAAATGAGAAGCGCGAACGGTCATGCTAACAAAAACAAAGTGGGTAGAATATAAATACTCAATCAAGTACAGATTGGAGTGAGTATTGTAAGTTTAAAATAAAATACATGGCAAGTTACACGCTTGTTTTAACTGTAGTTTAAATTTTATTATAGAATCCAGGTATTCTAACCTTCAGTCAAGGCTACCGTTACCCACGAAGATTTAATAGCACTCACTTCTACCCAAAATGGGAAAGCCTTAAAATAGCTGACGAAACTTTCACAAAGGGAGATAAGAAACTCACCTACGATATACACGACCTGCAAAATGATGACAATATTGATCTGCTTTATTACATGACAGCTCTGAAGACACACTGTAAGTAAAGACTACCTTTATTTCTCCAGTAAAAACGCTTACCTGAACTCAATTAACGCGTATAATACAGCGTTTTTATTATGATCGTTATTCTCTCAAAAAATTTCTTAAAAGAGATGATGCCCAAGTCTATAGTCTGATCAATGTTGTTGCGACTTATCCTAGTTGTCCTAGGCGGTCAAAAGTAGTCAAAACGCTCGAATATACCCGGGTAAGACAGTGGACATAATAACAATACATATTAATTCTCCGATGTGCCTGTCCGTCAATGTGTTCGTGAAGGTATAAATCAAGTCAATTAACCTATTCATCCATATCTTTCTGGCTTAACAGTAGGGCCTAGTAGTGTAAGTTGTGCTGACGCCTGCCCCCTGTACCAAAAAAGTACAAATCGACATAAAAAAAAGGGTTGTAGTCCTTCTAGTGTTATAGCGCCAACAGATCAATTTGACGTTGTGTTTCCGATCTTTCTAGTCAGCGTCATCTGGGGCTCGTTTCATCGTCACTTAATCTTAATGGACGGAGACCGTCAGCTATGGAAGCATCTTCGTCAGTTCAGCTGGCCATTTGAGTTCCACATCTACGGAGAGACCGGCGGCTACAGTTTTATGGGCTTCATGGACTTATTCCGACTCCTGTACCCTGGAGGTAATATGGAATACACAGTTACTATCAGAAACCCCGGTGCCCAACTGCCCGTAGCACAAAAGCGTAACCTAAAAGCAAGACGATTAAATTTAACGTAGGCATATTGTCTGACCAAGCAAATTCCTCACAAATCTGAACAGTTTTGTCGACGGGTTATTTCTAACACGACTTCTCAAAAATAATGTATTGTTTCCAGGGTATGTACTTACCTACATACGTATGTATGTACTTACCATGTATACCTATGAATGTAATTATTCTATACTTAGTAGATACTATTTGTTGACTGTGACTCCTTATTTGTTTGTATATCTATTACTAAGTAGTAAAATGGTTTTCGATCTGTGCAATTTCTATAAATTCAGTTCAGAAAGTTGTAGTTTACTCTAGTGACATACTTTTTCTGTTGCCATCATATATGACAACTCTACCTTCTCCGGTTAAAGTTTATTTGAGCCTTAAGTTACAATATGTTAATTAACCACACTTCATCTAGCACGATTTTTACCAGAACAAGAGTTCGGTAGTTGTTGTTATTGTTATAACACAAGGGAGACCTAAGTAGAGAAACCTGAGGACGTATTGTTCCAACGGTCATAACTCAAGATCGCATTAACCATCCCTGTCTGCTCTCATGTTAAACCGTATAACAGAAAGAACGGTGAAAGCGATTGTGATTGCAAGTGCATTATACAATAAGTCCTCTGGGAAAGTAGAGATGCCAAATCTGACGGTATTTATTTTATAGAGACGACGGTGCGGTTGGTCGTTCCTCTGCAATGGGTGAATGCCGACGTGATGATGCACAAATGTGGATGTGATTTGTTGCTGACTGCTAACGTGAAAGAACCGGATCTTCCCTTTGGCGTGGCATCTACTCCTAAGCCAAAGTTAGTTCTTTAAAACGTACTACCTAAACGACTACTAATATTATAAATGCCAAAGGAACCATGTCTGTCCTATCTGGTACCACTTCACGCTTTAACCGCTGAACTGATTTATATAAAATTTGGTATGGAGATAGTTTAAGACCCTAGGAAGGACATAGGATAGTTTTTATAAATGAATTCTTTGCACACGGAGTCGCAAGCAACAGGTGGTTAACAATTAAACTAGAATGCAGTGCCGTCCACTAATGTCTCGAAGGAAAGTCAAAAAACTGCTTCCATCAACTATTATGATGGTTACAAACTCTTCAGTTTTAGACTTCTTTGTAACTGTCAAACCATTGCGTTTAAATCATTTTGTAGAGGGACAACAAGCACACCTACAAGTGAGAGCACAGAAGTTGTGAGCCTCCCGCGGCCTTCGGGTTCTGATGGCAACTGTGCGTTTGTCATCGTCGAGGTTCAGCTGTTCAGGCCGCTGATAAAACCGAGCATACCACCTCTTATTGATCAGTAAGTCGTCCTAGTGTATCAATCACATAATTTAACTGACATTAAGCAAATCCTACTAATATTTAAGTTTGTTAGCGTGAAAGTGCATATGTGTGTGCGTGCATGCGTGTTCCTGTGTGTTGTTCGTTCACATAAGGACGACTGGAAGGGTTTGCATTGCATGAAACTTGGTATGTCTATAGCTGGACATCAAGAATAATTCATAGGCTACTTTTTATTCCGGGAATCCCACGTGATCTATGTAAAATCCCAATATCTTAACCGCTAAGTCTAGAGAGGTCTAGAGACATCACATCACATTTTGCATGGGTGTTTTTCATACAATGTAAATGAAGACCACGATGTAGGTTTCGGGATTTCCTATGGGAATTGAGTAGAATCCTGAAATTACAATTCGACAGATAGACCTAAAACGCAAGCGAATACTCGAGTAAAGACTACTTAGTTGAATACAAACACCTTGACTGGCCTATATCGTATGTCCAGAACAGAAATCAGACAAATGCTCATTGAAATGGAAGACCGAGTGGTGAAGCCGAAATGTACTGGAAGAGGTCAGCTAGCGAGGGACTGGCAGACTACTGTGCGAAGCGCAGCGAATTCTTTGCGTAGAGTGCCTTACTATGGTAAGTTTATTTACATAAAACTGATCCCTGTTTGGCCCCTAATAATACCTGATTAAAAGTGTAAATGAGCCTTATGATTACTCTGTAACGCTAAAACAGTTTTTATGGATTCTGATGATATTTGGCACACAAATAGTTTATAACCTGGATTAACATACAGGATACTTTTTATCCTGGAAAATTGCATAGTTTCCGTGGGATAGCGATAAATGAATTCTTTGCAGACAGAGTCGCGGGTAACAGCTAGTAAAAAAATAATTTTTACGAGCTAAACGGAATCCTTTCGGTTACCTATCAAAATTTAGAATATTTTTTTTCCGAATATTTAAAATCCCGAATGCTTCATTTATCCGAATGCATTTTTTTCTGAAACTGTAAATATTTCAGGATTTTTATAAAACAGCCCTAACCTAACCTAAAGGGTTCTACACGATGGTCCTGAAATAAATCCTGAAATATTTACAGTTTCAGAAAAAAATGCTTTCGGACAAATGAAGTTTTTGGGATTCTAAACCTTCGGAAATAAATTTTTCTAAACATCGATAGGATCCCAATCCTTTCACATTTATCGGCATTTCAGGTAAATTACTTCCACTTGAAAGTCCAACCTCCAGCACGTTGTTCCGCGTGTTCGATAGTTCATAGAATTTACCGTTACCAGGGGGGCTATTACGAAATTCAAAGTCTGAAGTTCATATTGTGCCATCCCTTTCACTCTTCTGTTTAGTACTATTAGCGTAAACGGAACAGGACGATACGAGGTTTGAAAATGGAATTTCATCGATAAGGCCAGTTGTTCTTGTCCGTTGCAGGTATGACTGAGTTCTGCGCCTTCAACCGGCAGCTGAGTGAGACGCGCACGCGCGTAGAGCTGACCACGTCCTGCTGGCTCGACGCAGCCGTTTACATCAATAATAACTTCGTCGTGCAGGACTATCTGCAATCGGACGACACTTTCGAAGTAATCTTTACCTTATTTTACTGACTGCATAGGCGGCTCAAGAAATATGTCTCCCAAATTTCAAGACTCTAGCTCCAGTCGCTTAGACTGTGCGTTGCCTGTCAGTGAGTCAGTAAAAAGTCACGTTACTCTTTTATAAGTGTAAGATTGATGCTCTAGTTTCTGATTATATAAAACTAGCTGTTGCCCGCGACTCCATCAGCGAGGATAAAAAATAGCCTACGACCTATTCTCAGACCTACCGAATACAGATAAAAAAGTTTCATAAGAACCGGTCAAGCCATCTCGGAGGAGTTCGATAACAAACACCGTGACACGAGATTTTTATATATTAGATTACACAGTAATCAGAATCACACACACATTTATATCCACCTACATATATCTTTACCAACTGGTAAGGCCCCAATTATTCATGAACATTAAATAAAATTACACTAATTGAATAGGCAAATCGCATCAAACAACCGCAAATTTCACAATTTACAAAGTTCAATAACTGAGTTGTAATAGACTGTACAATAAAATTTTCAGGAAATGATCATGATGGCTCATGCCTGCTTATTGAAAGAGACGTGCTTGACCCTGATCGGCTCTGAGAACCTCGAACAGAATTCCACGCTGCGAGCTGCCCGGCATGCGCGTCAACTGCAGAACACACATCATGCAATGGATTTGTATTTACAGGTAGAAATGTTTGCGAAATGGAACCGTTGGCTGTGTTGGAACTTTTATCTGGTGGAACTCCAATGAAATTTCATGTATTTTTTTAAGTTCTAGCTTAACTGTTTACACATGTACTGGACGAAACTCCTTAACTGTGCATTCACATAGATACCTACATAGGTACTTGTTAAATAGTATGATCTACCGAAAACTTATCGAAAAATAAAAGAAGTTGCCAGTTTGTGGCAATCTCCAGTTGTTTGCCAAATTAACTGGTCTTAGGTTGCGTTTCCACCAGAGATGTGCGAGGATGCGTTGCGAGGGATGTGTCTGTCATGAACCAATAGAAACACTTCATTCACTTAGGACCTTTTAAATGAAGTGTTTCTATTGGTTCATTACAGACACATCCCTCGCAACGCATCCTCGCACAACTCCGGTGGATACGCAGCCTTATCTTCTGGTTACTTATACTTCAAATTATTCAAAATCAATGCCAGCAATAATAGTGGATCGAGGGGGAGCTAAGGAGGTAAAGCACCTCGAAAGCGTTAGAGTTCTTTCTCGACAGTTCTGTGCGCTTTGTAGATACGAAGGTTAGGTTAGCTGGCTCTACCCGCAGCGGGGTTAAGCCCGTAAAAAATAAAGTAAATAGAAGTACTGACCTTAAAAGTACCTACTTATATTTTGTGTGTTAATAATTATTTTTTGACATATTTGCCAACTGTTTAGTTGGTGGCAGAAGGCATTAACAACGCAAATAGCTGGCGCGAGCTGTCCACATGTATGAGAGATATCGACGGTGACCTGGCAGACGTGTGCATTGACAGGGCTGTCTTGCTGGATCCAAGGCATCCATTGACGTGCGTGAGAATACAGTAGTTTTGATTTAGTCTTTAGTCAAAACAAGTAACGTTCTAAAATTCTCTTTAAAATGTAAAATTGTTTGCACTTTCTATGCTAAACACGGATCCATAGTCATAGATTTAGATCGCAAAAGTCAGACAAAGACCAAAATAAAAATTATAAAACATTATAATAATAAGAAATATTTATATCCTCTCGTCATATTTCAACGGAAGTCTGTTCCATAAAATAACCTATAGGGACAAATTTCAATGTTAAATATAACTTTCTCAGGTTGCTTTCGAAAGGCAGTATATTATACGAAGAAGACCTAGACGCCGCGGAGCTGTTTTTCAATGCGTTGCTATCACTCTACCCGCTTTGGACAACCGGCTGGGTGATAGCATCAGCTTTCTACATCGAAAAACAGGAGTTCCACATGGCTGATCAAATCATGACATATCTAAAAAAGTAAATACGATTATTAATGGAGACTTATTAAAATATGTAGTGTGTATACTAGTATTAGTCCTATGAATTCAGATTGAGTAGAGACACATTGTAAAATAGATAGGTTATCAAAAACGACGACGTCAAGTCCTTAAAGAAGACTCCTCTAACATGTAGTACTTAGTAACACTTTTTTCAACACAGTTGCTCGTAAATTGACTCTTATTACACCGTTTTTAGTTTCATAATTCAGCATATTACCACACTTGTGCTGTAAAAACATTACCGTACCTACAAGTGCTGTAATATAATTTTTTTTTTAATTTGAGCAAAAGTTAATGTCTAAGAATAAACTAAGAATAAACTTTTAAAAGAAGTTCACGAATATTAAATTATTTTAGGGTTAAGATGACAAATAAACATTTTATTTCATCAAATTGTATATTTATAAACACAAATTAACTTAATGATCGTATTTACAAAGATTAAATTTATAGTTTATTTTATTTTTTATATTGCTGCTGCTGTGGCTGAACAGCCGTTTTTCCAGTGCCTTTATTGAACCTGCGCGCGCATCGTTAGTGCGGCGCGCGAAAAAAACAAAACTAGTGTGCCATTTTACGTAAATATTTGGTAAAGTTGCTGCTGTGTGGTTAATTACTATCAAAAACGTTTACTTCAAATAGTGAAGACGAGCAAAATATTAATTCAACCCCGCCGGAAATACTTATCGAGGCACGAACGCGAGTGATAGCCTGTTGCCGCCAAAATCCAGAGAAAATTACCTCGCGGCTTACGAAATATTCAATCAGTGCTAAAACAGCAAAAACGCTAAGTCATATTCGGAGAACGCATTTTTAGCCTACTTCAATAAACTGGTAAATAAATACAAGCCCAGCTCGTTATACTCCATGTTGAAAAGCACAGTAAAGACCAAAAATGAAGTTGGTATATAAACATATTATACTTAGTAACTTGACGGCATTTCTAAAGAGACATCCTGGCGGATCTATTGGTCGAAAGTCAAAGGTGTCGTCACCAACCGATGTTGAAAAGTTTTTAAAAGAAGCTCCGGACAGTCAGTAGGTACTTGACAACAAAGGTCAGTTGAACATTATAAATGTAAATTTATGTATCAGCTCTATAATTGCGTTAAGTACTTACTATGGCAATACGTTCCTACAACTTTACTAATATACTTATTTGATCTCTTTGCAGGTTGCGTTAATATTCGGTATTACTGGTGCGTGTAGACGTCAAGAGCTCAATAAATATTACAACCAGTAGAAACCCACGGTGAAATGTTGCTTGTAAAAATTACAAAGTTACTAACAATAAAAGTTTGTTTTTTTCCTCGCAATTGTGTTGAAAACGTCGTATGCAACTCGTGTACATTGATCATTACACACTTCGGCTTCCTTATCGCGCTCGCCTCACGGCTCGCGCTTACAATAATGCCTCATGTGTAAAATAATGACCAACATAGCACACTTGTATCATAATGTACTAATATAGATAAATCGACATTCCAAATTATAAAAACTCGATATCAATTCTGCGCACACTGCTAAGTGCAAGAAGAGATTTTACTTATACAGCTTTAGTGGCCATGTTCCGTATTAGGTATACCAGACAATTCGGGCACTTGACGAAGCTTTGGAGCAAGAGTGTGGATAGTCTAGAAAAGGAATTCTGACCTGCTGCAGGCTGTCGACCTACCTTATCAAAGTCCTTTCAAGTTTTGTTTTTCGATGCTCGGTTGCCAGTTTAAAATATTCCGGTCCCAACAAGCATTACTAACAGAATTCAGTAGATATTTAATTTGTCATGTCAGTAAGAAAGGTATTTTCAACCTAGCTATGGTATTTGTTGTTTCTAGAACTCTTTCTGAGGGATTGGCTCAGGATCTGGCTCCAACTCGCGCCTGGGAGCGGGAGCTTGGTGATTGGTGGGACCACACTCCGCTTCTGCCCGGTATGAGTCGGTACTTCGATGGTGCTGACTTGCTGCTTAGACTACGTGCTATGTCCGTTAGTATTCAAGAAGATTGAAGAGGTTTATTCAGTTTATCTAGAGGTTTATAATATAGTAAAAAGTTGTACTAGCCTAGTAGTTTGACCTATGGCTTCTTGAGCAGAGGGTATAGGGTTCAAGCCCGGGCTCGAGCCTCTTGAGTTTTTGGAATTTTCACCTCATAATTAACACCACACCTGATACTTAATCAAGACTATTTACTTAGTGCTAAAATTATCTCGAGGTCTTATCAAACAACAGCACAAACGTCGATTATTGTTTTGACAGCTAGCCGAAGTCTGCTTAGGGCGAGCTCTGTCCGAAGGCGGCGAGTCAGCGGCATACGCGCACCTCGTGGCTCTGAGCTGTCGTCTACGAGGGGACACCGAAAACGCCTTGTGTCATTTGCAGAGGTCTCTTGAGTCGCTTGGCGAAGTAAGTATTACATTACAAGGCTCATGCACAAAGATTCAACCAACACGGACATAAACATCAAGCGACATGAAAGCAACTGTGCAACAACCACCGCGAACTGCTCATGTTAAGCCTGCGGTGATGTGGCTCTTACATTAGTTTGTATAACCATAGAAGTCCTTTTTTCCCTAACAACGCGCCATAAATCATTTTTAATAGACTAGAGCATAAATATATACTTCGCACAAAAATATTGTCTCTTGTATTCTTGACAATTTCAGGTGTGTATAGAACAAAAACTTTTTTGTGATTTAAGCGGTTATCCACAAAGAATAATGATGCCGGGTTCCTAATTAGGAACTAGGAAAAAATTTAGAAACAGAAGAACCAAAAACAAAATTTATTAAACTGTTCTTTGCAAATTCCAAATGAAATAGATACTTACACTTTCGTTGTTGATACTTTTCAGATTGTGTTGTAATTGTACGCCTCTAACACGATTCGTATTATACGAAAATGCATCTTGCAGATCAGCTATTTGCGGAGTTTGGAAGCGGAGTGTCTTCACAAGCAGGGAGATCGCGCTGGTACTTTGACATCTTTTGAAAAATCCGGAAACTATGCAAGTGCATACAGGTGTAGAAAGACAAGTTATATCAAGTTCTTGCTTTTAAATCAGTCGAAAATATATACATACTAACACCACTTAATGAATTCAAAGAAAGGAAAGTGAATGCAGTCTTTTAGAGAAACTTAATCTATGTACTGACCAAATTGTGAAAACCGTTCTCCCTCAACGGTAATCTGTTCTGCGAACAATAGTCTTTCCATTGCCACTTCAACTTACATTCTTCGGGCCATGTCTTTGAGCCTAGTTCTTCGACAAATTTCCGTATTCTAGATTCTATCGCGCTAAGAATCCTAGAGTACTAGGGGAGACCGGGTACAAAAGTAACAGCGGGTCGAAAGTAGCAAAGGCTGTGTAGTTTTATCCAATAGTCGAAACACCTCTTCGCTACAGTCATATGACAGTCGATTCCACCCCTCTTACTTGCATCCAGCCGCTGTTGGTGCTCCGCGCTGCTACTTTGAGCTAGAGGACAAAACGTGATTTCACGAACTAAAAATAACTTTCTTGACTTTCATTCATGTCACGTTTTCATATTATTAAAAGAATGATTTTTATGTGAATATTTGTATAGTCATTCTTGATTAAATGGATTACACGGTGTTTGAGTTCGTTTGTGTCAATCACGTTCCACTTCAAGGCTAGCTTTAATTTTTTGACAAAAATGTGGCAGGGTACAAAAGTAACATAGAGAGACATGATGATGAAAACTGTGTGTATCCGAAACAAACACTGTTACCAAATACTTAGTTTGAATATAAAAAAATAATTCTCACGCCAAAAAAACATGTCATTTCCTAGACTGACAATAAATGCTAACAAAATGTTATTTTTTTGATTATTTTCATAAAAAAATACTTTTTCAATATTTTCGTATACTTATAAAGTGCCAATATTTTTTTTTTGCTCATTCAATGTTTTCTGATTCATAACTTATTAATACTTCATCTCATATTTAAAAATACTTCTTTATCCTGTTACTTTCGGCAACGTATCGGGGTCGAAAGTAACAACAGGCGAATTTTCACACAAAATAAGTAATAATTAGGTAAATAAAGACATCAATTTGAAGAGCATGAACGAAATTTATAGATAGCTATATTAATTTCATCAAAAATATTACGCTTAACCAGATAATGAGGTAAAAGTGCAAAATGTTAGTTTTGTCCCCGGTCTCCCCTATTTAAAGCTCTCCTTAAGCTCGTTGCGTGACTCTGACACTCTTCAAAAAGCCAAAAAAAGTCAGGGACTACGTTTCAAAGCCATATGTCAGCGCAATACGCACTGGTATAATTAGACACTATTAAAATAAAGTCGCTTTCCGCGTTTGTCTGTCTGTCCTGTCAGTATAGTGTGTCAGTATATCCGCTAACTCCTCTGAAACCACGCGCACGCAACGGATTTTGATGCAGTTTTCATCCATCAATTGGATAATTTTTCACAAAGTTTATTTTCATACTAAAATCGAACCCATTCGAAGCCGGAACGGGTCGCTTACTAAGTATACAGGCTGATTCAGGAGTCATGACCAGAAGTGAAAGGGGTGATGAGAAAGGCCACACTGAGCAACTTTGACTATTAGACCAATTTCCATTTCGGATACTTCGATCAGTTACCTACCGATCAATTAACTCTTTATTTTTTTCGCGCTTTCGGACCTGGTTGCTGGTTGGTTAAAAGTTGCTCAGTGTGAATCTCCCCATCACCCCTGTCACTCCTCTCATAGCTCCTGAATCACCCTGTATACATAATAGAGATTTTGTATTCACCGGCAGTATCCTGATCTCCCTGCCGTGCCGCGACGCGCAGCGCACGCGCTCCGTACTGGTGGACTTGCTGCGTCGGCAGCCCAGCGCGCGCGCATGGATGGCTCTCGCTGACGACTGGATCATGGTGCCTACTTGTTTATTAGTTGGTAGACTGGCTTAAGGTTGTGTTTTCGTCCTTGTGAAAGAATAACAAACACGCTAATTAATCTGGAATTAAACTGATTCATCTCTTGCTTATTATACAAAAGGAGATAGGGTAGACACTAGACATAGACTGGTGGAATATCACTTCTACCTACTCTATTACCAGTACAATTTAAAACTAAAAAATAGGTAGGTACTTATCATATCAACATCGCTTATTACGACATGTAACCGTGGGACTTAATAAAATTTATGAATGATAACTTTATTTTATAAGTACTAACACAGGATTAAGGGATGTGACTAATTTAATTAATATTGTATTTACTTTATTAATGGTTGTAAAACAATATGAGGGGCGCTATTTCTTATATCGATTATACATATTTATAAAATGAATTCCGGTTTTGTTCGTTCTAGCGACAGGAACAAGCAGCATCAGGCGGTGAGGCTGGTGACGGCGTCGCGGAGGCTGAAATTGGGATGACGGGCTGCGCAGTCGCCTGCGCAGTGCAAGCGCTTAGGTAAGTAACCTAACCTCATTCACATCCTCACCTACAGCCGAAAGATGTCCACTGCTGGACGTTGGCCTCACCCAAAGAACACCATAATGACTGTTTCGACGCCACCCGCATCCATCGAACTCCTGCAACCTTTCTTAGGCCACTGGGCCCATTAGTCTCTTTTTAGTAGCTTGTGAAGGGTGAATGAAGGGGTGAAGGGTGTGCTGCCCACGCTGCGATACGGTACGTGGCCGCTATTCAAAAACACATTGGCCTCAACATCCATCAGTTTTTCAAGCAACCTAATCTTAGGCGATACTTTAATACCTTTATCGTACGAATAAATAGTAAGAAAATTTGCTGTAATGTACTACGTGGAATAGTACAAATAATTGAATGTAAATAGAACCTTGAATATGTGAAACAATTCTGTTCAAAGTGGTCTGAAATTTTAAACAATAAGCAAAATGTCACATTTATGTATTAGGGCTCCGTACCCAAAGGGTGCCAATGGGACCCTGTTACTGAGGCTCCGCTGTCTGTCTACCTGTCTGTCCGACCGTCCGTCCGTCTATCATAGGGCTCTATCTCTTGAACCTTATAATAGATAATTGAAATTTAAAATAAAACTTTTTAAGTATTACTGTGGCCCCTATAACAGCAAATAAGTAATAAAATAGAACTAAATCAAACATTAAGGGGGATCCCGACTAGCCAATATAAAATGATCCCACACTGCGTACATTTTACTTAGAAACAGGCCTCTGCTAACACAGGATTATTAAAGTTACGGCTGTATACGACGTATATTTTGACATACCTGAAAAATTTACAGAACCCTCGGTGCGCGAGTCTGACACGCATTTGGCCGGGTATTTTTTTCAAATTACCTAGCTACATACTTTAAAATTATTCTCTTTTCCCCCTGCATGTTTTAACCCTTTTTAATCTAGAGGGTTATACAAACTTTGTATTTATTATGTACGTTACGGTAACACAGGTGGGATCGACAGTGCGCACGCGCATGGGCGCTGCTCGCGCGACTCGTGCGGCCGCGCGCGCGCCGCGATCATTGCCGGGACATGGCAGCCGCGGTGAGCTACTCTACTGCAATTAAGTATACTGTGACCAGCAGTACGGTCTTTCTCATAAAGGCACAGGGAATCCATGCCGAGGGCCCCAGACTTCACGGGAGCTCTAAAATTCCCATATAAATGCCGAATCCCGAAATGTCGATGTCGTACTTTATTTTGATGTTCCAAAGGGGCTCCAACGCTACTCACTCTGCGCATCGCGCAAATCTATCTCACTATGAGAGAGACTAGGCATGACAAGTAGCAAGATACGCGGCATGACAGTGACATACCCACGTCACTACGTCTTTGCCTTCTTTCCTCACCACGTCCCATGCTGCTCGTCACACATATACATAGTGGTCGTAGATATTTTTTATTATTATCTGTGACCTGCATCTGTATTGGCTATGTGCGAAGCGGGTGGTGGGGTACAGAAAACGATCGCAGCGCACAACATGCCATAAATTGGATGTAAATGAGGAGGACAGTTGTCAACGCTACGCGGTGCCACCGTCGTGCGCGGTCCCAATACTTGACCAATTAAATGCTTTACCATTATTTATGACAGTTTCTACGTCAGAAGAAAAACAATAAGGCTGATTGTCACATTGACTTGTAAGTGAAAATAGTCTTTGATGTTTTAAGCCATACAGCTGACATTGAACCTAAGGGTGGTAAAGGAATTTCTTGGTCGACTAGGTAATACATCTTTCATCATATAGAACGTTCGTGAAATATACTAAGTAAATCAATCAATGTTTTCAGTATGGATACGAGTGGTCACCGCAACAGCTGGACTCTTTGGCGACGTCCCGGCAATCCCTGTGCTTCCAAGTTGGAACAGCTCTGAAGGAGTGCCACTGCGACCTATGTGATTCCGTCAAATTTTGAGTCTTGAGACTATACTTAATTTCCTTTTAATCTCTAATTATTATTATTTTAATTTAAAATCGCAGGAAAACATTTTATTTCTTTGTGTTCCCTATAATCTAAATACTTACTGTCAGGGCGATTTTACAGGGACATTTTGTCCCCAGTAATTAATTATTAATTAAGTACAATCGAGGAAACTAAATCGCGTACCAAGGTGAAACCTTGTCACTATCAACTTCACGATGATTTCTTACCCGATTCAGATTCCTCAATTATATGTAGTAGGTTAGGTACTTATTCTTAACGTGAGAAAAAACAATTTAATTGAAAGACAGGCGATCGAACTAAGATCATGTATGAACAAAGAAAGATTACCTACAATTACAAATAGTACCTACCTTTTCATGCGTTCATCTAATTGACACAACACGTTGAAACAATAGAAATCTTTACATTTTTTACAAATGCATTAATGTTTCATAATTTGATTTGATGTGATTGATTTCCGTGTAGCTCAAATTACAATCTTCGGCTTTATCTATCTATTTACTGTTACGCATATTTTGCAAATGAATGTTTAATTACGTTCACGAGTAAATCGACTTGTTTAACAAAACAAAACTCTGATTAATAATCTTGTCTCCGTGGCTTTACCTGTATATAGGCTTTTAACAGAAACAATTATGGTCACGAACAGGCTCGTATAAAAAGAACCTCTCGTGATGAAATATTGGTTAGTGCTGGATGATTTAACACGGCAAAAGGTGATGCCACCATGTCTAAGCTAATGACTTGGTGTATTTTTAAAGTATTAGTCCTTCAATCACAATGTGCTTCGTACACTCCCGTGCTTCAAACTCCTCAAGGGAAATTGATAGGTCTAGAAACCAAGCGGGGATATATGAAACAGTATTTGGGAATACCTTACGGCACGGTGGACGAAAGATTTCAGGTATGTAGCTACCTAACCTACGTATAAGTTATAAGATTTCGTGGTAACAAATGTAGAGTTGTAAATCGTTCAGTTTGTATCAATTATGCGACTGGTTTAAATTAATGTAACTAATCTAGCATACCTATAATTAACTAAAATGCGTTTACATAGTGACAACGAATGTGTTATTGTATGTTTATATGTATGTATGTATTTTATGAAATCTTTAACATTGTGAATGCTTTGGTTTTAACTGTTAATTCGCTTTGTAATAAATAAATAAATAAATAAATAAATAAATAAATAAATAAATAAATAAATAAATAAATAACAGGAAGCGGGACCACCCCCGCGCTGGCTGGGGGTTTTCAATGCAACTGACACGAGCATCGCCTGTGCCCAATACCACGAGCGACTGGGATTGCCCACAGGAGTGGAAGACTGCCTCACACTAAATGTGTACACCCCTGGCCAAGTGAGCTACAAGCGACTCTACCCTATCATGGTATTTATACATGGAGGTGGCTACAAGACAGGCAGCAACACCAATTATCTCTACAACCCACAGCTTCTTGTCCAAAAAGGTGTGATAGTCGTCACCGTTAACTACCGCTTGGGCGCCTTTGGTTTCCTCTGCCTCAGAATCCAAGGCGCACCGGGAAACATAGGCCTAAAGGATCAAGTGGCAGCCCTGCGGTGGGTCAAGGAGAATATCAGAATTTTCGGCGGCAACCCAGACTCGGTGACCGTATTCGGCGAAAGTGCAGGCTCTGCGTCTGTCAGTTATCTCATAATGTCGCCCGCCGCTAAAGGACTATTCAGACGAGCCATCATGGAAAGCGCATCATCTCTCTCGCCGTTTGCGTTCTCCAACAATCCGATCGAAATAGCATCATTGGTTGCTTCTAAGATGGGCTACAACACCAAAAACCCTTTTGAAATTTTAAGAATTTTTCAGAATGCTACCAAAAACGAAATTCTAATGGCCAGTGCGACGAACACATCCGTTAATTTGTGGTCTAAATACGTCTTTAGGCCGTGTGTCGAAAAACAGATGGTAAACAGTAAACCATTCCTCACCATGAGCCCTCAAGAAATATTGGAGTCGGGGACGTACAACAAAGTGTCTATGATCATTGGCTATAACGATAAGGAGGGCATACTTTACGTAAAACATTTCAACAAGCAACTATACAAAAAGCTAAACGATAATTTTAGCGACATGCTGCCAGACAATCTTTACTTTTCCGACAGCAGAAAAAAAAGAAAAGTTGCAAATGAAGTGAAGATGTTCTACTTTGGCAATCGGACTATTAATGAAGACTCAGTAGACAGTATGATTGATTTAATATCTGATGTAATGTTTCATTATCCTTCAGTGTCGATAACTGAATACTTTTTGAACCACAACCACTTGCCTATCTTCAACTACTACTTCAAGTATGATTCCTTTAGGAACTTGGCGAAGATACTACTGGGTATGAAAGGCCAAAAAGGGGCGACTCACGGCGACGAGCTGTTTTACTTGTTTCAGCCTGTTATATTTTGGCCCATGCCTTTAGTTGGAAATGATAAAAAAGTCGTGGAAAGAATGACTAGTATGTGGACCAACTTTGCTAAATTTGGGTAAGTTCAGTTTCTGTAGGTATACCTATTATGTAGTCATAATTAACTAACTGCGTGCCGTAGGTACGGCGAAAATACAGTCAAATCTATGTCCAAGAAGCAGTACGGTTATTTATGGTACATCCGATTGATTTTATCATGAATTTACCAAGTGCATGCCAGATATCTCAAATACCAATTTAATTTAGACTAAATGTTGTGCAACCCTAAAATAAAATAATTTAATTTTATTTCATAATTTTCATTATATCTACCTACCCGAGATATCTACTGTGCTGTGCGAGTGGGACGTTCCGTAGGTACCATTCTCTATAAAAACAGCAAAAAAAATCACGTTTGTTGTATGGGAGCCCCCTTAAATATTTGTTTTATTTTAATTTAATTATTTATTTTTAAAGTGAATATATAACTAAATATTCTATGAATATTTCAACCGTCTACGTTGCCGTTATCAATATCGAGCAAAAACGAGCAAAAAAAATCACGTTTGTTGTATAAATATTTAGTACCTACCTGGGCGACCGAGCTCCGCTCGGGCTGAAACTCGGTACCAGGCGTTTTCCCAGAGATAAGACCAAGCTATCCCGTTTTTATCCTTTGGGTACGGAACCCTAATGACCAACCCTGCATTAGAATGCATTAGAACGCTGCCATGAAAATATAATTCGGTACTTTTTGACCATTTGCTTACGAAATATATCTTTTTCAGAAACCCGACATCGTTAAAATCGCCAGTGTTAAACATAAATTGGAATGCCAGTGATGAAACCAGCCTAAGATACCTCACAATAGATAAAAGTTTATCCATGGATTCTCTGCCAAATCCAGAGCGCATAGACTTCTGGAGGAACATCTACAAGACGAGAAAAGTGTAATTCCTATGTGAATAGACTAAACCAAAAATTTACTTGAACAACATAAAATATAATTTTTAAATAAAAAGGCTATTTTTAATCCAAATAATTAAATCCCGTTATGTCTTTATTGCCCTTTTTTATCGAACAACGCATAATTTCTTCTCTTACTATATGGTAATTTCTCATAAAATACTTAAAACCCAAAAAGTGCAGTAAGAAAAATCATCGAACTTCGGGTACTTAAGTCATGTTAGAGGTAAAAATGCTCTAAATTAAATATCGGAAGATTTTAACACTTCGTTTTAGACTTTTTCCCCTAGCTTTCAAGCACTCTATACATCGATATATATGTACTAACGTACTAGATATCGCGATCCGAACACTCATTCTGTTACACTGCTTTGACCCGTTGAAGGTGCAACGGACTTCAGTGCGACTTTGACATTCATGAGCGGCGAACGTACTAATTTTTGATTGAGACTCCGAATGTAAGCGTGAACCTGCACGTAAGTAACAATTCACTACTCAAGTAAGTAAAATTACATGTTGTTCAAGTGACTAAGCGGCTAATAATATTGTAATACCACAATAAAAACATTATTTTAAATAAAACGTCTCGCCATCCTACAATCATAGACTAAAACATGCAGACGTTCCCGTTCAAAATTAGTTGTAGGTAAAAAATTGTGACTTGACTGAACTTGAATGACAATTTGTTTAATTGCTTTATACCCAGTTTGATATTTTTGAATATTTTATTTTATGTTCTTTCTTTTTAGTCTAAATAATATCAAAAAAATTATGTCGTCGTAAAATATGACGTCGTGCGTTTTTCGATACTGCAAAAACACGGCAAAAAATGTCAGCGAATCATCAGGTGTCAGTTTTCATAGGTAAGTTGAGTTTCATAGGTAAACTTGGGAAACTTTTTTTCTCCTAGTAGGATCGAAAGAGCTCGTGATTCTGAGCAGAAATCACATAAAACTTTCCGAATTTAAAAAAAAGTCAAAAGGTACAACAAAAAATAAAATTGCCCAGGTAAAATAGCTGTGTCACGTCTGCGGTGTATAATCTATATCGCGATGACGTCTTGTGACAATCCGGTATTTGAACATATTGTTGACATGAAAAGTCTTGTCTATCGGTAGAATATATGTCAATGACTCTATAGATAGGATTATGATCATCAAAATTGCTTTTGTCTTTTGCGAGAAGTCCCTATGCAATACAAATGGAGATTAAGTACTCGAACTACTACTAGTACCTACTTGGGATCCAAATACAGTCTCCTGCATAAACATCGGAGCAGTCAAGGTCTCTAAGTCTCTAAAAAAATATATCTAACAATACGGTCGTGTTCGAATATTTTTGACCACCTTGAATGCTCCGATGTTTATGATGGCGACTGTAATTAATAATAATATAATTTTCCTAATATCCTTCAGTAATATTCAATTCAAACTAAAAATATAGCTCAATCGATTGATACTATCAAAATTATCAATGATTCCGAAAATATCGTGGCTTTAGTTACAGTGTTAGAGCGGTTTCGCACTACGTCCGATCCGAATCCGTGAAAATAAGTTTTGGAACAATTTCTATGGTGAAATCGGATGAGGAAATCGGATTCAGTGCGTAACGTAACGTAAATCTCCATACAAATTGTCCCGGAACTTATTTTCACGGATTCGGATTGGACATAGTGCGAAACCGCTCTTACCATAATATGTTGGCCTTAGCATCCAGTCTTGCCTGGTATAGCAGGTAACCATTTTTTGAAATGACATCACTCGAAAAATACTATTCAAGTGTTGAAAAAACGTGCTGCATTTAAAATAGTTACAAATACCCTATGTATTTGTATTGCTCTTCTAGATTTTCGAATTCCGTACAACTTCTCACCACTTTCGAATGATAACTTTTCGAGTGATATGATTTTAAAAATCTGGCCCCTGCTACTCTTATGCGATAGGTGCTACACACTCCAGGTTGCAGAGTTTGAGGACAGCGTTTGTGGAATTCTTTAATATGGCAGAGCCTCCATGCAAGTACTGCTCCATTTTTCTGGGAACAAATGCACTTGCACCAGCAAGGATACTGTATAAATTACGTCAATTCGGCTACTTACGTATTATAAGTGTCGAGTGGTCGACATTGCAGCGACATTTGCAACCCAAGTTCATCCGAGCACCTTTTATATACGATTTGTAACAATGGTTGTTTAGAGTAGAATTCGGACTAAATAATATTTACGTTCATCTCACCAGCACAATACACAGCGTTAGTATAATGTTGAGTGATGACATAATCCAAACGTAAATTTTCTTTTCATTGTCATCTGAAACGAGTGAAAGTGCAGACTTCACTTATAATCGTAATCTCAATGGTAACGGATTTGTTATTTTAGTGCAACTAGACTTTTTCCATAATACCTATCAAACTTTTATCATCAAACGCGGAAAGTTGGAAAAATTTGGTGTAACCGAACCCAGTGTGCATCTACGTTCTTTCTTACGTGAAAGTTCCCTTCTATAATTATCCATATTGTGATATACGCAGATGGAAAAAGGATCAAAGAAACAAAGGTAAAATAATAACAAATATTTGTCGGTTATGTTGCTTTTTACTATCAATTTTGGATGTATGTGTACAAGTATGAATTCGAGGAAAATAAAGGAAATATTATGTTTTATTATAATATATTCTACATCGCAGTACTCGTTATGAACAAACATTACTTACGTTACTTCCGATATAGTATTTCTACTCAATCATATTTTTGTTCGATTGCTCATAAGTTACAATGAGAGCATGTTTACTCGATACATGTCACAAAACAAAAAGAAATATTTCTCTATTGTTATCCAATCGATTTAAATTAAATATGCTAGCCTAAAGAAACACCATCCGTTCTCTGCAAACGATCAGCAAATAGTGCGTAACATCTAACTGTACATACACAACATAAAAACGTATCAAGGAAACATTGCCTGTATCCACATGTTATCATTACAAGGTCTCGCTTACAGATGCATAGAAACGAACAATATTCTCATTGCGTATCATAAAATCGGTGAAAAAGTCGCAATAAAAACCTAAATCCACATACTGAAAGTCTAAAAATATATTATAATAGATTTCAAATGTCTATACATAGATGAGTGTTCACTACGCGCTTATAACGAGCGTCGAGCGCGTCCATTACGTTACAATTTAAATACGCTAAAGCGAACCGGCGGGGCCTTCGCCGGCGCCGGTCCGGCTGCCGGCCAGCGCGACGCGGCTCGCTACTGACTTTAACATAAGTGTGATCACGCACCGACCTTCCAGCGCCTCCCCGCCGCGGCAGCGCCTGCCGAGCGAGCGTCGGCCACTCCGACCCCACTATTATTGCTGATCCGTCCAACGTCTGGGCAATCCGAAAGAACAATTTAACGTCGATGAGCGTCGCGCCGCCGCCGCGGTACGTATCTAAAAGAGAGAATCATAAGATCCGTTAATTTCTAAAATATCGCGGCGAGGGCGCGAGGCAGCGGGCGCGGAAAGCTCGCCGCGTGAGCAAACGCCAAAGGAAAATTACATGTAATGTATATAGTTTGATATAGGATAAGTTCAGACGAAGACTTTAGCGAGTCCGTCGGCGCCGGCGCTGGCGATGTAGGGCCGCAGCGGGTGGAAGGCGACGTCGAGGATGCTCTCGTCGAACTTCTTGCGGTGCGCGGTGATCTCCTGCACGCAGGTCTTGGTGTCGAGGTTCCAGAGGCGCACGGAGCAGTCGTGCGAGCCGGACAGCAGGAACAGCCCGTTGGGGTCCAGCGCCAGGCCCGTGACGGCGTCCAGGTGCGCCACCATGGCGTGCGCGCAGCGGCCCGACACCGTGTCCCAGAAGCGGATGTGCCGGTCCTCGTGCGCCGACACCAGCAGCGGCAGCGTCGGGTGCGCGCGCACGCGCGTCGCCGGGCTGTCGCACGACACGCGCAGCACGCCCTGCACACACACACACACGATCACTCTAACAACCGCCTCTCCAATTACCAACATATTATCATGGTGGGTGTTCACGCCTTTCCACCATAGATGTGCTATGCACAGATGATTGCTGACAGGTTGGACTCGTCGGTACTAGGACGCTTCATGGATCTCCATGAGAAGAGGGGGATTGGTGAAGCGCGGCCTTTTTATTTTATTTTTATTTCTATTGTGCTAATCTAGTTGTAGTATGTGTCACTAACATATGGAAGTATGGAACCTGTTTTCCTAATTAAATGTTTTTTTGTCCACATAGCATAGTACTGTTGCAAATAAGTCCAACTAAGCTATTTTTTTTTAAAGGAAAGATGCGAGCTTCGGATGCGCGCTCTGGATCTTCCTCGAGGGGCTACATAGCTCAGCAACAGTGAAAACAGTCACATAAGTTTCGTAGCGTAGGTTTCACATCCTCACCATTTTTTAAAAGTATTTTTCAATAAAAAGACTCGCAGTGGCGTAACTATACCATTTGAGGCCCGCGGCAAGTTCTTTGGATGGGGCCCTGCCAGGGAAAATCGTCACACTGTAATTTAATTTTAATATTATTTCTGAGATCGCAGTCCGGAGCCCTCGAGGGTTGGAGGCCTGTGGCATTTTGCCAGCCCTGCCGCCCTATGGTTACCCCACTGAAGACTCATCAAGATTGTTGACTCTTTTTCTAATGCTATAAGGCCGCCTTTACACCTGTGAGTTACTTCCGTAATACTTATGTCATGTAAGTTACTTACGGTTGAATTTTCACTTAAAATAAACTTCAGTAAATAATGCTTACGTAAGTTTTGTGATTTTTAACTTACGTAAATTATTACATACCCATTTATGTATAGGTAAGTACTTACAAAAAACCAGTAACTAAAATGCCTTCTCATCGGCGACAAGTTCAAGCGGCTGCTGCATACATTATTTTAACAAATAAGAAGCGAAAGCAAAAGAAATGCTGGGTTAAACCTTGGTTAGAAAAAAGAATGGACTGAATATTTCACTAAGTTCGACATGGAGTAAATTTATTTTCACGCGGTTTTTGTATTCCTTATTTTTGTAGTCCCACAGTATGGGACGTGCTTCAAAAGCGCTAATTAATGTTTCTACCTCATCTGGTGACCAAGTTTTGTTATGTTTTTGTTTAGCCATTGCGGGAAAACAATTCGTAAGTTCTCAACTTATCAATTTAGTTCGATAAGCTGTGAGCTCTTCTGTGAGCAAAGTCGAATACGTTTAGACTTTAGACTTGTAATTTTCCAATTTACGTAAGTAGTAAGAAATTACAGTAAGCCAACTAAGCCACTTACAAAGAGTGTGTACATTTGCAAATTTTACGGAAGTCGCTTACGTAACTGACTTACGTTACGTAAGTAAAACTCACAGGTGTAAAGCCGGCCTAAATAAAACAAACGAAGTACAGTGGCGTAGAATACCTGCGCGGTCTCCAAGTCGTATAGCAGCATGGTGCCGTCCCGGTAGACGACGGCGGCCCTCGCGCCGCCCTCCGCGAAGTCCGCGGCGGCGGCGGGCGCGGGCGCGGGCGCGGCGTGCGCGTCGTCGCGCAGCGTGGCCAGCAGCGGGCGCGCGGCGCGCGGCGCCCACAGCCGCGCCGTGCCGTCCGCCGACGCGGACAGCAGCCGCCCGTGCGCGCACGACAGCGACCACACCGCGTCCGTGTGCTCGCGCAGGATCGGACCCTGCCACAGAGTGTTGCCAACTTTATTTTTATGAACCCACCAAATACGGCCTCGCGATCCACCAGAAAACCACTATACAATCCCGACCGTTGTAATTTGTTTGCGCATAGAGAATAGACAAAAAGAAATCTATCCAGGTGAGCGGTTAGTTCCGAAGGAGTGTTAAAATCTCTCGATGAGGGTGTAACATAGATGTGCGTTTGTCACTGCATAAGGTGATGATTTAGCAGATTGAAATGTATGATGTATAGGAAAGATTCGTGTCTAATCTCTAGACCAGTGGTGGTGTAGGGGTATGGCACACGGCACGGAATGCTGAGGACCTGGGTTCGATTCCCAGCATTGGTCTTTTTTCTGGGGTTTTTTCTGTGCATCTATATTTCAGTTTGTATTTAGTACGAAATGTATGATTTCACGGGATGACCGTAAAAGTAATAAAAAAATGAAGTTGAAAAAATAAGTACAAAAAAAGATACTTCATAGCTAACTTGTTTAAAGTTGCACAGTAGCGCCATCTCTTGTCCAGGTGAGCGGTTAGTTCCGAAGGAGTGTTAAAATCTCTCGATGAGGGTGTAACATAGATGTGCGTTTGTCACTGCATAAGGTGATGATTTAGCAGATTGAAATGTATGATGTATAGGAAAGATTCGTGTCTAATCTCTAGACCAGTGGTGGTGTAGGGGTATGGCACACGGCACGGAATGCTGAGGACCTGGGTTCGATTCCCAGCATTGGTCTTTTTTCTGGGGTTTTTTCTGTGCATCTATATTTCAGTTTGTATTTAGTACGAAATGTAAAAAGAAATCTTTTAATCAAATCTAAACCCAGTCGCAATACAAATAAAGTACATAATCAAAATTATTCAAGAAATTGACCAACTATTTTCGGGGAATCTCCGAAAACCAACACATAGCTCTGTTGTGTCGCCTACACAGCAAAAAAAATACACTTCTTTCAGTCGTTCTTTACTAAACGGAGTATTTATGTAAATCTTACTAGTGGTTAAATGTCGTACCTTACCACTAACTGGAGCAATCTAAGCCACCAGAAAAATCCACCAGCCACTAAATTCAATATTTATCCGCTAAAAAGAGGGTCTAAACCACCAGATCTAGTGGAAAATCCACTGAGTTGGCAACACTAGCCACAGAATAACTAATAGTACCTACTGACGACCGCCTTAGCCTAGTTGGTAGTGACCCTGCCTACGAAGCAAAAGGTCTTGGGTTCGAATCCCGGTAAGGGCATTCATTTGTGTGATGAGCACGAATATTTGTTCCTGAGTTATGGATGTTTTCTATGTATTTAAGTATTTATTTATCTGCATAAGTATGTTTATCGTCGTCTAGTACCCATAGTACAAGCTTTGCTTAGTTTGGGACTAGGTCGATTTGTGTAAGATTGTCCCCTAATATTTATTTATTTATTTAACGTACAGGGTGCGGCTAGTCGCGCGGCCAAAGTCGGATGCTACCCAACTTTGGGGCTTGCGGCTTTAAGAGCATTTATACCTGCTGAGCTGGCAACGTTGCATTTTTGTTAGTTTTTCTCGATAATTCCACGTTTGACGACCAGATGGCCTAGTGGTTAGAGAACCTGACTATGAAGCTTGAGGTCCCGGGTTCGATTCCCGTGTTGGGGCAAATATTTTTATGAAAAATACGAATGTTTGTACTCAGGTCTTGGGTGTTTAATATGTATAAGTATGTATCTATCTATATAAGTATGTTTATCCGTTGCCTAGTACCCATAACACAAGCTTTCCTAGCTTACTTTGGGACTAGGTCAATTGGTGTGAATTGTCCCGTGATATTTATTTATTTATTCCATAAAAAATAATGTAAATTAAAAATACAAATTGTTTCAATATATTAAGTTAATGTGTTAATTGAGCTTTTTTCGGGAGTCCGTGCTTCCACTATGGGTTTACAACTTTAAAGACAACTTCTAAGTGGAAACACACTTGGACTTGTAACTTTGTCAAATCATTTTGTATGAGGACAGTGAATGTGTTCATCATTTTTTAGGAAAAAATGAAAAACGGAATATTTATAGGATCACTCGTGTCTGTCTGTCCCTCTGTCACAGCCGATTAACTCTGACACTACGGAACCGATTGAGTTAAAATTTGAGTTGGTACACAAAAACAGACTCGTTTAGGGATAAATTAAGAAATTAAAAAATATATATCGCATCCCCAACCGAATAAAGCGGTAACATGAAATGCCTTAGTTTGTAAACTAAGCTTTATCCTTATCCGGTCGCTTTATGGCTTAGTTTTTAAACTAAGGCATTTCATATTACCGCTTTATTCGGTTGGGGGTGCGATATTTGCACACCATATCGTGTGACATATCAAATGAAAGGGCTTGTTGTGAGATTCTTAAATGAATTTTAAAAATAATTTTAAAATAAATAGTTTAAAAGTTAATTTAAAAAAAAACAGACGAAAATTGACCATTTGATTAACGCATGACATCTACCTGGAGACAGATCTCTCTATTGTGGGCTCTCCCGCAACCTTTTATCTAAGTACTGACCTGCACGGCGGGGTCGTAGGGATCGTAAGGGTCAGCACTAGGCGGCGGGAGGTTCCACACGCGTATAGTGCCGTCCAGCCCTCCGGAGAAGCACTCTTCAGAGCGCGGTGCCCCCATGGCGAGGCAGAGCACAGGCGCGGAGTGCGCACGGAACGTGTACAGCGGCTCCACGTCTAGCCCGGCGGACTTCTTCGCGGGCACGGTGCGCTGGAGGTTCCACAGCTTCAGGGTGTGGTCTTCGGAGGCGGTCACGAGCGCCGCCTCTGTTGGGTGGAAGGCGAGTGCTCGCACCTGAAAAGGTGTATGGTTAATTTAACGGGACGCACAATTTAGTTGTATAGGGAAAAAAAAGAACTGTGTTCAATAGAGAGACTATCATTAATATTGTGACAAAAACATTATAAAACAATACGCTTGACTTGAGGAGGATGCGTTCATAGTCCCAACAGTGAGCAAATTTTTATACATACACATAGGTATACAATCACGCCTTCTTCTTCTCAGCAAAGGGGTAGGTCGAGACTATTTGTTTCCACATGCTACAATCCTGACATATAGTCAAGGAAACGGAAACTGAATCGCGTACCAAGGAACTTTTTTAGAACCAAATTGACGATAATTTCTTTGACAGGTGTATGGATTGTCAACCATTCATAAATTACGTCACACATTTAGGGGGGGGGGGGGGCGGGGTCAAGCGATCTGTGACACTAGAACAAAATAATGGCGACTGATAGAACTCTTGTCTTGACCTTTAAAATTTTTAATAGTTGATTAAAGAGTCGTTTTCAAAAAATTTGTACACAATTAAGGGATTAATTAAAAACAAAATTTAATTAATTATTTTTGTGTAACAGAGTTACCTATAAACATACTTTGTATGACTAACTTTCGTTACACAAAACTAGCGATCGTGATTTTTGTTTTGATTAAGCCGTTAACTATGTACAAACATGAGGTTTTCGGGTACCAGGTAATTTACTTTACACCAGTACAAGTGAAAGCCATACTTGCGCATACACCACTACCAAGAGGTACACGGCGCCGACTACTCAGCAACTGGTACGTGTAAAAAGCTACTAAAAATGTGTACCCTGGGGCCTGTTGCATAACAAAGTACAACTAATATTACAAGCGGAACTCTCGCTTCAGTTATATTAACTAGAAAGGGAGTTCCGCTTGTAATATAAGTTAAAAGCTCTAAGTTTTGATATTAAAATCGTAAACAGAGACGCAGTAGCGTCCTGTGTGGGGTGGTAGTAACAGCTGATCTGTGTGACTTAATGTGAATTTATATGAAAGCGATTGATGGGTTCTGTAAGGCAAGTACTTTGTTATGCAACTGGGCCCTGCTTCGTGCACTGAAGCGACGATCCACAGGTAAATACGAATGTTCAAGGCCCCGGATACCTTTTAGATCTTTCACTTAAGCGGCTAAAGCAAGTTTTAACTAATACTTTAAGCGAAATAAAAGCTAAAATTCAACGTGTCGCTTAAAGGAGCGAATATTGTCGTAAATTTTGTGACAATCAATTAACCGACAGTATTTGCTGTTCATAATTCCAGAAAACACAATTAAGCACCTAACCTTATAAAATTTGTACTTGTAATAAAAACTTCAACGCCATTACTACAAATCTGAGCAAATTTTAAAAACACTTTAAGCGAGCACGTATATAAAAGTGTGTATGTTTAAGTGGCATAGTTCAAATTTAAGTCAAATTATGTGTCGCATAAAGGGGTGTTTTTTTTAAATTTGTCCTCTATTTCTAGGCTACCTTAACCGACATCAAAGTCATCAGATCACTACGTAACCCGGCTCAAAACACGCAGAAAAAAAAGCCGATTCCAACGATATATATAACTCTAATTTCACCCAAAATGTCGCTTAAGGGGTTTCTCCTTTCTACCGTCGATATATTTTGTACTAACCCCATCGAAGTGCGAGCGCAGCGTATACTTGGCGTTCCACGTCTTCCGGAAGGACTCCTTGTTGGCGCCGGCGACGTCGTACGCCTCGGGCTCGTTGCTGACGGTGAGCTGGGCCAGCTCGCCCAGCGCGAGCGGCTCCTCGTCCGCCTCGCCGCCGCCGCCGCCGCCGGCGCCGCCGCCTGGGAATTTCACTGGAACAACGACGCTCGTACAGTAAAATTACATAAAGTTTACCACTGACAGATGGTTTGTCTTCATTTCATATTCAACTTTAACAACCTACAAATAAAGCCAATTTTAGAATACTGTTACCCAGGTTTGCTGATTTTGTAATAGCTACTTTATTTGTATGGTGTTAAAGTTGGAAATGAAATGAAGGCAAGCCATCTGTCAGTGGTAAACTAAAAGTAAACGTATTGTATCACATCCACTCCTACTTTTTCACAAACACTCGAAATTCCCATTTCAAAATCCAATATTTCTTCAACTAAAGGGTGTGCGGGCAATTCTATTTTTCGTTGTAATCAAAATTAAGCAATTGTTAACGGGGAGTTAAAATTAGTCCGTTTGGTTACGCTTACGCACTTTTTCAAGTCTTTACAATAAAAAAAAAACGTAACAAACCGGACAATTCTTCACTTCTTGTTAAACATTGTTTTTACTTGTCCGATTTGTTACGTTTTTTTTTATTGTAAAGGCTTGATAAAGTGCGTAACCAAACGGACTAATTTTAACTCCCTGTTAACAATTTCTTAATTTTGGGTACAACGAAAAATAGAAATGCCGGTACACGAAAAGAACATGTCTAGTCACCTTTTTAGAAAAATGATATTTTAATCTGAAACTGAAAATATAGAGCTCGCAAAGTACAACTTACCATTGGATTAAATATGGGCATCTGAACAAATAACATGCATTTTTTCACTTTTAAAGAAATGGTTACCATAGTTTACTATGATGTTTGTCATCACGAACAATTACTATGGTAACCATTTCTTCAAAAATTAAAAAATGCATGTTATTTGTTCGTGATGACTAACTTTTAAAGAAATGGTTACCATAGTAATTGTTTGTGATGGACTAACTTTCAAACCGCTATAACTCAAAAAGTTGCTTAGGTGACGTGACTAGACGTGTTATTTCTATGGACCCTTCAACTAGTGTTGTTACGATAGCGACAGTCTATCGATAGTGTCGTGATACTATCATGGCCTTGAAATTTACTCACACTATCGAAAATCCTATTGAAACTGTAGACCCATGACGATAGATGAAAATAAGTAATACCCATAATCATACTCATTTATTCATAAAATTGATTACATGTCATCTTTAAAATTATTTTATTATATTATTCCAAAGTTATCAACTCATCATTAATAATTAGTAAATCGAAGTTTCTGGCTGAAAGTTAAGGAATTCATAAAACGTGTAGAATGTGTTTGAGAAGCCAATTTTTGAGTCGTCTCCTAAATATGTCCAACGATGGAGCCGAAGTAATCCGGTAAGTCTTTAATACTATCGTTAAAGATCAATAGTATCGATACTATCGTTGTTTTTATTTGAAAGCAGGTTTCTTGGCGATGGTTCTTAACCATGAATCATACATAATTGGTGCAGCCGTTTCAGAGTTATCAGCTCTTTTGTTAGCTGCGGAAGGGATCTTAGACGCATAATGGGCATTTACTTTATCTTCAGACATATATGTGACCTAATTGCGTTGGGGGTTTTTAAAATTAATTTATAGTTATCGTTATAAAATTTCACTCACCTCCAACTGGATACTCGTCGCCCTGCCCGCCGGAATCCGCCTCGCTCTCAGTGAGTGAGTTGAGCTCGTTCAGTACTTCCTCCGCTTCGTGATCGACCTCTTCGCCTGTAGATTATGAACAATAATAGTAGATTGTTCAACAAGGGACTAAAACAAGCCATAATGACACGAGATATTTAGCCACCCGAGCGAGAGCGAGGGTGGCTATAATTCGAGTTGTCATGGTAGTTTAGCCTCGCGTTAAACACTCTACTTTTCACTTTGAATACGAGGAAAAAAACGACGTACAAAATTACTTTTTTACAACGTATGCTCAATACGAGCAATGGACATCTGTTCAAAATTCAAATAGCAAAAAAAGGTTCCGCGGTCTTTTCTTTTCTTTTATATTTTTTTGTAAAGTGACGCTTTAAATGCTTGCATAATTAGCCAACAGATTCAAACGTAAAAACTATGTTTAAACTAATTGGACTATGCATATAAGAATGATAATTTGTTCATTCATTAGAATCGGAAAATAAATTAAACTAATTGAACTAACTAAGTTCACACACAAAATATATTGTTAACTGAAACACTTACCCGTGAATATAGAAACAACATTTTAAGTTTATTTTCTATATGCCAATTCTTTGTTAAATCATAACTCATTATACTTTCTACTTACCCTTCCGACGCAAACTGCCAAAAACGCAAAAGGCCAATACATAAAAATGTTTGGCCAATCGCGTAAGTAAGTGTTATTTTTGAAAATGATGTAAGTGAAGCTAGTCATTTATATTTTCCATCACACTATTTTCATTTTCATGACTGAAAAGCCAAGCACAGACATAATAACCATCTCTTTTTTACGTCAAGTTAAACCCAATATAGAGCTCCCGCACAGAAGGGATGACATGATTTTAGCGCCCGCATAGGCGTTAAATAAGACGCATACCGTGCGGAAATGACATGGTTTCGCAGCCAACTTGTTAGTAAGGTTTTGGCCATCTGCGTTTATGGCACATTGCATAATTAAGATAGGACTTCTGCGTTTTTGGTATTACGCGTAATAAAAATTTGGTAAATCACGTATTTGGTATGTTGCGTGTTTGGAACTACGCGAATGAGGTCTTTAGCGTTTATTGGCCTTTTGCGTTTTTGGCAGTATGCGTCGGAAGGCTTTTAAAAAAAAAAACAAATTAAAAAACACCTAAGCTAAAGGAAATCTTTCTTTACATGCAGAATAAAATGAATTCAGTTTTAATATAATTAAATAGATTAATATTCGTAATTATTCATCGTGTTTCACGAAATTATTATTTTTTAAATATTTTTTATACAGTTGTCATTTTGAGGTTATTTCCACGCCCTAAAGGCTTCCACAGACCGAAGTGCAGGGCGTAACGGAGCGCTACCGGAGCGTCCGCAGCGCGCTTCGGTCTGTGGAAAGCTTTAAAATTGTCTATACCCAGTCACTGAATATGGCGAAAATCCTCCATTCACAAACGCCGTGATTGGCAGTTTAGGGGTTTCCAAAATAAATTAAAAAAAATTACTTTAATCCCTAGAGATCAAAAAAGAGCTTTAGTCCCGATATGCAGAGACTAAAGTAACATTTTAAGAGCATGAGAAGTGAAAATAATAAAAATTTTCAAATGCCAACGACTCCTAGGCATAGTGTAATAAATTCGTAATAATTAAAGTTGAGGGGAACGCGGCCTATCTCGTCCCTCACCGCACCGCGTAATTACTCTATGTAAAATGAATAACTTTAATTTCAATACTATATGAAAAAAACCGGCCAAGAGCGTGTCGGACACGCCCAAGATAGGGTTCCGTAGCAGGTACGAAAAAAATCTTTGCATACTTTATTTATGTGGTTGTTTTGGTCCCAACGTCGGCGGTACAGCGCCATGTATCGGCGAATTGGGTAACTAATCTACTGCAGTCTACTAGAACTAGTATGTATGTTGATTGTTTTTCAGATGTAATATATTTTTTTATTTGAAAGAATATACTGTTAGCGTGATATTATAGGTACTTAAAGAAAAAAAATGCTTGCAATGGCGGTTAAATTACAATCTTAGTTTAGAAATATTATTCACAAAAACTTAAAAACTGCTCAACTGATTAAGTTGAAAATAATTTTCCTAGAAAGTTTTTATTAAGTTTAACTTACGTGATTTTTTTCATATTTTTTAGACGTGCGGTTCAAAAGTTAGAGGGGGAACACATTATTTTGAACTTTCTGAGTGAATATCTCCGAAAATATTCACTTTATCAAAAAATTGTTTTAGCAAGCCCCTATTTATTTTCAAATACCTATCCAATGATACCCCACACTATAGGATTAGTCGAGAAAAAAAAATCACCCCCACTTTACGTCTATGGGAGGGAGGTACCCTAAAAAAATTTTTTTGAGTTTTTTTAATGTAATCACTTTGTCGGCGTGACTGATATATATATTCATGCCAAATTACAGCTTTCTAGTACTAACAGTCTCTGAGCTTAGCCGCGGACGGACAGACAGACAGACGGACGGACATGGCGAAACTATAAGGGTTCCTAGTCGACTACGGAACCCTAAAAAACCTCGTGTATAATTCCCTATCCCATGGGAATTCCAGGAAAATTATATATGTCACTCGCGGAACTGAGAAGAATCTAATGACACCTCACCCTTCAAAATCCATTGAGCCATTCAGGCTACAGGGCGTGCCAGAATGATACATACATACATACATAAATACATACGAAAAAAAAAATCTTGAAGCTTAATCTACGTGATGTATATTTTCAAGTAGAAGCAGTGGAGTTGCATTCACACAGTCATCATGAAAACATTGTGTTACAATTTTAACATACTTTGTTTCGGCGCCGCATGGTGTCCCTGCGTGGCGTCTAAATCGTCGATCTCGTCCATATCCATTTCCCGGTTGGCGAGGAACTCGAAGTGTGTGAACACGACCGCCGTGTCTTGCACCGACAGCCCCTCTTCGTTGTAGCCTCCGGACGACGCGCCTTTGCGCTGTTGATCCTTATCCTTACCTACAACAGGAGATAGACATCAATCTGTTTTGTACAGGTATTCTCTTTTGGGTTGTAAAGGCTTATACCAGTTAATTGATTCCTATGCGGATGCGGGTAGGTTAATTTGTGTATTACCGTATTGTCGTCTATAGACGACGCTGGTGTTCAAAAGGTTAATCGACAAATACATACATATAAGAATAACATAACGTTATATCATTTTTAGAATTTAGATATTTTCCCAAAAATGTCTATTATCGCTTAACTAAGTGATATGGATTTTTTTTTCATTCATTCGATTCAGAAGTATTATATTATAACTGGGCCTCTCGCCCGATACTGGGTAAATATTGAGTTTTGAGACATTCTGTATATAAGGAAGTAGCTGAGGTACTCTGATATATCAGAACACGCCTCTAATCTAATGTCAAGGGTGTTAGAGCGTGGTCCTCTATACGAGGGGCGTTCAATATAAAGTGAGAATGAGATGCAAACTCTTTTAATATTACGAAATTAAATACTGGCCGGTAAAGCTAATCTATCTAAGCTGATTGCTATGAAAAAAAAAACTAACTGTCTTTTGTTCAAAAAAATATACGGTAATTTCTTTGCAATGCTATTGAGTACGTTAGCGAAAATGGAGAAAATTGAACTGCGCGCCGTTATCAAATACTTGTATTTGAAAAATTTTTCTACGGACCAAATCAATTTGGATTTGCGGGACACTTTAGGGTCTAATGCTCCTCCGTATTCGACAGTCGCACGTTGGTGCGCCGAATTTAGACATGGAAGAACATAGACAATGGACGACCCCCGCTCCGGACGCCCTACTACAGCAGTAACTGAAGAAATTGTGAATTAAGTCGAAAACTCAGTTTTGGCGGATCGTCGTGTCACAGTTCGTTTTATTGCTGAAAATGTAAAGATTTCAACGGGGAGCGTGCATAATATTTTACATGAACGCTTGGGTATGAAAAAGGTATCTGCGCGTTGGGTACCAAGAATGCTTACTGACACGCAAAAACAAACTAGACTAGAGATTTGTCAAGAAGCTTTGAACCTGATGCAGCAAGACCGGGAACTTTTTTTGGCGCGATTTGTAACAATGGACGAAACATGGCTCCATCATTACGACACTGAAACGAAACTGCAGTCTATGACATGGAAAAGGCCATCATCTCCAACTCCGAAGAAATTCAAGGTGAGCCCATCTGCCGGTAAGGTCATGGGCTCTGTTTTTTGGGATGGTAAAGGGGTATTAATGATTGAGTATCTCGAGCATGGAGCCACTATTACGGGCACTTTGTACGCCAAACAAATAGCAACATTGCGCAATGAGATCCGCGAAAAACGGCGAGGTAAACTCTCGAAAGTTGTGCTGTTCCACCAGGACAATGCCCCGGCACACAAGTCCGCCGTTGCAATGGCTGCAATTCGTGATGCTGGGTTCGATATCTTTAAGCATCCTCCGTATTCACCAGATCTCGCTCCCAGTGATTTCTACCTATTTCCGAGATTGAAACAATACCTGAGAGGCCAGAAATTTGAAGACAACGACGCGGTAGTCGCTGCAGTACAAGATTTTTTAAGTACTCAAAATGAGACCTTTTTTAAAAATGGAATTTTAAGTTTAGAAAAAAGATATACTAAGTGTATTATGCTAAAAGGTGACTATGTCGAAAAATAAAATGACATTTAGTAAAAGTTGTTTATAACACACTCATTCTCACTTTTTATTGAACGCCCCTAGTACTTCGTTTTTATTAGCATTAGAAAAAGGGTAAACCATCTTAACAAGACTTTATTGAATAATGGTTTAAAAAAAATATTAGGTGGGTTGATCAACTTTCTTTTGTCACTCGTTGCAATAGTGACGGTCTCCTAGGTCACTCTTTAAACCGTAAGTTTATCTGATTAAAATTTGCCAAACAAGCATTTTTGTGGTAGTTTTAAACCCCTTCTACAATTGGTCATCTAATAAGCATGTTAGTTAATGTGACACAACATTTCTTCTAATTAAACTGACTGACTGAGGGTTGACTGGTAGAGATCCCTTAAAGGGATAAGTTCGCCTTTGTACATGCATTTCAACGGTTGTCAATAATGTATTTCTTTTTTTCCTTATTTTTGTACAATAAAGAGTTTACATACATACATACATAAACTGTACTACTTTTGTACCCTCGCTGACGGGACAGAATAACAACAAGAAATAGTTGATCCACCCAGGTAACTATTACTTATGAAAACAAAAGAATGTAAATGACCATTATGTCCTTGCTAATTGTTATGTATTTGCTGTGCCTTGTAACCGAATTCAAAAAAAAAAGAGGAGGTTCTCAATTTGTCTGCATGTTTTCTTTCAAAAATATTTACAATAAAAAGACACGTCAATATCGAATACCTACCATCTTTCTAATGCTAAATAAACGGAGTATATATTCGTCATTCGAGCACCTTGGACGCTCAAGGAAACGAAGAAAGGAGAAGAGGAATCAAATATGGGAGTGAGCTTGAGCTAGTGAATGCTTTTGGATTGGTGCACAACTCGATAATTCAGATAGTTAGCATGCTTATAGCAACAAAACCGATGAACCAATCATGATTAAATTAAGTAAGCACATACTTTAACCGAAGTCTGACATAAGCTACATTATGTGTCAGAACAATGCAGTTTCTGGGAGATTCCATTAACTAATTTTAAGCTTAATCAATGCGTAGCAAAATCTGTATAGCGGACTACAGAATTTAGCTGCCTGATTCTATAGCGCACGTGTAGGCGAATTGGTCATTTAATTCAGAGTCAATATGGCTTCACAGAATTATTCCATAACGCTATAATAAACTCCATCCAGCTCACCGAGATATTTCGTAGTGTTCATATAGAAGTCGCATTTGTCACGTATTAGCTTATCGTAGTTTCTGCAGTTGGAATCCTCGGGCTGTTCCTCGTTGTTCAGGCCGAGGAGAGTGCGGACTCGGTTTGAGCGCACGTCGAGGATAGTGTCTGTATAACCTATTTCCTGTTGATTTATGATTATAATTAGAAAATTATTGCAGTAAAATATCGGTTTTTTTTTGTCAAATGGACACGACCCTCAGAGCGGCGCAGAGTACAGTTGCCGAAAAATCAAGCGATAAAGAGAATCTCATGCAGCTCGCTTAGCCGGGCACCTTAACGCTAGCAGCGCATCTACTGGATGCCGCTAACAATCGTAAGGCTGAAAAGACGGCAAGTTCTATAAAACGAAAATAGGTCAAGGGCCTTATTCCCTTTTTGGATAAAAGTCTTTGAACTGATTGCGGATAAATTAAAAAAAAAGTCTTGTAGAGGAAACGATTTTAGACATACATAACATACACATAGTTTTCTGGCTCAAATAGTTCGCATAATGTCTCGTTCTGATTCTATCGTTGGAAAGAGATGGCTCATAGTGAAAATACGGATAACTCAAGTCATGGAGCGGTGGCGCGTAGTGCGCGTTTGGTAACAGCAGCAGCCGCCGTGGCGTGTGTTCCAAGAGGAATGGCTTAAAGACTTTGATTAAACTCGGTTTAAGACGTGAGTTATCACAATGAGTGAGTCGCACAGTATGGCTGTTTGAGATGGCAGCTAATGCGAATTACTTGACTGGAAACCTGTGTAGAACTAACCTGCAGATATTGTTTGATGAGCTGCCTGCCCTGCTTCCACTGCGCGCGTTCGGCCGGCTCGGGCTCCGCTGGCGGCTCCTCTGGCGGCGGGCGGACATCCCCCTGCTGTAGCTCTACCCCATACTTAAGTTTATGGAACTTTGCGCGCTCCTGCTTGAGCGCGTACTCTAACATCTTGATCCGCCTGACAAGGTCATTCTTTAGATTCTCTTGGCCCTTCCTCTCGCCTTGGAGGAAAGCGATCCGTGCCTGTAAGCAATTCAGGCATAAACATACATTCAAGTTCTCCCAGAATTCAATTGTTTCAAAATACCAAAAACTATCTCTATGTACTAAAAAATTGGTTAAAAAGTTTTTACCCAGTAAATTATTGAGACCAAAAACGAACTTACAGGTAATAAAAATAAAAAAATCTAGAATTATGGAGTCCATCTACAAGGAGATCAACAATGTAGAAGTTTCTAAACATTATCAATTCATAGTAGAAACTATCACACTCAGAGATACTAAACTAATTGGGTCGTCAATGGGACTTCGACTATTGAGTGACTCTTGAGTGATCAATTTATTTCAATAATGACAATAGTTTTTATAAAGAGTTTGATAGTGTCAACAAGTGAATAAAATCAGTTATTTATCCCTGATTATTATTATAAACTGGACTTAGCATTAGGAAAAAAATATTAGTGATCTATAAACAACATGTTACAGTTGAGAAACAGATGTGAGACATGAAGATACTCTGACAAGCTAAACAATGGAAGATATTACTTTAAAAGTACACAAGGAGTTTTAACCATATAACTATAAAGCATATTTATGCTATAAAAGAGTGCATTTACATAGTTTGTACATCCAATTCTTACCTAATGCACACTACATATCCAAATCACAAACATACACTTGAGTGCAAATATTCTATGTCAATAACTTTATGATACCCGATTTCTCAAAGACATCATGAACTTATCATAGATCCTGGAGAAATCGAGGGAACTGTTGAAATATTAGAGGCACTCCCATCATCATTTGGGTATTTACTTTTGAGAAGCTCGTGTAGTTGCCCTTTTTCGGTAATGAGAATTTGGTGATGTGAATCTTTGTTAAAACCAGCATTTTTTGTTTATCAAGTGATTACATGTTTTCAGTATTGAATAGTGAAATGGATACCAATTTTCATTATTTTTTTTAAGTAGTAAAATAAGTAACTAGTTATTCATAGTTTATTTTATTAAATTAGCGTTAAATTGCTTTTAAAGTCCCAATTCATTTGAAGACACTATCGGCATCAGTTTTCAAGATATAACTTTTTTGTAGTGACCCGGAATATTTTCAACCTAAGATAAAACCACATTCAAGAATCATGTGTAACATGGCATGGGGAACCTTTTAAATAAATTTTATTTAACAAGTGGGAAGTTTGAAGTAATTAATTAACCATACGTATTGTAAGTATTATCCTGCTGTACAAACATATGTTAAAACATGCAAATAATTATATAACTAGTTTCACATACTGTTCCATATATGTTGTACATTCATATCAAGTTTTTATTGCTAATTCTTGGCAAGCTACACTGCAACTGCCACAGTCAATAAAAATAATTTCTTATAAATAATTATACTATTCGGGATTAAGACAAATATGATTTAATATGGTTTTTTTGACAATGAAAAGGAACTATTCAATAAATAATGAAAAAAGATTTATTCTTTAGAGTACCTAAATATACTCTCATATCATCATGATATGCAGACAGTTCTGATAAGCCTATATCCAATAAGTATTTGTAATCTGATTCTGATTATTCATGTGAATTATCTAAGCCATTCTTAATTAGCAATTGCAATTCTTATCTTCTTTACAGCATGAAAAAAATCCAACTCATTTAGCCCTTTGAGGGCTAGAAACAATAACATGTGAATTTTATTATTACAAGTATTTTTTTACACAATATAGGCTTGCGTTTGACCACAACCATGCCTGATGGAAAGCAAAGATGAGGCCTAGGATGGAGCACGCTTATTTTTTTTAATTGTCAGATGTTTCCAGGGGCAAATCTACATAAGTGCTTTTTGGGCTGCAGCCCAGGGCCCCATGGATATAAAGGGCCCCCAACCCCCATAGTACATACATCATTATAGAAGTTTTTTTTTTAATATAATTAGTTGATTAATTAGGTAGCCCCCCAAATAATGTTAGCCCAGGACTTTCTCAGAATAGAAAACATAGTTTTTCCGATGGACTCTCTTACAGTATATACTTAAAATTAGTTAATATGAGTGCTCAAGCACAGAATATTTTCTAAAAAGGGTGAAGAAAACTACTGTTGAGAGAGTGCAGATACATTTCCACTGCATGAGCAATCTGGGATGGTCCGACTACCCACACAATTGACTTTAAAAGTAAATAAAAGGAATGCAATCTTGTACCTCATGCAGGCAGAGTGTGAATTATCTTATTGCTAATTTGGTCAACCAATCAATTGACATACTTTTTATGAGCTATCTACACACAATTCCCTCATAGATTTTGTATGGCAATAAGTAGCTGTGATGTCACTATTTCCCAACTCAATTGCCTGTTTATTTATTTCAAAGCAATGCTTTGAAAGTAAATTGGTTTTCAGGGCTAAAATAAAGTTACTTTATTAGAATTGTCTTGGAATTATTAGTTAATATTAACTACCAAATTCCTTAATCATTGAAAACAGATGTAGTAGAAGTGCTTCATGATTCTGTTCATACAATAAATGCTAGCTTTGTGTACAGATTTTGTTACAATTTCATAATTTGCAACATAGTACTGCACAATCATTGCTGTCTTGTGCAACAAGGCAATGTTGGAATACCTTAATTTACAAAATAAGTCTTGAATAACTACTGGGTTGATTTTTTGTGAGTTTTCACAAGATAGGCTAAATAAGTTATGTGTAGAAAAGGTAAAAGTCAATCCAAGGGTTAACAAAAATTCTGAACATGAATTTTTAAATAAATAATGCAAGAGCAATAAATCATAGCAATTTTACCGAATTGAATAACACTTTTAACTTATTTTGTCACTTTTTCCAGAACAGTGATAATATTAGGACATCCATATAATCTAGGAATATGTAATATCAACAATTTCGAGTTCAAACATTTCTAAAGAACCATACTGGAGTATATTACCTACCTAGGTGATGATTTCAGAATCAATAGTACCTATTTCCTTGTTTGTTTGTGTGTTTGTATATGGATACAAAAGATTTCATGAATTAAAGAAATTAGAACACCTTGGAGAACTGTGTAAACAGCAGTAGATGATAAAATAGTTATGCACTATCCTAGTAAATAAAAAAAAACATAGTAAATAAATTGTTGTCATGTACAACCTGTATATACAGGGAAGAAACTGTACAAAGATGTTTTTAACTAATGATGTTTAATACAATTTAACTGTGATATCATCAATATTTCAAACACTTGCAAGTTAATCAAATAAAGTGGTGAGCAGTTGTTTTGTTAAAAGCCAACACAGCATATGGATAAAAAAAAACAAGGTAGATGAAAAATGTTATCAAATATTAGTTGTTAAAATTGCCTTTAATGGAATCATCTGCCTAATCAATAATTGCTATGGTCTCAATATGTGCTAAAGTAAGACAAGCTATCAGAGGATCGTTAGGGCAATTTAAAAGATGAAAACTATTTAAAGCAAATTACAATTCCATAAAGCCAATTCTTTTATAGCAAAATATGTCTTGAAAGTACTTCAATAATAAATAGGAATCCACAATACACTAACTCGTAATATCGTTGAAGGAACAATGTTTAGAATCAAAATCATTAAAATATTATGAAAAAAAACAAGTATGATCACCTCAAACTCTGCTCTGTCCACCTCCCATTGTGATCTCTCGAGCTCGAATCTCGCCCATTCGTGTTGAATAAAATGCAAAATGCCCGGTATCGAATACTGGACGCTTTGGTTAGGTTCGTCATTCTGTTTGTTGTTTATACTGACTCCGATTTGAGATCCCACTTGCCCTCCGTTGTGATGAGATACGGAGCTATCATCCATGGCTGTGGGGATTTTCATGACATGGCCACCATTACCGAACTTGTCACAGGCCTATCATATAGAACTACAAAGACAAACTACGCGAAATAAAATACTAACACATTATTTTACTATATTTCAACTAAAGTTCACGTTGGTGACACCATCTAAAATAATTTTTATCGACGAATTCATGAATGACAAAAATTATTGCATGACGGAATAGAAAAGTCGAAACGACGTCCGTCCGCTACATCGCTTTTTTTTTGGTTTCAGTGTTACCAGCCCAAAAACTAAAAGTAGATTTCAAAAATAAATTGTGTTTTTTTTTACAATGAATTTGTATCGTTTTCGTCGATTATTCGTTCTTCTTAAATTTAAATGTCCCAGTACTGTTTAAATCATAATTTAACATAAATCTAGTTCTTTGTTTCTGTAATCATAGTTAGATTCCAAAGAAGTCTACAATTAAAAGGAAGTCAGCCATGTTGCGGATTATATGATGAACTAAATTCAGGTGTTAATTCTAGATAGCGTGAAAAGGACAGCAATATGCAGCGCGCCCCTTGACAACTTTCTTTTAAATTTGTCTTGTATATTATGTCTCCCACACATTAGAATTTTTTATCAGAAATTTTTGTTGGGCATACTTACTGTCGAGGAAATTGAATTACATACCAATGTAGAACCTTTTAACAATCAAATTCAAGAAGATTTCTTTGGCAGATGTATGGAATGTCATCATGACATTTGCAGCGAAAAGGTTTCACTCTTTTCACTCGTTTCTTCGGTTGTACTTCGTCTTCGCTGCTCCCCTACCTACAGTCTGCCCAAAATATAGAAAGACTATTTCAGGTATTCCCAATCTTTTTATATTATGATTATCTTTACATGTCGTATGTTTTGCCACACTACTTGTAAAATAAATTACCTGGATAGCTTTAGATACGTATGCAGGCGACCCAAGCGTGTTTAGCAAAGTCCCTGGGACACACATTTCAGGAACCCCTTGGGCTATATCATTCACTGGTGTAGCGTACTTGCCTCATTCATCTAGTTACACTTAGAAAAAAATCGTGTCGGTCTTTTGACCCATTCGATGTTTTAATACATTCGGTCTTTCGTACTTCGGTATTGTAATACATATCCGAGAAAGGGGATCATACCCGCCAGGTTTTGTTAAGCGAAGTAAAAACAGATCTCTTTCTAACCAGAGGCGCTACTACGAAATTCGAAAATCGAAGTTCGTATCGTTTTACCCCTCTCACTCTCGTGTCAAATCATATTAGCGTGAGCGGAACGGCACGGAACGAAGTTCGAATTATGCACTTCGTGGTAGGGCCTCAGTAGATTTATGCAACATGTATGAATGCTTTACGTCAAAAAAAATCAAAATTTTTATTCTGTGTACTTAATTAATTAAGGTACTTAGGAACCTTTAAAAAACAAACCTATCTCTCAAAGGGCCGGCAACGCACGCCGGCGGCGGTAATTGCTTCCCATCAGGTGACCCTCATGCCAATTTTCCTCCTCTTATACTTATAAAAAGATAGGCCACAAAGGGCTCTTTTACTTACGTGTACTTTCGGAAAGACCCCATCATCACCACCAAGAACGCGCCGAAAGAAACTTGGCAGATATGTGATTTATTTCTAAATTAAAATTATATTATAACTAGCTGTTGCCCGTGACTCTGTCTGCATAGAATTCGTTTTACGCTATCCCGCGGGAACTATGCAATTAATCGGGATAAAAACTATCCTATGTCCTTCTCAGGGTCTCAAACTGTCTTAATGCCGAATTTAATCTAAAACAAAAAGCGTAGAGGTAACAGAGACCCACTTTCGCATTTTATGATATTAACTAGCCTTCCGTCCGCAGCTTCGCCCGCGATAAATTAATTATCCCGTAGGAAAAGGTATTTTCCCGCGGTAAAAAGTAGCCTATGTCACTCAGTGATAATGTAGCTTTCTAACGGCAAAAGAATTTTTGAAATCAGTCCAGTAGTTTCGGAGCCTATTCAATACAAACAAACAAACAATCAAATCTTTCCTCTATATAATATTATAGTATAGATAACTAATAAGGATTACTTTATTAGATATACAAAAATTGCTCGTTAAAGATATTAGATACCTATACTATAAAAAAAAATCTAGCCACGCCCAGCGCTGCTTTCTTATTGGCACACATCAATGGAAGCGTCCTTGAAATGTATGTACAGTATTAATATTTAAAGACTTAAACATACAAAGAAAACAACCAATTGTTCATAAAAGTCACTTTATTGACAAATGATAGTCATGTTGTACCTTACAAATGAGAAGTCTGTTAAAACTTAGGAATGATAATTCTTACACAAAGAATCCTATGAGAAGTATTACTTAAATGCACAACAGACACCTTAGTGGTAATTGTAAAGCTAAAGTATCAAACCAAAGCTTCTTAGGTTAATTCGACTTCTTTGACTCTTTGGATGGCGACCTTGACCGGGAGCGTGACATCGAGCGTCCCTTGGAGCGCGAGCGAGAGCGGGAGCGGCTGCGGGAGCGAGAGCCCGAGCGGGGCGAGCGCGACCTCGTGCGGCGACGGGACCTGGACCGACTGGAAACACGGAAACAACATTACTCATTATGCTATCACAAGAGCTGTTTGCCTACTTTCCCAAGATTAATTGAACTACCCTATTTTTTTTTTAATGACTGCTAAGTTTCTTGCAGCACATTCTTCTTGGCAATCCTAGTCTTTTCAAAAGTGCTAGTAGACTAAAAATAAAGACACGTAAAAGATCCTTGAACAGCCCTACTTACAGAAATAATTTTGATTTAACAGGAAAACATGCTAGAAATACTGGTTTGTTAGATCAATTTACCAGAATCATTATTTCCTAGTAGCAAAATTTCTGTTCATATTTTTTCCTAAATGCTTTTTTCCCACAATGGTTTTTTACTGAGGACTATTTCACAATTGCGTTTTTTCTCAATTCTGCTTGACACAGAAACATAGGTAGGTTTTGGTTATGTTAAGTTTGCATAGGCCCGAAGGGCCAAAAGCACACAGAAAGCTTCAGTAAAAACACAGTGTGAGAAAAAAACATCTGGAAATAAATGGGAGTGAAAAATTTGGTACAAATGAATAACGATTCTGGCAAATTGATCTAACAAATCAAAATACTACTATAAAAAGAGTCAGAATAGAGAAAAACTAACTTAATAATTCTATTAGCAGAACTTAGCTTGGGAAAGAAAGCTAGTTTACTTTTAATAGGGCAACTAGGTAACAAGGTAATTTAGGACATCTTGTAACTTATTCATAATGGTTCAACCAATTTAGAAATGGCCATATTCTTCATGTCAATTTGCTGGTTTGTAGTATTACTTCAAACTGATGTCATCATATCTTCATACATATCTTTGAAACCTCATGTGATCCTAATACATACCTTGCAAATGAAAATTAATTAAACCACAGTTATGAAAACAATATGTCTGCTCTGAACTCATATACTGGTAATAATGTGTAACTCACTGAGTGCACGCAGTGATTACAATAGACGTGCGTCGCGACGCGAAGCAAACGTTACACTCAATGTAGTTGGCGACATTTGTAGTGCGCACGTAGCCTGTAGCTACGTAGTTTGCAGAGTGGGGTTACCGATGCGGGCGACTCAATCGGAGTACACGCCGCGAAGTGAAAGCTACGTAGCGCAGACAATAAGTTGTGCAGACACTGAAGAGTTCGGTCTCGGCGCACAGGCCAATGATAACCTATAACATAGTTATCATTGGTTTATGTGAGTCTTGAACATTGGGACATAAGCTTTACATCAGTAATGTTGAATTTGTAAATGCGTGGAAACCTTACCCCAACCCAATGTGCACTTTCAGCTTGTCCCACTAACTCGCTACCCTGTCATCTGCTATTTTAAATCAATTAATTGTGAATTACATTCATTTAAGTATCCCGTGTATGTTTAAGCAACTAACATGATTTAATTTTCATCTTTTTAATCAATATTTTTCCAAAATTGAATAGTCAATAATATCATTACCTGTTTACTGTTTAATCAGCAATGCTACAGTATTCATAGCCAGTCTGTTTGGTAATTAAAAAATTAAGAAGTATATACTTCGCCTTACAATATAAAAATTTACTTTCTTGTATAAGAAATGGTTGAATGCTAACAATTTTTTTGTATAGCAATCATAGCCCATGCTCTTAGATGTAGTAGAACCCCATCAAAGCATATTAGGCTATTGAAGATAACTACCCGACCGAAGTGCACTTTATTTAACCTGTGAAAATAACAATTTCGGTCACCTGCGGCGTCGACGGCGAGTGCAATCACGAGCATAGTGTCCGCGATCTCCACAGTCATAGCAGCGATCATCATAGGGCCGCGGCGGCAGGCGGGACCGTGGTGGCGGCCCTCGGCCTCCATACCCACGGCTACCGTTAGACATTTCAACACGGGCTCGACGACCACATATTGTTCTTCCATCTAACCCGCGAATCTATGAAAAAGTTCAATTAATCTTATTAATTCAGATCACACGTAGAACATGCTCAGTTTAACCATGGTGTTTAAAAATTTTGATGAAGTAAAGGCATGGTATTTTACAAATTGACAAACATCACAAATTGTATCCTTTGAAATAGTAAATAATTACCGCATCTTCTGCATCTCGTGGATCTTCAAATTCTACAAATGCAAAGCCGGGTGGGTTTCTAGCTACCCAAACGTTTCGCAGAGGGCCGTAATATGAGAATGCGTCTTCAAGTTCCGGCTTACTGGCGTTGTTGCCCAAATCGCCGACGTAAACTTTACAGTCACCGTAACGTGACATTGTCTGAAACAAAATGTACTTGATAACACTTTTGTGGTTCCATTAATGACTCTTAAAACAAAATGCGTAGAAATCCTACACATACCCTGTTCTAAAAGCGTTAAAACAATTCACATGTATACCTTTTCTCCCATGAATACCTTGAGGTAATGTTACTTTGAACAGTTTATTAACAAGGTAAAATAAAATCACTAGCACATTTTCTGTACTTCACTTCAATCAAATGGCCGGCGTCCAATTCTATTCAGGTATCTTGAAACGAAGCAACCAGCCGCACGCCCAAGCAAGCAGAGAAATCAAAATGGCTGCCCTCGGCCCTCGGTGCCTTGCCTGCCTTGTTCTACAGTGTTGCCAGCTAGATCTTGACAAAATGGCCCGAAATATGTGAAAAAGTAACCTACATAATTATATTGCTGTGACTTATTTTCTAAAAGACACTTCAACATCGGTTACCTTCTTTTTAATGCTAATAAAATAAGTACAGTGTTAGACTCTTTGCAAGGAAATAAGTCTGGTAATAATCTGAGGTAAGAGGCCAGTGATGTTTATGTGTCGACAAGATGACCCTTCTGGACGCCTAATGTTAGAGTTGTTGCAAGAAAGCCGTTCTGGCAAGCCACTGGAAGCCGGATGCTGATATACAAGGTTCAAGAAAATGGTCGGATCTTGTCGGACAACTCGGACATTCTCGGGCGTCAGCGTATATCTGATCTATTAAGCCGGATTCACATTTCTCTGACGTGTTGTGTCGTGATGCATCAGAACAATATCAGATTCATACATTTTACGCAAGCCATCAAAACACGCTGCATCAGAGAAATATAAACGCAACCATGACAAATGTATGAAACCGATACTGCTCTGATGCGTCTTGACACAATACGTAAGATAAATGTCATTTTTTTCCGACCGAAAGGTATTAAAAGTTAATTATTATATAGGTGTTTGTTGTATGGACTTACAACAAAATGGATAATTTGCTTTACCTACTCAGTTTTTAGTATATACATTTTTTGCTAGCGAAATGAGTTGGCAGTATAATTAATTTCTCAGATATTGGTGATTTAAGACTTTTTGGAAAATTGCCAGATTTCCTTTATTCTTTTTACGAATTCGAAAAATCACCTAAAGGTAAGCTTTTAAGTAGTGTAACCTGGAAGTATCCTGAAGGAGTTAAAAAATCACCTAAAAGTTTACAATAGTAACCTTCTGGCAACACTTCTATTCATTCATCCATCCGTCTCCGTCGTCGTTCGGTGCGGCCGGCGGCGGCTTGGTGCAAAATGTTGCCAGCTAATCTTAATCCAGTTAGGGTATGCACCTATTTTATCAAGTCTATGGGTTAGTATGGAAGTGCGCACACGTAGCACCACGACTCCCGCGATACAAATACAGATAACACAAATAAATCGCCTTGCGACCAAGTTGCTCGTGCGCGCATTCCCTTAATCTTTCCCCGTTAGGTCTGGTTTACACGACGTCTGTGATATGGTGTCAGTCAAGGTGTCAGTAGTTTACATCGTAGGTGATCGTAGATTCGCAGGACCAAGGAGTTTACAAATGATCCTTCGAGCCATGCAATATCATAAATTATACTACTACATGATTTCGCAATGAATTCTGAACAACTCACGAGGTGCGAGCCCGGGTTTAAACCCACGCACGATCTTCTGAGGCGCTACTACGAAATTCGAAAATCGAAGTTCGTATCGTTTTATCCCTCTCACTCTCGTGTCAAATCATATTAGCGTGAGCGGGACGGCACGGAACGAAGTTCGAATTATGCACTTCGTGGTAGGGCCTCAGTTCTGCTTGAGAGGTCGTAGGTCAAACCACTGGGCTACTACCACGAACTCGCAAGTTTGTTAACTATGGCACCTACTTTAAATTTCGGGATCCGACAGGTTATGGGCAGCGTGCAGCGTTCGTGTTGACCGGACCGCAGCATAAAATAGAATCATAAGTTTTTACTTTTAGAAGCTGTTATTTAGTTTTGTTACGGTGTCTGTGCGTGTTTTTTTTTATCAAATCTTGTGAGTCGAATGTGTCCTACATTTGGTATACCTACGTAAAAGTAGTTTGGATAGCAACGCAAATAAAGTCAGCAAAAAAAGCTTGTATTAAAAACGTTTTATTTTACAAAAACACATTATGCTGAGTGGGGCCCAATTTGTACTAAGTACCTATTGTAGGTAATCTTTTCCTGGCAAATTTATTTTTATCTAGGCATAGTCTCGACTGTCCTTGTCCGTGACCGTGTTAAGCATATATTTACTCCCCTGTTCCACCTATCCTCACCAGCATAACTCCACTGGCACGGATGATGGGTATAGGTCTGTGTGATATATGTATTTTTTTCCACCTATCCCCACTGGTAGGGATAGGTGGAAACTGTTTAGACGCTTTATTTTAGTGGGGATAGATGGAAATGTTACGACTTTTAACTTTTAATCTCCACTGGTAGGGACAGTGGCCTACACAAAATATTTCCACCTATCTCTACTAAACAAAGTATTTTCTTGAGTCTAAAATTTCAATCAACTATTACCCAGTGCCTCCAACGGATATATCCCAGGAGTTCCATAGTTCTAGTTCCATGTGGAACAATCGGTACTTATGTAAATGTTAAATTAATGATCCCAATAGTTCCTTATGGAACTACATACTAAGTTTTACACTTGTTTTACACCTGACTTTAGTTAGCTTGACACTGATATTGGCAAAAAACGCGAGTTAAGTATATAAAACTTAAAGTTAATGTAATGAATATTTCAAACTAAATACAAACTGAAATATAGATGCACAGAAAAAACCCCAGAAAAAAGACCAATGCTGGGAATCGAACCCAGGTCCTCAGCGTTCCGTGCTGCGTGCTTACCCCTACAGCATCACTGGTCTAGAAGTTAGCGACGAATCTTTCCCATACATCGTACACTTCAGTCTGTTATAATCACATTAGGCAGTGATAAAGCGCATCTATGTTATGCCCTCTACCGAGAGACTTCAACACTCCTTCGGAGCTACCCGCTCACCTGGACCAAGAGATGGCGCTACTAGGCCAACTTTTACAAGTTAAGTATGAAGTATCTTTTTCTATTTATTTTTTATTTTCTTCAACTTCATTTTTTTATTACTTTTACGGCACCTGGGTTCGATTCCCAGCATTGGTCTTTTTTCTGGGGTTTTTTCTGTGCATCTATATTTCAGTTTGTATTTAGTTTGAAATATATGGTTTCACGGGATGACCGTAAAAGTAATAAAAAAATGAAGTTGAAGAAAATAAAAAATAAATAGAAAAAGATACTTCATACTTAACTTGTAATGAATATTGGTTTGAAAATAAGATGTTGGTTTACTCGCGGTAGTTCCTTCGAAGGAACTATTGAGTGCGAAAAATGGGTCTCGTGTCGTAGTGTACTTACAGGTACATGTAAAACATAAGTACATACCTATAGCCGAACATAGAACCTCCTCCTGTTGTGGAGTCGGTTAAAAGTCATACTTAGGTACAGAGGTAGACATTAAATGAAAAAAATGAAATGAAATAATTTATTGCCGAACATGTGTTACATATAGTTAGGTCTTAAAAATAAACTTGGTGCATCATGTTCTGCCGTTTCCGGCTTGCAAAAATACTACTTACTACACTAAGAGCTATCTTTACCCAAAAATTCACTGACTGAATAAAAACATTTTTCCCACAACCACTGGTGGATCATTTTCTTAAAATTATTTATGTTCATGCTACGAAATTCTCTGGGCAATTTATTAAATATTCTAATACCCATGCAATATACATTCTTCCTAAATATACTTAGTCTTGTTGTTGGTTGACATAAATAGGGCTCTTTCCTTGTACTTCGCTTGTCCCCGGTTCCATACAGCTGAAACAAGTGCTCATGCTCCTTAACAAAGACGCAAATCTCCCTGATGTACATACAAGGGAGTGGCAGGATGTTTAACTCTTTAAAAATAGGTTTACAGGATTCGTCATATTTGACTCCTACATTGGCTCTTATACACTTCTTTTGAGCTCTAAAGGCTCTTTGGATTTCCACTGAATAAGTAATGAATATGTACCAGTAGTTCCATATGGTACCTACTGTACTACTGGGATATTTCCTTTAAAATGAATATCCCTAATGGGATATAAGTACCCCTCCAAGTTGGAGGCTCCAACGTACATCAATCCCTTAGTGCTCACGACGAACTAGCTTCACAAATCCATGCCCCACAAATGGGTCATTAATAAGAAACGACCAAGTACCTATGCACTAGGCAACACAATATATTATTTGGTCACAAGCCTCACTCACTGAATTTAGACAAAAAACCGGCTAAGAGCGTGTCGGACACGCCCAAGATAGGGTTCCGTAGCAGGTTCAAAAAAAACTTTACATACTTTAATAATGTGGTTGTTTTGGTCCCAACTCCCACCGCGCGCGGGCCTAAATATAATAAAAATATAATAAAAGTTGATCGTAATCACGAGTGGATCCTGAAACTATAATTTTGAATCACGTCTCCGATGTCAGCCTGTATATTATATCCATGCAAAAATACAGCTTTCTAGCACTAATAGCCACTGCGCTAAGCCGCGGACAGACAGACGGACGGACGGACGGACAGACGGATATGACGAAACGGTTTACTAATGTTTCGCAAATTACGTTTCCCAAACTGATTCACTAGGCAAATGTTTATTTTTTCTGAAACTGTAAACTTTTCAGTACCACTACCATGAGTTTACACTAGTTTACGTGACCGTGCTCGCTAGCGACGGCGTAAATTATTTGTGTGGAGAATTGTACAAGCGCCTCTAGCAGTCACTTAGGTACGTTAGTACAATTCTCCATACAAATCATTTACGCCGTCGCTAGCGAGTACGGTCACTGTGAACTAGTGTAAACTCATGGTAGAGGTACTGGATTGTTATAAAACAAACCTAACCTAACCTAACCTATTCTACAAAATAGTCCTGAATAGTATAGTTTCAGAAAAAATAAACATTTGGGAAATGAAACATTTGCCAAATGAATCAGTTTGGGAAACGTAATTTGCCAAACGGAAGTACACCGGCTTTTACTTTATCGGGACTGTCAGCCATAATAGTGGTGGGTATATGTGTTGCGGTGCTAGTACTAGTAGGAGAGATAGATGGAGTAAGACGTCCACTTGGCCCTACTAGTAGGGAGTAGTGGAAAATAAGTCCACCTATCTCTACCAGGGGAGATAGTAGAGATATATGGATTATTTTCCACCTATCCCTACCAGTTCGGATAGGTGGAAACTAAGTCCATATATCCCTGCCAGTGGAGATAGCCTGATAGGGATAGATGGAACAAGTGGTTTTTTTTTAATTTACACCAAGTTACTTTAACGGTATCCAATGTCAAACCAAAGATCTTAATTTCTAATGCAATCGTAATCACTAATCACAATCGTTTTCACCACTTCTTTCTATTCTATCACACTGTATTGAATGAAAGTAGAAAGAGATGGTTAAATGCGATCGAGAGTGCCCGCGCGTTAGACAATAATATAATGGCCTCCGCTGCAAAAAATCCCTTTGATTTGACATTGGTTACATTTAAAAAACTTAGTGCAACTCATTCTTACTCACACGTACAACTGAAAGATAAGGTGCAATAGCCTGGGTTTCGGTTTGGATTGATTAAAATAAAAAAAATATATAGATTTGTTTGTTTATTAACACTTATTAAAACATACTACAATTATAAATTTACATAAAATGGCGACTGTAAGAAATCTTGTAATATGCTTGTTTGATGCAACCAATTTGGCTGCAACTTTTATGGTACCTTAACTTATAATTTAAAATTCGCCTTTGAGATCATTACCACATCTACTTCACAGAAATTACATTCATCATGAGAACATTCTGGACTCTGTTTACGGGAACGTACACAATTATAACGACACGAATACAAAAATAACTCGAATAAATCTCATTATATTAAACTTTTATAACTTATCAAGGTAAGTAAATAATATAAATCACACAATTTATCATGTGCAACATCTCTGATGCCTTATTCATCAAGTTAAGGCCGGGCGAGGCGAGTTCGAAACGCGTCAGTGTAGTTTGGTGGTGGTGATAGTTGGGTTTGTGTGATTTGTGTGTGCGTACAGTGTGGAGGTGGAGGAACTGCATGAACACGCATTTCTTACATAAACGTAATTATCGTAATGTCGCCGGTGAGCAAAGTAATTGTTTCAGTTCATTAAAATAAATTAAGCAAATTAAAATTTAGCGAAGGCTGCTGTCCATTGTAAGTAAATGAAAATATACATACAATGACGTTTTATGACATGAAAAATTACGACTGTGATGGTAAATCAATTTCTTTGCAGATTATACCTGGCGGAACTACAAAGCCTTAGACAATCAATGAACATTTTTGTATACCTAACGTACGTTCGTCTCATACAAAACTGACATTTTGGGCCTGTTCAAGACTTAAGAGGGTACGATGCGCACCATTTCTCCATACAAACGTAATCCCCTGTTTCCTCCCTGGATAATGGCTTTAGAGGCATTTTTTTTACTGTGTAATCTGTATCTACCACAGCTATGCCCGTATGTTTAGTTTTTTTCCATACTTCAATTAACATAAGAAATATGAGCTTTCAAAAACTGAAAAAATTGCCCAATTTCAACGTCATTTTCAGACACTCATCAGAAAAGAATCCCTGATGTAAACAAAAAAAGGAAAACATAGGGGCATAGCTAAATCTGTCCTCTAATTATTTTTGAAAAAAAATATTTTTTTGGTCCAGTTTTCGAGAAGTAAACAGGGGATTACGAAATGCTCTTTTGATCAATTTTACGCGCCTAATAACGGTCTGAGCTGCAGTTGTCCCGCTCTCGCTGTACTGACACGGAGGGGTTCGGGCGAGACAGCGACATTTCATAAAAATACCTATTTCTCAAAAGTCTCTCAGCCATCGTACCCTCTTAAGTATTTTATGGCAAGACCCTGAATTCAATCAGTCTCGCTCGCTTAATAGTTTCAGCGTCTCTAGGCAGGAGAGACCAAGTAAAATATGTCTGTGTTTGATGAGCCATTTTTACAACTTTTAGATTATTAAAGTATTAAAGTTAATCGATGAATTTTAAGTTTGTAAATTGTAAAGCAAGTGACCCCTGTATACAGGGGAAGGGAAGGGTCGATTTCAGAGCGTTTTGACCGCCGCGTTTTTTTTTCATTACCGTCGACGTAAATATTGCAGGGGGATGATGATCAGAGTTAACTTTTTATATAAATGTGTGGCGGTACCGAGGCTTAGTCTGATTTTATCCAAAGTTGTCGCGATTTATCATTATTTTACAGCAATAATCGAGTGACACTAATGAAATTTAAAAAACGCTGACAAAACGCTCTGAAATCGACCCGGAAACAGGTCGACGACTAGAAATTGTTATTGTAACACCCATTTCTGTCGCTAGTACATTTTGCCGATGGATAAAATGTAAATAAATAAATTCTCCACATATTTTACTAAACTGACCTCATTTAAAAATAAATAAAGCACTTGTTGGGCTTGCAACAAAAGTTTAGATTAATAATTATTGAACATCATTACTTCAGCACAATAATATATATATTCAGATAGGTACTAGGTACTATTTTTTAAACCTTTTAAGAAGCCCACGAAAAGTATTTCAGATTATCCAAATACAAATAGGAAATTGCACATAAATAATAAAAATAAATATTGCACTTCTAGTGTGAATATATTTTAAAAATATATTTTGTTTGTATTATTTTTACATGTTGTAAGCGTTAATGTATAATAGTGTGTTACATGGTAGGAGAGAAAAAAAAACCATCCGCATATTCATATAAGCTTGTTCTAACTTAAAATCGCTGTATTTCCTTTAATCTATCACTTTAACATTTGCCTTTGTCAACTCAGACGAAGACATAACTTACATTTTATTAAAAAAAATTGTATTATATTGTAGGGGTTAGATGGCAAATACTTGAAAAGAGTGTGCTGTCCTATTGCACCACTTTTAAATACGGTAAAGTCGGGTTACTTTGGCCCTGAAGGGTAACTTAGGCCCTTGGTATTAACTCGGTCCTGGTTATATCAGTGCTTTGAGAATATTATGGCTCTTTGCCATGTAGTTGGTGTTAATTGATCAATCACGTTTTTATGTTTGTATTTTATTTATGTTTTTATGTGGTTTTCATATGGGCCAAAATAAGCCTCCAATGGGCCAAAGTACCCCGACCTTACGGTATTTGTATTTGGAAGTATGTAGTTTGGTAGTTTATAGAAAATATTCGAACCCTTTCTTGATACTTAAGTAACATCGGTTTGACGTTTAACGTGTCCAAAGTAGGCCAAACTCTATAATTTATCTTCATTATCTAAAGGCCAACCGAACGGCCGATTATCTGTAAAACATGTAAAAGCTTAAAATGTTAGCACATTTATCTTGAACTTTTGCATTGTCTATTATTTATCCTGTCTGAAATAAAATTACAAATGCGTTGTCAGATAATTTCCTTAAACGGCTGAAAAATTTAAACATACATACTTGAATAAAGTTTTAGTGATTTGTTTGTAAAATTTAGAAGAACAGGCTAACGGAGAGAGTGATTGCCCACTGACATGTGTTAACTGTGTATTATTGTGGTGTAGTCACCTCGTAAAAACATTTTAGGCTTAAAACAACTAAATTTCATAATACCTTATTCACTAATACCCCTAATTTTCAAATTACCATGGGCTCATAATACCTAAAAAAACCTAAAATTTCAAATTTTAAGAGGAGACAATTTGAAATTTTAGGTATTTATAGGTATTATGAGCCCATGGTAATTTGAAAATTAGGGGTATTAGTGAATAAGGTATTATGAAATTTAGTTGTTTTAAGCCTAAAACGTAAAAACTCGTATGAGACTCATACTGACGTTGGCCTTTTTAAAACTTCAGAGTTTAACAGACAGGTTGACTTTTTTTTACCACAATATACTTCATTATTTTATTTTAAGAATTTTTTTTAGTGAAAAACTTCATCAACATACACGCCCCATTACAGGCCATAGGCCTCCTCTCACAATGAGAGGGCTCTGTTGAAAAAACTCATTTTACCGAAATTGCACTTTGGCCCTATTGGCACTAGGCTCACAACTATCATGGTCAATTATTTTATTGTGTTTAAATGTTCCCGGACTCTTTTTGATAAACTATTTTCTATTATATTTTCAAAATGCGATTTACAGAATGGGATTGAAGATATATGTACCTACAAATGACTAACAATAATAAAGTTACATTAGGTACATGTTTATTAGTGTTTAATGATGATTCAGACTTAATTTAGCATTTTAAAGAAGTGGGCAATCATTGTACTATTTTTTTTTTCTTATGCTATGTAAGTTTTCACAAAACTGTTAAAACTCCATAGCAAAGTTTATTAGGCCATAAGAAAATAATATTAATTCAATCTTTCAATACGTTTGAAATCATTAAGTGGGCAATAACTGGGTATGTTACATTATAATAATATTTTTATAATTCCACAGTAAAATCATCATCTACAATTTATAACTTTATTATATCAGCCTAAATCCAATGTCTACAACGACATAAATCTTTTATATTGAGTGAATTATTCACACTCGTTTATTTGAATGTCATGTTTTAATGTTTGCTCTTCTTTTGCACACTTGTAAAGTATCTAAAATTGATTAATTGTAAACGATTTAATTCAATCAAAGTATTAGGCCAGAAGCCATTTTACACAGACAGCGTTTTTAAATATGTAGCACATATTTGTGTAGTTAATGCTCATTTAATATTGTGCAATATTGTCATCAATTGCGGTTCATTCACCTTATTCACCGCTACTTAATTTGTTAGATTCGCCAGGAAATTTTACGACCTTCCTTGGAGTTTCGAATAAGTAACTAATACATAATAACTTTCAGGAATACTTCGTAACCAACTTTCATTAATTAATTTGTTAAACCTACCTACACTAACACTACTTTTACGATTACGACCTTAAAATTACCATTAATGTTGATTTCTGAATTTATCAAATAATTCAATTAATAATTGACAAGAATAGTTTACACAACAAAAAATCAGAACGATAACACTTGACCGTACCTACTCATATAAAACATAACCCTCCTTCGGCAATCGGGTGAAAATCGAAAGCACTTGACAAATGCTAAATTAAAACTCAGTTTGAACCAGGCTGCCTACAAATTTTAAGCAAAGTATTAATTGCAACAAAATGTGCACTGTTCTTAATATGTATTAGTTTGCAAGATAATGCTAAACACCCATCACTGCTAACATAATGACATCTGTAATATTAATTTAGTCACGCCGAAAACAATCATTTTTAGTGTTTAAAGATTTTTTTATACTTTGTCAAATTAAATATGAAATATCTTTAATCATATTATAAGGTACAGTAACAGACTGCGATAAGCTAATATTCATAAAAAGCACTTCTAAAAATAATAATTGTTAATTTTCCTTTGTTCTAATTCAAAATGATTACAAAATTGATAAAAAAACAGACAATGTTCAGTTATTATAGATAATAATACATACAGATACATTCTAAAAATGTATGAAATATATAAAGTACGTAATTATGTGAAAAAACGTTAATAATTACTATCACAAGTATCATAATGACATCAATATGGGGAGTTACCAAATTGAGCTTGCTGGTTGACATCCATCTCAGTTTGTAACACATCTTATTATTGTATTTTCATATATATTATTTATAATGCTAACTCTACAACGTAAAAACAATCTAAAAATGCAAAGAAACTGACCATAGCATAATAAGGCGTCACACATCTAAATTTGCCATTAAAGGATTGGGACAAATCAAATAATTCAAATAATTGTTATTTTTGTCTTTAATCATAACATTCATTACTTTCCACCAAAGTTGGCAACATGAACATGGGCTGATAAGTTTATAGGAGAAGGAAGTACCTATGGCCCTGTTCTGTAGGGTTGTGTCTATGGGGTTCGACTAGCGAGTATAAATTTAGATTAGACAGAATGCATCAAGACTCGTTAACCATAATGGAAAGTAATGGTAATGAATTGATATACTGTATAATGGAGGGTGAGCGTCATAATTTGCATCACCAACAAACGGTACAAGGCCGAGACGGGCTGCAGACCGCAAACTGCAATCGCAGACTACTAGCGACATCACTGGTTTGTATGAATCTCTATGAAATTAAAGCCATACCGCGACACGCAGCGACTGTAGGCCGCAGCGCCAGTGGTGTCGCGAACCGCACTGTGTTCACACGTAAAAAATGTCACAGCAGCAACAAGACGTCATCATCAACCTCTTCTTGTAACAAAAGACACAGTAAACTATCGGTAACGTTGTCCGACATTCTGTTTCGCGCGAAGGTACGGGAGTGACTGAGGCGGCAAGTTGTGCAGCCGCGGGATATCGCCGCGCTTAGAATAGTAGCGATAGACTGCTTTGCGGTCGGCCGCAGCTGCTAGCCGCATTGCCGCCTACAGTTGCGGTCTGCAGCCTGTCTTGGAATTGTACCCTTATCGTTGTCATAGCTAGAAAGCTCTAAGGAACAAACAACGCAAACGTTATGCTAGATGATTGCGTGTTTCTATTGTTATTGAAATTTATATTATAAACTAAGTGGGCCATTTTTCTTTTAAAATTCATCATTTTGTGTGAAATTTTTCAATAATATAAAACGGCATTTTTCACATTTTCAATTCAGAAATATCTTGTTGTTTTAGAACTCAATTCTAGCAAGTATGTCATGCTATGGGTCAATAATAAGAACAACTAAATCTGAGGAATGAATTGAGTGGGTTCTTATTTCACAATTATTTGTACTAGAGATAAGCTGGGTATTCATTAAAGAACAGCTTGTACATGAATTTTAACAAGTTAATATCACATGACACAAATAACAAATCAAGAATTAAAAAAAACATTCTGATTTCACAGAGTTCACTGAATTTCACGTTTCAACATTTACATGACACATTTTTTGGTACTCGCGTTTGTACAACATTTGGCTGTGTAATAATAAGACACTTTCCCTAAAGCTAATAACAGACATAGCATGCAACTTAAAACATACTTCACCACAGTTTCACACAATACTTTCTTAATGTTCCCACTTGTCAAATATCATTGCGTCTCCAAAAATCCCAAATTCATCAAAAACTGGACGAAATACAAATTTATACTTTCGTTGTTGATTGGCCCATCGCACAGATTTCGACGTAACCTCTCTGATAGTAGTAAGTATGCATGAAGCATTTGAATATATCACATGACAATTAATAGGTATGCACAGTTTTTAATACCATCATAATAATTATCATTTGTATCTTAGTCCTATTCAGATTGTGTCAAGACACGATAACTAGTTGTAGAAAGAACCACTAGGCTTGTGAAGCTGACTTTTGTGAAAATCATGAGATCAACCACTATCCACGTGTAGGTAGGTGCAATTTGAATCTCATGAAACTGCAATCACATTAGTGAAATAATCACATCAGCAAGCTAATCATTCTATTTAGAGAAATAGATGACTAGATTAGACTTAGCAAGACAACTCACGTTGTATGGTTTACTGTCGTTGTTTCCGTTGGCTTGAGTGGTGCGACTCTGCTTGCTGTACTTCATAATAAGTTTCTGGCTGTTGGTTATCTTGTGCCTGCTTCTTCTCTGGGCGACTCACCAGGTGAGCATGAATAGGATATGTCAAGGTAGTCTTCAACTGGTCATTGTGTTCGTCTAACGAGTTAATAGCGTAGTGTAGAACAAGCTCGTTCAGTGTTCTACAACAATTTAAAAAAAGGTTTAAGTAATGCGAAATTCTGTTAAAAAAAAATTGCGCCTGCCTGTCTGTTGTCCATTTTATCTAATACCTTTAAACATTCTTGTATATATATAATTAGAATCTCAGAAACGGCTCCAACAATTTCGATGAAATTTGGTATATGGGGGTTTTCAGGGATGAAAAATTGATCTAGCTTGGTCTTATTATCTCTGGCAAAACGTTTGATACCGAGTTTCAGCCCGAGCGGAGCACGGTCGCCCATTCAAATTTATTAGTCATGCATGACCTTGTACTCTGTGACCCCCCTGGCCCTTTAGACCAAGCTTGACTGAGATACAATTTGTTTAATTTTATAATCTTGTACAATGAATTTACAATAACAAACAAAATAATTGATATTTATCTGTAACAAAGCATGCTTATTCCGAAGGAATAGTAACAGGAAAATTAATAGCACATATATAACATAACACTGGATAAGTAATAAGTACTGGTAAGTAATTCATATCAAAGGAATTAATTAATTACAGTGTAGTCCGTTTAGTAAGACTGCATATAACAACCAACTATTTTTAGCGACCTAAGTATAGGCTTATAATACAAACCATTATGAAAGTACATCCGTTTATTACGACTCCGCCTATAACGACCGACCGCTAATAATGACGGATTTCACACAAAAGTGCCGTGTTTAAAAAAAAATCGTAAGTAAGAAGCTATCTCCGCCCCACGCACCCCTCTTTGCTTGCATGTAGTTGATTGGAGTGCGACTTTTTTCTTTAAAGTTAGACGTCGTTATAACCGGATTCTACTAGGAAAATAAAACATTTTACAGATGTACTCACTTATATACATTGTATGGTTCAGCAAATCCATAACCTCGTTCAGTCTTATAGATAATGCAGTGGTAGACAATGTTGTTACAACATATGGAAAGTGCAAGTTGCCCTCTTGAATTAGGACGAATTAAAAATGTGCCTGTAGGTTTCCCATTCAATAGTTTCTCTGCTATCTCTCGAGTACAGTTATCCACTTTCCAAGTGATCATTTCTCTATGTGCATACAATTCCTCCAGTCTGTGAATATTATCTTCTTCCAAAACTTGTAGGTATTCTTCAGTCTTGCCACGCTTTTGAAGCCATCTGAAATAATTTTCATATAATTAACATTACAGGATGTTACAAAATTACCAGTATTAACTGAAGGGTATGGAAGTACTCCAGTAAAGAATTAAATTAGTATATTTTTTTTGGGATGGCGGGAGCTCGCCTTTGATAGGCAGGAGTGGAGCAAGAGAGGAGAGGCCTTTTCCCAGCAGTGGGACACAAAAATAGGATCAATAAAAAAAAAAAAATTTTTAAAAAAGAACAGCGCGCAAAATTACAGTTTTATTTACTGTTCATGGGGTTTTAGGCTTTAGGGGTTATTTTGTAACACCCTGTATTGTAAATTAAAGAATGTTCAAACATTTGCTGTTGTTTAGTTCCATATTTTTAACAACCCAGGATAGAAGACATTGGAAAAAGCTAGAAGAGACCTTCAGCTGTTGTGTCACATATCATTTATTTTATAATTTTCAGTTTGTGTAAATTTTGTCTTTAGTAATAAGGGTTATTTTTATTTAAATTCATAATTTTATTAGTGATTATGTTAGATGAGAAATGAATGATTCAGCTGACTTACAATTTGTGCCGATCCTTTATCTTAAACAGATTTACAATTTCTGGTTTGAGTTTAGTGATCTCTCTTTCAAGTATATTATTGTTCTCAACAGTGTTCCGAAGTATGTTGTGCAGCTGTATTCTTGCTTGCTTCAGGCTGTTGACTCTAGATATTAACTGCTTATTGTTTTCTATAAGATCTTTTTTCTCATGTGGGTGAGCTTCAGATTGTTTTTTGTCTTGCAATTTGAGATGTTCTTCGCAGACTTTTACTGTCTCTTTGAATGCATCAAGGGCTTGCTTTTTGAATTTTACTTCCTCCCTGAGCCTCATGTATTTGTCAGAACATTCATCAAAGTTGCGTGTTTTGAGGACATATTCCTTGTGGATCTCTCTGTATCGGGTTTCAAGAGTCTCATCATTAATATTTTCTCCTCCATCATTCTCCTGTGGTCGTGATAGTGGGTATGTAAGGGTGATGTCCAAGTTTCGATTGCAAGTTACAAGGGAGTATTGTGTGTAGAATCTGACCAGCTCTACAACAGAGTGGAACTCGAAAGGCTCACAAAATCCGTACCGTCCATCTTCATTGTAGATTTTGATCAACTTATTGGTACCTCCTTTCCGCACTGTCAATGTGTATCCATTGCCTTTATTGGAAGCATTGCGAACTAAAAAAGTACCATCAGAAGTATCCTTCAGTTTTTCATTTGCTTCATCCCTGAAATAAATTAATAGAAAATGAGCACAAGGTTAAGAGTAGGCATAAGAGTTTTATAATAATAATATACCGGGTGGGTTTCCACGAGGGACCTTTGCGGAACTGGCAGATAGTTCAACCTTAGCACTATATTTCCCCCATAGAAACTATGGAAATATATGCTACCGTTTTCAAGTTATAGCCTTTTAAACATTCATACCAAAAACTACTTTGTGCCAACCCTAAACAGGTGGCTGGGTCGATGAACTTACGAACTTACTTGTAAACGTCTTTAGACGTCAGGATATTACGTTAATATTTTGCCATTCGTCCATTCTTAGGTCTGCGTGCAACGCTAAAAAAATCGTTGCAGGATTTCCAGAGGTGATTGTCTCTGTTATTCTACTTATTAAATTCTCTGGTGGAGTATTTATGTAATTTCTTAGTTAATAATTCTAACCACAACAAATAACTCGCATGACATGACATGACACTGACAATCGCTCGAATTTACTCAATCGTCATAAACAATTAAAGATGATAGTAACCTCTTTCACCATAAATAAAATGTCTGTGTTAAAAACTGATAAAAAGGTTTTAGTTCATTAACTCGCTTCATCAAATGGTTGATCAGCAATTCATAAAATACCTAGGCTGTCCTTGTTTTTTTTATTTTATTTTGGTTATCGTCAAAAAATTGAATACCTAACATATTTGACGGATATTGCACTAAAGTTGCCATAGGACTCTTCATTCACCGAGCCGAGATAGAATCAACGCATTTTTTACAACTATCGAACCTCTTTGCATGATTGAAAATCGATTAGAAACATATCATAAATATGATGTTTGAAATGAAATTGACATTTTAAGTTCATTTCATTTGCTTCCTACTTGCTTCCTATAAATGAAAATGCCTTTGTTAGATGCACGTGGATATTTAAATTTGCTCATGTTATACGCGAGCTGCAATTATAATGCGGCTGAAGCTTTAGAACGTTACAGGGAAACATATCCACCACCACACCCAACAGGTCGTAGGTCAATTTTACGTGCTTTTGATCGTGTCGCCAACAATCAGCCCGTTGTACCACGAACAGCTGAGAACGATCAACGTGGAGAACCCGTTATTCGACTTGCGGCTAGACTTGAAGAAAGAGTACTGCGGTATTTTGAGCGGGATCCAAGAAAAAGTTCGAGATCAGCTGGTCGACATTTCGGAATAAGTCATAACGCAGTACTAAAAGTTCTTAAACGTGCCCGCCTTCACCCTTACAAAATACAGAGGGTTCAAGCTTTATTGCCTAGAGACTGCCCTATCCGTGAAGCTTACTGCCGGTGGCTATTGCAAAAAACAGTGGAAGAACGTGATTTTATCAGGCATGTTATTTGGAGCGATGAAAGCTTGTTTACTCGCAACGGTGTGTGGAATAGACGGAACGAACATGTCTATGCCGAAGAGAATCCTTTCGCCTACCGATTTACAGGACACCAGTATCGTTGGTCAGTCAACGTCTGGGCGGCCATTCACGGAGAAACCATTATAGGACCAGTGTTTCTGCCTCCAACTCTAAACAGAAATGGGTACATGGCTCTTTTAAATGACGAGCTTGACACGTACTTGGACGAGTTACCGCTGGCTGAAAGAAGACACACTTGGTTCCAACAAGATGGTGCACCTGCCCATTCTACACTAGAAGTTCGACTGAAACTAAATAATGAGTTTGGGGATCAATGGATAGGCCGGTTTGGGCCGCACCGCTGGCCACCGAGATCTCCGGATCTAACTTGTTTAGATTTCTTCCTGTGGGGCTGTATAAAAGATACGGTTTACAAAACGGAATGCAATACTTCGGACGAAATGAAACAAAGGTTGATTGCTGCCTTCGACAATCTTCGTAGGAAAAATCGTGAAGAGCAGACATTATCGCATGTGCACCGACATACTCGGGCACGGGCTGCAGCGTGTATTATTAGACACGGAGGAACATTTGAACACCGTATGTAAAAATTGAAATAAAGTAACTGATAAGTATTCATATTTTGCATTTTATTTGGTTTATTTGACATTTATGTGTCATTCTTACATCAGTACGATGACAACAACTCTCGGAAATAAACGTAATATCCCGAGTTTTCCCGACGGCGATTCCTTAATCTAGCCATCTTGCCGTGATGTGCAGATGCAATATAGGGTTATCACCACAGTTAAAAATGAGTGAATTTTGTTTTTTTTTTTTTTACTTTGTTTTAGTTTCTAAACATTATAAATCGACTGTGTATCACTTAAACGATGCAATATCTCCGCAAAGGTCCCTCGTGGAAACCCACCCGGTATAATATTTATGACCACTTGCTGGAAAAAATTAAATATATAATAATAAATGTATAATGATATCTTGGGTTCTGAATATATATATATTTAATTTAAGTATGTTTATCCATTGTCTAGTACCCATAATACAAGCTTTGCTTACTTTGTCCTATGATATTTATTTATATGGTTATTTTAGTTACCTAGCTGATGTCAAATTTGAAGTATAATAATAATAGTTACAGGGATAAAGCTACTGTGAATCCAAAATATAAATCCCTTTTATGCCCTATCCTATAGGAATTTCAAAAGATCCCTTCTTAATGCACCTCTATGACCCTCATGAAATAAGTCTGTTAAATTTCAAGTCTCTGGCTGCAGTGGTTTAAGCTGTGCATTATCTGTCAGTCATGTTACTCTTTTATAGATATAGTAGGGAGTCATTAAAGCTACATCACACCAGGAAGTAAGAAAATTTTCAATACAAGAATTATATTCCTGAATAATGAAAAGAATGATTATTTAATAATATTCCTTGTGCAATCAATGATTGCACAAGTATAATTAATAAAATGAATTTGTGGGAGGTACATGTACCCTAGGGTTATTTTAAGTTAATTAAGTATGTGTGGCTATAAAAGTGTACTAAATAATCAAAAACTGCCATATTACTTAACTTAAGTCCAAAGAGAGCAAATATGAAAATTTTCTTTAAATGGTACGAAGTACTAGGTGTACTAATTATTGCATTGAAAGGCTGAGCAAATGAAACAACTATTTTTTTTTCTTTTTGCAGTAGTTAGCACTTCTAGCCCTTTCTCCCTAGGACAAAAATGGTTAGGCCAATAATTATTATAATTTTATTCATTAAATTCTGAAACATTAGGGTATTATATTACCTTCATATCAGCAAGTACACTGACACAAAAATCTATATCAAGTATTAAGAATCAGAGAGATAAGCAAGTGGATCATGTGTCCAATCTTTGAGTATTAACCTATAAAGGATAAAGACAGAGTGATTGACATCATCTCACCATGTAGTCTATATATACCTATTAAAGTATTAAACATTTTTGTAGCTAACATATACATATAAAATGATAATGTTGACCTTATCCTATATAAAAGAAATTATGTAAATTTGAGGAAAATATTTTGCTTAAATTACTTATATCAATGCAGTAAATAATAAATAAAACAGCATTTTCTGAATCTTCTATAACCTTTAACAAGGATGATGATTAACTCAAACCATTTCATGTTTTAACAAGTACAATATGAGTGTAATTTTAATTGAATGTAATGGCACTCTATTTCATTTTAATATGATGTTTTGCCAGGGTAAAGTTACCATTAATATCAAAGAATTCAATTTTAAGCAATTTATCTAGTAAGACCATTTAATTTTAATTTAAGAATTGTGCCTTTTGTAGAAGTTATGTAGCTTACGATTTTATTAAGGAAGCTTACCTTGTGATATCGCCCCAGTACCATTCACAGTTTTCTAAGATCTCTTCGGCAGGCTGCGGGGGTGCGCCTATTTCAACCATTATTTCATTATAAGCACCGGATTTCACAAACTACTAAACCGCACTTAAATGCTTAATAACTAACTAGATTCCGGCTTCTACCACTAGCACTACTTCCTCCTGTAATTCGGTGTACGGTCACCTAATACACTTTACGAACATTGATAAAGAAAATTAAACCACATATGTAACATTATCTCTTCAACTGTAAATCATAGTACAGCAAAACTTCGCGGACACTTTATGAAAAGGCAATTTAGTTCACAAAGGAAATGGGCGAGAGTGATGACAGTTACTAGGGCACAAGTGTTCATCGTATTCTGAAGGTAATTACCACTCACAGTTACATAAAAGTCCAATGAAACGATAAAATAATTCTATTGAAGGAATATGAAAGCTATATATGTTGAAAAATATAAAACTGTAAGTTTTAGCTCAGTCCGCTGCGTCTTCGTCCGCCATATTTCAATTCAATTCAATGCCTGCCTCCAGCTACTAGTACCTACCTAGTCTCGAACGTCAAAAAAATGCGAAAATTTGAAGGATTGCCAGGTAAAATAAATCGGTATATTATGTTTCATCAAAAATCGGTACAATAAAAAAATTACAATATTTAGAAACTAAATATTTTTATTTTCTGCATTTGTTTTCCTCGCAGTGTGATGAAAATCATTTTGTATCACGGGCAGTAAGGGGATTACAAACTCAAGTCATTAAAAGCCCTCTGCCTTCGGCGTCGGACTTCTAGTAGACTCTCTTTACTCTTTGTAATCCTCTTCTTACAGCCCTTAATACCGGGAGTTGGTGACAAGGCCTTTATAGTTTAGGTAAAAAGTTTTGTTGTCTTTGATTATTCGATCTGACCTGTCAAATCGAATGTCAAATCAGTCGAGATGATGTCCAAGGGATTTGTGTTCCGTGTAAATTCCCAAATGGGAGGAAAGGATTAAAGATTTAGTTTCATTTTTCAAGTTATAGAAATGTTAACTAAATGATTATTTGTACGGAGAGAAATTGGTTGAGAGTAATTTTTAAGTGATGATACCAACTGCTTCACAAGTCAGTGGTTTGCGTATTTAGAATGGAGTATTGAATGATAAATAGTGTTCAAAATGTATATCAAAACTCTGTTTGCATTATCTTTCTACCTCTTGCTCGACAATGTGTCGTCGTCGCACATAAAGGGGGAATTTTCCACGGGCGAATTCTTTAAATTCCTAGTGAAATTCGGCTTTCAGAAAACTGATATCCATTATCAGAAAGAAACATATGGATTCATTTTCGGCAATATAACGTCTAAGGAACAGTTTATGTATCCTATTACTTTTGCTGTTTTGGATCGGCGGCACTTTATACATTATTATAAAAGTCGAGATATCAAAGACAAGGAAAAGGCATGCCAGGCAATGTTCCAAAATTTAAATGCATCAGCATATCATCCCAAATGTAACACCGGCGGGCAAGATTTGTTTAGGAGAATTCCTTGTCCAAAGAGTGGTCTTTGTGTAGATGAGGATACACCCTGGAATGTGGTAAAGAAAAATCAATTCACATATGTTATCCAGAATACTGGCCAACCAAGGTAAGTGAAAAGTAGTTCTATAATATGGTTGTTTAATCTTTACTGTTTGTCTCAAAGAAAAGAAAGATTAATTAAAAATAGATTACATGTCTAATTATTCCACAAAAGCAATGAATGCACAAATAATGCAGAGTGCACAAAATATTAAAATTGTTGGCTGTAATTTTTACAAAGTGTACATAAATCTGGAGTATGTTTATTTTGATGTATGAGATAAACATAAAAATAGAAAGATAACTTGGGTAAGCTTAGACATATGAAAGGTTGCTGGCATCTGCACAATTGTGAAATAATTTGTCTGTTTTTAGCTTACTTATTTACATGTGACCTGGATGTTTTTATTTTCCCAAAGGAACTTGCCCAATTTTTATAAAATACTGCATCACTTTTCTACAACTGCATCAAAAAAATATGGTTTTCATCCATAGTTTTTTGTAGTGAAAATGAACCAATTTGTCTAATTAGAACTCGAATGTATACTGACAGAGAAAATGCTTAGTACACTTAACCAATAGACAATTTTTTTCAATTCAGATCTATCTTTTGCCCACAGGTTTTGGTATGTCTCAATGGTGGCATGTTATCTAGATGAGACAAATTGCACCTGGCATCATTACACTGGAGCTCCTTCTAAAGACAACAAGACTTTAACCACAATCCCACAGCAAGTACAGTATGATTTCTGGCTTGTAAATGGGAATCCTAACCAGTCTTTGTACAATACATTGATGTATCAGTTCTCATTTGATCGCCAGAACACCCTGGAGTTGTATTTGGTGTTCTGGCTGTGTTATATTATCCTGGTGCCTGTGCAGATTTATGCTGTGAGGTGAGTTATCAGACAAATATGTGTTTTAGTATATATTTTTTTCAGATACAACATACATTTTGCTGCTGTCAGGAGTTATTTGTAGTGGTTCCTAACCTAAAGCAACCAGTGGCCAAAAAGCAAAAAAGTTGAAGTTGATTATTTTTTGATTTAAAGAAATACTAAAATTGCTTATTTATGAAGATTACATACTAAACAATGAAGTAAATTTATAATAGTACCTACTGAAAAGTAAGAGAGATTGAAATGTAAGCACTATTTTGCCACTCCTGTTATTAATCACATGTTTTTTGTTTTATTATATTATACTAGGGGCGTTCAATAAAAAGTGAGAATGAGTTTGTTATAAACAACTTTTACTAAATGTCATTTTATTTTTCGACATAGTCACCTTTTAGCATAATACACTTAGTATATCTTTTTTCTAAACTTAAAATTCCATTTTTAAAAAAGGTCTCATCTTGAGTACTTAAAAAATCTTGTACTGCAGCGACTACCGCGTCGTCGTCTTCAAATTTCTGGCCTCAGGTATTGTTTCAATCTCGGAAATAGGTAGAAATCACTGGGAGCGAGATCTGGTGAATACGGAGGATGCTTAAGGATATCGAATCCAGCATCACGAATTGCAGCCATTGCAACGGCGGACTTGTGTGCCGGGGCATTGTCCTGGTGGAACAGCACAACTTTCGAGAGTTTACCTCGCCGTTTTTCGCGGATCTCATTGCGCAATGTTGCTATTTGTTTGGTGTATAATGTGCCCGTAATAGTGGCTCCATGCTCGAGATACTCAATCATTAATACCCCTTTACCATCCCAAAAAACAGAGCCCATGACCTTACTGGCAGATGGGATCACCTTGAATTTCTTCGGAGTTGGAGATGATGGCCTTTTCCATGTCATAGACTGCAGTTTCGTTTCTGGGTCGTAATGATGGAGCCATGTTTCGTCCATTGTTATAAATCGCGCCAAAAAAAGTTCCCGGTCTTGCTGCATCAGGTTCAAAGCTTCTTGACAAATCTCTAGTATAGTTTGTTTTTGCGTGTCAGTAAGCATTCTTGGTACCCAACGCGCAGATACCTTTTTCATACCCAAGCATTCATGTAAAATATTATGCACGCTCCCCGATGAATTCTTACATTTTCAGTAATAAAACGAACCGTGACACGACGATCCGCCAAAACTGAGTTTTCGACTTTTTTCACAATTTCTTCAGTTACTGCTGTAGTAGGGCGTCCGGAGCGGGGGTCGTTCATTGTCGATGTTCTTCCACGTCTAAATTCGGCGCACCAACGTGCGACTGTCGAATACGGAGGAGCATTAGACCCTAAAGTGTCCCGCAAATCCAAATTGACTTGGTCCGTAGAAAAATTTTTCAAACAAGTATTTGATAACGGCGCGCAGTTCAATTTTCTCCATTTTCGCTAACGTACTCAATAGCATTGCAAAGAAATTACCGTATATTTTTTTAAACAAAAGACAGTTAGTTTTTTTTTCATAGCAATCAGCTAGATAGATTAGCTTTACCGGCCAGTATTTAATTTCGTAATATTGAAAGAGTTTGCATCTCATTCTCACTTTATATTGAACGCCCCTCGTGTAGATGGTATTCACCAGTGAAATGTAATCCTTTTTAAATGCTGTAAGTATTTAGAGCATTTTCATGGTGTTAGAAAGCAATATACCAATAAAACATAATAATTAATCATTTGCAAAGCCAACCAGATTGATTATCAATTACAAATGATGAGATTGGTAATGAATACTAAAAAATTCTATTGAAACCTATTTAAATCATGGGCAATTGATGGTACCCATTATTTGCTTTGGTGTGACGATTGCTTGCGTAAAAAAATAGTCATCAATCACCATTTAATAGAGATAAAACCAGGTTAAATTACATTGAAAATGATAATGATATTGATGTATTGATTCTGATTCTTAACATCTTTATCTCACATGCCAATTAAACTCAGGTATTGGGTTAAGGCAAAAGGCAAAAGGAAAGTGGGAAGACAGAAGAAAAGATGGGCGGATGATATAATGTACAAAGCTGGAAAAAGTTGGATGCAAATGGCCAAAGACAAGGAAAGGTGGAAAAGAATGGAGGAGGCTTTTACCTATAGGGGGCCACATAACAATGAAATGGGAATGAAACAATTATAATTGCATGTATTTGTAAAGTGTTAAGTGGAAAATAAAGCTGTAATAATAATAATAATAAGCCCCTCACAAATCTAACTCCACGTCCGGCACGACCATCAGTGCCACGTGAAGGGCGGACATTGGCAGCTATATTTAGCTTTACACTTACCAATGGCTAACGGAGCACTAGTAACGTCGTAAGTATGGAAGCGGGACAAAAGAGAAGTATACTACCCCAGGCGGGTACCAGCAGAGGAGACAATGCTGGAGAATCCCGCCCCGAGCGCCGCGTCACGCGCAGCTCGGGCCGCTCCTCGTATTCTGGGGGGAGCAACGTACCGCGACCGAAATCAACTCGGCTAGCACATGCAGCCGATACCATTTCACGACCATCATCACCAATCTCATCGATCCATAGTATTTTCGAATCACCCAGCTCATCACCGCACCCCTTTGACACGCTAACAAGTTCCGATACAACATCTCTGTCTTCAATGCCAGTAGACGTTGTCCAGGAGGCAAACGCCATCAACCCTGGACCCGCTACAGGTAACTCTCGCGCGCGAAAAAAGTGGACTAATGAAATGAATAAGTTTATCTGGCGCGCTTACCTTTTAATCATCGAATTACAAACAAAAACAAACGGCTATCTTGACACACTACATACACAGTTCAATGAGCATTTTCCAGAAATGAAGGTATCCAAGCAAAGAATTGGGGATCAACGAAGGGCCATTATAAGAAACAAGATGCTTTCGAAAGACATTTTAGACAATATAAGAGATGAAGTAGCTTTACAACTCTCCCACTCACCCACAAGCATTATTCAACAGTCGCAGACGTCAAATAACACCCAGTCACGAACCCGGATGATATGGACGGACGAAATGAACGAAGCTATCATGAGGGCATATTACACGATCACATATTTAGAGTCAAACACTACAGCATACCGCGGGCAGTTACACAAACACATAACAGAACAATTTGCAGAACTATCACATGTTTCAGAACAAAGAATAGCTGACCTAAGACGCACAATTATAGCAAACAACCGTTTATCAGACCAACAATTGCAAAAAAATCGAGATGAAGTACAACAACAACTTGATATCCAAGACGCTTCTATTACTCAAATCACCCACCCAGATGACGACAGCCAAGAACATAACTCTGCAATGGAAAGCCCACAGACAGTCCCTGACGTCCATAACGCGACTCCACATGGAATGACTGAACCACCTGACGACACAAACAACGAATTTGCTAAAGACATATCAAAAACATTTGATATTACACTAGAAAGATTCAAAAGCACTGACCCAACACAAAGACCATACATACCAAAACAAAAAACATCAAAAAAACTAAGTTACATTATTAACTACATCAACACAAAAATACTACCCAAATACATATCCGAGGAGGACAGTTACATCATGACACAAACATTAATATATTGCTCAGCTTACACTACTGCTACTTGTAATGGCACAAAATTCAAGGAAACAAACCCAACCCCACAACAAAGAAACGATAGTAGACCAGCTTGGCAGAAGAGATTAGGGACTAAAATAAGTAATTTGAGAAAAGATATTGGTAGGTTAACACATTACATCCAGGGATTTAGGGGCTCACGACAAACAGCGTTTATCGAAGATATAAAGAAGAGACACCAGCATCACTCTCAACACGAGGAACCCAACACAACTAACGAACAATTTCTTGACACTCTGAAACAAAAACTGAATGCAGCGACAGCAAGACTCAAGAGGTACTTAAATTGCACACGTAGAAAGAAACAAAACACACAATTTAGAAACAACGAAAAACAATTCTATAGACAACTCACAACAGACACACAACACACGCACACACACAACACTTCGCAAACTGACTTTCCTGACGCTGAAAATTTTCATCAATTTTGGTCAAATATATGGGGCAACCCAAGAGAGCATAATAAAACTGCTGAATGGATCTCTGCCGATGAACAGTTAATGAATGACGTACCACAGATGCAGTTCGAATATATACCAATAGACACATTTATCCGAGTTATTAAAAAATCACACAATTGGAAAGCACCAGGAACTGATCACATACACAACTTCTGGTATAAGAAACTTACTTCACTACACCCCACATTGCATAGACACATTAATGACTTCATACAATCACCAAGCACCATGCCCGAATTTATCACACAGGGAATCACTTACATGCTACCAAAAGATAACGACCGAGTGAACCCCGCTAAATACCGACCGATAACCTGTCTGCAAACAATCTACAAAATACTCACGTCTTGTCTCACAGAACTCATATACCAACACGTCACAGAACACAATTTACTAGCAGAAGAACAGAAGGGTTGCCGCAAGAGCAGCCAGGGGTGCAAAGAACAGCTTATCATAGACTCTGTTGCGATGAAATCAGCGATAAAATATAAGCAAGACATTACCACTATGTATATAGACTACCGAAAAGCATTTGACTCCGTGCCCCACAGCTGGCTTATACACATACTACACCAATACAAAATTAACCCAACAATAATTACCTTTTTAAAAGACGCAATGCAACACTGGAAAACTAAACTAAAGTTAGTCGACTGTCCCACAACACTGCAAACTACAGATATATTAATTAAGCGGGGCATTTTTCAAGGCGATGCATTGAGCCCTCTTTGGTTTTGCCTCGCTCTTAACCCGCTTTCAAATCTACTGAACCGAAATGGCAGCGGAGTTCCAATACCACATGACCAAACTCATTTGACGCTAACACATCTCATGTACATGGATGATATCAAATTATACAGTACAGACACAGAGTCACTACATAAGCTCGCAGACATCACGCAAACATTCTCTAACGACATCTGTATGGAATTCGGCATTAACAAGTGCAAGACGTTATCTGTCCAACAGGGAGCTGTTGTGCAGAATGACTATGCGCTTGACAATGGCGAGCTCATCTTATCACTGGACGAAGACAATCCATATAAATATCTAGGATTCCAACAATCACAGCAAATTCACCAGACTGAAACTAAAACAAATTTAATAAAAAAATTTAAACATCGACTTAATGCACTTTTCCGGTCACAATTAAATTCTCGCAATATGATTAAAGCGGTCAACACCTACGCAATACCGATTCTCACATACAGCTTTGGCATAATAAACTGGTCGAAAACTGATCTCCAAAAGCTGCAACGCACGATCAGCAAGCTAATGACTTCACACCGTAAATATCATCCACGATCATGTGTACAGCGATTTTTTAACTCTGTCGCGGAACCTAGGCGGCAGAGGACTAATAGATATCATTAACTTACACAACAAACAGATTACAAACCTAAGACAGTTCTTTTACAGAAAAGCACATGATTGCGTCCTACACTCAGCAGTCACACAAACCGACACACGCCTCACCCCTCTGAACCTACACGACACAAGCAAACAACGCAATGAATATATCACGGATCCTAAACAAAAAATCAACGCATGGCAGCTTAAGTCTCTACATGGAAGACATTACAACGACCTGCAGCAACCACATGTCGACAACGTAGCGTCGAACGCATGGCTGCGTCGTGGTGAACTCTTCCCGGAAACTGAAGCTTTCTTAATGGCTATTCAAGACCAAGTAATTAACACCAAAAACTATCAAAAGTATATTATTCGCAGACCTGGATCAGATCACTGCCGACACTGTCACACTAGCCCAGAAACAATCCAACACATCACTGGCGCTTGCCGCTCCATAGCTCAGACTGACTACAAACATAGACATGACCAAGTAGCAGCAATAGTTCACCAGCACCTAGCATTCCAGTTCAAACTTATTACAGACAAAGTCCCATATTACAAATACCAGCCCCAGGCAATTCTAGAAAATAGCGATTACAAGATATACTGGGACCGAACCATTATGACTGATAAGACGATTCACTGCAATAGACCAGACATCACGGTTTTAAACAAGAGTGAAAAGCTAGTATATTTAATTGACATCGCCATCTGCAACACACATAACCTACGAAACACTCACACAGAAAAAATAGCCAAATACACCGACCTCTCCATAGAAATTAAAACACAGTGGCAAGTAAAGACCGTAAAAACAATTCCTATAATACTCTCCGCAACAGGCATTATACCGAAAACACTTCATACAAGCCTCCGGGCACTCAATATTCATCCTTCCACTTACACTCTCTTACAAAAAGCTGTCATCCTAAACACATGCCGCATAGTACGCAAGTTCCTTTCGATATAATTAAGTAGGTAAATATAAAATTTATTTTATATTAGTCGTATATAAATTGAAAATCACTTGGCTTAGGCCCGTGCAACAATTTACCTCCTAGCCTAGGAGAGATAACAGAAAGTTAAAAACAATTATAATAATAATAATAGTCGTTTCTGCAAACGGTCTGATAGCGAAGAGTCTCAACCAACACCTCAAGAGACTCTCGCTAGATGTGGATCAAGGGTCAGATACAGAAGGCGGTACTCCTGGACACTGCGCAGATAGTCAGGAGGTTCCTCTCTCTGTCGCCCTAACCACCGATAGCTTCGCTGCCGGTGGCACGCTAGGTTAGGTTTTTATAATGATTTTATGTTTTGTATGTATAGTTTTATATTTTACTTTTTGTATAATTATTGTAAAAATGTAACCTAAGAAAAAAATATATATATAAATAAAGAGAACAATAATAATAATTGGGTTATGTATAGTGATAGTTTACATGGGACCTCATCTGTTTCAGAACACAAAAGCACCCGGTCACTAAACTTTTTACATTCAGCCTTATCTTGGAATTCATTGCGCTCTGCTTCAATGTTCTGCACACCGTGAAGTTTGCTGCAGATGGTGTTGGATTTGCTGGGCTAGCAGCAGCTGGGGATGTACTTGATATTATGAGTAGGGTAAGTATGAATGAGTAAATAATGGAAGACGTGAGTGGATGAAGGGGGTATGTACGTGATTTTCGGTTTTATGCCATAAATGAAGGTGCTATGTCATAAATTATGACTTAGCAAAAATGTACATACCCCCTTCATCCAGTCACGTCTTCAATCACAAATGAATAATGTCTGCTTCTAAGAATCAAATAAGCAGAAACTTACAATGACTTAGTACATTACATATTTCCTTATTGCTTATGCCTATCATTGAATTGCCGCGTTTTATGGCACAGTCAGTGTCAAATGTAGCAGTTTATTTTATTACTTGACTATATTTACATTTGTCAATCTTTAATAGTGTTCTGTCGTATAGGCTGGGAGTGATGTACTCACTTAGAGACAGTAGTACCTGAGCGACCGAGCTCCGCTCGGGCTGAAACTCGTTACCAAGCGTTTTCCCAGAGATAAGACTAAGCTAGATCAATTTTTCATCCCCAAATACCCCTACATACCAAATTTCATCGAAATTGTTAGAGCCGTTTCTGAGATTCTGATTATATATATAATTTATATATATATATACAAGAATTGCTTGTTTAAAGGTATTATTTAAAGGTATTAGATATAAAGATAGATGCTTGCTTCTTCAAATTCAGCAATTCGCGCAGTCCACAGTTCCTTGTAGAGTATAAAGAGATTTTAGTTGATTAAAACAAGCTTTCTCTATTTTATTTCCTTCTACATTTATCAATATTTCCAAATACTAGCAGATGTGAATATCTCAAGTCTAGCAGAAATATAAATTCATTATAATAAACTGAGGTATGTTCAAAGTACATAAAGTTTGAAAAGAATAATGGACAAAATACACAATGGTCATTTGCATTTGACAAATTATTGTAACTTAATCTAAGCCAGTATGTAGACACAATCAAAAAAGTATATCTAATTAATAGTTTAAAAACTATACTAGGTAAGTATGTAGGTATGCCAAATGACCATTATGTATTTCGTCCATTTTTTTTAAGACTTTTGTATTTTGACACATTTGCATTTGAACTATTTTCAGAACCTGTTTATGCTGCTGCTGCTCTTGTTGGCAAAAGGATGGGCGGTCACTAGATTAGAGCTCACATACAAACCTGTACTTTTTGGGGTGTGGCTGGGCTATGGCATCGTGCATATACTGCTCTACGTTTGGAATACCGTAAGTTTCGGAAATCCAGTAAAAAATGTGGAGACGGTCTTTATGTGTGGCATTACATAATTATTATAAGGATTTATTGAATCAGGCGTTACTTTGCGGAGGTCCATATTAATGAACTAAAACAATTACTTTGCTCACCCGCGACCTTACAATAGTTACGTTTATGCAAGAAATGTGCGTTCATGCAGAATAATAATTTTTTTTTTTTTTTTTTAGTTTAATTTTTTAACACACTTATTAGCTTCATCTACAACCTTGCAACTTGATTTTTCTTCACTTCTAACAAGCAAATTGACTTGAAATTTAGTTCGTAAATGTCTTCAGATCCGATGACAAAAACAGCTCAATGACCCCAATCCACTTCCCTTTCAGACCGAAGTCGACATCATAGAAGAAATAGACGAATACCAAACGTGGCCCGGCTGGCTAATACTGACCCTGCGCGTCGCCATAATGTCCTGGTTTGTCTTGGAACTACGGAATACTATGATGTATGAACACAATATGCCGAAGTTGAACTTCCTTCTGCATTTCGGCGCTTCGAGTCTGGTTTGGTTCGTTTACCTGCCAATCATCGCTCTTGTAGCCCTGCAGATTAGCCCGCTGTGGAGGTTTAAATTTTTACTCGGTAAGATATTTTTTAAGACTGGTGCTGGGTTGAAAAAGGCGCGTTTTGGCAACGTACGTTTCAGGAAACATGACGTCTGGAATAGCTGTACCTACACTAGAATCGTGCATCGGCATTTGTACACCAGAATCGGATGTTGCGTTCTTAAAACAAGCGTTTCAAAAGCATCCGTTTTACAATGCCTAGTACGTAGCAGGTTTTATTACGTCTATATATATTCTACAGATGTAACAAGATTGTAGACATTATAGCCTCGTCATAAAAGTAAATGTTGGGATCTAAAATACTTTGCACTTATTAATATTATCGCAGTGTCTATTACCAGTGCAACAGTGGCGGATTTACACATTTGCCGCCAGTAAGCTATTCATTTTTTGCTGCCTCTAATAATCTCTGCAATTCGTTACCTACCATACATTTCAATTATAACATTGAAACGTTATTGGTCTAAAATATTGTAATTTTTGTTTGATTTTCGAGACTTCTGTTCTCCGTGTACCTAAATAATGTTTTTTTTTCTCTAAGACAAAAAATCCTGCTGGTAAATCCGCCACTGTCTATTAGATCGACGCTTTAGTTTTAAATGCATGAAATTGGCGATCATCACTTTTCAAATACTGCTCGTGTTGTGATGACAGTTAAGTACAGTCAAGGGAAAAAATACAAATATGATGTCTTTATTACGTCGAAATAAGAGCGTGTAGCATATTTTATTGAAACATACGACATTTGGTCGTACAATTCTTTTACCCTTTCGCGGCAGAATGACCTGCATCCTGTACCGTTTATAGTGTACCCAAATGTCCCATTCGAAATTGATGAAGACTGTTTAAAGTGACATTATGGTTTCAGGCATAACATACTCAGCAGACTGCCTGGCATTTTGCGTAATGGCGCACCTTCTTTGGCCAACGCGATCGGAACAGTACTTACTGCTTGCACCCTCTGATTACACAGGTTTGCAATTTACTTAATTTAATTTTGTACAAAGAATCCGGCAGCACTAGCGACAGGAACATTTTAACCTAGGTAATTCTACACCATGTAGGTATTAAATATGTATGTATTGTATCCAGCTATAACTTTTATCTTCTCATGTGTAAATAAAAAAAATATATTTGTTTGTTTGTGTTTTACGCGGTGCTACTGCTATACCGTTCTTTCGATTGCAATTAAACTTTGGTCACACTGTACCTATAAGAACTTACACTAAAATTTAGTGGGCTTTTTATTTACGCGAAAGTTCTTGGGTACCACAATTTAGCTGTGCTATGTAGCTGTATATGTGTGTATTCTTAAAACAAATTAAAAGAATGGCGTGATGTGCGCTAAGGTTTTGTTGCAATCACGCTATAATGAGGGTTTTCTGGCAAGCAAAGTATCGCTAGATGGCACCATTGACGAGAGTTCCGTTTGGTGTTAGTCTTGGTTGAGATTGGGTCATATCTTCTAGTATACATATAAAAATCTCGTGTTACGGTGTTTGTTATCGAACTCCTCCGAAACTTTTTTCTCCACATTTGGTAGGTCTGAGAATAGGTCGTAGGCTATTTTTTTACACCTATTCTTCGCGAACGTAGTCGCGGGCAACAGCTAGTATAAACATGAAACTACCGTGAGACTCACTCATAGTGAAAATAAACGGATCACTCACGTCTTAAAACGAGGTAAACTCGTCTTAAGACGTGAGTGATCTGTTTTTACTTCAAAGTAGCCCTATCTCCGAAACCATTCATAAATATTAGACTTCAAATTTGACATACAATTAGATGATTATAACAACAAAAAACTTATTTTGGGGGTTTCGGAAAAAAGGAAAAAGGGGATTTTTATATTCAATTCAACGGGACCATAATAATATCTCCGGCACCATTCCCGTAAGATATAGATCGGGTATTGACCATAAATTTTATTTGTGCCCGGACAAAGACACATGCAAAAACTAGTTTAGTTATGAACCAATCTGAAACGTCACTCAAATCCCAAACGCACCACAAGATAACAACGCCATGTAGCGATATTTCACCTGCAGAAAACCCTCATTGGCAGATAGAGAGACACAACACAGCCTTTTTCTTCATGTTTGCTGTTAATCTGTCAAATTAAAGTTACACACTTTTTACAGCGGGCATCGAAGAACTGGACGAATTCAACGAATCGCCTCACGTCGTCCACAGCGACACGGTGGCTCTCACTTCTGCAGAAAGCGTAAACGTAGACGAAGAAGACATAATATTCACAAGGGCAACGCACAAGAATGGATCAGTTTACTCGTAGCAAGATCATAAGGCTCCGTAAACTGCGCTCGTTGAGCGTGTTTGACTTGATTGATTACTGACTACACAAATCTATTCCAAACAGTATTGCTATGCCGATATTAAATATTCTCTGGACGAGGGTAGACGCGTCTAGTGCTCGCTTTATTGTGTTAGAGCTCGCAAAACGCACACTAGCGACACTTAACGATGCGGTGGATATAGCTAAACCGTTTAAATGAGCCCTCGCCCGCGCGGTACAGGGGCTGGGGGGTGTGACGACGAAGGGGACCGGGAGAGGTGCGGGCGGCGGGCACTCGAGGCGCACTCGCCCCTGTACCGCGCGAGCGAGGACTCATTTAAACGGTCTAGCTATAGTAATACCAAGGATGATATAGACTGGATTGGCAGTCGCCATAGTACGAATCGGCCGCGGTTTTTGTAGTTCGATTATTATATCTAGATGGCGCTGAAATATAGCCAGAGGCTTTGAAGGCAAAACAATAAGACTACAGATGTTTCATATTACTACAAATGTACTATTTTTCAAAAATATTGCATAATAATACATTTGCAGTGATATGAAATATCTGTAGTCTTATTGTTTTGCCTTCAAAACCTCTGGCTATATTTCAGCGCCATCTAGATTTAATAATCGAACTATAAAAACCGCGGCCGATTCGTACTATGGCGACTACCAATCCAGTCTATATCATCCTTGGTAATACCAACGGTGGCTGCGACTACGCGCTGTGGTCTATTATGCGGCAAGTCTGATCAATCCTGCATCTTCCGATTTAACGGCAAGATAGACGTCCGAGCAAGTTCGCGTACTTGTGGCTCGGCGGGGCTTTTCATTTGTATGTCACCTAAGTTCGCGAACTTGACCGAACAACTCGCAAATGAAAAAGCTCGCCAAGCCACAAGATAGCGAACCACTTTAGACACAGCGTTTAGAGCGCGCGCAGACAGAGAGCGGTCTGGAGTTCCGAGTTCCGCGTTCAGAGTTCTGTGCTTCGACCGCTCGAGAGTTCCGACCGCCTGCTGTGTGCGTTATCGTAATGGACTCAGTACATTCGAAAGAACGCAGAACTCTGAACTCGGAACGCGGAACTCCAGACCGCTCTCTGTCTGCGCGCGCTCTTATAGTTTGATCATAACTTTTTTGCTTTGTCCATGTTATGGGTCGCACTAATGTCTTCGTCGTTGTTTAGGTAGACTTGTTTTACACACAGTGTATTAATAGCACGGAATAGAAAAAACAAGAGGAAATAACGAAAAACGTTGACCATAAATAAGTGCAACTGAGCGTAGTTACGTCAATTTCGTACAAGTTTGAATTTGACAACTTGAGTGTCATCAATTAGTTCAGCTGTTTTGAATCAAAATGCTTTCGCTTTAAATTAGAGGCATTCATCAGGTGTACATTTTGATATTAAACAGCCGTCAATTATCATTCCGCTATTCCACGCTAGATTGCAGTACACTGTATACAATTTTCATTTCCATACCGTACAATAGACTCAACGACATAATATAACACTATCGTAAAGTTCTAATTATGCTAGCTGTGAAGCAGTTACTACTTTTTTCGAATATTATAGGCTACGACCGACCAATAATCGCAATGATTTAAAAGTCTGCATGCAAGCATTTCCGGTGACACTGGTTCCGGTACAAACCAGAACTTAATTTCCTCTTTTTTCTCTATTCCGTGAGTAATCCCGGCTGGAGCATCACAAAAAGAGCGCAACTTGCACCTATGTTGTAAATTTGTCTTACTAGCGGGCTGTTATACCTTCTAATCTAGGTACCTACGTGGGTGGGTTTGAGGAAGGCTATAGCTTCCTCACCCTATAAGATTCCTTATACCTGATTTACACTCTCGCCTCGTCACCTCGCCTCGCGCCTCGCCTCGTCGTCTCGCTCCGGACGCGAGCCTCAAAATCAAGGCAAATCACGAGACGAGGCGCGAGGCGCGCCTGTTCACACTCTCGTCTCGTGGCTCGTCCCGCAGTTCGTCTCGCCACTCGTATGCGAGTGTAAACCAGGTATTAGATGTCGTGGACATCCTAAATTTACGAACTCATAATACGTATGACGCATCTAAGTTATCTATCCGTGTCGATAAAAGAAAATACATTAACAGTTCCTTGTAGTCAAGGAAACTGAATCGCATACCAGGGTGCAACCTTTTCCCAACCAATTTCACGAGATTTCTTTGGTAGATGTATGGAATGTCAACATGACATTTGCAATGAAAAAGGTTCACCCTGGTAGGTGATTCAGTTCGACTGTACGTCACTGAAGGCCTTTGCCTGCGGTTGGAATGATTATAACACTACGAAATAATATAATAATTATTTAATGAATGTTCTGAAGAATATGTGTGGTTCGTACCAGACGCGCCAGCAGCCTCTTAGAAGAAAAGTTGAGAATAAACTTGCCTAAATACCTCAAAAACGTTCTAATAGCCGACCCCTCTTAGTTCAAACTAGCTCGCGTCGTGTAACGATTTTGTCTGCACGCGTCTTGTCGAGGCTGATTGGCGTTCTCCATAACTATAGTTGAGGTAAATCCGGACACTACACAACTATGAAGTTTTTGAATATTGACATAGTGAACGATGGGAAAAAATACTTTACCTACTTGTTGCATGTGGTGCGTGATAGCATTTTTTCGTATGGTTCACATTGTCAATATTTAGAAACTTCATAGTTGTACATTTTGTCAGAATTTACTTCGTAACGGCTGTTGTCTATGTGGTATTCATGAAGTCTGAATTCAGCCTTCTCTATTTTAGGGGATCTTTTAGGGGAGCCAAACTATTAAGAAATAATGTCTACCTACTTTATTTCTTAAGAACCCTTTCTGCTTTATTCTGCGAACACTGAAGCTATTACCACAAAATAAAAAGGTACAGAAGTAAATCTACATACAAAGTGCGCTCGAGCAACGCACACATAGACACTGTTCACGGACACGATATCGCGGATCAGTTCGGATCAGTCCGAGCGCGATTGCCATCCGCGTGAGGCGCGCGCTGTAGTCGCGCGTCTGTGGAATTTTTCGAGTCGCGCGCTGTGGTCGCGCGTACCTATTTATTTTGTGTCGCGCGCGGGTCTGTGGAATTTTTCGAGTGCAATAATGGAGCAACAAAAAAAAGGTTATTATAACTGTTCAGTGGACGGTTGTTTAAATTCAACCCTAAACGGTGAATGGTCGTTTTTTAAGCTACCAGTGGTTTCAGAGAGGTAAATTTAGTAGGTATCTGCTTGTATTTCGATGGTTCATTTTAACGTTACATAGAATAGTTAGGTAAATAGGTAAGCACCTCGCCCCGACTCCCAAAGTAATAATAGTTTCCTATTTTGAATCAGTATAAACGAAGTAAGTACCTAACTACATTTTTGTAAGGTAAATTCACGCCACTAATATTACGTAAGTTGAAAACATGTTTTTTTGTTTGTATAGATATTGTGTTGTTTTTAGTATGATTAGATAGGTACCGATAGGACAATGGAAATTGTGTAACTAGGATAATCCGTTTAGAAGTTATTAGGGATTTTCGATAGTGAAAATTGACAAACGCTAAATTTTGTAAGTAGGTATTTTAATTATTATTATTATGTTGGTACGGATTTCCGATCACGGGCCCATGGGGACCCGGTCATTTGAAAGGCATTCATGGGGCCGAAGCCAACATGAAGAGGCCTTTGGTACCATATAATATAAATGAGATGGGCGCAACTATGGAGGTCTATCCCCTAATACACCATGAGGATGTGCTAGCGGACAGTCCTCCACAGTTGCCAATCTATTGCCAGGTAGGAATCGACATGGAATTGGCTATGGGGTTGGGATGTTGTGGACAGGATTACCGGGCTATGGAGTGAGATAACGGACACCTACCATTTCAATATCTCATAAACTGAACTTTTGGTAGGCGGTGACTCGCCATTCACTAAATGGGCCCCTCAAACTATTGCCCACTCGGGGCAACGAGGCGGCAACATTGGTGTGAACGGCTAAGGATGGAGAGGTGTTCCTGGACTTTAAACTTTAAAATGCCAACTCGCCACTTACGGAAACACATCCATCCTTCAAGCATTAGCTCTTGCGCTCCACTCTAGGCGACCAACAAAGGCAAACTAGAGGCGGGGTGGGTGTGTAACTGTGTGTGAGTGTGTGTATAAGCGCATGTGTTTATGTGTACCCCTGGAGGTCTCGGGTTCGTGGTGTCGCTACGCACCAACAGCTCGCCACAAGCCGCCCTGCGATGACTGACTGCACTGGTGACACGACAACACCAGCGGGCGATGAGGTCGTCATATCCCTACGCCTTTTGACTGACTGCGCTGGTGACAGACACCAATATTATTGTTATTATTATTGTTATTATTATTATTATTATTATTTTATATAACCATTCTTTCCGTTTGAATATCAACAATAAATCAAACAACTAGATACGAGTGCCACTATCACGATAAGTTTTATGTGCATATGCCAAATGCCATAATTGACAACCCTAGAGCGACCGCCGAGCGTAGGTATGAAAAGTGAAGTACATACACTTGATTGACTTCTGTACCTTTTTATTTTGTGCTATTACAGTATTTATATAATTTTTCTCGAATTATTAAGCCTATAAGTACAATACTCTGGATTCTGCTTCTGAAAATGAGTGAAACGATTGGTAATTTGTATTTTCCGAGGCCTGAGCACTGTCGGACGGGCTGTCTTGCCGAGGACATAAAGCAAAGTTGGTTTGAATTTACTGGTCTATAAAGAACTAACTAAACTATTAATTTAACGCTTAATACTAGCTCAAACTACATGACACAGTATTTATAGGTTCCAATTTGGTATAAATATTTGTATACCTTTATTTTATTTTATTGTAATTGTTGTAGCTTGATATATACATGTCAAAGAATTGTCTAAATGGAAATGTAACTTTGAAATTGTGCCAATGATTCGATATTTACTTAGATGTGTTGCTTATTTCGCATAATTGTACGATTTGAGTTTGAATAACAGTTGCCTTCTCAATTTGAAATAATGTATAAAGTAAATTTATTTTTGTTATAGATGTGCTCTAAAGGCTCACACACAAAAGCAAACAATAGTTACCTGAGAGAAACAAATATTTATGACTATCTTTTCGATGATGGAGAAATTAAACCTAGAAGAATTTTCTATATCGCATATTGTTTCACTAAAGATTTGAATTATCTGTTGTAGTGTAAACAAAGTACCGGTAAAATATTTAAAATACGAGTGAGAGTAGTGAAAAAATCGTGTCAAAAATTACCAGTATGCACAAAGCCTTAATAGTTTTAACTTAAATATTAATATTGAAACAAGATTTGTATCACACGAATGTTTTAATTTGGCAGCTGTGAAACCTAATTGTAATCTTGAATGTAAATTAAATGTTGAATACAATAGAAAAAAAAACACATTCCGCTTAGGATAGATCTTCAACAATAGTCAATTAATAGATGGAGATAAAAGAAGATAAAATATCAGTTCCTTTTCAAAACAACTCTTACCAGTGGATACTTGTAAAAATATATTTATAAATAAATTGAATTTACTAAAATTTAAGATGTTATATTGAAATTATTCAATGTTTTATATCTATTTTAATGTTGTATTTGTTGTGCTGTGATGTGAACGAAATGATTGCAAAACTATGAGCACTTGTAAATAAAATGATGTTAGATAATAAGGACAAGCCAAACCTTAAATTATAAAACATAAGTACGTATTAAAATTTAAAGATCGAGATATCTCCACTTTTGTGAATGGTGTCATATTAATACTAGTTCGGTCACAAGTTATTTGAATAACTATGGTAATTGTCAAAAACAGCGATTCTATCGCTTGTCAGAAAGGAATCATAGACAAGTATGTGTATGGATATTTATTATATTACTTTTCTTTTGCCTGTGACGGTAACATATAAAAATATTATGAACTAACTTAGTGTGTATACCTTGCGGATTCTTAACAATAAATTTATAAGGTAAATGTAATTTTGTAACTTCCACATTATATCGAGATGTTTTTAAGAAAAAAATGTTACGAGAAGCTTAAAGTACAAGTAGATCTCATAAATCATAATATAATGTTACTAAATCGCGTTATATATATTGAAATATCCTTTTTTCGATCTGAATACCTACCTAGATAGGACAGTCAGTCGCTAGAGCAATATTTAAAACTGGAAATTTATTAGTTAGACACCCTTTCGTGATTGGGTTCAAGACGACAGTGGCCAGATCATTTTTGTTGTAACCATAGAACATTAAATAACGCATTAATATCATGGGGCTTCAACTGTAGAGCAATAGTACATATGTATTACAATAGGTATATGCCTATTGATTGCAGTGAAAGTAGATTTTTTATTAATTGGCTACGAGCAAATAAATAGTCACGAAAAAAAAATATAAAAAAATATTTTTTTGATCGAACAATCATTTATTTGTTTCCTTAGTAAGTAAATACATAAAATTTAGTCATTTATTTTAACTGATAGACTTACGTAGATAAGTAATTACCTAAAAATAAGTAAGAGCATAGTTTTGATCAAGACTCGTTCGAGGCAATTAATTAATTACGTAAGGTAAAGGACGATTATGGCCATTTTTGATTACCTTCACCCAAGATACCCAAGATTTCACGGGTTCACCGCACCGTCCCCTTTTTACATAAGATATTATCTGGTTTTAGAAAAGTATCAATTGCACTACACTCATAATTTGACATTAAAAAATATAGTTGTTTCCCCCGACGTTTGACTCACAAACATCCATTATTCTAACTCTGCGTTAGAACTCTCACATTTCGAGCATTTCGTTTTGTAAAATAATACGTGACAAAGGCCCGAGATAAGAACATGTTGAGCCCCCCCCCCCCCCCCCCCCGCCTTCAGGGTCCTAACGTAATTAATGAATGGCGTCTTGTTTATTTATGAAAGAGTTACTTATACTGACTTACTACGCCAAAAAGTGATTTTGCTTTTTAGGGTTTCGTAGGACTACCCCTACCCTTAACTACGATTATACTCTAGTTCTGCCAAGCCCGTTCGACTGTCTGTCTGTCCGTTAGTGGCTTAGCTTAGAGACTGTTAGTTCTAAAAAGTTGTAATTTTGCAAGGAAATATTTGTATTATCCACATGGACAAAGGGCTAGAATAAAATTTTGAAAAAATTAAACATTTTTTTAGGGTGCCTTCCCTACACATGAAGTGAAGTGGGAATGATTTTTTTATTATCATCAAAATCCAGTGTGAGGTTTCATTAGATAGGCATTTTAAATATCTTTTTTCAATAAGCTTTAAAGTGCATTTTTTTTAGAGTCAAGTGTCCCGCCTCTCTACATGATAAACCGTTGACTTGAGAAATGCACATATAACGAATTTAAGAGGAAAACTTAATAAGTGTTCACAAGTTAACGAGTAATAGTCAATCGAAACTTAATGTTGAGTACGGAACCCGAATATAAAGTATGGCCCGACACGCACTTGGCGCTTTTTTATTTAATAGTTCTTTTTCAGATGTTTTATACATGAGCGGTATTTTTAGTAGGTGTACGCACTTTTTGGTGTAGCTTGACGGTGTAGAGCTTTAAACGATTGTTTACGAAATCAGTTAAATCACAATTAAAAATATATATTTATATTTTTTAACTAATTTTCTTAATTTCGTAATGTATTTTTTATTAAGTTGATTCTTGTAATGAATTGGTGGGGGAGGTCCCTGAAAATAATAATTCGCGCTGTCGATTTATCTACTTGGCAATACACATACACAATGCCACTATTTTCAATTCAAACACCCTGTCGAGTCAGATCAAATAATTGATAATCAATAAAAAAAATCTTCTACGTAATTTATTTAGCTAAACAGTTTAATAACGAGAGTCGTAGTATTTTCATATAAATTCTGTACTTACTTAGTTTTGTTATCTATAGAACCATCGCGGAAAGAGATTATATTAGGCTGTAGCTTTACGTAGTCTTTCTTATACTAAAACCTTTGCAAAATATCTGAATAGGTTCAACTACGCAGCATTCCGCATGCCTAGAATAGTTGTATATGTATTGTTTATTTCATATTATAAATAACATGGTAGAATCATGAATTTGGCAACTCGCCCAATTTCCTGAGCAGACAGGGAGCGACTCTTTGATTGACGTGTAATTGTAATTTTTACCGCTATGTATGTTCAAGTATCAATTTGAAACTGTAAATAAAGATTTCGTATTATTTTATATGCGTGTTTCTATTACTAAACTATTCACAAGGAAACCTTCTCAAAATGAAATACATGTGACACGTTTTATGTCGTTCGTAGGTTCCCAACCTGTTTTGCCCAACACTCCTTTTACACTTATTTTTTTCTAAACGTCCTTCTTTTCTTTTACTTACAATATTGGGGATGTCTATTTATTTGCAATGTATAGTAAATCGCAATCCATTTCGAGATAAGTAAATATTTTTTAAGTCGTTTTCTGTAGTTATTTAATTTTAATATAATGTAATGAATTTATTACATAACAAATAAGCAATGACCTTCATTTGACATTGGTGTAAATTGCGTGACCGGTTCAAGTCGTACTTTATTCTGTGTGGCTAGAATTCTTCACAATTTACGCGTGAATTATACTACGGAGTTTGATTTGGACCCGTTGTCTGACATCTAGCACTTTGACAGCGCCAGTAAAGTGACACTAGTTACAGTGTATCACAATGCAAAAAATAATTAAAGGGGTTACCTTATCGTACGCATTTACATAGATTTAGAAATTTGGTTGTGTGAGAGCCCTCAATTATAATCTCACGTCATCAATCAAATTAGTTTCAATAATTAATTTTGAAAAAGTAGTGAACTAAATGACAAAATATTGAAATTAGTTTTTTATAATTGACTTTTCTATACAAAAAAATATAAAAACCATTGGTAATTTTTTTTAGACATTCCTAATTGTAAGTAAGCTTTTTAATTTACTCTGAGGGTGCTACTGCCACTCTACTGTAATGCCCACAACTTATGCTCTATGTCTATTGACTATAAGCTCTATCTTTATCTCGCAGTGAAATAATACGGATTACTCACGTCTCAAAGCGAGTTTAAATTGACATGTTTCGAGCTAATCCGTAGCCCTTCCTCTTGGAGTATTATTGGACTATTACTATTGTTTTTATGTTATTATTTTATGTGGATATTTCACTATAAGTGAGTCTCACGGTAGTTTCATGTCTATTTTTATCACCTTTTGTCTCATATTCATATCAAATGAAACAACTTTTGCCAACAACAATAATTTATTTACCCACACATTTATGCACACATAAAGATTTAAAAGCTAGCACAGCACTTATTTGAATAATAAATTAACACCAATACCAAAACCCTAACATTCTTGGGTAGTCACTAGATCCATTTCTAATTCTTATTATAGTAATAATTTAACCAGCACCGGCAAAATTAAACAAGGGTACTTCCTAAATGTCATATAATACAAAAATATGCGACGGATGAGGTACCTGTTACCACTACCATGAGTTTACAGTGACGGTACTCGATAGCGACTGCGTAAATGATTTATATGGAGTCTCCATACAATTCATTGTAAACTCATGGTAGTGGTACTGGTCTACTTTCGGTATCGGTGTTCAGACTTAGCCTGCCTCATAATTATTTTAATTGTCGATTTTCGTACTTAAATACGATTATACATAAGTACCAGACTGACTGAATCAACAATATGGTAAAGAGGGCGGAGATATGATTGCATATTTGAGAAGCAAGTGTCTCTCCACCCGCACTCACTTATTTTCACTGATGTTCATGTTTCAAAGGCATTTAATTTAGCCTGTCAAGAGACCAGCCACCCTAAGTAGAGCGTGGTAGAGCGCAGCGAAAATGGCCTAGAAGCGGTATAAATTAATAAACTTTGATGATTCTTGTCATTCGGGGATTTTTCCGATAAGTCGATTTTCATTACACGTACTCTTTCTAAGGGACCAAATAACCCCCTTTTCGCTTCAGGGGTATATAGTATATTTGTAACATGCTTAAGCAAATCCTGTGCCGTTTGCGGAGTATGCGGGCTATGTTACCCGCTGTAGCCGAAAAGTTTATTAAATAATCATTTTGGACTTTTTAGAATCTACATACATATCTCACAGTAGTTCACACTAAGAAATCTTGGAGCTTCAACATTTCATAACGAATTATTCGTTGACCAAATCATGAAATCAAACCAAGGTCTGGCCCTATACTACGAAGCGCGAAATTCGAACTTCGTTTCATGCCGTTCCGCTCACGCTAATGGTATTTATTACGAGAGTGAGACGGACCGCACGATCCGAACTTCGAACTTCGAATTTCGTAGTAACCCCCCAGCATAAGAAGGAAGTAACTATAAGCTCCAACTCAGACAAGGAGCCTTTGGACCTTTGTCCAAAGTTCAAACTCTGAATTACTTTGTAAGATTATGTTATGCGGCACAGGCAACGATTAAGTGATGGTTATAGTTAGTACATATATTTTGATTTTGTAGGTACCTACTTTATATGGCAACGTATGTTATGAACTGAACAATGACTAGACTAGTGTAACGTGACTAATTTTGCTGTCTAAGAAATGTTGATTTTGTCATGTTTTTCTCGATATCTTGTACCTACTCGAATACTTAATTTAATTAGATAGGTAGGTATAATTAAATTAAACGTTAAGGGGGGTCCCGAGTAACCAACATAATATGATCCTACACGGCGTACATTTTACTTAGAAGCAGGGCTCTGCTAACACTGGATTATTATAGTTACGGCTGTTTACGGCGTATATTTTGACATAGCCAAAAATGTGTACAGAACCCTCGGTGCGCGAGTCCGACTCGCCCTTGGCCAACCGGCCATGACAGTCCTACATCAACAATAAGGCTGATTGTCACATTGACTTGTGAGTGAAAATAGCCTTTGATGTTTTAGGTAAGCCAAACAACTGACATTGAACTTTAGGGTGGTAAAGGAATTTTTGGTTGACTATACGTTTCTTTTTCTAATATTGATTATACAGGGTTATTTTTAATTCACTAGCATCCTTTTAACCCTAAACTCCTACCACTTAAACAAATGTTTTTTGTTTTACGGCTTTTGTCATAACTTAATATTTTTGGTGTAATAACGTTTTGAAAATTTGAGATTTACCTCTTATTTTTACGCTACTCTGTGTATTCGTATGGGAAAAAAGTACTTCATTTTAAAAAGTCATAAAACAAAAAACATTTGTTTGAGTGATAGGAATTCAGGGTTAAGAGGATGTCAGTGAATTAAAAATAACCCTGTATAGTTACCTACCTAATAATTATTGACAGATAATGACAACCGCTTTTGCGCGAAAACATCAATAACAGGGCCAAACTATTAACGAATTTGATTAAAAACAAAAAAACTAAGCAACTATTGGTCATTTCAAAGTCGGTGAAATTATAGTGGTTGGAAACCGTTATTGCCGTTTGTATGAAAAACCGTGACTATACAATTCTCATAACTCGTCAGTGATAGTGATAGGCAAAGATCGGAAAAACTCCCGTCATTTAAGAAAAACTATCCCTGTTTGTTACAGTAAGTAGAGACTTCTTAACGATGTTTACAATATGCTTTAATGACATCCGTAACTGGAAACGGACCATTTCGACTCCTAATTATTTATGAACGACTTATTTATGTCCTAAATTGCTGTCGTTACGTATCACAAGTGAAATGACGGGTGTTTTTCCGACCATTGGTGATAGGATACCTAGGTTGTTTCCAATTAAACGTAAACTTTAAAACCAACTAATACAAAATGTCAGTTGTGGCACGCTGGCAGCGGCTTGCCGCTTTGATAGCAAAGTTAGAGCGACCTGCGAGCGAGCGTCCTGATAATCCTTGGGGAGTAGAGTGAGGAGGGAGGTTAGAGAGGACAGTCATATCCGGGGCTCCCTTAGCAGACCGTTTGTACCTCAACGTTCGACGTTTTAGTACGACGGTAGTGGTCACGATTCACAAGCAGACTAGATTCTCATATCATTAACGACCCTCAGTGTATAACCGAAACGTGCCTATTAAGTTTGGTTCATCAATATGTGACTATTTCTGATTAGATTTAAAAAGCTTCGCTACACCCGAATATCAAAAAAATAATCTAAATAATTTACATAACATATCTTCTTATGATTTTGTAATGCGCATTAGGTAGGTACCTGAAATACCAGATACGAAACAGACATGTCTAATCTCGGGGTTTGTTTATTAATTTATATTTAGTTTATGGATTATAATTTTAAATATGAAATACATCATACACTTTTCGCTGCGAAGATTCCTTTCTAAATTTAGATATAAGATGTAACCAACGGCGAGCATGAAGCCATACTAATAAAGTAGCTAGGTGCTTACACAGGAGATCCATTGTACAATCCAATTCAGGTTAACTGACCTACAGAACTCGTTTATAGAGCTTACAAACTGTTCATTTACTAGCTATTACCAGGCCAGGAAGACTCTACAATGCATATTTCATTATTTTCTGGCATAAACATGGGGAGGTTCCACATACAGTAGACTACCACATACTAAAGTAGGACAACTAATTTTATAAATACCTACGACATATGAAAAATGTGAGGGTAACTTTTGTGTCTGTTAAAGTTATATTGTTTTAATTTTACCATAAAACTGTTAAAACCTTTATTATTGGCTAACAGCATCATAATTTTTTTTAAATAATTGGTATGAATACAATTTAAATGTTCATATTACTATTATAAACCCGCACCTGCACCTACAGAAAAATAATGCAAGGTTTAAATGTCACATTTCATATCAAAAAGTGTTTTTTGATTATTTAAATTTATCAACAAAAATAATGGAATTTTTGTACATAAATGAGGGTTTTCTGACAGGTGAAATATCGCTAGATTGCGTTAAGATCGTTAGGTCCATATGAAAGGGGGCAAACGACCACGCCGCCCATGGACAACCGCAACACTAAGGGTGTCACAGGCGTATTGCCGGCCTTCTGAGAGATAGATAGACTCATTTTTTAAAGATCTCCAAGCTGAATCGCTCCGGGAATGCTGTCCTAGCAAACTGGTTCCATAACTTCGTCGTGCATGGGAAAAAGTTCCGCTTATAGCGACGGTGCTAGACTGCCAACCATCAAGATGGTGAGGATGAAATATTTGACGGTTACGCGAAGTATGGTAGGTAATGAAACTTGGCTACCGGCAACAACCCGAACAATTCATCGGAGCGCTCCCCATGATATATGCGGTACAATATGTATAGGGTAGGGTAGGGATGCTACATCCCTCCGCATAGCCAGTGGATCAAACCAGTCAGAGAGTGTCCGGTTATTGACAAATGCAAAACGAGCGGCCCTACGTTGGATGCGGTCAAGTGGAAGAAGCTGACACTGGGGAGCTTCAGCCCAGAGATGGGAACAGTACTCCATAAGCAACCTTATATGTGCCTTGAAAAGTTGTAAGCGACGGGCCGGCGTGAAGTACTGTGCTGCTCTATTGAAAACTCCCAATTTCTTTGCAGCTAACTTAGCTTTGCCATCCAAATGACCACGAAATATCAACCCCCAGAATCCCAATAAACGTTACAGTATTTTGGCTCATTTAGTTAGAAATCAATCCCAAACGCGACTAAAATGTACAATGGATCTAACGATATTAGTACTAGCCATAATCCACCAATCACAAAAACTCTCATTGCGTTACTTTTTATTTCATAAACCATTTTTGCAGGTTCCTCTAAAAACTAAAATACCCGTTCCATGAGTTTAATTAGTATTAAATCCAAAGCAAAACACTTGACGATTTTCCTGTTTAGATGTACCTACTCAATGTGGAGTTGAAATATTACCTAGCACTCAAATTAAACGAAGTTTACCTAAATCTGAGGTATTTTTTGCAGCTATGGCTCTTAGTTGTCAATACATTTTTTCTTTAATTCTCATAACAACAGAAATTACTCTGAATTTGGAATATATTTTAAATAACATGTCATTATTTTTATAATTATAATATGTAACCTTAATTTACTAAGTAAATTAAGGATTGACTACAAAAATAAATTTGGATTTAGGTAGGTATAATATACATATACTAGTTAAATATCGATAAAAACTTTTAAATGTTAGTTTTGCTATTAAATTAACATTAATAATAATAATGCTATAAATACCTTTTAGTGACTTACAAATATTTTGAGTAAATACCAAAAATGTGTTCGTTATAATTTAATCCACTTACGCTAACCGGTGTTGTATTATAACACCTCAAAAGATATATAAATTTTATTGCTTTAAAATGCCCCGGATAAATTTGTTTGGCATATAGGTATTAAATTGAATGCCAAAAACTTTTAAGATACATAATTATTTTAGCTGTTATAAGGCTTGCATGATTTTTAATAACCAAACACGTAGATGTAATAAAACCATTACTAAAATACTTATGATTATAAATAACTAAACATAGGTATTGTTCAGTGATGGACTATATCAATGAAATAAATAATAGCATATTTACTACTAAACGTGCAATACTGCAATTAAATACCATTGCTTCAATATACAACATCAAGAAACAACAAAATATAAATATGTCTATACTAAAAGTAAAAAGTTTTCATTAAGTATTCAATAATATGAATTTTCCCAAGCACTTAATTTTATGTACATATGTATAATGTTTTGACCATTTTCTCTTTTTTTTTATTTGCAGACGATTTATAATCATTTGAATGCGCATCTGAATCATTTGAGCGACACATCACATCAATAACAAACTGCAATATGACTATAAGATTTTAATAAAATAATAACATTTTAATACCCTATACCTACATCCATTTTGCTGGCGGAACTTGACTATTGCTTTGTCAAAATTCATTAACATTTCAAGCCAGGAAGAATGTAAAAACAAATAATTCACTTGAAAGATTTAAAACTAACATACGTAGGTACATAACTACCAGTAATTTAGAAAAAGGTGATCAGAAATAAAAATTCAGAAGTATGTAGTACTTAAACGTAGAATTTCAAGCTTACAAATACAAATGCAAAAGGAAAAGCAATCCCAGTGATGGAGGCGTGACGTCAGTGATGTGCCGATCAGTGCTAACACTATAAAAACGAGGGCAGTGTGACACTGCTCAGGTGTGTTACGTATACCTGCACATATATAGTCGGAACCTACACGTCCTAGGTGCTAGCTCAATAAGCAGAACTTAAGTTTACAATACACTACATATTTTATATTATTTTTATCCCAGAACATGAACGTGAAAAACGCGTAGGTACGACTAGAACATCGAGTTGTTGGTATCAATGTTCGGAGATTCCCAACAATACTTACACATTTAAAAATTAAAAATATCTAAAAACAATTGGCTATCACCAATTAAATCACGAGAAGTAGGTAACAAGAATCCTTAAAGCTACTAGAATATTAAAACAGTTGTACGCGATGCAATATCCACAGTGGACTAACGTGACTGATTATACATAATATATGATAGATAAAATATATACATATTTTAAGTGTAGATATCTGTATCTTGTATTTGAGTATCCATTCTTATCTATTACTATTATGAAGTTAAATAGACACCTGTATAAATCAGGCCAACTCTTATTTGCTGGATAAGCCGTTTCCCTATCGTGGATATTGCATTAGATACTATTAATGTAATTTAATATAGTAAGGTACATAGTGACGATAGATAGTCGAGCTTTTTCCTTTGCAAATTAGTTTTGCTTAAGTCGTAACGGCTTGCAAATGGAATATGCCCGCTTTACGTTTATTTAATACATAAAGCAGAACAAGCCTAGTACAATTTTGTTAACTATACTAGTTTTTAAGTAACATAATTGATAAGAAGGCGGGAATAGACAGAAATATTGTGACTATAACAGCTTAAAGACCCAACAATGAAAATAAAAATATCATTTTGTATTGCCAACCATCTGCAACACCATTCCATGTAATACTGATGTAAATGCCTTCCCCTAATTTGTATATCTAACTGATGCCAAGAATACTTAATAGAAGTTGAAAACTTAACGACGGCCACGAGATGATACACTACTTACTGGAGCCAATAAACGTCTCGGAACAAGGAGCCGAGCGTTGCCTCTTGCTGGCCTTACGACACCAGGCGACTTTAAATCTGCCAAATGAGAGGCATATCCATCACTTAAAGTTGTTGCCATATGATTGTACTTTTTACTAATCCGCCCGATAGCATATATTTGCTTTGCGGATAATCCGCAGTTATTATAGACGCTAATATCTTTTCCAGACCCATAAGCAGAATGAATAATAACACCGTGCTCATTTATAAGGCTTTTGAGGTGTGCAGCTTTGTGCCCTAACGGGTCTGTTGAGAATCCGTCGGAAAAGAACACCAATCCATGAGGGAAGTTGTGTTCTGCTAGCCATGAAACAACTTTTCTTTGTTGCATATCGGGTCTACCAGTGATGTATAAAATGAGATATCCTAAATCTTGCCAGAAGCGCACGACATCAACTGCACCGGCCCTCACCTTTGGGTCCCGACCGGTTACAGAAACACTTGCAGTAAAAGAACCATCGATGCTAAAAACAACGCATTCTGTTTCAGGAGGAACAACAGCCAGATGGAAACTACAACTCGTATGGTCACCTCTTACTACAAGCCTCATAGGGTATATACCGCAAGTAACGCTCTGTTTTTCAGTTAGCGAATACGAGATCCTACCAGTTTTGTCAGTAACAACTGTCGACAATAGCGTCCATTCTCCAGCTGGAGGGTCTTTCATCATGTGGATGTCTACTTTTTCCCCAGTTAAAGTAATCATATCCAAGGGACCATACATGAATCTAGCTGCGAAACTTTGTAAGCACCCTTCTTTGACTATGACGTCGTTAGCTCTATGATTTGCAGCAACATTTTTAAGTTTTACGGAAGTCCTCTTTTTCATCCACTTTTCTCTTTCTTGACCAGGGTTAAACAATTGGCTGTCTTTATCATCAGAATGTCCATATAATGCTAAATCAAAGTGACCGACTTGCCGCAGAATAAAAGCTATAACATCAGAACTCTCCCAATAGCTAGCATGAAACAGATGTGGCAAGGCATTCATAGGAAAATTTGTCAAGCCCTCAGGGCAATACAGGGCGTAATCTAGCCTTTTAGAGCCCCACCATTTTTGTTGGAGTGCGTTCATAGTAATAAGGGGAATGTTATCAACTAAGCCACTGACGGTACTTTGCATGGATACTTCGGAAAGCCGCCTTAGCACTGGAGTTGGGGGCATTTGCAAGTGATCTCCAAACAGTTGGGGATGACTTTGAATCAATTCCATCAAATGGTATGGTTGACCATTGCCTAACGGATATTTTGCATATCTAGCAATATTTATGGGAGGTAAATTAGTAAATCTAGCTGAAAGTAGAGGCTCCAGCCTAGCAGCTACTGGATCGGTTGGATGGAACAAGTTGAATACCTGTTGTACAGGTGGTTTTACGATATCGCGAGATTTATCATCAGCAATTTTTCGTGACGCTACAATAACCGACAATGGACTACCAAATGTAAAGAAGTCACTGACTTCAAATTCAAGTTTTACTTGGTTATCGCTCGTTGAAGAAGATCTTCTCCTTGGCGTAGGAGCTTGTAAATGAGATTTATTTATAAAATTTTCAGTCGGATCATTGGGAATGGTGATTTCAGTGTCTAAAATGCTGTTTTCGCTATCATGTCGCGATTGATATTGTAAGGTTCGACATAAGGAGTCATAAGCCAGAATAGACCCTACGCTGTCACCTACTATACACACTTGACCACTAAATCCTTTACCGTCACTTGACTTAATGAACTCGTTATAAACAGCGTTAGCAGAATTTATAGTTTTTGTGACAGATTCGGCATAGTCTGGAGACGTTGTGGCTATTAAAGGAATAGCGCCAATAGGTATAAGATCATTAGTTAGAGATGGGGTTTCTATTGTAGATGGTGAACAATCAAAACTATATGGACTTAATGTTGATAATATTCCAAGGCTTTCTGTGCAAATAGATGGGCATGGAACTAACTTTATTACAATATGACCTACAAGAGTCGGATAGTGTTGACGCATGACTGACTCAAAAGCGCCTTTGAATGTAGTCACATCGGATTTTTTAGCTGTCATATCAATATTAGCATCTAAAACGCTACCTCCATGGAAAACTAATATTAAAACAGTAGTTTGGCATGAACCATGGACTGGTGTGTCTGGGCAGCCATCAATGCTCTGGTGGCTTTGCAATGTTCCGATCCTGCGGGAACCTCTTTCTGAAGTAACTCGTTTTAAAAATGATGGATTAAAAATACTGTCTTCCTGATTTTGATCTCCTTGTGTCGGAGAAATATCAATGTCGCCTTCATCGAGGGAGCACATTGATGACCATTTGTTAAACGACGACTCAGCGTCGTAAAACTCGTCCTCGGATCCAGTTTCGGTTTCAGATTCTCTAACAAGAGTTTCCATACGCCAGTTAGCTGCTTGCGCTTGCAAACTCTTGATAGATCCAGAAGACGATGATCTAAGATTCGATTTTGAACTTTTATGTTCGGATGGAGGAGTACCTTCCGGGCTCAAGTGCTTTTGCATCCTCTTTTCCATATTATTCTTCTTTGTCACTAGTGGAGTTGGCACATCTTCGTTCTTTTCGAGGCTGCTCATTGTAGCGGCCAAAGATTTAGAATTATCCTCGGAGATATCTTGATCATCACTCGTATCTCCTGCCATCTTCTTCTGCAGGGCAAGTTGAGTTTGTCGTTCTATTTCTCGTATGTCTTCCATGGTTAAACCAAACCATTCATCTTGCCAAGCCCACGCTTGGCGATGAGCGCGCAACATGGTTTTCCGTAAAGCGACATCGTGAATAAACTTCTCTAGTTTCGTTTGCATACCCCAATATCGGAATTCAACCTTGCATAGTTTGTAGGCACACATTAGAGATTTCCCATTTGGCAATGGTTGCGGTTTTCCTTGTACTTCTTTCCAATAATCTTCTAACCAAGATTCACACAAAGGACCTCTATTACATTTTTGAGAGACAAATAGTGTTGGGTCTTCTTCTTTTACATAATCGGCACCATAAAGCTGGTCTTTTACAACATCAATCATATCGACTACCCTATTTTTTAAGTCACTGCCAGATAATTTGAAGACATTTTCTTGGTGGCCATTATCAGCGAAGTAATAAGTTTCTATTTCTAATGAGAATTTTTCAACAAATGGACAAGTGTACCTTGTTTTAGTGTATGGATAAGCATTCCAGGCTTCTTCAGATACTGTTAAAGCTGACTTTGGCAGTAGACTTTTGAACCATCCTGGTAAATGACTGCCAACATGGTATATTTTTTGTGTGTACTGACCTTTACCCCCAGGACCATCTTCATATGGCTCATTGACAAGAATTTCAACACCACTGCCTTCACCCGAACTTTCTTCTCTGCTTTTCTTTGCAATCATATACAGCTGCGCGATTCTATACTCTTCTACCGTAAGAGGTAAAGGAATTCTATATTCTTTTATCAACATTTTGACTGTTTTTTTCTAGAATGAAAATGATCTGAAACAAACAAAAAAAGGATGTCACAAATACATAAAACTTGTCTAACTATTACCATTTTACCATAACAAATGCAAATGTTAAGTTCCGAGATGGTTATTCCTTACACTCATTCATATTAGGATATTTATTAGCAATGAGAAACTCTACGGCAATTAGAGAAATAAAATAAATATTGTTCTATATGTGAAAATTGTTTCAATGTTATAGGTGTTAGCCACATATAACTTTTATTGCATATTATATGTTACATATTTTTTTTTAAAAGAGAGCCAATCTATTGAAAATTGTATTATTCATATTCATATTCATATTCATTTATTCATTCAGATTCATGTTCATTACATTAATAGATGGTAATTTTACAAGATGGTAGGTACATGACACCCTGTCAGGGCATAGAATGTCAAACTATTAACAATATGCATGCATGGATAAATTATTTTATGTCAATACAATTTATGTTAAACAAAAATATTAATATCAATGTCAATCTTCTAAAACAATAATAACTAAATGTTATAGGTATAATAGTGGTAGTTTTATTAGCATTAATTCTATTATTATTACCATTTTTGATTATAAAATAAATAAATTATAGAAAAATAAAAAAAAACAAGGTTTGTTACATTAAAATGGACGAAGGCAGACCGAGGCTTATTTTATTTGTGTATCTTTATCATCTAAGAATTCTTGTAATGTATAATAACTCTTATTGACCAAATAATCCTTTAGAAGGTTATTAAAACGCTTTTCGTTTTTTTCGTTTTTAATATTGTTGTTTATTTTGTTGTATATTTTTATTGCCATCGAGTTAGGGCTCGTTCGGTGTAATTTTAGTTTAGAGTTTACATTTGGTGCAAGGTTGTTCATAAACCTAGTTTCAAAACGACGAGTTTGCTCAGTCAATTTAGTAAAAAATTGCGGGTATTTTCTTACAAATTTGCATATTTCAAAGATGTAGATTGATGTCAAGGTAAGTATTTTATACTTTATAAAGTAGGGTTTGCAACTGTCTGGACTTTTTGTATCGGCAAGTATACGAATGCACTTCTTCTGGAGGAGGGACACGTCTTCAACATCTGTACAATTACTCCAAAGTATGATACAGTATTTAAACCACGAATAAGCATATGCATAATACGCGCTGAGGGCAGACTTTAGATCTGTACTTTTTTTTAATCTCTCGTAAGGCATATAAAAATTTCGAGAGCTTAATTTTAATTTGTGCTATGTGCTCTTTCCAGTTAATGTTTGAATCTATATTGAGTCCAAGGAGTGTGAAAGTGTTAACACATTCTATTTTAATATTATTGAAAGAGAAATTTATTTCTAAGGGGATTTTTTGGCGGGGTCTAAATTGCATAATTTTTGTTTTTAGGAAGTTAATTTCAAGATTGTGATCGCTCAGCCAATCTGTGATTATTGTAAATGTATTTTTAAGGTCCCTGCTTAAGTTTTCACTGTTTTGGCAAGAAGTTACAATTGTTATGTCATCAGCAAACATTACACATGTTTCCCTGAGGATTTTTGGTAGGTCATTTATATATATTAAAAATTGCAGACACGAGAGTACGCTTCCTTGGGGGACTGAATTATGCATCTGTATAAATCTGATTGTATGTTACTTATTTTCCCGGTTTGGTTATCTATATGTTGAATTTCGACATACTGTTTGCGGTTTTCCAAATAAGACTTGAACCATTTGTGTGCCGTTCCTCTCACGCCTATGCCGTATAATTTATCCAACAATATATTATGCTGAACCCTATCATATGCCTTCGACATATCCAAGAGAATACCAATTCCATATTTTCGATCGTTGAGTGTGTTCAAAACTTCCTGCATATATTTATAAGTGGCCAAAACAGTTGATCTGTTTTTCCTGAATCCGTTTTGGGAGTCGTCAAAATTATTGTATTTCTCGCAAAACGGGTATATTCGCTTATACATTGCTATTTCAAAAAGTTTTGAGGAAGTTGGCAGGAGGGAAATGGGCCGGTGGTTGCTGGGGTCCGATTTCTTGCCTTTTTTGTAAATAGGTTTTATGATGGACGTCTTTAAGAGCTCGGGAAACGCTCCTTCAGAGAAGGATTGATTAATTAGAAAACAGTATGGTAGTGTCAGTTCGTCAGCGCATTTCTTAATCAGCGATATTATCTGATAAAATAAAAAAATAAAAAACTAAATGGTTTTACTCTGATACCATATTTATCTATCAGCAGACTCATATTTTCTATTTTTTGTTTTAAGCTTGTAAGGCCGGCCCAACTTTATACATATAACAGTATATATATGACTGTATAGCACTTGATACCCAGCCAAGAATTCCGTTTTGTGATTTTGAAATTTATTTCCCGATATTTACAACTCCAATTTAATTTAAAAATATTGTACTCCACATAGTTGGGCATTTATCCTTACAATAGGGATGTTGACACCATTAAAAAAAAATTTGAAGACACGACTCCAGTAAAAAAACGCTTTATTTCAGCCCTGAAAGCCAGATTAATTTTCGATTAAATGCAAAATTAGATTTTTTGTTGGTTTAAAACAAATAAATAGTTAGTTGATTGAGTATGCGAACAATGACGTCATATGTCGCTACTGTCATTCAAACTCTATGGGAGATTGTGTTTTGACAGCTCATAAAAAGAACGTCAGTTGATTGGTGGTGTCAACATCCCCATTGGTTTATACGGTCAATGACTTTAATTCATGAGCCACCTAGGAACCATTTCACAGTAAACGTCATAGTGACATAGCATTAATTAACAAGGAAAATCGTAATGTCTTTTCCTTTGAAAAGGTTCAATGGTGGCTCATAAATTAGTCCTTGACCGTACATGCTGGGATATTGAGATAATGTTAAAAGTTTTATGCAGAAAAAAATAAAAAATGTTTCCAGTTTTTTTCATGCAAGCAAACAATAATTTTACTAAGGTTGTTCACTGAACAATGATCAGCAAGAAACATACTGTTCTGTGTCTAATCATGACAATCAAAAGGTTAAGTGATCCAGACCTTGAATAACCAAGCTTAATTAAGATAAACTCACCGTCAAAAAATTTGGCCCACAGTCCACCTTTCATACAAACGAGGCTACTTTGATGCCTTATTTCTACACCAGGGTAGTGCCCCGGTTGAGATCTGATGATGGATATCCAGAGCATTGATAATGGTGGTCCAGAGTTTCTTACCCACACAAGTGATTCAACAACCAGTTTACACCACAGCGAGAGAATTTGTATCAGCACTGAGATTTTCATTCATTTTATTGCCATTTTAGCTGTTTTTCTAAATGTGTATAATTTCCGTGTTAAATGCAGATTCAATCAGGTGGGTATCTTAGGAACTCTGAATGTCCTTTATCAATGCTCGGAGTAGCCATCATCAGATCACAGCCAAAGCACCGCCTACTGGAGAAACAAGACATCAAAGTGACCTCGTTTGTATGAAAGGTGAACTGTGGGCCAAATTTTTTGCCGGTGAGTGTATATACTATGGTTGATTTGATTTAGTGACAGCATATTTCTTATAAAATTACGAGTTTTGTTTCTTGCCGGCCGGCTCACACTAATAGTATATTTACTAAGAGAGTGAGCGAGACTATACGATAAGAAGTTCCAATTTCTGAGAATTCTGAGTAGCCCCATGGTTCTTAACAAAATATATTTGTCTAAAATAAAATACATGCCATTGTCTAAAGTTATGAATAATATCAGTGGTTTCCCATCCTTTTTTTGACCAGGGACCACTTTTTTTTCTTTGCTGTTGGCAGGGACCACTACGTACAAGAAAAATAAAGTGAACCAATCCGAAAATAAACTTTAGTCAAAAACACAATGTATGGTCAACATCAAAAGTAGCTGATCACTTTTGTACTTTGTCGTAATAACACAATTGTCAATCAAGTATGACGTTTTGCACCTAACTGTAGAGTGACAAGGTACAAAAGTGACCAGTGCTACTTTTGATGCTGACTGTAACTTGCAGTAACTCATGATGTGCGGTGATATATCATATTTTGGCTCCTGCGGACCACTGGTTGGGAACCATTGGATTATATGAACACTGTAGGATGTTATTCCCTTTCAAACACTGGGTGGTTTTAAGATTGTTTGCAGTAGTGGTAGTGGCATTGTCAATAATAAGTGTACCATAACTTTTTTGAATGAAGAAATTTTGGGGTATTCTTACTCAAAATCACAAGTAGGTACTACTCATATTACTAATCAGCGCTGGGGTGTTATAAACGCCTCAGCATTATGACGAGCTAGTCTCCAATTTACAACTGCAATGACCCACTATTTTTACCCTTTGTAAAAATATTTATGTGTCTTGTGTTGTTGTAAATAAATGTATTTTCTTTCTTTTCTTTTCTTTTATACACCGTGAAATTTTAGTGGTTGTTTTCCGGCAACGAGGTGATTTAGTATCGATTGTACAATCGATTTATAATTACTATTTTGACTAGACTCAAAAATCCAATTGTGAAGAACGAAAGTCGAAAATGACCGCAAACCAATAGTAACGCTTCGTTGGTACCTAACCTATCGTACGATCGTACGCTACTTGTACCAACAAAGCGTTACTATTGGTTTGCGGTCATTTTCGACTTTCGTTCTTCACAATTGGATTTTTGAGTCTAGTCAAAATAGTAATTATAAATCGATTGTACAATCGAAACTAAATCACCTCGTTTCGGGAAAACAACCACTAAAATTTCACGTTGTATTTATTTTTTGAGTCAGTTTTGCAACTTTTTTTTCATCTTGCTCAGGAAATTTTTTTTAATCATCAAAACAATAGCGCTTTTGAATTGGAGTAAGAAAACCCCAAAAATTCTTTATTTCAAAAGAAAGCAAAGGGTACAATTTTTATTGAAATTCCCCTGTTCGTAAATTGAAAAGACAAAATGAAGATTTGAAGTGTCAAGGAACATATTGGAGCTGTGAACAAATCAGCCAAAGCCAAGTATTTGCTTTAAACTGGTGCAAAGTTGGGTATGGAATCATCATCACCTCAGCCTGGCTTTAATAAACCTATTTGCAATTTATGACATGAATTTGGCAATCACTTCAACCCCTCATATGCTTAAGACACGGATCCGTGCCCAATTCAAGGCATTCTTTTTGTATTTTTTTTTTAAATCTGCATCATTAGATTTATATCAAACAGTTGAAACTAGAATGCATAATTTTTTTCACTTCCCGCATACAAGGGGTTAAATTGGCACCTTGGTTGACCCCATAGATTCAGAGCTGCCAGTATTATTTTAACAATTCATTGTTAGACACAACCTGTCCTTCCATTACAAACAAGTGCTTCTGGGATTAGCTGAAGCTTGATTTATTAATCACTGTACTTGCTGACTAAGTTCTAAATTATCTACTTAATAATATAAGACTTAAGACTTACTATTCCGGTATGAGGAGAGCATGGAGGTGTTATTAACTTTAACAGATACTAAATTTTATCTTCCAATTTGTGAAAGGAAAAATGCAGAGACATAGAAATAGCCAATAACTTTTATACTCCAAAATTTGATGCACATTATTAGTCACACAACTTAATAATAATAATAGCCATTAACTCTATTACATTATACTCCAAAATTTGATGCACATTATTAGTCACACAACTTAATAATAATAATAGCCATTAACTCTATTACATTATACTACAAAATTTGATGCACATTATTAGTCACACAACTTAATAATAATAATAGCCATTAACTCTATTACATTATACTACAAAATTTGATGCACATTATTAGTCACACAACTTAATAATAATAATAGCCATTAACTCTATTACATTATACTACAAAATTTGATTCACATTATTAGTTACACAACTTAATAATAATGATAGCCATTAACTCTATTACATTATACTACAAAATTTGATGCACATTATTAGTTACACAACTTAATAATATAAATAGTGTTGTGTAACTAAAGAGCCCAATTTCACTTTAATAGGCAGCATTAACATCAATTTAGCGTAATTTTACTAAGTGTATTTGATTCCATTAGACTAATGGCAAAACAGGCTCGTCTTTGTATACAAAGGTCAAATACAATTGCAGATTTATTTTAGCACCTACTTATTCGCAAAACATATTTCTGGATTTGACGTGGATTTTTTCACCTTTTTCCTCAAATTTATGTTAAATATAAACTCAGATTTCCTGTTAAGTGATAATAATCAACACGAATATCTATGGAAATAATGAATATACACAGTTTAGATTGCCAAGATAAAATTATACATACCTGACTTCACATCCTAATAAAGGGTTTATAAAATATCACATCACAACAATGACACATTATTACACGAACATAATTTATTTCTTTTTAACACAAAACAAACCCCTCTACGGAGAACTAACTACGAGTAAACCTCGGGTAAACGGTGAACTTTGACATTTTCAGACGCGCAGGCTCGTACGGAGCACGAAGCCAAATGTCAAAACGCCCCAAGCGCCTTTCCGTTTATATCGGGATATTCCGCTCTACAGTAAAATAGCATTCCGTACTTTATTTAAAGTTTAAACTACACGAAGAAAGTTTTGTACTCATTTCATAATGAATAGAATTACAAAGTTTCTTTTCTTTATCAAGTAGTGGCAATTTATTTTAATATATTCATCTTATTTAATTGTAACAGAGAGAAGTTAGTGATATGTAAAAGTGCGTACGTAAATCGGAACGTTGTAATTTTGCAGATTCTGCGTAGTCGAGGACCGTATTCATAGTTACACCCTAATATTACTATTATAAATTTTGAATCATCGATTATTTTGACTCTGCGGATTTTCTGTGAACTTCGCCCTATGAGTAATTGTTCAAGAAGGTAGCTCGGCCATTCTCAGAATTGCAGACATTTGCGTGTCCGAGCTATTAAGTAGCTCTAAATATAATCAAATACCTACGAGTGAAATTTTTTTTTCAAATAGTTTTTAAATTCATCTAAAGTAAAGGTTTTAGAAGGAATTAGCTTTATATTGTTTATTTATCATATTTATTTTATTATTCAAACCCTTGTTCTTCGATTACCGTAGCCTGTCCGCACGTTATCTGTGTCTTGAAACTTGTTTCTCATTTTAGTTAGGAGTGGATTACACATATGTCATTTAAAATCCTGGTAGATAAAATACAGTTTGTTTGACTACATTAAAGTACAATACGATTAAACCTGCTTTTTCAAATATATAACCAAATATCTGCATGTCCAGCCTTAACACCTAAGTACCATCGCCCTTCAATTTGAAAGTGATCAGCCCTAACCCCGGCGCCACACATATTACAAATGTTTCAACACATATTCGAACACATATTTGATCTATGGTTGATTGTATGGATGTTCTATTGAACAAATAAGCAAATACCGGTGCTACACATGTGATCAAATAAATGTGTTCAAACATTTGTAATATGTGTGGCGCCGGGGTAAAAAACGATGTATTTGCATCAAAGAGTATTGTAATATTATATGAACAAGAGTGGCAACTCTATGGTCAAATTTGCATGTATGGAAGGTGCTGCTGCCCTACGCCCCGGTGAAGAACTAATGTGACGTATCTATAGATGTATACCTATCTATATGTATATGTTGGTAGTGATGTACGGCTATAATTACGCGTAATTTTAACTGATAGGCTAATTGCCACTATTCGTATTTTAGCCGTCTAATTCAAATCAGCATATACGAAGTATAAGCGGCTAAACCCGATTTGCATTATACGGCTAAAATACGAACATTGGCAAGTGGCCTATCAATTAAAGTCCTTGACCGTACAATTTGGTACGCCATGGCCATGGCCGATGAATGACAACTGACAGGTTTGACAAGTCAACCAAGATGGCCGCTAATTTAGTTCTTTACCAAACAACCAGAGATCGCTGTAGTCGTATGAAAAGTGTGATATATGTAAGTGTGCCCCTCCTGATTTGCACATCACTATTGCGTCACTCGCGAGCTGTTAGTCGTACCGCGGCACCCAAACAGTGTGGACGTGGTTCTGTCGAAATATATGGCTACGACCCACGTAAGTTTCTAATCACCGTAAGGCTTGATTTCCTCCTACGCTGACATCGGTCGCTGACGTCGGTCGCGCGTACGATTATACACGATACTCTATGGGCCACCGCACAGCGACGCTGACGTCCGCGGCAGATTTATTGCTACGCGCCGCTGATGGCGCGCGTCGGTCTCGCTCGTCAGCGCGCGCGCGTCGGTGCGCTGACGCGCTATACACCACTATCGCGCGCTCAGTGCGAAGCTGACCGACATCGGTCGCTGACGTCGGTCGAGCGTACGAATAAACACAATACTCTATGGGCTACCGCACAGCGACGCTGATGGCCGCGCATTTATCATACGCGACCGACGGTACGCTCGACCGACGTCAGCGACCGACGTCAGCGACCGACGTCAGCGTAGGAGGAAATCAAGCCTAACTTTGGTTTTAATTTTTTCTAATTCCCGTTCCTCTATTTATAAATTTTGTTTTTAAGGTAAATGAGCTAATGTTTATAAAAATAATAGAGCTGTGTGGGCTCTGGAAACTACCATTTTCCAGTATTTTCTATTACTTCCAGTTTTTATTTTTTTTTGAAAATGTCTTGTGGTCTGAGCACCGTAGTGTTAATTACCGTATCTTTCTAAGTACCGTAGCATGAAAATAGTAACAATTTTTTTTATATATTTTTAATTTTTGTCGACTGGATAGCCAAGTGGTTAGAGAACCTGACTATGAAGCTTACCTTTATGACAATGAGATAGATTTTCTAAAAATAAATATCCTCTTTCTAAGGCCCATACTACACGGGCGGTTTCCCGCCGCGGGAAACCGCTCGACGGAGCTGCGCAGTGTAGTTTGCACCATACAACTTACATATAAAATTGTGTCTAGTGGCGGTTCAGAAGCGGTTTCCCGCGGCGGGAGAACCGCCCGTGTAGTATGGGCCTAAGTACCGTAGCCATCTACAATTCAATTTTGTAATTACCGTATCCGTAAAAAAAAAAATAACCTCGATAAATCACGAACTATTTTGTTTATTCTAACGCCGTTTTGAAATATTAATAGTTTAGCTCATAATTGTGCATATTCTTGTCTATATTTGGTCGTATTAACGGAAAAAAAATGACTACGGTAATTAGATGAAAATCGTCAAGAAGTGAGAATGGCCGAGCTACAGTCTCAAACCAAATAATTAAACTTAATTACCTACTAAATACAAGATGAAATTTAAACGGTAATACAAAATTAGTGTTTCTAACTCAGTTAAGTAATGCTGGACAATATAATGCACTAGCTCATTTGTTTTAATTGATCTTATTTAATTTGAGATCTGTCGGATGCATAGAAATATTAATGGAAAATAATTGGTGGATTCCTTTCTGTAATCTGAGGTATGTTGTGTTGTATAACTTGTATAGTCTATGATTAAGCTGCGGTATTATAAATAGCTGTTTGAAATAAACGTTTATGAATTCTATCTAGGGGGACTAATTGTTTGTGATAAAAGTCCGTTGGGGCACTTTGATGCAGTAAGGTGCGGGGTACAAAGCGGTTGGCAAAAATGGCATCAAAGTTTCAACCCTACAAAATCGCATAGAGAAGTCCAGAAAATCATTTGAACCAACCGGAACACCATCATCATTAATTTCGAGAAGAAAATTGTCATTTATTACTTTATTACGTTGCCAAAGTGCTATTTTAAGTATGGTATGACAGACTAATTAATTATTAATTTATTTATTATTTTATTATTATTGTTTGTTAATTTTCAGTAATAAAAATAAAACAATTTAGATTGCGGTTTTTTGCATTTTAAATAATTTTCTCTTTGAAACGGCTGAACCGATTTTGATGAAACATATCTAAGAACCATCTCCAAGAAACCTGCTCTCTATTATAAAAACTGCATCCAAATCGGTTCATCCGTTTAAGAGCTATGATGCCACAGACAGACACACACACACAGCGGTCAAACTTATAACACCTCTCTTTTTGTATCGGGGGTTAAAAATAGTCTGATAAAATTTAGAATTATTTAAAAGCGAAAAAGTACCCGCCGGCGCACCCGAAAAACTTTTTCGTTTTTTTTCGCTTTTAAATAATCTTAGATTCGGTGAGCAGCCGTACTGCTAATAAAATAAATAATATTAAAATTTAGAATGTTCATACTTTGTGAAATCACAAACTCAATGTATGCAGATACTTACTCTTATTTGCTTTACCTGTGAAAAATAACAACGTTCAATCGCAGCAACTATGAATTTTGCCCAGTTAGTCCTAGCTAGATGATGGACAGGGGGAAATCGATAGCCACCGGCCGCCAATGCTCCCCATAGAACTGAACTGTTTACATACACCATGTATAACACATACAATACAGCTCTATTCTATTATAGATTGTTGTTGGATCTGATCTGACTGCTTCTTTGTGCAGTGGCTCGTTATAGGCGAGTGTTTATCTACCTAGGTACTTTACTATTATTCTAATTAATGACGTGTTGATGGCTGTTAAGGCTAAGCACACGGCGTATTTTTAACGCGCCGTCGACGCGCGTTTACAGCGCGTTTTTCATTCCATTAGATTAGAAAAATACGCCGTGTGCTTAGGCCCTCGCGTTCCGGCCGTTTGTATGGAGACGTTCTACTGCTCCTTTTTTAGGGTTCCGTAGTCAACTAGGAACCCTTATAGTTTCGCCATGTCTGTCCGTCTGTCTGTCTGTCTGTCTGTCCGCGGCTAAGCTCAGAGATCGTTAGTACTAGAAAGCTGTAATTTGGCATGAATATACATATCAGTCACGCCAACAAAGTGGTAAAATAAAAACAAAAAAATAATTTTTTTTAGGGTACCTCCCATAGACGTAAAGGGGGGTGATTTTTTTTCTCAATTAATCCTATAGTGTGGGGTATCGTTGGATAGGTCTTTTAAAACCATTGCGGGGTTGCTAACATGATTTTTCTATTCAGTGATCTGTTTGCGAAATATTCAACTTTAAAGTGAAAATTTTCATTAAAATCGAGCGTCCCCCCCCCTCTAAAATCTAAACTGTTAGGTGGAAAAATTTGAAAAAATTCAGAATGGTAGTCAATATATCCAATTTACTAGGAAAATTATAGCGGCTAAGATTGCTTGGAAATTATTTGTAGTTTAAGAGTAAATAGTAGCCTAAGGTATAAAACATACCTAAACTAGGATGATTCCGTACACATACGAAATCCTTAGAAAAATATTACTTGATTTTTTTGTAATGGCTACGGAACCCTACCTTGTGCGTGTCCGACACGCTCTTGGCCGGTTTTTCTTTTCTGTGGTTTTCTATTCGGTTATTCCCGTAAATTCCTTCGCTAGTGTACAAATGGAACTATTGCATTTTGTAACGCGATGATAACGAGGCCGTTGTTAACGCACGGGCGCTCACGATCGCATACGCTATCTCTTTCTAGCCCGATACTTATAATGTGAAGGAAAGAAGTGGTAAAAACGATTGTCATCCCGAATGCGTTCATTGCGTGTGCCGCCAGACAATCACTGTGCGGCGAGCGTTTCGGCCGCGCAATGAACGGAGAAAACGCTCGCCGCTGCCGACGGTAGCGCGCTGTCGTAGCCGGGCCATTAGGCTTACTTATTACAAGAAAAATCGTATTTTGACCATTTAAATCTCACAATTTAGGGTGAAGCCAGACGAGCGTAATTTTGTGAGTCGTGAGCGGTAGAATTTCGGTCGCGCCATACAATATGCAGGTCATCACGTGACACAATACGTATGGCGCAACCGAAATTTTGCTGCTCACGACTCACAAAATTACGCTCGTCTGGCTTCACCTTTAATGCAAATTGCACGGTTTTTTTTCATGTCTAAACAGGGCTTTAGACAGGCCAAGGTAAAATTGAATTTAAAGCTACTACAATATTATTTCCAAATAGATAGAGCTAGACGGCATGGCAAAAGATTTCATTACTATCAAGTTATTTTGAATCTTATTTCAATGGATTTAGAATTCATGTTACTTTATTCGTTGCGTCATCCCTCGGCACGTCGCGGCATCGTGGTATCGAAATAAAGCAACATGAATTCTAATCTCATTGAAATAAGATTCAAAATAACTAGATAGTAATAAAATCCTTTGCCATGCCATGCCGTGTCATGCCGTCAGTGAGTGCCGGCCCTTATAGAGCAGGCGCTAGAGGTAGTTGAGTATGCAAAATGTGAGGGCCGAATTCCACCAATGGTTTTGAGTTAAGAAAAGGTCAAAGATTAACAATGTGGAACTTTCCAGTAAATTTTTTGGTCCATTTTTTTACCCATTTTTTTTTTCTCGTCTAACTTCATAGTGTGGGGTATCATTGGATAGGGCTCTTAAAATAATTACGAGGTTGTTAAGACGATTTTTCGATACAGTGATTCGTTTGCGAAATATTCAACATTAAAGTGATTTTTTTTGTTAAAATTGAGCGTCCCCCTCCCACTCTAAAAGCTAAACAGCTGGTTTGAAAATTTTGAAAAAATTCATGATGGAAGTAAATGTATTAAATTTACCAGAAAAACTATAACGGCTAATTTGTATTGAGAATTAGTAGTACTTTAAGAGTAAATAGCAGCCTGACCTATAGTGCAGGCGCTAGAGGTACTTGAGTATGCAAAATGTGAGGACCAAATTCCACCAATGGATTTGAGTTGAGAAAATGGTCAAACATTAATAATGTGGATCTTGCCAGTCAATTTTTTTACCCCTTATTTTTTTTTCTCGTCTAACTTTATAGTGCGGGTTATCGTTGGATAGATAAAAAAAAATGTACCAAAAAATAGACTGGCAAGATCCACATTATTAATCTTTGACCTTTTCTTAACTCAAATCCATTGGTGGAATTCGGCCCTCACATTTTGCATACTCAACTACCAGCGCCTGCTCTATTAGGTATACTTATTGTAATGAGGACAAAGCATCTCGGAAGCGTATTGTGTTATGATGTGGGTTCAATGGTAAATGGAAAGCAAGGGACTCCGGCTAGGGAGGATCAGTATAAGTAAAACACAAAGTTAATCCAAAAACATTTTATTTATAAAACAAACAATAGTTAAAAATGCAAAATTTTAGGCACTGTTTTCTTATTTGAGTGACGTTTAGGTACAAAGTTGTAATCTATGTATGAATAAAAATAAAATAAGAGTATACTTTTCCTTAACTCTATATTTATCATTTAGTTTGAGTGTAAATATGAGTGATCTGTTATAGTAAATTGATGTAAAATTATGCAACTTTCTATTATAAAAATATGTCTTTTGCTGTGTAAATAAGCAGGTTTCAAGCAAAAATGTATTAACTTATGTAAGTATCTGAGCTAAAATAGTTGTAGAAATTATAATGTCTATACCTACTTTTAGGAGAATGTTTTTTTTTGTTATAATTTACATCCTTATATAATACAAATTAGTGCTTGTGAGAATGGATAGTACTGATACCATCACTGGAGTATAAATAAATAAGCTCGTTTCAAAACATTATGCACTTAAATCAAATAAATACATTATAAATTAATAACTTCTTTACGCCACCCACCATTGCATTATAAGGCACTGTGTATAATTATTCTAGCAAAAAAACAGTATACAGTAGGTACATATACTTACCATAAAACTAAGAGACCAGATTGCTTAAGAGTAAACTGACATGGGACATAACATAAAGCATGCATCCTTTCCGCACTCGGATTAAAAAGTGATATATGCATTATGTCTGCGACAAAGACTTGCATACATTACGTCACACATTTAAGGGAGGGAGGAAAGGGGGGTCTGGCGATTAGAGTATACAACTGCTTAGAGGCCCCGCATCGCCAAAGCGCCCCGCGCGCGCAACAAAGAAATCAAAAAGGTTTCTGAGTGAAAATTGAATTGGATTTTTTTTATCCTCGATGACAATAAGTATTCCTGCCATTTTTCGATTACCAGTTGATGTGACTTCTTGAAAAGTGCGGTTGATATTTGGCTGAAAGGAGGCCCCGAAAATTGCATTTCCCGTGGGCCCCAACATTGTTAATCCAGCCCTGCTGGCGAGAACAAAATTTGGTGCGACGTAATTCATGGATGGATCCCAGTGTGCTAGTCTGTGGCTTCATATGCATCATTTTTTAACCGACTTCAAAAAAAAGAGGAGGTTCTATGTTCGTCTGTATGTATTTTATGTATGTATTTTTATTTTAGAGTTCTGTCTCTCGGAAAGAAAAGCTTTATCTGTTCGCGTGTACAGTCGAAAGCAGAAATATGTATACAGTAATCGCGTCAAAATATGTAAACATCAATCTTATCAAAATCAAAATGCACTTGACCGTACCCTGTGACATCAAAAATGTTGTGAGGGTCTTAAGGGGGTGATCCATTTGCGGACTTAAACACCGTCGGATTTGCTCGCTGGCTCTTTATGCATACTTGAAATTCTAAAGTCCGCAGATTTTTAAGTGCTCCATTGGCGGTTTAGACCTTTTGCTCGCCAATGGATCACCCCCTTTAAATATTCTTTTTAAATAAATAGTTCTATAGTTATTCAAGAAAATATACCAAAATTGCCCATTACCCCACCTTATTTCCGATAGTACGGAACCTATTTTTTTTAATCACAAAATTATTTTACCTTAATAGATTACAAGAAAATTAATAAAAGTATATGGTCTCAAAAATAGTAAACTTCTCATTATGTTTGGGTAGGTTTTTCAATCCATCTGGCACAGAGTAATCTTGAGTCATGCATGAGTCGCACAAAGAGAAAACTCAAGTAGAAATAATTTTAGTAATGTCGTTGAAGGATTTGTTAAGAGCTTCGACATATTCTGAGCTGTTGTTATGAGACTTGTAGCTGGTTACCGCAGCACCCAATTTGTCAGGGAAGGCAGAGTATCTGAAAAAAAAAAAAAAAAAACTTAAACTGTGGTGTATGTTTCCCAACTTATTCCCAACTAGGGACCCGCCCCGGCTTCGCACGGGTGCAATTATGCATGTATTATACATTATAAACCTTCCTCTTGAATCACTCTATCCATTAAAAAAACTGCATCAAAATCCGTTGCGTAGTTTTAAAGATCTAAGCATACATAGGGACAGACAGACAGACAGCGGGAAGCGACTTTGTTTTATACTATGTAGGTAGTGATGTGTGAAAAATCTATCCGAGAAGATTCAAAGAGATTTTCTCACAGTGGGGAGTGAACGCGCCAAGGCTGATTATTACTTAGAATACTGGCTGATTGAGTAAATCCTGTTGAGTCAGACGTGGACTTATATTTAGTTTTTTTCAGCATTAAAAAGTTGGTAGATAAATAATCTTAACCAGTCTTTTTACTAAAAGTCCTTATACAAAATTAGTAACTGTTAGTAATGAATAAACAACTTTGTGTATTTGTTTATATGTCCGTTACATTCTGGAACTATTGGACCCAATAAAAAATAATTCAAATCTAGGAGTAAATCTAAACTATCTCAGTAACAAAATTAGCCGCGGACAGACAGACAGACGGACAGACATGGCGAAACTATAAGGGTTCCTAGTTGACTACGGAACCCTAAAAAAAGATCGCTTCTCATTTTTCTATTGCACAAAAAATCGAAGTATGTAAAGAAAAATACAAGCGAGACAAACGTTTTGAGTATATAATGAGAACAGCACTAACACGCATATCAAATATGAATATTTTTGACGTGAATTTTTAACTTACCCAATACCAAAGCCTTCTGTGCAGACAGGTCCAAACCCTCCACCCATAACACTAGGCGAAGACAGCGTACTGGTGCTCAAAATGGACTTATTCAGGAAATTATATTCGTAGGAATCAAAGAATTCTGGCCTAGGAAGATTGTTGTCTTCTGCTATCTTCATTAGGGCGAACAGGTGGCGATCGAATCCTTGCCCCATCGCGGCTTGCTTCACGAGCTCCGAGTGATATTTAGAGCATTCTTGCATCATTGCACTAAGTTCTCCTTGCGACGCTTTGTTCGAATGTAAGGCTTCGCAGAAAGCCTGGAAAAGAAACGAGCGTTTTCTTTAGTAGTCCGTTATCATCAGCCAGAAGACAACCACTGTTGTGACGTCAAAATAAAAATAAAATAAATCGTGGGACAATTGACACCAATCGATCTACATACTTCCCAAACTAAGCAAAGCTTGCACTATGGGTACTAGACAACGGATAAATATAATTATATAGATAAATACGGTGCTTAGGTAAATCCAAGACTCAAGCACAAACATTCGTATTTTTCACACAAATATCTGCCCCGACCGGGAATCGAAGCCGGGACCTCAAACTTCGTAGTCAGGTTCTCTAACAACTAGGCTATCCGGTCGTCACAATGACCAACGTACCACCCGCATCCATCATTACACTTGCTAAACTAAAACATGCCACTTTTCAGCTCCAGAGAAAAGATACGCTGAACTAAAACAATTACTTAATATGGACCTCCGCAAAGTAACGCCTGATTCAATAAAAGATACGCTGTATCCAGCAGTAACCACACCCGGAGGGTTCCTTTTCTCTGCAGCTGACCGTACGTCTACACAGCGGTCCGTTTTATCATATCGTTATTTATTCGGCGATGGCTTATGTAGTTGTAAGAGTATACAGTACTATAGAGGTACAGAATTCCAATACTTTATTGTGCGTGAACTTGCTCATGTAACTACAACGCCTTCGTATATTGTTTGAATACCGATACAATAAAATGTACCCTTAATTGTACTACAAAATAACGACGACACTTAAAATATAACTGATCGTCTCATCAACGCCGACCCCAAAACCTTTGGCGCAAGCCACACAGAAGAGACGTGGGACGGGGACGCGTCGCAGTGGCAGCGCCCCTTGAATCAGTTTTCATACTAAATGTATAGAAGCGTCGCGATCCAAAGCAGACAAGAGACAGGCGAACAAACGTCGCCGACTGCGACGCGCCCCCGTCCCACGTCTCTTCTGTGTGGCTCGCGCCTTTGACATACAAAGCTGAAATTTTGCACGGAGGCTCCCTTAAAGGCCTACCGTGTTTTTGGCGCATTTATTGCATTCATTTAATCTCGTGCTGTATCATTACAAGTAAAGCTAGTCTTGAAATTCATGTGTAAGATATTTGAGGATTCACTCTAGTGACCAGTTTTTTTCGAAACACTTGGGTGCTACGAGTAGTTTTTCATCTTACACTGCTTTTCATCTTACCCCCACTCACTATACTTATAGTTGGCTCGATAGAAAAAAAATCCAAAGTCGTCTCTAAAAAATAAAATAAATTCGTAGTACGACGCTAATACTGCACGGCAGGTCATGACTTTTTGAATATTAATAAAACAAAATGTTTTCTAGGGCGTACTTTTGCTACATTTTTTAAATATGTATTTGTTTTAGTAATAAGATGAAAATACCCAAAAGCACGAGCAGTCCAACCAACCTATCTTGAGCCATCGTGCCTCCCCCCACGATCGATTAGCGCGAAAAGCTCGGTAGACCCTTAAATAAATATGTACTCAAGGAATAAGAACGGATTTTACAAACTTCACATGAGATAGTTAACCAACGCGGGCAAAGCCGTAGGCACAAACTAATTTTAGATATTAAATTAAAAAACTACCAAGGATACTTAAGAATCCTAAAGAAAAAATTGCTCAAAATTTTGCCCATGCCGCTCGCCCTTTCGTTTCCCACCGTGATATAGCTTTATTGAAGTACAAGTTGACTTGTAATGAAATCAGTATAAGATTAAATCAATGTTACTGTTATCGGCTATTACTATTGATATAGGTACATAATTATGATTTTATTTTAATCTCAGACGCTGGTAATCGTTATCATTAGGTACATGGACAAGCCTGAAAGCCAGACTGTTTCAAGGGATTATATTATCTTTTATTTAAATGATAAGGATAAATGGCCTTATCAACACCCAAACAATGGCATTAATACTATGATGTATTTGCAATTATAATTATTACGTTAGTATATTTAAAGCATCTGTCCCTTACACACATGTGTTCATGCTCACTGGTTAGAAATAAACATTAAGCTTCTAGAGATTCTTGTATCGCATTCTTCTTGGCGAGGACGGTCTATACAAAAGCGCATAGTAGACTAAAGACATGCGAAAGAGCCCTTTGCGGCACATTGGAAAAATTTTAGATTTTGATTTTGAACAGAATTGTGTAGTTATGGTTTTCATCCCAACGGAAATATCGGTTTTCACCTGGTAACCGATTTGGACCACTTTTTAATATATTACGTTGTTGCGATTTTGTTTTCAATTTAATCAATAAATATCAATTCCCTCCCGGTTTTAGTGTTTTCGTACAAAGACCAATTTCTGTGTTCACACACACTATTGAATTTCTTCTCAGGTCTGTACAATGTATCAATAATTTTATAACGAAACATTGAACCTACATTTTGTTTTGACTGACAACATATCAAAATTTGGTCAAAATCGGTTAAAGTTTGTTTAGTTAGGGAGATCACCGGCTGCATGAAAAGGTTTGTTTTCGCTTTTATTTCACAATTGGCTAAGTAAAGTTTTTTGAAGAGGTGCTAATTATATTTTTTTTCGACAGTGGTCGACTTCAACACTAAGAAACTGCAGCCGTTTTATTTTTATCTCAACTTCAACTTGTTTTGATTGTGGCAACCATTTTTATCTCTTTTAATTTATTGGAAATATTTTTTTAAGTGTTCGAGATGACATTTGTGAGATTTTACGGCTGATAAGCGGTTCGTGCTCAGTACTAAGAAGAAATAGAAAAAAAAAAAACGAAGTCAAGTGTCGCTTCTGTCAATGTCAAATGAAATCTAACCGTTTGCGTTTCGTTTGCTTTGCGTTGTCCAAGAAGCAGTTCCAAAATAGTGATCGAAAGTATTCAATCGTGATCCAATTAATGCGCATAGGTCGTAGAGAAATGCGGTAAAATTGAAAGTCCGGATTTTATGCGGAGGTCGATAAAAATAGTCCAAAAATCACACTGAGCACACCAAAACGCAAAGCAAACGAAACGCAAACGATTTGACATTGACAGAAGTGACAGTTGACTTCGTCTTTTTTTCTATTTCTTCTTAGTACTGAGCACGAACCGCTTGTCAGCCGTAAAATCTCATAAATGTCATCTCGAACACTTAAAAAAAAATTCCAGTAAACAATAGGATATAAAAATAAAACAGCTGCAGTTTCTCGATCTCCAGAACGCCGACTGTCGAAAAAAAATATAATTAGCACCTCTTCAAAAAACTTTACTTAGCCAAATCTCGTGTCTCCACAATTGGGAATGTCTAAAAAAAATTACCAGTGGTTTTTATATATTTTTTTGTATAGAAAAGTCAATTATAAGAAACTAATTTCATTATTTTCGCATTTAGTTCTCTACTGTTTTCAAAATTAATTATTGAAATTATTTTAGTTGATGACGTCAGATTATAATTGAGGGCTCCCACAATGCCAAATTTCTAAATCTATCTAAATGCGTACGATAAGGCAACCCCTTTAATTATTTTTTGCGTAGTGGTACACTATACACTGTGTCACTTTACTGGCACCAAGCACTGACAAAGTGCTAGATGTCAGACAGCGGGTCCAAATCAAACTCCGTAGTATAATCCACGCGTAAATTGTGAAGAATTCAAAGAGTATTGTAATATTATATGAACAAGAGTGGCAACTCTATGGTCAAATATGCATGTATGGAAGGTGCTGCTGCCCTACGCCCTGGTCAAGAACTAATGTGACGTATCTATAGATGTATACCTATCTATATGTATATGTTGGTAGTGATGTACAGCTATAATTACGCGTAATTTTAATTGATAGGCTAATTGCCACTATTCGTATTTTAGCCGTCTAATTCAAATCAGCATATACGAAGTATAAGCGGCTAAACCCGATTTGCACTATACGGCTAAAATACGAACATTGGCAAGTGGCTTATCATTTAAAGTCCTTGACCGTACAATTTGGTACGCCATGGCCAAGGCCATGGCCATGGCCGTTGAATGACAACTGACAAGTTTGACAAGTCAACCAAGATGGCCGCTAATTTAGTTCTTTAATAAAACACCAGAGATCGCTGTAGTCGCATGAAAAGTGTGATATATGTAAGTGTGCCCCCCCTGGAAGAATTCTAACCATACAGAATAAAGTACGACTTGAACCAGTCACGCAATTTACACCAATGTCAAATGAAGGTCATTGCTTATTTGTTATATAATAAATTCATTACATAATATTAAAATTAAATAACTACAGAAAACGATTTAAAAAGAATTAATCTCGAAATGGTTTTCGATTTTCTATACATTGTAAAAAAATAGACATCCCCAATTGTGGTTGTCTATTTTTTGTAATGTATATTAAATCAAAAACCATTTCGAGATAAATGCTTTTTAAATCGTTTTCTGTAGTTATTTAATTTTAATATAATGTAATGCGTTTATTACATATCAAATAAGCAATGACCTTCATTTGACATTGAAGTAGATGTTGTAGACGGTCTAAGAAGTCTAAGTTGTACTTTATTCCGTGTGGAATAGCATTATTTAGAATTCTTCACAATTTACGCGTAATTTTAAAATAAAGTAACAAATTTCAGTATTTTTCGTTATAATATTAATCACTTATTTTTTTGTTTTTCATAGTAACTCGACCAATTATTGGATCAATTGGGATGCACCAAAAAAAATAACCTATAGTTTTTATATTTTTTTTGGAAAGAATAGGTTATTTTAAGATACCGTTTTCATCGATTTTGAATTTGGTTGAGTATTTAATTCTTTATTTTTTTTTAAGAAATACGTTGGATGACGTCACAGTGAGAGAGCCACGTTCCATTGCCTAGAAAAATTCAAGTCGTACATAACATAATCTGTGGAACTACTGATTTGTCTTGTCACTCTCAATAATACAAGCACGGCTTAGGGTCCTAAATGAACCATGACAAAATAGTTTTATTTATTTCTCTTCTTTTAGCTTTGATTAGTCCTTTTTGTTTAATGGTGTGATAGTAAATAAATATTTTTTATTAAAATCTGATATTTCAATTCTTTTATATTTATTTACTTGTAACGTAGTAATTTAATAATTAAATTTGTAAAAATACATTGGAAATACTCTTATACATTTCGGACTTTACGATAAATGACAACTGTTTAAAGCCAGGTGCGCATCATGTGATTAAAGTTCTGTCTTTGTCACTCTTTGCTATTATAAGCAGGACAGCAACATTTCCAACTGTCAATTTGCTTTAGAGTGTAGACCTGCTTATATCTGCTTTTGTGATGATTCACTGCAGGGGTCAAATGAAGGTCATTACTTAAATTTTCTTTATTTAATTCAGTTTATCATATTTTTGGAATCTGATTTCTGAAAACGCTTCACAAAGCCTATTTCTCCAAACGGTTTTCGATTTATTATACGTTGTCAAAAATTGGGACATCCCAATTACTATGAATGAAGAACCCAAATTTCAAAATTTAAAAAAAAATCTTGAACAGATAATCGTGATCTATCAACGATACTGAATCACGTATCAAAATTTGTGCACTGATTAAAAAATTACCCTGTATACGGAGTTTGATTTGGACCCGCTGTGTGATAGTGATAGTGTTGCCTACCGATAGTCCAATATCTATAGACTATCGATAGTCTTATCGATAGTTAAGACAAGACCAATAGTATCGATAGTATCACCACGTGTCAATACTATCGATATTTCGATAGTATCGATAGTGATTTATAAGCAATACTATTGATAATGGCAATACTCTCGATAGTATCAACAGTATTGCAAAATTAGGCAATGATGACCGAAAACAATCGATACTATCGATAGTATCGATTGTATTCGGTCATTATTGCAATACTATCGATACTATCGATTGTATTGGACATAAAACTATCGATACTATCGATAGTACCGATAGTATTGACATGTGCGGTACTATCGATAGTAATATCGATATCCTGAATAGTTTGCGAGGTCAACGATCGATAGTCAAACTATGGATAGTTCTGCAACACTACTGTGTGACACAAACACTTTGACACCGCCGGTAAAGTGACACTTGTGACAGTATACCACTACACAAAAAATAATTAAAGGGGTTGTCTTATCGTACGCATTTAGACAGATTTAGAAATGTACCTATGTGGGAGCCCTCAATCAAAATCTGACGTCATGAACCAAAATAGTTTCAATAATTAATTTTGAAAAAAGTAGTGAACTAAATGAAAAAATGTTGAAATAACTTGTTGACGTTTGTCACCACAATGTTTTTATATTTGTATTTACCTTCGTTTTTTCGGTACAAGGCCTCATTGTTTCCGTCCTGCCGTGTTTGAAGGCTGAAGTGCTACAGGATTCGTAAGTACCCACGAAATTGCCATGAAGCAGATGATATGCCGCCTGAATAATAAAAAAAAAGCATAAGACAAGTAACAGAGGTGACAATTAAATAAATTTCAAGGTACGTATTTAATATTGACATAGGCTACATTTCATTTTGAAAAAAATTAGGGATCCTTGGTAAAATTTGAACAATGTAACCGAAGGTGTAGAAAAATGAGTCTTAAAATGTCTTTCGTCGAATGCGCTGCCGAAACTATTAGCGATAGAACAAAATAATGTACAACAATATTGAAGAACATCATAAGGTCTACAAAAAACTCCGCGGTAGCATATGTCCAACTATTGTAGTTATGTCACTACAACAACTTTTTTCATTTTAAACATTAATGAAAATGCTAACCAAATTCAAACCATGCTATTTATGTGTTTATATTAATCCTTATCCAAATAAATTATTTAATGGTAAAGACCATTTAACTACCTATAAAATAGTTTTTAAATTATTTAAATTGGACTTTCCATTCAAAAGATATTACGAATTAAAAAATTCAAACAGTAAACAAAACCGCCATAGCGCCGTGGCCGTTGTTTGCGATGCAGTCTGAAAAGCGCGCCGGGCATCGCGGCGGGCGGGGTGGAGGGGGCACTGAAATACAGGAGTGGGGCGTGCACGTCTGTAATAATTAATAAATAATAAATAATAATTTTTTAATAAAGAAAAATATTTGTGAAAAAAAGTGTTTTATATCCAAATTTCCAAAAATAAATAATTGTCTACCCCGTGCGAAGCCGGGACGGGCTGCTAGTATCTAATATATAGAAATCTCGTGTCACGGTATTTGTTATTGTTACCGAACTTCTCCGAAACGACTTGGCCGATTTTTATGAAACTTTTTTCTCTATATTCGGTAGGTCTGAGAATAGGTCGTAGGCTATTTTTTATACCCCTTGGTGATATGGCAAAACAATGTTTGCGGGGTCAGCTATACTCCTTTCACTGTAGCATGGTGCAGGTGACACTTAACACACCGTTTCGTTACACTTAGACAAAATTGCTGCGGTGTATTTAATAGCGATTTATTTAAATTCCAGTCTGAATTTTTCTGGAGTTAAACATTTAAACTTCGAAAACACTATCGTGCGCGAAAGAAATTTAACCTAATTTTTTTTATTATCAATAAAAAAAAAATACGATTAAGTCAAGAAACGTAATATGCGTGTAACAGAACATTTAATGATGGGACACAATCTACCACGAGAAGAAGATTTATCATTTTTCAGCGTTTTTACTCGATCTTTATAATGGTATTAACTAGATTCTTGAAATCTTCACCAATTATGTTAATTATGGCCGCTACAACAACAAATGATAAAAATATAATCAAATTAAACATTAAGGGGGTCCCGACTGACCAATATAAAATGATACCCGAATGCGTAGGTAAATTTTACTTAGAAGCAGGGCTCTGCTAACACTGGATTATTATAGTTACTGCTTTAGTTTTGTTTATTATAGTTTTGCTTTATGTTACGGCCTATTTTCGATATACCTAAAAATTTGTACGACCTCGACTTTTTTTTGCATTATAAAAAACTCCGGTACTTAGTTTGCTTTACTTAATTTCATGAAGTAATCGTAAATTTATATTATTAATTACACAATATACCTAATTAAAGTTATAAATTTATAGTTTTATCGATTCGAGTTTTATAGCTTTCACTTCTCTAGCCTGTGGGTTTTGACACCTGCCACCCGCACCATGCTACAGTGAAAGGAGTATAGTTATACCTATATAATGAACAGATTTTTAATTTTAAAATTAATAATTAATATGCTTTTGAACGTTTCGAATCAGAATTATTCTTATCTAGTAAAATTAAAATAAATAGTTTAGTTGGCCAGCAATCAAAGCAGCGTGAAATGTGTCTATGCATATAAAACTAAACTACTAGAGCTGGAGATTTTAAATTTCGCAGACATATACCTTGAGTATCATAGCCTGCCTCATCATAGCATATGTGCCGCAGGCACAACCTTTTTGATATGAATTTATGTTTTTATACTTTTTTTACCAAATTTGAATGTTTTTTGTTTTCTTTTTGTTGTCAAGTCTGTCAGTCTTATTACAGCTATTAAACAGTTACAACGTGTTTGATTTATTAAGCATATAGACTCAGTAGACCCTTAAGGTCCATTCTAAGCCCTTAAGGCCCCAGTCAGCTACATTTTGGTCCTTCTCCCGTAAAGTGAGTGAACTAGTGAAACATCAAGCCTACATTCGGATGAAGAAACAGGGAGTACACACAATACATAATTAATTAAGTAGTTTTATTGTAGTGAAAATGGTCGTAGAAACACGCGCTAGTGCGAAAAAACTCGCGACAGCCCCGGAAGGCTCGTCAAGTGCGGAGAGGGAGGAACAACCGTCCGCACCTAGCGGCCCTCTGGCCGTCTTGGCGACCGCACCCCCGACGACCTCCCGGCCCGCGAGCCCGACCACGTCCCGCTCTTCTTCGAGGGCACAGCAACCTTCCGCATCTAGCGGACTCGTCGCCATGTCGGCGATAACAGCCCCGGCGACCTCCCGGTCCCGGCCCATGAGTACGACCACGTCCCGCTCTTCAGCCACAGTGGTAGCCAGACGGTTGGCCGCAGAGGCGCAGCACGCGCGCCGCATCGCCAACCTGACACAACGTGAGCTCGAACAGGAACGTGACCTCAAGCAACGTCAGTTTGAGCGGGAACGTGAGGCGGCGGAGGCCGAGCTGCGCGCGGAGCTCGCTGCTATTGACGCAGACGCGAGCCGCCGCGGTTCAGCCTTCTCTAGCCGCGTGTCCATCCAAGATTGGGTCGACAACAGCATAGACCATTGTGATCAAGAACGTACGCTCAATCATGGTTCTAATTTCAGATATGAAGTCCCTGAAGTCGGGCAAGGTGAGCCTGATTGTGCCGCGTTCGTGCCGGAACGAGATCCGCAAGTCCAGGCCGGCAGCTCTGCGCCGCCCTGCAAGTTCCCAGCGGGCGCGGCGCCGCCCTCCGGACAAGACGCTGCAGCATCGGACGTACCGCAGCTAATAAGATCGTTGGATATTTTGATTTCTAGCGTCAATAAAAATATACGTCCTGATAAAGTTAGCCTGGCTTTGCCTCAGTTCGATGGAAAGTCACATTTAGACTGGTTGACTTTTAAACGAGTCTACGATTCGACCGAGAGCGCTTTTAGCCCGGTCGAAAATCTAGCGCGCCTCGGGGCCGCGCTACGCAGCGGCGCGCGCGAGGCCGAGGCTGCGCTGCTGGTGTCGGCGCGCGAGCCGGGCGCCGTGCTGCGCGCGCTGGCGGCGCGCTTCGGCCGGCCCGAGCTCGTGGTGCTGCGCGAGGTGGCCGCGGTGCGCGCCCTTCCCGAGGTGAGCGGCGAAGGTAACGATTTCGCCGTGTTTGCCTGCCGTGTCCGTAACTGTGTGGAAGTAGTACGTTTGCTAGAACAAACCGATTATTTGCGCTCGCCTGAGCTTTTTCAAGCGCTCATTGGCAAAATTTCACCACTGTTACGGACGCGATGGATACAGTACGCTGCATATCATGACTCGAATCAATCTTCGAAGTTAGAACTTTTCGTAGATTTCCTAGAGTACGAAGTTGATTTGCAGTCTAGATACGGCGTTATTTTTGAGCCGTCTGTGGCGTCGCCCGGGTCGCACGCTACGGACGACAGGCGGCTCAAAGATAGAGTTCATGTTGTTGTTGAAGCCCAGCGCGCTAAATCCGCATCATCATTTAAAAGCCGGTCTTCAACGGCGGCATCGAGCAGCGTTTCTTGCTGCATTTTATGCGGTCAATCGCATAGTTTGATTGACTGTCATAAATTTAAACATATGTCAGTTGATGACAGATGGCATCTTGTGAAAAAGAATAGAGTCTGCCATCGTTGTTTAAAGGTTGGTTGGCATAGACTAAACTTTTGCAAGGCGAAAGGTCAATGTGGCATTGATGGCTGCGCTTTCCGTCATCACGTTTTGCTGCACAATTCGGATTTTGAGCGAGCCGCAGCTGCACATGTTGGGGTGGAGGACGACGCCGAGCCGTCGACATCGGCGGCCGCGCGCCGCGCCGATCCCGTCGCCGAGCCTCATGTTACCGATCCCGCAGCGGCGCCTTGCGGCGCCGAGCCCCAGTTCAAAGAAGTTCTCACGCATGCTTCGACTTCTTTGACTTCCAGCGACCTTCCTTGTTCACAGCAGTCATTTTCTCGACCATTACTGAAAGTGGTTGCGGTTACTGTGTCCGGCCCATCTGGCAGCGTAGACACCTACGCCCTTTTGGACGATGGCTCGACAGCCACATTTATTGACGCAGAAATCGCAACCAAACTAGGTGTTACCGGTCCTGAGAAGGTGATTCATCTGGATTGCGTGGGTGGCTTAAGGAAGGAGACGACGGTGCAGTACGTGGACTTCCACATCAGAGGTCGCAGCGCGGACGAGACTCACTTCATTCGCAGGGCTAGGTCGATTGTTGGTTTAGGTGCCGCCGGTCAGTTTGTTCGAAAGCAAAGCGTTGCTGCATTGCCTTACCTAGCCGACATTGCCGATGAGTTTTCTTACGGTGACGTGAAGCCCACTATTATTATTGGCATTGACAATTGGTCTCTAACTATGGCCAAGGCTTCACGGAGCGGTAGTAAAACTCAACCGGTTGCAATCCGTACGGCTCTAGGTTGGGTTTTGTTCGGTTTTGGGTGTAGTAAGACCGCACTGGTTGACTTCGTGAATCACGCCACCTTTGACGAAACCAAGCTCGGGCAGTCGAACGATCGCTCAGAGTTAGAGCATTTAATTCGAGAACAGTATAAGCTCGATTCTATCGGTATCTCTAAGCGCGTCGTTCGCTGTGCCAACGACGACCGCGCCGTTGATATAGTTGAACGCTCAGCTCGTCGATTGCCCGATGGTCAGTTTGAAGTAGGTTTGCTCTGGAAGTCAGACAAATTACTTGTGCCTGACAGTTATAGACTTGCTTTGTCTAGGTTTTTAAATCTCGAGAGCAAAATGAAGAAAGACTCCGTTTACGCGCAAAGGTACCGTCAGAACATTCACGACATGCTTCGGAAGGATTATGCCGAACTATGCACAGAAGTATGCGATGCCAAGTCGACAGTCTGGTACTTGTCTCACTTCAGCGTAGTCAATCCGAATAAACCAGGTACGTTGCGTGTCGTGCATGACGCTGCGGCAAAGTCGCAGGGCTCGTCACTAAACTCGTTTTTATTGACGGGCCCAGACCTACTGCAACCCCTTCTGGGAATTTTGTTACGGTTTCGTGAAGGTAGAGTCGCATTAACCGCTGATATTCGTGAAATGTTTCCACAAATAAAAATTAAACAGGAAGATCGCGATGCTCAGCGGTTCTTGTGGCGCGACGAGCCTACCGGACCGATTAAAGTCTATCGAATGTCTTCAATGATTTTCGGTGCCGCATCTAGTCCTTTTACGGCTTTATATATTAAAAATAAAAATGCCACCGAGTTTCAGGACAGTTATCCCGAAGCAGCCAAAGCCATCGTTCTGGATCATTATATGGACGATTATATAGGTAGTCTAGATACGATAGAGCAGGCAGTGCGCCTAGCTGCTGATATCTACACTGTCCATCACAACGCTGGGTTTGAGATGCGCGGTTGGGTGTCAAACGACCCCGAAGCACTATCATTGTTGCCGAAGGAGAGTTTGCTAGTAGCAACGATAGCAAACCATAGTTTAGATGTAGACTTACGTAGCCTAGCGACACCTGTTCGCACACTAGGCCTTATTTGGAGACCCGCTGCCGACACCATCGGCTTCAATACCGGTGTCAAAGAACAGGTGTTGCCCAAAAGCCTCACAAAGCGTGAAGTGCTAGCGCACGTCATGCGAATTTACGACCCACTTGGCATCCTTGCACCCATAGTCGTAAGAGGCCGCATTATGTTCCAAAATTCATGGCGCAAGGGTCTCGACTGGGACGAGAAACTCTCTCAGAGCGATTGTGCCGCGTGGAGCCTCTGGTTTGAGGATTTATTGTCTGTTTCCAATTTGCAGATCCCACGCTGGTACTCACTGAACGAGCTTCAACTAGAGAAGTGCGAACTTCACATATTTGCAGACTCTAGTGAATCTGCCTATGCCGCAGTTGCATACTGGAGATTTATTTACACCAACGGCTACGTGAAACTCGCACTTATTTGCAGTAAAGTACGCGTAACACCATTAAAACTAGTTTCCATTCCGCGATTAGAGCTTCAAGGTTTTATTGCAAGACCAATTTCAGCCAATCTACGATGTTTTGAATCATGGCTTAAGTTGGGGCGTGCCACCGCTGTAGCACATCGTTACTCAACGTTACTTCGTAGCCGTAGTCTCAGTCGGAGGGGTTTAGATGTAGCTCACTTAGTACGGCTTGAGGGAGGTTAGTGTACCTTTATGTTTCAGCCCATGAACACCTCCTCGCCAACACCTCCCCTGGTAAAGTCTGGCGAGTTGACTGCTAGCGACATTCGCCTAGCAAAACCATAAGTTCTCCGCCAGTCTCAGCTGGACTCGTTTTCGGACGAAGGAGCACGCCTGTAGAGTCCTGACCAACCCTTGCCACACGACAACCGTCTAGCCAAAAGAGCCCCTGTGATGGGTGACCATGAGATACTCCAGTCCAGTCATTTTACTACATCTTCAGGAGTACCCGACTTTCACCTATTCGCCTTATGGAGCACCACCACCGTCACCCCGCCCACGCCAACACAGACTGTTCTTCACCAAGTTCACGCCGTCAGACGAGGTGCGCACACTGCGAGACACGCGATCACTCACGCATGTGTCGTCCGGACTTGGTAGCGAAGAGGCTGTCACCTCTGGCCATTTCCTGCTTGGCGCGCCATCAGGCCAACCGATTCCTGCGACGACCACGGACGGGGACCTACTGAAAAGAAGCAGCTGGCGCAGCGCAAGAGCAATAAACGGCCAAACTGACCACTTCTGGTGACGCTGGCTTATGACGAGTGACGGCGTTATTTTCTGGTATGGACGGGATTATTAAAGTGGCGGACGTGGCAACAACTGGCGTGCTTCGACGGCCCCTTAGAAAGTTAGTTAGGTTGCCAGCTAACTAAAAAGGGGAGAAATGTGCCGCAGGCACAACCTTTTTGATATGAATTTATGTTTTTATACTTTTTTTATCAAATTTGAATGTTTTTTGTTTTGTTTTTGTTGTCAAGTCTGTCAGTCTTATTACGGCTATTAAACAGTTACAACGTGTTTGATTTATTAAGCATATAGACTCAGTAGACCCTTAAGGTCCATTCTAAGCCCTTAAGGCCCCAGTCAGCTACAGCATACATGCACTAAAAACCGGCCAAGTGCGAGTCGAACACGCGCACGAAGGGTTCCGTACCATTATCTATAAAAAATTGCGGTTTACGATTTATGACGTATTAAAAAACTACTTACTAGATCTCGTTCAAACCAATTTTCGGTGGAAGTTTACATGGTAATGTTAATGTACGGTCAAGTGCAAAAATAAGTATCGATTTAATCCTCCCATCGTTACATACCTATACCTTAATTCAACAACATAAGTTTTATCATTCTCTTATTTTAAGTTAAAGGGGGGGGGGGGGGGGACACACATTTTAGAAACCTCAATATCATTTTTGAAGCACCTGAACCCATTGTAAATCAACTGACGTTGAAAAGTCGTTGCTTTCTACAAACTGAGGATACGATGTCCAATAAAAGTTTGACTTTTTCTCAGCGCCCGGTCATATCTGGAGAGAGATCTCTTTATTGCAACTAACCCCACAGTAATATTTATTTAGGTAGTGGCGATATCTTAATATTCGTGTTACCTGGAAGCCAAGCTGCATCACACAATCAGGGCTGACTTCATATTTCTTGCAAGCGCCTTTCGTAAGACCCTCATACAACGTGTAATCGATGCTCAATGATTCGTACCATTCCTTGTACTCCTTCTTAGCTTTATCAACAAACTGCTTTGATTTGTCGTCCAACTTGAAATCTTTAAAAAAAAGTATAACTTAGTATGAAACTACCGTGAGACTCACTCATAGTGAAAATAAACGGATCACTCGACTCGACTCGGTGTCTTAAAACGAGTTTAACTCGACATGTTTCGGGCTAATCCGTAGCCCTGCCTCTCGGAGTCGCACGTCACGGCGGCTGCCAAACGTGCACTGCGTGCTAACGCCCTGGTCGCGCGGCTACTCGACGCAACTGACAGCGACACACAACTACCCCCGTTTTCATCATCACTTTTATTGTCATTGTCAAATGTAGGGTAGCACACAACACTAACCACATCACTTTGTAAAGGTTCGCTCACACTCACCGTTGACGCAGTACGAACATTCAACACTGTTTTCCAACTCGGGGGTACTGACCAACCACAATCCCGGTATTCCAAGTTGGAAAACAGTGTTGAATGTTCGTACTGCGTCAACGGTGAGTGTGAGCGAACCTTTACAAAGTGATGTGGTTAGTGTTGTGTGCTACCCTACATTTGACAATGACAATAAGTGATGATGAAAACGGGGGTAGTTGTGTGTCGCTGTCAGTTGCGTCGAGTAGCCGCGCGACCAGGGCGTTAGCACGCAGTGCACGTTTGGCGGCCGCCGTGACGTGCGACTCCGAGAGGAAGGGCTACGGATTAGCCCGAAACATGTTGAGTTAAACTCGTTTTAAGACGTGAGCGATCCGTTTATTTTCACTATAACTTAGTACTTGCTTGATAGTGTCCGATCAAATGTATCTTGAACCGAAACCGGAACTTACATCAAGGGCGATTCTAGTACAGTCACGAGCTTTAATTAGGGACCCACTTAAGATTGACAAACCTGTCATATTGTATAGGAATTCAAAGAATATTTTTTCGAAATGGGTCCCAAATTAAAGCACGCGACCGTACCTACCTAGTATGTACAGAGTTTACAAAATGTATCTGCTTCATCATGATTTGGGGAGCAATATCCCGAAGAGGCAAACTTCATTTGCTTTAAATCGATATAGATACCCATATATATACCTATACTCAGTAAAATTAAGAGCGCACGTTATTTTATTTGTGTCTGGATTCATTCAAGCGTCTCTCGACTATGATATGGGGCGATATACTTACAAGAACTAGATTAGAACTATTGTAATAATTTGATATTTTTGAGGATACCGTGTTGTAAAAAAATATTGATTTATTCTTATTTTCACATTTTATTCCGTTTAACTAATCTACCCGGCCTAATATGCTTGAAGAAGTTAACAGATATTTCTTACCTAACTTGCTGACAGTAATATTGCTACTAGCGGGCTTAGTATCAGGATGCACAAAGGGTTTCTTAGTAGTTTCCGCGTATATATCTTCAAAGAACCTCAGTACTGCGACTCCATCGCCCCACGAGTGCTCAAAGTTGATACCAGCAACGCCATCGCCTGTGACTATAACGCTGAACGACTTGTCAAACCATCTGTAAGAATATTTACAATATTTACAAAATCATAAATCATATTGAGAAATTTCATTTGAAGCCGTGGTGGCGTAGTGGTTTGACCTATGGCCTCTCAAGCAGAGGGTCATGGGTTTAAATCCCGGCTCTCACCTCTGAGTCTTTCGGAATTTATGTGCGAATTTACATTTGTAATTTACCACGAGCATTACGGTGATGGAAAACATCGTGAGGAAACCTACACTCACCTGCGAAGAAATTCAATGGTGTGTGAAGTGCCCAATCCGCACTGGGCCCGCGTGGGAATTACGGCCCAAGCCCTCTCACAATGAGAGGAGGCCTGTGCCCTGCAGTGGGAGTGGGACGTATACCTATAGGCTGGGATGATAATGATGATGATGATGATTGAGAAATTTGGTGAATTGTCGTTGCGTCGTTACGTTACGTCTTTCTACCAGAGATGTGCTATGCTATGCAGCTATGCTGCGAAGATGTGAAAGCTACGCTACGATACTATGTGATTGTTTCCACTAATAACAAGCTATGTAGCCGCTCGAGAAAGATCCAGAACACGCATCAACGACAGGCATATTTCCATATAAAAAACAAAGCTTAGTTGAACCCGTTTCCACGAGTGCTATGCTATGTGGACCAATGAATATCAAAATGTTTCCTGCCGAAAAAAAAGACTTGTTGAGACCTCTCTCTTTGATTGGGTGAGATTCGGTTTATGGACGCCCCCATAAGGTCCGAAAGTGCAAGGTAACACTCTGTTTCTAAATTTTAAGCTCTGAGTCCCTCAAAAATTTTCGTAGACCATAATTATAGCTACTACTTTTCGTTTTCAAGTTTCAAAATGTTATTGTCAATCTCATAATATACCACCACCTCACCTATTTAAACCGTCGCCATGCAAATAAGTCTTCAAGAGCGCGCGCTTGGAACCACCAAGGTTTTCATCATCAAGCACCAGATTGAATATAGCCGAGTCTATCTTATGTAATACGTCTTTATTGCCAGTATTTTCTAAGTGAGCTCTTTGCATCGCCCATTCGTTCCGGTCCTGGCAAGTGAGAATGCCCAGAGGGTGTTCCGCAGGCGGCGCATTATCACTTATTATTCGGTTTAGATTTGCTAAAATTTCTGACGGTGACAGTATATTGCCTGAAAGAAATAATTGAAGGATTTATGCAATATTTCTTGTAGGATTACCAATAATTTATGGAAGTATTTGCTTTACTGTTGGCAAATCTTCCGCTTTGGGCTGTGCCGTTGTGCTTCATACAAAGGCATGCAAGTTGTTGTGGTGGCCACAATCGAAAGACCTCCAGGCAGATGTCATGGCTGGGGACCAATCCCAAAAAAGAGAGTTGGAAGTTGTATTTAATTTTGTGTATCAGAGTTAAGAAACTTAGATAGCGCAATGTAGAATGTCACCTCACTCATGCGTCATTAGTTTTTTGATGACTAGGTGGCGCTAGGGTCACTACATCATCATTTCAGGCGAAAGACATCCATTCCTCCCCAGGTCGTCGCTCCATCTTGTTGGAGGCCTACCTACACTGTGTATTCCGGTCCGCAGTTATATAATACTTGTGCCAGGCCTCATGCATGCCATGTACTTACGCGCGATATTTACCTACCGCGGGGACGATCTGCTACGATCGAAATTTCAGTAGGTTGTCACAAGCGCGCGCCGACGCACGTTCATTCGTGTTCCACGGAAAAAATATGCCGCCTGGACTTTTATAAGTGAAAATGGTGAAACAGGGGCAAACTTTAATATGACAATGCTATAATTAATAGCTCATATAACAATTTGGAAGTTCGTATCGTGCTGTCCCTCTTACTCTTCTATAAAAAGCTATAAGCGTGAGCGGGATGGCACGATGCGAAGTTCAAAAGTTGACCGTCGTATCTAGTATAGGTAACTTTAGGGTACTGTGAGCATGGCAATGTGTTCTGCGCATTACAATAAATGGGTCATTCTAAAATTTTGCGCAGGTAAACTTGTCCCACCCTAAAAAAAGTTGTTTCCGGTTACACTGTCTATTTTCTGCGGTTATTTAAGTGAAATGATTGATGATTGCAATCAGCAATATATCACAGATAATTATTGACTATCGCAGTCAAAAAAAGATTCTTAGTAATTCTGTAATATACGTAATAATGCGTGGTAACAGAGTGGTAGCTCCATACAAATAGTAACAGAGTGTTCTGCCTAAAATTTTAGAATGACCCAAATATCCTTTTTTGTTAGGATTCCAGAGCTAAAATGGCAAAAACGGAACCTTTATAGTTTCGCCATGACCGTCTGTCCCTTTGTCCGTCCGTGGCTTAGCTTAGGGAATATTAGTGCTAGAAAGTTTGCATGGATATAATATATAGCAATTATCCCGACAAAATGGTAAAACAACATGTAGAGAAAAAAAATTTAATCCAAACTGCCAGCCCTTGTCACTGTCGGCACGCACACATTCTTAAGGAGACGGAGTAGTATAATCTGTGGCTACAATCGCGGTAAGTACCAAGATTTTGTACGGGATGCTGTATCTGTTACGAAGTAACTATTAAGTAATCTGTGCTTGTGCCTTATGTGATTGTGCCAAGCATGCACCACGTCCCGTCGCGCCAACAGCATGGGAATACCTTTGGTAGCATTCTCATCACAAGTTATGGACAGTCAGGGCTGTTCAATTGAGTTCAAATTAAATAATTTCAGTTTAATAATAGTCAACAACTATAGACATGAATTTAACAGTAAATTGCCACAAGGCATATTTAGCACTTTATTATTCATTCAGTAGAATTCCAGGCAAAGCTAATATCCATAATAAGTCAATAGCCTCACAATAACTGCTGTGTCAGATTGCTTATTTAGAACGCAAGCATACATTACTTCAAAATAATGTTTCTTAGGTCTTGACAACAGCATAATGTGCGGCGTGATGAGTGACCAATTCTTATTTCATGGATTGTTTAGAGACACTCTTAAGACCTTGATGTGTTCCCGTCACTTCAGATATTATCATTTAAATGCATTGCGTTACAATGAATCTTATATCTGTCCGTAAAATTATTCTCATATATACAACTATTTTTATTTGATTTTGTTACGGCCACAGATTTTCATTTGTCATGGTAAAATTGTAGCACTTCTAATGAGTTAATACCTGGGCGACCGAGCTTAGCTTGGGCGTGTTTTCAGTTTATTTCTACCAAAAATAGAGGAGTGTCAGCTCTCAGCAAAAAATGGCACCATGACATGTGTTCAGTATGATTAATTTTACCTATTTTGAGAATGGTATTACTAACAAAATGTATCATACAAGCTTTTAAACATGAAATACACACATACATAAATCAAAAATTATTATTCAAATAATACAAAATTGTTATTTACCTGTTGAATGCCACACATTGTTTTTGCAGATGTGGGTAGGTTAATTTGTGGTGTATTGTTGTCTATAGATGACGCTGGCATTCATAAGGTTAATGAAAATATCTTACCGTTAGAATCAAACACATCGAAAATATAAAAGTTTCCACCCTTTTGCACCAAAATATGCCTGCTGTTTGGATCCCTGAAGATCTTATCTTTATTTATCAAAGGTATACGGGTGGCTCCAAAAAGTCCAACAAACTGACTCATGTCCAGAGGAAATGCTTTGAATAGATATGCACCGTACCTGTAAAATAACTGATTTAATGTTGTGCTAAGAACATGTACATCAATTTATGAAGCTTCCGTTTTAAAGCAAAAATGTTGTGAGCTCCTTTAATAGAATAAATCAGACCTCAACTACCATAGAAACATAGTGATGTGCCAGATTGTTAAAAATACATATCTATGGGTGAATACAGATACAGACCTTAATTTTCTTAATCAATACATATGTGACTTTGGTCATTGGCAACTGACCATAGAAAATTTGATATTTTAATTTAAAAAGTACCAAAAATGTGATTTTAAGAAATTAAAATTAATTAGAATTGAATTTAGTATTGTGTATTTGTAAATTTATATTTATTTGGATATTTTTTTTATACAGTAGAGTTAACAAATAAATACAATAGAGAAATAGTCAATGTCAATATACTTGTGTGCCACTGGATAAAGGTCACAACTTTGTATGATCTTTACTCTATACACAAAAGATTCATAAAAATATTATTTTTTTCTCCTCAGGTATCTATGCATATGGATAGCACATCACTAACAGAAACATTGTCTGATGACTACTGGAGGTTAAAAGCCATCAATTGTTATTAAAATTAAATAGCTGTTAAGAAATATTGTACCTATTACAAACCATGAAACCGCCTCAGGCAACATGCCAGTAACAGTTCTGAAGAGGGGAGTATTACTTTTTTTGGGATTCATATGAAAAACTGCTGGTTCTAATATTTGCGCCCTCAAAGATTCCATGAACCTAACAGCACTGATCAGTAGATTAGTGGAGCGAATCAGTTGGTTGTTGTAAGCAGGCCTAGTGTCATTTTGGAACACAATCAACGGATTGTAATTTATGGGCAGCGGTTTGCGATCTCGAAGGTAGAGATCAAACCAGTACTCCGAAATATAACTGGTATGTTTATTAGCCTTATCTTTAGCAATAAGTTTCGCTTGTAAAAGTTTACCCTCGTTATTAACGAAGCTCCCGGTTCGTTTCGTCGCTTCGTTGAATTGGTCATCCGTTAAAAGAGGCCGTAATGCTCTGAGATAACGGTCCGAACTTTTAGTCAACTCTGGAACGGGTAGTCTTGGTAAAGACTTCTGAAAGTGCATTGTAGGTACTTTGCTTCTATGTAAATATTGATAGTTGACATCGCGTATTGTTTTAGATGTGCTGGCATAGCTTCTTTGCGTTATATTTTTTAAACACAGGGTTTTATTTACACAGTTATTCAGAGCATACATTTTTAAGACGCTACTTCACTTAGTTGACGTGCACACCACTGAGAGATACTACGTTCGAACTGTTCTATTATATTAATCTCAAACGTTGTCATAAGTTAAATAAATTATGAATCGTCTAAAATTAAAATACAGCACTGTCTGTGCTGTGTGTGAAGTGAACTTTGACTGACTTTGACAAGTAAGTTTGTTTGACTCTTGACCACGGTGCTTTCACTTCCAACAATGTCTATGTTTAGTTCCGTCAATTTGCACTAGATGGCGATATTATTTATCAAATCATGTAGAAAATAGATGAAAACGACTTTAAATTCTAGTTTCAAAAAAGCTGTGGCAGTGGCCCATGGGCAGTGGCACAGCAGGGCTGGTATTGGTACGTGTGATTATTGGTCCTAGGTATGGTAATAGATGGTCCTAATTGTAGTTACAGGAATTTGCGTTAGATGGCGATGTGCCGTTGAATAGAGTGATATCTCTATCCTCCTATATATAATGTACTCTGTGCTCTTGACTGACAAGAAATGTGCGGGGCGGTTAAATCACAACCTATAATGGTCGACCCAGATTGAATAACAATAATGTACGACCTGACTGAGCTCAATTGCAGAATAAAATACAAGCAAATATAGTAGGGGCCATAATTCGAGAGACAAGCTTGACAATTAAAGGGTTACCAGGGTTAGACGAAATTAAATAGTGATGTGGCCGATATCGATAATCAGTGCCGACTGGACTATAATAATGATTTTATATAAGACGGGTTTTTTACTTCCTTTAATATCTTACATTGAAATGTAAAGTGTTACATTAATTTAATCATATCACCGTAAGTAATGAATAAATACCACAGGTAGCCAAAACCGTAATGTTTTTTTTATTATCGACACGATCAGCACTACTCTGTCTGTGGCAACATTTGAGCAAAATGAATTGTCAAAGTTGTCTCTCGAATTATGGCGCCGACTATACTTGTACTTTATTATGGAATTCGACCGTGATGATTCAAACCCTTACGATGATAATATCGACAAATACGGGGTCGTATTTTAATCGCACCCCATTTATAACTAATAAAAAAAATAGACAAAAGGATTAAAGTCCATGATATCTCGTTATTTTTTAAAGAAAATAAGAGTATTCACACACTAAACGAACAGAAAGGTTTGTAAAAACTTTAACTCAATCTTAACCTAAAGATCTAAGGCCTAAAGACATCTAATCACAGAAATATATCGAAATAGAAGGAAAAAGCTCGGCAATTTATAGCGAGACCGAGCCTGTAACATCTTGCGTAGGTACTTTGACGTCACGAGTGTAATTTAGTGATGGGAAACATAAGCCGCGCGAAAACAATTCAAAAGCATCGATTCACAGATCGATTAGGGAACCGATTCTTATGCACAGAGGAAATGATAATTATTTTCGACAGAGGAAATGAGAAAGGTCAGAATTTCAAATCGAAAAATATAAATGTAGGTAGGTACCTTATGTAAATGTGTACCTTTTCATCATATGACATCATCACTACATCAATACCAATAGTCGGATAAGCTGTACTGATTACTCGTCGGTACTTTGATGGGCCAGTAAAGGTGTCTTCGTGGAAATGTATAGAACAAACCTTACTGTTTTTTGTAGGAAACCATTTTTTACGACCAGTTGTTTCCAATCCATTTATTTTTAATATGAGGATCATTCGGAAAACTAAAATAAAATTGTAATATAGAAGTAAACATAACCTGTTTGTTAATAATATTTGCTTTGCACTACGTACATTATATAGCTACATAATAATATAAAAACGTAATTATCATTTCCTCTGCTTTCAAAATCGATTTTAATCGAGTAAGAACTGCGATAGTGTACTGTACATCACTATTCTTACTTTTGACAGAAAAAATGATAAATCAACCTTGGACGTGACTCGACAGTTTGAATAGCATATTTTTACATCGCTGGTTTTGAACGCACGCCATGTCTGGGTCGTCAAATTAAAGCCGCAATGGAAAGCTAGCGTGGATACACAATCGCCCGCTACTGTTCTGATGAAAATAATAACAGATATTTTAGGACAAATAGTATTTACCAATGAAAGGAAATACCTCGACTAACAGCTCCAACTTTATCTGTAGAACAGTTAATTACTGAACAACGAGTCATTTTATTTTTAAAACTGACGTCGTACGCAGACCGCGGTCGGGAGCAGACTAAAGTTCGCGGCGAGCAAGTTATCCGTCGTTTGGACCACTTTTCGGCAGACGAGGTACGTACACTATTTCCTTCTATCTCGATAAATTTCTGTGCATCTAAGATATAAAAAAACTGTTGTCACAATGTTTGTTAACTCCTCCGCAACGGCTTGACCGTTTTTATGAAATTCTCTACCTATATTCGGTAGGTCTGAGAATATGTTGTAGGCAATTTTTTGTATACCTACCCCTATTCTTCACAGACCGAGTCGCGGGCAACAATTAGTATATTAATAAATAAGTGACGCCTAAATTACATTTGGATGGAAATTTGGACGTAGACAGCACGACTCATAATTTCTGGGGTAATAATTATCAATTAAAAACACCGTCTGAAAATAATTTAATTTATTACGAATTCATTGTTAACAAGTTTGGTTTGAAGTATATTTCTTTTAATATTTTTTTTTTCAACTTCAATTTTTTTACTTTTACGGTCACCCGTGAAATCCATATGTTTCATACTAAATACAAACTGAAACATAGATGCACAGAAAAAAACCCTAGAAAAAAGACCAATGCTGGGAATCAAACCCAGGTCCTCGGCATTCCGTGCCCAGTGGTGGTGTAGGCGGAATGCCCAGCACCTGGGTTCGATTCCCAGCATTGGTCTTTTTTCTGGGGTTTTTTCCTGTGCATCTATGTTTCAGTTGGTATTTAGTATGAAATATATGAAAGTCATTGTTATTGGAAAAAATCATTTTATTTAGCTTGCTGCTTTCCTCTGTTGCTGCCAACTACGCTACCTTGTTTTTCAGCTTCTTGTATAGCGGAGAATATTGTACCCGAGTGGACCTTCTTCAGAATTCTCTTGTCATGGAAGGGGTGTGTGTGAGCAGAAATCCTGTGGACAGTAAAACATATAACACATTTCGTACTAAATACAAACTGAAATATAGATGCACAGAAAAAACCCCAGAAAAAAGACCAATGCTGGGAATCGAACCCAGGTCCTCAGCATTCCGTGCCGCGTGCCATACCCCTACACCACCACTGGTCTAGAGATTAGACACGAATCTTTCCTATACATCATACATTTCAATCTGCTAAATCATCACCTTATGCAGTGACAAACGCACATCTATGTTACACCCTCATCGAGAGATTTTAACACTCCTTCGGAACTAACCGGTTTTTTCTGTGCATCTATATTTCAGTTTGTATTTAGTACGAAATGTATGATTTCACGGGATGACCGTAAAAGTAATAAAAAAAAAAATGAAGTTGAAAAAATAAGTACAAAAAAAGATACTTCATAGCTAACTTGTTTAAAGTTGCACAGTAGCGCCATCTCTTGTCCAGGTGAGCGGTTAGTTCCGAAGGAGTGTTAAAATCTCTCGATGAGGGTGTAACATAGATGTGCGTTTGTCACTGCATAAGGTGATGATTTAGCAGATTGAAATGTATGATGTATAGGAAAGATTCGTGTCTAATCTCTAGACCAGTGGTGGTGTAGGGGTATGGCACGCGGCACGGAATGCTGAGGACCTGGGTTCGATTCCCAGCATTGGTCTTTTTTCTGGGGTTTTTTCTGTGCATCTATATTTCAGTTTGTATTTAGTACGAAATGTATGATTTCACGGGATGACCGTAAAAGTAATAAAAAAAATGAAGTTGAAAAAATAAGTACAAAAAAAGATACTTCATAGCTAACTTGTTTAAACATATAACACTTATTATCTGAGGGTGCCCCTTTCTTCGTAACTGTCACAATTTTTATGTTACTTTGCTTGAATGTGGCAAAAATTTTGTACTAAAGGCCACCACATACCGCAGCGCGGGGCGTGCGTGCGACGCCGACCGAGCGTGCCCAGGGCGTTCTATAACACTGAATCATATATACGGTGACACACCGGCTGCGCGGTACAGCGTATATGATACAGTGTTATACATCGCGCTGGGCACGCTCCGTCGGCGTCGCGCGCACGCCACACGCTGCGGTATGTGGAAGGCTTAATTTTTTTTAAGCATTGCAATATCTTTTTCAAAATCGTCTGAAGGGAAGGGCTCTGCTCCCATGGCCAGAAAAAAATAAAAAAAATATACACGAAAAATGTTTGTTCCTCTTTGATTTGTTTTCTTTTGTCGTTTTGGGTAGGTAAAAGTTGCAAGAGAGAGATCATCATAAACTCATGTCAACAAAATTTGTTTTTGTCTGATGCTCCATTCCTATTCTAAAGTCTATTTTGGATGATAATATAGACTGGCAGCTCTTGCAAGTTTGTACACAGCGGGCGTATTCTGTTTCTTCTCACCTTTGAATAACATGATCATCTTTAGTAACCACGTGTGCCGGACACTTTATCGATGTGACATAGTCGACACAGCGCCATTGTCTAGTGTTGTTCCGATTTGTGTGCTTCAGATAGTACACAAACCTATTCAGTATCATTTGTAGTGAACCTTGGTTAGAAACCGTGTACTGCATCACTGGATGTGCTGGAAACAATAAACATAAGTCTTTGAAGAACATTTCATTTAGAATCATTTAAACCGATTTAGAGGAAGTCAAAAGATCTACACGATCCACACGATAGACAGACTTTTAAACCAGTGATACCCAAAGTGGAATATCGGCCCCCAGGGGTCGACGAAGATCTGCGAGAAGTCCACAAGAAAAACCACATTGCAAATACTTTGCAAAAAAATGTGTAAGTATTAGGTAAGCAGGGGTTTACCTAAAACCCAAATAAGTAACTATATGGTTAGGGTTCCATTTCCACGAGAAAAAAAAGTTTTGGGGACTTTGCTTTAAACAATAGTAAGTCAAAATAAGTCGCGTAAGGTCGGCAAGATCCGTGCCTGCCCGGTTTTAGAATAGAATGGACCCATATCTTCTGTAGGTGTTGTATAAGGCGACTTAAGAGCCATATCACACTGGCGATTTCCGAATGTATTAGATGCGGAGCGAACGCGCAAAGGATTCGTCGCGAACGTGCAATGTAAGTATTCGGCGCGAACGCGTATGGAAGCAATTAGCGTGTATTTTTAGGACTGGGACACCATGATGATCAAAAACTGAAGTGGGTAAAATTGATTAGGTATAATTGATTTTTAAAAAACGTCTGTTACATTTTCTAACATAAAATGCATTCTACTCCATAAAAGAATATTTAGATTATAAGCCTCATATTTACTAAAATTGATTATTGTCTTAGAGTGAATATTATTAATGCATGATAAATGTTAATTTTTAGGCACAGGAAATGTAATTATTTTAATTTGATTTAAATTTAGTTTAGAATCAGTTGACATTTTATTAATTTATTTTATTTCACCATTATTATTTAAATTTTGAATTATAATCATAAGATAATATTTGTATGTCCTTTATTAGGTCTGAATACACTGTACGACAAAATGTATTGACCATCTAATTACCTAACTGTATTTGCTTGATTGATTGATTGATGTTAGCTGACGCACGTGATTATACAGGGTATTTTTTATTAAGTGCACAAATTTTAATGTGATTCAGTGTCGTTAAAATAAAAAAAATCAGTATTTTTCGTTGTAATATTAATCACTTTTTTCTTGTTTTTCATAGTAACACGACCAATTATTTGATGAATTACTATGAACAGCCCAAATTTCAAAATTGAAAAAAAAATCTTGAACAGATAATCGTGATCTATCAACGATACTGAATCACGTATCAAAATTTGTGCACTGATTAAAAAATTACCCCGTCTGTACATCATGGCGTCCCAGCTCCATAGACGCGACGAACTCGCTGCGTGGTCGCGGCTAATACGTTCCTCATTCGCGGCGAATCCGTTACGCGATCGCTCCGCTTATACGTTTGCAAATACGACCGCTTGTTTTACGACCGCTTTACCCTAGTTGGTAGTGACCCTGCCTACGAAGCAAGAGGTCCTGGGTTCGAATCCCGGTAAGGGCATTTATTTGTGTGATGAGCACGAATATTTGTTCCTGAGTTATGGATGTTTTCTATGTATTTAAGTATTTATTTATCTATATAAGTATGTTTATCGTCGTCTAGTACCCATAGTACAAGCTTTGCTTAGTTTGGGACTAGGTCGATTTGTGTAAGATTGTCCCCTAATACAGGGTTATTTGTAATTCACTGACATCCTCTTAACCCTGAATTCCTATCACTCAAACAAATGTTTTTTGTTTTACGACTTTTTAAAATGAAGCACTTTTTTCCCATACAAATACACAGAGTATCGTAAAAATAAGAGGTAATCTCCAATTTTAAAAACGTTATTACACCAAATATATTAAGTTAGGACAAAAGCCGTAAAACAAAAAACATTTGTTTAAGTAGTAGGAGTTTAGGGTTAAAAGGATGCTAGGGAATTAAAAATAACCCTGTATTTATTTATTTATTTATATTTAAATCGCCAGTGTGATATGGCACGTTCCGGACTCCAGCACTGCAATGTAGCAGGTAACGGGACACCATCATGCCATTTCCCAAGTCATCATGAAGGTTGAGTCGTGATCAACAAAAGTATGGTTAATTAAGTGAGCAAAGGAAAACTTACTTTTGTGGTCATTTGTATCTGGAACAGTGTTTTCTGCTTCAGTCATTGCCACAACACTATCTTTCATATCTTCATCTTGCAAGGATTCTATGAAGGATTGATCTACTGACCGTACATTGTCTATGGTGGATAGAATGGTTTCTTCTTTATCATCATGTCTGGAAAAAAAAATTGGTATAGTCACAAACACTTATAATTTTTGCACCTTGTCTGTTGAGGCTCACAAAATTGATCAAATAAAGATTGATAGCACTTGTACGTACAGTCAGTGTCACACTTTATAAAATATATTATGATCTATATCATTATAGACCTCTTATTGATTATTTGTTATCTATCACTATATTAAATCAATTTCTTACATATTCCTGCGGGTGTACAACTCATACTTTTCAGTGTTGTCCTTTTCATCTGTGATCTCAAAGAAGCAAACATCCTCTTCCTCATTCTGTGACCTCACACTTGGTGGATATGGAGCAGCGTGGTGGGCCATAGAAGAATTCATTTTCTAGAAAAATATGATATGGCTACATACTTCACAATAAGCAACAAGCGAGTTTGACTCCTAGAAAAAGTTTTCTATGGATACACCGTAAAACGGGGTTACTTTAAAATGCGGGGGCTACTTTGGAAAACAGTTTTTACACCGTGACCTTATTTTTTTTGACCATCTGTGGCAGTGAAATAACTACCTTGATAAATTACCTAACTTTTTACGTCATTTGCTCAATCTTGCTATGAATATTTGCGTTTTTATAACTATTTTAAATCTATCAAAGTAGCCCCAAAATTTCCTAAAGTAACCCCAGTTTACCATAATTAATTTACCAAGGGAACACTCCAATCCAAATGCATATACATATATTTTTGCACTCACTGCACATAGGATTTAGTACAAAAACAGAAACAGCAAATCAGTACTTCCAAGACAATGTTGCTTTTTCTCAACATTTTCATTTGATGGAGTTAAATGCTTACCATATCTTCCAAGCCTTTGATATGAAGTTCTCTTCCAGCTTCAATGAGCTGTTCTAAGTTCTCACTGCTCACAACTACCTCACCAGTGTATATGTACTCAAGTATTGAGCACAGCGTTGTGTATGATATTCTCTGAAATTAAGAATTGGCATTTTTTTATTTTGCCATATCTATGAACTTTAAACCACTAGGCTACCACGGGTTTAAAAAAAAAATAGTGGCTAGTGGTTTAGTCTATGGCTTCTCAAGTAGAGGGTTGTGGGTTTGAGCCCAGACTTTGAACTCTGAGTTTTTCGGAATTTGTAGGGGAATTTGTATTTGTAGGGGAGGCCTGTGCCCTGCAGTGGGACATATGCAGGCTGGGATGGCCACTAAATTGACCACATTAAGTTGAGGCACAAAATGGTGTCCGTCCAACACTCCACGGGTTAACTCAAGTAAAAGTAAGATATGTAAGGTAGTCAACATACATTCAAGAATATGATTGGATGAGGGCAATGCGCCGATGCGATGAGCTCCTTGATGTAAGGACTTGCCAGGGCCATGATCATCTGATGCACTTTTACAGAATGCCCATCTGCTGCGAGAGTCATATCTACGAATTCACCATTCTGAAAATATATTCTCATAATTGTACTTTGCTGTTTAGTCTCTTATGATATTTTTGACAGTTATTATTTAGTAATGCAGGTCATATCATGAAGTCAAACAATGACCGAAGAAAGGGATAAGTGGCAATGATATGGTACATTATATATTCACTTTAAATGTAAATAATTAAATTAAAATAAAACAAATATTTCAGGGCTCCCATACAACAAACGTGTTTTTTTTGCCGTTTTTACAGATCAGTGGGTCGCGAAGCTTCTATAGGGGGATCGCCAGAGGTTGAGAGAACTTTAGTAAAAAAACCATAAAGATTATAAAGGAGGTTGTATGGAATGAATATTTGTAACACTATAACATACACATACATACATGATAAAAAAGCGAAGGGTCGAGGGGGTTGCGAAATATTTTTTCATACCAGGGGGGTAGGGGGGGGGGGTTTCATATAATGGAGTATAATGATGATAGTAAGAAATAATCCTTAACACATTCAGTGCCGGGAACGCCACAGGGGAGTACGGAGAACTCCCCTGTGGCGTTCCCGGCACTGAATGTGTTAAGAGAGACTATAGGTCAGTAGGAATCAAATTGAAATCAGAAATAATTGCTACAAAAGGTTTTAATATTTTAATGGTTTCATTTGTTGCCCAATATGACTATAAGGTGATTTTGTCGTCAGTTAATAGTGGGTGGGACAAAGTTGAGATGCAATATCTATGTCTATACTATTACTGGATAAAAATACTGTGTTACCCTAGTACCCTGTGAATCCAATACACTGTAACTCCGATAGACAGTGTACTGAAGATACAGTGTATTGGATTCACAGGGTACCCTAGTATAGTCCAATTTTTAGTCATATGAATTCACAACTAAACTTTGAACTAGGAAATAAGAAATAAGAAACGTCTATTGTTTAAAACCGTGTACAAATTGTGTTAACACTTATGCATCAAGAAGTTTCAACAGTCTGCCCATTTCAGACAGACTACTTACTTGGTACTTAGTTTTAAGGTTTTTGCCATTCAAATCTAAATATCTGCAGTATTTAAATGAGACTTAGCCTCGTTATTCTTTTGTCCAGAGTATATGAAGCTTATCATCTCATATATAAAATCAAATATAAAATTTATCAATCTTTTTTTATTGAGTAATTTCATGACCATTTGACTGTGGTCTTAATTAGCTTGCATAACAGTCTACTTTATTAAAATTATAAATTTGAGTTGTAGTATGTAACGTTTGTGAGTATTTCTATTAAAAGCATAATATAAATCTGAAAATAATTTTTAAAAATACCTGTTGTAAATAACTTAAACCACTGCAAATATTCTTCTTGTGTGCATCCCACGATAACGCGAACTGAGTCATGATTAATTACATATATTCTAATATTATATGAGTAATTATTTATTCTCAATTTCATTCAAATTTAAGTAACAATGTTTCGTTTCGCCCAAAATCGAAAGTAAAATATACTATTTTGATTTGGTTGTTGACATTTACATTTTTTTTAGATTGTTTGCGCCTTCGCCTTGGAATAGAGTCTTTTAAGTCGGTGTTGCAAGCGTAAGTTGCATAAAGAGCTCATAATACTCCATGTGCGTATACTTTACTTTTCTTATGCCTTGATCACACGTACCGAGTACTCGACCGAGAGCACTGCAAAGAGTATTGTAATATTATATGAACAGCACTGTCTGGCCCGTTTACTCGGTACGTGTGATCAAGGCATTAGTACTGGAATTACCATTATTATTATTGCCAGTGTCCCTTTAGTATAAATGACCTGCTTGCAGTGTGTCTACCAATAAACGTATGTATGCATACAGGCCTTATTCTACGAAGTGGAAAATTCCATGTGTATATTCTGCCGTCCCGCTCACGCTTACAGTATTTAATACGAGAGTGAGCGAGACGCTACGATACGATACGAACTTCAATTTTCAGAGTAGCCGCTATGGGCTACTAATAAGTGGGACTCGTGCTCTTAATTAAGGGAAATTTAAAACTCGGCAATAAAAAAAAAATTGTACTTCCTATACTTTGTACTATAAAAAAATGAGTAATTTTCGGCTTTTTCTTTTAAAAAGTTGACTTTTAATTATTTTTTACGGTTGCAAGAGGCCATGGCCCTAATTGTTTCATAATTTCTTCTTGTTCCTGAAAAAACGGGTCTTGCCAGGCGTTCAGGGAGCGAAGTGATCCTACAAGGTTTTTTTAGTTTGATTATATGCACTCACAGCACTGCATGCAGGGCTTGAATTAGTAGATTATATGCCAAGTAACTACAATGCAGAGCAGTGTTGGCGACTGTACCTACCTCCTTCATCCATCACTAACGACTTGTGCCTAATTAAAAAGATAAATTTACTAGGTATTGAAATAAAAACAATTTATTAATTTGTAGTACCTATTTTATTTGATTGAAACACCTTTTTGCGTCAAAGTATTATCTTCATAAGTTTCCAAAACATCAGCCAAATGTTCATTGTCTCTTGGCTTTTTGAACTGTCTTTTCTTTTGCGAAGCCTTCTTTCTTTTAGGTGCAATTGGTTTCCTGGGGCCATGGTCTTGCATTGACTTGATGCCTTGTTTTTCTAAATACTCCTCTATTTTTGCATCGTCCATGGCATCAACAGCAGTTGCACGCCATAATTTTACGAATTCGTCGTCAACCTGAAAATAAACATTGCTATTAAAAACAGTTTTGTGAAATTATATTTTGGGCATGTCAAGCCAGCAAGCATCTCAATAAATCTACACTTATCTGATATGATAAGCAACAACTCAAAACAGACATAGATATCTATTTTAATATCTTACATCTAAAGTAGCAGTTTTATCATTATAGAATAATATTTTCTTTTTGTCTGTTGGTCTGGTTATGTACAATATTTCCTGTGCCAAGCTCTTGAGTGCTCTGTCACAGTGGGGTAGAGATTCTTGAACATCTTCTAGTAAAATACCTCCAAGCCCTTTTAAATCTTGTTGTTTGAGTAATCTGAAAGAGAAAATGGATTATTATTCTATAACTCCACATGCAATAGTTGTATATTGACTCGCATTTTAAGTAGGTTTGTGCCCACACAAACTTTTTTAAAACTTCACACAGTGTCACTCTTCTAGTGTCATATTTCCTTGTGGACACACACATTCAATTAGAATTGAACGGACTCAGTTCAAAATATTTTCATCTCAATAACAAACTTTATACTAAAACAATCAGGTTTAGATTTAAAATGAGAATTTCGAATTAAGTCAGTTTCATTCTGAAGGTGCAATATTATGATAATATTTTGTTACCTGAGCAAGGATTTCTTATCCTTTATTTTGTATACCGGTTTGAAATTGTATTTATTATCCATTGTGCATTCAATTTTTGGATTATTTTGTAGAGCCTCTGTTTGTAACCACTGAAAAATATAAACAAGTTCAAAACTTTTTGTTGATCCAATGATCTCCCGTTGCTAAATCTTCACAGTAATAAGGCTAAGTATCTGCCAAAGGATATGCTGGAAAAAACCCACTTAGAGACTGGGAAACTGAAGTAATATTATATTGTTACTATTATTGTTATTAGTATTTAGTTGTTATTAGTATTGTTATATTGTTTTTCTGTTTAGTAAATAAATTAAAATAAAAAAAAATAAAAAATGCATTGGTGGATTTTTCTTTGAACACTACTCTGCTTCATAACAAATTTCTGGTGACGCAGCAACTATGTAAACCTGTATACCTGTTTAACTTTGTTCCCAACATCCAACTGGTTGGTTTCGTCCAGCACTTCATCTAAAGTCAATGGATGGTCGTCTCCATCTTGGTGACGTGCTCTCATATGCCGTACAATACGAGCCAGTACTCCAAATCGGTATGAGGAACTGCCAACCATGGTCTTGTAACTGCAATAGAAAATGACAGCATGACTTTGTTTATCTCTTAAGATGAGGTTATAGAAACTTTAAACTTTAGGTTTGTGGTTCTTTCCCACAATTATGTTATGTTAAGACATTAATTTGATAACATACTTTGTGTTTTAACCTTAGTGATTAGTAATCCTGACTATGACGCAAGAGATTCCAGCTCTGGGTCACAGTATTAGTCCACAAAGTATAAGCTTTGTTTAGTTTAGGGCTACATTAATTAATGTAAATTTCTGTTCCACATCCTCAACATTTCCAATAAAATTGTGTTGCATAGTAGGTCAGTTATATCTAGTGCTAGAAAGATGGAAAGATGGCAATAACAATGAGGAACCTATGCTAAGAGGGAGGACTTATACTCATACATAATCATGAACATAGGTGCATATCTAATATATAAAATTCTTGTGTTGCGGTGTTTGTTACCAAACTCCTCTGAAATGGTTCGACCGATTCTCATTAAATTTTGTGTGCATATCGGGTAGGTCTGAGAATCGGTTAACATCTATTTTTCATACCCCTATTCTTCGCAGACGGAGTCGCGGGCAACAGCTAGTTTATTTATAACTTATGAAAGGTACATACTTTGTAGAATCAAGCTTCGGCGCTGAGCTGGCCGAGCTGGATGAGGATGAGGATTTTGACTTCTTTTTGCTGTCATCTTTGGAGTGTGATGAATCATCTCTTCTCTTTTTCTCAACACTAAAAATAAAGCATTTGATGAAAACACTAAAAACAACAAAGTATTTGTATGTTTCCAATGAAGAGAATGAGAGTCATTTGTTTAAAAAATGAAGGAGCATGGAATTTTTCAAAGTTTATTTTGTACTATTTACATGCATGAAACACATTACAATTCTTACATTAACAAGATATACACAAAGTTCTAGTATTTCCCAAGCAATTTCTGCCGAAAATTGGCCTTGAGCTCCTCATCAATATTTTGTTATGCGAGCGTGCGGGTGCGAGGGAGAGAAAGTAATTGGCTAGTTGACTGGCGCGCCGAGACTAGTCGGCCAGTATCCAAGTATGTCGCGAACGCGTACCTGGGTGTCGCAAGTGCCTTTTTCTTGAAAGCCTCACGTTCCCGTAGCAGAGCTGGATCCATATTTTTGAAGAAAATTATTTATTCTACGACCTTTAAGAAGTAAGCATGAATTCACATTTATTATTTTTATGTTTAAATTGGCTATTGTCTTCCTTCCTGTAATCGTTTTTTGTATAGCCCTTTGACAAGTTTACAAAATGGAATGACATTTGTTGACATTGACATTGACATTCTAATCAGTGTTGCTAGTTTATAAAAAAAATCTACCAATAATTTTAATTTCTAAGTAATGTACTATACTAGACTAGAGTAAATGTAGAGTCGAAATATTTTGCAGATTGAAAAGATACCAAACACGTCATGACACTAATCATGTGTTTTGTGCAGCAGAATGGCCAATTCAATTCTACATTACTAATTAATAAGAAAGCTACCTAACTGTTTATATCCTAATTAAATAGTGTTTTGTTGTAAACAAAACATAATACTTCAGCCACAACTTTGCGAGGCATAAGTGCCTGAACAATTTTGGTGACTAATGACACTAACTGTTTGTAATAATAATAGTTTAAAAAAACTAAAAAACACGCTTTAAAAAATAAAAAATAAATTTTAATAAATTTCAATTCACTATTCTTATAGTGCAGTAAAAAATCTTAATAAGCAATTATTATATTGTTATATCCAGATCAAAATTTGTAAGCAATTCTAAATATTGATAAAATAAATAATAATAGTTTAAAATATTTTATTGTAAAAAAAGCGTGGGGTGCATGGTGTCAATTGTCAAGGATTATCATTTTGATAACATCTTAAAAAGCACCCCACGCTTTTTTTACAATAAAATATTTTAAACTATTATTATTTATTTTATCAATATTTAGAATTGCTTACAAATTTTGATCTGGATATAACAATATAATAATTGCTTATTAAGATTTTTTACTGCACTATAAGAATAGTGAATTGAAATTTATTAAATATAAATTTATTAAAAGCTTTAGAGACATTGGAAGGTTCCCCTTCATAAGCGTGTCCATAGACCAGAAGCTCTTCCAGGCGTTTTCGATACGTCTATCGATTTCTTTGTCTTGCCTGTTTTCGAAGGATGCTATCTGGCCTAAGTAAATATACTCGTCGACGTAATGTATGTCCTGTCCATCCACTGCAATTTTACGTTTGATGCTATTTGTCATGACCTTAGTTTTAGCTCGGTTCATGATGAGTCCAATCTCAAGGCTCGCAGTGCTGAGGTCCTGAAGCATTTGTTCGAGTTCTAGTGCTGTGTTCGAGAACAAGACAATGTCATCGGCGAATCGGAGGTTTGTTAACCTCTTATCGCCAACTTCAATGCCCTTTTTCTCCCATGAGACGGCCAATTTTCGAAAGATCTCCTGAAGGCAACTGGTGAACAAGTTGGGAGACAACGGGTCACCCTGTTTGACACCTTTTTCTATTCTAAATGTTGGGCCGGAAGTCTGCAGTTTGATGTTGGCTGTACTGTTGTTATAGATTGATCTAACGAGTTCAACATACGTGGATGGGATCTGCTGAACGCACAAGGCTGAAAAGATAGCTGGATGTTTAACACTAACAAAAGCCTTGGCATAGTCAACAAAACCCAGATACAGGGGTTTGTTAAACTCGTTAGATTTCTCCATCAGTTGGTTGAGCGTATGGAGGTGAGCATTAGTGGAGAAACTAGGTCGAAAACCCGCCTGTTCGGGTGGTTGGTGTCTATCCAGCAGTGGGGCTATTCTATTATGTACAACTTTAATAAAAAGTTTATATAAGTGAGATCAGGCTAATTGGGCGATAGTTCCCAACATCGGTCTTATCGCCTTTTTTGTAGGAAGTAGGCCGGTATATAAAATGTTGTTGAAAAACCTTGTGATGTGGGGTAGTAACGTTTCCTTTCCTGCTTTAAGAGCCTCCGTTGTGATGCCATCGTCTCCTGGACTTTTTGAATATTTCTTAGTCTTTAGAGCTGCGTTGACTTCGTCACACGTAATAGGAGAAATGGCATCACAATCAGGGCTGTAACTTTCCATGGTATCCGAACGGGTTGAATCTGAATAAAGTGCCTTATAGTAACGTGTGCAGATATCTGTAATTTTGTCACGGCTACTTTGTTTAATACCCGCGTCATCCTGTAAATTTGTGATCCAGACTTTTCTGTTAGTTATGCCCTGCTTAGCGGATCTTAGGGAACCATAGGTTTTAAGAGCTTCTTCTATAAGTCTAGTGTTGTAGTTTCTGATATCTCGTCTTATGCTTCGTTTTACTTGTTTGTCCAGAAATTTGTGTTGATCTCTATTTCCTCTGTTTTGCTGTCTCAAACTTATCAATGTTGTGGTAGAATCTGTTAGTTTAAAGCTATTTCTCTGTTTACTTTTTATTTTTGCACTGGCTGATCTAATGCATTCCACAATACCGCTATATTGGGCTTGTGCGTTTGTGTCTAAGTTTGAAATGCTAAGAGTATTGCGTAATTCAGAATTAAATTGACTATGGTTTGTAATTAACGTGTCTATGTAATAGCTTGATTTTATTTTTATATATGATTTTTCGATGCATTTTCATGTCAAACTTTATTTTTACTCTAAGAGGCCTATGATCAGAACTATAATTTATGTTATTTATAATGGAAACGTTTTTAATTACGTATTTATGGGAACAAAGAGCATAATCTATTTCGTTTCTGGTGATACCATTCGGGGAAACCCAAGTCCAGCGACGACTAGGTTTTTTGAAAAAGAAGGATTTACTTATACTAAAGCGTTGTCTCAAGGCAAATTGGATAAGTCGATTTCCACGATCGTTTCGGTTTCCCAATCCATGTGGCCCGATAACATCAGAATCATCCATATCCTGTCTTTTTCCAACTTTAGCGTTGAAGTCGCCAATGACCATGGTCCGAACGAACGAACGAACAAAATAGCTTGAAGAAATTTTTGATCAATCTTGTAATTCACTGTTGAGTCTGTTGAACTTGCTATCGGTACCTACGAATAAATGTCAAAATCCCGCTGTCATTACATGACGTGTTGTTGTGTGCGTGACCTCAACTCTCGTGGCGTTACCTATATAGGAAATGACGTTATTTTTGGGTATTCCCATGGGGATTCAGTAAAATTTCGGCATTTCAATCCAACTGCCAGACTGGTTCACGCGAGTGATGCCGCGGGAAAAGCTACTACTGCTACCAAACTGCTACTAACTGTCTATATTATTTTACATGCTCGTTCAACCTTATATCGTAGGTATCCTAACAGTTTTGAACAAGGGGCCCCGTTACCCTAAAGTGGTTAGTTAGGGTGTCCAAATATTTAAGAGGAACCAACACACTCTTAGACGCTACATAAGGATTGCGTCTCACGCGCTGCCCACCATTGACCCAACATCGTATAAATAAAGGTTTTATTTTTATTTTGCATTTTCACATCGCATTTGTCTGCAAAGGGGTAGATTGGATACCCTTGGCCTTGTGTTGCCTGTGAATTATGTAAATAAGTTTAGCATTTCTCGTATTTTATGCACAGCGTTGCTGCGAAGCGAACACTTTGGGGGCATTTGTAGAATTGCAGAGGCATTTGAATTCGTTGTGTCGAGCGTTTCTTGAGGAAAATGTTTAGATTAAACATACCCGTTGGAGGTTGTTGTGATCTATATGATTCAATTTTGCCACGTTAAGGATAAGTTTTATAAAGATTCACAACGATTATTTATTGTTTCTGCGACTGTCGTCGGGACATTTGTGTTTAGGTACTACTTGTTAGGATGATGTCGGTGATACGACAGCAGTGGAAATCATTTGGGTAACATGCTACGGAGCGAGGAGAGGCACGGCTGTGCTCTATTAATAGGCGATCACATTTCTGATATTAAATAACTTTAATATTCGTGTTAATTACACTCACGTTATAAAAGCGTACGTCATGGCGGTGGCGTAAAGGAGGAAGAGAGCAAGCTGAGAGCACGCACCATAGAGCTCAAACCATAGAGTACATGTCAATGCCAATATCTATGCTTTGTTATTTAAGGCAGACACACACAATTCAACACTTCCCCTTATGCCTTATAATAAGGAATACAAAACAACATAATAATATGCTAAGTTGAATGTACAAAGTCATACTCAAATTACTTAGTCTCTACTATAAATATAGAGATAATCAATAATATTGCTCATTCTAAGCAGTAATGAAAGTCATTATACAATGAAAAAATATTATTCTCTACCATGTAAGAGTCAAATTATAAATTTAAACAATAGAAAAATATTGTTCTCCACAAAATAGAGTCAATAATACATTATACAATGGCAATATAAAATAAATTGCTAGTCAAATAAAAATAACTAGTAAAATTAAATTACATTATGTAGAGCTGTCACGTCATACAAATACTCATAGATTTAATGAAGCCACAATGCTTTGCTACACACAGAGGTTTAGTCAGGACATCTGCTATCATCTTGTCAGTACTGAGGTAATTTACAGAAATAGAGTCATTTTTAATTAGATCCTTTACAAAATGGTATCTAATGTCTATATGTTTGGTTCTCTTATGGCAAAACTCTTTACACTCCAAAAGTTTCTGTGCACTTTGGTTATCATTATATACAGTACAAAGAATTTTATTGTCCAGAATTTCAGAAAGTAAACTTTTTATAAAGGAAATATCTTTACAAACATCACCTAAAGCTAAATACTCTGCTTCTGTACTGGAAAGTGCTACACATCTCTGCTTACGAGACTCCCAGTTTATGGTATTATTCCCAAGCTTTATGACAAAACCAGTATAGGATCTGCGGTCATTAAGGTCATTACCATAGTCCGCGTCAGTATATGCTTCTAAATTCCAATTAACACTCTTTATGTAACATAAAGAGTACTCAATTGTACCAGCTAAATACCTTAAAATGCGCTTTGCTGCTATCCAATGAGACCTGTCAAAACTGTTATTAAATTGACTCAGCTGACTACAAGCAAAAGTTATATCTGGTCTTGTACATATGGATAAATACATAAGACTACCGATAAGCTGTCTGTAATTATAGGTCTCGTCTTGTATTAGAGCACTATCATTTTTAGGTACAGTTAATTTACAATTTAAAGCCATAGGTGTTGAGACTGGTTTACAATTTTGCATGTTAAAACGTAATAACAGCTTTTTAATATACTCAGTCTGATCTAAACACAAAGTACCTTTTGACTTATCTCTTGTAACTCTCATGCCTAAGCAATTTTTCAATGGACCAAGGTTTTTAACAGTAAATTCTTTCTCAAGAACTCTAAACAATTGTTCGCTAAATGTGCTATTTTTCGAATAAAAGACATAAAAATCGTCCACATATAAAGCAACAACAACAAAATCACTGTCTGACCTTTTAGTGTATATACATGGCTCACACTTAGATTGTTTAAAACCATTATTTACAAGTACATTGTTTACTTTTATATTCCACATTTTGCTAGCCTGTTTTAAACCATATATGCTTTTTAATAGTAAACAAACTTTGTTATCGTTTTTATTACAAAAACCTACAGGTGGTTCCATGTATATAACCTCATTTAAATTTCCATTTAAAAATGCTGTTTCAATATCAAGATGATCTATCTCTAAATCCATCTCATTAGCTAATGCAAACAAAATTCTCATAGAAGAATGGCGTACCACTGGTGAGAAAGTTTCGTTATAATCTACACCCTGCTTTTGAGTAAAACCTCTAGCAACGAGTCTCGCCTTGTATCTATCGAACTTCCCATCTGCATCATGCTTTAGTTTATATACCCACTTACACTTTACGACATTCTTGTTAGTAGGACGCTCAACTAGTCGCCATACCTGATTCGAAACCAACGAATCATACTCAGTCTGCATTGCGGCAATCCAATCATCACGATGTGGTGACGCAATAGCTTCCTCATATGACTGTGGCTCCTCAAATAAGGTATGCTGAGCCAACATAGAACAATCATAATCACCATACCTCTGTGGAGGACGTCGTACACGTTCAGGACGACCAGACGCAACAATAGTAGCTTCATTACCCCCTAAGTCTTCCCCTCCAACTGACGCCTGACAAGGTAACGTAAGACGCTCAGTACGCCCATCACCAACAGATTCGTCTCTGGAGTCCGACTCACTCAGCGACCGATGCACTTCTTCAGCAGCATCACCGTCTGAGAACACAATTGAGGAATTATTAGCATTACTATTCAAATTCTCCACAGTGCCGTCAAGCCTATCATGGTGTTGTTCAATATTATTATTCATTAAAATATCATTTGACATTAAATAATAATTATCATTAAAATTAATTTCAGGTCTATTATTCACATCAATAAATTTATTTTCTATAAAGACTACGCTACGAGATAATATCACAATACTTGGACTAGACGGTTTGCACAAGCGATAACCTTTAGTTGTCTCGCTATAGCCAACAAAAATTGCCATTTTGCCCTTAGGGTCTAATTTTTGGCGTTTTTGTGAAGGGTTCAGGAAATATGCAAGGCAGCCAAATACCCGAAGGTGACTAAGGTCAGGTTTAGATCCTGTCCACACCTCCTCAGGGACACGTCCTGCTAAAGCAACAGTAGGGGAACGATTCTTTAAATAAATAGCCGTCATAGCAGCTTCTCCCCAATAGCGCAAGCAAAGACCAGCCTCCATAAGCATACATCTTATTTTATCCATCAAAATTCTATTTAATCGTTCACTTACACCGTTCTGCTGCGGACAGTAAGGAACAGTAGTTTGATGTATGATGCCTTCCCTTTTTAAGTAGTCAGAAAAACTTTTATTGATATATTCACCACCATTATCAGACCTTAAGATTTTTATTGACAAGCCCTTTTGTTTTTCAACAAGTGTTTTAAAAATAATAAAGTGTGTCATTACCTCAGACTTTTGTTTCATGAGGAATCCAAATGTTTTTCTTGTGTAGTCATCGGTGAATGTCAGAAGAAAACGACTCCCTCCCCAGCTTGGCTCCTGCATAGGTCCTGCGACGTCGCTGTGTATGAGGTGCAGCGGCTGCTCGGCACGCATTGCGCCCGCACGAGGATAAGATGCGGCCGACATCTTCCCCTCCAGGCAAGCAGTGCTAGTCTTCAGGTCTTCATCCTGAAAACATATACCACATGCACCATCCCGCAAATTTTTCATACCTTTAAAGTTCAAATGGCCCAGGCGCCTATGCCACAATTCAGCTGATGAAGTAGCCCTCGATGATTCCTGGCTAGCTTCCAGGAACAAAGAGCGATCCACAGTGGGAGAGTTTTCAACATTCACACAAACATTTAGTTTAAACAGACCATTACAACACACAATACATGCAATAGGGCGATCAATGCTGGTGGTTTTACTCCTCTTATAAACAGTGCAACCTTTTTTGTCAAAATTTACTGTGCAGCCTTGTTCAATTAATTTAGAAATTGAAATTAAGTTGCAAGATAGTTCTGGCACATACATTACATTTGCTAAAATCAATGGACTCACCTGGTCTTTCATCTGTATACAGACGGAACCTTGACCTTTACATGATATTGAACTATTGTTTGCCACAGTAACTGTACTTGAACGTGAAACGAAGTTGGTGAATAAAGCCCTGTCCTTAACCATATGGTTACTGGCACCGCTGTCCATATAGAAATCATGTGACGAAATATGGGTCATAAAAGCAGATACCAAATTGGATTTTACTTCGGCAGATCGCTTGTTCTTTTGCTTCAGCTTATAACATCTTGCTCTTGAATGGCCTTGCTTCTTGCAGAAATCACAAACAATATTTGCTTTTTTCTTGACAATATAGGCACCAGTGTTATCAACAGATGTTTTCCGACTGTATTCTTGAAGTAATCGAGTCTTGACAAGCTCACTGGTAATAGTACTTGCTGCTGACGTGGCCGTCGCTGTCGATAAATTTGACACGAGGGGATCGTATTCGGATGGTAAGCCGCTCAGCATTATTTCCGCTACTTCGGCGTCATCAATTTCCCTCCCAATATCATGCAGCTGTTGCACCAACGTGGCGATATTCTCGATGTAATCAGACATCGAACTATAATCGGAGAACTCAATACGGTGAAGCTTCCTAAGCAATAGAACACGCCGATAAAGGCCTTTGTCTTCAAATACATCAGCTAAGCTCTTCCAAGCAGCCTTAGCAGTTACAGAGTTCCGTACGTACTGATATAGTTCCTTCTGGATGGATAAGCAGATGCGCGCCAGCGCACGCTTTATGCGTCCGGCGTCGGTGTCGGAGCCCTCGACAGCATCCCACAATCCCTCCAAAATCAGCAAATTCTTAGTTGCAAACTTCCATGTATGGTAATTATAATGTCCCACTAATTTTTCATAAGTTGGCAAATGTAAGGCAGGTTGACTTGACATGGCCGACGTGGCAGACGTGACAGCACTGTCCGTTGACGGCATGACAACGAACAGAATCTTGAAAATGTGATGCAACACGAAATAAAAAAATGCAACAAACCGGCACTCAGCTCAACGTAGCAATGTTCCAAGGAATTTAAATTAATAATGTGGTAATCGGAATGAACTCACATTAATCCTGGGACCTCATAACCTGTTAGGATGATGTCGGTGATACGACAGCAGTGGAAATCATTTGGGTAACATGCTACGGAGCGAGGAGAGGCACGGCTGTGCTCTATTAATAGGCGATCACATTTCTGATATTAAATAACTTTAATATTCGTGTTAATTACACTCACGTTATAAAAGCGTACGTCATGGCGGTGGCGTAAAGGAGGAAGAGAGCAAGCTGAGAGCACGCACCATAGAGCTCAAACCATAGAGTACATGTCAATGCCAATATCTATGCTTTGTTATTTAAGGCAGACACACACAATTCAACACTACTGATGTATCATATTGATTGGTAGAGATCCCTAAAGTGATAAGTTCGCCTTTGTACACATATTGCAACAGTTGCCAATAATGTTTTTTTTCTTTATTTTTCTACAATAAAGGGTTGGCTTACATACATATCGGTTTCAATCAATCATCCTATTTTCTGCTTTTCTGCAGGAGGCACAGAATATAATTACTTATTAGTACAGGGGGGCTACTCCGAAATTAGAAAATCGAAGTTCGTATCGCATCGTCTTGCTCGCTCTTGTATTAAATACTATTAGCGTGAGAGGAATGGCACGATACGAAGTTCGAATTTTGCACTTCGTAGTATAAGGCCTGGTACTGGGGGCTGATTAGATATACACACGATGTGTTCAAGAGTGTATAACAGTAGGTCTTGGTTAAGTATTCGAACCTTCTAGTTAGCCGATAGTATCCACAGCTAGACATACTCGTAAGGTTCCCTGAGTTTACAATATACCTTGTGGAGGGCCATACTGCATCTTGGCACTGCTGAACATAGGCCAGTTCGTCCGAAGGGATTTTTCCCGAGCACAAGTCACCCTTCCAATCCTTAAAGTAAAAAACCGGCCAAGAGCGTGTCGGACACGCCCAAGGTAGGGTTCCGTAGCCATTAAGAAAAAATCAAGCAATATTTTTCTAAGGATTTCGTATGTGTACGGGAATCATCCAAGTTTAGGTATATTTTATACCTTAGGCTACTATTTACTCTTAAACTACAAATAATTTCCAAGCAATCTTAGCCGCTATAATTTTCCTACTAAATTTGATATATTTACTACCATTCTGAATTTTTTCAAATTTTTCCACCCAACAGTTTAGATTTTAGAGGGGGGGGGGGACGCTCGATTTTAATGAAAATTTTCACTTTAAAGTTGAATATTTCGCAAACAGATCACTGGATAGAAAAATCATGTTAGCAACCCCGCAATGGTTTTAAAAGACCTATCCAACGATACCCCACACTATAGGATTAGTCGAGAAAAAAAAAATCACCCCCACTTTACGTCTATGGGAGGTACACTAAAAAAAATTTTTTTAGTTTTTTTTATTTAATCACTTTGTCGGCGTGACTGATATATATATGTATGCCAAATTACAGCTTTCTAGTACTAACAGTCTCTGAGCTTAGCCGCGGACAGACAGACAGACGGACAGACATGGCGAAACTATAAGGGTTCCTAGTTGACTACGGAACCCTAAAAACAGCAAAGACTTCGCGTCTTTGGCCCTTCTGGCGACTCATTAAAAAAAAAAGAACATAGGCGTCTCCCAAGGTTCACCAAACAGACCGGTCCTGCGTCATCTGCATCCAACGCGTTCCCGTCGTCGCTCTATCGTATTGGTGGCCTAACCACACTGCGACTTCTGGTCCGTGGACACCATTCGGGAGCCTTTTGGCCCTATCAGCCTCAGTTCTACGAGGTCAGTTCTGCGAGGTATGGTCATCACGGTCTACAATGTCTACATCCCATAGCAAATAATAAATCACTGCCTACTTGACTTTGTATTAGCTAACTTTAAGGTTAATCTAACTATTGTACTTTTGTAGTGCCCTTTCAGGGTTTGACCTGATATCGGATAGGTACCTCATTCTATCATTAGTTATATAGGATCCGGTAAATTTACTAGCTACTAGTTCTTTATCCAAATCCAATACCAAATAATAATATACGACAAATTTGTCCCCTTCGAATGTGATAATGATAAATTCATTTATTACACACTAAACTGAAAACCAATTTAAATCATAATGCGGTTTTTAACACAAACAAACATATAACAAGTTCCAAGCTCGTAGCCAGAACAAATTAACAATGCTACCGGAAAAATGCGGGGTGGTAACAAGTAGCGTAATGTGAGGTGGTAGAGTCTATATTGGTTTGGGTTGAGTTAGTTCTTACGTGATCAAGTGTAAAGTAAACAGGTTGAGGTGGTACGCTGTGCGGGAAATTCACATTTTGCTCGATTCGCGCTGCCGCTCAGCCGTGTTTCTTTTTTAGTGTTTTGTTTCTGTTACGACAATACTTCGGACATAAGCGGACGTGTGAAAAAAGGTAAATTATTATCTATTTATTTTTTGAAAAAAAGAAGTGAAATCCGTGTCAAATCATTGCCTAATTGAAAAACATTCGGTTCTAAAAGCAAAACAACGAGCAAGCATAACAACACGGTACCCGTGTTGGGAATAAGGCATCGAGCATTTTTTAAGGATTAAGACATGTTAATTTTGAAATATTCAATAAATACGTTGTACGTAGACAGTTTGTGACATTTGGAAAATACCCCGCAATGTATCTGTTAATTTAGTGTATTTTATTCAATTAATGATGTCATGATTCATGATGCTATTAAGCTGATTGCCCGGACAGTTTATCCTTACTTAACTTACCAATATGTATAACTGTTTTATATACATTCATGCGATGCAATAACTTTTTTTCGTACAGTTTTTTTTTATTAACGGGACCACTTAGTTAATAGCGAACAAGTAATTAAAATTTGTGCCACGTTAAACATGCGCACTCTGAATGATTGCTACAAAACACGAGTGTTAGTCTTTCCCTGACTTTTGTTAATGAAATAATTAACTAAATACGTTTTTAGGGTTCCGTAGTCAACTAGGAACCCTTATAGTTTCGCCATGTCTGTCCGTCTGTCTGTCTGTCTGTCCGTCCGCGGCTAAGCTCAGAGACTGTTAGTACTAGAAAGCTGTAATTTGGCATGAATATATATATCAGTCACGCCGACAAAGTGATTACATAAAAAAAACTAAAACAATTTTTTTTAGGGTACCTCCCATAGACGTAAAGTGGGGGTGATTTTTTTTTCTCGACTAACCCTATAGTGTGGGGTATCGTTGGATAGGTCTTTTAAAACCATTGGGGGGTTGCTAACATGATTTTTCCATTCAGTGATCTGTTTGCGAAATATTCAACTTTAAAGTGAAAATTTTCACTAAAATCGACCGTCCCCCCCCTCTAAAATCTAAACTGTTGGGTGGAAAAATGTGAAAAAATTCAGAATGGTAGTAAATATATCAAATTTACTAGGAAAATTATAGCGGCTAAGATTTCTTGGAAAATATTTGTAGTTTAAGAGTAAATAGTAGCCTAAGGTATAAAACATACCTAAACTTGGATGATTCCGTACACATACGAAATCCTTAAAAAAAAATTACTTGATTTTTTCGTAACGGCTATGGAACCCTACCTTGGGCGTGTCCGACACGCTCTTGGCCGGTTTTAATCATTCGATTGACTAGCACAAGTGATTTTTATACATGAAATTACTTTTGAGAGTTGAGAAGCCACAAAATTTGTATTAGTTATTAAGTAACATAGACGATAATTTACCGTTCGCCCGCTCTCTGAAACTATTTAAGTACTACTGAATTTTTTTGAAATCAATACAGAACATGGTTTAAATATGGGGACACAATAAAAAAAAATCGAAATATTTTATATTACATTAGAACATTACACTTCCACGGAAGTTCAACTTGCACTTGTCCGATTTTGACACAAAATAAAACTTGTTATGCCCTAGCCGGCCTCCGCAATAATACATTAAATGGTCATTAGTTGTTTTTTTATTATCTCGATACATTACAAGCGTGTTAAATTAAGATCTGATAAGTGTAGAGCTTACTTACTTCATTGGCCATTAGTAAACATTACATAAACAACTATTTAAAATTTTTATAAGAAGTAAATAAATGAAAAATATAGTTACCTAGGGGATTGAACCCGAATTAGCCGTGTTACTTTTAATTTCCTAGTGAACTTACTGTCATGTTTATTGACACAAAATATAAATTTACCTTAAAGTAGCTATGTGTGTATAACTATTCTAAACTAAAAGAAAAAAAGTGAATCAAAACTATTTTATTTATTTCTTTCAAATAGTGAACTTAGTACGGCCGACCTTCACAATTTTATTTTCACAGTCAGAAAATATGACGCTAATTTTAATCAAAATTTGGTAAGATAGGTACATGCCCTACTATTTGACACGCTTTTTTGCATGCCAATGCCCAATAGGAGTGACACTCTTGCTGTCACCTTTAATTACATAAAACTAGAGATAGCAACCACGGGAACAGCGTTCAACACTAAGTACCTTACTTTTTAAACTTCGTACGAAAATTTCGATTAAAAATAACTTATTTAGTATACCTATTTTTTTACACGCTTTATATTTATAGGAGAACTTCACTAGTGTAATTATTACATAATATTAGATTACTTACTCCGTTTTACAAGGTTTCTCCATCGAGTTTTCTATCATGTCTATCAGTCATTCAATTCTTAAAAGGTATACAATATAATACAATACAAATATTCTTTATTGATCACCAAAAAACAGTACAGTGACATTACAAAAAAAAATTCAGGTAGACAATAGGCGGTATAGTTACAGTTTAACACTTCTAATTACTGGGTTCGAATATAAAAAAAAAGACAAAATTAAATTAGTAGTGTACTAAAGTAAACTAAAGTGCCACGTTGCATAAATGTATTTTTTACAATCTAATTCTATAATGAAGGGGGAACTAGTGGAAAAAGTTCATTAAACATGTAAGAAAAACTCGCCAAAACGGTTCGCTCTCCCTTAAATATTAGAATGCTTAATCTAAACAAAGCCACTAGCTGCCTTACATATCTCCAGTTTAAAAATGAAAACTTGTTCTAAATCTAAATATACCTACTAAGTATGAATATATATTCCGTCATCCGTCATAGATATGCTTCAGCAAGTGCAAAGTAAGAAGGAACAATATTTTCGTTATTTCCTCTTACTTTTAAAAGTACGTCATGTCTGATTGTTCTTTTGGAGGCTGTGACTGATGGATGATTATTATCAGAGAAAGACTAGTATTGGATACGGTTATCGTTTGACTGTTCCAAAGATTGATTTTAAGATGTCGGATATGACATCGTCCCTACACAACAGGTATAGTCGACCATGTAATTCCTTTACCACTCTAAGTTTCAATGTCAGTTGTACAGCTTACAACATCAAAGGCTATTTTCACTTACAAGTCAATGTGACAATCAGCCTTATCGTTTTTTTATTCTGATGTAGGAACTGTCATTAATAACTATAATTAAAAAATTTAAAAAACCCCAAAGCAGTTATGTCATACGTATGTTTAGGTACAGTAAATGCCCATTATGCGTCTAAGATCCCTTCCGCAGCTAACAAAGGAGCTGATCATTTTAGAACGGCTGAACCGATTTTGATAAAACATCGCCAAGAAACCTGATTTCTAAAAAAAAACGCATTCAAATCGGTTCACCCGTTTAAGAGCTATGATGCCACAGACAGACAGACACACACACACATACACACACACACACACACACACACACACACACACACACACACACACACACATAGCGGTCAAACTTATAATTATAACACCCCTCTTTTTGTGTCGGGGGTTAAAAATGGTAAAGCACTTACTTGGTCGACCATACCTAGGCTTTTAAATATTTGATTTTTACACTGAAAAACAACGTGGTGGCTTGCCACAACATTATGCTGAGTCCCAATTTATACTATTCGATATTTTTTATTTGTATATTTCCTGACAAATGTCACTTTATCCGGATAATTTTTACACAATGTCCATGTAAATTTACAGCTTTCTAGCCCTAATAGTCTCTGAGCTAAGCCGCGGACGGACGGACAGACGGACAGACATCAGACATGGCGAAACTATAAGGGTTCCGTTTTTGCCATTTTGGCACCGGAACCCTAAAAAAAGGTTGTTTGTTGTAGTGCATTGAAATACTTTAGATATGCTAATATGCATCCGACTCCTTTGTCATTTCGGTAAAGCTGTCGGCCGGACTTAATGTGAACCAGCTCTTAGGTCAAGTCGAGATACCTATAAACCGTAGGATGCAAATTACCTACGTAACTCTAACGCTGCCTGTACGCTTAGTATAAGTTTTACTTCACCAAAATACTTCTCGATCGCGTTTACGTAAAAAAATCAATTACTAGGGAAACATGGACAGCGCCTCGGCGGCCGCGCATCCATGTTTCCATAGAATTGAAATTTTTACGTAAACGCGATCGAGAAGTATTTTGGTGAAGTAAAACTTATACTAAGCATACAGTACGCTTAGTATAAGTTTTACTTCAGCAAAATACTTCTCGATCGCGTTTACGTAAAAATTTCTATTCTATAGATGGAAACATGGACGCGCGGCCGCGGAGGTGCTGTCCAGTACGCTTAGTATAAGTTTTACTTCACCAAAATACTTCTCGATCGCGTTTACGTAAAAAAATCAATTACTAGGGAAACATGGACAGCGCCTCCGCGGCCGCGCGTCCATGTTTCCATAGAATTGAAATTTTTACGTAAACGCGATCGACAAGTATTTTGGTGAAGTAAAACTTATGCTAAGCATACATGTTTCCCTAGTAATTGATTTTTTTACGTAAACGCGATCGAGAAGTATTGAAGTGAAGGAAAACTTATACTAAGCGTACTGTACGCTACCATGAGTTTACACTAGTTTACAGTGACCGTACTCGCTAGCGACGGCGTAAATGATTTGTATGGAGAATTGTACTTCCGTAACTAACCGCTAGAGGCGCTATACAATTCTCCATACAAATAATTTACGCCGTCGCTAGCGAGTACGGTCACGTAAACTAGTGTAAACTCATGGTAGTGGTACTGCTCCTGAGATTCTTTTGGGTACTTACTACTTACAATGCAACCCAATGGAATATTTTACATACTGCTCAAATTTTATTTATTTAAATCCATCCTTACGGCATTCTACATATAATTTTCATCTCGCATTCTATTTTACGCGGAAAGCGGAAATATGCTATTGTATTTCACTCCTTAAAGCAGACAGAATAGCACGTAGTTCATGTTTATAGGTGTGTTTACATTCTTACAAAGCGTGGTAAGGGGTTCGGAACCACATTAGCATGAAATATCGATCGCTACAAAGTAGAGTGGCCTCTTGTCCAATTCTGCAAGTGAATATAGTTTATTAGGAATCACGGCTTGAAACATATTCGCGGGCAACAATTAGGTACTTAGTTAAAACCGAATGTGAGTTCACAAATCACGATCGTAATGACTTACCTACATAAAATCAAACTATGAGCTTGAATTTGAAAATTTGAGAGACCAACTACTACGGTACTATGGTAATAATTATATTTATTTTTACAGCATCATATTCCCTGTATTTTCTCAGTACCTCTACCATGAGTTTACACTAGTTTACGTGACCGTACTCGCTAGCGACGGAGTAAATGATTTGTATGGAGAATTGTACTTCCGTAAGTGACCGCTAGAGGCGCTGTACAATTCTCCATACAAATAATTTACGCCGTCGCTAGCGATTACGGTCACGTAAACTAGTGTAAACTCATGGTAGAGGTACAGAAATTCTTAACGTAACTATTTATCACATTGTTAATTAAAAGGGGCGTGAACAGTCTTTTTTACAACTTTACAGTAAACCGTTTTTTAGGCAAACCAAACCTACGGATATTCATAAACCTAACGTGGCTATCTTAAAATACAAAGAAGTTTCTAGACGAGTGAAGTGTAGGTTAGGTAATATTTATTTTCATTTTTAGGTTTCCGTATCTAAAAGGGCTCAATTTTTTGAAATTTATTTATTTATAATAAATTGAATTCCGAAATTGTGTCCGTCTGTTTGTTCCTCTGTCACAAAGGGCTAAACATTTGCAACAGAAAACTACGGCCTTAAAAATTTACAGGTCTCTACGTCTCTACATTTTTAGACATACTCACAACCTTCGCATTTATAAAATTGGTTAACGAAAAATAAAAAATAAAAAATATTCGGGGACAATCTTACAGAAATCGACCTAGTCCCAAACTAAGCAAAGCTTGTACTAGGGGTACTAGACGACGATAAACATACTTACATAGATAAATAAATACTTAAATACATAGAAAACATCCATGACTCAGGAAAAAATATTCATGCTCATCACACAACAAAATACATAAATGCTTTTACCGGGATTCGAACCCAGGACCTTCTTGCTTCGTAGGCAGGGTCACTACCAACTAAGCTAAAGCGGTCGTCAAATCACGATAAATTTAACATTATTTTTTTATAATATTACTATTGGAAATTGACAGTGATTGATTACTTATGTATGTACTTAGTAACGTAGCTAGCATGGGTGGCACCCGGGGCGGATACTGTAGGTGCCACCCCAAAACACAATCAAAACTGTTGAAAAAAAAAATGTAATAATTTCTGCCATAGTTTTAGGATTTTTTATAGGTGGGCACTACTGATGTTCACGGTCGGGTGTCACCCCTACGTGGGTGACACTCGGGGCGGGCCGCCCCCCCCGCCCCTCCCTAGCTACAGTATTACTGTTGATTAATGTGAAAGATTAGTATTTAAGTATCAACAAGCAGCTTTATCATCGTATCATAGTAGCTAGGAAGTAACTAGAAAATAATTGCTGTTAAACCACATCACGCCAGTCACTTATCATTAATTGATTAGTTTTCTCAACTATTTATTACATTCGAAGAAAAGAAACTGAACCACGTACCAGGGTGAACCCTTTTCATAAGATTTTTTTATTATTGTAATAAAATTTAATTACCTAAGTAAAATATAAAGGAATTAGTTGATATTGATAATCAATGCTGTTTCATTTCATGTGGTGATGTTCGTTCCAAATCTCCATTGTTATTAGAACCTTTTTATTCTCAGGTCAAGACATTTAAATGTGGCTATTGGGCTATTGTGTAGACACTGATTGACATTTTGAGGCATGTGGGCATATGAAGTAAGATATGACATATCATACATCTGTCACTTCTTATCTTACTATCACAATGGAAATTGCATCAACTTGAGTAGGTACGGCTAAGACTTGGTTAAGAACATTAGTCTAATTATTTAATTCATGCCTTAATGTCTCAACAAATTTGATGTCAACGGGAACCGGAGAATTCCATGAATGGTAAAGGTTGTCTCAGAAGTAAAGAGACAAATTTCAAATTTCAAACTGGTTGAAAAGATTTTCATTTTTTTAAGAAAAATAACTGTCATGGCCGCCGTAGGCATTATATCAGTCAGATTAAGCGGGAATTTCGAAAGTATTTTTAAAGTTTTAATTATAAAGAGAGCTGAACACGAAGTATTTGCAAAAAGAATTTTTAAATTTTATAAATGTCATGGAAAAACGGACACGATACGTCATTTTTCTCCAGAGGGCTTTGTATCGAATTATAAGCGTTTTGAAGAAACGCACGGAGATATTTATAAAAATATTTCTGGAAGAAAACGTACTGTTTCGTCACCTAAAAATATAAATAAGGTAAAAAAGTTTATAAACGGAATCCCTCGATGTCTGTTAGAGTTGCTGCGGATAAATTGAAATTATCGAAGTCAAGTATAGCTCGAATGAAAACACACGACCTATAGCTTAAAGCGTTTGCAAAATTATCTGCTCCTAAGTATATTAAAGACCAGGAAGTGCGAGCTAAAAAAGGATGCCGAAGAGGGTATGAAAAAACACCGAAAAAAGTTCTTATAATTGATGACGAGACCTACGTGCCCGTGGACCCAATGGATGTTCCTTTCCTGGGAAGCAATACTACCATGCAAACAATCGGGTTCGGGACGCTGTAGATTGTTCACAAAAAATCATACCAAAGGCCAAATTTTTCAATAAATACCTAGTTTGGCAAGCCATAGACCAGAGTGGTAATACGTCTGAACCATATATTTGCACAGGCTCTATAAACGCACGCATTTACCTGAGAGAATGTATAATAAAGCGATTGATTCCCTTCATTGATAAATATTACCATAGGGAAGAAATTATATTCTGGCCAGATATGGCGTCATGCCACTACGCCACCGAAGTCACCCAACATTTACAGGCTGCGGGGATAGATTTTATACGAAAACATAATAACGCCCCAAATGTTCCCCAAGCTCGTGGTATTGAAACTTTTTGGTATTTATGCAAACGAGAATATAAAAAACAAACGGAAAAACCCAAATCATTGGCTGCATTTAAACATCGATGGACTAGATCGGCTAAAATTGTGGCAACTAGGTCAGGAAAAGCTGTAATGTGGCGAGCAACAATAAACCTCAGAAAAATTGGCTATAAAGGCATTCCACAAGCAAATTTAATATAAAATAACAAATTTGAATATATTCTTGATTGGATTTAATGTAAATGTTAGCACTTTATTATATTTTTTCATTAAATATTTTTATTTCAAACTTGTCTCTTTACTTATGGGACAGCCCAGTATTCCCCACATGGCATGGTTTTTACTTGTTATTTTGAATTAAACTTTCGCGAAATTAAGGCTTTTTCAAGAAATCACCTTCAATCTGGCGAAATCACAAGGAAATTACGAATACTAAACGCTGCACGGGTTATACGAAAGACAAGTGTACGTGAAACTAAAAATACGACTTACTATTTTTGTTGCTATTTTAAAATTTACGTATGTTTCTTTTGTTACAGGTTACAATGTGGCTAGATAGGTTTTATATATTATGCGCTGTCTACTTAACGTTTGTGATAAATTGGTAAGTGTGGTTTTATATATTTTTCGAACTGAACTACAACGTCTCTCGTGTCTCTACTCTCTGGACACAGATCGAAAACCTGAGTAGAGTTCCTTCTCAGGAATGTCCTACTTTTGTAAAATTATTAGATTATATAAAAAAAAAAACAAAATAAAATAAATATAATACACAATATAACAATAAGTAGGAATGTCTGTCTGCTCTCATAGGCATACCCAGAGGAGATTTTAGGGTTTAACCTCCCCCTATTTTTTAAAGTTAGACTGATTCCTCTCCTTCTGGAAAAAAATCGTGGATACGCCTGTCACTTTGAAAACTAAGACATCTTCAACATAATACGCACAAGATAGGTACTCAAATTTCTAAAAGGGCCAAAACGCATCCGTAACTAAGCTTAGGTATGTTATGGGTCTCCAAAGGCGGCGGCGATTGCTTTCCATCAGGTTACCCGCCTGCTGCGTATATAAAAAATCGGATATCCTTAAGATCAATTTTGAAAGAACGTTGTTGTATTTATTCTTTTCCAATCAATCTACCGATTACGAACTAATGCAAATGTCAGTTAGTCTCAATCACAATTCGAAAATCTCATTATTAAATTTAATTATTGTTACGGACCGGGAGACGCAGTGTAGGTAGGCCTCCAACAAGATGGAGCGACGACATGGTTAAGGTTGCGGGAACGCGTTGGATGCTGATGGTACAGTCAAGGATTTTAATTGATAGGCCACTTGCCACTGTTCGTAATTTAGCATATACGAGTAGGTATAAGCGGCTAAAGCCGATTTGCATTACGCGGCTAAATTACGAACAGTGCGCACCTTTAGAATTAGACTGGCACAATCCAAATTATTCTCATTTCAGAAATAAACTTAGTGTCAAAAGAAAAACAGGTTTATTTTTGAAACTAGAATAATTCGAATTGTGTCGCTCTAATTCTAAAGGTGCGAGTGGCAAGTGGCATCAATTAAAATCCTTGACTGTACGTACGGGACCGATCTGTTTGGCGAGCCTTGGGGGAGGCATGTTCAGCAGTGGACGTCTTTCGGCTGAAATGATGATGATGATGATTATTTGTACTGAAAACAATTCAGATGACGACATTGCGAGTTGCATCACTTTTTCCAAAAGAGGAGGCATATTGTTGTCATCTTTGCGGTGAACGAAAACAAAGCTGATCTTCACAGAACAAATAAATGGTTCTCTTGTCAATTTCATTGAGCCCCTAATTCGAGATAAGTTAATGACATTTGAGCTCAATTTTACGTTAATTATAATGTTGTCCTTCAGACTGTGTATGCGGAGATCCAAATGACACTAGAATATATTATCTAGCTTTTCTGCGAAAACAGTGCTAATTTTAGTGATAGTTGAAACAGAACAAAGTTAGAAGTTAGAGCATGCTTGCCAAGATATGACTTTTAGGGTTCCGTACCCAAAGGGTAAAAACGGGACCCTATTACTGAGACTTCGCTGTCCGGCCGTCTGTCCGTCTGTCCGTCTGTCACCAGGCTGTATCTCATGAACCGTGATAGCTAGACAGTTGAAATTTTCACAAATGAAGTATTTCGGTTGCCGCTATAACAAATACTAAAAAGCAGAATAAAATAAATATTTAAGGGGACTCCCATACAAAAAACGTGATATTTTTGCTCGTTTTTGCTCGATATTGATAACGACAACAGGTAGACGCTTTAAATATTCACAGAATATTTAGTTATACCTATATTCACTTTAAAAATAAATAATAAATTAAAATAAAACAAATATTTAAGGGGGGCTCCCATACAAAAAACCTATTTTTTTGCCGTTTTTATAGGTAACGGTACGGAACGGTTCGTGCGCGAGTCCGACTCGACTCGCACTTGGCCGGTTTTTACATGGTCCCGTAGCGACTGGACAACGGATACAGCTATTGCCTCTGACTTTGCTTTGCTTCCGAAAACTGTGCACCATACCGGATTCTCGTTAGTTATTTTTAATGAGAATAAAGTCGACAAGACCAGCTTACCAGGGTGGATTAGCTTGATTGTACAAGGCAAGGACTTTAATTCATGAGCCACCATGGAACCATTTCACAGTAAACGTCATAGTGACATTGCATTAATTGACAAGGAAAATCGTAATGACTTTTCCTTTAAAAAGGTTCCATGGTGGCCCATGAATTAAAGTCCTTGACTGTACCTAGTGCTGTTATTCATTGTAATTATTAGCCTTCATTCCAAACTCGTAAACGACTGAAGATTGGCCTGTACCTCTACCATGAGTTTACACTAGTTCACAGTGACCGTACTCGCTAGCGACGGCGTAAATGATTTGTTTGGAGAATTGTACTTCCCTAAGTGACCGCTAGAGGCGCTGTACAATTCTCCATACAAATAATTTACGCCGTCGCTAGCGAGTACGGTCACGTAAACTAGTGTAAACTCATGGTAGAGGTACTGATAATACCTAATTGCTGGAAAGATGATCGTTTAACGTCATGGAGGATGTCTCACTTGATGACAATGACTGACATTTGTTTGTAAATAACAGTAGAACAGTTGCTATTAATCTCCCATTACATAACTTCAACCAAAGAATTATTTCTTTCGAAATTTGGCTTAATAATAGAGTGATGAAAAAGTGGAGAGCCTGGAAAGAAAAATCATTGGGATAGGAATACAACTAACGATAGACCGATCGCCTACCAGATGGTTTGACTAAATAAAGGACTCTAATTCCTCATGCTTAGCATAGTCGTTATGGCCGCCATGGACAGAAGCCTTTGACAGAAGCCGAATAAAACAAGCACCATAACTCATTCCAAGTGTAAATCAACCAAATATCGCGATTTTCAATTCTTTAGTTATGAGGGAGAGCTAGAGAGCGACTTAATTATTATGTGCTGACAATTAAACAAAATAGATTTCATTATCTGACTAGGGATGGTGATGCCATTAAAAAACTATTCGAAGGCACGACTCCAGTAATAAACGCTTAATTACGTCATAAAAGTCACCACCACCACCACCAATCAATTGACGTACTTTTTATGAGCTGTCAAAATACAATTCTCCCATAGAGTTTTAATGGCAACAGCAACTTATGACGTCACTTGTTTGGCAACTCAATCAACTAACTATTTATTTGTTTTAAAGCAACAAAAAAAATAATAATTTTGCAGTTAATCGAAAATTAATCTGGTTTTTAAGGCTAAATTTAATTATTATTATTATTATTACTGGAGTCGTGTCTTCGAATTATTATTTAAATGGCGTCAACATCCCTATTGTGTTCCAAAATCACGAAACAGTTCTAATGGGAGCTCCCTTTAACTTCTCTTTTTTTAATAAAATCTGGCGTTTTCGTGGGGCGAGGTACACGTATACTCACGTCAAATTACGTTGACATTCCTACAAACTCATACCAAAATAGAATCTTTACACGAGTACGAAACACATAGTCAACTAAACTAGTTCCACGTCCAATTTGATCATGATTGTCATATTTTTTGGCAGCGGGGAAACGCAGGTTACCCCCTCCTATCATAAGTGTAACTATCCTAATAAATATGTGTTGTGAATCGGAACCTGTACCGGATTATTAGTCCAATTAAATTAGAGATACGACAGCTAATTAAGGTATGGATAGTCTCTTGGCTACCCACTTGACCGCTTATAATGAAAAGATTTAATTACGTTACAAGTTCGAAACACGATTAAACTTCAATCTCTTTAATGGCACAACCGACAACATTTAATGCAAAAATAATAACAAAATAATCAGTAGTAATAATCATTAAGTACGTCACAAGTGATTATTAAAAGCCTTTAAACCTACTGACATAAACACATAAATAACATGAGATTGATTGACGTAAAATGCTTGAAAATTATTATTTAAAGCTAACTGGGTAATGCTAGGTTTACACGGAGCTTAGTAGCAATAATAAATAAATAAATAAATATCATGGGACAATTCACACCAATTGAAGCAAAGCCCAAAGTAAGCTTAGCAAAGCTTGTGTTATATACTTATATAGATAAATAAATACTTAAATACATAGAAAACATCCATAACTCAGGAACAAATATTCGTGCTCATTACACAAATAAATGCCCTTACCGGGATTTGAACCCAGGACCTCTTGCTTCGTAGGCAGGGTCACTACCAACTAGGCTAAAGCGGTTGTTAAGCAATGCTTAGTACTTGTCACTTACACTTGTCAGAAGTGTGTAAACATAATATTGTACAAGTGCTTAGTATTATACAATACACGCAATGCATGTAAGTGACAAGTACTAAGCATTAGCTACTAAGCTCCGTGTTTACCTAAACGTGAGAGTTCGCGAGGAGAGTAACGGTACTCAAATGCTTTATAAAACGTTTCTATATAAATATGTAAAAATCATAAAGAAATCCAATGGAATTTTTACACATATTGGCGTGATTTCAGCCTTGCTGCCGAAGGGGTCGATTATAAATGGGCGTGCGACAACGGCAAATGCATGAAGACACGCAACGACCCCAAAAGCAAAGACCCCGCCCTTTGTCTGGAGGCCTGCAAAATGTTCTGCAACGAATATGGTAAGCGCTTTGCCCTTTACTATCTTCAGCATTATGATAAGGATAGAAATAGAAAGGTCAGCTAACGTTTGACACGGGAAATCACGTTGTTTGAAAACAGACATGCGTTGCCGAAGACTTAGTTTTATAACATGTAGTTCTAGGTACATATATGTGTGATTCCGCTTAGAGCTTTTGATTAAAGCATTATATAAATCAATGTGAAAACTTTACTTATCACTAGCCTTCCGTCCGCAGCTAAAGTATTTTCCCGCGGTAAAAGGTAGCCTATGTCACTCAGTGATAATGATAATGTAGCTCTTTAACGGCAAAAGAATTTTTGAAATCGGTCCATTAGTTTCGGAGCCTATTCAATGCAAACAAAAAAACGAACAAACAAACAAACAATCAAATCTTTCCTCTTTATAATATGAGTATAGATTTGCATATTTAGCTGTTTAATTAGTGATTTCGGCAGAAATGGTAAATTTTGGTAGAATAAACAGGTTAACCTTATAATATTTATTTATCCTCTACGTTAGCATTAGAAAATATCTGTTGAAAAGGCTAAGCTCCGGGAACTTGGTGTCATCGAGAATAATCTAGATCACGACATCGTATGGATCGTTAGCTCTATGGAATGCGATCGAGCGTGGATGTTTAAAAATACCTCGACACTTATTTTTCAGGATGTTTTACTACAGATTCTTTAACATTGGGTTCTGCACGATATTTTCTAATGCCAAATTCGATTTTTTGCATCTGTCTATTGTTTACCTATACACAGTATTTTCTTTGGTACGTTAACTATTTCAAATGGGTACTTTTATTTTTAATGAACCATTTATCTAGATAAATGTAATTTTCGGTTCTGCGACTTTTCATTGCGTGTCTACTCTTGTTTCTAATGTCCTATCAATGGCTCAAAGGTTAAGAGATCCTTTTAAGTGATAAGTTCACCTTTATACATCTGTTTCTCTTGTTATCTGTTATTTTAATTTTTTTAATGTAGTGTCGAGGAAACTGAATCGCGTAGGCCCTATACTACGAAGCGCGAAATTCGAACTTCGTTTCATGCCGTTCCGCTCACGCTAATGGTATTTATTACGAGAGTGAGAGGGACCGCACGATCCGAACTTCGAACTTCGAATTTCGTAGTAACCCCCCAGGGTGGAACCTCTTCGCAGTCAATTTCCCGATGATTTCTTTGGCAGAAGTAGGGAATGTCAACATGACATTTGCAACAAAATGGTTCCATCTCAGTACGCAATTCATCCTTGACGTATAAAGAGCTATACTCGTACATTCATACATATTTGATCGAAATATGACTTAAAAAAAAGGTTACACATGGGATCATCAATCATCATACAACGTTCCAGGGTTGCCTAGCATAATCTTGTCGCAATTACCTTTCTGTACCATAAAAAATTATAGTTATTTGTTTGTAAGATTTTTCAATTTTAGTACAATAACCAATAAAATTGTCATTAATATGACCCTTCTTTTTAAAAAAGACACAATTCGGTCAAGTAGGGACAGATGAAGAAATGTACGGTGGTGGAATATTTCATTAACAATAAAATCTCGTTTACTAGAAAGTTATGCATATATCAGGGCCTCGCAAAATATATAGGAGTATATATCTTGTCCACACGAAATTTAGGTCCTGCGCCGCCACTGGTATCTACTCTCAAAGTAATCAGCGCGCTCATGTGCTTAATGTTTCTTTCCACTTGAGGTAAATTAATATTTCCAGGGCTCCTTTGGCCAAGGCCTACAGGCGAGACGGATCTTGGCAACTTCCTTTCCAAGATCAATATGGACAGCATTGACATTCAGATAGAGACGCCAGGGAAAACCGACGATTTGATGCAGGCGGCAGCTGAGGTATGAATGGAACAGCTATCATTAATATTGTTTTCACCCGACTGTCGAAGGAGGGTTATATTATTCGAGTGTATGTATTTATGTATGTATGTATGTATCATTCTTTGGCACGCCCTAAAGTCTACGGCTGAGTGGATTTTGAAGTGCGAGGTGTCATGAAATTCGTCTCAGTTCAGTGACATAGGATATATATTTTCCCGGAATTCCCGTGGTAACGGGAATTATACAGGCGGGTTTTTTCATCTAGTATTGAAATGAAAGTTATTTAGTTTTCTTAAAGAGGCAAACAAAATTAATTTACTTTAGCAGACAAAACATTAATCTCTGTTGCACTCGCCTACTAGCTACAAAGAGATATTATGAGACCATTGATAATTTTCGTAAGCGCAATTTCGGCTATTGCTGACTCCTTTCTCTTCATCACACGTCAGATTTTTCGCACCCCTCGTTAGTTGCGTAAGATTCTGCCTAGTTTTCCTAAAAAGCTAAATGATTTTAGAAAAGGATCAGTTAAAACTCAAATGAAACAATAAACGACACATTATTTCGAAAGCGCACATTGCGATATTTGCGATGTACAAAATATTACTTAAGAATTGTTTTAAATGTACCTATGTGAAAGAGGTTAGGTACTCTCTGTTTTTCTCTTGTTTCTTGTTACCAACAAACTTTGGCAATTAAAATATTACTCTAATTGCTAGGATTTGTATCAAACATTGAAGTAGATTAGTAACAAATTATGAATACCGAACTTAAAATACTTTGGTATTCATATGTCATGTAGAGCCACTAGATAATTGTAATGGTTGTCATTTCCTAATAATCGTTATTAATTAGTTAATGTGACATTTACATAAATATGAAGTATAGACATTACCTTCGAATTTTTATACAGGCCATACCTATAAATATATGCCCTCTATCCTCTATACTTGCTGTAAGTGCATCCTTGACTTGCCCATAACGGGCGAGACAATAGCTGCCGTCAAGTAGAGGCGACTATGTTACGTTCTAACCACTTTTTATAGACGCAAGAAATAGTAACTCAACTTATTTTACTATAATCTGTAAAAAACAGGGCCAATAACTGTAATAATGTATGTTTCGAACAAAACATAATTATGTTTTTCAGAGTCTCTGAAATGTAACAAGCATTTGTTTTCAGAGGTTCAAGAAAATCGTAGCCCTGTCGATTCCTGAAGGAGCGGTACCCAAAACAACGGGGAAAGTTCTGCTTGTACATCTCGTCAACCAGGATCCAGATAACAGAAGTGGGTATTGCTTTTTAACCCGATATTCCCATGGGATCGATATAAAATCCCGAAATTTCAACTGCTAGGTTTAGAGACATGAAATTTGGCACGGCATGTTTTTATGCAAAGAGCACGATGTTGTTTTGGAAATTCCCAAGGGAATATTTGGGAACTCCCGAAATTTCATTTCAAATACCAGATTCAATGGTTAATGCAAGCAAAGCCGCGGCTAAGGGCTAGTTAAAGCATTAATGTGTATCAGCCTAAGTGTGCATTTTCATTGCGGATGAGCAGAGTGGAGGTGTGGGGAATAAAAAAATTGTAACATCAATACCTACTTGATTATAATTTAATGTAATTAAATTCATATCGTGTTTTCACAGCATGTAATCTTAGATTTTAGTCAGTAATTATTATTGTGTGCTCTTAAAGGGTGTCATGGACCGACTTAAGAGCGCGCGCAGACAGAGAGCGGTCTGGAGTTCCGCGTTCCGCGTTCAGAGTTCTGTGTTTTGACCGCTCGAGAGTTCCGACCGCCTGCTGTGTGCGTTATCGTAAGGGACCTAGTAAATTCAAAAGAACGCAGAACTCAGAACTCGGAACGCGGAACGCCAGACCGCTCTCTGTCTGCGCGCGCTCTAAATCAATGGACCATCTTTTGTAATGTACGTGGCTTGACAATGGAATAAATAAATCTTGTAAAGCGCCCCTTGGGATCAATGCACTCTTTAATCTTTTATATATCTACTAATGTTAGTTCACATGAACTATATCACTAAACGATCTCAAACATACATGTCCGACCGGTTCTCAAGCCGCGACAAAGGATATTGAACTCAAGTCAATAACATCGTCCCAAAACGTTCAGGTTTAATTTGGTATTCGCATACTTATCAGATTACCTGTATACTTGTTGTATAGTATATGGAACTTGAAATATAAAATTATATTTAGTGGAAATCGCCGAGGCGATTTGATACCATGCCGTTTTTAAAATATTTGGTAGAGTTACATATTTATCGAACGAAGATACATGCTTGATTAGTTTCCCATCGTTTCGGCGACACATATATGTCAGAAGAGCCCTTCAAGGCGACAAAAGATTAAGAAGTTGCTAACCCATTGAGTTTTAGATTTTTTTAAACCTGTATTGCGGATGTCCCTCTCTTATGGAGGCCACGGGGCTGAAGCTCTGGATGCTCTCCCCTAAATTCGGCTCTGCGTGTGAATACTAAACGAATCTCGTCTGCAAAGTCATACTGCGCTCCACAGTAAATTGTAACTAGACCCGTAAGATTTTCGTTGTGAGAATCACCTGGTCAGAACCACTTTAATTTAGCAACGTGATGGCCAGTATCTATAAGTAGTGCATACATATAGGTACAGTTTATATATTTATTTGTAAATTTAAACTGCGTCACGATGTTTTTTAGATTTCTCCCTGGACATGAATGAGAACTACACCATAAAGATTTCTGGAACTAGCGACAAAGTGAACGCTACCATCACTGGAGGATCTTTCTTCGGGGTCCGCCACGGCCTAGAAACACTATCGCAGCTCATTCTGTACGACGATATCAGGGATCATCTGTTGGTAAGTTTAATGGGTCAATGGTTGATAGTACATCTTATCTACTTGATACAACACCTATCGATTCAATGATATGTCACTCTCGCTGCGTTCTGCGGCTTGTGGAGCGATGGATTAAAACATAAAAAATGGTGTTATGACAGGCTGCATTTTTTTTTAAAATTTATTTTTGAAACAGGCTTCGTACGACTTGTCACATTAGCCTATAGGGCAAAAACAACTATACAAAAAACGGATGCTCGCAATGCTATTTATAATTATGACTTTATCACATCAGCCAACCTGAAAAGCGTCAACGTCATGTCTGAAGTCGGCTGGGCTAAAATCCCCACAAACAAATGCATTTGATCAACCGAACTAATAACAAGAGGATTCAAATATTATTGTATGCATTTCCTTCCAGAATCTCCTGCTTTAAATCCGCACATTTTTTTGTGTTATCACAGGTTTTACTAAATTGTGATAGGCAGGTACTTACTTTTCCCCAAAGTCGAGAAAACCGAAAAATATGGTTAGCGTCCTACGAGACAAAAAGTTCTAGACCTATATCCTAAGTTTTTACACATTGATTTCTAACTTACAACTGCAAGTAGGTATGACCAGCAGTTTAAAAGTTGCTTCAAATTTCTTGGTTTATTGGTATTGTATATTAGGTATGTGGTTTCGCTAGAATATCTATGTTTGGTTTAATTTGAGGCTAACTTTCTATAACACGTCTTTTCAGATTGTAAGAGATGTCAGCATCGAGGATAAACCCGTCTACCCGTACCGTGGAATTCTATTGGACACGGCTAGGAACTATTACACTATTGACTCTATCAAGAAGACTATAGGTAAGTGAACTAGTAATAATCTGATAAGCTTTACGACCCGGAGAAAACTACGCGTGACCGGCGGCGCGGCTAGAATTTTCTCTGTTAATTACGTGTGTTTTAAAGTACTTAATCATTGTTCGGCGAGCGACTCGGCTGAGCAATGTACAGAACACGCACCGCCGGTCGCTTCTAGGTGTGGCTGGGTCGTCGTTATGCCAGGGTGTTTAAATTATGCCTCGCGGGCCGACAGCGGTTCACAAGGGCCACAAATTTGACCCGCGACATTATTTGTGTATAGTGGGTACAGCACATGAGTAGGTCATGTTATCCTCATGGAACAGAAAACAAAACAGGAGGAAATTGTGCGTCAACGAGATAAGCTGATCATTAAATTTGAAAATTTGAGTAAATAGCATCCGATAGTTTTATAGCAGTGTATTCAGTCGTGTTCAATCTTAATTATTTTTTCACAGAGTTCATTTTACTGTTTATTGAATCAGGCGTTACTTTGCGTCGCGGGTGAGCTAAGTAATTGTTTCAGTTCATTTTACAATGCAATATTTTTTAGAAACATTTATCGGGTGATAGCTATTTTGTTTTATAAACAGCTGTTAATTATCTGTCCGCTATTCCATGCTAGTTGTCAGCACTTGTATGAAATTTTCATTTACATACCACATACCTTACCGTTGTGATTTTGCTATAGGTTCAGAAGTTATGACTTTTTTCGAATAGAAGCAACGACCAATAATCGCCAAGATTAAAGTGTGCATGTGATAATTTCCAGTGACACTGGTTTCGGTACAAATCGGAATTTATGACTTTCCTCTTCTTTCTTCTATTCCGTAGTAATGCTAGTCTGACACAACAAAGAGTAGGTTGAATTCAACACATACCCATACCCATGTACCCATAGTACAAGCTTTGCTTAGTTTGGGACTAGGTCAATTGGTGTGAGTTGTCCCGTGATATTTATTTATTTCAATAGGCCGCCACTTTCTATATAATATAACAGCCACATAATATTTGATGTAAAATGTCTGAAATTGTTTAGCTTTCACTTACCTCGTTGTTTTTTTACTTTTTACTTTTTGTTGTGGGATCTTAGTGCGGAGCTACGATTACGCGCGACCAGCGTATAGTAGCAGCGAGTGTTTTCACTGTTTATTGTGCGCCCGAGACGCTCGCTGCACAATACACAGTGGTTATATTATATGGCAACGCACGCAATGAACAAAAAAAAACGGTCTTGGCTCTTGAGACCTAGGGAGACGTCTCAATAGAAAAGCTATGACTAGGATTACAAAAATCGTATTAGCAATTCAAAACATAAATTGGCGGCTGCCGATAGTGATACAACTGGCAATAACAATGGAATCACGTGACTGCTTCATTCACTTATCCTTATCATTATCACTAGTTAACTAATAGTTTTTTTTATTCACAGAGGCTATGGCTGCTGTTAAGCTGAACACCTTCCACTGGCATATTACTGATAGCCAGAGCTTCCCCTTCGTATCTGGGAGGAGACCAAACCTCTCCAAATACGGCGCCTACACCCCTGCCAAGGTGCTATTTCTGAATATCTCTTAATGTATTGTCTCCTCATGTCTATTGAGGCAGAATCAGCTTATGCCGATCTAAAAAGCTTTTTCTATGCAATAAGAGCAAAAAAGACATCGATAGGCTCGGCTCAATTTGACTCGCAGAGCCGAGCCAATCAACGTCTTTTTACCTCTTATTATGTGGACATAAAGCCTTTTTTTGATCGGCTTAAAACTTGCAAACAGCATGAAACTTACAAGATTGTCAACAGTTCATAGTGGTGACAAGGGTTTCGAAAAATAATAAAAAAAAACATCATTCATCTATTCGCTAGTGACCGTAAATCTTTACACTGGTAAATCGTCACTTCTTTGAAAAAATTATCATCGTGAAATTAACTTTATTCCCTCCTTATAAGGTTCTTTTCAAGTTTTCACATGGATTTGAGATACGAGCTTTTTTAACCCTTTTCCAGACCCCGTCTATTTAGATACGCTACAGCAAAATTAATCACTGTGTTGTATTGTTTACCTATGCAGGATTAATTTAAAAGTGAATCATACTTTAAAAAAATTCAATTAATTTTCTACCATATTGTAAAGGAACAAGGTCGAATCTTTGTGTAGATTTATGTGGTCGTTGTATGCACTATGCCTGAAAAAGGTTTAAAGAAGTCACCAAAAATGCAAGTTTACAACCACCAAGACACACCTGCCATCTTGTTCATATTCATTACAAAGGATGGAGAAAGAAACGAGACCATTCTACATCAGCTTCTTTCTACATGTTGAGTTGATTTTGTTTTATAGATTTACACAAAAGCGGCAATCAGCGACGTGGTCCAATTCGGGCTGGAGCGAGGTGTGCGAGTGCTTCCAGAGTTCGATGCGCCCGCGCACGTGGGCGAAGGATGGCAGGACACCGACCTCACTGTTTGCTTCAAAGTAAGATTTATTAGGTACTAAACTAATCTTTGCCCGCGACATCGTCCGCGTAAACTAAGTATTAAGTCGGCAGTTGAACACAATTAATTTTGGGATTTTATGGAATCCTTAGACGGGTGGGGCCGGGAAGCGTTTCAACCGCCGTATCCCGTGTGTTATCAAAATCTAATCTAAGGACAATGCCCGTGCCGTGAACTAAAATCAATTGCAATTTTGCGACCACACACCACACTCGTGGTGGAGGTTACTGGGATTTTTAGTTGACGGACGTACCTACCTATTATTAGTCGATTTTGGTTACACATGGGACACGGCGGTTAAAACGGTTCACGGCGCCACCCAGATATATAGGTACCTAATTGTTTTCTTCATTACATCGTTATTTACATTGTAGAAAGAACATTAGACTTCGAAGATTTGACCCGTAACATACCTACATACATTGCAAAAGCTTGTAAAAACTTTCCTCTCGGTGCGGCTCATTTCTTCAATATATGCGACACTCAATAAATTGATTCGTGCCAGCTTTTGCGTATCGACCTATACGGACGCTAGGATCTAAGAGGCTGAACTGGTACCTACTCTAGCTGCTCACTACGTTAAAAGAAATTTCCTAATAATAACAATTTTTGTTTGTCATCATAGGCGGAACCTTGGGCGTCCTATTGCGTGGAACCACCATGCGGCCAGCTGAATCCAACCAAGGATCAACTGTACGATGTTTTGGAAGATATTTACACTGATATGGCAGGTAAGACAACTTCAGCAAAAAAATCTGCTAAGTACAAAAAACGTTCAATGGGGATATATTACTTAGTTTCAATCTTCTCATAATGCTGCCTCTGCATTTTTCTTGCCGTTCCACTGTGCCTGTAGTTAACGCCGCTTTTCGTGTATGAAGACTGCTTTTTTTTTCGCTACACGGAGATAAATAATCGACCAAGTAAGTGATTTGGCCGGCGCAGACTAGATTGACGTGACACGCACTATATACAATACGAAACCCTTCATATCAACGGGTTTCGTATTTCTATACATATAATAAATCTGTAACAAGTCGGTGTCTGTACATTGAAGATATTTGAGAAAAACTGTCACTAGGGCTATTTATTAGCACAATAGAACCCAAAACAATGATTTTTAGAATTATTGTCTGTTTGTCTGTTTGTCTGTGCGTTTGTGCGCGCTAATCTCAGAAACGGCTTAACCTAGAAGGATGCGGTTTTCACTGATATGTTGGTATTTTCTTGGATTAACATTTAGTGTTTGTTTGATTTGAATCGGTTCACAAATAAGAAAGATACGTCTATTTTAAGAATTTATCGAACAGGTTTTTTTGTTTGAACGCGCTAATCTTAGGAACTACTGCTCCGATTAGAAAAATTCTTTCAGTGTTAGATAGCACATTTATCGAGGAAGGCTATAGGCTATATATCATCACGCTAACACAAATAGGAGCGGAGCGGAGCGGAAGAATGTTTCAAAATCGGGGGTTTTTGAAGTAAAACTTCTATAGGCACGCTTGACTTGGGAGTACGGTGCACGGTGTTGAATGTGAACGTGGGTGTGCGGGGGGGTGCGGGGGCGGGTAATTTTTTTTATATCAAGGAACTAAGGAGAGCCATAATTGATGAAAAAGCAAATTGGATAAAAAAAAATAAGCTGCCCAAATTACTAATTCCACGCGGACGGAGTCGCGGGCAAAAGCTAGTATTAAATAAATGTTTAGGGATTGGAATAGTAGTAGGTAGTAGGAACAAAGTTGTTATTCGAATTCCGTAAATCTCCTTCTAATATATAAAAATCTCGTGTCACGGTGTTTGTTGTCGAACTCCTCCGAAACGGCGTGACCGATTTTTATGAAACTTTTTTCTCTATATTCGGTAGGTCTGAGAATAGGTCGTAGGCTATTTGTTCTACCTACCCCTGTTCTTCGCGGACGGAGTCGCGGGCAACAGCTAGTATTTATATAGGTACAATGTTCAGTCAGAAACCGTCGATATGTTTTTCAAAAACTTATTTCTTCACCAGAGGTATTCAATCCCGACATATTCCATATGGGAGGTGATGAGGTCAGCGAGCGTTGCTGGAACTCCTCTGAAGAGATCCAGCAGTTCATGATGCAGCACCGCTGGGACCTGGATAAGTCCAGCTACCTCAACCTTTGGGACTACTTCCAGAAGAAGGCGCAGGAGAAGGTTTACAAGGTAACCAAGCCGTGAATTCGTTGTTGAGGTCCGACGCATTGAACTGACCAATTATAAGAATACCTACTTTTATTGCTTCATATTATTGGCGACTATTCCATCATTCATAAACACTGAGCTTAGGCCCGCAGTTTTGCCCAGAGTCGTCTAAAGCAATTCTTGTCTACGCCAGAATGGGAACTTCAATGCAAAATTTCATCTTTCCACATCCAATGATTTGGACTGGGAATTAATGGGTGATGTTCAAAATGTTGGACATTTAATACCGGTAGCAAAAGGAAGTTTTTGTTAAAAAAAAAAGATATTTTTAATAAATTAAACCTTGGAAGAATGAAAGTTTCCCTTGTACGAAAGACAATTAACCGTAATAAACAAAAAGCATACAAATATAAAATATGATTTAACTTTTTGAATTCCACCCCAATAAACTTATCAGGGAAAAACTTAAAAAACTTGTTTGTTATTTTTACTTTTTTATTCAGGTGTAATTTAGGATGTAAATTATTATTTTGTAGGCATTCGGCAAGAAGGTGCCTATCATCCTGTGGACAAGCACCTTGACAGACTACAACTACGTCGACAAATACCTGAACAAGGATGATTACATTATTCAAGTGAGGATCTCTTCATCTTAACAACCGCTTTAGCCTAGTTGGTAGTGACCCTGCCTACGAAGCAAGAGGTCCTGGGTTCAAATCCCGGTAAGGGCATTTATTTGTGTGATGAGCACGAATATTTGTTCCTGAGTTATGGATGTTTTCTATGTATTTAAGTATTTATTTATCTATATAAGTATGATCCGTTGCTTAGTACCCATAACACAAGCTTTGCTAAGCTTACTTTGGGACTAGGTCAATTGGTGTGAATTGTCCCATGATATTTTTTTTTTTTGATATTTATCTTCGGCCTATTATACGTCCCACTGCTGGGCCACTATAATTCCCACGTAGATCTAGTACGGATTGGGAACTCGCGCGCATTCATAGAATTGATTCGCAGCCTTGCACCTACCTGCAGGTTTTTCCTCACAGTTTCTTCGTTCGCCGAAAAGCTTATGGTCCGAATTCACCAATTAGTTCGGGAAAAGTTAGACGTGTGCGCTCTGTATGCCTAGTATAAGTTTTTACTTCACGAAATACTTCTCGATCGCGTTTACGTAAAAATTTCAATTCTATGGAAACATGGACAGCGCCTCCGCGCGCGCGCGTCCATAAATAAATAAATAAATAAATATCATGGGACAATTCACACCAATTGACCTAGTCCCAAAGTAACCTTAGCAAAGCTTGTGTTATGGGTACTAAGCAACGGATAAACATACTTATATAGATAGATACATACTTAAATACATATTAAACACCCAAGACCCGAGAACAAACATTCGTATATTTCATACAAATATCTGCCCCGACACGGGAATCGGACCCGGGACCTCAAGCTTCGTAGTCAGGTTCTCTAACCACTAGGCCATCTGGTCGTCTAAAACGCGATCGAGAAGTATTTTGGTGAAGTAAAACTTATACTAGGCATACTGGCCTATATTTATTACTTGAGAGGCCATAGGATAAACTACGCACGTCTTTTTCGCTGTGGTACCTGTTGAGTTGAAATAGATTATAATTATTATGTTCTAGGTATGGACAACTGGCGTAGATCCTCAAATTCAAGGATTACTTCAGAAGGGATATCGTCTAATTATGTCTAATTATGACGCTTTGTATTTGGATTGCGGTTTTGGTGCCTGGGTTGGCAGTGGTCTGTATAAAAATATTTTTGCTAATTTTTTTTTTAATTTTCTGTTTTTATGTCGATGTTTCTACTACTTAACGTCTTTTAGGAAACAACTGGTGCTCACCTTACATCGGCTGGCAGAAGGTTTACGACAATAGTCCTGCAGTTATGGCTCTTGACTACAAAGATCAGGTTCTAGGTTTGTATTTTCGTACGTAATTTTACTTAAGTACCTATATTTAAAACTTTAGTAAGTTTAGGTTTGAACTCAATTGTTGTTGGCATACCTATATGCGCTTGAAACTTAAGAATGTCTCCTATTTATATTTCGTTAGTATAAAAAGCTGTAAAATGTCTATTGTTTTTAAAATCAAAGAAAAGTTATGATACTTATGATTATAATGTACTAGCTGGCCGCTCCGGCTTCGCGTGGGTGTTGTAATAATTAAAAAATCTTTCATACAAACTTTTTCTTAATAGTTACTATAGCAGCAAAAAAATTATTTGACAAATACTTAGGTGCAGCCGTTCTGAAGTTTGCGTGTACATACATTTACTGAAATAGATTCTTTTTAGTATATTGATTAATAAACTCACTTAAACTTAAGATGAATAAAATGTTTTTAATTTACTGTCTAGGCGGTGAAGCGGCCCTGTGGTCAGAGCAGTCTGACTCGGCCACGTTAGATGATCGGTTGTGGCCGCGAGCAGCCGCGCTCGCCGAGCGTTTGTGGACGGAGCCAGCCACCACATGGATGGATGCAGAGTATCGCATGCTGCACGTCCGGTGAGTCACATGTGGCCCTATGCCTCTGGAGTAGGTGGATTCGGGCACCTTGGACGGCCGGTAATGGCCCCGACTATGAACGGAGCCAGCCACCACATGGATGGATGCAGAGTATCGCATGCTGCACGTCCGGTGAGTCACATGTGGCCCTGTGCCTCTGGAGTAGGTGGATTCGGGCACCTTGGACGGTAGGTTATTGCCGCGAATATGGACGGAGCCAGCCACCACATGGATGGATGCAGAGTATCGCATGCTGCACGTCCGTTGAGTCACATGTGGCCCTGTGTCTCTGGAGTAGGTGGTTTCGGGCACCTTGGACGGCCGGTACCTAATGGCCCCGACTATGGACGGAGCCAGCAACCACATGGATGGATGCCGAGTATCGCATGCTGCACGTCTGGTGAGTCACATGTGGCCCTGTGCCTCTGGAGTAGGTGGATTCGGGCACCTTGGACGGCCGGTAATGGCCCCGACTATGGGCGGAGCCAGCCATATGGATGGATGCAAGTATCGCATGCGGTTACCTATCAAAATAAAAAAAATATTCATTTGTTATTTATTTGTCTAAAATTTAGAATTTTATTTGACGTGACAACGTCTAATACATCGATAAACGCCGGCTGCATAGGTACTAGTACACGAAAAAGGATGACGCAATGTAACGCTACGTGTAAGTACATGTACGTACATGTACTTACAGAGCGGCGAGGGCCAGTTGCAATAGAGCGGCGTAGGCCAGTTGCAATAGAGCGGCGAAGGCCAGTTGCAATATTACGTAATTTTTAGAGTTCCGTAGTAATTATTGAATGTTTTGTTATGTTATGACGTTGTCACGTTAAACTATCGTCCGTAAACTGACTTTACAGACAACCGGTTTTTTCGAATATTTTAAATCCCGAATGCTTCATTTATCCGAGTGCATTTTTTCTGAAATTGTAAATATTTCAGGATTTTTATAAAACAACCCTAACCTAAACTAAAGGGTTCTACACGATGGTCCTGAAATAAATCCTGAAATATTTACAGTTTCAGAAAAAAATGCATTCGGACAAATGAAGTTTTCGGGATTCTAAACCTTCGGAAATAAAATTTTCTAAACATCGATAGGTTCCCATCGCATGCTGCACGTCCGGTGAGTCACATGTGGCCCTATGCCTCATGAGCTGGTGGATTTGGCCATCTTAGACAGTCGGATGTGGCCTCGCTCGCTAAGCGACTGTGCGTCGAGTCAGGTCACCACATGGATAGTGTAGATAGATGCCGAGTAGCTCTTTTCTTCCATGTACAACTTGGTTTATGTTACGAGTATAAAAATTAACTTTTTTTTTCACAGTGAGCGTCTCGTGCGTATGGGCATCCATGCAGAGTCCATCCAGCCGGAATGGTGTTATCAGAACGAAGGCTACTGCTACAAGTAATTTACTTGTGTACTGATTTATTATACAATGCATTCCTCAATAGATATAAAAACATGTGAAATTAAAAATTACTAAACATTCGAGATTTCCACTATCATTGAGATTTAATAATTTAATATTGCACATTACCATTTGGTGTGAAAACTTTAGGATTCCACTGCCTCGGCATAAAGCTGAAATTAGCGCGTACAAATTAATTTTGTTTTGTGAAGTAGGGTCAAGGAGGGACCAGTGGCTACGATTTTTTCAATAAGCTGTTGCCTGAAAACTATAAATCCCTGAAATAGTTGTTGCAAGCACAAAGCACACTGCAATATTAAACTTTCATTTAATAGCAACTAGATTTGCTATTAATTTCACCAAAAAGAGATATCTATTCTTTTTTTTAAATTGGGTATCGTGCCACTATTTTCTACGACCTGTCGCTCAATTGTGTAACACGTGGGTGTGTAATTGAGCGGCAGTACTTAGTGGCACTGATGGTGATTTACTACGACGCGGTTTCAGTAAAAAAATAATGTACTTATTTTAATGTAAAGAGGCTATATATAACCGATGTATGTACTTTTCCGAAACGAACCACTGTTGTGGATGTGGATTTTAAGTCAAACTAAAAACAAAGACCAAAACTGAGGGTCTAGAATTGTCAGCCAATACTTTTCGGAAAAAGAAATTAATAATCTCATATGAGTTCAGAAAAAAAAAATAAGTGTAACTGATGTAACTGGTGTAATAAGTGATGGTGTAGGGGTAAGCACGCAGCACGGAACGCTGAGGACCTGGGTTCGATTCCCAGCATTGGTCTTTTTTCTGGGGTTTTTTCTGTGCATCTATATTTCAGTTTGTATTTAGTTTGAAATATATGGTTTCACGGGATGACCGTAAAAGTAATAAAAAAAAAAATGAAGTTGAAGAAAATAAAAAAATAAATAGAAAAAGATACTTCATACTTAACTTGTAAGTGTAACTTATCTGAAAATGCAATTTGACAGGAAACAACAAAAAAGCATTATGAGTTCATACATAACATAACACATCCGCATGGCGCTGGAGTGTAACTAACTAGTTCGTGCATGATCGGGTACCGAACGCTTCCAATTGATGTAGACTCTATCATTGTAGAGGACAGACAAAGCTCTTTTTCTTTCTAGCACAGCACATTCGAGCTACCGTTCCCGTCGAGCCAGTATTCCCTCCCTGACCCTATGTGTTTTCTTACATTTACTATTGCATAATAATGTCGTAGATAGAACAATTTTACGTAATTCAATGTATATTTTATTGAACGTATGGGTTAATTAAGTATTTGACGATTTTGAAGCAATACTTTTTCTAATAAAATGTTGGTAAACCATCATGTGTTTTCATTTTCTGTCAGAATAAAATACCTATCCTCCTTTTTGAATAGAGAATAACATGTTGTATCTAGATAAAACACATAAGTAGCCTCTTGCATATAGATGTAGTACCTAATATAGGTATCCGTGTATTTGGCCGCTTTCAAGTCCAGGGTGAATGATACTATATTATACTATACTATACTAGGCAAGCGTGCTCCATCGTAGGCCTCATCTTCGCTTTCCATCAGGCGTGATTGTGGCCAAACGCAAGCCTATACACCGTGAAATTTTAGTGGTTGTTTTCCCGAAACGAGGTGATTTAGTATCGATTGTACAATCGATTTATAATTACTATTTTGACTAGAGTCAAAAATCCAATTGTGAAAAACGAAAGTCGAAAATGACCGCAAACCAATAGCAACGCTTCGTTGGTACCTAACCTATTGTACGATCGTACGCTACTTGTACCAACGAAGCGTTACTATTGGTTTGCGGTCATTTTCGACTTTCGTTTTTCACAATTGGATTTTTAGCTCTAGTGAAAATAGTAATTATAAATCGATTGTACAATCGAAACTAAATCACCTCGTTTCGGGAAAACAACCACTAAAATTTCACGGTGTATAGTATAAAAAAAAAAAAGTTGTAGACGACATGTAGACGTTCCGAATTAGAAATATTATATAAGTTCCATAACATTTAGGTATTTACATTGCGACAATACCTACATGCAAGAGGGGACTTACTTAAGTCTTTAGCTTTAGATTTAGGTAGGTGGACATTAACACAAAAAAAATAAACACAAACGACGATTTTTGTGGTAATACGGTAGAAGTCTTGTAAGGTACCGTTATCAACCCATTTTTCGCAATCAAATTCACATAAGTCACGTACGGTTTAACTTTAGTACATGGTTATGACCCAATGTTCGCAGTAATATCACCTATGTTAACAATTATCACACTACATAATTTATGCAACACATCGTCTTGGGAAATAACTAGAAATAAATAGGTATTTTTCCAAATGATAGCAGCATTTTTAAGTAATTTTTTAAACTGTTAATAGTGTCAAGAAAATTATGTATAAAATGTCTACCAAGGGAATTATTATTCTTTGCGTGCAGCTGATGTTCCTGCAGGTAATGAACTAAGTAATTATTTATTAAGTGTGTCTGACTTTTTGTACCTATTTGTTTTTATCAAATTATGAAACCAAAGAGGGACGAGTTTAGGGACTCATTTGGGAACTCTTTTAGATCGAGTCCGTATCAGTCGGGCAACTGAAACGCACAGAGCCTCTTGTAATGTAGATACTGCAGTGGCCACACTGGTGGGTACAAATAAACAAAGCGCGCGCTTCGAAACGGCTGATTTGTAATACATATTAGGTTTTAGGCATATTATGCTGGCGGTCAGTATTTGACCTAAAAGTAGCCTAAATTTATGCTGCGTGTCTGTTATTTCTTTGTGTCAAACGGTGATGGTGACAGAAAGAGACGATGAAAGCGATGGCAAGCGCCCGCGCGTTAGACAATACGGCCTCAGGTCTTTCTATGTGTTATATCAAATCAAATCAATCATTTATTTCTTAGAATATGGTACAATATAGGTTAGTAAAATTGGTTTCTTCAGCATATTCTGCCAGCATCAGCGTAGAAATATTTTAGGGCATTATGAGAATCTATATAATACAATTTGCTTAAACTAATTATTATTTAAAAATTCAGCAACAGAGTAGAAACATTTGCTAAGTAACCATTTGAACATTTTGTTTTCAAACTGATGTGTCGGTAGCCTTTTGTAATCCTCAGGTAGTCTGTTATACAGCTTTATAGCCATGCAATGTACATTCATGCCAAATAATTTTAAGTTTTGTTCAGGCTGATACAATTTGAGCGGTCTTCTACTAGGTCTGTTAGTTTTATTAATTATTTTGTCATGCAGCGGAAAAAACTGTGGGTACTTTTTGACAAATTTAGTAATCTGTAATAGTTTCAGACTTGCTCATACTGACCGATCTAAGTGTGCCACCCGGTATTATGATGCTTATCGTGCGCTTTCCTGGTCAGCTAAACTCCATGAATTATTTTGTTTTCAGATAGTCGTGTCTTCAGTCTTAACCGTTAAGTCGGCGGGGTCTTGCCGGATCAGCAAGGATTCTGGTTCCTTCCTGGTCAATAGCAGATCGAGCGTAGTACCGGACGGCATTTCTGTTAGCAACAGCCGTGTTAGCCTCAATGTGCCATGCCCATCCCCCCTTCAACGAAAAGCGCCGAAATTTCCCGTGCGCCAGGGAAAATCGTGTACTTCTTAACGTGTAATCTGTAAACTAAATTATAGTAGGTACATAATATATTTTTCAATTTTATAATAATAATATATAGTCTTGTTAATAAAAATGGTGTTGGGTTTGTTAATGCACTTGGGTTCAAAGCACTTATATTATGTTTAAATAAAAGGGTTTAAAATAAAAATCATGCAGCGTGACAAATTTTGCGTTTATATTTTATGAAATAATACATGGGAATTATGGAAAATCTCTTATCAGTGCACCTCTGTGATACTCAAATTAGTTGTATGCCAAATTTCAAATCTCTAGCTTCAGTGGCTTGCGTGCTTGTGCGCTGTTAGTCATTCCATTCAGCCCGTCACGGTAGGTAGGTACAGTTGTCATCATAACTATTTGAGCTGTTTAGGTGTTTAAAAACATCTGAAATTCTGAATACGCCCGTATTGTCAGTTATAGGTACATAAGTTCGTGCTCAGATATTTTTGAGAACCTAGACAGCATCGATGCTTATGATTGCAAATGTAGGTAGGTACTGTTTTTATAGGCCTTGAAGATATAGGTATATGTAGAAAATCGTTATATTCATAGTCCATTATATAATAACTAGTCAGATTTTTTATTCGCAAACTTTGTCTACCAAACAAAGGCTTCACCATTTTGTATGACAGTTCCTACGTTCGAAAAAATACCTACACAAACGAACATAGCACCTTTTCCTTTTTTGAAGTCAATTAAAAATATAGGTAAGGCTGATTACAGTGATTACCTATCACATTGCATTGACTTGGTAGTGAAATACAGGTCGACCTAATAAAAGCGTGTTAAAAATGTCTCTTTACTTGCAAAATACAACTAATATTGAAACTAAACATACCATAAGTTTTGTCGGCTATTAGGTAAGTACTTATGTAGGCAGGCATTAAATAGATTACATAATTTTAAGAGTAGGTAATTACGGTTCATGAATACAGTCGGGTTCTGTACCTCTACCATGAGTTTACACTAGTTTACAGTGACCGTACTCGCTAGCGACGGCGTAAATGATTTGTATGGAGAATTATACTTCCGTAAGTGACCGCTAGAGGCGCTGTACAATTCTCCATACAAATCATTTACGCCGTCGCTAGCGAGTACGGTCACAGTACCTCTACCATGAGTTTACACTATTTTACAGTGACCGTACTCGCTAGCGACGGCGTAAATGGTTTGTATGGAGAATTGTACTTCCGTAAGTGACCGCTAGAGGCGCTGTACAATTCTCCATACAAATAATTTACGCCGTCGCTAGCGAGTACGGTCACGTAAACTAGTGTAAACTCATGGTAGAGGTACTGTAAACTCATGGTAGTGGTACAGTGTAAACTCATGGTAGGGGTACTGGACTAAGTACCTGCAGAAGATTGTGTGCGGTAAGCACATACCTACCTAAAACTGCTTTCTTGTGTTGTTAAGGTTGTTAATTACAAAAACTACAGACTTTACAGAAGCAAAAAAGATGACGGTGCGGTGCGCACGTGAGGAATATAATTTAGGTAGTGCCTAGAGGTGCCAAGTTTTGACGTACAGTCAAGTGCAAAAATATGGGTGGATACAACTTGCTCATAAATATGCCCCACAGCTCTTAATGTCGTCGAATTAAGGTATCGGCGCATAATGGTAATCGGCGGAGTGAATTGAATCGATACGTATTTTTGCACTTAACCGTACAAGCAGGAATAAGCATTTTCTGATTTGCATGGTCCGAGCTTGTTATAGCCTACATTTAAAAAAAACAAATGGCGCTACCATCTTTCTTTACTTAAGCCACTGCTGCAACTGGGAGTAAATTAAAAAGTTGTTACTTTATTTATATACTCCCTAGGGATTAAATGATACGTTTTACTCCCACTAAATGAGGTATCTATAATATACTATATCAATAGCATGAAAAGTGAAAAAATATTTTTTCTCAAAAATATCCGCAAAAGTTGACATTATTCTTTAGATATCAGAACGCGAAGTGCATAGTTTATGGTCAGTAAAAAATAAAAAGTTAAAAACATTGCAGGCTTGATAAACTCGACAACAATGTCGCATACAAATTCCATTATTGTCGAGTATCAAACTTTTTAAAAAGTTAAAGCGGCCATGGTAATAAGTTGGCACTATTCGTATACAGCCAACTCAAATGACCGGTATCAGTTGTTTTGTTGGAACTCCGGACTTTTTTTATTGTGTTTGAAACAGCTAGTGGTGCTTTCGGTGGAAAAATACACCTACAGTTTTTTTTATAATGAAAAAAGGCGGGAAAGGGTTAAATGACATTTAATTTTAAGTGATTTGATTTGCACTTCTTTGTACCTATTTAAGTTAATAAAAGTTTATGCGAAATAAAGATTTCTTATTCTTATTCTATTTTTTTTCCTTTACCATTTTTAAGAAAAGCTTTATATTAGTCTCGGCTGGAATAGCTGCTGGCTTCGTAATTAGTTAAACTGACTCGCAAGCTCGTCCGTTTAATACTCATACTCAGCTAGCAATTGCCGACTTCCAGGCCACGACAATAATAATTTTACTAATAATGTGTTATCTACCAACTCTACCAAACACATTAAGGCATTTTATTTTTGTGTGCTGGCAACTCAACACAAACGTCACTTGCATTTCGTGTGATGAGATGTGAAGTTTAGATTTGTCATTTTTATTTACATTCTCTTATCTCCAATATCCTTTAATATTTCAAAAAAATACAACAATAACAAGATCTAAACATGAGCTGCTTTGAGAACGTGTCGATGCCGAGCTGCGTGTGGTTCGAAGGCGGAGAACGGCGCAATGTTTTGTCTGCGATGGCTGCAGGATTTCTGGTAAGTACCTAAGTATTTTGTAACTTTCTCGATGAATCATTCTTCTGTTCTTCATCATGAGTGGAAAAACTATACAGCACTTAATTTGTTAGAAACCTACGTATTAGAATTTTGCGAAACTAGAGAAGATCTTATCAAGGCAAACCATTGATTTAATATCTGCAATCAAAACAAAGCTATCTGAAAACACCCTAATGTTACTTTGTCAGTTGCTTTATTACAGGATAGTTTCAAGACACTTTTTTAGTCTTTAGCCCCTTATTAGAATTTAAATTGGATGAAATGTAACATTATAAGTAGGTACTGTCGTAATCATTACAGCATTATAATATAAAATAGAAACTGTCCACTAGTGGTTTTTTTATTTTATCTTTGTTGGGAAACAAACAGCATAAATATTACAAATTACTATTACAAAGGCCAGAGCAGTTTCCACTGACAGATAATAAAAGATTTGTTCAGAAAGGAGTGATGATATCATAATGTAAAATTAAAGTTAAAGATACAAAGAAAACATATGCAAAGGTTATAAAAGACTCTTGTGGATGGAGAGACAAATAGGAAATATAACAATTTAAACAGTCACTGCTGCTGCATGACGAGTATGAGGAGTCATTTGAAAATGGTCATTAGCTTTCTATTTTATTAACTGTAGAAACGAATTTGCTCAGGTGTGTACTAAACAAGTCAGCATGTAAGTATTTCTTGTTGTAGGTTAGACACACTCTATTAAGAAATATACTTTCTTGAAGTATTTTGTATGATAGAAGGGGACAGCAAATAAGAGGTTAGAACAAGATCGGAAGGTCGGATATCTGAAAGAGATTAAACTTGTAAGTTACAGGGGAGAGCGGTACCACCCTGGTATTATTCAAGATAAATTTAGATCAGAGGTTCCCAAACTTTTTTTTATCATAGACCTCTTTCAAAATTTAGCTGGTTCCGGTGGACTCCCTGCAGCTACATTTCTACCATAATATATTATTATTCCCAAAACTTGACAAAAAATGTGAAGCTTATATCTAATCATGAAAATTTGCATTGCGGCTGCAGAGTTCCAACCACAAATTAACAGTTTTTGTAAAGAAAGTAAGAATTGATTGGTTAATTCATTAATTGTTTGTGCTGTGAGTGGATGTCAAAAAAGTAAAGTTGGCCCATCAAAAAACCAACTGTTGTGTTGGTAAACTGTGTGTGTAAGCACAAGGAACCAATCAATTCTCACTTATTTTATTTAGAAAACTCCCCATTCAGAGTAGTTAAGATAGAAAATTAGTATATTTTAGTTCTTCACTATCAAAACCAGATAAATTTTCGTGTATTTTTTGCCACTATCTGAGTTTATTGCCAGTGCAATTTTGTTTTGTTGCACAATTATTCTAAAATTAACTACCCTTCTTTTTAGTTCTTTACAGGATGGTGGTTCATCATTGATTCAGCCTCGATGTATCCAAATGACCTCCCTAATGCTGCTCATGTCTGTGGAGTGATGGCCACTATATCTTTGGTCATGATCAACTCTGTTTCTAATGCTCAGGTAATTAAAATAACCTTATTTAAAAATCTGTGTTACTTACAAGTTTATCATTTGCATTGTTCTAAATAGAAAAAAAAATCATCAGGTATGTCACAATATTTTGTGTAAGACTACCTTGAAATTGACAGAACTAATAACAACAATAATAGAAATGGTAAGCAGCTAACAATACTGTACAATTGCTCAAATATTGGATTAGTGCAGAAATTATGATTAAAAAAACACATTACATTGGCAAGTACCATAATTTAGTTACCTTTTGAACGCTCCACATTGTTTTGTTACAAACAAAATTGATTCTCATGCAGATGCGGGTAGGTTCATTTTTGTACTACCGTATTGTTGTCTATCGACACTGGCGTTCAAAAGGGTAAACCCCAAGACAACACTATAAATTGCATTTTCTTAGGAAATATTATATGTTTCAGGTTCGGGGTGAGACATACACTGGTGGCTGCATGGGTCCTCGCGGCGCCCGTCTCTGGCTCTTCCTAGGGTTCGTCGTTGGTTTTGCATCACTCATAGCTGCCTGCTGGATATTGTTCGCCAACTATGTCAACACTGGTAAAGCAACCTCAGGTCTTTAATTTTTTTTTTGTTCTTGGGTATTTTCATTATAACTTTACTAGAACTTGCGCTGAAATAGTGGTCAAAAATTAGAGATTGTGATATTATTTTAATTGAGTATTCTAAAGTTTCTGTGTTCACTTAGATTAGTTTTGACAATAATATAGGTTTGTGGTTGTGGTTTAAGTTTTGCTCTTTTAAAATAAACGGTGTCAATGCAATCTAATTTTGGCAGATTATGTTTGAAAAGTTATACATTTGGGATTAAATTGATTGAGTAAATGGGTGAATCAACTTTTTTGTGCTGTTTACTATGTCCCCAGTCGTCCAAGTGACATCTTCATACTGTTTCATAGAAAAGTGCTTAGGTTGTCCAGGAGATAAAATTTGTGTAACCATAGCAACGTGTGGAAAGAAAAAGTTGATTCACGCAAATATGCTGACCTACACTGGTTTTTAGCAAATTATAATTTGTATTCTTGGTATAATCTTCTATCTGTTCATTATGTTTTTATTTCCGGTTACAGATACCACTAAACACACATGGGCAGGTGTAAGCCTCTTCTTACAAAACGCGTTCATCTTCGCTGGTTCGCTAGTCTTCAAGTTTGGACGCACGGAGGATCTTTGGGGCTAGAATTGGGGCTGACCGGTAAAATCTGTTAAATATCTCATACATTTTAAGTCTGCGTTATGTCTGTGCCTTTAGCTTAAATGTTTCGATTTAATTTTTAAAGTAAGGGAAGAATTCTGTATTTAACTCAATTATTATTAATACTCTAAAGGCGCAGAGAATCACCACATTGCGGCGGTCATGATTATTAGAAGAATAAAACGATAATATTATAATTTCGTGAGGTTTCTATACCTGTTCTTAATTTAGTATCAAGTATATAGGTAAGAATTCCAAACAGCAACATTTGGTACAACTCCATTAATTCTTGTTCCATTTTAATTATACATGTAGACTTGTTTTTTTTTTATTTGATTGCTAACTTGTAGAAACACCACCGGAAAACTAACTTTATGTTTTGAATATTTGGTAGCTTTTTATTAGAGAATTAGTATATTTTACAAGTACAAGAGTTGCTACAAGTGGCAACCACTATTTGCAACTATGTGCATCCCTATCTACCTATTCTACCTGCCCTGTCCTGACTGCACATCCTTAAAAATTGTGTAAGAGTAATTATGTCTGAAACAAATAAGTAGCATGCTTCATTGAATGAGCTTTTTGTTTTTTTTTTTCTAATAATTATAACCCAAAATCTTGCTTTGGTTACATTGCTATTGAAGTACAGTCACAAATCATGTAAATAATGTCTTTTAACTTACACAGAAAGAGCTTATTATAATTTTTAAACAAAAATTAAAGCATTTGTTGGTACGCGCCTAGTTCAAAATAATGTATGTCCGAATTCTGAATGCAATATTGACCTTATTATTAACTTATAACAGTGTCGTTACCAAGCGGTCCATCCTGGTTCGACAAACGAAATAGTGCGTACTGCTACTTGCAAGTAGAAAGAAAGTTAAAGTAATTAACCCTTTGAACGCCAAGAACACCTAAAGGGGTCGTGTACTGCCGTGCCCACCACGCCACCGACGCTTATAGTGGTCATGACGTTTATTGTCAAAGAAACTTTGACACGCGAAATTACGATTGAAATTTGCGTTACTTTTCGTCTACACTCGGCGTGTTGTTGACACAGTTGTACTCGAAATGGGGCGTTCAAAGGGTTATATACTTTTATCCTTGGTGTGTGTAGCTTTTGTAATGAATGAAAAATTTTATACAAATGTGGTATTTCAATTGTATAATTGGTCTATAGTAAACATTGTTTGATACTTAATTTTAATTTAAAGTGGATACCATAAATAAACATGTGGTATTAGGTTTTCTTTCCTATTATCAAGAGTGGTAATATAAAGATCATCGAAAAAGTATGTTTATGTTTTACATAAACCATATGCATTGTTGATTATTTTAAAAAAGTAAAATTAATGACTGTATTGGGGTCTATTTAAATATGTTCTTTAGATATAAGAGCTGTCACTAGTGAGTGAATCTATTTTATTATTTCATTAATAAATATCGCTGTAATTGATTTTGGCTGCATTTTCATTTTATTTTATTAGTATTATTTTGTTTTACATAAACAGTTAGATACGTAAACATAATTGACTTTCAATAGGTTCTTTCAATAGGGTGTCTATGTTTGAAACATCCATCATCTTGGCCTGTATAAGTCTCTCTGCTGGGCACAGGCTTCCTCTCAGAATGAAAAGGCTTGGGCTGTAGTTCACATGCGGGTCCAATGCGTATGGAGAACTTCTCAGTCATCACTCACTCACTTGTGAGTAGGTAAGTAGGTAAATCAAAAACGTTCATTATGTATTATTATTTATATTTTATAGTATACAGAATTAATAAATAAGACCTACAAAAGTGTTGTATTAAAACCTCAAGTGCTATTATAGCAGAAGTAAATGGGGAAATGTTAAATGATAAATTTACATTTGACACCATCATCAATCGAGGATACTGACATCTTGATTTCCATTTGACACATCAATAAGTATCATGATTGCATGAAAACCTTTTTTTTTAATTTGCCACTTCTGTAAGTTAAACTTGTTTTCATGCTAACCTATATTTTTATTAAAATGAGGAATGAGGCACGCTATCTTTGGTTTCCAATGGAACATTGTTTGAACTTAAAACTAAATTACTTAAATGGCTTTTATAAATAAGAGGTCTTACTGACAGCTGTTCTAGTGTTTTCTTTATTTATTATTTTAGGAGGGGATTCCTTCACTGTCGAATTAAGGAGGCAATTTACGTTACTTAATTTTCCACCAGGGATGGGCTATGCATCCATGAATGTGAGGGGTTTGTTAGATCAATTTACCAAAATCGCTATTTCCTAGTAACAAAATTTCCATTCGCATTTTTTCTCAAATGATTTTTTCCCCAAAATGGTTTTTTATTGAAGCCTATTTTCACAATCGCATTTTGTCCTAATTCTAATCGACATAGAAGCATAGGCAGGTTTAGGTTAGGTTAAGTTTGCCCAATCCGGCACCAGCGGGGGAGGGCAGGGAGAACCGAGCCCGCGCTAAACGGTGTCAGTGAGGGGCCCCATCCCGGGGTGGTCAGTGGGCGTTGCGGTGTCTCTTATTCTCCCGCGGCGTTCACAATAACAAATAAGGGAATCCGTGTGGTCGTTATTGGGTATGCCTGTTGAGAGGAGAGCCCCACACCCCAAATACTCCCCGTTTCCCTGAACGGGGAGATGCATAAGGTGCATTTTCCACACCAAAAAAAAAAAAGGTTAAGTTTGCCCGAAGGGCCAAAAGCACTTGGAACGGAGCTCCGTCGACACTGTTACTGTGTCAATCCAAAATGGGAAAAAACGATACTGTCAAAATAAGCTTCAGTAAAAAACCAGTGTGAGAAAAATAACATCTGGGAAAAAATGCGAATGAAAATTTTGCTACTAGGAAATAGCGTTTCTGGCAAATTGATCTAAGTAACAAATCACGTGAGGATGTGAGAGCTCTACGCTACGAAACTATGTCCATTTCCACTAATGCTAAGCTATGTACCTAGCTGTTCGAAGAAGATCCAGCACGCACCCAGAGCACGCATCTTTTCATATTAAAAATATAGCTTAGTTGAACTTTTTTCAACCAGTGCTGCTATGTGGACCAAGGAATATGGTTTGTGGATATCAAACGCATCTATACCAACGTAATAATAGCGCATTACTGGCGGAAAAGCACCCGTATTCTGACATTTGTGTCGCTCTTGTCTGTAAGTATATGTAAATTGGACTTAGGATTAAGCTTTTATCCGTGTGGGCGTCCATTAATTACGTGTGGTGTTTTTGAGGATTTTCTACCCCGCCCCCTGGTGAGATATCGTGAGATTTGCCTCGACCCCTCCTAATCTAACGTGAGATTTTTCAAATTTTTTTTAGTCATAACAAACGTGTGAGACGTGCACAATTAGATTTTCCAAATTTTTAAATTTAAACTAATTTTCTCGCATTTTAGCACTATTCTTTGCCAGAAAAAAAATTACGTGATATATGCTGAGACCCGCCCTCCCCCCCAAGTAACATTTGGTGAGATTTAGCTTGACCCCCTCCCCCCTCTGAATACCTCACGTAATTAATGGTCGCCCCTATCTAATAATTTCCAAATACTGCACAAACAGTGCAGGGACTTTGCTTATGGTGAAGTGAAAATTTACCAACGTTGTATCTTGCCAGTTAGTACCTACTCATTAGGGATCATTTAGTACTCGTATGTGTTGTCGCCGGGTATGCATACTCTGTTTCCGCTTCCGTCCGGCAGACAGATATGGTCGGACTCGCAGTTGCCATTCCGGTATTGGCAGACGTTGTTAGGTCCCGGACATTGGTCCGGCGCGACCGCCACGCCGTACAACCGACGCGATGCCGTCGCGATTGGAAGCTGACCCTTCCTTTGGGTTACTGTGTCGATGTTTTCAATTTTGAGCCTGTTAAAACAATAGCTTTTTAATAAAGGTACAGTCGCGGAAACTGAATTGCGTACCAGAGTGGAACCTCTTCAATCAATTCACGATGATTTCTTTGTATTGGCAGATGTATGGAATGTCAACATAACATTTGCAATGAAAGGGGTTTCCTTGACTTTACATAAACTTACTTAGACCGTACCGCCAAAACTATCACCAACGATTTTTTTTTACATATTTGTTTGATTACTAGCTGTTGCCCACGCACGACTCTGTCTGCGAAGATTTCGTTAATCGGTATCCCGCGGGAAATACGCGATTTCCTGGGATAAAGTCTACCCTATGTGTTTCTCAGGGTCTCAAAGTATCTAATACCTTTTATTTAAATCGGTTCAGCGGTTGAAGCGTGAGGAGGTAATAGACAGACAGACAGACAGTTAGGTACTTTCGCATTTATACTATTAGTAAGGAAGTAAGGATGGTAAAGATTAGTAAGAACTCTGGGGGCTCTAATGATTTAGATGAAATTTGCTATGTAAAAGTTCTCTTAGTATCAGTGTTTATGGTCACTTAACAATCCTCGGAGCTAGCATACTATAAGTACCTATTATACTATTCATTATATCCATAGCAATGTAAAAACTTACGTTTTCCAATCTGTCCAATAGAAGGTATTGCCATTGATTGCCAGTCCGAAGGGGTACGAGCAGTTCTGCACTACGGTTTCTCGTTCCATTGTCTGCAGGCTCACGCACTTTATTGCGAACAGTCCGGCGTCGGCATAGCAAAGCCGGTCTCTCACCCAGTCTATGGCCAGGGAGTTTGGCAGTTTCACCTCCGAGTTGTCAACGAAGATGCCACGTTGTGACCCGTCCATGTTAGCCCACTCGATTTTAGGACTTGCGCGGTTCCAATCTGACCAGAAGATCTTTCTGCAACGATTGAAAAAAGCTAACACATACACGCTTACTGTAGAAAAATATCAGGCGTAATTTTTGTACAGTTCAAAAGTTACCCTCTTCCTGGATGTACTGCTATGCCTCTAGGGTTTCTGATGCCATTGTTGGAAAACAATACTGCTCTCACTTTGGTGTCAAGATTAGCAACCTCTATTGTCAACTTCTTTGAATCCGTCCAGAATATGTTACGTGCTGACCAGTCAATGGCCACTCCCTCCGGCGATTTGATACCTGCGGAACATAAATAACGTAATATTTTTAAATAACAATAATATCAATATAAATACGTACGTATTAAAATTAATAAAGTTTTACAAACCGCTTGGTAGAAACAATTCAAATGAGGAACCATCGTAATTTGCACGCTTGATTGAGTTGCTGACCACGTCGCCCCAATAAATTTTTCCACTTTGGCAGTCAACATCGATACCGACGGCAATTTGATCTATACCGCTATTAATGGGGGTAGCGTAGGTTCGGGCGGAGGTCTCAAATGGCACTTTGTACACAAACACGCCATCACTAGCAACTAAGAAGTTGCCGAGTTGTCTAGGAATTGGTGCGCATCGACTGCCATCTCCAGTGTATCCAGAGTTACATTCGCAGAAGTACCCTTCGCTACGTTTTAGACACGAGGCTTGAGGATCGCACATGGCGGGGTCGGTTTTGCAGCTAGGCTCCAATCTGCAGTAATAACCATCTCCAACATATCCTTCAATACAAACACACTGATAGACGTTTTCAAATGATATCGTGCATGTAGCGCTTTCGTGGCAGTCATTGGCTACGTCACACGTAGCACCGACGGGTGAGCACTTCGAAATACCCTCGCCTTCGTACCCTGAGTCGCAGTGGCAGTAGCCAATCCCAATTGTGTCGTCATATAGGCACGTAGCGTGCTCAGCGCATACAGCTCCGTTGCAAAGCGGTCGGTCAGGGATACATGCTTCGTTTTCGTCTTTGACGTATCCCGGTACGCACTGACAAACTAACTCGTTGCTGGCAGTATCAAGTCGACATTCGGCATGGCTTTCGCATTCGGAACTATTTGTGCAAATAAGCTTAGGTCGGCAATCATAGCCGTCGCCGTGATAACTCGGGTCGCACATGCATATGTCGCCGTTGCTGGTTGGGTAACAGTGAGCATTCTGGCCGCAAGAGCAGGAGTCGGTAATTCGTTCGATGCACTCGTACCCATCACCTTCATATCCTTCGGGACAAACGCAGTGTGATACGTATTGTCCGTCGACAGGGTCTAGTGTAACGGTACAAACTGCGTTTGGTGGACAGTCAGAATCTGTCGTGCATATTACTGAAACAAAAAAGTTATTATTTAGAACGTTGACTATTACGGCTTATCATAATGTAAGGAGATAAATGATAATTATATTAATCACATGTCCATAGATGGTTAGTAATATTAAATATGTTGTACAACTATGAAGATAATGGAGATAAATTCTTACTCGAAGAGTCGTTAGTTTCTTGTATAGGACTTGGAACTTCGTATTCGTCAAGACGACACAGATCGTTGTTTCTTTCGTCCTTAAATCTCGAATAGCCCTCGGGGCATTCACATCCATATATACTGCAGGTTGGCAATACGAATGTCTCGTTATTCTCGGCTTCTTCGGTGGTAGGTATTGGTGGCGGAGTCGTAGTAACAGGTGGTAGTGTGGTAGTGTACGTTGGAGCTTGTACAGTGCAGTAATAACCGTCACCGACGTAACCAGGATTACATTGGCAAATATGACTGTTGCTGACTTGTGAGAAGATACAGGTGGCTTGAGGAGAGCAATTGTGCAAAACGTCGCATGTGAATTCATTGATAAGCCAACATCTCTGTCCGTCACCAGTGTATCCTGGGTTGCACACACATGTCGGTCCACTTCCATTGTAGCCTTCTTGGCATTGAGCATATTGGTTGCAAGTTATGTCTCTGCATTGGGACACTTGGGTGCAACTGACACCGTTCCCTTCAAATCCAGCGTGACAACGGCACTGAAATCCTCCGTCGTGGTTGTAGCAATCAGCGTTTGTGTCGCAGTTATGTGTTCCAGCGCTGCATTCGTCTACATCTATACAAGCGACCGCGTCATCTATGTACACGTTTGTGAATCCTGACTGACAAACACAAGTAAAAGAGCTACCTTGTACCACGCAAGAGCTATGAGGCCCACACGTGCTTCGACCAACAATACAAGGATCTTCTTGTCCTAATGGCACAATTTTATTGCTCATTCCATACCTGACTATGTTATCTTTAGATTCGTAACCTAAATAATTCTTTGAGACTTTCAAAGTAGACGAAACTGTGTCTTCTGGTGCCACGGGTGCATAATGACACGGATTATACGTGAAGGTTTGCGAAACTCTTTGTTCGTAGTTGACTCCTGTTAATTTATTAGTTATAGTACGAGTCGACTCTGAACGTATTAATCCCGCTTCTACGAGCGTGTACTGTTCTTCATATTCTGAAATTTGAAGTTTAACCCCGAACTCGACTTGAGGCAACGACCCTCGTAAGTCCGAATCCAAAGCGATTTGATCGAAAACATCATGACCTAGGAATTCTTGCGAAAGTGTCACTCTGTTCTGCGTTTCAGGGAAATAAATGTCCGCCGTATGGTTGAACACAGCTCCTGTTAGTTGATAACCATTGCTAGCTGCTCCTGAAGGCTTCGCGAACAACCACCCGATAACTCCGCCGAGGACATTTACTAATTGAAGGCTACTTCCTAGAGGACTCGGGGCTTGCGACAGCGCTGTGTATGATCGCCCGTCTGCAACCACAACGTATGCTTGGACGTCAACGTCGTTTATTGAAATGTCGTTTATGACACCATTCAGTTTGCCATGAACTCGTAATGGGGTATCATTTTTCACGCAATATTTTCCGTTGCCATAGAATCCTTCATTGCATTGGCAGCAGATACCCGCTTGGTAGTCGACACATCTTGCGTGCATGTGGCACACGCTGGGTCCACTTTGAGCGCAAGTTTTGGATTCTTCCTCGAACTCCACCTCATTTTGATTGTAGAGGTCCGGCACGACGATGTTGCCGTCCAGAGAAATGTTACCTACCCGAAACACGTACTTCCCCGGTTCGTGCATGTTTGACCATCTGAAATGAAGTTGTTAAAAATTTAGATCTCATATGCCTAGTTTTACATTTCCATTATCAGAATTTTAAGTTACATTAGGTACTTACGCAACAATATTCCGTATTTGGTGACTGCCAGAACCTCTAAGGTGTAACATGCGACCATCCTCAGCAACAAAGCCAGCTTGTGCCTTGGCGTCAGGTAAGCTTCCCGGCCGTGTCTCTGGTTGGATCCACTGGATGTCTCTGTCAGGGTATAGGAATTCAACGAAACTCTCGGTGCCGTTACTAATGACAGCGACTTGGAAAGTGTTCTTTCGGTTCTCCTGTGAGGCAGCGTACGGTACTTCGAGCCACGTGACGACGAATATACTGGTAGGATGAAAATCATAGTATTCATGGAAGTTATTCTGAATGCTCTCTTCAGCTTTTATCAAAACATGGTTTTCGTCAGTTTCTCTGTAATAGACGGCGCCAGATTCTGAGGTATCTATATTTGAGTAGAACGCTGCTATCGAAGGATACGGCAGCGGAAACTCGGTATTGAGAAATGTCGATATGTCTGCTCTGAATGAAAGTACTCCGTAGTTATTGACCTGGGGACAACATGGAAGGTTTTAATCAAATTATCAGTCTTCCGACTGATCCGACTGGGCCGGTGCCTATGTAGCTAGTAGCTACTCAATACAATATAACCACATTACGTAAAATGGTTCCCGTAATGTGGTTATATTGTATTGAGTAGCTACTAGCTACATAGGCACCGGCAGGATTATTTTCAGGGGGGTGCATTGCATCTTGCATGTGTGTCTAGGGCAGAGGTTCTCTAACTTTTTTTTCTAATAGACCACTTTCAAAATTTAGCTGGTTCCGGTGGACCCCCTGCAGCTACATTTCTACCATATTTCCAAAACTCGACAAAAAATGTGAAGATTATTATCTAACTATGGAAAATATGCGTTGCGGCTGCGAGTTCCATCCAGCCACGAATTAACAGTTTTCGACAAAAAGTGAGAATTGATTGATGCACACCTTACCCGGCGCCTATGGGTGGTTACAACTAAGCATCTAATTTAAGGAATTTTGTATTGTGAAAGTTTTTAAAGAATCACGGTTAATTTATGCTATACATATACTTAATTTTTTAAGGGATAAAACCGGAAATTCCTTAGTCTACCTGAGTGAATGATGTATGCAACTGCTTCAAAATATCAGGAGTACCCTGTGAATCCAATACACTGTATCCAGTACACTGTCTATGGGAGTTACAGTGTATTGGATTCACAGGGTACAGGAGTTCATTAAAGGTTGATTACCTTCTACATCCCATAACAAATATGCCTCACATATTGAGAAATTTGGTAGTCGATAGCATACCGTTGTGGGGACTAACTGGATAGTCTTGGATAGCCATTCAATGTTTGTAAGGTTCTGCGAGAGACTAGCTCTTTTAATGCTTGCACAATTCAAAAAACGTCCTTGTAGCAACAAAAAATTATCTGGCGATAACGCCAGCAGGGTCAACTTATCAGAAACATTTTTTACTAAAAATTCGACATCCCTTACAAAAATTCAATGTGAAACTAACGTGAACCAAAACAGCTCACGATGAGTGGGTTTATGTAATGAGATTATTCGACTATTTAAGTGCAGTGACCGTTAACTTCGTTCTGATAGCCACGTGCATTTCCGCCCGTTGTCCCGTTTGTCCCCGAATGTAGTATCACCCCTTATCATGTTGCAAATAACGCTTTTGTACCTAAAAAGTACTTTTTAACGAATTAGTAAGTTTTTAACATTGTGTTAGCGATACGTTAATAAAATAACGCTCAGTCAACAGCAGGTAAATATTTTAGTTTATATATGTATACCCGTTGTTTACAACTTTAGTTAAAAAATTTCATATTTGACTGTATTGCCAAATATCCAATTTTTTACACAACCATAGCTGGGCACAGGCCTTCTCACAAAATAAGAGGGAAGGAGGTAAATTGGAGAGAAAACTTCGCACACGCCTTTAAATTGGGTATCCTGTCTTTTCGCCGAAAATTATTTCCCTAAAGATTAATTTGCCAACGGTTTTTTTTTCTGAAACTGTAAACTATTTAGGATATATTTCAGGACTATCCTGTAGATTAGGTTAGGTTTTTTTAATAACAATCCTGAAAAGTTTACAGTTTCAGAAAGAATAAACATTTGGCAAATGAATCAGTTGGGAAAAATATAGTTGGGAAAAGGTAGAACCTTTAAATTGATTTAGTTAAATAATAAGTAAATAAGACGCTTTAAATAATTTATCTTCTATTGAAATCTCCATGGAAACTTTGTTTTGACAGGTTAGAATGCTACAGGTTAATAAAATAAACTTAAAATCACACAAATACATTAATTATTCACCAGGAAATACTTAAACAGTTCATTTGAAAGCAAATATTGATTAGTGGATTTTTCTTTTGTATTCAATGCGGTTATGAATATTTACTTTACGCTAATTATGGAAAGTGCTACAAAGTTGTTTGTCGAATTGACATTTTAATGTATGTGCTTTTGTCGTTAGGTATTAACATTATTGTTTAGAAGAGACAATTCACAATACCTAAGCGATTATTTTACAATGACTTGTCACAACCGTGTTAAGTTAGCTAGCTAGTTTAAGATCAATTTTGATTTGGTTTACTGCCTCGTTTATGTTTGTAGTAGAAAACTGCAAAAGTGTGAAAGTTGACACAAAGTTAAGTAAAAGCACAAAGGGGAAACTGAAAGTCTAAACCAGTGGTTCCAAACCTTTTTTTGATCAAGGTTAACTTTGGGGTCATTAGCAGGGACCATAAGGTTAAAAAGAACTGTATTAGTTGTCGGATCTTGTGTGCTCAAGAGCGGTTCCCTTCTGGATCTGTCCAGGATGAAAAGCAGTGCTTGGGCTGGTGCATCTTGGGCATCGGTCAATAATTTATTGGTCGATGGCCAATAACTCGACACGGAAGGATTTATATAGTGTGTCCCAGAAGTCGACATCAAGCCGAAATCAGATGATAGGCCAAGTTATATTGGTTATCAGAATAATAAAAAAAATCTAACTCGGTTATGTATTTATAAAATATAGGGATTTAAAAAAAATCATCAGCCTGTGATAGCCTTTTCGCTCCTGTTGCTACAAATCTTTACTTTTTTATTTATTTATTTTTGTTATGTCATCATCATCATCATTTCAGCCGAAAGAAGTCCACTGCTGAACATAGCCAACAAACCAACCACCAATAAGTAAACAATAAGTAGCCATCGCCAGACTAAAGTGGCAGTGGGCAGGGCACATCGCTCGTAGAACTGATGGCCGATGGGGCAAAAAGGTTTTGTTATGTAATCCTCTGAATAAATAATACTTCTGTGAATCGTTGTTTAAAATTTAGAGCCAACTGCTTCAGGTTCGAAGAAAATGTCGCTTTTTGCCCTCCAAGCCTTGAAAATTTCGTCCAGTTTTAACTGACTGTACCGAAAAAAAATGTACCACGCGAGTTTGACAAGTTTGCAACTTAAAAAAATTGGCGCATTTAATGAAGATTTCAAAATGATATAAGTAGGACTTGCTTGATTATTTCTTAAGCTGTGGGCATTTTTTTTAATGAATCCCAGTTTATAACGAATTTTTCTTACTTTTAAATGTTTCTATTCTAAAGTACTCAAAGCTTTCCCAACGGCCGTAACTTAATGAGTCTAATTTGATTAAGATAGAAAAAGCCATTTTACGAAGTGTGACCGAAACAAACTTCCTATCTTCAAGTAGTTCAAGGGCACAAAGGACCCTAATTATGGTAACTCACTCTTTTTATATGATTTGCTCTTATTAACGAGTCTTCCAGTAGTTCTACCAAGTCACGTGCCTAATCCTACTTAATTAATTAGTCCATGTGGCGCCCATTAGGGTAGATATAACCTAATCCATGTCGGTCTATGTTTAGACACAACCCCCGTAAGCTCATCTTCTAAAAGTATGTTGGTGGCAGGTGCTCAGATTAGACTATATAAAATAGGTATCATCATCATCATCCTAGCCTATAAACGTCCCGCTGCAGTGCGTATTGGGAACAAGTTAGCTATGAAGTATCTTTTTTTGTACTTATTTTTTCAACTTCATTTTTTTTTTATTACTTTTACGGTCATCCCGTGAAATCATACATTTCGTGTATAGGAAAGATTCGTGTCTAATCTCTAGACCAGTGGTGGTGTAGGGGTATGGCACGCGGCACGGAATGCTGAGGACCTGGGTTCGATTCCCAGCATTGGTCTTTTTTCTGGGGTTTTTTCTGTGCATCTGTATTTCAGTTTGTATTTAGTACGAAATGTATGATTTCACGGGATGACCGTAAAAGTAATAAAAAAAAAAATGAAGTTGAAAAAATAAGTACAAAAAAAGATACTTCATAGCTAACTTGTTTAAAGTTGCACAGTAGCGCCATCTCTTGTCCAGGTGAGCGGTTAGTTCCGAAGGAGTGTTAAAATCTCTCGATGAGGGTGTAACATAGATGTGCGTTTGTCACTGCATAAGGTGATGATTTAGCAGATTGAAATGTATGATGTATAGGAAAGATTCGTGTCTAATCTCTAGACCAGTGGTGGTGTAGGGGTATGGCACGCGGCACGGAATGCTGAGGACCTGGGTTCGATTCCCAGCATTGGTCTTTTTTCTGGGGTTTTTTCTGTGCATCTGTATTTCAGTTTGTATTTAGTACGAAATGTATGATTTCACGGGATGACCGTAAAAGTAATAAAAAAAAAAATGAAGTTGAAAAAATAAGTACAAAAAAAGATACTTCATAGCTAACTTGTTTAAAGTTGCACAGTAGCGCCATCTCTTGTCCAGGTGAGCGGTTAGTTCCGAAGGAGTGTTAAAATCTCTCGATGAGGGTGTAACATAGATGTGCGTTTGTCACTGCATAAGGTGATGATTTAGCAGATTGAAATGTATGATGTATAGGAAAGATTCGTGTCTAATCTCTAGACCAGTGGTGGTGTAGGGGTATGGCACGCGGCACGGAATGCTGAGGACCTGGGTTCGATTCCCAGCATTGGTCTTTTTTCTGGGGTTTTTTCTGTGCATCTGTATTTCAGTTTGTATTTAGTACGAAATGTATGATTTCACGGGATGACCGTAAAAGTAATAAAAAAAAATGAAGTTGAAAAAATAAGTACAAAAAAAGATACTTCATAGCTAACTTGTTTAAAGTTGCACAGTAGCGCCATCTCTTGTCCAGGTGAGCGGTTAGTTCCGAAGGAGTGTTAAAATCTCTCGATGAGGGTGTAACATAGATGTGCGTTTGTCACTGCATAAGGTGATGATTTAGCAGATTGAAATGTATGATGTATAGGAAAGATTCGTGTCTAATCTCTAGACCAGTGGTGGTGTAGGGGTATGGCACGCGGCACGGAATGCTGAGGACCTGGGTTCGATTCCCAGCATTGGTCTTTTTTCTGGGGTTTTTTCTGTGCATCTGTATTTCAGTTTGTATTTAGTACGAAATGTAAGCGTATTGGGAACTTCACACATACCATTGAATTTCTTCGCAGATGTGTGCAGGGTAAATAAAATAGGTTAATTATAAGAAAGTGGTGTGTATAAAGATAATATCTACACAAAACTGGAAACATAGTACGGCTTCAATAACATTGTTAGGTACACGAAAGAGGACATGTGTGTTTACTAAACATTGCCCTTAGTGATCTAAAATGACCTAAATTCTTAGATAGGTACTCGTAGTTCTTCGTAAATTATCTACGAGTATGTAAGTATCAAGAATAGTTATCTGCCTCAATAATCAAGGGTATCAAGGAGGACCTCTGCATGAGTATTAAGTTAAAGTACCTGGGTGACCGAACTTCGATCGGGCTAAAACTCTAGAACACGCATTTTCTTAGGGATAATACCAAGCTAGATTGACTGTTTCCCTCCGAAGAACCCTACGTAGCTAACTTCATCGAAATCATTAGAGCCGTTTCCGAGACCCCCCAAAATAAATAATTATACAAAAGTTGCTCGTTTAAAGGTAGGTATTACATATTGAAAACAATACTTAAAAATTAAAAAAACGTAATGTTAAAGTTACGGGTTGATTTCTAAGTCCTGGACAGAAATCATTGTTTCTAACACAGCTTTTTTAAGCGCAAGCTATACAAACTGGCAATCTAAAGAACGCACGAAATGTTCGGAAAAAGATCGGTGAATAGTGATAAAAATATAAGTACCTATGTTACATGTTTCGATGAATTTAAAGAATAAGATTTTTATAATTTTATTTTAGAAAAACTCATCATAGAAATCATATAGACTTCGATTTCATATAAAAATGTGTGAATAAAAAATTAAAGTAGGCTATTTCATGGACAAAAAAAAATTTAATACTCTGTGAAAGAAACTGATCTAAAAAGGTGCTTGTTTTTTTTCCAGTTGTACCTAGTTCATTGATGGACCTCCGTAAAGTCTCACTTGAATCAATCAATAACAGTTTTATTTATTTGATTTAGTGCAATGATTTTTTTTCCATAAACAGATAGATAGTACCGGGTGCCGTTATTACGAATGTGTAGTTGAAACACATTTTTGTAAATTTAGGTATCTTGATAAATAACTATTGTTAGCTAAACAATATGTACCTACACCGTGAAATTTTAGTGGTTGTTTTCCCGAAACGAGGTGATTTAGTATCGATTGTACAATCGATTTATAATTACTATTTTGACTAGAGTCAAAAATCCAATTGTGAAAAACGAAAGCCGAAAATGACCGCAAACCAATAGTAACGCTTCGTTGGTAGCTAACCTATCGTACGATCGTACGCTACTTGTACCAACGAAGCGTTACTATTGGTTTGCGGTCATTTTCGACTTTCGTTTTTCACAATTGGATTTTTGACTCTAGTCAAAATAGTAATTATAAATCGATTGTACAATCGAAACTAAATCACCTCGTTTCGGGAAAACAACCACTAAAATTTCACGGTGTATACATCTAATATATAAAAATCTCGTGTCACGGTGTTTGTTACCGAACTCCTCCCAAATGGCTCGACCGATTTTTATGAAACCTTTTTCTCTGTATTCGGTAGGTCTGAGAATAGGTCGTAGGCTATTTTTTATCCCCCCCTCCCCCCATTCTTCGCGGACGGAGTCGCGGGCAACAGCTAGTTATAATATAAAAGAGCCAATAGTTTAAAATTTCGCAGGAACGACTTCATAGTTAAGTTTTTTCTTTACTTTTGAATTTCACTAATACGTTTTATCTATAGGTAGAGACGAAGGACCATTTGGCCAAATGTGTCTTCCAAGGAGGCCAGTAATTGCTAGTATTTTTATAAGATTAAGCATATCGCGGACTCTCAGTGATATGCATACCTGTTCCGAAACAGGAAAAACAAATCAAAATGAAAAAAAAAACTTACGAAAATTTTATCGTACGTCTCTCCATAAAAGACAACGGGAACTTTCAATGTCACTTCAGGGCCGACGATTTCGGCGCCTTTTGGCAGCTTGAAGTCCAACCCCGGGCCGTAAGGGTACAGCTGGTCCCGCGTGATTGCGCACACGCAAGCCGCGAGCGCGAGCACTCCCGCGCACGTCCACATGTCGACGCACTGTGTTCTATACTAATAGGGAATGACCCATTATTTTGACGTCCGGAACAAAGTTGAGCGGGTAGCGATTTGGTTTGGTTTAATTTATGCGGAGAAAATCCGCCCTTAATATTGTGCTTTTTTTCTTAAATAACGGTTTAAGCTGTCAAAGTTGGAAAGCTGTTTTCGGACATAGTTTTTTTTTATTTTTGTTTGAAGTTGACCAGCGATTGTTCTCTATCTCATCTGAAAGTAAGTGCAGTTGAGGCCAAAGATGTAGCTCACTGGTTCAATAACAGCCCATTTATTCTAGCCTTGAAGGTTTTCAAATATTTTTTTTTCTAAGTATTTATAATTAATAGATATTTGAAATCTGTTATAAACTCCGTACAAGTTTTAAACACAACTGCCAAAAAAAGTAGGCGTCTTGATAAATTAATTACAATAAGTATCTACCTACACACACATAAAAAGGCAAAGGTAAACAAATTCTTATCTAAAGTTGACATCTTTGACATCTTTTATTAAATATGGTGTGATACAGAATTCACGAACATGGTATACTTAACTTCTAATTTATTACCGGCAACTATCCTGCAGGTACGGTATTTGGCAAAATATTTAGAAAACATTACAAATCACAAAATAGGTGAATAAAATAATTTAATTTTAAAATACGCTAGTCGCTCCGTCGATTCAGCAAGCTTGGTTTGTAGGATATCTCAGAAGGCAATAAAGCCAACTAAAATAAACAGTTGAATGTGGAAAGCCCACGAAAGTTGCAGCAACAACGAAGGAATGCAGAGAACTCCGATGAAAGCTTAAAATCTTCAGAATTTTAACGGCTTAAACTACTTCGCTTGGATAGCTCTAGTTCATAAAATGTTTTGAAACATTTTAGCCACGGTTAATTAATAGTCAGGTTATAAAGTCCATCGTGGTTTAAATAAAATTAAAGTTATAGGTGAATGATTTTGGGTTATACACAGACGAAAAAGAAGTAAGTGATATCGACGCCGACGTTACGAGGAAATACAAGTCGTATGTAAGTATTAATTGTGTTATTTATTTATTTGATAACTGATTAATTATTTAGGTAAGTAGTTGATTATGCCCCGGATAACAAGAAGTGTGTGCATTGTTTTTTTGTGTAATTACCTAGTTAAAGTTTGGCCCATGTTAAACAGGAAAATTTTAATCAAACGAGTTCATTACTGCAGTCAGAAAAATAAGATTAACGACTTACTTATATTTAATACCTAGTACCTACTTACATATCGTTCGTATAATAATTATAACTATTAGTCAGAATTTGAAGGCCGAAGACACGAACGCTTTTACACAGGTAACCGGTATCTTATATATCTTTAATACTTTTAAAAGACCCATTCTTTAACGATTTCAATGTAATTTGCTATGTGGGGATTTTCTGGGGCGAACAATTGATCTAGCCACGTCTTATTTCTGAAAAAAACGCGTATCTTCGAGTTTTAGCAAAGCTCGATCGCCCAGGTTAAAACATATAACGACAGTAAAATAAAGTAAAAATCAATGGGCACCCCCAAATGTGTTTTTTCGGCACGGTTTTATTGTGCCTCACTTTTACCGTACCTACCTACTCTTCTTCTGTGCTTCCTTAGCCGATATTGTTCATCTCCTCTCGCCTATTGACATAAGCTCTCAAATTAAGTTGTACACTAATTACAAAACAAACAAATGCAATTCTTATTGTTTTTCTTCAAAACGATTTCTAATGGTTTAACAAGAATGATTAGCGCAGGAACAACGTGTTATCTGCGACTGTGAGCACGTTTGTTTGTTCGCCCCCTTTAATGTTCAGACGCTAACAAAGCGCTGTGGCTTGTCTATTCATTTCTTATCTCCCAACGTGGTAGGTATATTATTAGAAAAATTAACAGTATTTTCATAACTTCACATGCTGTTGAAGTTGCTTTGCTGTCTAAATTTAAAGTTGAACTGAGTGCAAAAAGTTTAGTGTAGGTAATCTATCTATTAGTTACTAGTTATAAAATATGGTGTCTATCAACGATAAGTACAGTCAACCAATTTGATTGCTGGGCTACTATAGGATGTTATAAGTTTGACCGCTGTGTGTGTGTGTGTGTGTGTGTGTGTGTGTGTGTGTGTCGGTCTGTCTGTCTGTGGCATCATAGCTCTTAAACGAGTGAACCGATTTGGATGCGGTTTTTTTTTATTTGAAAGCAGGTTTCTTGGCGATGGTTGTTAGACATGTTTCATCAAAGCGGTTTAGCCGTTTGAAAGTTGTCTGTCATCTCTTTTGTTAGCTGTGGAAGGGATCTTAGACGCATAGTGATCATTTACTTTATTTTCAAACGTGTGTGAACTAATTGTGTTGGGGGTTTTTAAAATTTTAATTTATAGTTATTTTATTTGTCTACCAATGCTTATCGAATGACGTAAAATGTCACAACTTCAAGGTTCTGTGCGGGCCTAAGAGTCAAATTGGTTGACTGTATCTTTTGAATATCCCAGCAAGTTTTACAAGAAACGATAGAGAAACGCCAGTGATGATAAATATGGCAAATAAAAACATTAAAAAAAATAGATGCAGCGTGATCCAAGATAATCTATACATATAAAATCCTTTGTCCTGACTGACGGATCAACGCACAGCCTAAACCGCTGATCGTAGAGACCTGAAACTTGGAGGGTGTGTTCTTTGTATGACGTAGGAATCCGATAAGAAAGGATTTTTCATAGTTCTACTCCTAAGGGGGTAAAAAAGGGGGGTAAAGTTTGTATGGGACAACGTGATTCCTTGGTCCAATCTACTTCAAATTTTGCATAAACATTCTATAACAGAATTGATGGAAGACGTGTTTCGTATTTTATTGAAATTCATCCCTTGACGGGGTTCAAAAGGAGTAGAAAGTTATTTTGGGGGTGATTTGCTTCGAAGTTGATATCAATACTCCTTAGTGCTTTTGATTTAAATTACTTTTTATTTTGACACAATGTAAACGAAACGAAACTTCAAATTTTGCAAACCATTTGTCTACGTTTGTCAACCACTTCCTGATCTGATCTCTGATAATAAAGGGGGTGATCCATTTGCGGACTTAAAAACCGTCGGATTTGCTCGGTGGCTCGCTGTTATATACTTGAAGCTTTTGCTTTTACAAGCGCAGCGTGGGACGTCCACCAACGAGATGGACGGACGTTTTGGTGAAGGACGCAGGTTCAGGGTGGATGCAAGTCGCTTCCAACCGTAATGATTGGGCGTCAATGAGGGAGGCCTATGTCCAGCAGTGGACGTCATACGGCTGAAATGATGATGATGATGAAGCTTTTATGTGAGTTCAACCTTTTTCGAATAAAATCGAATTGAGTATTCAAACATCATTGTTGAACTCGCATAAACGCTTGGTGCTATGCAAATACATATAAAATGCTTTGTCCTGAAGTCCTAAATGACTGACTGGCGGATTAACGCGCAGCCTAAACCGCTGTATGTAGAGACCTGAAACTTGGAGGATGTGTCCTTTGTATGACGTAGGCATTCGATAAGAAAGAATTTCCCGGAATTCCCACGGGATATACGGGATGTATATATTTCATAAATCGAGAGTGACCCTATCCCCATAGCGAAGATTACTAAACTGTTCCAATTGGGCATGCAAGTAGACTATTAGAACATAAAGCTAATTTCAATACTTTTGAAAATATCCACGGGATAAGGATAAATCAGGATTTATATACTCAAATCAACTGGATCCTATCTCCGTAACTACAATTAAGTACTAAACTTTTCAAATTCAGTATAAACGTAAATGGTCATACATAACAGCAAAAAAACTTATTGCAGGATTTTTGGAAATTCCTGTGGGATAGATAGTCTCTGAAACTTCCGAACCGATTTAAAAATTCAACTTCGGAGCTCATTTTAAAATGTCTTTCACCAATAGAAAAGATACACTGTCCTTGATTAACATAAGATGCTATATTCCGGATAAATGCAAAATTCCCGCGGTATAGAAAATAGTAAATATAACTTCGGGGCAGAGTTTAAAAAAAATGACCAATAGAAAGCTACACTATCCTTTGTTGGTATAGGCTAGGCTACCTACTATTTATTCGGTAAAATGCAAAATTCCCGTGGGATAGAAAGAAGTGAACATCACTTGAGGGCTGATTTGAAAATTTCTTTCACCAATAGGAAGTCAACACCAACCATTATTTACATAGACTACTTTTCTCCGTGAAAAAGCAAAATTCACACGGGAAAAAAATAAGTCAATTCAACTACGGGGCTGATTTTAAAACTTCTTTTACCGGTAGAAAGCTACACCTTTAAGGACATAGACTACTTTTTCTCGGGGAAAATGCAAAATTCCCGCGGGATAAATATAAGCGAAAATTTGCATAGAATAAGGACAAATTTGTTAAAATTCCCACGGGATAGTGAATAAACGGGATTTATAATATTCACTAACTGATACTGATGATGATGAAATGATAATAATAATGGATGTTGCCGTTGCCTGTTTTTTGTTTTATACAATGAAAGAGATGAAGAAGCTTTACCACAAATTGGAATTCCACGTGGACGAAGTCGCGGGCAAAAGCTAGTCTACAATACAATACAATACAATAATCTATTTTAGAAAATAGATGCAACACCTCACCCTGTTGCATCTATTTTCTTCGGGTTATCTAATAAAAAAGTTTACTCCACACCACTGCAATGAAGCAAATTGAAATAAAGTGAATTTTGCATTAAAAAAGTGAAAGTATTTATATTCGCCACACAAATAGAAATACAATTACCACGAAACGTTTTCCGCAACTATTTCGGACATAATTGCAGATTGTTGACCTGCTTGCCAGTAAATGCATGAAACCGCCGCTTGGCACAGTGCCGCGAAGTGAAGATAACAACATTAAATCTAACTCTTTATTGTAATAGTCATGCAGTTCTTATAGCCACAGACGTATTGTTTGTAATTTGGCAACTTTTGTAATAGAAAAAGTTTAAAGACTAAAATAGAATACCTACTATGCACAGAAGAAAGCGCAGGAATGTAGTTAATATTTAAAATATTTTTATTTTATATTGAAGGTGTGCGAAAAAGAAAATTCGAAATGTAAGAAAAATATAAACATGTTGGTAGGTATGAAACATCAAGAATTAAACTAGATAATTATATTTATACGAACTGTTAAGGAATGGAACTCGCTCCCATCGTCTACTTATATCTTCAGATAAATATAACCTAGGACTTTTAAGACTAGAGTTTATAAGATTATTTAAAATTACTTTAGATTAATTTATTAATTTAGATTATTTACGGTGAGCAGCCGTACTGCTAATAAAATAAAAATAATACTAGAGTTTATAGCCTGTTACTGAACAGGTGAGATACACTTTTGGTCTCATTTGCACTTTCCACCAGGTAGGTATAGGGGTCAATCGCAGGTCAGTTTTTTAAGTAAAACATTTTTTTTATTCCTTGTGTTTGGAGCTTTGGGGAACCTTTTTACAAATAACATCACTCCGACCGAAATCACCATTCGAAAGTAGTAATAATTTGTGTTGAATTTGGGATAAACTAAATTACAGTAGCAAATTACAACTTCAATACAGAGGCGGCTAAAAAACAAAAGTGAAACACATAATAGAGGTCTCAGCTCCGAAACAACTTTGTACCATTCGGAGTTGAGACCTTAGGTCTGTAGGGCCCCAGCGCCTAAATTCTTTTTAAAGAACTTTCAAAACGAATGTCGGATACCACAGGAGATCAAAAAGCTGGCAGTTTCCTCACGCAACGTAAGTAATACGCCTTGGTTCATGGCGAGGTCTTTGGGTCCATGCCGCGGGTCCCACTTTGTATTTGTTTTTCTAGTTTTAGTTCAGTTATCAGTTCAGTATGTACTTTTTATTCTTTATTTATAATTATAGTTTTAATTTAGCTCAAGCTCTTACGTAAATTGATTAATTTCTATTTTTGTTAGGTACTTAGTTCATATTATGCTATCTATTTTTATTTATCTATTTTATCTTTTTATGTGTCCAAATTTTAATTTGAGTGGTAATTTTGTAACAATTCATAGATTTTTATCAATTTTGAGTGACCTTCTTTCAAAAATAGGTCCCGAGTGCCTCCATTTACCTTGATACTTAGTATCCCAACTAGGTGCAAAGTTTCATAATGGAGTTCCAGTTTTCACCAAATAACTTTCCTGGGGCACTGTTTGCTCCAAACGCTTTTTGTGGTCCTTCGCAACTTTTGGTACAGCGCTGCGGTCTCATCCGAGACAGAACACCTAAAACGAACCTTGCACGTTTTCAGGTAAAAAACTTGTAATGGAGAATTGTGAGCTGAATGTGTTGGGCAAACGACCCGAAGCGGATTAAATGCTTATCCGAAAATACCCGAATATACGCATTGTTTTTCGCGATTCGAGTAGTTATTTACAGGTAACTTGTCCACGTTTTTATTTCACGTGACATGCTTTCTGGCCTTATACTCCGAAATTCGATTTTTGAACTTCGCATCGTGCCGTTCCGTTCACACTAATAGTATTAAATAGAAGAGTGAAAGGGACGACACGATACGAACATCGAATTTTGAATTTCGTAGTAGTGCTTCTGCTTGGTGTGGGAATCACATTTCGTTGCCAATAAATGTGAAGAATAAAATGTTTTAAAACTTTCGCCTGAGGTTTAAGCTAGCGGTAGGGGTTTGGAAATTAAGGGGAGAGATAAGAGATGTAGTGTATGTGTGGAAAATCGAAACTTTTAAAGCTACAGACGTTAATTTTCAGTTGTAACTAGGTAGTCATTGTAAATAAAAATATTTAATGGCACTCATCGTTTTTTTGAAAATCAATCCAATGACGTAAGGGATGGAGTGGAGATGGAGTGTTGGCGAGGTAGATTCAGAGATAAGCAGGACGGGCCAATTTCATTTAGGTATTTCTGCTCGGACCTAGTCACGGGTAAGAACTCTATACTTATATAGAAGAATTCTAAAGCAGTAACAATTGCTTTTTAATTAACCTTTTTCATGGCGCAATCCCTTTCGGTCAATAATATATTTGGCGACCCCTATTTACCCCTGATTTTTGCACTTCCTATTTTGTTACGTTGTACTTAATGCCAATTAAATTATGCATATCTAATAAGATATAATTATAATGACCGCAATTTGAATCCGACCCCCTGACGAACTTCCGCGACCCCTTAAGGGGTCACGAACTCACGACCCACAATGAAAACCACTGCTATACAGGGTTATTTTTAATTCACTAGCATCCTTTTAACCCTAAACTCCTACCACTTAAACAAATGTTTTTTGTTTTACGGCTTTTGTCATAACTTAATATTTTTGGTGTAATAACGTTTTGAAAATTGGAGATTACCTCTTATTTTTACGATACTCTGTGTATTTGTATGGGAAAAAAGTGCTTCATTTAAAAAAGTCGTAAAACAAAAAACATTTGTTTGAGTGATAGGAATTCAGGGTTAAGAGGATGTCAGTGAATTACAAATAACCCTGTATAAAGCTATATTTGCGAAAATCACTTAGCGAAAATCAATAGCGGTGTAATTATTAAATGATACATCTCGGGCATCGTATCTAATAAACTATTAAGCTAAATATATCGTTTGCGACGTAGACGCTGAAAAAACTAACCCGCTTATTGCTGAGTAATGATGAAAAATGTGCAGTCTCCACTAAATCCCCTACTACGCGATGGCGTCACACACACCATTCACTTGCTACGCAGAGTGCACAGGTTGCATCACGGAAAAGCTCACGATAAATTCCAAATGTAATTTCGCACATAAATTCTGAAAAAAAATAAGAAAATTACCTACCATAAATAAATAAATTTTAACATAATTGTTTTTTCGGAGTGTCCACCCCCTTAACTTTTGAACGATCGCCATGAAACAACTGACACAAGTCTGGAATATACCTCTCAATCTCAATATGATAAGTTACCGTTATTTTGCCCTGTTAATCAGGTCATTAATCAAGTACGTCGAGAACCGTCCAGCATATCTTTGACAACTGAGACCGTGGCAGCCATCCTCTTCCACCATCACCCCGCATATGCAACGATGCTGCTCGAAAATTTTGCATTCTAACCTGCGTGCAACGGCTATCCGGAGAGAGTCGTTTTCCAACAAAGAGCAAAGTTGGGGCGACGGTAAAGCCTGCAGCAACGCCCCTGACTCAGAACTAGTACCAAGAGGCTTTGACCAGCGCAACATTGGAGCCTAACCTAATTTCGTCCTAAGATAAATTTGTATTGAGATTCTATCACTATACTCTCACAGGTTGTCATGTGCCTACCATCTTGTAAAACTACCATGTCATCACCATCATCATCTCAGCCTATATACGTCCCACTACTGGGCACAGGCCTCCTCTCAAAGCATAATTTAATTAAAATTAATAATTTAATAATTATAATTTTATTTGGGGCATAATTCCCACGCGGGCCCAGTGCGGGTTGGGAAATTCACACAAACCATTGAATTTCTTCGCAAATGTGTGCAGGTTTCGTCACGATATTTTCCTTCATCGTAAAGCTCATGGTGAATTTCAAATGTAATTGCACACATGAATTCCGAAAAACGACCCTCTGCTTGTGAGGCCATGGATTAAACTACTAGGCCACCACGCCTTGTTTTAAACTACCATGTTGTGCTAATGTGATAAAAATTTAATTTGAATGGATAAATTAATATGATTTTGAAAATTCACCCTCTGTTTGAGAGGCCGTAGGTATAAAACCGCTGGGCTACCAGGGTTTTTTTACTCGAACCAATGGTAGTGGTAATTCAGAAAGAATTTAATGCCGTGTGACGCGAGTTGCGTCCCGATGAGATCTTAGGCTGACGGCGAGCGCTCAGGAAGCCGGCCCTGAGGTAAGTTCTACTGATAGTCACACATCACTAATCATGTTGCCAGTGACACTAAGTTTAGTTAGTCGTTTTGACACTAGGAACGGTAAGAGATGTTTAAGCTTGTTAGAAGCAGGACTTAATTGAGTGGCGAGGAAAAAGGCGTGGCTAGTTCATACAAATAAAAATCTTTATTATGCGTAAAAATGTGGTACAAAAGATTGTATAGAATAATATCATGGTTACACATTCCATCAGAAACTGGCATATAAGTTGATTCAATATCACTTTGCTGTTCTGCTGTTGTCACCGGCGACGAAGAAACGATTGGCATCTGCTAATGCTAGCTACACACGTAACGATATATTTATCGATCGTGTGTATGACAAATCGTTGCAGATTATTGTCATACACACATTCGATAAGTCTGCGCAAATCGGTTTGCACAGATTAATCGTTACGATTTATCGTTACATGTGTAGCTAGCATAATTTGACTATGTTTTTTCTCGCTGAAGAAACGTACAAATTATGTAGATCGTCATCGAAGTCTGGTGTTAACAAATGAGATACATGATAAGTACAAGACCTAATCTATACATATAAAATCCTTTGTCCTGACTGACGGATCAACGCACAGCCTAAACCGCTGATCGTAGAGACCTGAAACTTGGAGGGTGTGTTCTTTGTATGACGTAGGCATCCGATAAGAAAGGATTTTTCGTAGTTCTACTCCTAAGGGGGTAAAAAAGGGGGGCAAAGTTTGTATGGGACAACGTGATTCCTTGGTCCAATCTACTTAAAATTTTGCATAAACATTATTTAACAGAATTGATGGAAGACGTGTTTCGTATTTTATTGAAATTCATCCCTTGACGGGGTTAAAAAGGAGTAGAAAGTTATTTTGGGGGTGATTTGCTTCGATGATGATATCAATACTCCTTAGTGCTTTTGATTTAAATTACTTTTTATTTTGACACGAAACGAAACTTCAAATTTTTCAAACCATTTGTCTACGTTTGTCAACCACTTCCTGATCTGATCTCTGATAATAACTAACTATATGTATAAGTATTTGCATTTCACCAAGCTTTTGCTTTTACAAGCGCAGCGTGGGTCGTCCACCAACGAGATGGACGGACGTTTTGGTGAAGGCCGCAGGTTCAGGGTGGATGCAAGTCGCTTCCAACCGTAATGATTGGGCGTCAATGAGGGAGGCCTATGTCCAGCAGTGGACGTCCTACGGCTGAAATGATGATGATGATGATGAAGCTTTTATGTGAGTTCAACCTTTTTCGAATAAAATCGAATTGAGTACCTATTCAAACATCATTGTTGAACTCGCATAAAAGCTTGGTGCAATGCAAATACATATAAAATGCTTTGTCCTGAAGTCCTAAATGACTGACTGGCGGATTAACGCGCAGCCTAAACCGCTGTATGTAGAGACCTGAAACTTGGAGGATGTGTTCTTTGTATGACGTAGGCATCCGATAAGAAAGAATTTTCCGGAATTCCCACGGGATAAGGAATATACGGAATGTATATATTTCACCAATCAAGAGTAACCCTATCCCCATAACGAAAATTACTAAACTGTTCAAATTGGGCATGCAAGTAGACTATTAGAATAGGTATAAAGCTAATTTCAATAATTTTGAAAATTCCCACGGGATAACTGGATCCTTCGTAACTACAATTACTAAACTTTTCAAATTCAGTATAAACGTAAATGGTCATACATAACAGCAAAAAAACTTAATGCAGGATTTTTGGAAATTCCTGTGGGATAGATAATCTCTGAAACATCCGAGCCGATTAAAAAAAATCTTTTACCAGTAAAAATTTACACTATCCTTTATTGACATAGGCTACTTTTTTCCGGGAACATGCATAATTCAAAATTCCCAAGAGATAGAAAAAAAAAATTCAACTTCGGAGCTCATTTTAAAATGTCTTTCACCAATAGAAAAGATACACTGTCCTTGATTAACATAGGATGCTATTTTCCGGATAAATGCAAAATTCCCGCGGTATAGAAAATAGTAAATTTAACTTCGGGGCTGAGTTTAAAAAAAAATGTCCAATAGAAAGCTACACTATCCTTTATTGGTATAGGCTAGGCTACCTACTATTAATTCGGTAAAATGCAAAATTCCCGTGGGATAGAAAGAAGTGAATATCACTTGAGGGCTGATTTGAAAATTTCTTTCACCAATAGGAAGCTACACCAACCATTATTTACATAGACTACTTTTCTCCGTGAAAAAGCAAAATTCCCACGGGAAAAAATAAGTGAATTCAACTACGAGGCTGATTTTAAAACTGCTTTTACCGGTAGAAAGCTACACCTTTAAGGACATAGGCTACTTTTTCTCGGGAAAAATGCAAAATTCGCATAGAATAAGGATAAATTTGTTGAAATTCCCACGGGATAGAGAATAAACGGGATTTATAATATTCACTAACTGATACTGATGATGATGAAATGATGAAATGATAATAATGACGGATGTTGCCGTTGCCGGATTTTTGTTTTATACAATGAAAGAGATGAAGAAGCTTTATCACAAATTGGAATTCTACGCGGACGAAGTCGCGGGCAAAAGCTAGTAGTACAATAAAACAATAATTCCAAGACGCGACTCTAGTACAAAACAATTAATTTTATTCCTGAAAACCAGAATAATCTTCAACTAACTGCAAAATTAGATTTTTAGCTACTAATTAAATATTTAGTCGATTGAGTTGGCATAGAAGTGATGTGATAGCTAGCAATTGGCATACAAAATATATAGGAGAATCGCGTTTTGACAGCTGATTGGTGGTGTCATCATTCCTATTCTTTCTTTACTAGGTACCTATTTTCTCGCAGCCACTAGAGCTATTCAATGAAAATAATCGCTCAACGACGAAATTATCGGAACTATACTGTCTCTTCTCGCTGCACACCTAATTGGTGCCAGTTTCTGGGTTTACTCACTTCTTGCTAATTATCGGCGGTGACACAACTATCTTAACTCAGCTCTCAGTTAAGTGATATACCTTACCTACTTATAAAACTATACCCATACGATTACATTTCAATAGACATCTTTATTTCAGGTACATACATGCGGTGATAAATAAAAACATTTCTGAAATTGAGATTTTGTACACTCTACTAGAACTACGAGTATCCTCTCTTAAACAAACTCGAACCTTACGTAAGCTCGATGAAATAGTGAAGTAAGTAAAACAAAACGTTAAAACGAAAAATGTCCGTAACAATGAATTGTTGCTATCAATGAATATTTAAAGATGCCGGCAGTTTTCTTATCACCTTGTAGCTTTGACCCTATTTGTTGCGTTACTTAATCGAATGTATTTTGTTTAGTTGTTCCGTGGGTTCAACAGCCGACCTTAAGATTATTGAGAATTTATATTATTTCGCGAGTTCAATGGACATAGTTCTAGACGTTATCGCTGATCTACTAACAACATTCCACAATAGAATATTAATTGATTCAGACTCATAAATACTTACCTAAGTAAGAAAGAGCGTTTGATCTCAGTAATTTTCGATTTAGTACGAAGAATGTACAGATGCCGGCGAATTTTATGTTTCTCTGTTAGTACCTACAGTCAGCAGCAGAACAGGATGAGAGGTTCTATTCTAGTGCTCAAAATGATCTACACACGACACTTATTCTAAAGTGACAAGAGACAGTGTTATCATTTTGAACATCATGGCCGCTCATTCACCTTTGCTGACTGCACCTAAAATCAACGTGCCAATTTACTAGTAGCGTGGAGTGAACTAAATGGAAATTTTATTTAGGCAATCCAGAGAGACGGACTGGCAAGCGCAGCGTGGGACGACCACAAGCGAGATGGACGGACGATTGGGTGAAGGCCGCAGGTTCAAGTTGGATGCAAGTGCTACCAATCGTAATGATAGGGTATCAATGAGGGAGGCCTATGTCCAGCAGTGGACGTCTTGCGGCTGAAATGATGATGATGATGATGAATCCAGAGAGAAGCATTTAGGGGATTGTCTTTGGATGCATCACCTCGCAGTTAAATAGTAGGTAGATATACATAAGCACTTGCTTGACGTATCAGATGTCTCGTAAAAAATTTAGGCGTCTCATGGGAATCGAGTGCCTGTAGTAGCAGAAGCAGAAGCAGAAGGTGGCATGGTGTAGAACATCGCTCGCAAATGGTCGGTCAAGGGCTAGAAGACAAGAATGTCGACCACATGTCAAGAGATGAAGCAATTGAGGAGCAAGCAAAGCTACGCTAAGCAGAGCTACGATTAGATGAACTTTGGTAAATCATTAGATGCCGAGAACTCGTCGTTATGATGAAAAACCATTCTTTGTCTGCTACCAGTCGGCTAAAATTGATATGCAAGTAGGTTCCATAGTTAAAGCCTTTGTAAATTTTATTGATTTACTTATTTATTCAAGATTTCTATATGGAGTCTTTTGTATTTTTTTTATTTTTCAACTGCAATTTTTTACTTTTACGGTTATCCCGTGAAATCCATATACCATATATAATAAAAATCTTGAAAAAGATTGCTTAGTAGCGACATCTCTTGGTCCGGGTGAGTTCCGAAAGAGTGTTCAGTTGACGTATCTCATTGAAAATTATTAGCATAGATGTCATTTGTATCGCTGCAATAAGTGATTAAGCGGGCTGAGATGTGTGATGCATAGAAAAAAATATGGTGTCTACATCCCAACCAGTTGTGGTGTAAGGGTTTAGCACGCAGCACGGAATACTGAGGACCTGGGTTCAATTCCCAGAGCTGGTCTTTTATCTGGGTTTTGTCTGTGCATCCATGTTTCAGTTCGTATTTAGGTACTATGATATATGATTTATGTTAACTAAAATATAACTTAAATCGTCCAACAAACCAATTTGTCTTGGCATTCCAGATCTAGTGATAACTCAATACGATATAATTACTAATGTAGCATGGAGACACGTACAGTGCCCATAGGCAATTTTTTAAAATCTTTATTTAAAAGTAAAAGTTCTTCTTCACTACACAAAATAATAAAAAAATTAAATTAATGTAAAAATAGAAGGTTGACCGTAAAATTCCTAACGGATCCATGAAATAAATAGAAAAGAATCAGTTTTATTATTAAGTAATGAATCATTCATAAGACCAACAGCCTTGAACTTGGGTTTACACATTATAAACTACTTAACTTCTAAGTAAATTGAATGAATGACATATTGCTGAGTAATTTTGGTGTCGAAACTTTCCTCATTGATCCTAAATCATCATTTTTGTGGTCTATTATACACTTTATACGTATATAGGGCTTTTCTTTTAGTAAAACTATCACCACACGGTTAGTGAACTGTTATTTTCTTTGTATTCTTGTGGGGTGAGAAGGAATTAAATATTTAAACTGAGATTACGTACTTGTGTCTATGTTCTGTATCTGTTGGTACAGAAAAGTACAAGAAATGCCAATACTAAAACTAAAGCCAATAACACTATCATCAGTTTCAACAAAAGTACTTGGTATGTTTCGTCTCAAAATCAGCGGAAGTTCCAGGCGGAGCTCACTGCATTTTAAACTAGGATTACGAGTTTAAAATAGCTAACTAATTAGTTTCGCTGCAGTTCTAAGTAGCAGTCTAAAGTTAGATGTGGAATTGACCAAACGACGCAATAACAGTATCGTTCTGTTGTTCTGATTTTTCTCGAATCATCGAATGGTTTGGCTAGCAAGTGTAAACTTTTGTTTTCATTCACTTATGTTTTTCAGAAAGCTTACCTGCAAACGACTCACTTGCATACTTTTTCTTATAAGTACCTAATAATAATATTTTTTTGTGCAAGCAACATACCTACATAAAAAAAACGGCCAAGTGCGAGTCGGACTCGCGCACCGAGGGTTCCGCACAAATTTATATGTATCTACGAACATCCAGTCTTATCAGACCCCTGCTCCTATGCAAAATGTGCACAGTGTGGGATCATTGCAGATTGGTTACTGATATAGACAGACAAACAAAAAAAATTATGCTTTTCGCAAATTTTCCTTTATCTGTGCTATAAGACCTTGCTTCGTGCCAAATTTCAAGATTCTGAGTTTACGGGAAGTACCCTGTAGGTTTTGATTCCCTTGCGAGTTTCAAAATATGCGGAAATTTGCGGCATAAACGGCTGTATCTTTTGATTACGTTGGCTTAGAAGTTTGATTTTTTCACAGCTCCAAGGGACAGTAGACCTGAGTATTTTATATAAATTTCAGCTTGATACCTCCACGCGTTCCTGAGAAAAAGGGTCTTGATAGACAGACGGACGGACGGACGGACGTACGGACGGACAACAAAGTGATCCTATAAGGGTTCCGTTTTATTCCTTTTGAGGTACGGAACCCTAAAAATGTATTTTTTTAATTTGATTAATAAATGAATATTTTAAACGACTGCTTTAGCCTTGTTGGTAGTGACCCTGCCTACGAAGCAAGAGTTCCTGGATTCGAATCCCGGTAAGGGCATTTAATTGTGTGATGAGCACGAATATTTGTTCCTGAGGGGATCCTATCGATGTTTAGAAAATTTTATTTCCGAAGGTTTAGAATCCCGAAAACTTCATTTGGCCGAAAGCATTTTTTTCTGAAACTGTTAATATTTCAGGGTTTATTTCAGGACCATCGTGTAGAACCCTTTAGGTTAGGTTAGGGTTGTTTTATAAAAATCCTGAAATATTTACAGTTTCAGAAAAAAATGCATTCGGATAAATGAAGCATTCGGGATTTTAAATATTCGGAAAAATAATTCTAAATTTTGATAGGTGTAACCGTTCCTGAGTTATGGATGTTTTCTATGTATATAAGTATGTTTGTTTGTTTGTTTTTAGTGTGTATTTATCTATATAAGTATGTTTATCGTCGTCTAGTACCCATAGTACAAGCTTAGTTTGGGACTACGTCGATTTGTGTAAGATTGTCCCTAATATATATATTTTTTATTTATTTATTAATAACCTGTCAGTTTTTTGGATTCTTATACCTATGTATTTTTTAGATAAATAAAAACTTTATTGCCCCAACAGGGCATCATTTTAATACAATTTTTTTTTTAGATTATTAATTGTATTTAGTCTCATGTAAATTCTAGGTAGGTATATTTTTTAACATATAGGTAGCGTCCCGGTGGCAAATATTTTTGTAATTTCCCGAAACCTGAGGCAGTTTCCGGGATCTTTCTCTCTCTTTGTTTTCCATCGGGAAAATAAACATAATAATAGTTAATAACTGCTTCACTCACGTTGACATAGATATGGAAAGAACAGATAAAAGAAATGAGACAAACAGAAAACATAATAACGGGACACAAGTCTTAATTTTCAGTCAATACACTGAAAAGCAGATATAACAGGTCACTGTCCTTACAAAGTGATTTGAAAAGCGACGTGTTATTTTTGCTCAGTACCTACTTATACATATAGTACTTACCTAATATTTCGGTGTGTTTAGAGCTTTTATAACTTGTGTCAGAAAAAAACACTCTCTGTTTATATCATAAAATGCAGGATAATATATGTCAGTTTTTCATTTTAATATTGCAGTTTCATATTTTGTATATTATAATGACACATTAACATTATTTTCAGACAGAAGTATTCAATCAATTGGATACGTTTTCTAAATAATGAATGACGTAACTAAAAGGACAGAAAAATATAGCAGAGTCTGATAAATAAAAGAAATATCGGAAAAAAGTTTAAATAATTCCAATAGTTTTGATAATAAATAATTTAATAATGTTATAATTTAATTATAATTGTAGCTAAAATTTAGATCGTAGCAATCCAAACAGCAATAGGAAAAAAACACCAAAAAAAAAGATAATTGTCATACTGCGTACGCAAACAACGAAGTGTTCCTCAGCACTTAACATCTTTACACATCGCACCCTCTCAAAAAATTCCCATTGCGCCGGAGCGTAAAGTGTATCGCTACTATCTCGCCGAACTCGCAAACGAAGCCCGGGGCAATTTTAGAATAATGACAAATAAAATAAATGCATGATTTTAATCTCGGTCGCTGGAGGCGAGTCGTAAACCGTTTACGACCGCGCGACCACTTGCGACAAGGCACAAGGGATGGACTTTGGCGGGATACTACTCTATACTACGTATAGAGTCTTGTAGAGTAATCTCCATACCATAGAACACTTCTCCGCTCCAGCACTATCATTAGCACGTAGTAATTCAGTTTTTTTGGCATATATTTTGATATTGTAGCCCTGTATTGTATATATGATGCTTTACGGCTAGATGGTGCGATGATCTGTGTAGAGCGTCTGGCAGTGACTACAAAATGCGGCGAGCCGAAGACTGTGTTGAATGGCGTGCCTTAGGAGAGATTTATGTCCAGCAGTGTATCGCGATAGGCTGATGTTGATGATGATAAACGAGATATCAGGGACTAAATTCCTAATTAATTTCTGGATCTTACTGCGTACGTCCTACCTGATATTACGCAACTGCAAATTATGGACCTAGTGAAAATGTATAGTAATTTAAAATTAACTCAGTTCAATCTTTATCACATTTGAAAAACCTCTTTCTTCTTACTACGCTGTAGACAACTCGTCCCTTTGTGTTAACTCCTACACTACTTTTTAAAATTTTATAAGCAGGCTTTAGTGTTAGACTCTGTCCATCTGTGTCTGTTTGTATTTCTGCTATTCCTGTTTTTATTCGTCTCTTTTTTACTCTATGTTGTCATCTGGATCTATTTATAATATTTAAAATTATTTTAGCCAGAAAGGTTCTGTACTCTATATACTTAAATAAAAAACCGGCCAAGTGCGAGTCCGACTCGCGCACCGAGGGTTCCGTACAAATTTATATGTATATATGAACATCCAGTCTTATCAGACCCCTGCTCCTAAGCAAAATGTGCGCAGTGTGGGATCATTGTAGATTGGTTACTGATATACAGACAGACAAAAAATGTATGCTTTTCGCAATTTTTCCTTTATCTGTGCTATAATACGTTGCTTTGTACCAAATTTCAAGATTCTGAGTTAACGGGAAGTACCCTGTAGGTTTTGATTCCTTTGCGAGTTTCGAAAATTTGCGCAAATTTGCAGCATAAACGGCTGTATCTTTTGATAGCGTTGGCTTAGAAGTTTGATTTTTTCACAGCTCCAAGTGACAGTAGACTTAAGTATTTGATATAAATTTCAGCTCGATACCTCCACGCGTTCCTGAGAAAAAGGGTCTTGACAGCCAGACGGACGGACGGACGGACGGACAACAAAGTGATCCTATAAGGGTTCCGTTTTTTCCTTTTGAGGTACGGAACCCTAAAAATGAATCGCCAAATGAGTTGCGAAGCGCTAAACTCGAGAACCACTGTACCATATTGGATAACTCTTTTTTTGTCGTGTTCGTAACTGTCAAGACAAGGTTTATATGAAAAAATCTTCAGCGGGGGTGAAGCCGCGGGCATCAGCTAGTTTAGAATATTTTCTATTACCATTTTTCCGCTTGACGCGTATAACAAACGCCACAGCCGTGACACTGCTACCGCTCGCGTCAACTTTAGTTTCCCAACCCTTTGCTAATGCGATTTGTGTTTTATGACTTACGTAATGTGGCGGCCCAAGTGTCAGGGAATGTAGTTGGTTGATTACGAGTCGCTTGTCACAGTTACTAGAATTTGGAAGACGAGAGACCAACTTCGACGTATAGTCGAACAAAAGGTCGCCTTGACACCTTAAAATGTCCATTTTACTTGCAGTGGCTAGCATAGCATGGCAGTGGCATACCAATCCATACCAATGAACTTCAACGGCTCCAAGCAAATTTGTTTTGAAACTGGTAAGCCGGCGTTTGGGCAGATTGTACGTGCATAATTTGTAATAGACTAGCGACTGGGATAAGCCAGCACGCTACGACATCATCATCATCATCCTAGCCTATATACGTCACACTGCAGGGCACAACCCTCCTCTCAGAATTTTCAGTTCTAACCCACGACCCTCTGCTTGAGAGGCCATAGGTCATACCACTACACGGATTTTAAACGAATATTTATGTAGTTTAATTTATGTATTTCCTTTATCAAAACTTAAGCCAAAAATCGCTTCTAATCAAGTTGGCTTCCTGTTCCTGCTATCGGTACTGTGACCATGTCGCTACACAGTTTACAAGCTCTAGGGAATCATTTTTACTGTGACTTTATTTACAAGTGTTTATGTCCACGTGGTGTGGTTTCACTTTCAGTGTTTGTTGCGCCATGGCCATTTGATGTGAGTGTTAAATCAACGGTTCCCGGATAAATTTAGAATCAGAATGGAGTTCGATAGGAAAATAGAGGTGAAAATGTTCCGAACCTGCCATTAGGGCACTTTCAAACTTTCTTTCTTGGACCATCTTCGAACAATTAGTGCATTCTTGTACAAGTGCAAAAGTTCAAAACCAACAGCTTCAGCATAAAATTTCTAAAACGAAACAAGTTTCAGGCGTGTTCCCGACAGCGCTCCAATATTAAAATGTATCAATTTCTGATTAATAAATACGCCGTAGCAGCGATACGTGACACGGGTGTAGAGTAACGTATTTATACCCTAACGTAGGAGTATTTTGCGGGTTTATATTAATTAGGTGTGAGGCGAAGCGAGGTCACGTACGGCGCAAAGTAGATTATCTGTACAATGTTCCCTTGGAACATTTCGTTGTTGCACCGAATACTTATTTATTTTGCCACTTTGTGCCAGCTGTTATGGTGGTCATTTACTTATCTTTCGCTTCTATGGCTACTAGGGTTGTATACATCTAATATACGTCCCGTCAAAGGGCATAGGCTTCCTCTCAAAATGAGAGGGCATAGACCGTAGTTCCCACGCAGGCCCAGTGCGGATTGGGAACTTCTCATACACTATCACATTTATTCGGAGGTGTGTGCAGGTTTCCTCACTATGTTTTCCTTCACCGCAAAACTCATGACAAATTTCAAATGTCATTTCACACATAAATTCTAAAAAACTCAGAAGTTTTAGAGAGACACCGGGCTCGAACACTCTGCTCGAGAGGTCATAGGTCGAGTAAGCCAGACTAACTAGTATGTTAAAAACTATACCCTAATATACCCTACACTATACCCTAATATACTAATTAGCATGTTAAAAACTATACCCTGGAAACTTGTTTTATTTCCCAAAACCGATTCGACAGATCTTGTTAAATGGATGTAATCTTTGTCTTTTACGTATTGCCCTGTAAATATAATGCAAAACTGTAAAGCTTCAGAGATTAAATTCATCAATCCACACGAAATCTTTAGCATTACAATCATACGTCAAACAAAAACAACCGACGGCCAACAACTACGCCGCCACGACGCAAGCATTTATAACTTTCTCTAGACGCAATAAATAAGGGTATGGAAGGCGAAAACAGACCACAAAGGCACGTCACAAAGCGTATCGTTAAACGTTAGTCCGTCGCGAAAAACAGGAAGCGGCAAATCATTCGCGGGCCCAGACCGGAAAGGCCCGGAGACGCCGCGTGCGACCGAAAAACTACCCGCGGTTCAATTAATTACAACAAAATGCTTGGAAAAAGAGCCAAAATGAAGCGAGAGGTTCCGTAGCCATTTACTTACATACATCATACATCTCTGGCCTATAGACATCCCATTGCTAGTATAGGCCTCCTCTCAGATCGAAGGGCTTTGTCAATAGTTTTTACGCGGGCTATGTGTGGACCGGAAACTTTGCCCACACCATCAAATTGCGTCGCAGGTTATTGCATGTTTCCTCACAATTTTATTAAGTACAATGTTTTCCTTCGCCGAAAAGCTCATGCATGGTAAATTTCAAATGTAATTTCTCACATAAAGTATACCCAAAAACTCAGAGGTGCAAGTCCGCGTTCGAACCCACTACTCTCTGCTTGAGAGGTCATAGGTGAAACCACTAGGCTGCTATATCTAAAGTCAAGAAAACTGGGGGGTTACTACGAAATTCGAAGTTCGAAGTTCGGATCGTGCGGTCCCTCTCACTCTCGTAATAAATACCATTAGCGTGAGCGGAACGGCATGAAACGAAGTTCGAATTTCGCGCTTCGTAGTATAGGGCCTGAATGGTTACGTATCAAAATATCTAAAATTAAAAAACCTAACGTAAAATAACCTACGTTCAAAATACCTAAAATCTAAATACCTAATGATTTTAAATACCTAAGCAACTAACACCTACCTACGAATTACCTAAGTTTAAAATACCTAATGGAGTAAATGTCTAATGTTTAAAATATCAACAGCTATGACACCTAAGTTTGATACACCAACATTTGAAATACCAAATGGTCAAAATACCTAAATGAAACGAACGTCGCTTAATTTTCGGCGAGCGAGCGAAGCGAGCGAGCAAGACGGTTCGGGGCGGAAGCGACTCGGAATGGTTAGGTTCAAAGGCTAATGCGGGAGCGTAGCGGAGCGAAGCTCCCGCATTAGCCTTTGGTGTTAGTTATTTTTTTTATTACCACGTGAAAAATCTAATTTGTTTGATAAAATTTGGTATATGATTTACATTTAGGTACATTTCATAATTTTAAAGACAATAATACCTAATGGAAATAATCATTTTCTGTGCTGTTACAAAAAAAATACCTAACATCGAAGGCTAAGGTGGGAGCTACGCTACGCTTCGCTCCCGCCTTAGCCTTCTGAACCTAACCTATCCGAGTCGCTTCTGCCTTAAAAAGTCTTGCTCGCTCGCTTCGCTCGCTCGCTGCCAGCGAGATACCGGGTAGGATATACGAAAGCTTTCGGTATTTTGAATATAAGTGAAAAAATCATTAGGTATTTAGATTTTAGGTATTTTGAACGTAGGTTATTTTACGTTAGGGTTTTTAATTTTAGACATTGCAATATGTAGGCATTTTAAGCTTTCGGTATTTTGAATATAAGTGAAAAAATCATTAGGTATTTAGATTTTAGGTATTTTGAACGTAGGTTATTTTACGTTAGGTTTTTTAATTTTAGATATTTTGATACGTAACCGGCCTGAATCGCGTACCAGGGTGGAACCTTTTTATAACCAATTTCACGATAATTTCTTTGACAGATGCATGGAAAGTCAACATGACATTTGCAATGAAAAGGGTTCACCCTGGTACATGCTTCAGTTTCCTTAACTGTCTCTCAGTATGATATCCACAGGACTCTTTTAACTGTAAAAGCAACTTTTGATACTTACTAAGATTCTGAATTTTGCGTCACGGAACTCTAAAGACACGATAGAATCAAGTCCTTTCATCGAGATTTGGGAGATTAAAGACTTTTCCATTGGATATTTTTGGAAATAATGAGATTAAGAATAATGAGACGGCATCGCTTTGTTCTTAATGAAAATCATCTCAATAAAAATTGGACTTTTTCGAAGGGCTTTTACTACTCTGTAAAGGATTATATAGTGTAGAAATATAAACAGTAGGAATATGGAAGAACAAATGATCGCAGGAATAACGCAATGATGCCAGAAGGATTTACAAAGAAGAATAGTTTTGTAGTGAAATATTGGTTGAATTAAATGGCACCAAGTAAGTCAAACGGATTAGCACATTGGAATGTCAATGGGCAGGCCATATACCTAGCACGTTGAACAGATGGCCTTGGGGCCGAAAAGTTTTAGAATGGAGACCACGGACCGGCAGGCGCAGCGTGAAATGGACGGATGATTTGGTAAAGGCTGTAGATTCACGGTAGATGCAAGCTGCTTCCAACCGTAATGATTGGATATCAATTAGGGAGGCCTATGTCCATCAGTAGACGGCTGAGATGATGATGATAATTAATTGAGTCAACGTTTTTCTAACACAATTATCGTTAAATGCCGGCATGGAATATATCTTAAAACAACTTAGCAAAGAAGCTGTTTGTTTTATTGTAACCCTGTAGAAAGTTGAATGTGTGTATGCAATATTCAGATTCTACCCCGTTATATTTCCAAATATGTACTCATTATTTAAATTATACCTGCGAAAATACAATTCAAAACTGGTGAAAATCAATATGTTGCTGCAAAATTAGCGCTAAAATTAAAATTGAGACTACTTAAAAAAAAAATAGGTAACAGCGATAATTTTGTAATTCTCCATTCGAATCTATTATTCAACGTAAATTTTTACCCAGGCGTGATTTAAATAATCGACCCAAAGATGTCTAATTCGAATTATCTGTTCAATCGCTACTCGTTACGTACCCCTTAGCATTGAAGGTGCTCAAAAATTTATAAATATGCTAGCACCTCTTATTACAGGACTGTACTCACAATATACACTTATTTCTGCATATTTTGACCGGTCCATACACCCGATGGCGCCTGTACATTTAATGAAAATACTTACTTCAAACATTCGGCTAATATAGTTTGACACGGCATTTGGGTCAGGTAAACTTTGCACGGCTATTGTCGACACGGTTCTCATTCTTGTATCTCTTTCAAACTCGTGCTGTGAGAAAGAGGTGCATTGTTCAACGAGCGGCAATTCGTACATTTATGTGCCTGTTTGTATAAGTAAATGTATAATGAAAGCTTGTTGTTTCGAGTTTTTCCTCTCAAAGGCTTACCTGTTTGTTTAGGACGGAACTTCATCAATTTTATCAGCTCGGTCTTTCGGGCAAATACTGGAGTACAGGCGACAGAAAATGTTACAGAAAGTTACTTTTTCGTTCGTGATAAAAATTATTTTTATTTTTACTTGGTACGACGAAACTTTTTAAAGTTACAATACTTATTCCTGGTGAAACACACGGAGCCATAGTGAAATATTTTTACTGCACAGTTCATTTTGCCGCGTCAGCGAATATTTGCAGAGAAAACCCCGTAAAAATATTATTCCACAAAGAGCGTTTATAACAGTAGTATTTAAATTCATTGCTGTTTTAATAATATCCTTCCGGCTTCTTCAAGAAGGTAGTACTTTTTCTTCGTTCCTAATAAAAGTTTGTAACTCTCAGCCGTGATCCTCTAAAATTTTACGTAGCTGACCCAATAATATGAGAAATAGAAATGCTACGCAAGCTAAAAGCGCGAGGAGCCTGTACCTATGGTTAAAATACTATTTATTGTCCCGATTCAGTCTGTAACCAAAAAAGGATCGCAAAGATTGCTCTTTAAGAATAATAACAGTCACTGGTGAGTACCGTAATACATTAAATTCCGTGGCATCTTGCGTGGAGAGGTCTCGTGAAGCGTCAGGTTACGGACTTCGAAATCCAGATGAGAGCTGGCCTATATGCTAGACGAGACGAATTAGAGGCTCGACCACCAGCAGCCATCTCCTACAGCCTGTAGGAGATAGCTGCTGGTGGTCGATACAGCTATGAGGCCGATGTCTTACGTGCCCAAAGTGGACGCGAAGATTCCCCGCCAAAATTGGCAACATAAACAAAAACCATATTAAGGCGCACTAGCGCCGTAATGATGAGGAGTCGTGACTGAAATCACACTGTATGTACACATAATCCATCACACAAAAGGGGTTAGGCAGAGCACATGAGACGCAAAATTTAGGTTTCAGGGCTGCTTTTAGCAATTTTAAGTCTTAGTCGCTTCTTACGACATCCTCGGAAGAAATGGAGAGGTGTAATTCTGGTAGCCGAAATCGGTTGGACAGATTCATATAAATACATTTTTAAATTGTATGAAAACGCAAAAAACTTATTATGCTTCAATGAAGCCATAAAAGTGGCTAGGTACGTATACATTGGCTATCGAAGGAAATACAGATGATCAACACGCTCGTGACCACGTCCGCTGCAATGTGGTCGAAACGTCGAGATAATTTTAGCAATAAACGGTTCGTGATCAAGTCTCGAGAAATATTAGTAATGAGTGAGAATTGCGAAAGCTTAAAACATTATATATTTCTGTTCCTCTTGTTACTAGTTCTCTGCCTGTCTGTACCTCTGAAAACAAATGAGTCCGTCGGAGTTTTATTCGTTTTGGGTCATTCGCGCGTCGGTTCAGTTCATTAGACGCGATTTAAAGGTCGGCTGATCCGTTTGTCCACGGCCCGAGCGGCAAACATCATTATGAGAAATTAAATTTTATTTGAAAACCTTTGGAATGTTAGAGATATGTTTAAGATAATTAACTGTTTTGAATGTAACCTACTGTAGAGTTTGCAATTGTATTATTTTCAAACTGTTTCTATTCTCATTTGAGCTGATGATACACGAGTCTCATTTCAGAGCAATATTTCCCAAAAATTACAACATGGACTTCAATTACGTTGCAAGAAGAACACTTTTAGACGTGTTTCTAGACTTGGCAGTTGAGATATTTTTGAATTTTACATGCGAACATCCCGACCCCGTGGGAATATCGGGATAGAAACTAGCATGTATTATTCCCGAGATTCAACTATCTACGAGTACATACCAAATGTCGTATAAAAGCCGTCCAGCCGTTTTAGCCTGAATTAAACACGTACACACACACACACACACACACACACACACACACACACACACACACGCACGCACACACACACGCACGCACGCACGCAAGCATGCGCAGACGTCGCATTTATAATAGTAGTAGGATGTCTTCTAATAAAAGTATTATTATCAATTTCAAACCGTTGAAAATGACGCCAACCGTTTTCAACTGTTTTCACATCTATGCACACTACTAAATATTAGCGCTCCTCTCTCTAACGTTTCATGTTACATGAAGTAGCACCGAGTTTACTTTGACATCAAAATATCGCCCCAATTCAAGTACTCTTGAGGCTCTTGATGTCTACACCAGTCTCATAGACGTGGGTTGCGACCGCTATTGAGCTATATTATCAGACAGTATCAATGCCCCTAGGGCTTTGATTGCAGTTGTCTCTTTTAGACTAGATTAGATAGAAAGGGTGGAAAGTTTAATTATCCTGTTTGCTGTATAGCCTAAAAAGAGGTTACGTTACCTGCGTTAGAAATACCTTCAGGAGAAACATTAACGATCATAGAATTTGGCTTGGAAAAAGAATGCGTGATTGATATTCGAACATCCAAACACCTAAACATTCAAAAATCCACAGACTTTCTCGTTTATAACATGAAGTAGATTAGGTAGTAAAGATAGAACATGATTTGATTACTTCTATTTTACCTACCTAGGAATACTATAGAGTTCGGATCCTGCTGTTTTACAAAATTGATTTTAGTCAAATGTTTCATTTGGCAAATGTTTCATTTCCCAAATGTTTATTTTTTCCGAAACTGTAAACTATTCAGGATATATTTCAGGACTATTCTGTAGGTTAGGTTAGGTTAGGTTAGGTTTGTTTTATAACAATCCTGAAAAGTTTACAGTTTCAGAAAAAATAAACATTTGGGAAATGAAACATTTGGCAAATGCAACATTTGACGAAAAATAATTTGGTAAAACGGCAGTGACCCTATAGAGTTACCTTTTCCTAGTAGTGGAACACTTAATAGGCTGTACAAAAAATGATAGAGCTTCAAACAAAACATTAATCCCTGGTTTCATCATAAAAATAGAAAATATCATTGAAGGGACGAACCGTTACAAAATGGGGTGTTTTTGTACAAGCTAAGTGCAAAGCAAGTTGAGTGTCATCAATCTTTATTATTAAGTGCGCTTCAAAGAATCATGAATGATACAGAGACATGAGAACGTGCTTGATTAAAAAAAACCTTTTACATTTTACCCGGCACTTTAACCGCAAAAAGAGCATTGACAGTGTGTTTTGGGGTACAAATAATCCCATAGCCACTCAGTTGCTCGCGTGAAAAAAAAACCGGCCATGAATTGCTCTCGCCTTGCGTTGCAAAAATCGTTTTTTTTAATATTTCTCAAATATGAGTTACATTAATTATTACACAATAAAGCCAAAGAAACAGAGAATATGTTTCTAGTAGTAGTTTGGTGGGCTATTGTATTGAAATAATTAATAAAAATGCACAAAAAGCAAAACAAAGCTTACGTACCTACGAAAATTCGGGGCACTTTTTCGAGTCGATTTCAAACACTACAAACCACTTATAAACACTTGAACTTATAAAAACAAACACTACAATCCTTGCCAATAACAACCGTATGCGTAACATTGTATTTACTAAACACGATATAATTTATTTCATCACAAATCTAAACAGCTGATCCGTGCCCGTTACGACTCGAACTTTACTTGTATCGTCGGAATATTTTTTTTCCTTCGAATTTTGTACCATAGACCTTCGGTTTTATTTTTTTTAATGTTGCTAGTTTATCTCTCTGTATGAATGATACTATTAAGGTCTCAATACACGTTGACCAACATAAGGAGAAGACAAAAAGTGTGAGATCGGTGTCTGGCAACCACAGTTGCCAGAAGCATTTTGCTAAAATATATTTGGCAACCGTAGTTGCTCAAAGCACGTGAGTGGCTAAAACCATCTGATCGCCGTTTAATAACTGTGACTTTTTTGTCTGTGACGATATTTCATTTTTTTGACACCTGTAAATTACTACAGGAATCGAAAGAGTTTTGCCTCCTGAACACGGAAAAATATTTATTATAATTTATTTCTCCATATAAATTAAAAAAATACGAGAAATTAAAAAAATATATCTGATCTTCCCAATACTACTACAGAATAGATATGTTTCCTTTGCCTTTTCCACCAGAAAAAAGAGCTGTCATAATTTTAAATTTGACATTGACATTGACACTTGACAGATACATAAATGATCTATTTTTATCAATGAGCACGAACGACGTGATTTTGATTCAAATTATTCGATTTGTTTGTAGCATTCGAGCATGGCGCATGTAGGCAGTATCTAATTTTGGTATTTCTGTTTCTTTGGCTAGTTGAAGTATAATTTTGATAGTGTTTTATGTGGCGATTAACCTTAATTTAACAGTGATCACAAAATTCTATATTGCTCTCGTGTCTGACATTTTTTAATGCGGAAGTTGTCTCCACGTGGTTTCTGGAATTTTACTATCAAGTTGCAAAAACTACAATCACCGTACAACGCCGCTCCCAAAGAGAGTTTACTTTGACACTGGCGAAATTGTCCTGTAATGGGACAGAAGCCATATTTTAAATAAATAATAATAATAATAATGATTCAAATAAGATTTTAAAGGAGCCTATGCAAACCACACGCCATGCACAACAAAATTTTAACAACGTAGCGTAGACTAGACTAAAGTAATGGATCCATTGTGTGTTTTTCTGTCCCTTTTAGAATAAACACATATTAAAAAAAATGTAATAAATTAATTAATAATCCTAGTGAAAATTTAAAACTATCAGCGTCTTTCTCTTTCCAAACAGAATACAGAGAACGATTCAAATTATAGTCTAAGAAATATGTCGGTCCTTCCAGAATGAGAGGGCTTGCGCTGTAGTTACCAGGTAGACTCAGTGCAAATTGGGATCTTCACACACACCATAGGACTGTTTCGCTGTATATTCAGGTGTCCTCACGACGTTTTCCTTCACCGAAAACCTGATAGTAAATTTCAAATGTAATGTTTTATCTTGATGCCACATTATTATTACCACATTGCGTTGTTTGACTACGCTTCCCTAGTTTATCCCCTTTGGTGATTCAAAATAATTAATAGTGAAAATAAAGTTGGCCATAACGAGGGGGTCATTGACATTATCATTAGGCAGCCCACAAGAGCGGGGTCGATGTAAGCTGACCGGCATGAAACTTAATGTCTCCTTGGTGCCTTTTCAATTTGCTGCGTCTTATGTGCGGATGCTAATCCAACTTGTTATAGCCTCAAAACACCACCAAGGAAGGGGTGAAAATGTTACGCATGCCGCCCTAAAATGTTTAAAATATAGTTTAGCAATAGCAAGACAATTTATTCTCCATTATTTCAGGAGTTGTGTATTTTCAATTTAAAATGCCGTGGTGGCCTAGTGGTTTGACCAATGGTCTCTCAAGCAGAGGGTCGTGGGTTCAAATCCCGGCTCGCACCTCTGAGTTTTCGGAATTTATGTGCGAAATTACATTTGTAATTTACCATGAGCTTTACGGTGAAGGAAAACATCGTGAGGAAACCTGCAAACACCTGCGAAGAAATTTAATGGTGTGTGTGAAGTTCCCAATCCGTACTAGGCCCGCGTGGGAACTACAACACAAGCCCTCTCACTCAGAGAGGAGGCCTATGCCCTGCAGTGGGACGTATATTGGCTGGGATTGATGATGATGAATTTAAAATGTATCATTAATGTGTACTTTTTTTAAATGCGGAAATGTTGGGGTTTCTTATACAAAATCTCGGTGGCGAGGCGTGAGATTTTTCGCAGGTAAAGCCGGAACAAAAAAAAAACAAAAAAGCAAAAGACTTACCCCGTTTCTTATTTTCTTGAAAACTCATGCTCAAAGGACAACTTTGAAAAACGTGTTGTTTCATTAAGTACTCGTTCCGTAAGACAACACTCGATTTGCATTAACGCAGCCATCCTCTTACTAAGCTCAGTAGGTATCAAAACTACTATTTATTCATTTTCATAAAGAAAAAAAGTGTCATAGTTTTATGACTCACTTTTCTGACTTTTTTTCATACATTTTTCTTGGCACGTCACAAAACTGACACAAATAAATTGTATGGGATATTTTTTAACCATCGAAATCAATAGCGCATTTGATACTGAGTAAGAAACACTAAAGCTACGTAAGTCTGAAAAAAATAGTAGGAGGTACATAACCTACCCTTTTTTCATCCGACTGTCGAAGGAGGGTTACGTTTTTCGAGCGTATGTACTTATGTATGTAATGTATCATTCCTTGGCACGCTCTGCAGCCTAAATGGCTCAATGGTTTTTTTTTGTCATTAGATTCGTTCTCAGTTCCGAGAGTGATATAGGGTATGCAAGTATTTTCCCGGAATTATACAGGCGAGTTTTTTTCATCCAGTATTGAAATTAAAGTTATTATAATCTGTCTGTATACAGGCAACCAATTTAACTCCTAGGCCACCTAGAACCTTATTATCATGAATCATGATAGTTACTTTACGTCATTTGATAAGCATTGTTATGGACAACTTAAAATATTTCATCATATGTCCCACTGCAGGGCACATGCCTCCTCTCAGAATAAGAGGGGTTGGGCCGTAGTTCCCACGCGGGCTCAGTGCGGATTGGACCATTGAATTCATTCGCAGGTGTCTGCAGGTTTCCTGACGATGCTTTCCTTCTCCGTAAAGCTCATGGTAAATTTCAAATGTAATTTCGCACATAAATTCTGAAAAACTAAGAGGTGCGAGCCGGGATTTGAACCCAAGACCCTCTGCTTGAGAGGCCATAGGTAGGCTATATTTAAAATATTTACTAAGATTTGATAATGGCAATTTAGGTGTACTATCTGTCTTCTTGTAATAATTAGCTTTGTTATAGTTTATTTATTTATATGTGGCTGTTTATCCCAATGCTTGTATTTGTTTTAGACGTGTACTTATTATACGAGGGGCGTTCAATATAAAGTGAGAATGAGATGCAAACTCTTATAATATTACGAAATTAAATACTGGCCGGTAAAGCTAATCTATCTAGCTGATTGCTATGAAAAAAAAAACTAACTGTCTTTTGTTTAAAAAAATATACGGTAATTTATTTGCAATGCTATTGAGTACGTTAGCGAAAATAGAGAAAATTGAACTGCGCGCCGTTATTAAATACTTCTGTTTGAAAAATTTTTCAACGGACCAAGTCAATTTGGATTTGCGGGACACTTTAGGGTCTAATGCTCCTCCGTATTCGACAGTCGCACGTTGGTGCGCCGAATTTAGACGTGGAAGAACATCGACAATGGACGACCCCCGCTCCGGACGCCCTACTACAGCAGTAACTGAAGAAATTGTGAAAAAAGTCGAAAACTCAGTTTTGGCGGATCGTCGTGTCACGGTTCGTTTTATTGCTCAAAATGTAAAGATTTCAACGGGGAGCGTGAATAATATTTTACATGAACGCTTGGGTATGAAAAAGGTATCTGCACGTTGGGTACCAAGAATGCTTACTGACACGCAAAAACAAACTAGACTAGAGATTTGTCAAGAAGCTTTGAACCTGATGCAGCAAGACCGGGAACTTTTTTTGGCGCGATTTATAACAATGGATGAAACATGGCTCCATCATTACGACCCTGAAACGAAACTGCAGTCTATGACATGGAAAAGGCCATCATCTCCAACTCCGAAGAAATTCAAGGTGAGCCCATCTGCCGGTAAGGTCATGGGCTCTGTTTTTTGGGATGGTAAAGGGGTATTAATGATTGAGTATCTCGAGCATGGAGCCACTATTACGGGCACTTTATACGCCAAACAAATAGCAACATTGCGCAATGAGATCCGCGAAAAACGGCGAGGTAAACTCTCGAAAGTTGTGCTGTTCCACCAGGACAATGCCCCGGCACACAAGTCCGCCGTTGCAATGGCCGCAATTCGTGATGCTGGGTTCGATATCCTTAAGCATCCTCCGTATTCACCAGATCTCGCTCCCAGTGATTTCTACCTATTTCCGAGATTGAAACAATACCTGAGAGGCCAGAAATTTGAAGACGACGACGCGGTAGTCGCTGCAGTACAAGATTTTTTAAGTACTCAAGATGAGACCTTTTTTAAAAATGGAATTTTAAGTTTAGAAAAAAGATATACTAAGTGTATTATGCTAAAAGGTGACTATGTCGAAAAATAAAATGACATTTAGTAAAAGTTGTTTATAACATACTCATTCTCACTTTTTATTGAACGCCCCTAGTATGCACGATATATGTATGAGTAGATGTACTATTTTTTGTTGCGTTTTAATTTTCTGATCCACTGTTGATGCACCACCTGCTGTATATTAGTCCTTCCTTCTTTTTGGTAAAGGGTTGCCTGGAAGAGATCGCTCTTAATCGATAAGGCCGCCTATTGCTTACCTTGTAACTTACTCTCTGTGTACCTGTTTTCTGTATTGCTTACTATTCCTGGTGTACAATAAAGAGTCATTGTATTGTATTGTATTGTATTGTATGGCACAGGAACGAAATTGGTTGACAGTGTTTGAAGTTCTATACACTGGTAGATAATAAACGTCCCTTAATAAAATAAAAAATATATATCACGGGACAATTCACACCAATTTACTTACCTAGTCCCAAAGTAAGCTAAGCAAAGCTTGTGTTATGGGTACTAAGCAACGGATCAACATACTTTTATATAGATAGATACATACTTAAATACCTACACATTAAACACTCAAGACCCGAGAACAAACATTCGTATTTTTCATACATATCTGCCCCGACACGGGAATCGAACCCGGGACCTCAAGTTTCGTAGTCAGGTTCTCTAACCACTAGGCCATCTGGTCTTAATAAGATTAAAAAAATGAAACTTATAAAGGTTAACAATTCTTACCCCTAAAACTGGTCTACGAACTGCTTTGATTTCTCAAAATTTCGTACCTATTTTTCTCGGCGTAGCTTTATAATTCAATATACCTAGTACTTTAGTTGCGATTTTAATGCAAACCGTAGTAAAAATTCTCAGTATTTATAAACGAAATATTAAAATACTTTCACTTACCTTTCCCATTTTCCAATGAATAGCAAAGTCGCTCGCTCCGGGCGAGTAGAAATTAAGTCAGCCTCATGACGAAAAACCTAACTGGTTTTCTGTCGCATTTTCGCTAAAGCAATCTATCATCGATTGAAACGAGACAGAGTTAATAAAATCTTCTGCTAGGGGAAAACGAAAGGATTGTGGGGTAATTGGAAAATACCTTTGCATTGAGTGGCGCCGAGGTTTCGTTTTCAAATGGAGATCGTCGCGGTATTTCACTAGCTTAGCGCCATTTTCTGCGGTAATTGGAATTTATATTGTCTGATCTGAACGCTAGTATGAAAATTTCGAGTAAAAATGATTTAAAATTTTTCTGTCTGGCGACAGTGGCGACGAGAAATTGCGCAATGAGGGAGGAATACTTTTACTTATGAATTAGTTATGATGGTTTAAGGTTTTATACTATAGGTTTTGTTAGAGCGTTATAGATAGAAATCGATGACACAACCACATACGATATACACTAACTAGAGTAGCGATTAACTTGCGTCTCACTCTTGGTTGTAAGTGCAGATGAGGCCAAAGATGTGGCTTTACCTAATCGGATATTTCTATCATAGTAGATAGAGCGTAAGATAGTATATTTTTTACCGAGGGACTAAAAGAAGCCAATATATACCCGAGGTGGTTAGCCACCCGAGCTTTAGCGAGGGTGTCTATTTATCCGAGGGTTTATATTGACTTTTAGTCTCCAGGTGAAAACTCTATTTTTCACTTCGATATTGCGAGAAAAAATCCAGTCCATAAAACTTTCATAGGTTTTTAAACAAATCTTTCTAGATTTCGGCGGCAAAAGATTATCAATTATGTCTTTTGCTCTTTGCTCGACATCATAATTTTCACAATCACTTGACGACATTGTGAGAATAATCGATTTATTTTAATTGTTTACGATTTACGCTCTACAACAATTTCAAAGTTTTCGCGGTAAGTATTTACACATTTACACAGATATAACAAAACCGCATCGGCGAAATGGTCCATACACAAACTGGAAAAAACAGAATGGCGCCACCTTCTTTGCGGAAAAAGCATAGAACTAAGACCACGTAGACTAAGAACGTAACATTTTCGTTATGAAAATGGTTCACACAATCTTATTTTTTTACATATATTTTGTTTTGCCACTAAGCAAGTACTGGCTGTTTGAGTTTATCTAAGTCACTCGAAATGAATTAAAAATTAGTTACTTTTACTCCCTGGGGACTAAAGCACTCACTTTACTCCCGCCTCGTAAGGCTATATTGACCTACTTTTAGAGCATGAGAAGTGAAAAAAACTTATCATCTATCTTACTCATTTATAAATTTAGGGAAAAGAGGCCAGAAAGAGATACCTACATACGTTTAAACCTGCGTTTAAAGATTTTAATTAGGTCGGCTAACCAAAAAAATAATATCGAACATCACTTATGTAAGAACGATTCAATTAGTGGCCCCGCCCATCCAGAATTATTCCTCAGAGTTTCGTGAAATATATTCAAACAAAACATCTCAATAGTCCCTTTTATTGCTTACTATCAATTGTAAGACCTTTGGCTTGAATTATTTAGCAAGTTCGTCCCTTTGATTCCCCTAGGGCGTAGTCCGAAGCACGCCGAATGCTAACCACTGTGGTCAACGGAACTTGGTACTTTTCTCACATCTAGACGTTATTTTCAGACGGTCTTATTGATTTTTATTGGATAATTCAAAAGCTTCATTTGTAAGGGATTGATTTTGAAATTAGGTACCATTATCCGACGGTTTTATGTAGATTTGGGCTTAGTTCTTCACATTATTAGAGAAGGTACAAACCACAAGTGGGATAGTAAGTACCCAATGGGCAAGATTGCCCCCCCCCCCCCTCTGACTTACGGCCAACTTTGTTACGTACGATAATCTGTAGGTAGGTACTTCATTTTTATAATTACCATTTTTTTGGAAGATTAAGCAGATGAAATGAGTTAAGATTAGGTACTCCTCCCGATACCCTAGCCCCGCCTGCTAGTACCAGCTAAGTATTGATATCGAATTCGTTTGTCTAGAATTTGATTATGATTAAGACACAATTGTGCCTTTTTAAAAATGACCATTACATAATTGAAAATCTTCAATAGTTTAGTAGCTAGTTAACGTAAAAGATCTTATAATAGGCCGCTATGCAGTAACGCGCGCTTTCCCAAAAAATATGACACTAGTGTGGTATTTCACATTTGCGTGACGATTTTTGTTTGGTGCCTGTGAGTTTATATGAACGTAACAAGTAACAAGAGCATAGAATTTTTTAGCACAAGGTTAGTAAAAGAAACTCCTGTTATGTATTAATTAAATTCTATATGGTGGTTATGTATTTAGTTAGGGAAATACAAAAGTAGAGAGTGAGTGTTAAGTCGTGGTAAGGGTCGTTGTGGGTTCCAGCCTTATGCGGAATTTACGCGCGAAAGACCTGCGAAGAAATTCTATGCCGTGTATAAAGTTTCCAATCGTACTGGTTCTGCATGGGAACTACAGCCCAAGCCATCTCATTCTGAGAGGAGGCCCGAACCTTGCAGTGGGACGTACATAAGCCGAGATGATGAAAAGCAGATAGTTAGGTAGACAAACAGACTAATTGCTAAACAGATTAATACGCCTCTTACAAATGCAATAGCCAAAGAATTAAACCAACTCAATGCTCAGAAGTTTTCATTAGGATAAGTGTACCCGATGTTGCATTGCATGTGAATGTCAAGAACTTTAGGAAAATTGCACATTTCGAAAAAGTGAGTTGTACGAGCCTCAGCCTAAAATTAAAAGTGTTGTCTCATTTAGTCACACACATGAAACCTCCAAACACACGTGTAATGCCGAATTCCGGTGGAATAATCCAACAATCCTGAAGCGACCCGCATCTCGGTTCAACACAACCCAGATACACACCAAATTAAAATCGCTACAAAGTCCATAAGGGTCCAGTAAAGTTCGCGGATGCAAATAGAAAAGGTACGGCGTAAGTGGAAAGGTAGGTAGGCTTACGGTTATGCCCTTAGGGTCCATTGATAATTATTACACGGCGCGTCTTGAACTGAGGACCCTTCGGGGACCGGGGATTGTGCCCCGTATTAATTAGTGCTACGAGCTTCTTTGACGTGACTTACATTTATTTTATTCTGTTACTTTGTGTAATATTTTGGGGTTTTTGGGTCGCGAGCGCTCAAATCGAGTGAGATGTTTGCTTAGAATACTTTGACATTGAGTATTAGCTTCTTGATTTACGAGAGGAACTTATGGAACGGTATTAAAATCAAACATGAGCAAAGCTAAAATAGAAACGTCTTCTAATACTTCTTACATTGTTCTATAAGCATCTAGTCTTAATTATTTCTTGAACACAGTAAAAGTTAAATGGTTCCCTTTTTCAATATTGGTAATCGTCAAACTGATACTTATTTACAGACAGTTTTTCAAGCTTTTATTTAGCTTGCGATGTTTGTCTTTATGTTTGTTGAGGTCAAATCTGGCAAGCCGAATTTCTACCACTTTTATAGATCGGATAAAATAAAATTTGATAGGTACTGTTATGTAATTTAGATAACAATGCAAGTAAAGTCAGCAAATAAAGCTCGTAAGTATTGAAAATTGTATGTTAATGTTTTCTGTAGTTAATCAAAAATCATCACACAATATGAATAATATATTTCCGTTTGTAAGTATTTTGCCGTTGAAAACATATTAATAACATAACTCCGAATCTTAAAATAATTTTAATGGGTAAACGGAAGTATTCTTCTGTCCCCAACAGAAACTTGGAAACGGAGTAAGAAATTAATATTTCCTTTTAACATTGGTCAGATCGGTTCCGGAGTAAAACGAAACCAGCATTCCATTCGAATCCCTCGGGGCTTTCGTATTCATAAAAGGTGAAATTTCATTACCCATTTTTAAGGCTCGCATAACTGGGTTGACCCGAATTTTATCTCTTGGAAGTCTCGTTTCTTCGAAAGTAATATAAATATGAAGATCATAAGGCTAAGGAAAACGATAAGAATTTGAGTTTCATTTGCTTTGATACACTTTGACTTGATTGTAATTGCGGTTTTTTTTATCGTGTTGATTAAAAATGACATAAGATGTGGTTGTGAAGGCCAAAACATGATTATTTATGATTCAAAAACCCCTCCTGATGCAAAAGCCCGCGACTTTGTCCATGCAGAATTCCAAATTGTGGTAAAACTTCTTCATTTATTTCATGAAATAAAACAAAAATCCAGCAGCGGCAACATCTAACCATCCATCATAGTTAGTTAGTGAATATACAAATCTCTTTTTTTCCTGATACCGTGGGAATTAACAAATATCCTGAATTTTTTTTTGCTGTTATAATTACTTGAAGACCAAATTTGAGGAGTCTAGTAATCATAGTTACGGAGATAGGGTTACTCTTAAGTTTTAAGGTATCCAGCTTTTTAAAGTCATCCCAAATGTGACAAGGGGTCTAAAAATGATCAAATTGCCCCAAACGCATATTACATACCTATTCCATTCCGTTGTGGATAATAATGACGCACCTGTACCGGTACAGTAGCGCTAAATGACAGATTACACTACTAAATTTAGGAAATTTAGGCTCTGTTCATGTATCGCTGGCCGTCGTTCCCCTACACCAGTGCTCAAGAACACATCATTAACTCAGTGACCCGCGCATAACTGCGGTATCAAACTATTTTATTGCCCGCCATGATTTAATGAAATCTTTAATACTGGAGATAAGGCCCGCAATGCTGCCATAAATTGCTGGCGGCAATATTCTCTCGTCTTAATGCTTGAAATAATACGCTTGACTTTCTTCGCAGTATATGAAAGGTTTTATTATTTTTTGAAGATTGTTCCTTGTGGTGGGGTTTAGCGTTTGTTAAATTGCTATTTTAGAGGATAAATTGGTGTAGGTATTAATTGATCTTCCAACAAAAAGAATATTATGTAAGGTAAAAGGTAATCATTTTGTTAGGATCTTTTTAACCTAACCTAATTAATAGCACTTTGAAAGATAGGCCTTAAAATTTCATTCTTAAAATGTTCAATTGAAAAATACCTGCTCGTCATCCTCGGAAAAGGCTCGCTTGCTGGCCTTGTCTGAGAAGGAGTCTGGTTTTTGGCTCCAAGCCTTCCCATCTAAGCATTTTTCAACACTTCTTGACAACAATTCTTTTAGGTTGGCTGTAGGTCTGCGTTTAGGAGCAGAGATTTTAGTGCCCCACGTTTGTCCCTGCGGAACATCTGTTGATAGTCTGGGCCACCACGGACTCTCGTGTAACAGGAGTGCCGGTCGTCTGTCACGCCACGCCTGCCTTAATGATATCATCCGCCGGGCTCTTTCTAGCGTAAATGTGCCGGCTATCTTGGAGCCTCCCGGCCTTGCTCGCGACGATGGAAAGAGACCCGACGGTTTGACGCTCATACCTTGGCAAATGGGTCGGCCTCTTATCTGGGATGCAAAATGTGTGGATACCCTAGCGCCGTCCCATTTAGCTTCATCAGCACTCAAGGCGGGCGGGGCAGCAGCACAGGCTGAATCAGCAAAACGCCGCAAATACGCAGAGCTCTCAAGAGACTACGTATATGCAGCTTTTGCTGTAGAAACCTTAGGTCCGTGGAGCCCGGACGCTAACAAACTTTTTGGCCAAATAAAACATAAATTGTTCGAAATTACCCATGACCATAAGGCTGGTGCATTTCTCGCCCAACGTATTGGCATCACAATCCAGCGCGGAAATGCTGCCAGCCTTATGGGCACTCTTCCGCAGGGACAGGACTTAGGCGAATTGTATATATAGCTAGGTTATTTTTAGGTTAGTTTTTTTTTTATTATTTATTTAAATTGTACCTATTTATCTGTTGTTTGTTGTCAAATAAATTAAAAATATATTGAAAAATGTCTTTTCGAAAGGGCTTATTTTAGCGAGAATTTTTTTCCACGAATTATGTTCGGGCTAAATAAACCGATTTCGTATTAATCTTTTCGTATTAAACGAATATTTTAAAGGACTATGAGTTTGCGGCGCTCGCAGTGGAGACAATGGGTCCCTGGTCGGCTGACATAAAGGCCTTCATGGGGGCCTTGTCGTCCCGGCTGATAGAGACCTCAGGAGACCCCAGAGCTGGCGCTTACCTCTCGCAGCGAATTTCTCTGGCTGTACAGAGAGGTAATGCCGCCAGTGTGTTGGGGTCTATGCCGCAGGAGGGACTTCTTGATGGTGTTTTCTTTTTATAGTTAGGTATATTTGTGTAGTTTTTATTTATTTTGTTTCCTTTTTTTATTTGACTACTGGTACATTTAATAATTTGGTTGATATTAAATTATTTGTTGTAGTATATTTCAATAAATTTTAGAATCAGTCGATAATATACAATCATCTATTTTATTTTTTAAATTTAACTTAAACATAACATTTTTAAGCATCTTTAATCATAGAAAAGAGGACTAACTGGCCAATTACGAGTCGGATTTGCGTAATGATTGTAACGGTACTTACAAATTTAAAAACTAGCAAAAGTAAGTTTGTACTTCGTATCTAATTATATACTATTATGAACCAAACTGCTGTAATTGTTATTTAATTAATAATGTGCTAAAGCATGTAAAATAATACACAATAAAATTACTTAGTATCAGTTTTTCGTGTTGAGGGTTCGCAAGAATTGCTAGTTTTTAAGTTAAACTATATTTGTAGTGTGAGATACTGTTTAAAAACAATAAATTATTATTATTCGGACTCGTGCACGAAGAGTTCCGTACCATTATCTATAAAAACGGCAAACAAATCACGTTTGTTGTATGGGAGCCCCCCTTAAATATTTATTTTATTCTGTTTTTTTTTTAGTATTTGTTATTATAGCGGCAACCGAAATACATCATCTGTGAAAATTTCAACTATCTAGTTACCACAGTTCATGCCTGGCCTGGTGACTGACGGACAGACGGACGGACAGCGAACCGAAGTCTCAGTAATAGGGTCCCGTTTTTACCCTTTGGGTACGGAACCCTAAAAATGGAAAGAGGACCCTTTAGAACCACGCTCATCTACTGTTACGCATACGCTTTAAGTGTGCTAAGAGAATATTTAACAGAACTTAGTAGAGTCTTCATGTTATTATCCGATCGTGTCATCTTCTACTGCCCCGGAAAAACTTGTCATTGACAGGGTTTCCAAATTAACATATTTACCCTCCAGGGCCTTCTTTCACATTCATCATCGACCCACCAACACGCATACTCTACTACGTGAATCTACCCCGAGGTCCCTTGACATCAATACTAATTATGAATCGAGTCGAGTTACATTTATGACGGATCGCGATCGTAGTTCCGTCTGCGGTCGTAAAGTGCGTGAACTGGAGACTGGCTTTGGGAATCTCGGTGGTGGAGTCATTTGGTGCAAGCTATAGACTCTTTTAACAGGTTTTGAAAGGGGTAGAAATACCTAGTCATAGACGATAAAGCTAACATGCTTGTGACTGTTTCTTAGTATTCTTTATAGCGACTCTATATTTTATGTCCTCCTGTATTTAATTTGAATTTCTCAATAAAGTAAGAGAGAGAGTGTGTGACCTCAGACCTCCGTTAGTTATGAACCGATTTGGAAAAATATTTTTTTTGGAAAGGTAAATTTCCCGTTTAATCCCATTTAAATTTGAAGAAAAAATACTGACGTCTCTTTTTTCTGTTTACTATGGTATGTATCTAATTTTACTTTAAGGTAATGATTTATTGGATACTAGCTGTTGCCTGCGACTTCGTCTGCGAAGAATTCGTTCATGACTATAACGCGGGAACTATGTAATTTTCCGGGATAAAACCTATCCTATATCCTTTCCCGGTATTCAAAATGTCTCTAATTCATACATAGTATAAATACGTTTAAATAAACGTGTGTACGTAACAGACTGAGAAATGGCTCTTTATCAAAACGGGTATTTACTTCCATTTTAATTCAAATTTTTATAATCGCTAGAAAAAAAGAAAGAGAGTTGGCAACTATCTTTCTGCTGTGACTTGCACCGTGCCATGACATTTGCATAGCGTTCATACTACTAACCCACCCTCGCCCGGGTTGAACGTTGAACCTCAGCCAAATGTCACCGGTACCTGGATTCAAAATATAGTACCACATTAGCTGGATCTCCGCGTAACCCTAACAAAACTACGCATTAAATCGCTCCTCGTTCACCATTTCGTGGGTCCAAGTGTCAAGTTACAATGGTGGTGTAATATAAATAATAATCTTGGGATTCGAGGTATATGCTAGGGTCGTGGCAGTGTCAGCGTTTCGTGAATAAAATGGAAATATAACAAATAAAAACATGTAATGGATTATTTAAAATAGGATGAAGCCGGTCTGTTTCGAGGTAATGTTTAGCTGAGGAACGTGTTGCTTAGTAATTGTCCAATATTGTCCTGAAAACATATTGTCAGAGTTGCCATGCCCCACATTCTAATTAGTGATTTACTACTCTTTATTACTCATATGCATACCTATAGCTTTAATAGATAAAGATTGCCACACATGGAATCAAATGAACAAACATTAGATAGGTATATAAATATGATACTATAATAATTGATGATATAATATCACGTATCAGATAGTTTTTGATAACACCTGTTGATAAATCATTGTTATTTTCAGAACTTAGAGTAACGTACAAATTTGGTACAAATTTTCAAGATACATACATGTACTTTTCTAGCATGATTGAAATTTTTTTAAAGGAAGCAAGAAAGTTAACGTGAAGTGGCCAGCAAGAAAATGGTATTGCCACATCATAAAATGAAGGCTATATTTAATATATGGTTATAGTATGGTTTATGACTATTGCCTATTTCAATATATGACGTGCAAAAAAACAAGTTTAAAGGCAGTAAGATGGCTAATTTTATTACATATCCTACTAGCAAGAACAAGGCACATCATTAAAGAACATATTATTATTATTTAAATACAGAGATTTTTTTTTATTAGATAAATTTATACACAAAATAAATAGGAACTGGAAAGGACATCGGTAGCTACGTCCCAGCAGCAGATAAAAATAGATCACTACGAGAATAGATGGATCGATGCAGTCGCGTAATGCAGCGGAATGCACGTCCTGCAGCTATGTCGAATGGCCATTGAGAAGTCAGATATTTAATACTTTTAATTACTTTTCATAACTCTTGCATGTAAACAGTGTCATAACATGCAGGCTAACTTGGTTATGCCCTAAGTGCTTTACCATTTTTTATAACGTTTCCTACATCAGAAGAAAAACAATAAGGCCGATTGTCACATTGACTTGTAAGTGAAAATAGCCTTTGATGTTGTAAGCTGTACAACTGATATTGAACGTTAGGGTGGTAAAGGAATTTTCTGAAAAATATCCGTAAAAGTTGACATTATTATTTACATGTCAGAACGTGAAGTGCATAGTTTATGGTCAGTAAAAAAATTAAAAAGTTAAAAACATTGCAGGCTCGATAAACTCGACAACAATGTCGCATACAAATTCCATTATTTCCGAAACTCAAACTTTTAAAAAAGTTAAAACGGCCATGGTAATAATAAGTTGGCGCTATTCGTATACAGCCAACTCAAATGACAGGTATCAGCTGTTGTTTTGTTGGAACTCCAGACTTTTTCTATTGTGTTTGAAACAGCTTATGGTGTTTTCGGTAGAAAAATACACCTGCAGTTTTTTTTAAATGAAAAAAGGTGGGAAAGGGTTTAATGACATTTAATTTTAAGTGATTTGCAATTCTTTGTACCTATTTAAGTTAGTAAAAGTTTATTCTATATTTTTTTCCTTCACCATTTTTGAGAAAAGCTTTATTTTAGTCTCGGCTGGAATAGCATTTGATGGCTTCGTATTAGTTAAACGGACTCGCAAACTCAGCCAGCAATTGCCTACTTCCAGGCCACGACAATAATGTACTATTCTTGTTCGACTAATAAATAACAGTCCTGGAAAAAAATACAAAAAAATCCATGCCACTTAAAGTTAAGCGAAAAGTGATTTATTTAAGGTTTACCAACAATTGTAACACTAGTACATCAGATAGTAGATTGTACACCAAGGGGATAAAGCACTGCATTATGTCACAGGCGCGATATTGAATCCTGAGCGTATCGAGGGACTCCAGATTTAACTCCCGAGCGCAGCGAGGGGGTTGTTAGTTGATTCCCGAGCGAAGCGAGGGAATTAAGATGGAGTCCTGAGAGCAGTGAAGGATTTAAGCGCGCCCAAGGCAAAATCAGTTTTATCCCCGAGGAGTATACTCTACTTTTCTCACCTTTTGCGAGACAATAAAAACCAAGGCTACTAGAAAAATACTCGAAATAGACCCAGAAGCACTGATTCTGACACTAACTTTGCGCCTTCCGCAGTTTTCCATTTGTCGAAATCTTTGTAAGCTTTTAAGTATTTTTCCTTCGACTTCTCTGGGAGTACATTATTAACAATATCTAAGGCCGGCTTGCGCAGACCTGGGTTAGCTACTTAACTCCGAGCGAGTTAAATGCTAACCCAGGGTTAACAAGTGTCAAAATGTATGGAACTGTCATTCTTTATCCAGGGTTACCGATTTAATTTTTTTACCCTGAACTGTGCAAGTGGTCCTAAGGCGTCTAATTTAATGGAATCAGGAGTCAGATCACTTTCGTCACTCGATATTTTCTTAATGTTTTATCTTCTTTTGCAGTTTTGATAACCTTTTGACCGCCAGCGTCGGCTATAGACGACAGTACGGTAATACAAAATTAAACCTACCCGCATCCGCATAAGAATCAATTTTGTTCCAAACAAAAACGATGCGTGGTGGTCAAAAGGTTTAAAATTGCAGCGTATTGAAACACTCGCGGCTTTTGTTTAAGTATTTGACTTTGTTTTCGTTCGGCCGCGGAACTGCAAATAAATGAGGCGCGGCGCGGCCCCCGCGGGCACCGCGGGGCTGAGCACGTTGAGCACGTGCACGAGCTGCGCGCCGGCCTGCACGCGGGGCGATTTTGAAATCTAATACCTTTAAACGAGCAATTCTTGTATATATCTCGGAAACGGCTCCAACGATTTCGATGAAATTTGGTATGTGGGGGTTTTCGGGGATGAAAAACTGGTCTAGCTATGATTCATTTTCAGAAAACCGCTTTTACTCGTGTTTTCCGGCTATTTTTGTTTGCATTAGAATACAAAGCTAAATTTAGATATCGGGTGGTCGCGGATCCAGCCGACCTCGGTTCGATTCCACGTTATTTATAAAGTTTTTTGTTTTTTTTTTTCAAGTTTGTTTTTCATGAGAAAACGTCAAGTTTCTTCTTTTGTGAGAAAAAGTAACTTTTTTGTGAGAAAAAGTATTATTGGGAGCACAGAACAGAAAAATAAACTTTTTGATTAACTGCTTAACCAGCACAGCAACACTAAAACTACTTGACAATAGATGGCGTTGTTAAGCAACGCAACTCTAGAGCTAAGCGTCCACTGCATCGGAATCGAGCCGTACGAGCCGTACCACAGAGTATATTATATAACGTCCGCGCGCGGCTCGCGACTGTCGCCACTGACGCGAGCCGAGCCGCGCGCGGCTCCAGCCGCTAGCCACGAATATGGCTATTAAATCCTGTACCGTTATTCGAAGCCTACCAATAAAATGAGAGAGGCGCTTCCGTTTCCTCAACATATCATATACTTAATTGTTTGTATGTTTTGTTATCTTGCTACCCCCTTCCACCGCCAGCCCTGGCGAGCGAGCCTGTTTGTATTCGGCTGCTCGCTCCTTGCCTCATTGGCGTTTTGTTTCCCGTCGAGAACAGTCGAGCTCTGTCACTAAGACTAGCTGCAACCTTTTCTAATTACAAAAAACGACTGTTATTTCTGCGTATCGTAAGTTTTTGAACTTTTAACTTTATATTTTGAAATTTGTGTGTTTTTAACGGTAATTGCCGTTCGTGTCTAATTTGAACTTTTTAACCCGTTTGTAGGTGTAAAATTGTGAGCACATATGTGTTAATTAGCATAATTTTGCAAGGACAATGAACGTGTCACGAAACGATATTGGAGAGGAAATGAAGCAGATAGACTCCGATAGTTCAAGTTCTTCATCGTCATCAAGTTCTAGTAGTAACTCATCCTCAAATAAAAAGAAGCGACATCGTAAAAGTCGCCGTCACAACAGTTCGAAACGTGCGTTAAAAAAAGTTAGCGAAGGAGGTGAGTGCATTACGTAATTTAGTTCATTGTCCTACCGCTAGTACCCCGATCTACCCTCAATCTCAACAAAATTCAGATTACGTTGACCATAACATTAGTCGCGATTTATATGAAGACGTCGAACCCGAAATTAACGTTGACGCTGAAGCCCCGGCTCAGTCCCTATTCTCAATAAATTTAGAAACCACTCTAAAGGAACCTACAATTCCTAGAACCCCAGATAATTATCTCGAAGTTTTACAAAAATTAAACCGGTTTACTAGTAAGACATGGTCTGAGGTTAGATATTTAGACGTACAAAAACAATACACTCATTCTCCGGGCTTTGTCGAGTTGGAGACTAACGAAGAGGTATTAGCTTATGTTATGATACATCTAAGACGTTATCTTACACGGAAAGGTCGTATGCTGCGCTTACTTTTGCGTTACTTAAACAAAAAGAAACAATCGAAAATAACATACGTGTTTTTCTTGACTGGGCTAAAGATAGTAACGAACTGTCTTTTCCACAAATTAAAAACAAACTAGAGGGACTTTTTGACTGTGGGGACTTTCATAAAGTCTCCGTCGACGCCTTGCAGCTTGTGTGTGGCCACAGAGCCGATATGGTCCAACAAAGACGCGAACATATTTTGAGATCAGTTAAGGACCCCCTGGACAAATCTAATTTACGCAAGATCCCTCCTACTGCTTCAAACTTGTTTGAGCCCCAAGGTTTTACAGCCGCACTGGAAAAGGCGGGCGGAGTCCGCAAGGCATTCTGGCTCCGACCGAAACTTACCACAAATGCTTCTGCTGCGCAAGCAGCTAGCAATGGACACATGCAGCGTCCCGCGCAGGGGTCAAACGCTTTTAATATGCCTGCGCAAGGGTTTCAATTTCAAAATAAGAGGCGTGGCCCTCAAAACACACCCGCGCAGGGTATGTGCAACCATTATCCCGCGCAGGGACCAGGCCCCAGTTCTTGTCAACAATGTCCTGCGCAAGGATCAAACAATTTTGGGGGGCAGAGGGCACATCCACGCCCCGATAACAATACCTATCGTCCCAGGAACTGGCGGCCCAACAAAGGCGTACAAGAGGCACGTAATGCCAAACGTGGCGCATCACCTACCCACAAGGATAAGTATGGTAAAAGGAGGCGGTTTTGACTCGGGTACCTTTCAGGCGGGTCAAATACAAAACTATTACCGGCACTGGGTGGACCTAAAAGCTCCGCCGTTCATTTTAAAAATAATACGGGGTTACCGCATCCCATTCATAGAAAAACCACCTCTTATAATGCCTTCTCAGGACTCAAAATTCTCGATGCCACCGTCACCGGAAATGACAAAAATAATTCAGAAACAAAAGGACCAGGGTGCTCTAGAAGCTGTGGAACTAGGTCCCAGTTTTCTGTCAACAATGTTTATGGTTACAAAGAGCGACGGCTCGCTCAGACCTATTTTCAATCTTCGATCCCTAACCTGGTTCGTACGAACCAAAAGTTTTCGCCTCATAAATGTTATGAAGGTGGCAGATTTTCTTCAAAGCAACGACTGGCTAGCGAAAATAGATCTATCACAAGCGTACTTTCATATTCCCATTGTGAACAGTCACAGAAGGTTCCTACGCCTTATTTACGACAGCCAACTGTTGCAAATGACTTGTCTGCCATTTGGCTTGAGTTCGGCGCCTCGGATATTCGCTTCGGTCTCAAACTGGATTGCCCAGGTGCTAAGGGAGAGTGGAATAAGAATCCTGGTCTATTTGGACGATTATTTGATTGCCCACCAGAGTCCCGATACCCTAAGAGTTCACACAGATCTGGCAGTAAGAACACTGCAGAAACTAGGATGGCAGATAAATTGGGAAAAATCCGTTCTACTGCCCCAGACTTATCTGGAATATCTAGGTGTAATATGGAACCCCTGGAAAGACGAAAAGAGTCTACCCGAAAAGAAAATACAAAAAATTCTGAATTTCATCTCGAAAATTCTTCATCAACGGTATGCGACTCTCAAGGAGCTCCAATCCCTAGCCGGGTTATTGAATTTTGCCAGTTTCGTGGTGCCAAGGGGTCGTCTAAATTATCGATACATACAGAGAAGAATAAACCATCTTCTTCACCAGGATCCGAAGAAGTGTTTTCCTCTTACCGAGGACCTAGTAAAGGAAATGGATTGGTGGATGAGCAATTGCCAATGCTCGTCATCAATACAGATTCGCCCACCTACACATTATCTGACCACCGACGCATCGGAATTGGCATGGGGTGGAAAGCTAAACAATCTGCATTTTTCGGGTCTTTGGGATACCTGCGAGAAGGAACTTCATTGCAACAAGAAGGAAATGATGGCTATAATGAAAATATTACAGCAGGCATCCCACCAGGACCTATTCAGAGCATCATTACTTATTCAGAGCGACAGCCGAACGGTCGTAGCGTATCTAAGAAACGAAGGCGGCACTCGGTCGGACACGTTAATGGAGTTAACTTACCAAGTTTTTCGGCTTTTGGATATGAATCAGATTCAGCTAAGAGTCTACCACCTTCCCGGAATATACAATGTCGAGGCCGATCACCTCTCGAGGCTCCAGTTACTTCCAGAGTGGCACTTGCTTCCGCAAGCAACGGCAATAATTTTCCACAAGTGGGGAACGCCCGAGATAGACCTGTTTGCGTCCAAAACTGCACAGGTGATACCAGTTTATTGCACGCTGGATCAGAACGACGATCAAGCAGTGTTTTACGATGCCTTAAGTCGAGCTTGGAACTTCAAGCTAGCCTGGGTCTTTCCGCCACCTTGCCTAATTCCCAGTGTCCTTCACCACATGAATCAGGCCAGGGGGACATTTTTAATCGTAGCCCCGAGGTGGGACAGAGTGTTTTGGCGGGCAGATCTGAAGAGCCGAGCTCTGGCACCTCCACACAGGATATGGAACCTAGAGGAAGTTCTGATAGACGTTGCAACCGGGTATCCTCCGACGAAGGTGGGGGACATGACACTGGAGGTTTGGAGATGTGGGGGTGGTCTAGGGATATAGAAACCTGGTCTACGCGACAAAAATCCCTGCTTTTATCAAGCTGGCGCCCTTCGACCTTAAAAACCTACGAAGCGGCATTGAAGCGGTGGTGTCGTTGGGCTCAGAGCAACAATGTAAATTACACGTCACCTACGGGATCCAGATTGGCTAGATATTTATCAGATCTACATCAGAAGGATGGTCTTGCTTACAGTACTATTTTGGTACACAAATTCGTAGTATCCTCCCTTTGTAACGCTAATGATTCAGGTACTTTAAGTTCTCACAAGCTGGTGAAACAGGTACTCAAAGCAATTGCCTTACAAAAGCCTAAACTTGTAAAACCACCTGTGTGGGATACTTCGGTTTTGGTATCTTACATATCATCTAGACAAATAAGATCTGAGAATCTATATGAAGTCTCAAGACATACGGCGACTATACTACTCTTATGCTCAGGCAGAAGGGTACATGACCTGACGCTTTTGAGTATCGATCCTGACCACATGACCGAATCCGATAATCATACTATCTTGTGGCCACGCTTTGGGTCCAAAACAGACTCTGCCGACTATAGACAATCGGGCTGGAAGCTTTTGTCCAATAATCTATGTCGAGCGGCAGATCCCGTTTATTGGGTCAAAAGGCTTATAGAACTTTCTAAACCACGACGAGACGTTTGTAAAAATACTAATCTTTTTCTTACTATCACGGGGACCCCCAGACCAGCTTTACGAACAATCATAGCAGGATGGGTAAAAACAATGCTACGTGGGGCTGGAATCAAAGCAACACCAGGAAGTGTTCGAGCAGCAGTTGCCTCTAAAAATTGGGTAGATAATTTTCCCTTAGACAGTATCTTGGAACAAGGTAACTGGCGGTCCGGTGACACTTTCAGATTATTTTACCGTCGAGAAATTATTCAATCAAATCCTAGTGTTGAATCAAATAATTTGAGTAATCTTTTCCAATGTACATAATTATGTCAGAATGGAAGTTCATTTATTTTGTCAATTTATAATTTCTGATTATATTCCTACCTACTATGCCATGAACCGATGTGATAATTTTCTATTGTGATATTGAAATAAATAACTACCTGTGATTTCGTAAATGTTAATGCTACCCTTTACCTGTAAATTACTAAGTCAATTAAGTAAATAATAAGGCCTTCTGATAGATGGGTGTCTCTCCCGACATGGGGTCACATTGGCGTCTGTCTTCCACCGCCAGCCGATAACAAACACGTCTCATTTTATTGGTAGGCTTCGAATAACGGTACAGGATTTAATATGGGCGTTTTACCTTACAATAAAACGCTTATTAAATACTTACCTTACTCGAAGCCTACCAAATAAGCCCTGCCTGGCGAAACATGACCACAATGAGGCAAGGAGCGAGCAGCCGAATACAAACAGGCTCGCTCGCCAGGGCTGGCGGTGGAGGGGGGTAGCAAGATAACAAAACATACAAACAATTAAGTATATGATATGTTGAGGAAACGGAAGCGCCTCTCTCATTTTATTGGTAGGCTTCGAATAAGGTAAGTATTTAATAAGCGTTTTATTGTAAGGTAAAACGCCCATATTATCATACTTGGTTTACACTCGCGTAAGAGTGGCGAGACGAACTGCGGGACGAGCCACGAGACGAGAGTGTGAACAGGCGCGCCTCGCGCCTCGTCTCGTGATTTGCCTTGATTTTGAGGCTCGCGTCCGGAGCGAGACGACGAGACGAGGCACGAGGCGAGGTAACGAGGCGATCGTGTAAACCAGGTATTATAGTTTCATAATAACTACTACTGACTCAGTGTTGCCAACAGTTATAATAGCTTTCCACCAGATTTAACTTTTAAAACCACCATTCCAGACTCAAAATCGCTAAATTTTCCACTACTAGGCTACATTTATGTGACTGTTGCATAATGAGAGGGATTAAAACACGAGTGTGGTTGTCAATTACTCCGTTCGTTTCATAATAATATCACAATATCACAATATCACACGAGTGATTTTAATCCAAATATGCACAGTCGCATACATAATCCGCGCCCGACGTTGCTTAACCTCGGTGATCGGAGGAGAACCGGAGTTTTGTCAAATATCTTGAAAACGGTGCATCCTACGGCAAAATCAATGAAATTTTCATCCCCCCTTTAACACCCCCACACCCCCTCCCCCGCACCACCTCACCCCCACTCAGCCCCCCCCCCCCACCCTTTTTTTTGTCGTGAGCGGCAGAATTTCGGTTCGCGCCATACAATATGCGGGCCACCACGTGACACTCACGTGACACAATGTATGGCGCAACCGAAATTCTGCCGCTCACAACTTACAAAATTACTCTCGTGTGGCCTCACCCTTAATGGAAAATCCACAAAGTTGGCAACACTGCGAGCCGATAAGATTAAAAAATATTATTATATTATTATTATTTTCACCTGGATGACCGAGCTTTGCTCGGTATTGTTTTTTTTTTGGTAGATAGTGACACAATGTAATGTATCGATGGTTTATGTCGATAAGATTAAAAAATATTATTCTTATTTCATCAGAATGTAATGTAATTCCTATCTAAACATATTTTATTTTTATAATCAAAAATACACTATTTACCAAAAAAAAACAATACCGAGCAAAGCTCGGTCATCCAGGTACTTAGACTTTAAGTGCATACCAATAAGAACTACGAGAAGTGAGAATCACATTACTGCCAGACTGAAATTCAGTAGTACAACATTATGCCCCGGCGAAAGCCAAGGGCTATAATGATTTACTTTGAGAGAGGTTTGCATGATATATAATAAGGCATTGTCGAGCAGGTGGTGTGAAAAATATATTATGTGATATTATATTATGTGAATCTATGTATTATCGCTTAACTACATGAATGAATGAATGAAATTTTATTTTTCAAGATAACATAGATCTTATCATTGTTAGCACACTTACAATCTTAAAATCTTAAAATAATGTTAATATGGAATTAATAATTAAAAATTTAAATCAATATTTCAATTATAATGTATGACCTAATACCTAGCGCACGCCTGGGTTCACATGATGCCATTGGCTAGGAGACAAGTACGTAGCGGATTCCACACGTCATGTTGCCGACAAAACTGTCGTTCATTTCAGTGCCCACGAACATGAATAAATAAAACATTTTTTTCGTAGGAAAACAAAAACTCTTACTTAATCAACCATTAAACGAGACTAACAAATTCTGTCAAGAGACTATACCTCTCTGGAATAGTTCTGAACAGTTGAAAGGTTAATATTTGATACAGTTTGTGGACTTAACCTCCGCCATTGTCGCGACTCGCTCAATAATTCCACTAAGTTACTGATTGTTCCAAATATAACGTGGAATAGATTTAGAAGGTGAATTAAATATGAAAATGGAATATGGGTTAGCTATGCCATTGTTTGGCGATTGAACAGGGATTTATGTTCATAAAAAAATGGTTTAAATATATTTTTTTGAAGGTATACCTACCTATAATTCGATGCAAGGTTTTGATCGTGTTCATATGTGAATGTGTATTTGGGGTTCCCCTACTTGACCTTATAACGTTAGTACTAATTTCGTTACGTGGGAATTTCAACAAATCCGTCATTATTCCTTGCCTACAACACCATCAAGACAATATATGTGCAAAATTTGAGCTTTCCTAGGGCACGGGCGTCCCGAGTCGTCGGCAACCCCTCACTCTCCGATAAACTCGATCCTCTTTCTCTCCGCAGAGACGTTAGCTCCCTTTGCGTATTCTATAAGATCTACAATGGCGAATGCTCTGAGGAACTCTTTGACCTCATTTCAGCTGCGGGGTTCCATTACAGGACACCCGTCGTAAGCGTTCATTTCATCGACATCATGTTGATGAATGTCAGTCGTTGACGATGCGTTTTAAGCGGTCTTTTTTGCCACGAACTTGCAAAATCTGGAACGAGCTTCCCGCTGGGGTCTTCCCATCGAGTTACGACCGGCCCAATTGCATAACAAAGTAGGTACAACTTATATTACAAGCGGAACTCCCTTTCTAGTTAATATAACTGAAGCGAGAGTTCCGCTTGTAATATTAGTTGTACTATTTTATGCAATTGGGCCCTGGGTGCCTTTAAGAGGCGAGTGTACAATTTTCTGCAGGGCCGACAACGCACTGGCATCGCGTAAAGCGCTGCGGGTGTCTATGGACAGTGGTGATCATTTAAAATCAGGTGACCCACTATTTAGTTCGTTTGTCTGGCCTCTCTAATATAAAAAAAAGGGTTTGGGCTGGACGTTGATGACTCAGTTAGTCAGTCAGTCTGGACTTTTCTTATTATATGTAAACATTATTTATGATTGTGTAATTACAAATTGTGCTATTGCTGACAGTTTTACTTTCTTGGACATTAATTTTTATCATAATGCGCAAATAAATGGAAATAATCGCTGAAGTGCACACGCATTACACGGCTGTCAGAACTTTACTCGTGCAAAAATCACGTTTCTTCCTTAGAAAAGTCATTTCCCGCCCGTTCTGTCGAAGCACGAACGTGTTTGCGGCGCAAAAAACTCCTCATGCAGAGTGCTCGAATGGGGCTTCAAATATCCTCTATCAAAATGTCGGACGTAACGATGGACGAACAAATTAGATTTGTTAGCGGGGTAGCGTCACGTATGGAAATGTCTGAGTTATTTGAACGCTTTGTTTCAAATGCGAAAAATGGAAAAATGTATCTAGTAGTCACAGGGTTCAGTTAGAGTCTTATATAGTGAGCAACAAAAATCTTTCTTACTTTATCGTCGCTAAAAATAGCTCTTAGAATGTCACGAAAACAGAATTCAAAGGCGGCAGCTCACATTAGCTGTGGTGATTCCAGAAAAATTGTTCCCATGCGACACAGCGTTCTGCGACAGGTCCACATCGAGCCTCTCCGCGCCTAGATACTTGCCCACATTATAATTTAGCAAATTAAAATCTAAAAACAGGGTTTTTCTTTTATTCCACCGGCATTCTATTTATGTTGAGTTAATGCTGAAAACTGTATATAACGCCATTATACTTCATTAATTAAATTAGTTGGAATGAGAAACTTTGACTGTACTTGAAACTTTCACCTCCATACCCGTATATTTAGGTCGCTCTTAGGTCGGAGTCTTTTACAAATTCTTTTAAAAGTCACTGATAACGACATTTAACACTAAAATCGATATCGACCATAATATATTTGCCGTCAAACAAAAATCAAAGCCAATTTAGCAACACTTACGGTCCAAAATCGAATGTCTTGACAGGGTTGTCAAATGGTTTAAGGGGCACAAACTACATATGTACTTAAATTCAAGAAAGTAATGTAGACGCTGAATAAAAAAGAAAACTTGATGTCTTATAGGTAATACATAGAACAGAAATTTGGCAGCCATTTGTTGTTTACAACTAAAGGGACCCTAAAATCCATTTCAGCGCCACGTTCGCAGGTTAACAAACTGGTAATTTTTCTCGTTCCGCACTATTGTTGGAGTTAGAAAGCAAAATGCCGTACAGTCTGATTGGTACCGAAAACTTTTTTTGCTACATGAAATGATAAAGTGAGCATCTGGATGAAAATCATGGGCATGGTAAATAACCTGCATTAGACAGGCTACTGACATCGCAATAGAAACTAGTTCAATGCAGTTGTTGTTCTGGATTTGCGATTGGAATTGGCTTATCTTATCCATGCTAAATGTCTTGTCTCTATACCTATTGTTTCAATCTAGCTCGGTCCTACTCCAAAATAATATCGAACTGACCCATAAATCATCATAAATATTGAAATACATGGAACAAAATTTGTCGTGGGCCTTAGGAGGTTAAGAATTAAATTGAAATCATATTTTTCAGTCTAGCATGGTGAACGGTTGCGATACTCCGAAGATGAGCTCTGTTTGAGTTCGAAACGCGTCAGTGTAGTTTGGTGGTGGTGATAGTTGGGTTTGTGTGATTTGTGTGTGTTCGTACAGAGTGGAGGGGGAGGAATTGCATGAACACACATTTCTTGCATAAACGTAACTATCATAAGGTCACGGGTAAGCAAAGCAATTGTTTCAGTTCATGGTGAAAAAAAAACATCTTTACATAATAAACGTAACATGGTAGGGTTACGCGTGTCGTACGTACCTTGCTTGTTTGTCTATTTTTTTACTGGTTATATGGTTGGTGAGTGTGCGCAAGAATTACATGATTTGATTCCTCGATCTCCATTTTACCCACAAACATCCAGGCGGGGGAGCGTTTTCAACCTTGTGTTTAGTATTCTAATGACCCGCACGAAGCGGTTTGCTTCATCTTTCTAGCTACATCTTTAAAACTGCTAAGGAGTGGAATTCGCTCCCGTCGTCTGTATTTCCAGATAGATAGAACCTAGGGCTCTTCAAGGCTATAGTGGATAGGCTGTTAGGTACTGAACCAGTGAGATACAGCTTTGATCTTATCCGCACTTTTCATTAGGTGAGATAGAGATCAATCACGACTTAGCTTTATGTAAAAAAATTAGGTGGCAGTATTTATCATAGGTGTCCAATCTACAGACCATCGCACGCTAATGTTTCTAGATACCCGTTTACTTCACAGCACGAAGAAACTTCGTAACTACGACGCATTGGTGTAACCGTATCGTCAATGCGGATTTAAGCCATTGAGCCTCGAAATCGAAATCAAAAAGTAGTATTGATATGGATAGCCATTTAAGTGGCTCGAGCTGTAATATTGGGTGTAATCCCCAATTCGTAGTGCGCCGCGCCACGGTAATTAGTGGAGGTAATTAGGCGCAGAGCCAGCAATGTGATTTACCTCAATCAATAAACTAATAAAGCAATAAGAATCATTGAGTCGGACAGAAAAGGCTGCTGGATATTATACTTCTATATTGCATTCATCCATAGTTGTCTTATTTCTTTCTAACCTCAAAATGCATCATTTTTAGCTAAAACAGCTAATTTCTCGTAAATAAAGCTACTAGAGTCAACATTTTGGATACCATGTTGGAATTGCTTTATTTATGAATTTTAGCTAAAAAAAAGTGCATTTTGAGGTTATAAACTTGTTTACTAAATAAGACAAGTATGAATGAATGCAATATAACTGTACATACGATTGATGAGAGAATTGTCTTTTATTACCTAACTAATTGTAAGATTGTGTTTACCAACTTTGTTTTTTTTATGTATGTATATAAATTTATTGCTTTTTAAATAGAACAGTTTTAGCCTACTCGGTTTTACATTTTCGATTGAACGTACTCGAACTATCGAACCAAGCGTGTCGTGGCCCACTGGAACCTTTTCACAGAAAATGTCTTAGTGACATCGCAACGAAAATTATAACGACACTTACTAGGAAAAAACGTTCTAAGGCATGAGTCAAATAGTTCAACTGTTTTATTTTTGTAGGCAATCACACTTGTGATTTAACAAGTACGACATGAATGTACCTGGTGTTATTTTTAAATCATATTATGGCTTAGCGTATTTCAGTTTTTAATCAAGCATGTTTTATCTGACGTTAAATTTTAATATGCTCGCGAGTGAACGCTGTCTTTAGAGCTAGCTCTAGGACTTTAATTAAATTGCATAGTTCTGAGGAGGGCGCACACAGTTTGAAAATTGAGACGGTTCAGTCAGGCACGGTACTATGTGATATTGCACCAGGGGTATGTATTACAATACCGAAGTACGAAAGACCGAATGTATTAAAACATCCAATGGGTCAAAAGACCAACACGATTTTTTTCTGAAACCGTAAACTTTTCAGAATTTATTAAAACGGCATCATACATAACCCATTAGGTTAGGTTAGATTTGTTTTATAACAATCTTAAAAAGTTAACGGTTTCAGAAAAAAATCGTGTCGGTCTTTTGACCCATTCGATGTTTTAATACATTCGGTCTTTCGTACTTCGGTATTGTAATACATACCCTGCACCATAGTAGGTACATAGTATATTAATTATATAATGTTTTTAGTAAAATTGTTCTAGTTCATATCAGAGGATAGAAATGGACACCTGGATTAGGCGAAGTGTGTTCCAAACATTCAGTTGGATGCGTGACTGTCATACCTACCTATTTGTATAAAGTAGACAACTAAAAATATATAGGTAAACATACTAAACTGAACAAATGTTATCTTATGATTTTGGCGTCAAAAATGTTACGTTACTTAATGTAGCAGATTAAATTTAAAAAGGAAGAGATTTGAAGGAGTATGCGCAAAGAGTTGTTGCCAACTCATTATTTTTCCAGAAATTGCTAGAAATTTTGCAAAAAGTAGCCAGTTTATGGGAAGTCTGAAATAGATGAGACGTTTTAATAAAAACACCTCCTAAAGTCGCTAAGTTAGTACCTAACTAAAAACACTGTAGATATGTAGGTACAGCGAAACATTTATGGCGGCCATAATGACATGTAGGTAAGTGATGATTGAAGATGATTTACCTATCATGAAAAGTTTTTTTTTGTGTAACTAGTTTAATTATTAAAGTATTTTTGATTGAAAAAAACCTTTCATTAAAATGAACAATGTCTTCAGAATAAACAAAATATTTTACCTTTTATGAATGATTTCCCATAGGTATGAATGCAGTCCAGACCTAAGAACGGAGCTCGTTTAACGGCTAAACTTGCTTGAGATTAATAGTTGGTCAATGAACCCAGGTAGCTCGCGTTTCAAAGGAAAACTTTCATAAAATGCTAATCTGTATCCGACTTGCTCTTCGTTTTGCGGAGTTTGGTTAAAGTTTTAGGAAACCTAATTTTATGGGATAGTTGAGACTTGGATTTTTGTGGTCCGATCAGCTAAGAGGACCAATTCGTAAACTCTTTTAATAAACACGGTACGGCTAACGTTTCTGGTTTTTGAATTTGCTTAGTAAAGTCTTCAATGGTAGGTACCGTAAACCGGAGTGTCTTTGAACTGCGGGGCGATTTTAAATAACTACCAATGTTGCCAGTATCTAACGAAAAAAACTACTAAGGCGTTTTTAAACACGTTAAAACTAGTAGGTACTTTTGTAGCGAAAGGCAGTTGTTATCAGACTCAACCCGTAAGTCAAAGTATCCTTATTTTACGGTAGTTTGAGGACGAACATACTCATTTTTATTCGCATTTGCGAGGGAATAAATATCTGGTTTTTTAGCCAGAATTGTTTTTAGTGTAACATGTATCTATATTCCTATCATAATTAGTTCTTTTCATGGATATACACATATTCATTTCTTTTGCAGGTATGCTAAAGAAAACAAAGTGCTGAAGAGCCAGCCAACACATTTCGATTGTGTTATGTATTAAGTGGGTATTTATATAAACACCAGATGTGGGTAGGCATCTTCTACTGTCAGTTGCGAAATATACGTGCTACACACACCCCGGTCTATTATTTACTAGTGACGACGAGGATTATTTAATAATTAAATCAACATCATGTCTGTTGGGAGGATGTGTGAGTTTGACCTGCAGAGTGGCAGTTGGACATCATATTGTGAAAGGTTGGAGAGTTATTTCACGGTCAACGACGTAAAAGCGGAGAGGAAACTGCCAACTTTAATATCGGTAGTCGCTGACACGGCGTATGAGCTCATGGTGGATTTGTGCAGCCCGGATAAACCCGCAATGTTAACCTATGAAAAAGTGGTTAAAGCGATGGGGGAGCACCTACAACCAAGACCGTCAGAGCTAGCGGAGCGGTACAGGTTTAGACAGTGTCGGCAGGGTAACGGTCAAACTGTGGCGCAGTACGTGGCACTATTAAAAAAGATGGCGAGGTCTTGTGAATTTGGGCCGGAACTGGATAATAATTTGCGAGATCAATTAGTGTGCGGGTTACTAAGTGACACGATTCGGCAACGTTTATTCGCTGAGAAAAAAAATAATTATGATAAGGCAGTGTCGTTAGCATTATCGCTAGAAGCGGCCGAACGGGATTCGTTGGCTGTCGATGCGGGGTGCGGGGCGGCGGCAAGTACCACGGGAGCAAATCAAAACAATATCTCAGTGCATAATGTTAGACCGGCAGGATGCATGGCGTGCGGAGATTTTCGTCATGTGCAGCTCGAATGTAAATTTAAAGAATACGTGTGTAGTCGGTGCAACCAAAAGGGCCATCTACGTCACACACATTATGGCACACGTGACCATAATGAACCAAGCAGCTCTAAACAGCGTGTGCAGACGCGGGGTGGCGGTGTTTGGAGCGGGGCTAGTATTAGCCAGGGCGGGCCGCGGACTGCGGCCGGCGCACGGCAAGCTGCGGCGTTGACGCCGGTTGGCGGCAGCGGCGCAGGCGCCGGTGGCGGTTGGCGCGGCGGCCGGGGCGGCAGGCGCTCGCGCGCCTCGTGAATGCATTGGGCGGAGGGCCCAGTACAGGGTTCGGAGGAGGCGGATTTCACAGCGGACGATGAATGCGAGGAAGCTATTTATCAAATGAACCTTACAAAGTACAAACCGGTAAGCTTGACATTGCGTGTAAATAATAAAATGTTATGAGATAGATACCGGTACAGCATTATCATGTATTAGTGATCAAATGTATAGAGACTTATTTAGAGAAGTACCATTAGAACAGTGTAATTTATCGGTTAAATTTTATGATGGCAGTGCAATTAATCCACGGGGTTTCATAGCCGTAGATGTACAGTTTGGAGAAATACGTAAGAAATTAGACCTGTATGTTATTAATTGCGGTACGACTAGTCTGTTGGGCCGTCAGTGGTTATCTGAATTAAATATAACAGTACCAAGAATAATATCGGAAGATTTAAAAACAAATGAAATTGTAAATATAAATGAAATAGAAAACAATATTGTTTGCAGATATAAAGATGTATTTGATGGTGGGCTGGGGTGTTTCACTGGCGAGCGGGCCCGGCTGCGCGTGCGGCCGGACGCGGTTCCGGTGTTCTGCCGCGCGCGGCCGCTGCCGTACGCGCTGCGCGCGCGTGTTGACGCCGAGCTCGACGCCATGCTGGCCGCCGGGGTCATCGAGCCGGTGGACCACTCAGACTGGGCTACACCATTGGTAATTGTGAACAAACCGGACGGATCGCTACGATTGTGCGTCGAGTACAAATCCACTTTGAATCGTGTATTGTTAGTTGATAAATTTCCGATTCCTAAAATAGAAGATTTGTTTTCGAAATTAAATGGTAGTAGGTACTTTACCAAACTAGATTTATCGCAGTCTTATAATCAAATATTATTGGAAGATGATGAGTCAGTGGCATTAACGGTGATAAACACGCACCGGGGTCTGTTTCGGTATAAGCGTTTAGTTTATGGATTATCTTCTAGACCAGGTATTTTCCAAAGAATAATGAGTAATCTTCTGAAAGACCTTCCTAATGTAACGTTTTTTTTGGATGATATTTTGGTAACAGGGGAGACTTTAAAGTTACACATAGACAGTCTTGAAAAAGTCTTGCAAGTTTTAAGCCAAAATGGACTAAAAATAAAAAAACAAAAGTGTTGTTTTTTGGAGAATCAAGTGAAATACTTGGGGTTTGTGATTGATAAAAATGGGGTGAAGGTAGATGAAGATAAAGTGAAGCCAATTATAGCGATGACCCCGCCAAACAATGTCTCTGAATTGAGATCATTTATCGGCATGGTCAACTTTTACGGTAAATTTATAAAAGGTCTGAGCGATAAATTGGCACCACTTTATGATTTGTTAAAAAAAACATAGGAGGTGGTCTTGGTCGGTCCAGCAGGACAGGGCGTTCAACGAAGTAAAAAGGCTTTTGGCTGCGGCGCCTGTGCTGGCTCACTACGACCCGGAGTGTGATTTGGTCCTGACGTGTGACGCGAGCCCTCGAGGGATCGGCGCGGTGCTAGCCACGCGGGACGCCGGCGCCGGCGGCCGCGAGCGCGTGCTCGCCTACGCGTCGCGGGCTCTCGCGCCGCCCGAAGCCAACTATAGCCAAATACATAAGGAAGCTTTGGCAATAATATTCGCGGTGAAAAAGTTTCATCAATACCTGTACGGTAGACGGTTTGTGCTGCGGACCGACCACAAACTGCTCGTTAGTATTTTTGGACCGGGTCAGGGTATTCCCAGCATGGCAGCTAGCCGTATGCAGCGCTGGGCGTTGATATTATCAGCATACGATTTTTATATTGAGTATGTCAAGTCGGATGAAAATACAGCTGATGCCCTCTCGCGATTGGTGGCGGCGCATAAGGCTACGGGTTTTGACCCGGAGGAGGGTCCGGAACAAACATATTTGCATTTTGCCACGGACGTCTTACTTCTTGATTATAATATTATTAGAAGGGAAACTCATAACGACATTTTATTAAGTAGAGTATTAAGTTATATTAGGGACGGTTGGCCTCAAGATATGGACATTCGGGAATTAAAACCATTTTACAGTCGGAAGGGCGAACTTTATTTAGAGTTAGATTGTATCATGTGGGGGCATAGAGTGATTATTCCAAGCGCGTGCCGGGAGCGAGTTCTGAAAGAGCTACATGATTCCCATATGGGCATCGTGAAGACGAAGGCGCTGGCGCGCAGCTATGTGTGGTGGCCCGGCCTGGACGAGGCGGTGGAGCGCGAGTGCCGCGCCTGCTCGGTGTGCGCCTCCGTGGCCGCCGCTCCACCGCGTCACGCCGCCTGCCTGTGGCCGTTTCCAAGTCGTCCTTGGTCTAGAGTACATTTAGATTTTTTGGGACCTCTTATAGGAACTAAATACCTAGTACTTGTTGACGCTTACTCAAAATGGATAGAAGTAACGAGCATGTCTACCACGACCGCAAAAACGGTTTTGAGTAAACTAAGAGAACATTTTGCGAGGTTTGGTTTACCTAGACAGATTGTCAGTGATAACGGTCCGCCGTTTGCAAGTGAAGAGTTGAAGGCATTCTGTAAACAAAATGGTATTGAACAGCTGTTTTCGGCTCCTTATCACCCCGCCTCTAATGGCCTAGCAGAAAATGGGGTCAAGCTGTGCAAAAAGGTAATTAAGAAAGCTATAATTCAAAAGGTCAACGTAGACACTGCTCTTAGCAGGTTCTTACTAGTTTATCTTAACACTCCTCACAACACTACAGGGGATAGTCCGGCCCAGATATTATTAGGTAGGTCGGTACGCACCCGACTCGATTGTCTTAAGCCAGACCGAGAAAAACGGGTAAATTCCCTCCAACGACAGCAGCAAACATTGGCAAACGGAAAAAAACGCTGGTTTAGTGAGGGTGAACTAGTGTGGTATAAATTATATAACACTTCAGGTCTCAATACCTGGGAAAAAGGAAAAGTACAGGAACGAATTGGAGCTACTGACTACAGGATAGAAACTTTAGTAGGTATAACGCATAGACATATAGATCAACTAAGAAAACGCGATTCAAGTGGTGATAGGATTGCACAAGGTATTCATAATATGTATCCACCGGTTTGTGTACCCGTGGCAGAAACGGCACAGCAGGCGTCGAGCTCGACGTCGGGGGAGAATGAGAGCGCGGGCGACGGTCGCAGCGCGCGGCCGGCGCCGGCACCGAACCAACTCCCGGAGCAGGCGCGGCCGGGCTCGCCCGCTGCTGAACGCTTACGGCCCGAGCGGCTCAGGCCAGTAGTGAGGCCACCCGCTCGCTATGGATTCGATGATTAGATTAAGATAATTTGTTTCTAGTTATAGTTTAGAATAAGGGTGGAGGTGTTATGTATTAAGTGGGTATTTATATAAACACCAGATGTGGGTAGGCATCTTCTACTGTCAGTTGCGAAATATACGTGCTACACACACCCCGGTCTATTATTTACTAGATTGACTTTGACATACATTTTTTTTTATTATGAGAGGGAGGCATACGAGCACGCGGGTCATCTGATGGAAAATGATCCCCACCGCCCATGAATATCAACAACTCAAGAAGAGTCACTGATCTGCTGGCGGCCCTTAAAGAAAATATAAACCCTTTTATTTAAAGCGTTGATATCATAATTAGTCTATTCGATTACAGCCAACTTCTTAAATCTTTCAGCATTTCAACTTTAAATATTTACCTAAAAAAATATTGCGATACCGCGAAAACATAGGACTTATTTAACAAACTCAAAGTGAGTGGCAACGTATGGGCTAATGTATTCAAGCGTTGCATTTTACGCCCAAACATCTGAGTGACGTTTTAATGTACTCGAATGGATTTATTCGTAGCTTCCCGTTTTCGCTGCTGACATATAACGGATCCTCGAACTAAAACTGGAGTGGACTGGAGCTTTTACGTGACTATGAAGTCAACTATTAAGGCTTTTACCAATATGAGCATAGGGTCGCATATTGAGTTTTCAATGTATTCTCCGGAAAAGGATGTTTCTCGGAACTTAAGTGCTTGAAAATTTGACTTTAAAATATGCAAATGTACCTTATATTTACAATGGTGCCTAATGCTTACGGGCCAGAATTATTCCAACCCTGTATATTGTCAGTTATCCGATGGTAATTTTAATTGACTCTCTTCTAGTATCAAAATTTTCAGTGCATTTTATTTATTTATCTCAACATAACAGTTACATTAAATTTATCAAAAAATTTCGCCAAGGTGCATTACAATTTGCTGGCGAATACTACACTCCTTTTTATAATAATACTAGCTGACCCGGCAACGTTGTTTTGCCTTTTATCACCCAGGGGTATAAAAAATAGCCTACGACCAGACCTACCGAACCTACCGAGATTCTCAAGCCGTTTCGGAGAAGTTCGATAACAAACAACGTGACACGAGATTTTTATATATTAGATGTGCTATAATAATACCTACTCGCACTACAAACATATCATATTTAGCTATAGGTATTATTAGTTCAGTTACATAACTTAATTAAAATTATTATTTGTTGATACGCTTTTATAAAAGTCAATTACGTGTTTGAGGCTCTTGCGGTAGAAAGTTTTGGAGCGTGGTCGTCGGACAGTGAACAATTTGTCAAAGAAGTATCAAAAAAGATAGTCAGCGTCTCTGGTGGCCCTAGAGCACGGCATTAAGTACTAAACTTCGTCTAAAGGCTAAGCCTCGTAGAGCAGAGAGGAAAATAGTGAATGGCGAGTGTCCTGGGAACTATGCGCCAGGCTGGTCCTCATCTTTTTATACTTATAATTTAGTTATTTTTAATGTATTAATGACATAGCTCAGAGAGTTGCTAGACTTAAGTGGCAGTGGGCAGGGCACATTAATCGTAGAACTGTCGGCCGATGGAGCAGAAGGTTCTAGTGTAGCGACCGTGAATCGGAAGACGTGGTGTGAGAAGGATACCAACAAGGTGGACCGACGATCTGGTCTGGTTTTTGGGCTTCGTCTAGCGTCTAGCTATGATGAGTTCCAAATTTCTCCTTAATCTAAATGAATATATTTGAAATTTCATGTTTTGAGTTAAAAATAATGCTGCTCTAAAATACATTACGTCTAAAACCTGTTTCGGTAATTTAATAAAAACTCTTCAAATAATAATTAACAAACATCAACGTGCAATGGAAGGGTAGGATGGAAGGTTTTTTTTATAGTTTTCAATACGTCTCCAAGCACGTCGTTGTTATAAAAAGACATAAGTTTCCACGTGACTGCGTCGATAAAGCCAGACCCACACTTGAGTAGGGTCAGCGCATCAAAGGGATAGACAAGTCACTTTGATAACTCGGCCTATTGTTATTAAAATATGGGGTTAAACTGTGAGTTTGGAAAACACATTTTCCAGTAATAGGAAACGTACACAAAAATTTCGACGAATAACATTTTTCGTTTCAGGAATTAATAATACTACTTGGCAGTAAGCTTAATTTGATAAATATTTAAACATCAATCAATGCATATATAACTTTTTATAAGCTATCAAAATACGAGTCCCCATTAATTCTGTATGGTGACACTGAACTGTGACGTAAATTATTAGCCAAATTAATCGACAGGTATTTATTTATTTTAAACCCCATAACACAAGCTTTCCTAGCTTACTTTGGGACTGGGTCAATTGGTGTGAATTGTCCCGTGATATTTATTATTTATTATTATTTTATTAAAACCACTAAAAATAAAATTTTACAGTTAATAAAGTAAATTAGTAAATTCAGTAAGTTTTCCGGGTTAGAACTAGATAAATAAACCTTAGGACGATTGAAACCAATTAACCTAGTCCCAAACTAAGAAAAGCTTGTACTATGTGTACTAGACAACGGAACATCCAAGACTCGAGCACAAACATTCGTATTTTTCAGACAAATATCTGCCCCGTCAAGGAATCGAACCCGGGACCCCAAGCTCCATAGGCAAATGTCTTTTAACAAGAACGGTATTTTTAAATTATTTGTTAATGATATCAAGTAAGTTATTATTATGTTAAAAAATAATATTAGATAGTATAAGAGAAATACTACATCATCACAATAATAAAATAGTAATGTCGTCAATGTAAACCGGTTTGAAATCAGCGATTCTTTTATTTTCAACTAGTACTTTAAAATGCAAAGGTTCGATCTGAGATTCAATTCCACACATTGGCTGGAGCGTGCTGACTCTCAAACCGTGGTATAAAGGGCTGAGGGGACGTCTGTGAAACGTTGAGATGCGTCCGTGAGTAAGCATAGCGAAACCTTCAATTCGTAAAGCTACAATACAACAAAATACTCATAATCATCCAAAACTGTAATAAATAATGCAATTTGTCAAGTTTTGTGTTTAAAAACTTGACAAATTACATACAAATGAATAATCGTCCACTTGAATCAAAGCATATATTATTTGTATTTGTCTGTATTTAACTTATTATTTGTATACTTACAATCTTATGGTTGTTTATTCACACAAAATATAAATAAGGTACATTACTTTTAAAAGTTTTTAATGACACAATGACCGTGAGTGTAGTGTTCGGTTTAGAATTACACCTCCCCCCTCTCCATTTCTTCCGTGGATGTCGTCAGAAGCTACTAAGGAAATAGGCGAGCAACCTGTTACTATTGAATACGTGCACGACGGTGGCGCCGCGCAGCGTTGACACCATTTCCTCCGAATTAACATCCAATTTTTGCCATGTTGTGCGCTGCGATCGTTTTCTGTACCCCCATCACCCGCTTCGCACACAGCCATGGCTACGTGCACGACGGTGGCGCCGCGTAGCGTTGACAACATTTCCTCCGAATTTACTTCCAATTTTGCCATGTTGTGCGCTGCGATCGTTTTCTGTACCCCCACCACCCGCTTCGCACATAGCCAATAGTACTCTAAAGCCCAGTTTAGACTTGCAAAAAATACATGTAAATTGTATTACATTGCGGAGCTCAATTGACCACTTCAAACTCGTTGGCTTTATAGCCTCGCAATGTAATGCAACTTGATTTTTTTTTCTTACAGGTCTAACTTGGCCTAACATTAAACCTAAAATTGCTGAAAACAGCCCCGACACGTAAATGTAGCATTTTGTGTGCTCTTTCATCTCATCTCAGCTCATCTTTGTGTGATGTTTTTAATGATTATAACGGTGATTTGTAACGGTCAATATTAGACATATTTGATTACCTATAATGAGCTTAAATTGAATAAATAATGACTACCCGCCAATACATATTGCCACTTTTTTCAAGTCATCTACCATAGATAATGTAGGTAAACTGTGTTTAGAATTCGAATGGCCATACGGCCAGTTTCTGCCAACATGTTAAAAAATACTTACTAAAATTATTGCAAAACTATTTGATATAAATTTAAAATATAAAAATAACGAAGTTTTATGAAGCGTAGATAAGTTTTGTGTAGTAAAATTGGGTTATAGCAAAGTTTTAAACATATAAATAAAACGTTGGCTGACTTGAAATCTCCTTAGTCTGAAATGACAACTTGTTTGCAACTTTTAAAACTAAAGTTCGAACTCCCTTGGGAGGAAAAACTGTACGTAAATCCATAACTCCCTTAAGAACAATAGGCCTTTGTCATTTAGTATACAGGCATGGAATAACACCATTGACGAGCAAGTGTGATGACAATTTAGTTATTTGTTCGTAACTCCGCTGCGAAGAATTCGTATCGTTTTTCGCTATCCCGCGGGAACTATGAAAAATGTAATGGCGGATTTTAAGAAAAAAATCGCAGCTTTAAACCATAGTTCTATATTATTTATTGTTAATAGGCACTATACCATGTAACACATAACCGAATTAAAATATCTCAAAAAATATTCAAGATTTCATTAATATATCAAATACAAAACATACATTAAACTTTTCCGTACGGGTCTTAGTAAAATAGAGATTACATATATTTGCATGAATAAATGTCTTGTGCCAACTAGAAGGCAAACAACAGTAACCCGCTATTAGCAACACGTGTCCTTACCCGGTCGTTATCTAAATCAAGAGTCTGCAGTCGCGCCCAGTTTTTAAAGGATTTGCACTAAATGGAAGGAGGGGTCAAGTTATTGGTGGCCAGTCTATCTATTCTTATGTTTAGGCAATTTTGTTCTGGAAACGACACTTACATTTATAATTTATTGAATCAGGCGTTACTTTGCGGAGGTCCATATTAATGAACTAAAACAATTACTTTGCTCACCCGCGACCTTACAATAGTTACGTTTATGCAAGAAATGTGCGTTCATGCAGTTCCTCCACCTCCACACTGTACGAACACACACAAATCACATAAACCCAACCATCACCACCACCAAGCTACACTGACGCGTTTCGAACTCAACCAGAGCTCATCTTCAGAGTTACCACAACCGTATGCTATGCTACCAAACGTTAAACTCACGTTTGGTAGCATAGCATACGGTTGTGGTAACTCTGAAGATGAGCTCTGGTTGAGTTCGAAACGCGTCAGTGTAGCTTGGTGGTGGTGATGGTTGGGTTTATGTGATTTGTGTGTGTTCGTACAGTGTGGAGGTGGAGGAACTGCATGAACGCACATTTCTTGCATAAACGTAACTATTGTAAGGTCGCGGGTGAGCAAAGTAATTGTTTTAGTTCATTGACACTTACATTTTTCATTTGTATGCAAAATACAGTCTGTTAGAGTACGACATTAAGAGTGTCTCTTTTTTCATAATTGTCACAGTATGCAACATTTTAGTTCTTTTTTAATCCGTTTATGGGGTAGGTACTCCAAATGTGCTGGGGCAAATGTGGGGGAATAATCATCGAAAGGAGTCATCGAGATAATTTTTCCTGAGATTTACATGTAGGTACATTATAGATCCTTTGACATTCCATAGAATCAATGACATAGAGATCGGAACCTCTATCTCCATACTTATTTTGATTTATTTATTTTATCATTAACCCATAAATAAAACAAAAATATACAATAGATGGATTGGGCCTTAAGGCCTTTCTACCAACCAGAAAACTTTTAGTAGAGAATGCAGTGAATTTCATTTAAAGGATGAATTAACGGACAAAACTGAGACACAATAGGTGTGATAGTTCAATAAATACAGAAGTAATTTAACATAGCTCAATAATATGCAACGATATCAATAGGGGGGGGGGGAGGGTTTTCAAGCGTTTCAATTAACTGCCTGTCTGTTAAGATTATCAATTGCAATTCTGTGACCACACACCACACCACGCGTGGTTGTGGGTTGTGGTCATTGAGATTTTTAGTTGACAGACTTCTTCTATCTTCTTCTTCTCTAATATATAAAATCTCGTATCACAGTGTTTGTTATCGAACTCCTCCCAAACGGCTTGACCGATTTTTATATTTTTTTTTGTCTATCTGGTCTGAGATTTCATACCCCCATTCTTCGCAGACGGAGTCGCGGGTAACAGCTAGTATTATTAGACGATTATCGGAACACACGGGTTAAGGCGGTTGAAACATTTCAGAGCCTTACCCTTATATGCAAAATAATACCTAGCATTACCTACTCTATTTGTGCTTGATAAAAGAGCAGAACGTCAAGAAAACTCAAATAGCATTGAAGAGCTTCGTAACGGCACTTTCACACGGGCAACGTCCCGTTTTTTGCGCCCCCGAATGCTCGTGTGAATATTACCACAGTAGCACGTATGCTACTAAACGGGATCCTGCAAAAAACCGAACCCGCAAAAAACGGGACGTTGCCCGTGTGAAAGTGCCGTTAAGCTGCGTACGGACTGCGCGCACTCGGGTACGCGTACCCGGGCTTGCGTGTCCTAGAACGCCATGTCCGTACGCCATGTACGCGTACAGTGTACGTGTACGTGTACAGTACGTGTACGTGTACGTGTTCCAGGACACGCAAGCTCGGGTACGCGTACCCGAGTGCGCGCAGTCCGTACGCAGCTTTACAATTTCGATGCATTGAAATCGATTTGTACGTTACATCGACTAAATATGTCACTGACGTGTGTGTGCGTACCACAGAACTAATAAATACGAGGAATAGAAAATGTTATCGTATGTGTTTGGAGCGTGTACTTAATGTAGTTTTTGTGGACTCCAAAGAGAAAACTGACTGCTGTTAACTTACTTATTTATTTGGACCAAACTAAATTTAACCCTGTACAATATGCAACGAGGAATAGTTCATTTTAGACACGAGTTTTAATATGAGGTTGCGACCACCATAGTGGAAATGGAAGAGAAAAAAGTTCTGCCCCTTAAACTTTGTGTTGCCAGCAACAGTATGTATTTGTTGTCACAATCGATGTTGCCAATTCTTCGCCTGTCTCATTATCAGTGAGCGCACGTCTTTTCGTTTTTGCACATGTTTTAGTACATTACGGTAATCACCAATTAAATGTAATCCTTTTTGAACCATCATCTTTGCAATAACCCATTGTGGAGTAGTTTACTTCGTTTCGGATTGAGCTGGGAAAATTAAAATATATGGCCTTTTGACCATATCTGCGGTTGTATTTTTAGCTCGGGTGGCGTTTCTATTCTTCTTATTAATAATTCTGTGGCGTAAACGCTAGGCAGACAACACTTGGCGGGAGATTTGCACAACCACATAATGCACTCGTCCGGGATAAACGCCATAATGTGAATGGAGCCTCATCACAGGACGGTTCAGGAACAGTAGGGTAACATAACAGTTACAGTACTGTCAATAAGTAGTGCAGATAAAGACGAAAAACCTGATTGGTTAGCCTTTTTGGACGACTGGATGGCCTAGTGGTTAGAGAACCTGACTATGAAGCTTGAGGTCCCGGATTCGATTCCCGGTTGGGGCAGATATTTTTTGTGAAAAATACGAATGTTTGTGCTCGAGTTTTGCATGTTTAATTATGTATTTAAGTATATCGACGGTTAAAAGGCAAAACGCATGAAGCGACAATTTTTGAACTTTACATGAAACCCGGCTCAAACGACGGAGAAAAATTCGCTGATTTCAAATATGTATACAGGGTTATTTTTAATTCACTAGCATCCTTTTAACCCTAAACTCCTACCACTTAAACAAATGTTTTTTGTTTTACGGCTTTTGTCATAACTTAATATTTTTGGTGTAATAACGTTTTGAAAATTTGAAATTACCTCTTATTTTTACGATACTCTGTGTATTTGTATGGGAAAAAAGTGCTTCATTTTAAAAAGTCGTAAAACAAAAAACATTTGTTTGAGTGATAGGAATTCAGGGTTAAGAGGATGTCAGTGAATTACAAATAACCCTGTATAACTAACTCATTTTGACAAAAAGTGTCGCTTCATGCGTTTTGCCTTTTAACCGTCGATATATTTATCTATGTAAGTATGTTTATCCGTTGTCTAGTACCCGTAGTACAAGCTTTGCTTAGTTTGGAACTAGGTCAATTGGTATCAATCGTTCCATAATATATTAATATTATTATTTTTTACAGACCTAAGGCATACAACTATTTGCATACGGTGATTGATAGGGCTAGTAGGTAGTAAAGGCGCAGGCTGAAAACCAGCGCGGTGAAGAGTAATCCTCACCCCGCACATGCTGAGTCTGAGCCTTTTGCCACATAATTTTGTGTATCTTTTTTCTTTTTAATGGGCAATAATTTTTTTTTTATTTATTATTTTATTTTAGTAGTAGTAATAGTAGGGGTATGTTTGTTATGTTCACAATAAATGGTGGAGTGTATGGCTTAGGCTGTGGTATTTACTTTAATTATTTACTTTTATTACTTTACGCTTCTAAACTACTGCTAAGAGATACCGCAGCTCAGTTTTTCTAAAGCCGACCGTAGGTACCACCCCAAATTTATCTACTTTCCGCTTACCTGGACTTTCCCGGAATCTAGTCTTTACCAACAAACAAAGCTAGCCTTTACCCGTGGCTTCGCTCGCTTTACATTTGGTTACATTTGGCTGTTGAATTGTAATACCGGAATTTAACTAAATTCGAATGGGAATTCCCAAATGAAACGAAAGGAAAAGAAATAATCTTGTATTTATAATATTATAAATTGAAAAACATAAATTTCCCTGCACTACTGCGTTTGTTTATACTACGCCTTTATCGCACATCATTCACTCGATACATCGCACTCGCACGTGTGCAATCGCCCTAACTTTCGGGTTGGCTTTCAACGGACGTTACGTGCTTTAAGAGCCTACTTTAGAGATATTCCTAAGGTTTTTTGTTTTATTTAGAGGGGATGCCACACCGTTTTGTGGCTTAAATAAATCTAAATCGCTTGGGATTCCTCGGGTGGTGACGTAGGAGAATGAACGTAAGAGTATGTTAAAGCGTCGTCACACTGTATGAAAGTATTGATGTCTGACAGAAATCGGTTAAATATAGCATATTTGCTTATAGATTGTTTTTTTTGCGTAGAGCTCAAAGAAGAGTTAAATAAAAAACAAAAATTAAAACGTTTATTCTGTAAGGGCTTTTAACATGACACTTTTTTACTGCTATCGTTTTCGAAAAGGCCATTATTGCCAAAAGAATGTGCCGCCAGAAACTAGGCAGAAAGTAATTTTTGCGAAACAAAATTTATAGCAATTCACTTAACAATACAAGCTAAACAAAAAAAATACATGTACACTGGTATTACTAATGTAGTATGTATGGTTTTTTATAAAACTTTAATCAATTTAGTTTGTATTCATATTTGCAAAAGTGAATAAAAAGTAGTTGTACATGAGACATCGTTAAAAACGATAAAAATTCTTTGAGATTTTTTTTTATATAATCTGTATTTTGACAATTAAGTACAATATTATAGAACAAAAGAAAAGTCAGCCGGAACGCACATGCAGCACAATAAAATAGAAAAAAGAAAAAGGTTAATGTAGATAAAATATAAGGTAAAGGGTCGAAGGGACACAGCTGCCGTATCTCACGACGAGGCATTCCCGATTGCACCCTGTGCCCTGCAGAAAATTTAAAAGATATCGCTTTGGTTCAAACTTCTCATGCAATAGGAAAAACATTGGTAGGTACAGTCGAGGTCAAAGATATGTTTACACTTTACCACCTTGTGACTGTCACTTCATGATTTGGACTTTTGCATAAAATTGTCTGAACGCATTCAGTGACGAGGTAAAGTGTAAAGATATTTTTTACCTCAACTGTACGATTTTTTCAACACAATTTGTCTATCTATGCTTGGCTAACCATTTCGGCAACTAGGTAGAAATTGGGTAAAAAGAAAAATAGATAAGTAATAAAATTGCTAATAAACTGAAATTGTAATAAAACTGAATAAGTTTTTGTTATAAAAAAAAAACATTTTTATTGCAAGCTTTTTGCTGACTGTACTTTTGTTAACTGTACTTGAATTAATTGTCATCCAGCCTACATAAGTATACCAAATTTTAAGTGGATCCGACCACTGGAAGTGGGTCAGCTTCGTCTTCCAAGATTTGACCCGTACATACATCTACACTAATATTATAAAGAGGAAAGATTTGTATTTTTGTATGTAACGAATAAACTTAAAAACTACTGAACCGATTTCCAAAATTCTTTTGCAGTCAGAAACCTACATTATCACTTAGTAACATAGGCTTCTTTTTACCGCGGGAAAATACCTTTTCCTACGGGAAAATTAATTTATCGCGGGCGAAGCTGCGGATGGAAGGCTAGTATATACATACAATGCAAGTTAAAAAATAAAAAAGTTTGTAAAATGATAAAGATCAATTTCGTTAAAATTTCTACGTCTCATTGAAATTTCGTAACGATACATGTATTTTGGTTTTACCCAATTTAAGTCTTACTATTTCGTACAGTACAGCTTAACAGATACGAGTATAGTAGACTAGGTTCCCAGTTAATTCAAAAGTCAGTTCAATAAGATGGTTAAAGATTCGCCTATTTTGCATAACCAATCACACATTTTTGTGGGGTTTGATAATAATAAAAACTTCAAAATGCGAAGGGTAGGAATGAAGTAAAGAAACAATCCACTTTCTCCTGGATTTAAAATTGAAATTGTTCAAAATTTCTCATTAATTTCGAGTCTTTCTTATAATAAAAACCAACAATCAAGGACCAGTTGTTATTATGTCTTAAATTACAAGCACATTTAAAAGTGACATTTAGGTCTTCTCTGTTTGTCATACAAACTGTATACAAATTACGGAGCCATGAGAGTTTCATGGCATGTGACGTGAAGGAAGATAGGACGAGATCGCCGGATAGGACGGGGTTGTCGGAACTTTAATAGGATGGCCATGACTTAAGAGTTTTGTGAGACTACTTATTGAAGTCGGTTGAAGGAATTCGTTTCATGGCAGGAAAACTAATACGATACGATTTTGTCTGATACGAGTACCTACATGCAGCAGGAAAAGGAAATGAGCGGTTGTGGTACACAATATCATCTACTTCAGGGGGCGACGACCATTTGACAGGAAGAGTCATAATAGCGGCAAAACGAGGTAGAGGCTGGCCGCACTTGTTCATAATTTCAATAATAGGTAGGCAGATATGAGTAACTACAGCGCAGTAGCGCGCGTAGTGCAGTGTGTGGAGTGGACATTTTCGATAAGGTGGTATCAGACGGTTCACTGAAATGAATATTACCTTTATTAATTCTTTCAAAATTGTCATCGAATGCAGTTCTTTTGGAGTCAAAGTGAATGATGCCGAATGAAGTTTTTTTTTATTATGAGAGGGAGACAAACGGGCAAACCAGATTAGAGCATTTTTTCCACCATGGTTGGATCGGTTCACTATGAATTCCTTATTTGACTTGAAATTTTTGCGTAACTCGGTGTTCAGACGTATTAATTTAAGCGACAGATGCAAAAACTTTGCTCACACCACTGAAAATAAAGGGTAATTGTAAATATAATGTACAGGATGACCCAAAACTTAACGATAACCTGGTACCTGGTTCTGGTTCTGGAATAAATAAGAAAAAAATCACGTCACTTCGTAATGCGATAATAGAGTCACATAACATATCACTTTTAGATGGTATTTATAGATTTGTTAGGTGTTTATTATAATATTTATACAATTCAGGCTTTTGTTTACATTTTATGTACTTACAACTATACTAAAACTAAAAACCTCAAGAAAAATAATAATAAAAACTAAAACATATTATGAAATGATAGCTCTACTACTACTACTACTACTACTCTAAATTGCATCGGAGTATTATGAAATAGTTTTTTCATACTAGCTGATGCCCGCGGATTCGCCCCTGTTGTATTTTTTCTAAAATTTCTTTCATGAGAATCTTCTCCCGAAAATAAAAAATAAAAAAAAAACCAATTTGGCGATTCATTTTTATTTGTATAGATTTTCGAAATGTCTATTATCGCTTATCTAGCTGACAAGTTTTTTTATTATTTAAAAACTTAGTTATAAAACTTGGCCTCCGCCTGGTACCAGATTTTCGTTGAGTTTTGAGACACCGTGTGTACATAGTAGTTGTAATATTGTGAAATCATTTTCCACAAGGAACGTCCAGATTGTTCCAACCGGCTGGTCACAAGAGCTAGAAGGTGGCCGCTTTTCTTTCCCATTTGACGAGGGGTACCTTCGAACCTTTTTTAAAGATATAAACCTACTCAAGGACCCTTCATTCTGTTACATTGAGATTTATCAACTTCACTGCACAATACAAAACCTCAAGATTTCTGTTTAGAATACAAACCTATTAACCTAGTGTTGAGTATGGATATCTGGGGAGGTATATCTGTTATTTTTTAGAATCAAACCAGTTAGTACTAAGCATGCTTTTGGCAACTATGGTTGTCTTTATTTCGATCAACTTTATTCCTTAAGACAATAATGACATTGTTTGAAATCAATTGTTAATAAATGACAGTAAATGCAAAAAAACAACTGAGTGATGTACCCAATTTTTAATTGACTTCAAAAAGGAAGGAGGTTCTTGGGTACTTTCACTTATATCATTCTTTATAAAATAGGGTGGAAAACGAGTAACAGAGTAACGTCTTTTGATGGTACATGAGCAACTCATGGGCACTCACAACACTAGAAGCAGATTGCATTATGCGGTACCAGTCAAGGCTAGGACCGAATACCTCATCTGACTACCAGTAATTTATTAACCAACCAAATTATCAGTTCTATCACCAAGTCACAGCTTCCTACTATCAAACTAAAATGTACAGATAAAAAGATAGACACTTCAAAGAAAGTCCCAGTTGAATTTATAAAATAGCCTATTATGGAACTATTTTAGTGACTCGTATGATAAATTGCACCACCTACTTCAATTTGCTTTTTTCTTCTTTGCGTTTCTAAAGATTGCCGTGAAGAGATTGCTGTGTAGTGATAAGGCCGCTTGCTTACCTTGTAGATTTCCTCGATGTACAGTCAAGTGTAAAAATATGGGTGCACGCAACTTGCTCATAAATATGTCCCACAGCTCTTATGTCGTCGAATTAAGGTATTGGTACATAATTATGAGAAGATGAAATCGATACTTATTTTTGCACTAGACCCTACACAGTCAAACTCAAAGGTAGCTGCATCCCTTAGTGAGTACTTTAGAAACACAAAGTATTTTGTAACATTTCGGACTGTTCCAGTACTATCATTTTCTGATCGAATTTTCAAAGAAGTTAAGTAACTTCTGACCTTGATTGTACTATTTTTCTAAATTATCATGCATTTTTCAATACATTCATTTTATTGTATTGTATTCAATGTTATGCCTAGAAGCAAACTGCCAATCGTAGCTTTATACCCTGGAATTGGCTTTAAATTGTGTCTACTAGGAGTTAGAGCTGAGCGTTTGCATCTGAAACTGTTTCGAGAAACGGTTTCTCAAAACATAACGAAGTACAGTTTCGTACCAAAATCAAAAACACTTTCTTTAAATATTGCGACTCGAGTAACGATACCATAGACCAAGTTTTCTCACAAGAACAAATAACCGATTCTAGTTTAAAACCAGCATCACGCTAAACGTTTAATAAAATCAGTTTCTTGAAGCAAACGTTGTTAATACCTACCTAATAACGAAATTTTCGTTATTTTTGAAACGAATTCGAGCGATGCAAAGAAATTTTTTTTTTATTTATCTGATCTTTGAAACGTTTACTTGTCAAAAAGAAGGAGAATATTATTTATTTGTATAACACGGGTCTGCGTGTATGTAGTAGGAAAATAAAAGATCTTGAATCCTATCTAGGGTATCACTCTGTCGCGCCGCAAGTCATACAAGGTTACAATCGTTCTGTATGTAGAAGCACAACATGCATTATTTACAGAAACGGTTGCGTTACGTTACGTTTCTACGAAAACGCGTCAAACCACTGGCCTTATACTACGCAGTTCGAAGTTCAAACTTTTATCTGCTCACGCTAATAGTATTTAATAGGAGAAATTAAGAGGTATGATACGAACTTCAAATTTCGAATTTCGGAGTAGCCCCCAGCTCTACTAGGAGTCCTACTAAGCAAGTCATCGCTATCCCCCGTGCAACATAATAGAGTTCGCCAGATGATTTGTCGGATCGATCCCTATTTTAGGAAATTGGATTTGTAGATCGCAGGCGATAAGGCGGGATGGGATAGCGGGATAGAGGGGGAACGGGAAATATACGGTAAAAAGTTTCCTGAGACCCGCCTGTTATCACTGATTTGCGTATATCGATTTTGTTGTACTCGCGACGAGGATTTATTTCTTTTTTTTTAATGAGAAGGGGATGTTCGGAGTGTTAAAGTAATGTGAAGCTTGGGTAGAAGAAGAGAATTAAAATCTTACTAATATCAACGCGAAAATTTGTATAGGTGTATGGATGGATGTGTGGATGTTTGTTACTCTTTCACGAAAAAAGTTTTGATGGATTTTATTGAAATTTGGCACATAGGTAGTTTATAACCTGGATTAACATATAGGACAGGTACTTTTCATCCCAGAAAATTGTTAAGTTCCCGCGGGAGAGCGATAAACGAATTCTTTGCAGTCGTAGCCGCGGGCAACAGCTAGTAGGTAGAATATAAATGCTTAAGTGTACTTTGATGAAAAGTGTAACTGATGATGATCGAAAACCGAATGCTCAAAAACGTTTTGCTTTTTCAGCAAGTTTTTAATAGTATTTTATGCAACTGTTGTATAAGTGAGGTCTTAAAAGGCGAGTGACGTGAGTTGCGATACGAGCGAATGCGAGTATCGCAATGGAAGACGGCACGAGCCGTTAAGACCAAATTATACACCGTTGCATACAATATTTTTCCTACGACTCGACTCTACTGTACTGTACTGTACCCTACTATAGGGTACAGTCGGGTACAGTAGGGTAAAATGGGATACAGTCGGGAACAGTAGGGTAAAATAGGGTACAGTAGGGTACAGTCGGGTACAGTCGGATACAGTAGGGTAAAATGGGGTACAGTCGGGTACAGTAGGGTACAGTCGGGTGAAATAGGGTACAGTCGGGTACAGTCGGGTACAGTAGGGTCAAATAGGGTACAGTAGGGTACAGTAGGGTAAAATAGGGTACAGTAGGGTACAGTAGGGTAAAATAGGGTACAGTAGGGTACATTTGGGTACAGTAGGGTAAAAAAGGGTATTTTACCCTACTGTACCCGACTGTACCCGACTGTACCCGACTGTACCCGACTTTACCCGACTGTACCCTACTGAACCCTATTTTACCCTACTGTACTCTATTTTACCCTACTGTACCCGACTGTACCCTATTTTACCCTACTGTACCCGACTGTACCCAACTTTACCCTATTTTACCCTACTGTAACCAACTGTGTCCTATTTTACCCTACTGTACCCGACTGTGCCCGACTGTACCCGACTGTACTCTACTGTACCCTATTTTACCCTACTGTACCCGACTTTACCCTACTTTACCCTACTGTACCCGACTGTACCCTACTGTACCCTACTGTACCCTATTTTACCCTACTGTACCCGACTGTACTCTACTGTACTCTATTTTACCCTACTGTACCCTACAGTACCCGACTGTACTCTACTGTACCCTATTTTACCCTATTGTACCCGACTGTACCCTACTGTACCCTATTTTACCCTACTGTACCCGACTGTACCCTACTGTACCTTATTTTACCCTACTGTACCCGACTGTACTCTACTGTACCCTATTTTACCCTACTGTACCCGACTGTACCCTATTTTACCCTACTGTACACGACTGTACCCTACTTTACCCTACTCTACCCGACTGTACCCTATTTTACCCTACTGTACCCGACTGTACTCTACTGTACCCTATTTTACCCTACTGTACCCGACTGTACTCTACTGTACCCTATTTTACCTTACTGTATCCGACTGTACCCTACTGTACCCGACTGTACCCTACTGTACCCTTTTTTACCCTACTGTACCCGACTGTACCCGACTGTACCCTATTTTACCCTACTGTACCCAACTGTACCCTATTATACCCTACTGTACCCGACTGTACCCTTTTTTACCCTACTGTACCCAACTGTACCCTATTATACCCTACAGTACCCGACTGTACCCTATTTTACCCTACTGTACCCAACTGTACCCGACTGTACCCGACTGTACCCGACTGTACCCGACTGTACCCTATTTTTCCCTACTGTACCCGACTGTACTCGACTGTACCCTACTGTACCCTACTGTACCCTATTTTACCCTACTGTACCCGACTGTACCCTACTCTACTCAACTCAGCAGGTCTAAACTGGGCTTTAGTGTTGAGTGTACCATACATTTAATATTATGTGGCAGCTAGGTGTATCGTAATAACGACATTACGTCACAAGTGCTGTTATGGCGAATAGATTAAGTATAGACTTTCTGAAGTCATATTATCTACGTTCTTATATATTTGTTCGCGACCATGTAAAAACCAGATAAAAGTACAGGAGTAGGAAAAGTAGTTTTTAAAACAGTCTACTTACTTTCTGTATCTCCGTAGGTACAGTCAAGGAAACTGAATCGCGTACCAGGGAACCTTTTCCCAACCAATTTCGCGATGATTTATTTGGCAGATGTATGGAATGTCAACATGACATTTGCAATGAAAAGGGTCCACCCTGGTATGTCATTCAGTTTCTTCGACTGTACATCTAACTGTAGTTTGCTTAAATATTGTTACCACAGAGTTATAATACCTAGACATTTTTTAGAAAATATCTAATACTAATAGTGATATGTTATGTGAATCATCGCTTCACTAACTGAGTATTTGGGTACCGAGGTATTAGATAGATAGATAGATAATATTAATATAGAATAGATAGATAGATTAGATAGATATGGCTTATTTTTTTCTTTTTTGTTCCAGAACTGGTGTAATGGGCCTCTCGCCCGGTATCAGTTTTGAGGCACACTGTATGCGACAGGACACTGAAAGTTTTTTTAACGCTAGTAGAAGTACCCAAACCTAGAACCCGACACGAGCCTCGATCGATGTTGCTCGATATTGACGAGCGGGTTACGCGGGCTCACTACAAGCATTATCAAGTGATTTGGCAGATGCCCGAAAGGGGCCTATTCGCATTATCTAAAGTGCTCGACATTGCTATTATCGCGGGACATAACGAATCGCTCGCCTCCGGCACTCGATTTGCATTCGTGTTTACTAATTTTACAGCATACTGAACTTATATCATGCTTGTAGGTATGTTCCTGTAGTAAGATAAGTAGTTAGATGCGGTTTTGTAAAAAGCTAGCAGTGTGACTAATCAAAGCGTTGAAATTATTAACTTTTCAGTAGATGTAAGTGCTTGGTTCCACTGCGCCAACTGCGCCAAATGGCCTAGTGGTTAGAGACCTGACTACGAAGCTTGAGGTCACGGGTTTGATTCCCGCGTCGGGGCTGATATTTGTATAAAAAATACGAACGTTTGTGCGGGAGTCTTGGGTGTTTAATATGTATATAGGTATTATCTATCTATATACATGTACTATATAAAGGTTGCAACAAATAGGTAATTGTATTGAATTTCATGTCTGCCTCTGTAACTATGTATGTAAGTATAGGAAAACATTTTCCGTAAATTTCGTATCTCGGCGAGAAAATGTAATTTTTAAGCTTCAACACGCCGTATGGTCATATGTTAAAGATTTAACTTACTGCATAGTACCGTCTTATTTATGACGCCTCTTAAGACGAATTGGGTACCAGGAGGATGGCTCTTAAGGGGAATTACACCGAGACAGCGTGTCTGCGGCCAAGAAACGTCGCCAGGCGGCGCAAAACGACCCGCAATGGCCTATTATTCTACTGGGTACACTTGCAATTGTGTATTTACCATATATTAACCCTGCTGACTCACGACAATTGGCCTGGCTCTTTTAGGACGTTGTAAATGTACAGTCACCTTCATAAACATCAGAGGTGGTTAAGTGCTCAAAAATATCTAAACACGGATTTGTTGGATCCTACCTTATCCATACTTTGGTGTCAAGTGTCCAGTGATATTTAATTATTATTTATACCTTGACAAGGGAATTCATTATAAAAATTACTTAAAAATGTTCTACGTTGGGTCACGAATCAAATGGTTTTATAGGTACAAGACGAGTAGAAAAAGCTTGTTTTACCTCGTTTTTAACTCCGAGTCCCAAGATACAGACTCAGCCTAGCTGAGGATCCATTCATCTGGGGCGTGACCCCGTCGAGTCAAGCTTGTAATTTTCTTGAAGTTGAAATTTTTTAGTGGTTACATTTCGCAAGTCGGTTACTACGTATTGTTATTCGATTTGTGAAATACCGTTTCCGCATCTCCAATCGCCGATAAAATATCCTCAAAGTCAGCAAACTTAAATCCTTCTAAATATATTGAATCCCAATACAATATTTCCAAAACATTGCAGCCCAAGAAAAACCATTAAGCTATAACTAACGGTTGGATTTCCAGTCACGTCCGTAAGTAATTTTAAAGGATATAGGGGACCCAAACCGCGGATACCTAGTGTATTATAATAGAATTTGGTTTGTAACAGATGCTATCATTTACTGGAATTTTACGTACACTTGAGCGAAATTTTGAAAATAGTAATTGGTTATGCAAACATATTTTTTGATACGACGAAAACGTTGAATGAATTTTATAGAATTTCTAAGTCAACACTTTGGGATGACGTGTGATCATGACATATCAATGAATGTCGGCGGTTAAACACTCTATATTATTATGCACCTTATTTTTGTAATTCATATGCTATATGGGGAGCTTCTCTGCGGGATCGTATTAGAAATAATGAAATCCGCGCAAGAACTAAAGTCACTGACATATGTCGAAAAATCGCCAGACTCAAGTGGCAGTGAGCAGAGAACATCGCTCGTAGAACTGATGGCCGATGGGACCAAAAGGTTCTCGAGTGGCGTCCACGGACCGGAAGACGCAATGTAGGTAGGCTTCCAACAAGATGGAGCGTTGACCACCAGGTAATTAAACATACATCGTTTTGCTTGCTGCGCGTGTGGTTGGCCGTGTCAGTTGTCAATGTCAAGTCAACGCCGCCATGTCAAATATAACGCCCTGGTGTTGGTAGTGGTAGCGCTGAGCTTAAAATGGTCGCGTTCACAATTTAGACACGGTCCGGTCGTACGTGCAGCGAGCAAATGACGGCCTCACGGTCCCACCAGAAGACCAGCGCTGGCTCTAGAGCCGGCATTATGCTGAGGTGGGTCCGTTTCGTGATAGTTGTAGTTGCCTTACATATTGTTATCTCGTATGCCTGTTGTAACTGTCACGAATAAATGTTTTTTCTTTCTCTCTTTCTATTCTTTTCTTTCAGGTAGGGTTGCGGGAACGCGTTGGATGCGGATGGCGCGCACGACCGATTTGTTTGGCGAGCCTTGGGGAAGGCGTATGTTCAGCAGTGGACGTATTTTTGCTGGAATGACGATGATGACGAATGCATATAGATTATAGATATAACAGATATAGGTGCTTCATTACAACCTTAAATACTTCAGAATCACACGTAAAAAGCAGCAATACATATAACATAAATCAACTTATGCCAGACATACCCTACCCTACTATTACTTATCCAACTATCACGAGCACCAATGACACACATTTCCGAAGCGGTTCAGTAGCAACACAAACCTACATTTAATTTTAAAGAGAGCGCATAGTTAATTCCTTAGGGGCACGTAAAGTTGACTTTTGTTTCGTATTAATTGCACCCCGGCGAGGGGGAAAGTTAAAAAGTTAATTAGCTTTAATTTTAACTGCCGGGGGTGAAATGTTTGAATCTAGATGGACCATAACGGCCTGACGTTTTACTTTTTTTTCGGGAAAATGCTGAGCCATTTTTGGGTTAGGCAAGTCTGCAGGGAGCGAACCCTTGTTGTGATGTTCTTAGCATGTACGCACTAATTTGTTTCCAGGTCGGGATGATTATTAAGCGAGTTGGAAACCCAGGCCGACCGTCGTTGTTATTATGAGATATGTTTTTGACTTATTTTGAAAAAGTATATTTTGCCCCGTCATAAAGGAAACGCGAATGAGACGCGGTCTACTTTTTTAGCATCAATTCAATAATACGCTTAAGGTGGGTCCACACAGCTGTATAATTTTAGCGTTCCGTATGTAGAGTCAAGTGCAAAAATATGTGATTTAATCCGCTCATAATTATGACCGTTACTTTAATTGGACGACATAAGCTATGGGACATATTTATGAGTAAGTTATGCACCTATATTTTTACACGTGTAAGTAGCGTCCGCATACCGAAAATATCTTTTTTAGCATCAATTCAATAATACGCTTAAGGCGGGTCCACACAGCTGTATAATTTTAGCGTTCCGTATGTAGAGTCAAGTGCAAAAATATGTGATTTAATCCGCTCATAATTATGACCGTTACTTTAATTGGACGACATAAGCTATGGGACATATTTATGAGTAAGTTATGCACCTATATTTTTACACGTCTAAGTAGCGACCGCATACCGAAAATATCAAGGTCGTTAGTTTAGACATGAGTGAGATGAGAACAAAATAACCAAACATGTATGAATCTTCAAGGACATCGGGAATCTCGGAAATGGCTTTAACGATTTCGATGAAATTTGCCGTGTGGGGTTTTCGGGGCGGAAAATCGATCTGGGTTTGTCTTGTATCTGGAAAAGCGCGTATTTTCAAGTATTAGCAAAAAAACTCCGTGCAAAGCTAGGTCGCTCAAGTATGCAATCTCATTCCGACTAAAAGTTGAGAGAATCACCTGACGCATTTTACTGTGGAAATCCCTGTTTCCTTTGCCTATTTATTTTTTGCTCAGTTTCCAATTAATATGCAAAAGTGTATTCGAATGTTGTCTTATCTTTCCTACGCGAAGCAGACGGTCGCTGTTAATTTAAATATGACTTTGTATTCACTTTTAAATATTATTTATTTAAATTAACTCCAAGGAACTGAAGGAGTGCTAAAAACGCATCAGCATTATCTTTGCTGAGCCAGTATCCGAGTCGCAACCACAGTAATACAATCTATCTTTATCCTTCGTGTTGTTTATTTGTAATAATATTGTTGCGTCTTGTGTTGTTGTGAATAAATGTGTTTTCTTTCTTTCTTTCAAAATAACAGTAATGTTTCGTTAATCAAGGGATAATTTAATGAATTACCATACCATGCAATAAAAATCAAAGTAATACTATCAATTACATATTTAATATTTTCCGTTCCCTTGGGGCATTGGAGTGTGTGCTGTTCTGATGCAGGAAAAAGGTAGTCCCTCTCACCCTACAACGGTAATTCTTTGCATAGATAAGTAAACTTCCATGTACACAATGAAATTGTGAAGGTTTTATTCTTCTGAATATTGAGTAGCTACCCAGAAACAGCTTGTGCTCGTCTTTACTACGCCGGTGCAAGCGATAGGCTATAGCGAGCAGTTACGAATTAGATACTTGAAGAACCAATTGAATCTTGTTCATATTTTCCTAAAAAAAGCACCCTTCAAAGTTTTATATTTCTGATCGGTGCTTTTTGTAGGAAAATATGAATTTGAGCCGATTCAACGAAGCACGTGCTTATTTATTCATGTTCTCAAACACATAATCAAATAAGGAAAAACTAGCAATTTGCTTGAAAACAAAAACTCTACAGAAGTTAGAGGATTTAGTCCCTTTTCAGTACTTTGGAGGTCAATTTCTCCGTATAGGTTGGGATTGGACAGCTAAAAAAAAATACAGGTCTATGTAGTATTTTAGACTACTCTTTAACATAATATCAAAATAAATCAAATCGGAGCCGGCGCTAAGTCTAGAGACATGACATAACTATAACGTGAAGTGTTCTCACAGAAATAATAATAAAGAGGATAGAAATGCCTTAGTTCCTATTTTCTTCCGGAACTCGTGTCGCTGCTTCATCCCCTCTACTTACTGTGTTAATGCACACATGCAAAAGACCGGAACCGTACTACGCAATCACGCACACAATTACTAATATTTTTGCTTACAAACAATTATGAACCTTACACCTTAGAGATAGCGTTGAATAACACTCAACGTAAGTCATACCCACATTTACACAACGGCGCTCTTTATTGGCCGCGTCGGCATTATGTCTGTACTAGTCGTAACCTGTTTTTTTTGTCCGTACCACGAACTTTTGTGCAAGACGGAAGGGTTATCAAAAATTACTTTACATTGCTGCGTATAATTCAAAACGATCTGCGTTTTTATGGGCATGAGTAGCAATGGTATATGAAGATTCGTGTTAATAACGTGTAAACCAATATTTCATAATTAAATATTTTCTCAAGTTGTATTTTGATATAAACCGCATTATTACATTAAATTAATACATACAAATGAAATGTAATCCCCTTATTAGTGTAATTACACAGCGTGGACGAGTTTCCGCAATTGAAGACATGAGTGGATGAAGGGGGTATGTCACAAAAACATTATTTCGAGTAAATTGCAGTTAAAGATTTTTACGTTGTAATTTTGTTTCTAAATTGAATAGGGTATTGTAACTTTTATAAAAATCAATTAAATCTATTGATTTTTTTAATAAATGCTTTTAAAAAACATTTTTTTTTATAAAAAAAAGTACATAACCCCTTCTTTCTCCTTTAAGCTGTTCTGCAAAGAAAAGAAGTTAAATAAATGAAAGTGTTTATTGTAACAAAATTTATTGATTTAGTAGAATTTCTTCGTAAAAATACCTGCATTCAGAGTTTATAAATTTCAGCTGATCCCTATAATGTTTTCTTTTTTTTTGGATATCGGTTATGTCAGAATAAGAGAAAATAAAAGTTTGTCTCATAACATGGATGAAGGAGCTAAGTGCGTACATGACACTTTCTTCAGTTACATTCACTCGCAAACTGGTAACCACTTCTAGAGTCATGTGCTCTTAGCACCTTCATTCACGAAGAATGTAACTTATTCTTGTACATAGGCCCTTCATACACTGGGTTTAAAGCTGTTATAGCTTAAAAACATGAGAACTGATAGCGTCGGGTGTTGCATTATGACTTAGAACCTTCATTTATGGCATAAAACCGAAAATGAAAAAAATGCGACATACCCCCTTCATCCACTCACGTCTTCAATTGCTAATGCTGCAAAACATCATTTTAATGCACTTGTTGTCATACCCACGTTTCAAATAGCACTGAGACACAAGTCGCGCGCTTGTGACCTACGAGTCACAAGCGCGGCGCCAAGGTCACGCGTCTAAGGCACTTCTATCCTCTTTATTATTATTTCTGTGAGTGTTCTCTATGCAATGTAAATGAGATCACGACATTTTTTTGGGAATTTCCTCCGAAATTAAGTATACTTAACGCTGGCATTTCAGTTTGATCATCATCATCCCAGCACATTATTTCTGGCATAGGTTAGCTCGGGCTCTTGTTCCCACGCGGCCCAGTGCGTATTGGAAATTTCACACATACCATTGAATTCTTTGCAGGTGTGTGCTGGTTTCCTCACAATAAAGCTCATAGTAAATTTCAAACGTAATTTCGCACAAAAATTCCGAAGAACTTGGAAATGCGAGCCTAGGCTCGAACGAATCCACGACTCTCTGCTTGAGAGCGTACGGGACAAATCGCTAGCTATTAAATATGAATTTTCGAAAAGCATAGTTTAAAGGCCAGTAGGACAAAGAAGTCCCCGCTTCCTCTTATAACCTTAAAGTCGTATTTTAGAGGGTGGTACCAGATGTCGCGCGAGTGACGATAAATTTTATCGGCGCTCAGTGCGTATTCTCAACTACAACCTTACGCTCCGATCTCCTACCGTATATTTTATTTAAATTGCGCTTATTTACGATACTATTATAGGTTTCCATACTGAAAGCTATTTTGACGATTCAGCAACAAAGCGATACGGTGTCTTGTTTAGAAATAGAGTTAATAAACCGAAAAGATTTATGTTCAAAATGGTCGAATTTAAAAATACAGCGTACTTACTCGCTTCTAACGTAGTACTCGTAAGTATGTGAGTAAAAAGCGCTTTATTTTTATGAGTTCATAAATATTTATAAAACATATCATCGAACTGATTATAGGCCGGGTATTACGGTAATCTTTTTTACAGCAAAAATGCCTACATTAAACTTTATAGGCCATCTTCTAGACTTTTTATTGGGGACAATAAGGGAGGCGTAATAAAAGTGGAATGATGAGCTTCGTCGAAATAACGAGGTCTATCCGAATACCACCCGTAAATTTTATGCACGCCCAAGTCAACTGTTTTAACCAGCCTCCTTTAATTTACTTGAAATTGAAGCTCTGGTTTTAAAGCGGAATAAACCTTTTATGTGAATAGCCTTTTTAGATTTGGCAATTAATTACTGAAATACCGGTTATGAAATAACCAAAAAATATTTTTTGGTAATGGACTATGGGCATACAAAATGTTTAAAATAAAAGAAAATTATTATCCTAATGGTTTTGTATGAATATATAATTTAGTTTTCGTTTTTCATTTTAAATCTACACAAGGTGCAAATGAGCATGATACTGTCTAGTGAAGAATTATACGGAAAAGCAGAAATTTTGGGTTACAAAAATCTCTACTTAAATAAGTGACATGTGGACCGAAGATGTTGCACAGAAGATTTGAACTTATTTTCCTCATTAAATAGTACGCGCGTGCATAGCCGGGGAGCTAATCTATACATATAATAAATCTGTAACAAGTCGGTGTCTGTACATTGAAGATATTTGAGAAAAACTGTCACTAGGGCTATTTATTAGCACAATAGAACCCAAAACAATGATTTTTAGAATTATTGTCTGTTTGTTTGTTTGTTTGTCTGTGCGTTTGTGCGCGCTAATCTCAGAAACGGCTTAACCTAGAAGGATGCGGTTTTCACTGATATGTTGGTATTTTCTTGGATTAACATTTAGTGTTTGTTTCATTTGAATCGGTTCACAAATAAGAAAGATACGTCTATTTTAAGAATTTATCGAACAGGTTTTTTTGTTTGAACGCGCTAATCTCAGGAACTACTGCTCCGATTTGAAAAATTATTTTAGTGTTAGATAGCACATTTATCGAGGAAGGCTATAGGCTATATATCATCACGCTAACACCAATAGGAGCGGAGCGGAGCGGAAGAATGTTTCAAAATCGGGGGTTTTTGAAGTAAAACTTCTATAGGCACGCTTGACTTGGGAGTACGGTGTTGAATGTGAACGCGGGTGTGCGGGTGGGGGGGGGGGGTGCGGGGGCGGGTATTTTTTTTATATCGAGGAACTAAGGAGAGCCATAATTGATGAAAAAGCAAATTGGATAAAAAAAAATAAGCTGCCCAAATTACTAATTCCACGCGGACGGAGTCGCGGGCAAAAGCTAGTAGAGAATATTTCTATTGTAATGTGAACATAATATTTATTCAGAAACTGTGAATTAGCTCACTATACTACAAGCTCAGGCTTTACATCACATAATCGATACGGCCCCAGACGCGTGCGTTCAGTGGTCGCACTAGCCTCGATAAACGTCACTGCTCTAAAATAATGGCTCGATATATTTATTGGTCTACGAATCTAAATGGATGTAAAAAATGGCTTCATGACTTAGACTAACGGTACAAAGTTAGAGTTAAATTATTCGAAAGTTTTATTAAACCATCCACATCACCAGCTTGACCCTATACAAGGTAAGCATCACAAAATGCATCTAATGTATTTCGTCTAGTGATACCTACTTGTGTAAGAGCCGACAATATATTGACTTAATTATCGTTAGGATGGCTGATTTGGCTTATCAAAGACGTAAAATAAACCGCGCCCTTTGAAGAATTTAAAGCAAAGTACTCGGCTTGCAGAAATAATTTTAGACAGCTATGCTATAATGAACATGATAACATTAGAAATTGTAAAACTCTCTAGCTATAGTTTCCATTAGATGTATCGGAGTAAACAAGACGTTCTAAAACACGTTAATAAACAAAACGCATTTGTCTAAGGTGTTCTAGCATGATCAGTTATTGGTGGCGACTATTACGTACTCTTTGAACCGAGGTTTAGTGAGATGAGGTTTTTTTTACGTTTGTTATTGTATAAAAAGTTTATTTCTGCCCAAAATCTCCTAAAAAAAGTTGTTGTCCCGTTTTAAAGTGACAAAAAACTGGTCACGTTAGTTATACAAGATGTCCCAAATCTCAACTATAAACTGGTACCGGCCAACAGGTCAAGTTATACCAGTTCTGGAAAATATAAGGGTCACATACACAGCGTAAGAAGCAAAAGTTGTCTCTCCTGTGGACATATAATTAGAGGTTGCTTCCATGTACTCCCCAAACTACCTTATCGTGGCGCCATTGTGACAAGAGTCCGGAGACTAAAATCAGTTGAGACGGCTAGTGGTATAGTTTTCGTGTAAAAAAGATTTCAAGAATTAATTTTTATGTTAATTAGGTATTGCCTCATATAAACATATGTGTATACACGTGTATACATGACATTCATGTCGCAATAAAGATAAAATTCACATTTTTTTTTTTTCAGAACGTTAAGATGATGAAAAATCAAAACATTTGCCTGTGAAAATTTAATATGTAGATTAGGGTGTTTCATTTTTCAAAATTTTTGATTTTTCTTTGACTTTGCTCGAATTCTTGTTTCCACTCATATGTAAAGTTCATACGCCAAAAATCAGTAAAATCGATTATCATCTAAAGGTTGCACAGTTTGATGACTTTTATGTGAAGTAATTGATATCGGTGTATTAGAGGATAGCAAATTTTTCAAGTTTATTATCTGAAGTGGAGGGTTATAAGTGATTTATGTGTGTCGTTTAAAAGATTGAAGTATATTTTAACGTAAATAATAATATGAATAATCAACGACGAATTCGGTTACTCGAGAGGTTTCCTTGTGATATTTTGTTAGGAGCTGGACTTCCTTCCAAGGAAAAAGTGCTGTTGAAACTCTTTCGGACGCCACTAAGTAGACAAGTATTAAACTGCAAGAAGTGTGGAAGAAGGCTAAAATATAATATGTCAAGACAGTAACTGTTTGAGCTAACATTTAATGACTTTATAAGGAACACTTACCATAATTTGTTAACGTTTTCCTTAGAAATTATCTAAAAGCGTAAGAGACAAGACAAAATGGATGCTTGTAAAATGTAGGATTATAAATCGATTAAAGAAATCAACATGACAGTGGCCTTGGACCAAGAATGCCCTTCATTAAGTAGTCATCAAGTCATGAAGACGATGAAAATAATTCTATTCTCTGTACCAGCAAAAATGTCAAGTCCTATTTATAAGTAAACTAAAATCTCTCGATTGGACACTGATAGCTGCATAGGACCGCTCCACTCGGCAAGCTAGTATCTACTTCGTTTATTACAGCTGTTAAAAGCCTTGGTCACGATGTCTCAGATGTTTCTATATCGCGGTCTACTATTCATCGAGCTCGGATGACCAAAAGAAGCGAAATGGCTCAAAAAAATTATCATCATTCACCTTTACTCTAACATTGAAACAGTAAATTGTTGCCATCAATCGCATCCTGTAAGATTCTAGAAGACAGAGTAACTATTCTTTATTTAATGATTCGATCAGAGACGAATAGCAGAAACAAGCATGCAACATAAAATGCGTGGTCAAGCGAACCAAAGATGAGGTTGCAACTTGTGTAGCCTAAGTAGTAAATTATTTATTGAGTACTTAATGTTCTATTTTATGCTTAATTTAATTTTCTTTCACTTAAAAACGATGTGTGGCTACCATATTGTGCTATTTTTAAATAAAAGTAATTACTTCTTTTTTTTGATTCTTATTTAGAGCTGTTCATTCTGTGCAACCTCTAAACATGGTCCAATCCACTTGAAATTTGGAAAATATTCTATTAACATAAGCCAGAACCGGAAGCTGAGCAAAGTCAGAAAAAATATCACAAAAATTTTTTTCACCTACAAAAGTGAAACACCCTAATGTAGATAGGAATCTAGACTAGAAAAATGTACAAATCAGTATGACTGTAATTTTTAGGGTTCCGTAGTCAACTAGGAACCCTTATAGTTTCGCCATGTCTGTCCATCTGCGGCTAAGCTCAGAGACTATTAGTACTAGAAAGCTGTAATTTGGCATAAATATAATATATCAGTCACGCCGACGGTGATTAAATAAAAATAAAAAAAAATTTTTTAGGGTAGGTACCTCCCATAGACGTAAAGTGGAAGTGATTTTTTTTTCTCGACTAACCTTATAATGTGGGGTATCGTTGGATAAGTAAATGAAAATAAATAGGGGTTTTTTTAAAACAATTTTTTGATAAAGTGAATATTTTCGGAGATATTCACTCCGAAAGTTCAAAATAATGTGTCCCCCCCTCTAACTTTTGAACCGCACGTCTAAAAAAATATGAAAAAAAATCACTTAATTTAAACTTAATAAAAACTTTCTAGGAAAATTATTTTCTACTTAATCAGTTGAGCAGTTTTTAAGTTTTTTAAAAAAATATTTCTAAACTAAGATTGTAATTTAACCACCAATGCAAGCATTCTTTTTCTTTAAGTACCTATAAGATCACGCTAACAGTATCTTCTTTCAAATAAAAAATAAATTACATCTGAAAAACAATCAACATACATACTAGTTCTAGTAGACTGCAATTAGATTAGTTACCCAATTCGCCGATAGATGGCGCTGTACCGCCAACGTTGGGACCAAAGCAACCACATTAATAAAGTATGCAAAGATTTTTTTTTACTTGCTACGGAACCCTATCTTGGGTGTGTCCGACACGCTCTTGGCCGGTTTATTATAAATATACCTAGATATTTTCCTAGCAAGAATTAATATTTTTCCTTCTAATACTTAGTTTATCGATGTCTTATAAGTGGCATTATATCAATGAGACACGTTTGAAAATATAAAACAAGAATACCAAATCGAATCGATGTTATTAGGGTTCCGTAGTCATTATTACGTCAAACACTAATCACAAATTGTTCGTGCTAGAAAAATCTCTAGGTATAATTATAAACAACATTTATCGAGATACGTAATCAATAACCTGGCCAAGCATTACCGCACATAATTTACTCGCTTGACACAATTCATAAGATGTGATAAAAAATATTTAGTTCCGTAGCTATTATTTCTGTTTTAATTCAATAGTAGCTGGGCGACCGAGTTTTGCTTGCGCTAAAGTTCGACAAAAATGCGTTTTCCCAGAGATAAGACCAAGCTAGCTTTCAGCTCATTACGCCTCCGTAAAAACCCTACATAGCAAATTTCATGGACATCGTTAGACGTTTCCGATGTCCTCAAAAAAATTAATATGCAAGAATTGCTGGATTTATATTTAGTCAAATTGTTTTTGCAATAAAAAAATAACAAAATGAAAATACAGTCTTAATTAAATTAGTCACATCTCTTAATTCCATTTCTTCCATCCCTTAGGAGCGTTTATACCTGCTGAGCTGGCAACGTTATACGTGGAATAATCGAGAAAAACTAACAAAAATGCAACGTTGCCAGCTCAGCAGGTATAAACGCTCTTAATAGAATTGCTTAAAAATTTAACCTTTAAAGGATACTTACATATAACAAAATTTCATTTATTAGTCGACGTCACAGGAGACCGAAGAACTGGCAGTTACTTCGCACAAAGAATTAGCTTAGCTATTCACAGAGGGAACGCTGCCAGTATCTTCGGAACCTTACCTAAGGGGACTCCTTTTAATAATATTTAATTTTTTAAAGTTTCTTTACGTAAATTTTAAGTTAATGATTTACTGGATTACGCTTTTCGACTAAATAACGATTGTTGCTGATTAACTATAAAACTTCAAATCTACCTATCTTTATTTAATGAATGCCATTCCTAAATTTTATTTGTTAATGAATTTGAAACTTTAACTGATTAAATACAAGTTTTAAACTAATTAAATAATGATTAAACGTAGTGGTGTGATGATATATTATAATTTTAACTGAAACCTTAGATACATATTCAAATTGTTTAACTCATGAGTTTATCTAGACAGAACCCTAATTCTTAGTATATAAGCAGCGCTAATCAGCTCTGAAATTCATCTGTAAGCCAAACGTAACGCACGAAAGGTTACAACGAAAGGGTACAATGAGTTTTTCGGGGAAAGTGGTAATAGTGACTGGTGCCAGCTCAGGCATCGGCGCCGCTACCGCCATTCTGTTCGCTAAAGAAGGTGCCCGCGTCGCCCTGGTGGGTCGCAACGAGACCAGACTCAACAATGTCGCCCAGCAGTGCGCAGCGCACGGCGCAGCACCGCTCATCATCAAAGCTGACGTGGCTAACGAAGATGAAGTGAAGACTATTGTCAAGAAGACAATAGACCATTTCGCGCATCTAGATATCCTGGTAAATAATGCCGGCATAGGTAGATTAGCTCTAGTTACTGATCCAAATATCTTACAAACATATGATTTAGTATTAAATACAAATTTACGATCTGTTGTTCAACTGACTAATCTCGCTGCGCCCCATCTGGCAGCAACCAAAGGGAACATCGTGAACGTTTCCAGTATAGCATCACACGGTGTTACATCACCAAACTTCATGGCGTACGGTGTTTCAAAAATTGGTCTGGATCACTTCACACGTTGCGCCGCATTGGAGCTCGCGGCTTCTGGAATCAGAGTGAATAGCGTCAACCCTGGACCGGTTAGGACTGATATTGGCGAAAATTCTGGGATGGTTCCACCTGGTCACGGAGATGAGATGTGGGAACAGTGGAAGTCAAGAACTGCTTTGGGCAGAGTGGGCGAGCCAGAGGAGATAGCCGATCTGATTGCCTTTTTAGCTAGCGACAAGGCAAGGAGCATCACTGGTTCAATCTATGTAACTGACAACGGCACCTTATTAAAAAGTTAGTTTCTGAGCTATACCAATACATGGATTTTGTTCGGACATCATATTTTTAAATCCTTTTTCACCCTTAAGAAGTCTTTATACGTTTACTAGCTGCTGCCCGTGACTCCGTCTGCAAAAAAATCGTTTATCGCTATCCCACGGAAAGTAAGATATTTTACGGTACAGTTAAAAAGTATTCTGTGTTTATTTAATTTATAATGTTGTCTATCTATATTAAGACGTATTTGCGTGATGGAGTAACAAACATCCAAACTTTTGCATTTATAATATTACTTATATAATGAAATTTGGTACGCAGATAAATTAATTATTAAAAGGGTTCACATTTTTTCCTTTAAAGGTACGAATACTTCAAAACTCTTAGAAAATGTCTTATATTGATCAAGTAGGTACGTACAGCTAATAGACGATGAACCTACAGGTATACAGGCAATATGCTCACACTATGTACTAGACTTCTTATACTTATTAAAAAAATAAAGACAGATTTATTGCGTCAAGGTTTTTATTTCCCGTAAATTACATTAATAATAATAATAGGCCTTTACATCTGTGACAGATGATTTAAGTAGCACCCTGGCGACACTTCCGCTCGTGGCTAAAAAGATCGATACGGAATAAGATCCCTCGGCCGCACTCGCGACAAGTGTACGCAGCCCCAAATGGTCGAGGGTTGGTGGCCCGGTTGTGGCGCTTTATGCGTTTTTCCCTCAGCGACTCAAACCAGGCATTGTCATGCCTTGATTGGCCTTTGTGAACAAGTTGTCGCCACTTGCCACGATTTTCGGCTAGCTCTTCCCATTGGTTGCTAGGGATATTAAAAACAACCATGTCACGCTTGACGCAGTCTTTAAAGCGCAACATGGGTCGGCCTATGGACCTTTTTGCGTCTGCGACCTGTCCTAGCAGAATTTGCCTAGGCAAACGAGTCCGCTCCATGCGGTGCACATGCCCCAGCCACCGAAGTCGCCTCTGCTTAAGAGTGGCTGTTATGCTATTCAGCTGTGCCATCCCTAGGATGGTCTCGTTTGTCACGCGATCCTTCCACGTGATGCCTAGTATGCTTCGAAGGCAGCGCATGTGGAACGAGTTCAGTCGGCGTTCTTGTTTTGCATACGTCATCCAGGTTTCCGCTCTGTACATTAGTGTGCTCAAGACACAGGCTTGGTAAACAAGCATCTTCGTTTTTAACGTGAGGTGCTTGTTTTCCCAAGCTCTTGTACGAAGTGTCCCGAACGTAGTGGCCGCTTTGCCGATGCGGGCATCGATCTCTGCGTCTAGCGAGAGATTGCTGGCTGGCAAGTTTTGTTAAATTACATTAATGGAAGAATTATTACTGCGTAAAACATTTATCAATTTAAATAAGAAAACACGTCGATAACATCATAATAATTATACTGATAAAGGTGTAAGATAAAAAAGGAACGTCTGTATAAAAATTAGCATATTTCATCCAGTAAAAACAGGTAACTCATTCAAACGCTATTTTCATTTTTATTATTTTGTAATACATTCAGCCTGTGCCACAAATTGATTTTGAACTGTTTCCTTCCATGTTTCGAAAATTTGCAGACCACAAAAGTCGTATTTTATATTAGCAAGCAATTATATTAATTACCAGTCTACCAGTCCACTCCAATCAATGTTACAGACCTTGATATTATCTTTGTATACATACATATAAAAATAATATTTTCATTAAATAATCATAATATATATACAGGTACCGTACTTAAAGTGGAAAATAGCTCAGGCTTAACGCTTTTTCAACAGAGTTATGTTAAATTTAACTTAGTGTTTCAACAATGTTCCATTGTCAGATACAAAGATAGAACCTGTGATACTCCTTGCCTTGTCGCTGGCTAAGAAGGCAATAAGATCAGCGATCTCCTCCGACTCGCCCACTCTGCCCAATGTGGTCATATGCTTTGCTAAATCCCACATTGCATCACCTTGACCCGGTGGAACCATACCAGAATTTTCAGCAATGTCCGTTCTTACCGGACCAGGATTGACGCTGTTAACTCTAACTCCAGAAGCAGCTAGCTCCAACGCGGCGCAACGCGTGTAATGATCCAAGCCAATTTTCGAAACACAGTACGACATCAAATCTTTGCCTAGAACACAGTGTGCTGCTATACTTGAAACGTTAACTATATTTCCCTTCGTTTCAATAAGATAGGGCGCAGCTAGACTGGTCAGTTGAACCACTGAACGCAAATTCGTATTCATAACCAAATCAAATGTTTGCAAGATATTTGGATCGGTAACGGAAGCATTTTTGCTCATACCAGCATTATTTACTAGCACATCTAGTCGTCCGAACTGGTCGACTGTTTTCTTGATAATGGTCTTCGCTTCATCTTCGTCAGCCACGTCAGCTTTGATGATGAGCGGGGCTGCGCCGTGCGCTGCGCACTGCTGGGCGACGTTGTTGAGTTTGGTCTCGTTGCGACCCACCAGGGCGACGCGGGCACCTTCTTTAGCAAACAGTATTGCTGTGGCTGCTCCGATGCCGGAACTGGCACCCGTAACAACCACAACTTTTTCCGAAAAACTCATTATTGACGAAATGCGAGTACACTATGTCGAAGTAATGCGATGAATGAATTCACGTACAAGTAGCTCTGCTTATATACTTGTACGTAACGAGTATTAGGGTTCTAACGTACCTACTGCAAACACTTGTCCATCGAAACACGTCACAAACAACGGTGTGCACGTTTTATGTTTGAGCGCGTACAGTACGCTTATTATCTAACGCGCTGACGATTGTTTTCGCATTCACTATTTCTTTCTGTCAAACGGTGTAAGATGGTGACAGAAAGAGGTGGTGAAACCGAAAGCAAGCGCCTGCGCGTTATAAAATACGGCCTCTAATCTTCTAATGTAATAATTTGGATACCTAGTTAGTTCAGTTTGACGATATTATAGTGGCTCAGATAAGAGTGCAACATCACTCAAGAGTGAACAGCAATGCAAAGCAAAAATGCAATGCTCTGATTAGAATCTATGTATTTGCGGTGATTGCAGAGAAAAAAACCGGCCAAGTGCGAGTCGGACTCGCGCACGAAGGGTTCGGTACCGTACCATTAACTATAAAAACGACAAAAAAATCACGTTTGTTATATGCGAGCTCCCTTAAATATATATTTTTTTTAATTTAGTAATTTACTTTTAAAGTGAATATGTAACTAAATATTCTGTGAATATTTCAAGCGTCTACCTGATGCCGTTATCAATATCGTTTTCGATATCGAGCAAAAATGAGCAAAAAAATCACGTTTGTTGTATGGGAGCCCCCTTAAATATTATTTTTATTCTGTTTTTTAGTATTTGTCGTTATAGCGGCAAGTAAAATACTTCATCTGTGAAAATTTCAACTGTCTAGCTATCACGGTTCATGGGATATACAGCCTGGGGACAGACGGACAGACGGACGGACGGACAGCGATGTCTCAGTAATACGGTCCCGTTTTTACCGTTTGGGTACGGAACCCTATAAAGACCAGCACATTTTCTTTTATTCCTGTGTAATAAATAAAAAAAAAACGAATAGTAAGAATCTCGTTTGTGTAAACACAACTTTATTTTACCAATTATTTTGCAACTTACGTACAAAGGTAGAAATGCCATTGAATTTTGTTCTATGTCTAAGGTTAAGTTTATTCGAGTCTCGATTAGCAATTATCGTCGATGAACCTGTGATAATACCGCGTAACTTAGTTTTTCCTATACAGTCCAATTCTAATTTTCACTGTTATTTCATTACAAGTTGAACCTTATGGAAAAAGCTAATAGTTACGCGGTATTGCAGTTTTATCGACGAAATTACACAGCAATCGATAACAATAGTTATTTATGATACAAGTGCGGAAAGTAGGCTATTCCCAACGAATGGCGGAGATCTAAACAAACGAGCGAAGCTAGTTTGGTTTAGCCGACATGAGTTGGGAATTTCCTACTTTCGACACGTATATCATACAACATTTTACAATGCATTAAGCGAGGAAAAAAATTGGGGTTAAGAGCGCGCGCATACAGAGAGCGGTCTGGAGTACCGAGTTCCGCGTTCAGAGTTCTGTGTTTTCATCGCTCGAGAGTTCCAGTCGCCTGCTGTGTGCGTTATCGTAAGAGACTCGACAGTACATTCGAAAGAACGCAGAACTCTGAACTCGGAACTCCAGACCGCTCTCTGTCTGCGCGCGCTCATAAACATTTTCGGAAAAAGATGTTGCGTTCTTATTTACCTTTCATTGAGGGAAAGTCTCGTAGATGTTTACATATTTCAGCATCGGTTTAGTCAGCAGGAGGCTATCACATTTAATTTTGTGCTTGGTCTAGGACGTCAGGCGGCGTTAAGTCCTATGTAAATTCATCACTTGAACTCTCCATTTTAATTTACTAAACTTAAATTAATTCTCCGGACTGAATTCATGAACATCATGCAGGTTTTCATGACAGGCGCGAACGGAACGAACCATGATTGGTTCTTGTTACGCCATGCGCGCGCACTGTAAACTCATTGGTTGACAGGCGCGAACGGGTAACCGTGATTGGTTCGTGTTACGCCATGCGCGCACACTGAAAGCTCATTGGTTGACAGGCGCGAACGGGTAAACATGATTGGTTCGTGTTACGCCATGCGCGCGCACTGAAAGCGCAGATATCGTACGGTCCGAAATGGACACAAGGAATTTTTTTTTTTATTATTTATTTATTTAAGAAACAAACAGTCATCATAGGTACAAAAATAACCATTACACAAAGAATTACAAATAGACCTATAGTTTCCTTAATCGAATACAATGCAAGTACGTGACACAACAACGGATTTAATAAAAAGTAGAAAACTTGTCCTACAAAATACACTAGATAGCACTATACCTAGGTAGGTAGTGCTAAATTTTTTATTTCAAAACTTTTGACGAAATTAAAATTTGTGTGTTTTAATATTAAAACAATCTGTTTTATTATTTTATTAGTAAATATTCATTTGGTTGCATCAAACATTTTCTTATTTGTGCAAAGCTGAATTATGAAGACACAACTCTCTAGTCTTATTTTTTAAACACTAGTTTGGACACAACTTTTTGAGAATTGGCAATTTAAAAAGTTACTTTTCCGCACGCGTGTGGGAAGTAAAATCCATACAATTTTTTTTCACACTTGCGAAAGTGTGCTGGGATGACTAACTTTCTATAGATATGTTGACTCGCGTCAAGAGGCACTTTCCGAGCATATGCATTGTAAAAGAAATTATAAGTACTGAACATAATATGCTGAGCATATGCTGGCTGCCTTAGTTAAGAGTTCAATATTATTATTAATAACTAGCTGATGTCCGCAGCTTCGCCCCCAATGAAGTTATTTCCATAAAATTAGGCACGTTGTACCGTTTGTACCCAAATAAACATTAAAATATTAAAAAACCTTGTTCTGACTATTACAAACATGACAAAAAATAATTATTCAAATTGGTGCAGTTTTTCTAGAGTTTAGCGCTCAGCAATACATTAGGCAATTAATTTTCATTTATAAAAAAGATAATAATTATGTTGCTACCTCGTTGCCCCATATAGGCTCCAGTGAAAGGGCCCATTCATTGACCGGCGAGTCTTTGCCTACTTATTCCAATTTGTGATATTATATAACAACTAGCTGATGCCCGCGGCTTCGCCCCATTGTATTTTTTAAATTTCTTTCATAAAAACCTTCTCCTGACAATAACAAACGCAACAAAAAAGAATTAACCTATTTGGTGCAGTCGATCGGAAGTTATACGCTTAGCAATTTAACACATTCAGCGATTCATTTTTATATTATAGAATTTATAGATAGTAAGTAAGGTTAAACAATAAGTCGGGTTAAAAATAAAACAAAATAAAATGTATCCATTAATTTGCTTACTCCATTCCATTTCGTTTGATAACTTTCAGAAAGCAAAAAAAAACCCCTCAAATTTAGGTAAATTTCGAGCTTGTTGAAATTCACTCATTTATATCAGCAAAACATTTTATCAATTCAATTTAGAAATCACGTCGATAACATTATAATGGTTATACTGATAAAGCTGTATATTGAAACAGGAATGTATGTTTCAAAAATAACAGATTGAATACAATAAAGACAGGTAACTACAACATTCAAACGCTATTTTAACTTTTATTTTTTGTAATACATTACAATACATCGTGAGGAAACCTGCACACACCAGCGAAGAAATTCAATTGTGTGTGTGAAGTTCCTAATCCGCACTGGGCCTGCGTGGAAACTACGGCCCAAACCCTCTCATTCTGAGAGAAGGCCTGTGTTCTGCAGTGGGACGTATATAGGCTTGGATGAGGAATACATTCGTCTTGTGCCACAAACAATGGACTAAAATTGATGATTTTCTGAACAGTTTCCTTCTATCTTTTGAAAAAACATTCACATTTATTATTTCTTCCAGTCCACTTCGATTAAAAGATACTTTGATAAAAAACGTACATAAAAATAATATTTTCCTGAAATAATCAAAATGTATCTACCCTTATTGGTGCAGTACTTAAGGTGGCAAATAGCACAGGCTTATTTTTTTTGAATTAGTTAAGTTAAATTTAACTTAATGATTCAACAATGTTCCATTGTCGGATACAAAGATAGAACCTGTTATACTTCTTGCCTTGTCACTGGCTAAGAAGGCAATAAGATCAGCGATCTCCTCCGACTCGCCCACCCAGTCCAATGTGGTCATTTGCTTTGCTTGTTCCCAAATTATATCAATTTGACCAGGTGGAAACATACCAGAATTTTCAACAATGTCCGTCCTCACCGGACCAGGATTGACGCTGTTAACTCTAACTCCAGAAGCAGCTAGCTCCAACGCGGCGCAACGCGTGTAATGATCCAAGCCAATTTTCGAAACACTGTACGACATGACATCTTTGCCTATAACACACTGTGCTCCTATACTTGAAACATTCACTATATTTCCCTTCGTTCCCTATCACAACTTTTTCCGAAAAACTCATTATTGACGAAATGTGAGTACACAATGTTGAAGTAACAGTATTAATGAGTTTACGTACAAGGTGCTCTACTTATAACTCGTAGCGAGTATTAGAGTTCTAACATGCTGAAAAAACTTGTCCATCGATACACGTTAAAAACAACGTTGTGTTGTGTACAGTCAAGTGTAAAAATATGGGTGCACACAACTTGCTCATAAATATGTCCCATAGCTCTTATGTCGTCGAATTAAGGTATAGGTATTATAACGATGGGAGGATTAAATCGATACTTATTTTTGCACTTGACCGTAGTTACATAAATGTTATTAAAGATTTGTCCTTGAGCGCTTGCATTTTGGGAACAGACCCGATCTTAAGACGCTAATAATTTGGAACGTCGACTCATTTTTGAAAAAAAAAATCAGTTAAAACTTCAGTTTGACACAGCTCAGCTCAGAGGTGGCACATCATTAAGAGGTGAACATTAATGCAAAGAAAATATGCAATATTCTGATCGGATGTTATGATGGATGTATTTGCGGTGGTTACAGAGAAAATAGACAAGTACATCTACTTTTCTTCTTGTGTAATAAATAGAAAATGAGATAGGTATCCCGTGATCGTAGCTTGTTGGTGAATATTTTGGCGAATAAGAATAATTTAATTGGTTTACGGGAATTATTTGTTATATTTTATACCTTTAGATTAGTACATAAAATAACAAATAAGTATTCAAATTGATGTAGGTAATTAAATTATTTTACTGCAAAAGCATGTCGACAAAAAAATTACGCAAGGTGCCCAAAAATTCCCTAAATTTAAATTTATAGTGTAGGTAGGTTTAAATATTCCAAAATATATATATTATTTACGGAACTTAGCTTTTTATCGGAGTTTTGTGAGCACAGTTGTCTATTTAGTCATACAAGGAACTAACATTTATCATATATATTTACCTATCTATTTATCATTTCGTAAAGTCACATATTTATCACATAGATAATCGTTAATCCAAAATGCTATGTCATGCTAAATTTACAAAGAGAAAAAAACATGAGGTAAGCTAAGTGTATCGTCTGTCTTATAATTCTGCGTTACTTCGCAAGCGGGGCTTCGCCTACTGGCTACGCCCACGCATGTATTTTATATCAAAACAACTAAAAGGCCAAAAATAAAAATAAAAAAATAAAAAAAAATAGAACCGCCTTCAAAAACATCCAAAAAAAATGAAATAAAAATTTAACCGACTATAATGAGCATGAATATTATCTTTCTACTAATCTGTTTGAAGTCGGGCCTCAACTCGAGCCAGCAGGAGTGGACCTAGTAATTAAATAAATAAATAAAACAAATAAATATCACGGGACAATTTACATCAATCGACCTAATCTCAAAGTAAGCAAAGCTTGTGTTATGGGTACTGGGCAACGGATAAACATTCTTAAGTATATAGATAGATACAATACTTAAATACATATTAAACACCCAATATCCGAGAACAAACATTCGTATTTTTCATACAAATATCTTCCCTGACGCGGGATTCGAACTTGGGACCCCAAGCTTTATAGTAGTTAATTAACTTACCTACATACATAGTTACATACCTGCTATCTATTGGGCTTCTACCACTCCTGCTTGCTCGTGCTGAGGCCCGACTTCAAACAGATTATAGTAGAAAGATAATTTTCATGCTCATTATAGTCGGTTAAATTTTTATTTCATATTTTTTTTGGATGTTTTTGAAGGCGGTTCTATTTTTTTATTTAAAATTTTTCATTTAAATACAAGTTTGTAATTCATAAGAAAATAAATAAAACATTAATTTCATTTCTTTTATAGACGTGTAACATTTGGGTATATTGATAGCAGAGTAGGAAAAAAAACGAGTTTTTTTAAAAAAGAACAACACACCATGTTTTTTTCCACGAAAAAAAACTTGTTTTAATCTTTTTTTTGAGAATGTTTTAATTGACATGTTTTAATCGTGTTTTAAACATAGATTAAAACACTACTTGTTATAAAAAATATTATTAAGTACGTACTTACAAAAGAAAACAATAAAAGAGATTTTTATAGTGAAACACCATTAAATATCTTATCTAATAAATCAGTAGTATTTGTTAAAGTAATTTTTAACTACTAATCTAATTCTTCGTCAGTGACGTAACAGTAATACTTCTCACTACTGGGGAATTCCCATAAAAACCGAGGGGTAATCCCCGTAAGAACCGAAAACAATGTTGAGTGAGTGTTGCCAGCCCACAGAGGCGGCACAACCTCAAAATGTATTGCAAAATTGGCAAAAAAACTGTATGAAATAAATTAATAAGTGTAAGTTAAGTAGGTATAGGTTTTTTTATGTAGGTAGGTATGTTTTAAACGTGTTTAAAACAAAAAAATTTAAACACTTGTTTTAAGCAATTGTTTAAAACATTGCCAACCCTGATTGATAGGGCACCATTATCTTATCATAATGTGTTACAGTTAGGTATGCTAACTCCTTGGTTGAAATACTTGATAAAATTAATAAATGCTATAGCTATTTACTTCCTAGATGACGAAAGATGTCACTTTATTGAGTTGTCGTAGAATGACATTGTCAAAGAAGGCAATTAAAACGTCCACGAGTTTTTTCAGTGATGGTATAGTCGCGGACTTTAATTGATGAGGCACTTAGTAAACAGCACAGTTCGTATTTTAGTCGTGTAATGCAAATCAGTATATAAACGAGTGTAAGCGGCTAAGCCCGATTAAATTACAACAATACAAAACACAATAAATATAAGACACAATACAATAAATAAGTAAAAAAATTAAAATATTTAAAATAAGTCGATACTAAGTCTAATAAGTCGATAAGGAGCAAAGATAAGGATTATGATATGAAACAAGTTAACGTGCAACGTCGTATGACCTAACTCTTCAAATTTCTCCTTCATTACGTGTTCGAATATCGAGAATACTATACGATTAGAACGATCCCTGATTAATAATGTATGTGTATTTATAACTAGCCTAATCCGAAATCGTAATACGCTCTACGGAGAAACTTTGCACCAACAATGAGTTTTACGGGAAAAGTGACTATAGTGACTGGTGCCAGCTCAGGGATTGGCGCCGCTACCGCCATTCTGTTCGCTAAAGAAGGTGCCCGCGTCGCCCTGGTGGGTCGCAACGAGACCAAACTCAACAACGTCGCTCAGCAGTGCGCAGCGCACGGCGCAGCACCGCTCATCATCAGAGCCGACGTGGCCAACGAAGAAAAAGTGAAGACCATCGTCAAGAAGACAATAGACCAGTTTGGGCAGCTAGATATCTTGGTAAATAACGCGGGCATATTTAAATTAGCTCATATCACTGATCCCAACATATTACAAACATACGATGCAGTGATGAATACGAATTTGCGATCAGTTATCCAACTAACCAACCTCGCTGCGCCCTACCTTATGGAAACCAAGGGAAATATTGTTAACGTTCCAAGCATTACATCGCACCGCATTATGGGAGAAAAGTACATGTCTTATGCTGTCTCTAAAATTGGGATGGATCACTTTACGCGTGCGGCTGCTTTGGAGCTAGCCCCTTCTGGGATTCGAGTAAACAGTGTCAACCCTGGGCCGGTGAAAACGGATATTCTTGAAAATTGTGGTATAGCACCACACGGTAAAAGTAATGAGATGTGGGATCAATGGAAAGACGTCACGCTTTTGGGCAGGATTGGAGAGCCAGAAGAGATCGCTGAGCTCATCGTGTTTTTAGCCAGCGACAAGGCGAGGAGTATAACGGGATCCATCTATGACTCTAACAACGGAATGTTACTGAAAAATTCTCAAGCTTGAAAACATTGGAAAAATGGAATGGCGGTATTTAGACGTACATATATGTATCTCAATGACCGTTTGAGTTATATTGGGTTCTAGTTAGTTAATATTGGTATCAATAAATAAAACAAAATAAACGTGTGTGTTTGAGTTACATAAATCGCTTTTGAGTTATGAAGGGGTTAAAAGTGGCTCCAAATAGTTCGCGTCATAATACAAACTGCTCTGCTTTGCCATTTTTTTTGCTTGAACTTGGCTTGACTCACTGTCGCGTGTCTAGATCAGCAAAAAAATTTGTGATTTATATTTTTAGCAAAATAATTACTATTTATTAAAAATGATTTTTTTGCTAATCTTGTCTATTTTTATACATATAGTCGTAGAGACAGAATCGCGATCCACTGTACAAACTTGCCTTTTTGGTTTTTACGATAAATTCCATAAAATACTGTGACGTATAAATTTTCGACCCTTCACTTTTCTTTTTTAAATAAACGCTCAACAAACGCCCAGTGTTATGGTCGTCGTTCCTTTGACTTTTTTCGTCACGTTTAAAATTAAAACTCAACTGTCAGTGTTGCCGCTGGCAAATTCCCGCAATCACGGTTTTTAATGTTTTCCAAATCAACGAGACTATGTTTTTGGCTAAAGTGATATTATTATTTCAGGATAAATCCCGTAAGTATTTATTTTCATTGTTTTGAAATTGAACAGCTTCGTTGTCTTTTCTTCAATTCACCTTGGTTTACACCTCTTTGTTTGCGTATGGCAAGGTTTTTCGAGTTGTCAAAGGCCACTTTTTACAATCGAACGGCCGGCGGCGGGTTATACTTTTTTTATTATATTTTTGATACGTTCCCTTTTTTTGGGCCCCGTTTGCCGCGGTCGCTTCGCTTCCTCCTATTGAGGCAAATTAACTAACGCTCTGCGCCCCATTTCGCAAATGCGACGCTAAATGTCGCGTGCATAATTTCTACTTCTTCCATCGGAGAGCTCTTGAAACCTGCGGGGAGTTGACAGACGTCTGCATCAGCCTGGCCAAGCTACCAACGGGACTTTCATTCCTTCCCGGAATTTTGAATCTTCGAGCCTTCAGCTTCCAGAACTTTCTACTTCCCTCGGTGGTTGGTCGAACCTCTGCGGGGTCCGGTGTCCGTTCTCTCCGAGACGCTTCGGGTCCACCGCTGCTGATCTCCTCAGTGAGGCCGGTGATTCCTTGGTAGTACTGCGTGTTGAGGTACATTTTTTCCCTAATTTAACTTTCGGTCCAGTCGCCTTCTCGACTGGTGGCGCCCTTTTATTATTACAATTTTCCTTTCTCTCGTACCTTCCTGTCAAATATAAATAATCACAAAGGTGACAATCATTTGGTTTAAGCCCAAACAAACCCACCAGCCTGTATAGTATAAGCTAGCCGAGAGCCGTTTATAATGTGTTTCTGACTCTCCAGAAACGGCTAACCCTGTTGCCGGGGTCAGAAGTTGTCGACGCTACAATACATTAGAATGTTAAATAGGTATGGTATTAATTAATTATGAAAACGTTGTACGTTGGTATTGGCAGAATATGTAATATTGATGGTAACTGAAGGTCAATATTGAATAGTACCAATCATAATAAGAGTTACAAAATAATCCCGGCTTACAGGCTATCAGGCAACATTATTATAGGAAAGCGAATAGTACAAGTGCTGATTATACTAATAAAATACTAGTAATCCTTATATAGTAGGGATAGTAATAAAAGTGTTGTTAATACTAACAAAGTGCAGCTTTGATGCGTAACTAACGATTTTAGAAGTAAATATATTTAGCGTTGTTACTATTTAGTACTAAAATTCGGAGCAGCTTTGAGTTTGTTCAAAGAGATGAAACTAGAATAGAAAGATGGATTGTTTGGTACTTTGATCTGCAAAAATTATCTTATATTGTTTAAACTTTCCTGATTTCCATTCAATAATTAATACTTCACAAAGAACTTATTGTGACAACTTATTGGTAAGTTTATCTTAAGGTTTCCACCGCGTTCGCTGTAATGTGGTCGATAGGTAGAAGTCATTTTAGCAATAATTATACTGTCGCGATAAGTCTCGGGTGTAATATTAACTAACAGTAATCTTGATGACAAGGTCGATGATATTATAGCACGATTAGAACATGGTGACTGTCTTCGGTACTTGTTTACGTTTTGTCATCCCTTTTTAGGGTTCCGTAGTCAACTAGGAACCCTTATGGTTTCGCCATGTCTGTCCGTCTGTCTGTTTGTCTGTCTGTCCGCGGCTAAGCTCAGAGACTGTTAGTACTAGAAAGCTGTAATTTGGCATGAATATATATACTAGTCACGCCGACAAAGTGATTAAATAAAAAAAACTAAAAAATTTTTTTTCCCATAGACGTAAATTGGGGGTGATTTTTTTTTCTCGACTAACCCTATAATGTGGGGTATCATTGGATAGGTATTTGAAAATAAATAAGGGTTTTCTAAAACCATTTTTTGATAAAGTGAATATTTTCGTAGATATTCACTCCGAAAGTTCAAAATAATGTCCCCCCCTCTAACTTTTGAACAGCAGGTCTAAAAAATATGAAAAAAATCACGTAAGTTAAACTTGATAAAAACTTTCTAGAAAAATTGTTTTCAACTTAATCAGTAGAGCAGTTTTTAAGTTATTGTAAAAAATATTTCTAAACTAAGATTGTAATTTAACCGCCATTGCAAGCATTTTTTTTCTTTAAGTACCTATAAGATCACGCTAACACTATCTTCTTTCATATAAAAAAAATAAAATTGAAATCGGTTCATAAAATAAAGAATTACATCTGAAAAACGATCAACATACATACTAGTTCTAGTAAGATTGCACAGTTTAGATTAGTTACCCAATTCGCCGATAGATGTCTGTACCGCCGACGTTGAAATTCTGTGCGTGGTGGGAGTTGGGACCAAAACAACCACATTAATAAAGAATGCAAAGATTTCTTCGTACCTGCTACGGAACCCTATCTTGGGCGTGTCCGACACGCTCTTGGCCGGTTTTTTCTTTTTCAGAATACTTAACATTCTGTAGTTACGATAGGATAGACCATACAAGTTCAGTTTAGAACAAAGATCTGAGCACAAATTTTCTCTTCCTGTTTTTCACATCTTATTGATAAGTCATTCCACAAGGTTACAATCAATGAAACTTTAGTTACAGTTTTTTCTCTGATAAGGAATCTTTCAAGAGTTGATATTATGTTTGATGCGTTCTATTAGAACAGAATAGAATAGCATTTCATTTATTGCCACAACATTATGTACAATATAGAAAACTTATTACATAATTAATTAATATAAAAAAAATCTAAACTAAAACTAGCACTGATCCATTAGTTGTGGTAAAGGCACTCAGCGTATGCTGTGAGTCAGGTATCCACAGGAGGTCCTGACTGGCACAGCGCTGATTTTCAGTACACCCCCTTTTATACTTATTGCATAAGGTTTTCATCTTTTCTAGTCACAAAATATACTCAGCGTCACGGAAATCGCACACCCACGGATTTCTGTGTCAAGCCGTTATAAACCTTATACAGCCTTGAAGGTGTAGATTGTGAATGATGATTGTGAATGGTTGTGATTGTGATATGGGTGTGTGGATTCATATTTAATCCTCCATTTAATTACAATGCAAAATCGGTAAAAAAGCAATAAAAGTTGTAAAGATAAGAATGAACTAAAACAATTACTTTGCTCACCCGCGACCTTACAATAGTTACGTTTATGCAAGAAATGTGCGTTCATGCAGTTCCTCCACCTCCACACTGTACGAACACACACAAATCACATAAACCCAACCATCACCACCACCAAGCTACACTGACGCGTTTCGAACTCAACCAGAGCTCATCTTCAGAGTTACCACAACCGTATGCTATGCTACCAAACGTTAAACTAAACTCGTAAACGTTTGGTAGCATAGCATACGGTTGTGGTAACTCTGAAGATGAGCTCTGGTTGAGTTCGAAACGCGTCAGTGTAGCTTGGTGGTGGTGATGGTTGGGTTTATGTGATTTGTGTGTGTTCGTACAGTGTGGAGGTGGAGGAACTGCATGAACGCACATTTCTTGCATAAACGTAACTATTGTAAGGTCGCGGGTGAGCAAAGTAATTGTTTTAGTTCATTAATATGGACCTCCGCAAAGTAACGCCTGATTCAATAAATTATGTAAAGATAAGAGTTATATGCGCTTGAAAGCAAAATCCGTAGGTGTGCGATTTCCGTGACGGCGAGTGTATCATTCGACTTGCGATCGAATTCCAACAGTAGCGCAGCAGGTTTATTCTTACAAATGTCGACGTATCATTATTCGCGCTCTAGAGATCCGTACCGTGAAGATTGTAGCAGCGCCCACGCAGCGAGCTCATTGGGTATATGATACTCGTACATCAGCTGAACTTTTATTCGTAGATCTACTTACTCTATTACTAGTGGAAAAAATACGTGGTAGCGTACTTGTTTCTCTTATGGCCTCTCAAGCATAATCGTGGATGAGAACCACTTCAGAGTTTTTCGAATTTATCAGAGAATATCTAAATATTTTACCTTGATCTTTTCTGCGTAGAAAAAACGCATTCTGCATACACCTGCAAAGTGATTCAATGGCATATTATTACATAAATTCCTAATTTGCACTAGTCCTGCCTCGAGATTACAGCCCAATCTTTCTCATACTAAGAGGCCCGTGCTCTATAGGAACGTCAGGAACGTGTCAAAATATATAAAGTTTAAAAAGAATGATGGCCGAAATACATAAAGGTTATTTGATATAACATAATGTTCGATGAAATCTAATAATTTAACGAACTTTTATGATCGTGTAATCTACAGTTTAGTTTAGGTTTATTTTAGAAAAATCCTGCAAAAATGAGAATTTTTAAGAAAATTGCGTTATATCAAATGACCATTGTGTATTTGGCCATTATTTTTTTTCAAAGTTTATGCGATTTGATACGTACCCGTGCTCTACCGTTGCAGTTAGACCGTATAGACAAGAACTGATGATGATGGTGAAGTACCTCGATGAGGCGTATATCAGCAATTTTCCCACCTTTCACCGCGGTAAAATGTCAGCTTTATGTGTAACGTGACATACCTAAGCCCCCGAGCCGCAGGCGAGCCAAGTGCGTCCGCTTACAGTTTGAGTGCGCGCTAAATCCTGAGAAATCGCAGCTCCCGTCGTCTTTCGACACTTGGAAAATGGTATAAGTAAAAAACGATTCGACTTTGCAAAAAGTTAAAAAAATACCTATCTAATTTAATAAGCATCTATAATTAAGTTGTCTAGGTAAGTCGATACGCCACTAACTTTCAGAAAATATTTTTTCTCTTAGATGGAAATAAGTTTTGTGATGCAAGCTTTTTGCTGACTGTATAGTCGGGGTAAGAAAAGGTTCGTCACTTTTCGACCTTAATTCGTTGACATAGAGTCGAAAAGTGACGATCCTTTTCTTACCCCGACTATACATCCTTTTGTTATCCAATCTGGGGGCACGGGAGTGCCCCCGTCAAGACGAGCCAAGCGGAGCGCAAGGGCACTACCAACCTTTTCTCGATACGTTTCGTCGTTTTTTTTGAACTCTTATAACTTTGCTTTGGATGATGTTAAATAGTTGAAAATTTCAAGATATAATGACACTAGTACAAACATGAAACATACAAAGTTTAAATGTCGTAGCTATTATACTTTAGATTTTATCAATGTCTAAAAACCCCCGATTTCATCACTCACTCACTGATCATCAAAATTCTTAAGGTACTTCCTAAAGTCCTAGAAAGCTGAAATTTGGTATGTAAGCTAGTAATAGTATACAAACAACGAAAAAATTTTAAAACTTGAAACTTTTATCCCCCTAACCCCTTAAAATAGGGGGTGAAAGCTTGTATGAGACTTCCGCAAATTTTGATGCTAGAGGTCTGAAAATTGATATAGAGGGTCCTTGTCCACTTGTGAGGGTCCACGGAAAGAGTTTAAAGATTGAATAGATTTTTAAGTTCAAGCCCATAATGCCGAATTGCAAAAGGTTCATGCAGCCGACTCGCCAGTTTAGTCCACGGTTTGCACGTCTACGAGATTAATTAGTGTAAAATTAGGGCTTATAGATTTAGAGCTGGGCACGTAGGATTAGAAACTTGGCTCTACAGGAGATCTGATTACTTTTTGACAGTGCGAGCTACATGGTCTCGTCTTGGCAACATTTAACATGAAATGTTTTTGTGGGATCTACATATTATCTATACCTTTTAGATGAATTCGATCACTAGAAGTAACATAGGTACGAACATTAATACATTGTAAATTGAATAAAAGTTTGTATCCTAATCTTTCTAATATATAAAAGTCTCGTGTTCGTGTCACGGTGTTTGCTATCGAACTCCTCCGAAACAGCTTGACCGATTTTTATGAATTTTTATCTCTATATTTGGGAGGTATATTTGGTTTTGTTTGGTGGCTATTTTTGATATTCTTCGCAGACGGAGTCGCGGGCCCAGCTAGTAATATTATAAACACGAAAGTTTGTATGGATGGATGTATGGATGTTTGTCACACAGATTAACATATTAAGATACTTTAGTCGTAAACGAATTCCTTGCAGACGAAGTCGTGGGCAACAGCTAGTAAACTATAAGATTTTATTTGAATTATGGATTAAACCATACACAACACAATTTTATACAAAACCATAGGCCAACGTTTCATAAGTATACGAGTATTCTAATAGCTCCTTTTATCTACTTGTTTATTTCCAAGTTTTGTAACATAAGAAAATACTTAAAGTGATTATTTTCAATCAAATGAAGTTTATACTCATAGATAACTATTAGATAATAACCAATCAAGTTTATCCTTGGCCTGATCACAAACAAGACCAGTAGACTAGCTACAAAGGCAGTAAGGCGGAAAATATTTGCCAGTTCTACACTTCGTTTTTTTTAGCATTGGAAATAGGGTAAACAATCTTGTTGAGTTTTTTTTATTAAAAACGCTTTTTAGGGTTCCGTACCCAAAGGGTAAAAACGGAAACCCTATTACTGAGGCTCCGCTGTCCGTCCGTCCGTCCGTCCGTCCGTCCGTCTGTCACCAGGCTGTATCTCGGGAACCGTGATAGCTAGAGAGTTAAAATTTTCACAAATGATGTATTTCGGTTGCCGCTATAACAACAAATACTAAAAAACGGAATAAAATAAATATTTAAGGGGGCTCCCATACAACAAACTTGATTTTTTTGCTCGTTTTTGTTCGATATTGATAACGGCAACAGGTAGAAGCTTGAAATATTCACAGAATATTTAATTATGTATTGACTTTAAAAATATATCATTAAATTTAAATCTATACATATAATAAATCTGTAACAAGTCGGTGTCTGTACATTGAAGATATTTGAGAAAAACTGTCACTAGGGCTATTTATTAGCGCAATAGAACCCAAAACAATGATTTTTAGAATTATTGTCTGTTTGTCTGTTTGTCTGTGTGTCTGTTTGTCTGTTTGTCTGTGCGTTTGTGCGCGCTAATCTCAGAAACGGCTTAACCTAGAAGGATGCGGTTTTCACTGATATGTTGGTATTTTCTTGGATTAACATTTAGTGTTTGTTTCATTTGAATCGGTTCACAAATAAGAAAGATACGTCTATTTTAAGAATTTATCGAACAGGTTTTTTGTTTGAACGCGCTAATCTCAGGAACTACGGCTCAGATTTGAATAATTCTTTCAGTTTTAGATAGCACATTTATTATCGAGGAAGGCTATAGGCTATATATCATCACGCTAACACCAATAGGAGCGGAGCGGAGCGGAAGAATGTTTCCAAATCGGGGGTTTTGGAAGTAAAACGTCTACATCTCGGGAACTACTGCTCCGACTTGGAAAATTCTTTCAGTGTTTAGATAGCCCAGTTAGATAGGGCGGGTTGGGAGCGGTTGGGGGGGCGGGTTGAGAGCGGGTTGGGGGCGGCTTGAGAGCGGGTTGGGGGTGGGTTGGGAGCGGGTGGGGGGCGATTAGGGAGCGAGTTGGGAGCGGGTTGGGGGCGGCTTAGGAGCGGGTTGGGGGTGGGTTGAGAGCGAGTTGGGGGCGGGTTGGGAGTGGGTTGGGGGCGGGTTGGGAGCGGGTTGGGGGCGGGTTGGGAGCGGGTTGGGGGCGGGTTGAGAGCGGGTTGGGGGCGGGTTGGGAGCGGGTTGGTTTATTATGAAGTTTCACTTCTTCCGGAAGGATCTAAGGAGAGCCATAATTGATGAAAAAGCAAATTGGATAAAAAAATAAGCTGCCCAAATTACTAATTCCACGAGGACGGAGTCGCGGGCAAAAGCTAGTAAAAAATATATTTAAGGGGGGCTCCCATACAACAAACGTGATTTTTATAGATAATTGTACGGAACCCTTCGTGCGCGAGTCCGACTCGCACTTGGCCGGTTTTTTTAAAATAGTAATTATTATTTATGAAATCCTAAGAATGTGAATTGGTCATTCTCTGGTCGCACGTTTTTTCGTGTTCTCAACTTCAAGCAGTTGTAAAAACTTAATTTGAACAGATAACCATGTAATTCCTCGTATAGTTTACACTTTGTTCTGCTTCAAAAACTTCTAACAGTTTTACATAAGCTATCGTTCAAAATCGTCCCCACTACAAAGTCTACAGACTAACCATAATCTTTATCTATTTGCATTATGAAAACTGTAGAAATTCCGGTAAACTCATTTTTATAACTTGTACCACTCAGTGAGCGGATAATGCAGATTGATTCTGCTCAGGCCTAAGAAATTCGATTTGCGGTCGACATCTCGTGAGCGGCGGATTTGACAAAATATGTGGCCCCTCGCACCTCCTTCGTACCTTTAGTAAATGCGTGAGAATTTTTTGCCAAACATATATAGAACTGGTAAAGCTGACGTTTAGATATTGCACAAGAAAACAGCCACATTGCCATGGTCTCTTAGAAATAATCAAATTATACCTATAAAAAAGTAACGTGACTGATTGACAGGCTGATAAACAACGCACAGTCAAAACCACGAGTTATGGTCTTGAAATTTGACAGGCAAATGTAGATGTAGTGTAAATGAATAGAGGTGTAAGAAGGAATTTATCTGAATTCCCATGGGAAAGAGAGGGCGAAGTATACGGTTTACGTCGGTTAACTACAAACTATCCTACGTCATCATCTCTCATCACATGGCTAGAAACCTGATGACAGCTAAAAAAACAAACATTGCCAATGGCTATCGATGAAATTCAAGTGTTGTTATTTTCGTTGTATTTTAATCCTTCGCAACCAATTTAACAAATAACACGCCACTGTTTTATCTCTAAAAAGTAACAAAATATCTGGCAACTAACAGCAAAGAAGGCAAGTTCTGAAAACAATACATAGTGATGTCAAAATGAATGAAACCCACCTATTTCAAGTTCTAAGTTCCCGTCCATAAAGCCTAACCAGCCAATTTATCCCGGCAGGGGGCGTATCGGTTACAACCGAAACTAGAGTTGGACTAAAATCGATACCAGGGCCCAATTGCATAACAAAATACAAGCAAAAAGTATTAGTGAATTTCAATACAAAATAGCTAATACTATTAGCTTGTAATTTGTTATGCAATTGGGCCCTGAATTAATTTTTTTTGTAATACTTTATGCAATTTAAATACTCTTACTATTAAATAGGTACAATATATAACAGTGGTCCTTGTGAGGATGAAAATAGTGAAATCATTTTTGAACATTATAAGATACAGTTATGGTATCTTTGAGTCTGGGTATGGTTTGCGAGTTTTAGAGTATTTTTCAATACGGTACGGCCTAAAATGCTTGTGTAAAATTAGACATAATTGTTAAATAGATATTTATGAGATCCTCGTGATCAGTACAATAAAGGCCGTAAAATATTAATATTTTTTATAATTTCATTAATGTTACATTGCATCATCCCAGCCTATATACGTCCCACTACAGGGCACAGGCCACCTCTCAGAATGAGAGGGCTTGGGCCGTAGTTCCCACGCGGGCCCAGTGCGGATTGGGTACTTCACACACACCATTGAATTTCTTCGCAGGTTTATACAGGCTTCCTCACAATGTTTTATGTATAGAATACTTGATATAGAACACTACCTAGCGTACTCCATCCACTAAGAAAAGAAAAAGCATAAATAATTCTAAATTAAATGGAGTATAATTATTGGCAGGCCATTTGCAAACACCTACTTCAAGAAATTAATATGCAACCAAAGCTATAAGAATTGTCAGTTGATAATACCAAAATATCAAAACCAAATACCGCAAGTCAATACCAACAGTACGAAAACAAGACCATCTCTACCGCGACAACCCTTGAGTATTCGCGCCACGTGCGACGTCGCCTTAATGTTTCCCGGATGACCTTTTTAAAGAACAAAACTCGAACAATACAACTTGGCCCACTCCACTACACTGCGTAATGTATTTTCTATTACGAGGTTAGTTTACTTTTATGGTTTGGCAACGGTTTGTTTTGGAGATATTTAGATGCACGTTGCATTTTGTTTTTACCGAGTATTCCGCTGCTGAGTAAAGGCTATTTTCACGGTGGGAATAATATCGTGCAAAAACACACCAAAATAAAGCCTACGTAAACTTAATTTCAGCACACTTCTAACCAAGTGACATGGACATCGAATTGTCTAGGTACCTAGTGATATTTTTTTTATTACTTTTCAATCAACATCTTCATCATCCCAGCCTTTATACGTCCCACTGCAAGGCAGAGGCCTCCTCTCAGATTGAATAAAGTATAGGGAAAAATCTCAAACTATATATTTTCTAATTTTTTAAGGGGGTCCCGACTTATCTATATAAAATGACCCCACACTTAAAAGTAGGGCTCTGCTTACACTGGATTATAATAATAATATATAAGGCTGTTTACGGTGTATATTTTGACATACTTACCTACAAATTTGTGGAGAACCCTCGGTGTGCGAGTCCGAATTGCACTTGGCCGGTTTTTAGTCTACCCTGCTTTCTACATTAGTTTTCTACGCTGTCTATAATGTCTGCCTAGTATACGCGTGTACATACAACGTTCTACACCGATCTGGTTAATGGATGAAAAGTATTTTATATTAAATTAAATATGTTAACAAATATATTGCAAGTGGGTTGACTAAAAAATTTCAGTCCAGAATATGATAAATTTTTTAAATTTTTTTTTTAAACATTTTTCCGTTTCTGTTAATACACAAATGACGTACTAATCAAAAGTATAAGGCCTATAGAATATGCAAACGTTAGGTCGACTAACCAGACCAGTGCATATATCGATTTACCTGTGTTTACCTGTTAAAGTTCAAAAGTTCCGTTCCGTTCCGGTCAAAAGTTATGACCGGAAAAAAGTAGTCAACCTAACGTTTGCATATTCTATAGGTTTCATACTTTTCATTGGTAGGTATTGCATTTGACTATTAACCGAAACGTTGAACTGTAAAAAAAAATTATACTGAGCTGAATTTTTTTAAGATTATTTAAAAGCGAAAAAAAAATTTCGCTTTTAAATAATCTTAGATTCGGTGAGCAGCCGTACTGCTAATAAAATAAATAATATTTGAATTTTTTTAGTCAACCCACTTGCAATATATTTATTAACATAATTAATTTAATATAAAATACTTTTCATACATTAACCAGATCGGTGAAGGTCGTTGTATACGTGGATCCTAGGCTACTATGCCTATTATGACGACCACAGGCCTAGTAGGTAGAGAACCTGACTACGAAGCTTGAGGTCCCGGGTTCGATTCCCGCGTCGGGGCAGATATTTGTATGAATAATACGAATATTTGTTCTCGGGTCTTGGGTGTTTAATATGTATTTAAGTATGTATCTATCTATATAAGTATGTTTGTCCGTTGCCTTGTGCCCATAACACAAGCTATTATGCTTAGCTTACTTTGGGACTAGGTCAATTGGTGTGAATTGTCCCGTGATATTTTTTATATATTTTTTTTATTATCAGGTTATTATTTTAGTATCGTACTTTCTTGTGCACTTAGCGTATTTTTTCAGACACTACTGTACGTACAGACAAATTATTATACCTCCAGAATTCAGCTCTCAACTAACAATATTCAAACCTTACTTTACCTTAACGTCTTTCTTCAGATACACTGAAGAATAGACCTCATGCGAATTGGTTTAAGATCTGGTATGTGCTGCTAGTTTCTAGCATCGGTTTCCGATACGTCGTGTCTGGTAGCTTGGTGTGCATGTCACGTAGTGGGTTCGGTCCCGGTTGTGTTCTGTTGTTGGGCGTATTATTTTCCTCGAGTTTTGTTTTGTGGGTGTTGTGTGTTAGGGGGATGAAATTAAAAACAATCGTAACGAAATTTCGTTATATTTTCACACTAGCTATTGCCCGCGACTTCGTCTGTGAAGAATTCGTTTATCGCTATCCCATGGGAACTGTGTAATTTTCCGTAATAAAAACTACGCTATGTCCTTTCCCGGAACTCAAAGAATCTCTATACCAAATTTCATCTTAATCACTTCAGGTGTTTAAGCATGAAGAGGTAACTGACAGACAAACACACTTATATGCATTTATAATATTAGTATGGATAGTATGATATAGATATATGTAGTATGGATTTTTCGTGAAAACGTGGGAGAAGAGGATTTTTTAACTAATTATATTCTTTTCTACTTAGATTGGATCACTAGCGATTTTAGAAGGTGTACTCGAAGAACCTGACTAGCGTAAAAGGGTGGAACCTTTAGCTGCAATACCATGTCGACGTTCCATACAATCTATTAAAGAATTCATCGTGCAATTGATTAAGAAAAGGTTTCAACTGGGTAGGTACACAAATTCAGTTTCTCGACTGTACGTATATTACAGGAAAGTACTTACTTTTTGGAATATGTCTGCTACTTATCATTATAGTAGGCAGCAGTGTTGCTCAAGTTACGCAACAGTCAGGACTTGAACAAGGTACTAAAATTAGGATGTTTCTAGTAGCTACTGAAATCTGCAGTAGTTCGCGCGAAATAGAGCAATAAATAAAGACATGTTAGTAGACATTTTGTCTCACGGCCCGAATAGCGTTGGCGTACAGCGGTGCTGCGAGCGATTTGCTATTCATTGCAGTGTCACGACTTATTACCCGCAGGTACCTTAAACACGGAAATAAATAAATAAATAATTATCTAAAATTCATATTTATCTTAATAATATACTAACAAGACTTTCGGCGGCCTTGTATGGACCCTGGGCATGGACTCCGTGTTTCGATACGGGGCAGATGATACAGGCCGCGGCCGTTCGCGCAATGTCGGAAGCCGGAAGACCTCAGAATCACAAACTTATCGTCGTAAATACAAATACCAGGCAGTTATTCATATACAAAAGGATAAGTCGCGTGCCCTCATAATCCCCGCCTCTTAGTACTTGAGCCGTCTGCCTGACCTTCATATATCATGCAGCTCCCCTTGCGGTGCGCCTGCGGTTTCACCTACATTTGTGTTGAGCGGCTCTTGTTACATGTATAGACGTAATCAGAATTGTCAGTTTGCATGGACTAAGGATATAAGGATTTTATTTACGTTAATGAAAACCCTGTCGGATTTGTTATGGCAACTACTCGTATGAATGTTATGTTGGTATTGCTTCAGTAATTTGGTTGGTTGGTTTGTTTAATTAACACCATGAGGACATGGTTGTGTCCTTGCATTAATTTAAGGCTAAAACGCACGAAAGTAATGAGGATCTGGCTGGCTAGTATAATCATTAACTGTGCTCCTTCAATGGTTGTTGGAAGCTTAAAATTCTTGAAACTCCATAAATTACTATAGCCCACAAATTGCCATCTTGAGCAATATTTCTTTTCCCTTTCCAATTTCCTAAAGATTACCTTGTAAAAACATAAAAAGGGAAATCTTTTTAGCACCCGATAAGCGTTATGGGCTAAGCAGCTGCCACTTTAACAAATTATTGGGAGATTTCCAAAAAAAAGTTGTCACCCCTAAAAGAGGGTAAACGTCTTATTTGATAGCATGATTTTCTTGGGGCGCACAGAGAATGTTAAATTACTGGCGAAATGAAAGATAATAGCGCCCCCTCATGGCGGGGAAAGTTGCGCCACTTTTGGGGAAAAAGTTCGAGCCCCAAAAGATTTTGAAATTCAACCCCTGGGGTGATGGGAAGTTTTGAGTTTCGTGTTATTTATTCATAGGTTGGCTATAAGTACTTATTGCATTAAGAGATTATGGGAGACCTGGCTGTTGAGGCTATTATCTATTTAGCTGTTGGGGCACAGCAGGACTTCTGTCTAAGAAAACATGAGGGTGTAAAAAGGAATAAAGATTTTTTTTCGGTTGAAATTGAACAATTTATTGAGAACTAATACGAACGCATAGTAAAATTTAGGATAAATATTTGTAATATTAATCGTACTATAACAAAACATTGACGATATAAGCGTTAACTAAGTTCACCAACATTTGATAAAGCCACAATAATTAGAATCAAGTGTAATCGAGTCATATTTACACACGGACAGGCCGACAGTGAACGTTTAATAATTATATTATCAAAAAATATTAAAGCTATACAAAACATGGCCGAAGACAACAGTCTTAGTACTAGAACATTATATCAGTTATCCCTTCCATTTCGATCTCGACATTCCATCAAACAATAGGAATTTAATGGCAACGGTCTCCAGACAGCATTTTGAAATTGGAATGAAAGGGAATATAGCATTTACTTCATGAGATTAGTGCTAATGCAGGAAGAGAAAATATGTCATTATACCCTCGATATGATCTGTCAAGGAGGAAGACGGAGGAAGACTCTTGATCTTGCTTCAATTTTCAATCAAGTCATGTACAAAAGCTACATTTAACAATTTTAAATTAAGTAGAGACATACACATAAAATTATTTACGTGTTGATAGTATAAGTATGTATAAAAGTACAAAAATGAGTCAAATAACAGTGTTATGAAGAAGGAATCATAATAGAATTAATTTTAACACATCTGTATGTATTTACACAGCGTTTCAATGTCCATGTAATAGTTACACTTCGGGCACATAAGAAGCAACCTTTAGAAAAATACAACGGTAACCACATTGGATTAGTGCAAAAGCCTTAATTGTATAAAAACGAGTATATCTAGAGTACAAAAGCAGTCTCCAGATTAAATTCGGTAACGTTAAGGATACGTAAACGCTATTTAGAAATTTAACACTATTAGTACAATAAGTTCTTTCATTCGCGGTCATCACATTAAAAGTCACTAATTTCAGGGTCAGTATCGGCATACTTGCATGCAAAAGGATTCCTAAGCCATGAACAGAAAGATCGGTCGCTGTGCTGCTTATATTTAGCAGTCGTATGCTTTTTGGCATGTGCTCGAGCCACAGCGGCACGCCGTGTCGGATAGGAGTCTAAAGAAGATGCGTCTGAATCTCTAGGTACTGAGTCGTATCCAGACTCAGCGCGCCTGGACGTAGCCGCTGGACTGTGTTTCCCAGTCCGTGGGGTAGACTCATGACCGCTATCATAACCATCAGGTTTCGAATTTCCAACAATTCTAGCTAGACTTTTATCCCCTTTATCATTCTTGTCTGATCGAGGCTCCGTAGTAACCACGGGAGGTGTTACTTCAAGATGAAGATTTGATTTTAATTCTCGAAATGTATTCGATGGCGCACCATTACCCGGTATTCTTTTTTCTTCGCGTAAATTGGGATCTGATGCACCGTCCGGATGCCTCAGTGAAGCTATTCTAGCATCAGTTATATCGTTACCCCTGTATCTCTCAAAAGGGCCGTAGGAGTCATTTTGGGCACAACCATCTTGGTACGCGCCACACTCTCCTACAGCACTACCTGGTCTCGACATAGTCCTCTTGCAGCTATCACAAATTTTATCACTCGGTCGATATGCAGGTTCACTGTAAACTGAGCCATCTCCGTGAAACTCTTCCGTATCTCTTACATTACAAAGAGACAATGACTGAAACTGTGGAGCAATTCTCGCAGCAGGTATATCTTCATTGTCCAACATTTTCCTAGACCCGTACAGTTCTGCTAGTCCAAGCATGTCATCGACTCTTGAGCGTGAAGACGGCAAACTCTCATGGGGATTGACATCTGCTAGCGCATATTCGTAGCAAAAGTTTTCGGTAAAAAAACCATAAGTCTGTCTCAGATATGCTTCGTTTCTAATTTGTCGTTCCACTTCACTATATAAAGATAATGTATCTGTAAATGTTGAAGCAACAGTTAAGTTTTCTTGGCTAAGGATTCGCAAGGGATGATCTTCAGCATCATCCTGATCAGTTTCTAGGAGGTGATTGTCGGTGAAACCCATACAGAGTGCTATGTCTTCTTCGGTTACTTGAAGACAGCTGTCTTGCATTGGAACCGGTTCAAAAGGTTCTTCAATTTCTATTATTTCCAAAATTTCGTCGTCATCCTCGGCAAGTCTACTTAAACCATGAGAATCAATATCTCTGCTATGATTGGAAACTAATTCATCATCCATTCTCATCCTTTCCTTATATTTACTATCTAAACTTTCCATAGATACTTCTCTACTACTTAAACTACTAGGCTGTATGAGAGGAAGCGCAGGAGGAATTTCTGCTAGTTCTTCACTATCGTCATCGTCATCGACTTCATTTTTTACCGGAGCTTTAAAATTGTTCGACTTTTTGGGAGTTTGATTATCATTTAAAGGCGGACCTATGTTTTCTTCCTCGATGGCATTCCCTTTAGACCCAGCTTTTAACCCCGTTCTTATAGTAGATTCTTCAACATGAATACGTCTAGCTGAATCTTTTAATAGTTCCATTTTGTGCGTAGCTTCTGGTTCGTCTGGAACTTTTTGTGGTAAATTTTTGTGACTTGATTGTGCTTTATGACTTGGTGAATTGTGTCTTGATTTATGAATTTGTGAGGTTTGATTCTCAACCCATTTTCTAATCATATTTTTCTTATGGGTATCCATATAACCGTACCCGATATTTTCATTACCATGTGCACCAAGAACACCAGTTTGAAGCAGCAACTGATTTGGTTGAATTGGTACAGACTCAAATTGCAATGGTAATTTTGTTTCTTGCATCGGACCATCAATCCAGGTTTCCCGTTGCTTTTCTTGAGTTTCTTTTATAATATGTCGAACTTCAACTAATTTTGATTTTGATATTCGAGGCCCGTCAATCCACTGCTCGTCACTATTGCTTTTTGTATCTTCAGTAAACTGTTTTGGACACGCTTTTTTGGTGGGTGTCAATTTTGAGGTCGCGGAATGCACAGGTGATGATTTAGGAGTATGATTAGAAGATTGTAGTGCTGTTTTCATAGGAGAAGCTTTAGGGGAAGAATGTAATTTATGTACAGGACTCTTTTCTTCAACTACTTTAGATAACGATGATTTATGCTTATGTTCTAATGCTGAGCCTCTTAAGGCTTTACTAAGTACACCTCTGTTGTCACCGGAGTTCATGTGTGGTATATAAACTGGCGGATGTTCCCCATCAGTAGCATCGTCTAGTGGTCCAACGTAAATTACTGTGTCCGCAGATAGATCGCTACTCGACGGATCAGGTTCACTGCTACTCGGTTTTGATGCGTCCTCACCAGAACTGCCACCAGATCCTGCATTATTGTTAGCGGAATATTTAATTTTTCTTCTTCGAAGTCTGTGTATCCTTGAGGCTAATTGTAATGTGGCCAAAGTATCGGAGTAGTTTTGTACATTAGGCGACACGTGTACTATCATAGCCGTGTGACAAGTCAATGATCCTAGGCATTCTTTTAAAACATGCGTTAGGTTATGATCTCGATACGGCAGATGCCTCTGCCCGTTAAATATTGCAAGTAGTATATTTCCTAGACCAGATAACGGGATTCCTCCGCTAGCTTTTCCTCGTTCTGAGTTTCCTAAATCAATTAAATGTAGGCGACTCCGGCCTCCGGCAACTGTGAACAAAATAGTTTTATTAGTTTACTCATTTAATTAATCTTAAAATGTGATTTGAGTTTGATTTTGCAGTCTACTATACGTGCTTGAAATAAAGCTCAAATTCTTCATCAGTTAGTTTCGTGATTCGAGTTAGATCGTATCCATATCAAACATCTGTATTAAATCACGCACACATCAATTTTTTACACGCAGCCAAAGCTCAAATATCGCCAGAAAGCTGCAAACATTTTTTTGTTCAAATTAAATGGTGGTGGGGAAAACCAGCAAGTGGGTCACCTGTGATGTGGGTAGCACCCGCACTAGAGAATCGAAGATGCAATGTCAGTTTAGAACGCTAAGATAAAATACCTCATGTGTTAGTAATTGGACCGGCTGTCTTACACTGGCGAGTAAGATTAATAACAACCTTAAAAATAAGTAGAAGCATAATTTTCATCTATCTCCCACCTGCTCCCTTGCCTCCAACGCTGTACTGGTACACATGCAGAGTGTACAGTAGATGGCTGTCCTTTCCATCCTCCCTCGTCCCTCGGGTCGCGAGCGCTGCGTCCAAATAGAATGCTGCCTTCTCCGCGCTGTGTACGCGCAGCTCCGACTGGTTCTGCAGATGAGTGCCGAAGAGGGGATCGTCTCTTAGATACACGCCAGGAGACTGTTCTGTATCTGTTGAAAATATTTCATGTTAGAAATTATAACGGGTAAAATTATACGGGGGAAATTATAGGCAAAGTAGTATTCGTAACTCGATACTTGATGATTTTTTGCGTACTTATTTTTTTGTTATCCAGTTCAATACGTAACAATCAAGTTAAATTAACATAGCAACTGAAGTTATTGCTTTCACAATAAAGAAAAACAAAACACTTACCATTTTGATAAGGCGCCAGCAGATCCCTGATCTGGTTGGTGTTAGTGCAGAGTTCGACAGCGGAAACGCGCACGGAGAAGCGTGTACCGCACTTGTGACGCTGTTCTGCTATGCCGCGAAACAGCCAGGTTATGGCACACGGAATCGCGCCAAGCGACGCGGCGGCGTCCGGCCGCCCCAACATTGTGAAGGATTTACCTGAGAAACAGATAAATAACGTTAACTTGATACATCTACCACAGACTACATCATATACTCAACAGATTCGACAGTGGTGTTTAACAATCGCTATATTCACCTAACAGCCGGCACAAAGCCGGCGGTGTAAGTAGTTTTCATAGAGTGAATTTTTGGGTGTCAACTGCCAACGATAGCAGTGCACTTATATTGATGATGACACCGAGTAGTACAGAGAGCACGAAAATGCAGCAGAAACAAAGAGGCGCTCAATGTTAATAATAACATGAAATGAACACGCGAGGACGCCCTGGTGAAGGTAGCGGGAACGCATTGGATACGGATGGCGCAGGGCCGATCTGTTTGGCGAGCCTTGGCCTATGTTTCGGCTGTAATGATGATGATGATGATGATGATGATAAACATGTTAAGTTTCTTCTGCAAAACAAATGAGGAGTTGAAAGAGGATCCTATTTAATATTTATGTGTGCATTTTATGTTACGTAGTTAAGGTTGTAGAAAATTAGGGCATGAGTAAATGAAGATCGGGAGACGCTATTTGGATGATTTGGTGATACCGCGGTCGACGAATAGGTACTGGTGGGTTTTAGATCGAAGTCTTAGGGCTCTATTTCAGAAAGTAGTATTCATAAAGTTTTTTTTTAAAAGAACGTCGATACAAATTTAAATAGTTAAAATACTCGACAGTTCATTAAATCTACGTCCACTTTCTCATTTCCGAAAAAAGTTTTAGTATTCAAAGCTGGTGGCGACAAAGCGCACCGCAAGTTATTTCACTATTTATCAAGTGAACTACAAAGTGTGGTGCGAAGTTTCGCCGGCGCTCGCCTCGCTCCGAATTTGCATCGAAATGGGAAAAAGTCTGAGTCTTAATTGAATGTTTGATAAACGCAGAAGGTGAGAGCGACTTCTTCGTAAATGGCCGTATCTTATATTAATCCGAATGAACTCTGCAGTGGGCCCATTATTGATCTTATATCCGGGCAAAAAATGATCTGTGTGAACAACTAAGCTATAACATCTATTTCGTGCTACTAAGTTATGTTATGTGTGACATTTATGAAGGCATGGTAGCCTAGTGGCTTGACCTTATGGCCTCTCAATCAGAGAATCATGTACTCCAGTTTTTCGGAATTACATTTGAAATTACCACGGGTTTTACTGGGGAATAAAGACATCCTGAAGGAATCTCCACACACCGCGTAAATACTACTGCTCAAACTCTATATTCAGTGGGACGTATTACATTACGGGCCTGAGATAAAGTGATGACATTATTTTGTGAGAAGCTTCTACAACGAAATATGGCTGAAAAGAAACGGTTATACTATAGAGTACAATACAATACAATACAATGACTCTTTATTGTACACCACAAAAAATACAATACAGAAAAAACAAGTACATGACAAAAAATAAATAAGGTAAGCAATGGGCGGCCTTATCGCTTCGAAGCGATCTCTTCCAGGCAACCTTTAAAAAAAGAAAGAAAGAAAGCAAGGAATGCATTACAGCAGGTGGTGCAATATAAAATTTAATAAATAATAATAAAAAACAAACATACAACTACTTAGTACTTGTATTACAATGCGATGGAAAACGTTAGTTCATTATGCGACATTTATTTTTTCGCCTACTCAACAACCCACAGTGATTGACTCGAGCGAATTGGGCCACGATTTTAATGCCCTGTAAATCGTTTCTGCCAGTTATTCTCAGTAATCCAGCTCAGGATAATAATCCGAAGGAACAATAAGATGGCTTATATTTTCATTACGGCGATAATTCAGAACGAGGTAAAGTAACAAGCCTCTTCTTACCCCTACCTCGAGGATTATGGTTTTAAATGCAAATTGAATGAAAGCTCCGCCAAATGAAACTTCACCGGAAGCCAGATCCCACTAAAACCGAGCTTAGCGGAACATGCCGCTTATTTTGGGGATTCTCAAACTGAGTGAATAATTTCTCATCTTGTTTTAATTACGCCACGTTATTTCAATGTTCGCGTACCGATGTATACAGGGTTATTTGTAATTCACTGACATCCTCTTAACCCTGAAATCCTATCACTCAAACAAACTAAATTTGTTTTACGACTTTTTAAAATGAAGCACTTTTTTTCTCATACAAATACACTAGAGTATCGTAAAAATAAGAGGTAATCTCAAATTTTCAAAACGTTATTACACCAAAAATAATAAGTTATGAAAAGCCGTAAAACATAAAATATTTGTTTAAGTGGTAGGAGTTTAGGGTTAAAAGGATGCTAGTGAATTACAAATAACCCTGTATACTTCTGTGGCTTGATAGGAAGAAAGCAATGTTTAGTGCTACAGTTTTAATTACGGATTCATCGACTATATTTATCGACCAGAATTATTAATCGACCTCAAAAAAAGGTTCTCGATTAGATTGTATTTTTTTAAATGTTTGTTAACACAGATCGATCTAACTATAGTCGCAGACACAGTCTGTCAGTCGCTAATCTCTGTTAAGGAATTACTGCATTTGATTTGCTTTGTGTTTATGATGGTACTATTTTACATTTTATTTACAATCAAACGTTGCATGTTTAAAACAAGTTTTTAATAAGATCCTCATTGCGACAAATGTATATATATGCCACTACACTAGTAGGTAGGGCTCGAATTCGGTTGGTATCATTGAAGGTCGAAGTCAAATTTCTTTATTAAATTTAGGCATCAATTGATTGAAGGTTATATAAGAACGTCGAGAAATCTACAACCGGTTCGGAAAAACCCTGTTGAGAAGAATCCGGCAAGAAACTCAACAAGGTATGTTTATTTCAAATTAGTGCAGGCGTGAAGAACTCAGAGAACAATTTAATAGAGGATTAGAGTTACCTAGTCCTGCGTGTCCAAAGCAGAAGAGGCAGCCGTCCGTCCCGTTGATAACTGCATGGATGACATCTGTCAGAGCGCTCGAACATATCTCCGTCTGAAAAAAAATTTTTTTTGCTCTAGTAAATTTAAAGGTCACATAAACCTATTTATTTATTGGACGCCACAAGGCAGTACAACTCCTCATTCTTATCCTCCTACATCTCCTGCTCCTAAAACGCTTCTTATACCTACTTAATGGACGACTGGAGAGCATAGCTTGGTTAGAGAACCTGACTACGAAGCTAGAGGTCCCGGGTACGATCCCCGGTCGGGACAGATCCAAGTCTAATATATAAAAATCTCGCGTCACAGTGTTTGTTATCGAAGTGCCCCGAAACAACTTGACCGATTTTTATGATTTTTTTTGTCTATATTCGTTAGGTCTGCCAGGTCAGCTAGTATTTGTATGGAAAATATCAATGTTTGTGTTCGAGTCTTGGATGCAAAATATGTATTATATATATAATGTATTTATCTATATTAAGGATGTTTCCGTTGTCTAGCACCCATAATACAAGCTTAGCTTAGTTTGGAACTATAGGCTAATCGGTGTCAATCGTTCCATGATTTATTTACTAACTATTTATTTTAATATTCGTCGGAGTGGGTTTTTTGCATTACATTATTTTTACAGCCCCGCCAACTTTTGTTTTTACCTTATTTGAGTCGTGTACATAATTTAAATAACTGTCGCTTTGTCATTCGCCTTGCAACGCAAACAAGGACAAAAAATTTGCTAGAACGGATTCATTCATTCCGGATTCCGAAAAATTCATAGACACCGTGCTCTGGTTTGAACCCACGATCCTCTGCTTCAGGGGCCATAGGTCAAACAACTAGGCTATGACGGCTTCCAGGTGACTCTACATACAATATGGGCCTGCGACTGCAGCTACGTCGTTTCGTGAAAGAAATATCGTGCGCTTGCCAAGGTAATAAAAGGTACATATACATACTTATTTCAGTTTGTATTATTCCCCCGATAACTGGTTTTAAAAGTAACCATGGCTTAACTATCTCGATCGCATAACAGCAAACACCTTTAAAATTCACTGTTTGCGTTGACCTAATATTAAATGGAACATCTAAAACTTTGCAACGGTAGCGTTAGAGGTAATGCATTGAATAATTTAAGCAAATCTGCCACTTACATGGTGTTTACGTAGCAAAGCCCGGCTGAGCCGCGGCATACCTCGGCAGCCCTCGGAAAACCTCGGCAAGCCTCGGCCGAGCTCCTGTTTTCTTTCGGCTCGAGATAATTAAAAGGGCTTAAGGTACGCAGTGGGATTACGTCACGGCCCCCATATTACGCCAAGTTGCCATATTGCAAGCAATGTTGCCACATCGTGTTATTATTAAGAATTGCAAAATTTTGAATTTGTCATTAAATTATTAGAATAATGCAAGTTTAATACCAATAAACAAGATAATCAGTTACTTTGGTGTTATAAATAGTTTATGAGGGATATAACTGAGTTTAACTTAACTTATAGCGTGAAATTGTTTGAAAATGTTGTTCTAAAATTAAGCAGCGAACTGTTTACACAAAATATACGTATAGTGATATAAACAGAGAAATCTTGAAACTCTTCGCAGAATTTTTACTTGTAGAATTTGAATCTACTGTCATCAAGAAAAAAAACCATTCACATTGACTTATGTCTTAAATTTAGTAAGCTGGACTTGACGTGATACTTATTATCCAAACTGGAAGTGAGGCACTCATCATTATAGATATAAAAGTGTGTTAAGTTGCAACCATGCAAAACATTATTTTCCCAAATCTTATAATGATAGAAAAAAATACTAGTAGTAGTCATATTTTGACCAGGAACCAAAAAAAAAATGGATAATTGAAATTAATAATTTCATTGATATGTATGTAGGTACACCTCCGAAATTGAACACTCGAATCGATAAATAACATCATATTCCAACCAATATACCTATAGACGCCCACTAAGTTTTCATGAAATATGAGGTTTCTAAAATTCAATTACCCATTTAGTGTTCGAAAACGTAAATTTTCTCAAGCACAAACCCACTATTAATCCCCATTAATTTGTTAAATTCTTTCATGGCAACCCCACTTGAAGCACTCATTTGGCGTGGATATTGAAATTGTTGTGAATGAAAATTTTAATGGCCCCTCCGTCGTTAATTGAGAGCGTTTAGATCCTACCCGAGAGGGAAGTTAATTATTAAAAAAATGCGTAATTTTTATTAAGAGATGTTTCATTGAGTTATAGATAATTTGAGTTAATATTTGAAATAAGAAGCATTTAAATAAAAAATACATATGTACATAAAGTATTAAATCATAACCTTCCTCTTGGCGTTGCCGGTGTTGGATAAAAAGCGCAACAGGGTGAACAGCTGCAAAATATCAAATTACACACCCGTAATGTCAACGTTCATCAAGTCTATCAATAAAATTGCAATAATTTCGTTCGGTAATTACTTCACGGTTAACGAAATAACTGTCAACAAAGCATGCGTTTTCGTGACTTGTAATAATTTAGCAGTTTTTAGAAAGATGTCTTGGGTATAACAGTTGACATCGAATGCGTTATAGAATAGAGCATGTATTGCATTAGGTACTATGAGTACCCAAAAGTGTTTACGATATATCGTAGACGCTCTACGGTGCAGCGTAGAGGCGATAATTCGTTTCAGACTAAGTACATTGTCTAGATGATCGTAATAACAATTAATTTATGTTATAACTAGCCTTCCGTCCGCAGCTTCGCCCGCGATAAATTAAATTTCCCGTAGGAAAAGGTATTTTCCCGCGGTAAAAAGTAGCCTATGTCACTCAGTGATAATGTAGCTTTCTAACGGCAAAAGATTTTTTGAAATCGGTCCAGTAGTTTCGGAGCCTATTCAATGCAAACAAACAAACAAACTAACAAACAAACAAACAATCAAATCTTTCCTCTTTATAATATTATTAGTGTTAGTATATGTATGTATGTATGTATGTAAACTCTTTATTGTACAAAATAAGGAAAAAAAAAGAAAAATATTATAGACAACCGTTGAAATGCATGTACAAAGGCGAACTTATCCCTTTAAGGGATATATTAGTATTAGTATTAGTATATTAGTATTAGTATAGACAACAACGTGGCTGATTCATACATAGATTCCGCAGGTTATTTCAAATCAAAAGTGTAGTTTAAAGTCAGGTCGGTTTGGCTTAGTTTGGGAGATATTTATTTTTTTGTAAAGAACCATTTTGAAAAAATTTGCATGCACACCATAATTATAGGCAACGCTACCACTCTTCAATCCTGAAAAGTTTTATTATAATAGATAATGCCTTAAGAATTTAGAATGCGTTTTCAGCTCTTTCTAAGGCCTTGTTATCATGAAGTTTGAAATTATTAATATGTTTTTATTTATTAGGGTTACAGAGGTAAGTACGTCTTATGTATGACTCTGGCGTATATGCCGTACCTACCCACGGTGTATAATCATTGACGTCTTTTTTTTGTGTACAATCTAACAACACATACTTATTTTATGTATGCACGATGTTATGACGACTTTAATATATCTATGTAAATCCATTATTACACCGACTGACCGTCCGCTAAGCCATGCCAGGTCAGTCCTGAGACCTTAAGCCGCTGTCGGCCCCACTGTCGTTGTCAGCTGAAATATTGCATACCGGAGTACCGCCAGAATGAAAAGTCAAACTAATTCATAATCATAAGACAAAGGCAAGTTTCGGCGGATATGGTATCTCGAGTTCGTGTCGACTGATTATTGTCAATCGGGTAAGCGTGTGTTCAAACATCTTTGAACTTTTAGCCAGCTCCGATGATTATGATGGCGGCTATACTTGGTAAGCACGCGATATGGATTGTCGTAGATTTGATGGGTGAAGGATATCGTCGCATAATTCTATTTTTATCAAGAAAATTATAATGACAAAGAAAGTCCCAGTAAGTGTTAACGTCATCATCATCATCATTTCAGCCGAAAGAGGTCCACTGCTGGACATAGGCCTCGCCAAGGCTGGCCTAACAGATCGGTCCCGTATCCCTATGTATTATCGAGGTTTAAGATATGTTTATACTTTATTTAACACCTTGTCGCCGTCACTTCATGTTTGATCTTTTGTATAAAATTATCACGAGGCATACAGTGACCAGGTACTAAAGTGTAAAGATATCTCTGACCTCGAGTGTACCAAAACTCACACAATATTTACTCTCAACACCAAAAAGGTCTTTAAGAGTTTTGATCTAACAATTCTGACATGAAGTTACTATGATCATAACGCCTGACGTCACCAAAAAAATAAGGTTAACGACCCAATTGTCATCTCTCAATTAACATTAATGAGCTACCACTAATAATACCCTTAGCGTTAATTACTACATTTCCGCATTATAGTACTCTAATATGTACAAATGTAATTCCGATACACATTTAAGCCAGTGCCTAACGCCAGATAAAGGGGATTACACACTATTAATGACTGCGGAACGCGGTGTTAGTGCCGAAATTTATGCGGAAAGTGTAATTAGGTGCAGGTGAGGTAATTTAGGTGGTCTTTTATACGAGACGATAGGAGACTTATTATAGTAATGCATACGGTAGTTATAAACAGTCTGGTAATAAAAATGGTAACCCATTTTATGGTGTGCTGTTTGTTATAATATAAATCCTACTAATATTATAAATGCGAAAGTGAGTATGTGTGTGCGTGTGTGGTGTCGGGTTTACAATTAAACCTCTCCATTTCTTTCATGGTTGTCGTAAGAAGCGACTAAGGAAACAGGTTAAGGTATAACTCGTATTGTAGGCGATAGGCTAGCAACCTGTCACTAATTATACCACTTTTATGAAACATTTTTTATTTTATTATTATTAGCCTATAATTGTGTCCCGCTGCTGGGCAAAGGCCTCTCCTCTTGACTTCAACATCTCCCTATCGAGCGCCATATTTGGCCACTCCCTTAGTTCCGCGTCCAGGTCATCTCGCCATCTCCGCCTCGGCCTGCCCTGCCGTCGGTGCCCATCGCGCGGCACCCACCACGTGGCTGTGTGCGCCCATCTTTGTGGGTGCATCCGGCAGACATGCCCGGCTCAGTCCCATTTAATTTAGGCGGTCACTTTTCCAACATCTGCGATTTGAGTTTTGGAGCGCAATGTGGTGCTCAGGATCCGAACAATATCAAAAATTTTTAAAAGTAGCCCCAAAACGTAGGTACATGTAGCGTTTGGTGTGGGGTAGTTTTGGGATACAGGCGAGAAGTGTGCATATTATGTGTGCGTGCGCGTGGACGTGTTTGTGTTCGTGCTAAAACGATAAAATTTTGAATTGGATAAAAGATAGCTGAACGTCTGAAATAAGATGTAGGTTACTTTTTATTCCGATATTCTCACGAGATAAAATCTTAAAACCCTAACCGCTTTAGAAATACGAAAATTTTCACAGTTATTCCCTATGCAATGTAAATGAAGATCACGATGCAATTTTTGGGAATTCCCATGGAAATTATGTAAAATTCTGGAATTTATGGTTTGTATGAAGCTGCGTATTTGCGGACGTTCATGTTATAGTATAACCGTTAACTAAGCGTTAACATCCACAGAGTGCGTTGTTCAAAAATATAACAATTTTAGGCGGAGTTGCATGGACCAGAGTTAACGATATAACCCCGAGTTAAGTGCTAACCCAGGGTTAAGTAATACTCAAATGTATGGAACTATCATCCTTAAACCTAGTTTAATTTATTTTTTAACCCTAGACCAGTAAGTTCTGTCTTGGTTTGAATTTTTCAACAATAACGTTACCTGTTACGAGATTCATGTCATTCACGTCAAGAATTTCTCAGCATTACCGTGTCTCGCGCAATACCAAATACTTCATGCCCATAATTCTAACATCCGAGAAAATACCCTTCATTTTTAAATGCTACTGTGAACGTAGAAAAGTACGCAATGCTTGCTTCGACGCTGTACGTCCGCTTAACTATTTAAACAAGTGCATTCCCAAAGCGCCTGAACAGAAATTTTTAGTGCATGAAACTCAACTGGGATGCGAAAGGCAAGGCGGGGGTTTCGATCGGGCTACAGCGTATTATGAGAGACATAACACAAATTATGTATTAACATAGTAAAGAATCTCTACTTGCCGAGTGACTCATCAATGCTTAGTCTAAGGTCTTAAAATTAGATTGTCGAATCGATTTTTGTTAGACTCAGTCTTTAAGATGTAAGTAGAAATGAAGAACGGATTATTGAGGTTTACATGTGATCCGTAACTAGGTTAATTTTTATGCTTCTGTGGAGACAATGCCGCGTGCATAAACTAATCTTTACTAATATTATAAATGCGATAGTGAATGTCTGTCTGTTTGTTACGTCTTCACGCTTAAAACGATTTACATGAAATTTCATGTGGAGTACTTTTAGACCTGAGAGAGATAATTTTTATTTCAAAATATTGCATAGTTTCCGAGGGATAGCGATAAACTAATTCTTCGCAGACGGAGTCGCGGGCAACGAAGCTTGTGTCATATATTTTATTAACAGGTTTAACAAAAGAGGCTAAGAGAGAAACGTTGTTCCTTGAGAGATGGAAGAAATACAAAATTTTTGCGACTAAAACAAGCGAGTGAAGCCCGGTGAAGTTGTAAACAATTTTAGTTTAGAAACGTAAAATAGCAACAACTTAATTGTAAAGATACTTAGAACTGAAGAGCAAAATTAAATTTTTCAGAATTTCCAACAACCTGAGTGCGTCAAAATAGCTCGTGTAATTTCTTTTCAACTACCTACAAATAGCGATGAAAACTTATGTCATTACGAGAATAGTCTGGCATAAAATTGTACAAAGAGATGTGCATCTTAGAATCATAGTGAACTCGGAATATCACAAGACTGTTTAACGGAAAATGTCTTGGGATGCAAAAGGAAACGTCAAAGTTTTCCTTTTCATTAGATGAGAAAAGGATAAATTACCCGTTTAAAGTTATTAGTGACTACGACAGACCGAATTTAACGTGGCACTTTGAGATGTTCTGGAGACTTCTCATTTGTGGAATGGATATTCATAAATCGATAATCGATAAAAATCCATGAAAATATCTAAGAAACTGAAAAAAAAATTAAAATATGTTTCTGTGAGCGCTTCCTGTTTGAAGCCTGTGCCTCAACATGAGTCAGCAGAAGTGGACCTGGTTTGACCTTACGACAACCTACAACCTTGGGCCTGGCGCATCATGAATATCATCATCGCCAGCCTACATAGTCTTACAATAGTGCACATGCGGGGCTAGAGCGGATTGGAAATGTCACAGATGATTGATTGAGAAATGATTGCTTCGAGGACGAAAGAAGAAACGAACAGCATGGCTTTAGTGACAATAAAGGAATAACAACGTACCTGTGAATCATCCTGGGAGAAAATGGCATCAAAAGCGAACATCTTGGGTGCAGCCACGCCGACTTTTCTGTCTTCGGGTGGAGCGGCAGCGCCGGTAACGTTCTCGCAGAGGCTCACTTGTTTCTTGCGCTTGTCTAGCGAGAATGTTTGAGTGCCGCTTGTGAAGGGGCCCTCGCCGGACGCACCGACCCGTAGCATTACTTTCACCTGAAACAAGCATAGAGGTTATTAATAAGAGTTTGGAGTCCCCAGAGCCCCATAGTTTACACATTCTAGACTACTCTAGTAGCGCCGATAAGAGTGTGTTGTTGGTTTCCTATTGTGTGGCAACTAGTGTCTTCTCTTCAAATTTATTCTTGAAGATCTAAATATTACGTAGCACGGGCCAAGAGTGAAATTATAAGAAATGTGAATTATTATTATTAATTTATGGTTTACAAACGTGTTTATGTTAATCAATTAATCATTGATGGAATTATTGTAGTTTAAATAGAAGACCTAGATTATTATTATTTAATGATTTATCTCCACTTTTAGTGAAATATTTGGTAAGTTGATGATCTGTTAAATTTAGATAAATTGGTGGTATACTCGTACACTGTCTGTTCTATGAGTTATACTATGAATCATAACCATTCTTCAAAAATAGGACCATGTTTATTGGTAGAAGAAGTTCCATTTTGACACAGAAGTTACCCTTACAAATAAAATTGTATGTTTAATAGGGTAGATGACAACACAAAATATTTATTTCAAGACGCGAATTTTGTAAAAAATACTTTACTTTGACTATGAATATCAGATTAATTTTTAATTGATTGTGTTTGGCTGCTTTTAGTCGATTGAGTTGGCATATAAGTGACGTCACAGCTAGCTATAGCCATTGCCATACAAACTCTATAGGAGAATGGTGTATATTAATTGGCCGGTGGTACCATCATGCCTACTGTCCGTCACACCTCGGAATGTTTCATACAATTTTTAGCCAGTGTTAAAAGCCTAATTTTTAATACACCCAAATCTCTGATGCACTATTAACTGTACATTTTCCTTCGTGTTATATTGTATAGCAAACTAATAAATAGGGTCCCGTGACCCACATAGCAGATAAGCGTGCGTGAGCCCCACGGAACCAATATTTGCCCTCGCTAGCAAATATTTCCGTAAGGTCTGCGTGCCTTTTCACCCCTGTCTTATAAACAAAGAATTATCACTCCAAGTGATTATTGTACTCGCGGGATAAAGTATAGCCGTTGAAACTGTCTACATGAAAATTTTAAAAAATTGATATATGTATCAGGTTATTTCACGCCAAAAATGTGGTGTAAAGTCAGGTCGACTTGACTTAGTTTCGGAGATATACGTCTTTAATTTTTAGTCATTAAATAATTTTAAAATATTCTGCAATGAACACATCCTAATGATAGGCATTACTACTCTTAATTCCTAAAAAGTCTTTTCTATAACCGATCAAGTCATTAGGTAAGCAAGTATCATGTATGTAAAGTAAGTAAGTATCATTACAGAACGGCTGCAAGCACTTATTTGACACACATTTATACACACATTTGACACACATACACACACATTTTATTGTGTTTTTAACTGTCAGGACAAGGTGTTTATGGAAGAAAAAGTTTGAGAAATTATACGGAGGAGTGAAAAGTTTGGGTAAAAAGCACCGTAAAAAAATGAGACGGAGGATGCGTGTAGGAAAGGTTTGTTTCCAGTTTATGCTATTTTTCAAATTGTTCAGGATAAACTTCTCTATTGTAGGCACATTATTATCAAGGTAAAATCTGTCAAAAACTAGCCAAAAATTAAAATGATGATTGCTAGATTATCTGTTGTCTGTGTGTTTGGTTGTGTGTGTGTGTAGTGTGTGTTATGCTTGTTGGGTATTGTATGAACGCCTTCCCCATTCTGTGTAAGTGTAATTTTGATTGATTAATAAATTAATAAACAAAAAACAACAAATATTGAAGTGGACTTGAGGAGCAAATTTTATCTATTGTATGAGGGACAGACAACGTGTTAAGCAAAATATAATATAAAATAAACGTGTTGTGTATGACTATTATTCTAGTGTGCCTGAATGTTTATAGTGATATTCGCAGATAGGGTTAACGGAGTCGGAACGAAACGGAATGCGGCTTTACTTCAAAGCGCTCTCTCTTATTTGGTCACGGTTCGTTTAACGCAGATTTAGGGGAGGTGGCGCAAAGCTTCGTTTTTTTATGTATAAAAACTTGAATATTGTTATAACCGGCCAAGTGCGAGTCGGACTCGCGCACGAAGGGTTCCAGACCATTGACAACATTTCATATTTCTAAGACTATAATTTGATTCGTTCTCTGTATACTGTTTGGAGAGAGAAAGACGCTGATAGTTTTAAATTTTCACTAGGATTATTAATTAATTTATTAAATTTTTTTAAAGATGTGCTTATTCTAAAAGAGCGTAACGATAGAATAGATCCATTACTTTTGTCTAGTCTCTATTAAAAAAAAGTGATGACGTAAATTTGACATTAAGGTTGTTATCAAATTTAAAATTATGACAGCTCTTTTTTCTAGTGAAAAGGGTAAAAGAAACATATCTATTCTGTGGAGGTACTGGTAAGTACACATATGTTTTTTAAATTTGTTGTGTTTTTTTTAAATATGAAGAAATAAATTATAATAAATATTTTTCCGTGTTCAGGAGGCGAAACTCTTTCGATTCCTGTAGTAATTTTCAGGTGTTAAAAAATGAAATGTTGTCAATTATCTATAAAAACGGCAAAAAAAATCACGTTTGTTGTATGGGAGCACCCCTTAAATATTTGTTTTCTTTTAACTTAATATATTATTTTGAAAGTGAGTATATAATTAAATATTCTGTGAATATTACAAGCGTCTAACTGTTGCCGTTATCAATATCGAGCAAAATCGAGCAAAAAAATCACGTTTGTTGTATGGGAGCCCCCTTAAATATTTAGGTATTTTATTCTAGTTTTTAGTATTTGTTGTTATAGCGGCAACCGAAAGACATCTTCTGTGAAAATTTCAACTGTCTAGCTATCACGGTTCATGAGATATAGCCTGGTGACAGACGGACAGATGGACCGACGGACAGTCGGACAGACGGACAGACGGACAGAAGGACAGACGGACAGACGGATAGACGGGCAGACGGACAGACGGACGGATAGCGGAGCCTCAGTAATAGGGTCCCGTTTTTACCCTTTGGGTACGGAACCCTAACAAGTATTAATTGGGATAAACTTTTTTTTAACACTAAGAATCTTTATCCCGCTGCTTTGCTCCCGTGAAAGTATGACAAATTGGTCAGGTTAGTATCCCGTAGGAATTTCATCCTGGAAATCTACGATTGTTGAGGAATGAGTCTGTTAAATATCAAGTCTCTAGCTCTAGTGGTTTATTGCAGTACGTTTTCTGTTAGTCAGTCATGTTACTCTTTTATAGTTTGATTACTGGAGCACCTACTTTTAAAGAATAAAAAATACATAAACTCAATCACGCTAAGTACATAGGTGTATAGTTTCAATTCAAATGACACATAATTGATCTTTGCTAAGGATGACAGTCACAAACGTAGAAGTAAGTTTTGAATGAAGTACATAAATAGTTGACCATTGCCATTTCGACGTAGTTGTCAGACATTATTTTAATAGTAATTTGTAAAATTGATCCATTGATTAAAGTACATTTTTTAATATCATATTGTATTTCGTAAATTTATAACTTATAATGTATAATAGTTTTAGAAAAAAAATACATCATATTTTTAAAGTAATCAATGGTCTACTTGCACAATACAACAATTACGATTGGAGGGCGGTTCCGTGTTTTTACAGCAATAAATTAAAAAACACGATAGTGTTAAAATTTAATTTTTATACAAGATTTTCCTTTTGTTGACTGTACTTCTGTCATCCAAACTGCATTATGTATACCAAATTTCAAGTCGATTCAACCACTGCAAATAGGTCAAATTTGATTTGCAAGATTTGACCAAACATAGATACATACATAGCCAACTCGGCAAGTTGAATAAAAGCTTGTAAAAATTGAACTTGACATTAAGGGGCTGTTTCACCACCCATTGATTAATTTTAACTGACGGATAAATGTGATGCCGTCTCCGTCTTTTCGAACAAAACAAACAGAGACGGCATCACATTTATCCGTCAAATAAATTTGATCAGTGGATGGTGAAACAGGGGGTAAAGTCTCTTCAATTTACATTTTATACTGAACTACAAACTAGACTAAATGTGAGGTAAAGTACAATGAACTCGTGTTAGTAGAATTTAGTTGATGTTCACCGCGAGCAATAACGCGCGGGGTGTCTCACAAATCACTATTCAAGTAATTAGTCTCGAATTAATTACTTATGTCAAGATGTCGACTTGAATCACTAATGTTGTGGCCCAGTGAATTAAAGGTTGAAGCGCACTGAATGCGTTTAGAGCAACGTTACTTTAAACCAAATGGTCAAATTCTGGTAGATTGGTTACACTGTGTTGTTTTTTAAATATATACTGTGTCATTTCATTATTTAAAATGAGTGAGTGGATAGTTGGGCATGTTTGGCTGATTACCTTTTGTGAATGTTATAATGATTTAAAACTGTGTTATAAGTTAGAAGATGCCATACATAACATACGTACCTACTTTGATGAAAGTATGTATGCAAAACTCTTTATTGTACATAAAACACATGAAATAAACAGATAACAAGAGAAACAGGTACAGAGGCGAACTTATCCCTTAAAGGAAGATCCCAGTTAACTACACATACTCACACACACACAACCTGTGTGTATGTCCCCCAAGACACAGGTCCTTACCTAGTTTGGGGGTCAGAATGTATGACAACTCCTGTGACTTCTCTGTACAAACCTATTTTATGTATTGAGCACTGTAACTAATTTGATGTTGATTAAACAATAAATCTTTTTTTTTTTTACTTAGCACGGTTTGCAGATGAAACTATTTTGTGTAGGATCCAAGTAAAAAATACTCTACCAATTTTGGTATTAGGGATATAATTGAAAATATTGCACCTTTTTCTTAATTTTACTGCTTACGACCGGATAGCCTAGAGAACCTGCTGACGAAGCTTGAGGTCCCAGGTTCGATTCCCGGTCGGTTAGATGTTTGTGTGAAAAATACGAATGTTTGTGCTTGAGTCTTGGATGTTTAATACGTAGTTAAGTATGTATTGATAAATACCAAGTAAGTATTGATAAGTATGTATTGATAATCGACCTAGCCCCTTAACTAAGCCAAGCTTGTACTAGACAACGAATAGGTCGATTGGTGTCAATTGTCCCATTATTATTTATAACACAATCAAAATCAACCACAACAAATATAATCCCAGGTGCAGGATTTCATCGGCGAGCGAGCTGTCATTGTAAAGCCTCTTCCACACGGACGAACTGTCGACGCGCGATACCGCGCGGTCCGTCAATCACTCAGCTTAGGCAACGGGCTTCCCCAGCCGGCGAATCATGTGCGCCATTGATTTTGAATCCACTTGCTAATTGAAAACGATTTTTTCGACAGCTTGTTTCTTTTGTCACCCTATAGCTGTTTCCGATACTTTGTGAGTAGCTGTCTGTTCAAATAATTGTGTTTCTACTTAGAGGACCGTATTTTGGTAAAATCAGTAGAAGATCCATTTAGTAATATAGTCTAATCAAACCTCTAAATCAAATTTGGCAAAATTTGTCCATAACACCATGTAGATTAGCTTAATTAAAGACTTTTAAGTGGATGATCATAGTTGAATTCTCAGCAGACCATGTCCAAATCAAAAGCTAGTTTCAAATTAAGTGTATACATTTCCAGTAAGTACATAGGTACCTATCAAATTAAATTCCTGTTAAACACGTTAAATCGCTGTTCGTCCGTCTGCCGATGTATCAGCCGTTGATGAGTAAATCCGTAAATCCTGAATGACGTACGGTCGCCCGCCGCCGGTATCGCTTGGACGCACGCGCCTCTAGTGGGCAACTGTCTTTACATTGTTAAGCGAATTTCAATAATATTGCATCGAGTTAAAGTCTTATCCTCGTTTGCTAAATCTCTACTTCATACTGTGAAATGGATTATGGTCTTAATCGAGACAGTTTAAAATTCTATTTCTAATAGTGGAACATATGATGTTGTAGAGGTAATATTTTGAGTTAGTGTCTCAAGGTAGAGAGCTAATCAAATACCTGTGCACTGTGAATTATAGCCATAATCTATGATTAAGTGTTAAAATATCTAATGTAATCATAGATACGAGAGCAGAATTATTTATTATTATTACTACTATTACTATTAATAGATTTTTGTAAGATACTAAGGAATACACCTCTACCTATATAAGACTGTTGTATTTTTGTTCAAGTATGTTTAAGTTGTTCATAGCTATAATTAGATATTTTCTTTTCAACCTAAACGCGTCGCAATGTTTAAATGGATGACACAGGTAAATTCCATTACGAGATGGCTCAGCATCTTAAATTATTCTGTGGCAGGGATGACAAAAAGCCCCTGTCTTGAGGAAAAAACAAATCTTGTTGTCAACAAGCAAAATGGCTCGTCAGAGCGGCCATATTGCTTTTATCTTTAACAAGGAGCCTCAACATTTTGACTGTGTACAAAGATTAATAAGGTTGTTTCGAGTTTTTAAGAATATGAACTCGACGGCAACGCCGCAATGATGTTGGTTCATTACAAAAAAATTATAGGGAGAAATTATTGTGAAATGTTTTATTTATTAGTTCTAGTAGTTTGGACCTCTTAATCAAAGGGAATATAAGAAATACTAAGATCAAGGTTTTCACTTTTTTATCTCGGATTTATTCGGAGTTTCTTTATCAACTAAAGAAGAAAGGCATTTAATGTAGGTGTTGACTTAAACGGTTAATGCAAATAACTACTACTAAGAAACATAACTTCTAACTCTTCACACCCCATTTATTCTTTCGCCCCTGTAATAATATCCGCGACCTATGAATGATCTTTTACAGCATACCTATGATTTCGAATTACAATAACCAGACAGCCAAACGTGGGGGAGTGTTTGCACCCTTGCTCGCTGTATTCGTATCCTTCGGAGCGATTCTGTGGGGGCAAAATTTAAATTTCCGTAAAATTGGGCCAAAGACGAAGGTGCAGTGAAGATGCGCGGTCACTGAAGTGGAAAATTAAACAAGATAATGAACCGTTCGGCGCCTCGAATGTGCTAAACTGGAAAATTTATATAATAAACTTGGGGTGTAAATGATAGGGATTATGACGCGGCTGTTTTTAGACTTACGGAGAACTATTTTGAATTTGTTAAATGTTGCGTTCAGATTAACCTTCTACGTCGGGCCAAATGAGAATGCTTTCATAATTAATACTACGTGCTATTTGATTTATCTAGATTCATTATCAAATAAGAGATATTATTTGAACGGTAAAATTATATTATTTAATTAGAATTACTCTCGTGTACACATATTTTTGTAGTAATGGCAAGTAGATTTTGACACAGTTTTCAGTTAACGGGTTGAAGTACAGATTCCCTAATAAATATACCGAAAACGTCAAAATCTACAACCGAATCATAAAAATATGGCCACGTAAGTGAGGGGGTTGAAACGCTCGAATTATGACCCAAATGCACACGACGACGACCGAAGAAAATCACAAGTTGAACACAAAGGAATCAAAATCAAAATTACTATTATTAGCGTATATTAGGGTGTCACCAACGGTACTGGCTGAAAATCAGCGCTGGGGTACTTTAAACGCCTCAGCATTATGCTGAGCCAGTGTCCGATTTGCAACCGCAATGACACATTCTATCTTTAGCTTTAGTATTGCCTTTTTGTTTTGTATAATATTGTGTCTTGTGATGTTGTAAATAAATGTATTTTCTTTCTTTCTTTCTTTAAATTTAAATTTTAAATTAGAAAAAAGTTGCTGTAAATTTATTTATCAAAGAACTTCGGCTTGTTTATCAGGATATTCTTCAAAATATCAAAACGTGCCGTGCTCTAGCCTTGCCATAAAATATTCCTTTTTTATGGAGGATTCGGGACGAATTTGTCGGCGAAATGACAGTTCCTCGGCGAAATGAAGTTTATCGGCCAAACGCAGAACAGATTTATCGGCAGCCCCAAGATGTTTACCTTAACATAAACCTTACGCCCTGCTTTTATAAAAGATATTCAAACCTTGTTCGTGTTTGCGTTTTGTTAACGGATTTTATTTCATACCCAATTGTGGCTTTGCAGGTTATTTCTGAAAACTTAGCAAATATTCAAATGGAAGAGTGGTGCATGGGTACGTATCCGAACATCGAAAGTTAATAGTTATGGTTTAATAAAATATATAGAAAAGTTTTTCTGAAACCGTATTCTTTTAAGATTGTTATAAATAAATCTAACCTAACCTAATGGATTTTATAGGATGCCGTTTTAAAAAAAATCGTTTCGATATTTTTACCATACGATATTTTATACATTTTTTATATTAAGTTTCGATATTCAGAACCGTGCCCGTGGTGCACATTTATTTTGTAGCTTCAGTTTATGATGCCAATGACTTATTTTTCGCATTATGTTGGTTCTGAATTCATGTTCAAGTTAAGACACGTTATAGACTTATTCATTCCCAATCCCTACACAAAAAAATATCAATTTTGTTCACGTACAAAAGGCAAACAAGATATATGACACTGTTATGAAATCTCAGCATTACGCCAGTTTAGGAGCTAAGGGGCGATAAAAGAGTGTCACCTGCGGACACGGGGGTAGCTGGAATGAGCTGCGAAATTGTTGTACTGCCTTACACGGCGGCTTTTATGAGTTTCGCCAAATTTACGATGTACACAGCACGCGAGTTGCTTTTATTATTTGGTAGCTTTGATTTTCCGGTATTTTTTAACATGTCGACACATTGTGTTTCGTTTGAGCTCGTGTTGCCTTCTTCACTAATATTATGCGAAAGTTTGTTTGTCTGCCTGTCTTTCTTATCTCTTCACGCTTAAACTGTTGAACCGATTTAGACACAAATAAAAAATACAAAATCGTTTATTGATAAAATCAGATTTTTATATTAAAAAAAACTATACGTCAGTGACCAAAGTTGACCAAACTAGTCCTGTATCTTGGCCATTTGCAAGATGAAATTTGACACGGTGATACTTCGAGACTCTGGGTCTTTCTATGTCGTTACTATTAAAAGTTCTTGCGGGAGAGTGATAAAGGAATCATTCGCAGATATAGCTAGATCTTTATGGATTTAGCTTTTAAGACAAAAAAATATTAAAAAAATAAACCTCCTTCTTTCTTTGTCAAACAGAAGCCTTCAAAGAGCAATTACGCCTTAGATGTGGTACGACAGTAAACTGACCAGCGATTGATCCTTATCTCATCAGATGGAAAAAAACCGGCCAAGAGCGAGTCGGACTCGCGCACGAAGGTTGCGGTACTTGCGGTTTACGATTTATGACGTATTAAAAAAACTACTTACTAGATTTCGTTCAAACCAACTTTCGGTGGAAGTTTACATGGTAATGTACATCATATATGTTTTTTAGTTTTATCATTCTCTTATTTTAGAAGTTACAGGGGGGGGACACATTTTACCACTTTGGAAGTGTCTCTCGCGAAAACTATTCAGTTTAGAAATAATGATATTAGAAACCTCAATATCATTTTTGAAGACCTATCCATAGATTAGATACCCGTTTTGATGAAAAAAAAAATTTTGAGTTTCAGTTCTAAGTATGGGGAACCCCCAAAATTTTGTGTGAAAATCTTAATGCGGTTCACAGAATACATCTACTTACCAAGTTTCAACAGCATAGTTCTTATAGTTTCGGAAAACAGTGGCTGTGATATACGGACGGACAGACAGACAGACAGACAGACATACAGACGGACAGAGAGACAGACATGACGAATCTATAAAAGGGTTCCGTTTTTTGCCATTTGACTACGGAACCCTAAAAACAAGTGAGGCGAAAAGTGTAACTCACTGGTTCACTAAGATTCTATTCACTCTAGCCTTGAAGAGCCCTAGGTTGTTATGGACGCTAATGCAAATCCCTAGCAAAGCTGCGAGAGGATGGGTAAGCAATAAGCATTCGGTTATCTATTAATTTTCTCCAACATGGTTGACAGGAATTTTGACCTTGGTGTCAAATCACTCGAGATAGCTCACAGCCTGTTTTATACTCAAATTAATTCAAGTATACTATCAAAGTATTTTACTATTAATTTTATATCAGATGTAAAACGGTTTTTGAAAGAGAAAAAAGACAGTTCCTTTAATCTATTTCAGGGTTCATCTCCTCGTAAAAACGACCCACTGTTTCATACAAACGAGTGACTTACGTTTTTCCGTTCCCCTGAGGGGGTCGAGATTATCTTTATATGAATAATGTATGTTTTGTCACTGCGTCATTGTTATTCGTGACGCCATTGGATGATATTGTTGGGTTGTAAGTGCTACTGCAAGTTTCAGGTTATTTGATGTCTTTCTTGTTACGATCAGCTTAGTCATTTTAAAAACCAAGTACTTATTCTTTTTATGTCAATCGAATTTATACTTGTTTGACGTATCGTGTTGTTAAGCGTCAGAATACAGTAGTATCGGTTTTCATCATTACCGGCCTATTATATGTATACGTCCCAGAATGAGAGGGCTTGGGTTGTAGTTCCCACGCGAACCAAGTCCGCATTGGTAACTTCACATACACGATTAAAATGATTCAATGATACATACATGCACACGATTTTTTCCTTCAAATTGGTCTTCAAAATTTATTATTATGGTGATTTATATTATATTTGTCTGATGCAATGTTTTGTGATGGCTTGAGTTGCGTCTCACATTCTGACACGCCAACACGACACTTCACATATTTAATTTAAACGAGCACATAAGTAAACTTAATAGGTAATTAAGTTTCACCATCATTAATTTGTGAACTTTCATTACTTTCACTCCAAACAATTTTCCTAGAACCAAGCCCAAATTAGTGCGGTATCTGTAATCTATACCTATAATCTAATATATAAAAATCTCGGGTCACGGTGTTTGTTATCGAACTCTTCCGAAACGGCTTGACCGATTTTTATGAAACTTTTTTCTCTGTATTCGGTAGGTCTGAGAATAGGTCGTAGGCTATTTTTTTGTATACCTACACCTACCCCTATTCTTCGCAGACGGAGTCGCGAGGAACAGCTAGTATTTTTATATTTCTCTTGTGATTAGTCATTACGTAATGTAAAATAATAGTTTATTTCAATAATTACAACTACTTAAAGTCCGTAGGTAATTAACAAGCTTCCCTACTCAAAGCGACCAATTGCGGCAAGATATTAAATCAAAGCATACGTTCCGATGGGGGCACGGAATGAATTATGTAAATCGCCGTAAGCGGTTAACATCGTAATATTGTAAACGACACTTCGCCCCCGCACAGGGGTTATGTTTATGTTTTACTGAAACTAGAAGAGACTGTGCAGAGTTGGCACCTCCAATTTTTTCACTGGTGATCGGACGAGTATCTTTAAGTAAAACTGTTTCGGAGTTGCTTTTGACTTTCGTATGTGACAGTCTGATTTACTTCCTGTAGAAGTCATCTGAGTGTTCTGCCAATCTGAGTCAGCTTGGTAGGATCTGATTCAACGGGGCAACGGGGGTCCGTTAACCTCAAGTAAACCTCAGTTTTACCTATAGAGATAGGGTTATCTCTATAGGTAAAACTGAGGTTCATAGGTAAACACATGGCACCTGTTACTTAAATTAAAAACACTAATGAAATAGTTTTTTGAATGTACCTAAGTGCTATTGCATTTTCAATAAAACACTTTTACATTTTTTTTTAAGTCAGGTAATTTTGGGGTTTTGTTATTCAAAATCAGGAGTGCTATTCATTTTCATAAAGAAAAAGTGACTTTATGTTTTGAGTCAGTGTTCTTACTTTTTCATTCAGTTCACATAGGTCGTCAATGAAGACTCGTCATAAAACTGACACAAAAAATTGTATGGAAAATTAGGGACATTTTTATTCATCAAAATCAATAGCGTTCTTAATTCTGAGTAAGAAAACCCAAAAATTTCTTCATTTAAAAAAGAAAAGAGTAGGTAGGTACAATTTTTATTGAAAATGCTCTACTATATTGTGGTGGTAATATTCGGAGCAAATTGGCTGTGATACATGAACATATAGACACATGAGTGATCCTCTCCTTTCCTTATGACGTTACGCACGAAATCCTAATAACTATAAATCAGCAATTAGGTCACACATAAGTTTAAAAAAAAAGGAAATGCCCATTATGCGTCTAAGATCCCTTCCGCAGCTAACAAATTCTTCACATTCACTTGAAGCTTCACCAATTTTGATGAAACATGTCTAAGAACCATCGCCAAGAAACCTGCTTTTAAATAAAGAAGATCGCATCCAAATTGGTTCACCCGTTTAGGAGCTATGATGCTACCAGACTGGCACAGACACATAGCGGTCAAACTTATAACACTCCTCTTTTTGTGTCGCGGGTTAAAAACTCGCATTTTATGGGTTTTCATCTGCCATTTCCAGAAGCATACGTCTTTTAAATCAAACCCCAAATTCTTCCGGCAGAGATGCTATCTCAGCCGGCATAAATTCGAGGGGGCAGGTGAAAATTATCAAAGGGGAGGCAGACTCAAACCAAACAGAACTTACGCGCTCTGTCTCGGCGCGAACATTTATCTCTTGCAATGCAGTATTCGAAATAAAGATTCGAATCATTTCGAATTTTTCGAGCGCATTTTCAGTTGTTTGCACGAGGTAAAATTTTGTTCACAGTCGACAATGTCGTTTTGAAATTGGAGAACTCTCTGAAATGTTAGTAGTGGTAATGAAACAAATTAAGAGACTACCTGTTTGTGAAATGTTTAGTAAAATTACTCATTTAATTAATAAAGTTAACTTGTATCGATACAGACGGGTTACTACTACATGCAAGAGATGTAAGGTAGATAGTGTAGACACTGGCCACCGAGACCATGTTGCTGTTTTGTAAATTTTAATTTGTGTCTTCTAGAATTTCAATAAGAAACAAACAGCGGATACACTCATGGTCTAGAGAGCCATTCTTCGATAGGCCTTCCTAAAGTGGTATTGTTTGTACAGTGATGCTTGTTATTAAATACCAATTCCTAAAGTATATCGTTTGATTCAGTCAGGGAACAATTTTATAGAGAATCCTAGTAGTAGTAGGCTTAGCTACACCCCTTAGACAGGCTATTAGCTTAGAGTAGTCAAATCGCTAAGAATAATGGTAGATTTGGAATTGGTAAGCCTTTAGTTTAGAGTTTATTTTGATCTGACTAAAAAACACTTTTGACACTTGTAGAGATCAATGATAAATCAATGATCAATGATGACGTGTGACTCCGAGAAGAAGGGCTACGAATTAGCCCGAAACATGTCTAGTTAAACTCGTTTTAAGACATGAGTGATCCGTTTATTTACACTATGATAAAAATCTGATTAAATATTGTTATTATTGAATGCATACTTAATTTTTTGTAAAAGTTTAAAAAATATATTACATTTTGCAAAAAGATGACTAGTTATGAGATAAAAACAATTAGGTTTAGACGTAAGGCGATAACGTCACATTCATAGCATAGTACGAAGTAACTAAAGTAATCTGTGCTTATAGACAATGATCTCATAGAGATAAAGATTAAGGTATACATTTTGTTTGCGTTGTAAAGTGTTACGAAGCATTAGGTATCTTTGTAACATGACATAAGTAGGTAGGTTAGGTGCACATTACCACGTGATGTTGGTAATAAAAGAGCATCTATGGTAAGCACAGCAAGAAAGCGCTGGTTGTAAACGGCATTAAGAAATGTAAACTTAATTAAAATACGCAAAAGAAAGGGTAAAATTCAATTAAAATTTTATTCAGCCGCTGACACCAGCTCTAAAGCAATTGCAGAAAATTAAGTCCAATAGAACACAGTTAAGCGTCGGCTGTTTAACCGTGCTAGCTGAATTGATAGTGGCTGTAAATCCAGGGGAGGAATCGCCACAAACGACCTCATAAAGTGTTGAATAAAAACGGCACTCGAGCAGGCTGTTTCGGAAGAGGAATCTGCTCGTTTGGCCGAGTGACGTTACGTCCATGGTATATTTCATGTAATAATAGATCTTCTAATATATAAAAATCTCGTGTCATGGTGTTTGTTGTCGAACTCCTCCGAAACGGCTTGACCGATTCTTATGATTTTTTTCTCTCTATATTTGGTAAGTCTGAGAATAGGTCGTAGGCTATTTCTTATACCCCTATTCTTCGCACACGGAGTCGCGGGCAACAGCTAGTCTAATAGGTAGATAAAATCTCGTGTCACGGTGTTTGTTGTCGAACTCCTCCGAAACAGCTTGACCGATTCTTATGATTTTTTTTTCTCTATAGGTAGGTCTGAGAATAGGTCGTAGGCTATTTTTTATACCTCTATATGGCAAAACAACGTTTGCCGGGTCAGCTAGTTATTTTATATTATTATTGTTTTGATGGTTCTAGAGTGTCGACCGCGAACCGGAAGACGTGTCGTAGGAAAGCCCCCAACAAGATGGGCCGACGATCTGGTAAAGGTCGCAGGAACCACTTGGATGCGGGCTGCGCAGGACCGATCGATGTGGAACTGTTTCGGGGACCCCTTTGTCAAGTAGTGGACGTCTGTTGGCACATATGATGATGATGATGATTTAGTATGAGATTGCAAGAAATCATTGAGTAAGTTTACATTAATAGTTTGCAAGGGCGGGTGGTAGATGTCGATGCAAATGTATTAGGTACTATGACGGTCACACATGTAGACTATTAAAGTGGAGAATCTACTCGTATCAGTAACGGGTAATGCCGAGTGATAATGATTGACGTGTGAACAACGATTGCAACGCAGCCTAGAATGACGACCAAATGGCCGAGTGGTTAGAGAACCTGACTACGAAGCTTAAGGTTCCGGGTTCGAATCCCGCGTCGGGGCAGATATTTGTATGAAAAATATGAATGTTTGTGCTCGAGTCTTGGATGTTTAATATGTATATAAGTACGTATTTATCTATATAAGTATTTTTATCCGTTGTCTAGTACCCATAGTACAAGCTTTGCTTAGTTTGGGACTAGGTAAATTCGTGTGAATTGTCCCGTGATATTATTATTATAAAAAATAATAATTTATTTTATAAAAAAATGATGTGGCGTGAAGTTTGGCGTTTATGCCATAGGAAAAGTTATTGTAAAAAAATAATTTTTAATCTTATTTTTTCAGTTGAATTTTTTTACATTTTATCGACATTTTAACAAAATTGACTTGTAATATTTGACCTTAACAATCCTGCAAAATAATAAACGTTGTAAAATTAAATAAAAGCTCGAAAAAATGGTACTTTGAATAATTTCAAGCTTGACTAGACCAAGACTTTCAAGTAAAATGAAACGTATCATAATGCAGTTCTCAGATTTAGTAGAGAACTGGTGGAAAAGTGTACCTGTCTGTATTTAACTTTGCAATTGCACTGCACCACTCTTCAGACATTATATTTAAATCCTTCGTACTAAATTTGCAACTTCCAAGCAAAACTAATAAATCACTGGCTAAAAACCAACTTAAAATGCCCTCAAACTATTAAGAGTTAAAAGGAAAATCTGATTTAAAGTTGGGACGATCATTAAAATCGCAAGTGTAGAGATATGGAGTAAGTTGTAAATTTAAATCACTAAGTCTAGCGAGTTGAGGAAAGTTTGTAGGAAACTTACTGCAAATTGGATTACTGGTGGTGCGGGCTAGTTTGACAAGGCTCACGGTGCAGCTGCTCTACTGTGCATGCTTACACTTCGAAGTCAAAGTAAACATGGAATTTTAATGTGTGTTTTCCGAAAAACTATTTTCATGGGGTCACATGCACAAAAATGTTGGACTACTCAAATCTCAAAATCAATATAATAATGGCCAAATGGCCACTTAAAAAAACTTTTACGAAAGTCAATCAAGTGTTTAATCTTGAATACGATCGACTTTTGTAAATCCCATCCTAAACTAAGTTTACATACATATCTTCTCAAGGGTTAATGGCATTTGGGATGATGCTTTCTCAAAAGTATAAGCAGTAAGTAGGTACACGAGAGTCGTAGGAAGAACGATGGTAGATAATTGATTTTAAATAATCAAAGATCTAATGTTTTAGCCCCCTACCTACCATAAACTTATTATGATTATGAATCAAAAATGTTCGAGGAAGGAGTTGAATATTATTATTAGCCTATTTCTTGTACTGAATGTAGTATTCCACGGCAATTTTAAAAATGACCAAAACAAAAAGTCAAAGAAAAAGTTGTCTCTCACCGTTTTTGTAGGGTACGAGTAGGGGTATTTTCCGTCATAATGTAGATCGAGTATGGTATTTCAAGTCAAACTTGACTAGTGGTGCAGTTTATTTCTAATATTTACTTAATGTAAACTTCAGTTACCATCATAAAGTTCATCAGACTCGTAGATTCGCTTGCTTGAACTCAGTTGCATCAGGTATGCAAGCAGTACGATAGTTCGCGGAACTAGTCTGTGTTGCGAATCTTCAACAAACTGGTATTGATGAATAAGATTATCGCAATGACAGGTTTCGGTGTACAAGGTAGAATTTAGTACGAAATTATCGGTAATTTTTTATATTTTTTTGTTAATAAAATGTCTTTAATTTCTATTTTCCCTCATCAAATACTGCTAAATCCGTGTGTTAAATATAAACGGTAATTTATAATTTATAATTTATATTTTTTATGTTTCCAAGACAGTAACGTCTTCACAGAAGCAAATAGTTTCGTACGTAAAGCGCAACAATTTCATTGTCTTAACTAAAAGTCGATACTTTCACATTTATAGTACGATTATAAATGTGTTATTTATTTATAACTTAGTAAGAAACAGCTTGTCAATTTTAATTTGATTTAGTTAAGTAAATGGTTATTGTTAGTTAAGTATCATAGACTCCACAAAGTAAGCACGAATATTTGTTCCTGAGTTATGGATGTTTTCTATGTATTTAATTATTTATTTATCTATATAAGTATGTTTATCGTCGTCTAGTACTCATAGTACAAGCTTTGCTTAGTTTGGGACTAGGTCGATTTGTGTAAGATTGTCCCCTAATATTTATTTATTTTATTTATTTATTTATTAATTTAGACAAAGATATTTTTGACCAAACTCGATTTGCATATACCAAAAACCAAATATCAGATTCGAATGAATTTAAAAGTGAAAAAGGCAAAACATTTGAGCAAGCAGGGGAGTAAAGTGCCTCATTACGCCTCAATGGTGCTCGAAGGGCGTTCGGTAAAAAGTTAGTAAGCGGCTAGACAACGGACGAATCATTAAGGCAACTTCACAACTTATGGAGACATTGAAATCAAAATGAAAACTGTTTTTGATGGCATTCAAAATCATGTTTTAATTTTCGCGATTCTTAGTCATCGTGATGTAATCACGACTATCTTCTCGTCTCTAATTTACTCGTGATGAATGATCATGGCCGCTGTAATGTGGTCAAAACGTGAAGCCAATTTTAGGAATTACAAATAGTAGTCAACAAATGCAGCAACGTTAGTCAATATTGGTAAATTTTAAGAGCCATCACAGAAAATAAGTTTGAAGAAGAACTATAGGTACTTTATAAAGTTGGCAACGGAATATTAAGGTGCATCGTGTACATCTTGTGGCGTTCGCTTTTAAGTGCAACTTACAATGGCTTTTTCGATTATATCATAATATTAATTCAAATTATTTCAGTAGACGGTCGATGGTTGGTTCTGGATTTTTTAACTATGGGTGACTAATGTGTACCTACCACGTCAAAGTTTACTTTACCTTAAATTAAAAATTCCGACGAAAAACCTTTACGGAGTTATTCAGTGAAACCAACCCAACCATGTGCCAATTTTTTCAGATTCGTTTTAAAACAGCTTGTATATATAGACGATATAGCAATTTTAGGTGACATTTTGAAAAATGAACGATCATTCAGCAGAATAGGCTCTGCGAGGGCCCCTGACTGTCACATAGTAAGTTTTAAGAGCGATTACGTGACTAAGCAGAACCCGAGCCACTTCTTCAGAGCCACAAATTAAACAAGTTTTGGATTTCAACTCACTGTCGAGTTGCAAAAGTTAATTATTAGTTAAACGTTGTTTTGTCTAAGGTTTCGAGTGTTTTGGAGGCTTTCACATTGCCAGTTTGAATGTGACAATGGGCACGTTTTGAACTGATTATATTTTAGATTTGGTTGAACTTATGCGATGTGAGTTGCTTTTAGATTATTAGAAAAATTCTTGAGACCAAATGCAAAAGCTATCCATATTTATCACGATGACATAGTCATAGAAGTTGCATAGTACATAATGTATGATGTTTATTATTATGTTCATTCAGGTAACTTATTTGACTAGTAAGCCAGCAATTTGCATCGTTCTTAGACTACGAATAAAGATTAACAAACGCATTATTTTGAAGTGCAGTTGATATTGTACCGTATGTAAATTGTAAACCCTTTTTTGTACAAAAATAACAAAAAAAAACACTATTAACAATCGTTGAGATACACACGTACAAAGGCGAACTTATCCCTTTAACGGATCTTTTTTAGTCAACCTTTGAGTAGAACCTTTGTAGTGGGCATGTATAGAAATAATAGTATAATAATATTTTGTATGAATGTATGTATGTATGTAAAACTCTTTATTGTACGTAAAACATGAAAATTAACAGTTAACAAGAGAAACAGATGTACAAAGGCGAACTTATCCCTTAAAGGGATCTCTTCCAGTTAACCTTTGAACGATTGACAGGACACCAGAGACAAGAGTAGGCATACAATGCAGAGTAAAAAGAGTCGAAATCAAAAGTAAACCCAAACCAATAAACTTAACATAATAAATACATAAACATACAAAGAATACACGCAAGTACACACTAATATAATATATCATGAATACAGAAGACTAATACATATCATATCAACATAAATAGACTAACTACATAAAAATTACATAAATACATTAATATACGCATATACACTAAACAGAGAATACAATAGAGGTTGTCTCTATTTAAGAGGCACTGTCAAGCCAGTACGCCCTTAAGCGACTCCGGAAGATGGCTACCGACTGCGACTGCCTGATTTCACTCGGCAACCGATACCACAGACTAACAGCGTGCACGGAGAAGGATTTGGAATAGGATTTGGATTTAGTTACAGGAAAAGCTAACGAAAGATTATTACTTGACCGCATCCGGTTCCCAGATCCAGCAGCCAAGTAATTAAATCTTTCGAAAAGGTAGGAAGGGGACTGTGGTAATTCTGACGGTGTCAGTGCAGATCAAGTTGCTAATAAAATAATCTAAAGTATTGCTCACTTAGCGAGTTAGATAACCGCGTACAATGAAACACCGATATTGTCACATAAACAATAAAATACTGGTACCAAGAAAGTGAGCATGTCCCAAGTTTTTCTTCTGCAAGAATTATGCCGCCCCAACTTGTTACTTTGACAAGTTTGGTACACGCCGAGAAAAATACGTGACGCGGGTTGGGAAGGACCCGAAGTTCGGTAAAGGGCCTAATTTGGCGAGGTGTACCGATTGTGGAAAAGAAAGTTATTGTTCGGGAATTTGTTAAGACGGATATAAAGAGCAGTGGCGAAGGGTGCTAACAACTCGATTCCCAGCGGGTTGCCTAAAATTTTGAAGTAACCAAACGCTTCTCTTAGTAACCGATTGTTTGTATAGAGACTTACTCTTCCATAATAAACTTTTAAGTATTTTTCAAAATGGTGCAGTAACAAAACGCATCGAAATATCCACAAGACCAATCAGTCATTCATAAATTCAGTATTCCGGCAGGAATTGTACACTCACACATGTATATATTCATTCATAAAACCATAGATTCACTACAAGCGTCTACCGTAAGAATAGGCATGGAATAGGCTGAAGATAACCCGGTCTCTATCGGCTTATCACATTTAAAAAAAGACTTTCTACATTGTGCATAAGGCTTAATTTCACTTTGACAGAAGCTTTTTTTTAAATTAATTTATCCCACTTGGAATAGCCGACGGAATTGACATTCATGCAGCCATTCGTAGACTTATTTAAAATTACTGGAGCGAAATTTAATTTTAAAATATCGAGTTTTAGTGTAAAACAGAAAGTAAAATTTTATCTATTTTTATAATAAGATTTATAAACAGACAAATTAAACCGCCACGGGCTGTGCTCAGCGCGCTGCACAACACCAAATCGTATACGCTGTGCCGCGCTGCCGGAATGTGTCACTGTATGTACGATTCGGAGCCATAGAACGTGCCGGACGTGATCCGCTAGCGCGGTCGATTTGTTTGTGGTGTGGTATTTATTGAAATGACAACATTAGGTAATGTCATGTCAATCGCTCAGTGTTTTGTAGTTTGTTTATTTATATTATAATAAAAGATTCGATTTGTGGCATTCGAACATGGCGGATGTAGACAGTATATAATTTTGGTATTTCTGTTTCTTTGGCTAGTTGTGGTATAATTCTGATAGTGTTTTATGCGGCGATTAACCTTAACTGTTACAGTGATCTCAAAATTCTATATTGCTCTCGTGTCTGACATTTTTTAATGCGCAAGTTGTCTCCACGTGGTTTTTGGAATTTTACTATCAAGTTGCAAAAACTACAATTACCGTACAACGTGAGTCGCTCTCAGAGCAATTAACTGATATTGGCACAAGCCTAGTGGCCGCCATTAAGGAAGAAAAGAAAAGATTATAATAAAATTATGTGAAATAATTTTAATAAAAACACAATATTAGATCAGTGTTGATACGCAATATCGGTGAAATTTAATCGTACATATTATCGTCTGTCAGGTTGTAAGTCTGATTATAATTCAGTGTCTAATTCATGTATAAGTAACATATTGTTTTGATACTGATATCAGTGAAAGGATAAATATGCTGCAGTCTTATGGACCGAATTACTGCACGTAAGTACTAGTTTTCAAGAATATAACCTACTAGCAGCCCGTCCCGGCTTCGCACGGGGTAGACAATTATTTATTTTTGGAAATTTGGATATAAAACACTTTTTTTCACAAATATTTTTATTTATTAAAAAATTATTATTTATTATTTATTAATTATTACAGACGTGCACGCCCCACTCCTGTATTTCAGTGCCCCCTCCACCCGCCCGCCGCGATGACCGGCGCGCTTTTCAGACTGCATCGCAAACAACGGCCACGGCGCTATGGCGGTTTTGTTTACTGTTTGAATTTTTTAATTCGTAATATCTTTTGAATGGAAAGTCCAATTTAAATAATTTAAAAACTATTTTATAGGTAGTTAAATGGTCTTTACCATTAAATAATTTATTTGGATAAGGATTAATATAAACACATAAATAGCATGGTTTGAATTTGGTTAGCTTTTTCATTAATGTTTAAAATGAAAAAAGTTGTTGTAGTGACATAACTACAATAGTTGGACATATGCTACCGCGGAGTTTTTTGTAGACATTATGATGTTCTTCAATATTGTTGTACATTATTTTGTTCTATCGCTAATAGTTTCGGCAGCGCATTCGACGAAAGACATTTTAAGACTCATTTTTCTACACCTTCGGTTACATTGTTCAAATTTTACCAAGGATCCCTAATTTTTTTCAAAATGAAATGTAGCCTATGTCAAATTGGAAGAATGTAGCATACTATTGGTGAAAGAATTTTTTAAATCGGCCCAGTACTTTTTGAGCCTATTCATTACAAACATACAAACATAGGTACAAATCTTTCCTCTTTATAATATTAGTGTAGATTATAACTACTAAGAAATGGGGTATGATTTTTGTTTGCTTTTTTTCGTCCGGCTTTACCTGGAAAAAAATTCACGCCTCGCCACTGATAAAGAGAGTTGTGATTTTTTTATTTTTACTTCATGTAATCTTGTAATACCGGCTGAACTGAAATCACAAAGCCACGGTCAATTTAAAACCACAAGCCAACAAAATGAAACAAGTATTGACTTAACCTATGTCACAAGAAAAAATCGATTGGTTAAAAGTTATTTTCCCTGACTGTTCCCTACAGGATGTGACAGAAGCCGTGGTAACTAGCCTATTGGTTTGTCCGATGGCTTCTCAAGCAGAGGGCCATGGGTTCGAACCCGAGCTAGCATTTCCGTGTTTTTCGGAATTTATGTGTGAAATTTAATTTAAAATTTACCACAAGTTTTACGGTGAAAAAAAACATCGTTAGAAAACCTGCACATACTTGCGAAGAATTCAATGGTGTGTGTGTGTGTGTGAAGTTCCCAATGTGAACGTGGGAACTACGACCCAAGCCCTCTCATACTGAGAAGAGGCCTGTGCCCTGCAGTGGGGCGTATATAGGCTGGGACGATGATGACAGTTTTCTAAAGATTCGTGATATTCAAGGCGTCATCTGCTCGTATGCTAAAGTATAATATTAGGTACCTATACCAAAACTATAAATAACACGTTCCTTCATTATTTAACTCGTCCCTAATAACCAAAACTACAAGAGAGCCTATTTACAAATAAAAGCAATCGAAAACTAGAACAATCATTAAGCGGTTCGCACACGAGCCGCGTAAGGGCGCGTACACACGTGTTCAAGATTTACGCGCTAAAAACTTGGGCCGTTATTAAGTTTGGCCGTATATCGCGGCAATTCGTTGACGCGCGTCTGTCGCGTAACGAGAGGGGACATGCGGTGCGTCAGGCTTGGTAGAGTCGCTCCAGGAAGTGCTTTACTACATTTCTACATGTTACTGATATACGTGTAAAACACATAAAAACCGGTCAAGTGCGAGTAGGACTCTCTATTAGGACTAGTTCAGTAAAGAACAAGGACGAGGACATAGGATTATCTCAGTAAAGAATCGCCGAAATGTAAGTATTCAAATCGTAAACTTAAAGGTAGGTTTTCGAAAAACACTTATGCGCGCGGCCATGACTATGGCTGTTACTTGTTGCCTAGCAACTGTCAGCTGTCGCCTAAAAAACGCTGAAAAAGACACGTTTCTTGTATGATGGACGACCCTCTTTAATTTTTTTTTAGCTTTATTTTATTTTTAGTATTTGTTGGTAGGTAAGTATTAACGGCCACTATAATACATAATCGGTGAAAATTTCACGTGTCTTATTACGGTTCAAGAGTTAGAGCCCTGTGTGTGACAGACGGACGGACAGACAGACAGCGGAGTACCATTAATAGGGTCCCGTTTGCACCCTTTGGGTACGGAACTCTAAAAATTGAGTAGGTATAAGTAGTAAGATAAGTTTGGATGACAATGCTGGGCTGGCACAGTCAGCAAGAAAGCTTGCATAAAAAATTAAACTAGGTATGTATTACAAAAAAAAAACAGATTAACAAAGACGCACGCAAAGAAAACGCTTTCCCGTCCAAACCACCATTATTAAAAACCAAAATCTGACTGTCTCCGAAAAACCGTGTTAGCGACTGTACCAAATTAACAAACACGAAGGTTTATGTACCAACCCGGTCTTTGTTTACACCGAGTCGCGGACAGCGGAGTAAAATGATGACACATGTCACCCTTGTAGTATACAGCCTACCACGATGGTTCTTTTTCACAATCAATTTCGCGATGATTTCCTTGGCAGACCTATGAAATATCAACGTGATATTTGTAAGGAAAAGGTTTCACCTTGGTACGCGATTTTGTTTCTTTGACAACGCGAATGCGCAGTGGTGCCAACAAACTTTTTTAGAAGTTGCTAGAAATGTTTAAAAAAACCACCAATTTCTGTGATGTTGGCTGCAAATATCTCTTTGAATACACCTAAAGAATAATCAGGACGAGTCAAGACTATGAAGGATATAAAAATGAGGACAAAATTATGAAATTAACGGTATAAGAATACGGACGAGCTGAGAAGGTAACAAAAAAGAAATGTAGACGAGTCAGTGAAATAATAAATAATAATAATAATAAATATTAGGGGACAATCTTACACTTGAATGGCAGTACGGCGTCACTTTATACGCTACGCTAGAGTATTTTCCACCCAAGGCCGTATTGTCTAACGCGCGGACGCTTACCTTCGCTTTCATCATCTCTTTCTGTCACCACCTTATACCGTATGACAGAAAGAAATAGTAAATGCGAAAGCAAGCGTCATCACTTTAGATAATAAGCCTGCCGTTCTCGTTAATACGTAGTAATGCTATTCTCTTTGGCCGTTGGCACGCATGTACTCTATGATTGTTACTTATAGCGGCTCTCAAAAGCAAGCGTCGAATCTGTTCGTAGTAACTATAAGACAATACGGTCAAGTTAACGTATGCGTAAAGTGGATGCGATTAAAGTAGGTACGCCCTATATTTGCCATCCCGAAATGAATGACATTAATTAACAACCTGATAATTCAAATCCTCGTGTTATTGGCATACAGCTACGGCTGAAAAGGAGAACTAGGACAATTACAGTCACCAGAAATATAATAAAGGTATCGATATTTAATAATCCATTTTGAGGAGAAGTAGTTTCAGTATAGGCATTAGTTTTTCAAGTCTCCGCGGAATACTTGGTCGCTACGAAATAATTGCATTTTATTTAAAATCGTGAGGCAATTTGAAATTGTTTCTTCATTTTAATTTCCCATTTAATAAATTCTTGATGGAAAATTCTGTGTTCAAAGGATTATTAGTTTCATGAGATTGTATTAACTTTGTCTTGGGAATTTTATCAGCCGTTTTATCAGACTGGATTGAACGAATGTATTAAAATGCAACGTTGCTATTTTATAAACTCGTCAGCATTATTCAGAGGATCTATTTGTTTGCATTTTGGTTTTTTAAACAGTAACTCGGTGCTTGTTTTGTGAATAAGTTTTCACCATTTAAATCGCTTTTGCTAATACAGTGTTGCCGAAACTCTACCAAGTGTTTATTTGTACCAAATTTCCTATTTAGTAACTTGTTACTTTTTTTAAAAGTGAAGTAAATATGAATGTAAATATGTTGAAAAGTGTGTTAAAAATATGTTCATCAATTTAACGTAGGATAGATTTTTTTAAATTTTTTTAAATTTTATACCGACTAGAAATTTTACGTTTGCCGAAAATCACGCGATTACAAAAAGAAAAGTCCAGATGGACCGACTCATCACATCAACGCTCATCCCAAATCTATGTACCTAGAAAACCGAAATTATGTTCATAGTTTCTATTTAAACATTTTCAAAAAAAAGTGTACCTTTTTCTTCAAAAATATTCCTTTTCTTCCATACATTTTTTTTTGTGTCTGCTTTGTGACGACCCATTCCTCTATAAACTGTATGAAAAAACGTAACAAAACTGACACAAACATTTGGAATATTTTTTTATTATCATCAAAATCAATAGCGCTCTTCATTCTGAGAAAGAAAACCCCAAAAATTCCTCATTTAAAAAAAAGCAGTAAACGGTACACTTATTTAAAATTCCCATTTATGTTACACCATAACGGAAGCACAAGGAATACCTACGGACGAATTTTCTGAAATTCCCAAAGGGTAGGTAGGTAGTTCTGCAACAAGGGCGAAGCCTTGGAGCAAGCTATCAAAGAATAACTTATAATGAAGTTTTTTTGCAATAAGCAGATTTTTTTTGCCACTTTGTATGCTTGGAATTCGTTCTACTACTTACGTTAAGACGTAAACGCAATCAATACACTTTGTCGTTACAAATAATATCAGTTCCAATTTTACTTTACGTTCTCGGTAGTATTGGCTTAGTTTTCTTTTAAGTCAACACTGCCGCAATAATGTCACTTACATCACCAATATTATTCTTCAACTCACAGATAACACCCATTTACACCACATGGACCACGAAAACTGCACACAAAAAGAAAAACTCGCCCAGACTCGCGTATTATTAGTTTCACTGTGAACCGTGAACTCTGGCAAAGTTCACGGGCCCTCGAGAGCGGCTATATTAAAGTGGAGAACAATAAATTTAAATAAAGCATAGTTATGGCGTTTTCGTGTCCGCCACTGTTTTAATGTCACTAAGAGGCGCCGTGTAATTCGTGGTTGAATGTTGTTCTGTTTCAGGCGTAGTTAGTTTTGCTTAGTTTATTTCATAAATAATTATGGGGCCTGCTTAACCTGAATGAGCTTCTTGTTTTCACAGATCTTTGTCGTGAAACCATGAAATACTTGCGGCCAATTTGTTGAAGTTGTAGGATATTTTTATACTAAGTAGCTAAGGGAAACTTGTAATTTTTTCGGCTAAAAAGAAGCCTATCTACTAACTAGCTGCTCCCCGCGCTTTGCCCCCGTTTCATTTTTTTCTTTCATAAGAACCTTCTCCTGACAACAACAAACGCAACGAAAAAAGAATTCGCGGATTCGGACCAGCCGTTCACGCGTGACACCGTGATTAAGGGAAATTGGGATTCATTTTTTATATACAGGGTTATTTGTAATTCACTAGCATCCTATTAACCCAAACTCGTACCACTTAAACAAATGTTTTTTGTTTTACGGCTTTTGTCATAACGTAATATTTTTGGTGTAATAACGTTTTGAAAATTTGAGATTACCTCTTATTTTTACGATACTCTGTGTATTTGTATGGGAAAAAAGTGATTCATTTTAAAAAGTCGTAAAACAAAAAAACATTTGTTTGAGTGATAGGAATTCAGGGTTAAGAGGATGTCAGTGAATTAAAAATAACCCTGTATAGTAACCCACCCTGGGCTATAGCCCGCGACTCCGTCCACAAAGAATAGGGTAGGTAAGTACACAAAAAATAGCCTACAACCTATTCTCAGACCTAACGAATAAAGAGGAAAAAATTTCATAATAATCGGTCAAGCCGTTTCGGAGGAGTTCGATAACAAACACCGTGACACGAGATTTTTATATATTAGAAGATAGAAATAGATCACCTATACAAACTTTTTCTTAGCAAACTGTGAAGATGTAACAAATAGACAAAGAGACATAATTACGTTCACGTAAATTAGTACGGATTCAGCAAAATACACATTAATATTAGGTAGGAATTAAGATAGATTTAACACGTTGACGGGCACTGGACGTTTATAGACGACATATAATAGTAGAAATTCTATTCTATCTAGCCTTTCTGTATTTAATGCTAGCGGTATCCTTGTGCTTGAGCGGTGCTTTTTGTTTTTAATAGCTTAATATTCCAAGTACCCAAACAAATTACTTACGATGTGTCAAAAATATCTATATGCACTTCGCTAAAGTTTTATTATTTTATAAATGTATGTAAATAGATTATTTAAAATATACCTCAAGATGTTTCCCGTAATTTTTTAGTCTTATGTCATGTATTGCTGGGGGTCAAAACTTTATAAAACATCAAATAGTACATCTGTAGGCCAGTAAAAGTTTAAGCCCCACCCAAGACCAGGAGTGCACACTTACTTTTCTGTCACAAAATTTATCTTTAAAGGTTAGATCCAGACAAATAAAGTGAAAAAGCTTCAACGCGAAACAAACCTGACGAAGAACGAAACATCTCACAGAGCTCACAATTTCAAGTTTCAAGGAATCCTAGTTCCATGAATGATTTTATCCATTCAAGAACCAAGCTTGACGTTAACTTAAGTACTTCGGGACAAAGTAAAGGCGTGATTTTCGTACAAAAGCGAACTCGTCGAGCTGTTAGCAAAGCCCTCCCAAGCCTTCCAGACGTTTTCATAATGAATTCGCTCTTAACCAATTATCACAATGTTATTGTTAAGAACATCTTTCTCAAATAATTACGAGCTGGAATAAACAGAATAACGAAAATAACGTACGTTTGTGAAGAAGACTTTGCAAAAACGAATTTAACGACACTTAAAGAATTGATTGATTGAGGTGTTACTTCGCGAAGGTCCATATTAATTAATTACGACCTTCTACTTTTTTCCTCGATACTGTTTGCTTGGTAGCAGAAGAGCGAAGGAAAAGGTTGTAATTAATTAATCAACAGTAGTGTTATGATTACTTCTAGGGTTCCGTACCTTAGAAGACTAATAATAATTAATCTTTTTTGGTTTTATGTTTAGTTATATGTTAAAGGGTTACATATACTGAAAAAAAATTTAAATAAAAAATAAAACCTCCTTCAAAAAACCCCCAAAAAAACATAAAATAATAATTGATTGAACCGACCACAATAAGCATGAAAATATCTTTCTACTAATCTGTTCGAAGTTGGTGCCTCAGCACGAGCCAGCAGGAGTGTAGAAGCCCTATAATAGGTATGTAGGTAAGTTAGATTACTAGGTCCACTCCTGCTGGCTCGTGCTGAGGCACCAACTTCAAACAGATTAGTAGAAAGATATTTTCATGCTTATTGTGGTCGGTTCAATCAATTATTATTTTATGTTTTTTTGGGGGTTTTTTGAAGGAGGTTTTATTTTTTATTTAAATTTTTTTTATTTCCAAGTTTTTTTTGGGTGTTTTTTGAAGGCGGTTTTATTTTTTATTTAAATTTTTTTATTTTTTTCTTTTTAGTTGTTGCTAATGGCCTGGACTGGCACTCTTTACTGACTGTACTTTTTGCCTCTGGTTACCAAAGTACTTATCAAGACGAATCAAACGAGACCAAACTTGATGGGGTTATGTCGTTTTACTACGGAGTTCTTATGGTCACCATCCAACTTCATTGTCAGACCCTGGTTACCATCTAGGACCAAAGTACTCGTTGAGACGAGTCAAATGAGTCCGTTCTCGATGGGTTAAGTGCCGTTACTTTATGGAGTAACTTTGGCCACCTTCCAGCTCCATCATCAGACCCTGGTTACCATCTGGGATCAAAGTGCTCGTCAAGACGTTTCAAATGAACCCAAACTCGACGGGGTTGTGTTGTTTTATTACAGAGTTTCTATGGCCACCTTCCAACTCCATCATCAGATTAGCTCCATGTCACAATAATATTGCATTGTCACCTGATTTACACATGCATGTAAAATATGAAATCAATCAGAAACCGGGAAGTGAGTCAAATTCAACTTGCAAGATTTGACCCATTGAGGAGTTCCGTTGGCCATCTGCGGTCTTCTTCATCAGATCTAGTTTACCAAATGACACTTTATGAATGCAAATGCTCGATTTGTCACTGAAAATACTAAAATCGCTTTACATTTCCCTTGAACTTTTGAAGAGTTCCTTCAATTCCTCATGGATCCCATCATCAGAACTGGATTCCGGTAACAACGGGACCAACCTTGAAGCATATGCTTTCAAACAACGAAAGAATTTTCCAAATCGGTTCATAAATGACGGAGTTCTGAGGTAACACACGTTAAAAAAAAAAAAAAAAAAAAAGAACATACAACCGAATTGAGAACCTCCTCCTTTTTTTGAAGTCGGTTAAAAACCAGCGCCGATCTTGTCACTTCAAAGCCATTTCCTGCAGACAACCGCTAAAAATAACATATTTTTAGCTAAACGTAAAAATTCAAAGAATTTTTGAGTATAAAAATCGCTTGTACCCCGTGACCTAAAATACTGAGATCTGTATTTAATGCAGATTCGAAGAGTTTTACGACAATGGAAGGCAGCAGATTTTCAAAAGCTGACCTCTTTTCAAGTTAAATCTTTGCTCCCACAATACGCTAAAAGTGGAGCGGTGTTTTATGGTACCAGAGTTGGATTCAATTACATTGTTATTTAATTTTGCAATGGAATAGATTGTGTTTATTTATCTTCGGTATCTCCATGTATTGTGGTATAAAAGTAGCTTAACACGTTATTACCAGTGCTGTGCCTACTCCATCCCCACTGTGTGTTTGTCACTGTAATGACTTTCTTATGAAATAGATTTTTTATACGTAGGATCACTATTTATTAACGATAAATATATGTACGATGATGATGTATGTCTATTATATGTACGATGTATGTATGAGTAGATGTACTATTTTTTTGTTGTGTTTAATTTTCTGATCCACTGTTGATGCACCACCTGCTGTTCCTTCCTTCCTTCCTTCTTTCTTTCTGTTAAAGGGTTGCCTGGAAGAGATCGCTCTTAAGCGATAAGGCCGCCTATTGCTTACCTTGTAACTTTCTCTCTGTGTACCTGTTTTCTGTATCGCTTACTATTTCTGGTGTACAATAAAGAGTCATTGTATAGTATTGTTATTAACACTAAACGTTAAATTTAAAACTGATCCATTAGAAACCCTTTTCAAACTTCCATCCCTTTTTAATTTCACTCCCTACAGGGCAAAAAAAGGGCACAAGATTTGATTGGCACTCAAATAACTACTTAGTGAACTACAACTAGAATACACAAAAAAAAACACAGTTCACTTTTTCATCAAATTTATCAATGAACGAGTCTACGAATTGAACAAACAAATCGAAAAGAATCCCTTTCATCGACTGCGAACCAACTAACGAGGGATTCGCGTTCAAAAATATTGTATATCAGGTAATGTACGATTATTGTAATGCTTATTAGGTACTTGAGGCTCTACTGTAGTATTTATTGCGTTAATTGGACAAACGTCTCGGAGTCACGACATCACCGCGCCCCAACCAATGGGTTATAAATATGGTGGTTAATGGGTCACGGGGTTCGGTTTTGTCTTTGCTGCTGGTTACCGATGTGCTGGATCTTTAAAAATGTATATCTATGGACGGACGTGGGTACGGATTATTAGCGTTTAGATACATGGAGATTAAAAACCGGTTGTAAACCATACAAAACGATTGTCTAGAAAAAGTTTTGTTGTAACGCGAAAACTGCCCAAAAATTTGTATGGCTATTTTAACTGTTTTTCGCAAAACGGAATATTCTATACTTACTATTTTTTAACTACCGGTATTAAATTTCCACCTTTATGAACTCAACACGGAGAAGGATATGAACCTCAACTTTCTAATTCTTGACGTGATTTTTGGACTGTCAATTAATGACGTAAATTTTACTGTTATTTGTTAAATATACCTAAGTTTATGAAAGAAGAACTCAATATTTCCAAACAAAATAATTGCCATATTCTAGTATTTTACGTCGGAAATTTGGCAGTTATAAGTATGTTAAAGAGTGACAGCCTCTACACTGTTTTAAGGGAGTCTATGTGATTTTAATGAATGAAAAGTCCTTAATTTGCATTGAATTAAGTAATGTTTTGTTCCTACTTTATTTTAAAATCTTATTTAAAAATTATGAAGTTCTTTACAAAAAGATCCGCTGACCGATCCGCAAAAAGGAAACGGATCTTTTTCTCTCGCGGACACTCGCAGATACGTGTATCCGGGACATCACTAGTGTTAAAGGCCTACCGAGCTTTTCGCGCTAGTCGATTTTGGGTGCGCGACTTCGGGCGTGGGGGAGGCACGATGACTCAAGATAGGTTGGTTGGACTGCGCGTGTTTTTGGGTATTTTCATCTAATTACTAAAACAAATCCATATTTTAAATATACCTACCGTAAAACCACATAACTATAGTCCTAGCCTGCAACAATAGTCCAATTTTCATCCTTACAATTATCCTTAAAATATGATAGCTACATGGCTAGACTAAAGAAAATTATTTTAGGCCTAACAACATAATTATATACCCAGAAATAACAGCAATAAGCCACAATATTTTAAGGATAATATAAGGACGAAAATTGGACTATTGTTGTAGGCTAGGACCTTCGATTGTTGATCGAAGGCTAGGACTAATAGTTATGTGGTTTTACGGTATAGCAACACTACGCCCTAGAAAACATCTTGTTTTATTAACATTCAAAAAGTCATGACCTGCCGTGCAGTATTAGCGTCGTACTAGGTTTTAATTTTATTTTTTAGAGACAACCTTGGATTTTTTCTCTATCGAGCGAACTTTAAGTAATCGTGTTTCGATAAACACTTGGCATTAGAGTGAATCCTCAAATATCTTACACATGAATTTCAAGACTATAGCTTTACTTGTAACTAGCTTTTGCCCGCGACTCCGTCCGCGTGGAAGTAGTAATTTGGGCAGCTTATTTTTTTTCTCAAATTTGCTTTTTCATCAATTATGGCTCTCCTTAGTTCCTCGATATAAAAAAAATTACCACCCCCCCCGCAAACCCTCCTCACCCCCTCCCAACCCAACCCCCCCCACCAAAACCCCCCCACCAAACCCCCCGCACACCCGCGTTCACATTCACCACCGTACTCCCAAGTCAAGCGTGCCTATAGAAGTTTTACTTCAAAAACCCCTGATTTTGAAACATTCTTCCGCTCCGCTCCGCTCCTATTGGTGTTAGCGTAATGATATATAGCCTATAGCCTTCCTCGATAAATGGGCTATCTAGCACTGAAAGAATTTTTGAAATCGGAGCAATAGTTCCTGAGATTAGCGCGTTAATCATAATCATAATCATAATCATTTATTGTGCATGAAATTCAGGTAACAAATACTGATATAATATTATATTCAGGCTATGGTTTCACCAAATTCTACCCTTACAGGTTCAAACAACTAACAAACAAACTCTTCAGCTTATTAATTCTACTAAAAACTGTTCGATAAATTTTAAAAATAGACGAATCTTTCTTATTTGTGAACCGATTGAAATGAAACAAACACTAAATGTTAATCCAAGAAAATACCAACATATCAGTGAAAACCGCATCCTTCTAGGTTAAGCCGTTTCTGAGATTAGCGCGCACAAACGCACAGACAAACAGACAAACAGATAAACAGACGAACAGACAATAATTCTAAAAATCATTGTTTCGGGTTCTATTGCGCTAAAAAATAGCCCTAGTGACAGTTTTTCTCAAATATCTTCAATGTACAGACACCGACTTGTTACAGTTTTATTATATGTATAGATAGATGATGAATACAATAAATGCGCCAAAAACACGGTAGGCCCTTAATGGCCTTTAGCGTGCTTAAAAGCGTTCTAGGATTTATATTTTGCGTTTTCAATTGGTTCTTGTCTAGAGTCTAATATTACTACTCTCCATGTCTAAAGATGGAAGCAGACACGTTTGAATTCTCAAGAGTTCGATTGGTTATTTAAGGTTTATTTTACTTATTGAGCAGTGTTGAACACACTGGAAGGTATACATATAGAGAAAACTAAAAAATAGGTGCAGAAAAACACTAACAAGATAATAAAATTGAGGCCTTGATCAATTTCACGAAGATTTTTTTTCTTGTGTTTCCTACTTCAAACGAGATTTGTTTTTTTTTCTGCTACCATTATAATTATCTTACACTGAACTCGTTTTTTGTTTCATGTTTTCTAAACCGGTTTTGCTCGGCATTGCGTTGTCTTTAATATAATATATAATATAATATGTATATGCAAGTGTGAATAACTGTAACAGCTTGAGCTCACGATAACCATGTGAAACAACTATAACCGTTATATTCTGTTTTTGTCGTAACCCGTAACAGTGTCGCAGAAAATATCTTGTTATTTATGCAAACTACGAAACGTACCTCCGTGGCTTATTTTTTTACAAAAAAATGTAGGATATACGAGCAAGCGAATCAACTCACGGTTGGTGAGCGTCCACTGATTTCTGTGACATTACAGTCAAAGGCTGCCGTGAAATAAAGCCTGACATAGGGAACACCTATAAAGTTTCTGAATATTGATAATGTTAACCATGGGAAAATAAAAGCTATAAATTCTTAATTAAAGAACTGAAACAATTACTTTGCTCACTCGTGACCTTTATGATAGTTACGTTTATGCAAGAAATGTGTGCTCATGCAGCTTCTCCACCTCCACACTGTACGAACACACACAAATCACACAAGCCCAACTATCACGACCGCCAAACTACACTGACGCGTTTCGAACTCAACTTCAGAGTACCGCAACCGTTCACTGTGCTACCAAATGTTAGACAAACAACACATTTGTGTCATCTATTATTATGTTGCGTATGACAGTATATGTGCCCTGCAGTGTGTGTTATAGGCTGGGATGACGATGATGATGATGATGTTGTCAATATCCAGGAACTTTATAGTTGTGCAAAGTGTCAGGATTTACTTCTTAATGGACAGTATAATTCATTCAAACAATTCCCAAGTTTAACTAAAGTTCCATAGGGTAGTAAGACCTGGGTTATAATAAAGCCCACGTGAAAAATAATGGTCTTACAACTCTTGGTTATTAAAAGGAACATAAAATATGATAATTAAAAGCTGACACAAATTCACTATATAAATTATATCTCAAATATTTATTTATTATTAATTAGTCTTATTATAATTGCGGTTAATAAGGCCCATATGCATCGCGTAATAAAGCCTATTCCATTAAAAGAAACCGATTTTGCTTAAAATGTTGTTCGTACAGAAATAATGCTTACCTACCTAATATAAGTAAACAACGATGAGTGATTTCAGTTTAAATACAATTAGTAAATCATTTCTAATGGTTTGACATTTTTTCGTAAACATAAAAAACCGGCCAAGAGCGTGTCGGACACGCCCAAGGTAGGGTTCCGTAGCCATTACGAAAAAATCAAGTAATATTTTTCTAAGGATTTCGTATGTGTACGGAATCATCCAAGTTTAGGTATGTTTTATACCTTAGGCTACTATTTACTCTTAAACTACAAATAATTTCCAAGCAATCTTAGCCGCTATAATTTTCCTAGTAAATTTGATATATTTACTACCATTCTGAATTTTTTCAAATTTTTCCACCCAACAGTTTAGATTTTAGAGGGGGGGGGGACGGCCGATTTTAATGAAAATTTTCACTTTAAAGTTGAATATTTCGCAAACAGATCACTGAATAGAAAAATCATGTTAGCAACCCCAGAATGGTTTTAAAAGACCTATCCAACGATACCCCACACTATAGGGTTAGCCGAGAAAAAAAAAAATCACTCCCACTTTACGTCTATGGGAGGTACCCTAAAAAAATTTTTTTTACTTTATTTTATTCAATCACTTTGTCGGCGTGACTGATATATATATTCATGCCAAATTACAGCTTTCTAGTACTAACAGTCTCTGAGCTTAGCCGCGGACAGACAGACAGACAGACAGACGGACAGACATGGCGAAACTATAAGGGTTCCTAGTTGACAACGGAACCCTAAAAATTGGTAGGGCCTTAATAAACTATCCGGGCCTTATTAGGCTGCATTGTACGTGATTTTTGTTTAAATGTAATAAAAATTATGACATGAACTCATGTATTTTATTTGTATGTATGTTTAAATTTACAAGAAGCAATACTGGCTGATCGCAAAAAATAGCTATTTTCAAGCAGTAATGATATAAAGTGATTCTAAATCAGGTAAGCCTTATTAACCTCCGGTACCTTAGTTTATTTATTTATTTATTTATTTATTTTAGGGATAACAAACAACTGTACAATAGGTAGTATAATAAAAATTAACAAGCATAGGGTACTAGTAGTACAGTCAACGACATTATCCACAAATTACTTAGTATGATATAATGACAAAAATATCGCAGTGCGGACATTGCAATCTCCGCTTTTTAACAGAAAGTACCTTTCACACAAGGCAAATACGAGAATAGTAGAAAGAAAAAATAACTATGAAATAGTAGAAAAAACTAATAATACTGAATTCATGCAGATACTATAACTATACCATTTCTAAGTTAAAATTCATTTGAGGGTGTCTAAAATGGCTTTTTTATAGGGCGCTGTAGACAGGTGAAATATATCTACATCGGTAAACAATTCGTTATAAGTGGCAAGAAGCCGTCGAAGAGGCGCTCGCGCACCAGCTTTAGTCCGGCAGGCAGTTGTCACAAATAGCCGGTAGGCGCGCGCCGCGCGGCGGTTCACATTTCGGGGGATAACGTAACATATTTTGTTGACAAGAGATGGACAATTAAACCTGTTGTGGCACAGTCCATGTAGAAACGCGCCTTTATCGAAGCTAATCGCGCATTCTTCCACTACCCGAGCTTAATTCGCCGTAAAGCCTCGAACACATTAACACACGTCGTGCAAAGATACTGTTATCAGCGCAGTAAAGAAAGATGCGCACTGCCGCCCATTAGCAGCTTATCAAGTTCTTTATTATGTGCATGTGTGCACACTCTTAGAATGCAGGAGCAGTGCATGTTAACTGCATTACGCGTGCGTGTGTGTTCGTGTATGGTCTGCCACTTAAAAATCTGTTGTACTTACATATAAATAACGAATACAATTTTCTAATTGTTACCATTAAATAGTATCAACCAGAAACTTCTGTACCTCATATTTTAGCTGATTAAAGCCTATTCTAAGTTTGTGTCTCTGAATATGTCATACATAACATACTTTCGGTAGCGATAGACTAATTCTCCGTAGAGTAAGTCGCGGTTAAAGCTAGTCTGTTATAAATGAACTCCTTTTCCAATCCAGACAGAACCCCTCAGAACCTGGCTTCCGTGTCACGCACCAATAACCACTAAACAAAGCACCTTTTTATCAACAACACATTGATTTAAAAGCCAAATAGCGGTAGCTCACAAATTTTACCTGCGCAGCTACCATTATGAGTTCATATCTTACACTGTGGCGCAAGTGGAAGACTTTAGCGGGATAACATTTTTTTTTTGTATCGTATATAGTTAACATGAATCTTACATGATCTCGCATTAAGTACCTAAGTCACGAGATGATTGATCCTATTCGTACTATTATTGAGTATTTCATCTTTTGTCTCTTAACTCCAAGCGTGATTATCTTGCTAAACAAAACTAAAGCTAACAGCCGTTATAAAGTAAATCGTGGTACATTGCACAACTATGAAGATTCTGAATATTGATAATGTGAATCATATCATAAGACAAAATGATATCGATGGTTAAAAGGCAAAACGCAAGAAGCGACATTTTTTGAACTTTACATGAAACCAGGCTCAAACGACGGATAAAAATTCGCTGATTTCAAATATGTATAGAACTCATTTTGACAAAAAGTGTCGCTTCAAGCGTTTTGCCTTTCCGTCGATATAGTAACTATTCTGTCGCACATAACAAGTATTTAAGGTATTTATTTTCCTATGGTTTGTGGTATTTATTGTTATTTACGAGTAGACGCACACTGCATAAATAAATTTGGTGTAAATAAATTATCTTGAACCAATTTACGAGTATCCTAGTTACTCTACATGGTTGATATCGTCAATGTTCAGAAACTTCATAGTTGTGGCATGTATCAGGATTTACTTCATGGCCAGCAGCTGTTAAGTATAGCCTTGTTTAGCAATTAAGCTTGATGTTAAGGGATGAAAGATGAAATACTCTTGTCTACTACTAGTAGATATAGGCTCAATCATCTCTATGACTCAGGTACTTAATGCGAGATTGAATGTATGATTCAAGAAAAAGAAACTCCGGTAGAGAATTTTACACTACATGAAAAACGTACAAAATCGCTTTGCCCGAATTTGAATGAAGGTTATTTGTACCTATAGTAATGGGTTGACACACTTCCAACAATCTTACAGCTTTTATCTCATCAGAACATAATATTATGTCAATAAATCTTGCATGCTAGCGTTCATTAATTAACGTAGTATATTGATGTGAACAGCAGGCAAATTGAAACTAGGTGCTTACTAAAATAATTCGCAAAACTATCTACGCAGCACAACATACAACAGCAAGGTGAAAAAGGAACGAGTAACTAATATTTACGAACTTTAGTGATAGTGACTTAACAGTGGCTCCCGCTCTTAACTTACTCTCTAGTATTTATCGTACTTATACATTATTTTCACCGCGTTCGCCTATTGACCACACCGCCAAATGGACCGTTCGGTCGGGACTAATTAATTTCGTGGACATTTGCGGCGGTAATAAGCTTATCAAGCGAACATTCAAACAACACCGCCGGTTTGTAGCGAACTCCCGCCGAATCGATTTGATTGTCGCTATACAGACAGCACTTATGACTGGAGCAGGCAACGTGGGCTTTCCTCTTCGACAAAGCACGACTTGGCCGTGAGAAAAGTCAACTTTCCCATTTCTGTGACGATTTTTTTGGCATAGCGAATCATAACAACTGGTAGACGAAGTGTAGGTATGCCTGCAACAAGATGACCTGGTTAAGGTTTTGGGAACGCGTTGGATCGATCTGTTTGGCGAACCTTGGGGTAGGCCTGTGTTCAGCAGTAGACGTCTTACGGCTGAAATGATGATGATAATAACCACTAGCGAAGTATCTACGCGAAGTATCTACAAGACACGGTTGTGATATAAAGACAAGACACGTCTCCCCGACGCTATTTTGCGGGTCCCAGTCCGTCCGACTTTCACCCCGACTCGACTTTTTTTGCGCGCCAATTTTATTGTAGGCTGGTACAAAAAGGCCCATTATTACAAATTGTTGCACTATTGTTTTGGTTTACGTTAGTAGTACCGAAGCAAAATTTGACATTAGTATGCGCAGCACGTCGCCTCACGTAGAGAAATGGCAGAAACAGTGTAATTTAAAGTTATGCTAAGGGCAACTCCTGGCCTAAGTATTTTGTGTCGCTATTGCACCCAAGTTTAGCAACGATTATGTAGTGGTGAGATTTGATTGCAATTGTAGGTAAGTACTGAAAGTTTAGCTCTAATCATGAGTACGGGTGACTGTGGGTTTAAGTAGAGCTGTATTTAACTTAAATGCCTTGCAATCTATGTGTTTGGTGTTCAGCTGCAAACTTAACCAGTGATTTACTTTTAAATCAATTTACGAATTGATCTATAGAAATGTATTTGATATTTCAATTTGTTTTCATTTCATTTATGGATCCGAGACGTGGTGTTTTACTATAAGCCTAATGAATAGGCTCAGAGTCGCTCAACGAGTTATGGAGAGCGCTTTGCTCGGGGTTTCTCTCCAGATCTAATCAGGAATGAGGAGTTTAATTTTCAAGGAATACCTACCCATCAAATTTTTGTCTGTCTGTCAGTTATTCATAAACATTACTCTTTTATTTTTATCTCAAAACAAGTTGGGATACATGGATTTTTTTCCACTCTTGTGAAAAACTTGTATAGTTATTGAGATAACACATTTTATTTACTTATTATATTTTAAGGCATTCATATATATTAGATACTTCATGTTTATAAGCACATACTGGCTAGTAAAGCAATATTGCTAAACTGTACTTTAGCTATGTTGGGAAGAGTGGAAAACAATCCATGTATCCCAACTGGCTATCCCAACCAGTTGGGATACACGGATTTTTTTTCCAAATGGAACAACAAGCATAAGGTTATACATAAAAATACTCAAACATTTTCAATAAATTGTATTGTATTGTAAAATTGTGTTGTGTTCACACCTAAACCACTATTACGTATAAGCACCTCGCAAATTTTGATGTTCGCGCTCAAAACCTATATGACAGACCTTTTGACGGAACCTATTAAATAAAAATCTGACTGCTCATTTCTCTTCAAGCACGCTAATTAATTAACCTAGAAAAAAAAAACATCGGACAAACGGACGGGTTGCAAGGTCGATCGCCGGCGCCAACCGGTAATCAATTACGCGCTTGTTATCACGCGAATTAACGCCCACTCCTTCGCAGCGGTCGGGCCATTAGATTGGCATTTAATCTATTTCCATGTTAAACTTAGACACCTGTTGAACATGTGTGCAACGTGTCCGTTCATAGAAAACTTGTCGTTTTAGGCTTGTGAAGGTTGTTAATTTTTGTGCTAAGGCTGTTATTTAGGGTTCCTTGCCCAAGGGTAAAAACGGGACCCTATTACTGCGGTTCCGCTGTCCGTCCGTCTGTCCGTCTGTACGTCTGTCACCAGGCTGTATCTCATGAATCGTGATAGCGGCTCCCATACAACAGACATGATTTTTGGCCGTTTTTATAGATAATGGTAGGCACGGAACCCTTCGTGCGCGAGTCCAACTCGCACTTGGCCGGTTTTTAGGGTTCCGTAGTATACTAGGAACCCTTATTTTGTATTGCAACGATCTTATTGATAAAGCCGTCTTATATGTGTGACATCTTTGAATTCTCCATGCCAGATAGATAACCGACGTTGCTTTTAAATACAATATTGTGGTTGTAGGTTGTGTGTTGACAATGTCATGCGCGCTTTTTATTATGTTTGCGGATATCGCAAATATTCTTAGTTTGAATTTAATTTTATGACTATCCCGATCAGTTTACAGGACTCAATTTATTAGGATTTATATGTGGCATAAAACATAGCTATTTTTTATCTCCAGTTAGTGACAAATTGAATATATATTATGGCTGACCGATTTTTGAAATCACATCACTCGAAAATTTCATTCTGAAGTAGTGAGAATTATACTGATTTTTGTGGTCTTCCAAATAGTGTAAAGCGGGCCAAAATATCCCTTTTCAATTTAGGCTATAACGAGCAAATTAAGTGCTGAATGAACGTAGAAAAATCTACCACCGGTTCGGAAAAACCTTGTTGAGAAAAATCCGAAACAAAAAACACTAAAAGGCATAATTCTTTTAAAAACAGATCTAGGTATAATGTTATTTAATTACGTACATCTCTAAAGTATTTAATACAACTGTTATTTAACACGAATCTTCACGATGCATCCAAATAAACCCTACCCGCTCTTCTCGTACCCCTACGGTCCAAATCACGGTGCTCAAACACAAAACGCGTTTATTTTTATTCCGGTTTCAGCTTGATTGATTCTGTTTTCCCATTTCTGATTGTCACCGCCACTTCGTCGACTCGGCTTTTTGATATTGGCCCATGAATTAAATTACATGGAAAAATACTGTCAGTCAGTTTGGCGGGTGTAAAGTATGTGTATGAATCAAAGAGTTAGAAGGGTAAAAGCCAATGACACACTGACGTAGACCAAGTTATTTTCTTCGTAAAATAACTTAGGCATAAGTATCCTTCTTAACTATAGACAATTTGTCTCATAATGTCATAGGTACTACTTTCTGATTTGGTTCGAATATTCAACTATCACGAGTATAAAAAATGTCTTTTGATATCGTATCTGTTAAAAATTTTAATGAAAACGCCTATGTCATACAAATATACAGATGGAGTGACAGAACTCTAAATAGATAAAATAGTAAGTCGGTATCCATTACAGGTGATTATAATCTTTTTAATAACCTCGTGTTTGTGTAATACTAGTTAGTGGGTAAAATAAACTTATTACACAGCAAAAGCGTTGGATAATTGCTTAATTACGGCGCACAATAGGCCAACTAATTCTGCTGTGCTGTTATACCGGAATATACTTCAGTTCGAGCAAAACTTTAATAAACCATTTTTGATTTCCAATAATGCATTTGTAGTGTTTACCGAGTTTAAATTGCATTATAGCAGTCTTTGGCTTTGCATGTGTTTTATTTATATTGTAGGTATTAACAGCTATCGATGAAATGAAAAAAAAAACTATTAACTAAAACTAAAATGACGCCAGGACCCAAAAAGCGCTAAAAAAGTGTCAGCATTGCATTTACAAAAATAAACACCAACAACAGCTTACTCCAGCTTCGGCACTCTATTGCTGAAATCATAAAAAATATTTAAATAACAATATTTTTGTTTGCTCTCATCTGTTCTTTTCAAGTTTTTATAAGCTATTCCTACAGCAGTATACACCATGTGCGAAGAAAGAGCGTAAGCTCTCCGCAATTTTCGTTGGGGTACTGTCAGAGCCATTGTTTACAGTTAGCCGTAGCTAAAGACGAGTTAAACCAGCGGTGTAATAGCTTACATTAGTTTGTCGCGAACGAGACCGTACTATCGCCGAATAAACTGTTTTACAGTTTAATTAAGTTTTTAAGAAGTTGGAGCTTGGATTGGGTTGGAGTTTGTTCAAATATAATAAATGCTACACAATAAATATTAATTAAAAAATGTACTAAATCCAAATTTTTGATGGCTACAACTCCCGTGGTTTTTGGATAGATTAGGTAACAAATTTGTGTAATATAATAAGCTGCGTACTAAGAGTAGGACTTTTGCACATGCAAGGTAGTGACCCGATATGAAGTCACGTCAAAAAACCGTTAAAACAAAAATATTTCAATATAAGCTTTATAATTCATCTGTTGTTCAAAAGTGCCAGGTAATCTATCCTCTTCGAAATGTGCACAGAGAGAAAAGGTTTACCATGTTCCCCGTGGGGACCTAAAATGCAGATTGGCATATCCTCGTAAAAGTCAAAAAGCAGATAAAACGGCCAGTTACTTTATCGCAGTAAAAAACAAAAGCTTAACGTCCATAATAACACCTAGTCGCAGGGCTCGCAGGTACGATAGCTGTATAAGCGTTACGCACACGACTGTACGCTGGCCAGCCGCCAAGCGAGCGTAATTTGATAAAATGCCTGGAGCCCGCTTATTGCTGAATTTTATGCGCTCTTCATTAGGTTTTTTGTGTACACAGCCGCTATAATGTCACACGCGTGGAAGCGTGAACTTCGTGAGTGTACTATCTTAGCATGAGGTTATTTGTGAGTGAGACTTGTTTGTTTTTTAGACACGTATTTTCTCATACAGATGATATCTGAGGGTAGAGCGCAAGGCCAAGGCAAACTGCAGTACCATCCTTTTCTGGAAGAATTTTAGCATATTTTTATGCCTCTGTACTTATTAGCAATGGAATATTAGTATATAGAACGCTGGAATTCTACTCATTTGACAAACTAAGGATATTATGTATAGAAATTTTAAAATTTAAAGATAATGTCTTTTTAACCCCCGACACAAAAAGAGGAGTGTTACAAGTTTGACCGCTATGTGTGTGCGGTTTTTTTTATTTGAAAGCAGGGTTCTTGGCGATGGTTCTTAGACATGTTTCATCAAAATTGGTTCAGCCGATTTAAAGTTATAAGCTCTTTTGTTAGTTGCAGAAGGAATCTTAGACGCGTAATGGGCATTTACTTTATTTTCAAACATAATATGTGCGACCGAATTGTGTTGGGGGTTTTTAAAATTTTTAATTTATACAATTTATACACTTTATATTTGTAGTTATTGTTTATAATTTATAGGGTTGCAAAATTAGGCCTATTTGATACAGACTAAATAAGTGACTGATCAAGGACCTTTAAAAGTTAACTAATACTTGCACAATACCTAGAAAGGTAAATTCGGCAGAGAGATAGCGTCTAGTACCCAATTGAAGGAAAAAAAATAAAAATGTAATGTGCAGGAGACTTCAAATTACCTTAGTTTGCACCAATACGCTGAATGAAAATTTTGTCCTATGTTTGGTAAAGGCCACTAACAATATTGCAACACGACAACGCTAATAGAATACCGTGTGAAATTGTGTTTCGTTAGAGCTAACTTGCTACTAGATAATTGAATTTTGCTGACGAAACTGCGCTTATAAAAAATGCATAGCAATTTTCGGCTGCGGCGAGTCAAAATTTTATCAAAAACTAAATAAAGGAGGAATAAAATCGTTTCTGAGTTTCACAACTGGCAAAATACGTAATTTTTCCTGAAAAAAAAAACAGTTTTATTAAATACGAAAAAAAAACAAAATTAAAAGAATTCTTTGAGTAATGTGCCAAAAAATACTGCTTTGATGGTTTAAACTAAAAAAAAATAGAAAATAATAGAATTAAAATGATAAAAATTTTAAAGTCAATAAGTAGGTCTATTGTAGGTAAATAGAATCTGTCACAATCAAGTAAAGAAATTAAGGTGGAACGCTACGTTAGCTCTCTGTAAAAGTCCCGTTAGATGGCGTTGTAATCAAAATGTCGAAATGTTTATGGTTTTTTGTAGTTTTTAGAGTATACTTACAATACCAATGGTTACCAACATTTTTTCTCTAATCACCCTACTACGCACAACTATAAAATTATTAAAGAACCAATGAACCTCAAAAAATTGCATCTTGTACAGTACAGCTAACACATTCTTCTGATTTGCTAACAAAACGTGGCATTTGCTGAACTCAATGCATAAGGGAGACCTCATTCTACGTGGTATTGATGTTCCCCTGCCATCAAGTGGACATCAAAGGAAGTAGGTCTGTAGTATCAATAACGTGTACTGGATAAATCATGTATAGGCGGATTGAGGGATGTGAGGCAGCGTGGCTTAAGCAACAGGAAGACGGAGTAAAATATTTATGTCTACACTTTATCATAAGCTTGTTTTTTTTTTTATGAAACAGTGGTGGAAAAGGGTCACCTGACAAACCTACAAATCCTATGGAAACCCAGCAACATCAGAGGATTACATATGCGTTGCCAGCCTTGAGGGCTATCATAAAATATATAGGTACTACCATGTGCCAGTTACTTCACCAGCTGTCCTAGTCTCCACACCATACCGGTAACATAATTCGGTTTAACAGGTAAACAACTTTGAGGACATTGACAAAGTATTTAAAAGAAAATAGTCCCCAAAATGTTAGGGCATTGTTATTTGTTTAGAGAGCGCAAACATTGAATTTCCATATAGCAATTTCCATGGATCCAAGCTATGAATCGAATTTATTAAAAACTAGTGGAATTGAACAAATCAAGTGACCAACAGCTTATTTGCCTTCCTTACAATCTAAAATAATGCTATTCACAAAATCAGTGACAATTTATTTTTAAATATGTACGAAACTGATAAAAAAAGGAAACCGTAAACATTGGAAATCATTTTTTTAAATCTTAGGACAGTTATAATGCAAAAATGAAGCCGCAAGTATCACTGGGAGTAGCAGACATTATGTAGCTAACTCAAAAAGATAAATATTAACTTCCGCTCTAAGCTGGTTACTTAGGACCCGCATAATAAAAAAGGGTCCAATAATCAATAAGGAGTTTAATCCCGTGGGCAGCCACCCGCCTTTTCTATTGGACGCTACAAATTGACAGGGAAATAGTGGGGAGGAATACTTCAGCTTTACTATTCTCTTACTGGATGAGGCTTCTATTAAGGTATCCAGACGTTTATAAAAAAATAGTGATATAGTATATTTCGTTCTTATTTGTCTTCCAAAAAAATTACTCCATAACAATACGTAAATCACAAAAAAATAAAATTAAAATCAAAGTATTTTTAACATTAAAATAACGTCGCCTCAGTGTATGCCATGCCGTTTCCTCCTTGTAATTTTAAAAATGAAAATTTTGGGGTCATTTTTAGCTATTTTGTTTCATGGTTTAGATGGTTTTTCACAACATTTTAATCTGACTTCACATTTCGGTTCAAATTGTTAATATCAAATGATTAGTTCAAATCAATGAAAGTAAAATTACTAATCTTAGCTTCATCACAACCAGGAAAATAATCCTTGGTCAAAGCATTTCTTTTTAATCTTACTCCCTTGGCTATCCCCGGGGAACCCGCAGTATTGGATCCTAATAACACGGAGATTGTTTTGACACACACAACCGATCAAAACGTTTATTTCCTCACAAACAACATCTATTTTATGTTTTTCAGGCGTTTTCCTGTTGATTGAATTTGTGAAACGTTTTATTGTTTCTTCCATCTTTGTTCAGTGCTCGGTTCATAGGCACAAAATGCCTAAAAGCTTAAACTCTTTATTCGTAAACTAGCTGATACTCGCGGCTTCGCCCTCGCTGAAGTAGATTAAAACGTGTTTTCCCGAGGGAATGAGATATTTTTCCGTGGTAAAAAGTAGCCTACTCTCCAGCCCTTCAACTATGTCCATACAAAATATCACGGCAATCCGTCGCTGTGTTTCGACGTGAAAGAAGGACAAACAAACACATTCTTACATTTATAATCTTACTATGGAAGTATGGATGTAACGAACATGTGATAAAGTTACGTTTTGTGTACCCGGTTGAGGCAAATGTCAAAGTGATAAATGAAGTTAAACGAATTAATAAGCGTCTACAAATAATGAACTTATTGCAAAATTAATAATAATAATAAATTTCAACAAAAGAACAATTGTATACGAGTTAAATAACCTGAAATACACTAACTCTTGGACCCAGAAAATGAAATTTTACATAGAGGCTCCCTTTATGATGCAGGCAAGGAGTAAGGACGAATTTTGCTAAATTCCCACAAGCCAGTTTTACAGATTAACTTCTTGGAATAAGAGTTAGGTTTTATGGGAACCGCCAAGAGTTTTTGTCGCAACACAAGTGCGCTATCTAGAATCTTGAATTGCAAATGCACCACAACGGGAGTTAATTTTTTATAGAGATAGCACGGTATCGCCGTGTAACGGTCGTGTAGCGAGCAGTGTTGTAAAAATGTGTCTGAAACGTGTTTTTGGTGCACCGCTACTTTAAATATTGTATACGAAGACATTTCCGTGAACTAGACAGTATGATAGGTAAAGAACTTAAGCAAGCCCCATCATGCATAGTAGTGTATCCGTACAAACAAGTTGACGTTCCATATTCTAAGAATGTCTTAAAGTTTCATATCAGCTCTGCACATTACTACACGTAGGAAGGGACTTTCTTAAGTTAACCTATAATTTTAAAAGCAGAGCGTCTATTACAGGTGGTTACCTAATATTAAATCCTAATCCTAACTATATGACTAATATTATAAATGCGAATATGAGTATGTTTGTTTCGTAATTTAATTTGACCCTGGGAAGGACTATGGGAAAAGATTGTACTGCTCACACAGGCACGCGGTAAACGAATTCATCGCAGACGAAATGGCAGGAAGCTAGAAAAATTATAAAGAAATTTTCATTCCTAAGAATAGGGTTTGGTGATAAGAGCTTTTACATTTAAGCCTTAAATTGCGTTTTGATTCCTGACGCACACTTGAAAAGACTATTGGTTTTGGGAACAACGTTATAACAGTTAATGCACTAAAGAAATCCTAATAATTTCAATTAAGTAGGTACCTATACTTTATATTTATGTTATGACGCAACTTTTACGCTGCCAACCTTTCCCTAATTTAATTAAGGCGAGAAAAACGTATCCCCTGCCATATATTTAAATCATTTTTAACCCTTTCGGTGCAAGAAATCTAAGTAGCTTTACCACATGGAGCTTGTTAGCGCGTCAATTATCACATTAGCCCTGGCGCTGCCGTAATTGGCAGCAAAACTAAAGCAACCGAGAAATGTGCGTAAGATTATTAACGACGTGTTATTTTTGGATGTCAGAAGCGAAAATAAAGTTGAGCGTATTGATTCAAATAGCTAAACGCTTGAAATATATTTAACACTAAAATTACCTGATTAAAAACTTGATCATAATTATATCAAATATAATTTTTCTGACTAATCTAAGGGTCTTGCTTAGTTTTATTTCCATACAGTTAAATAAGAGTTAGCACATTATTTTACAAACTGATTAGAAATTGTCAACAAATTAAGTTATTTTCAAAAACATAGTCAAAACATCGTCTCAACTCAAGCAAGTTTTAATGTAAGTCGTGTTTTCTGAAGCACTATAAGTAGATAATCTAAATAAAATTCAAATAAAAAGCATGTTTCTACATTGGTTAGTGGTGTTAACGGGTGGTATTCAATAAAGTGCCTATATTAGTACTGATCAAACAGATTTCAATTAAAACCGAAAAATATTCAATTCAAAGCTTTGTATTTACCAGCATCGCATTTGAAATGACTCACTCGAGTGTATGTCTTTGGAAAATAATGAAAAATATGAAACTAGCAGACTGAACTGGCAAAGGCAGGAAAATAAACAAGAAAAATCTTTGACTCGTCCTCGGTCATCTCTTTGTAGAGCAGGGCTTGGCAAGAGTTAAGATCGCTTAAAGAAGCCTATTGTCTGACCTCTGTCCAGAAATAAGTAAAAGAAAATACGAACAGACAGACGCTTTACTTCCTAACTGCGACGCTAGATAAAGAGGGTGTGCAGTGCACTGTGCATTACGTCGGCAAATAAATGATCGTCTCTTTACTTGTATTACTAGCTGACCCAGCCAACTTTGTTTTGACATATTATTATAAATTATAGCCTACGACCTATTCTCAGACCTAACAATACAGGAATACAGGAATAAAATTGATAAAAATCGGTCTAGTTGTTTCGGAGGAGTTTGTTAACAAACACCGTTACACGAGATTTTTATATATCAGAAAATATTATAACCTATTTTTAGAATTATTAGTTACTAACTGTTGCCCGCTCTCTCTTCTGCGAAGAATTTGTTTATCGCTATTACGCATTAACTATGCAATTTTCTGGGATAAAAAGTATCTTATTTGTTAATATACAGGTTATAAACAAATTTTATCACAATCTGTCATAGCGTTTTAGCGTGAAAGAGTAACAAACATCCATCCACAAAAACTTTCGCGTTTAGAATATATTATTTTGTCGCCGAAGTCCACAACAACGCATAATATTCTGAATATTGCACTTATCTCTCATTTTAATTGCGATCTTAATTATTATAGCTGACAATCGTGTCTCCTACAATAAACAGACATGAATATAGATTTGTACTTAACTTAATCCTCATTAAACATTCCGTTTGCAATCACGGAACTAATTATAATTTTGCAACACATTAAACACTCTCGCATATTGTCTTATAGTACATATAATATCCTATCGTCAAAGTGACTTAAGCTCCGGTAAGTGCCAGCTAAATTCTAGCTTTACGAGCGGCTTGGGATATCGGTACGCCCCGGTAGTGCATCAAACGGCATTAGTGCTAGCGTTTGATGTCTTGCCTATGACATCTATATAACAATTCAAAGTCCTCACTGACTGACTGATATATCAACGCCCAGTCCAAACCATTAAAACTAAAGACTTGAATTTGACACACGTATACCTTGAGTGTCATAGAAGTACACTGACAAGGGATTTTTCGAAATTCCCACGGGGTAGGGACTAAATGAGATTTATATTTTTGTTTCGAAGTGGCCTTATCGCGTAACTACAATTATTAGAGACTTCAACTTTGACATGAAAGTAGGTGATTATGACCGTAAAAAACTAAAATTTACAATTTTCGAAAATCCAACGGGATAAGGAATCCCGTGGAAGGATCCTATCTCCGTATCCTTATCCTTTAGGATCATAGAGATGCAGTAAAAAGGGATCTTTGGAATTTCCCGCAGGATAGAGATCGGGAAATTAATATAAATTTTATTTATGCACGGACGGAGTCGCGGGCAAAAGCTAGTTCATACTATAAATGTAAGTAGTATCGTTCGAGCAGTTGTGTTCGAGCAGCGAATGCTGGCGTAAAGCAGCTGGTATAACTGAAGGATTAAATCGCGTAATGAATCTCACACACACGCCATGATTCCAATTCGTGCTAGGAAGATGAATTTCTGCCCATGTTACACAATAAGCAAGTACCTTCTTGTATGTATCATGTTGACTAGTTTGCTTTGCTCGCGCTAGAAATACGGAGAAACATTTACTATCTTAGTGTTGAGCCCGAAAAAAGGATACAATAACATTATAAAGCGCAACATTTGTTCGGACAGTCCCATCTATTGATTGCAGATGAAATTAACACGTCATCTTTAAAGTCGTGGTTCTTCAACGTACTCGGACAGTGCCCTTTATTCTTGTTTAAAGTTAAAATATTATTATCTCGATAAATGGCAGTCTACCACTGTACGTTTTCTTCAGCACTTCCGGCGACGTACCGTACAGTGAAACTGTTGGGACCAGCTTCCGGCAGCAGTGTTTCCAGACAACTATGACATCAGGGTTTTCAAGAAAAGGGTTTATACTTCCTTTAAAGGCCAGAAACATATTGGTGGACTCTCTTTCAGTTGTTGATATTTATGGGAGGTGGTGATCATTTTCCACCAGATGACCCGCTTGCTCGTTTGCCTCCCTCTCATAGTAAAGAAAAAATCCTACGGGACCGCATTAGCAGGAGATTGAGTATCCTATGTGTAAGTCCAGATTTTAGTATATCTGTACGCCAAATTTGATTTAAATCCGTTTAGCCGTTATTGCGTGATTGACCAACAAACATCCGAACATCTACACAAACTTTATCATTTTAAATAGTACTAATAATAATAATAATCATGGGACGATTAAACTAAGCAAAGTAAAGCTTGTAATACAGGTACCAGATAACTGATAAACATACCTACTTATATAAATAAATACATACTTAAATACAAATATTAAACATCAAAGACTCGAGCATAAGTATACATACATACATATACAAATGCATGATGCAGGATGCAAAATCAGTTAATTAAAAACCAGCAACCAAAACATAATTAAATCATGACATATTAGTATTCGCTGTCTAGGAAATCGCTTTAATAATAATTATGTTGAGAAAAAGTTCCGAAGTGGTAAGCCAATCAGTAACTTAGTCAGTAAATTTTATCCATTACCTGCGCAGTTAAATGTCAAACTGCATGTTTAAACTTAAAAGCAACGCAGCTAATGACTATAAATTCTACCTAACTCGAATTATTAGTGCAACTTGAAACTCCATTTAATAAGTCAGTTTCTCACCACGACAGTTTGAATAAGGTTGTCAATTGTAACGCCCATTAATTCACTTCACGTGACTATATTGGCAGTCGCAGTTAGTCTGGCTGCGTTCAGCTCAGTCCGATAAGATAACTAGATTAGTGTAGGATTAAGTCTGAGCTAAGCTGCCAATGACGAGACGTGAGCGGCATTGAAGATGAAAATACATTAAGATATCTTTCTAAGATATAAGATCAAGTTGGCATTTTTGCGCCGGGTTATTTTGTTCAGATTATTTATTTTATTTACTATTCTGACTTTTCTTTTATAGCCTAAAATCGTTCCTACACTAGTACCTACTACTAAAAAGTAAGATAAGTTAAGGTAGGTACTAACAAGAAGCTGTATGAATATTTTTTTAACAAAAGTTATTTAAACAATTATGTCCGGTCCAACTTGCACGATCACGATTTTTACATGAGCGGTGTAATACGTTTGAAAGCGTCCAATGTGTCTTCAGCAGTAGTAACTCCAATGCCATAATGACAATCACGTCTCTTTTCTAACGCACGTGTGCTCGCGATTGCATTTACCATCTCTTTTTACCCTCTTCCTATATCGTGTGACAGAGATGGTAAAAACGATTATGATTTAAAGTGCGTTTGATAATAAAGCCTGAGATGACTCCCTTTCCTTTCGTCATTCTTCCTTTTTACGATAACCTGCCAATCGAAACGAAAGACGTTCATGTCATAGGGTCATCTTCTTCTGTCGGTCTCTACTCCGTCATTTATGTATGACGATAATGATGGCTTCATCTTTTTTTTCGGCCAAGACACAACTCGTCTTGAGTCCATACTAATATTACACGACAGTGTGTCTGTCTGTCTGTTACCTCTTCACGCTTAAACCGCTGAATTTATTTAATGTAGAGATAGTTTGAGACCCTGGGAAGAACGTAGAATAGTTTTTATCCCGGAAAATTGCAAAGTTCCCGCAGGATAGCAATAAACGAATTCTTTACTGAACTGACGGAGTTGGAAGCAACAGCTAGTTTATTATTATATAGATAATTTTCCGAAGTAATTCGTCAATATTTCGTACTTGATTATGAATGCGGTTGACGCTCTCAAATTATGATCGGGCTACAGTGATCCTGTAGGGAATATAATAAGTAATTCTTGTCGCTGAAATGTTTCTGGTAATATACCTTAACCTATCACATTTCCATTGTTTTCGGTTTGGGATACATTCTCAGTCTTGTTTGTTTTGTTGAACAGAGGTGCAGAAAAATAAAAGTAACAGATTGTTGCAAGTGTTAATTTGCGGAGATCTATATCATGAACAACAAACAACCAAACTCGCTAAGGTTATAGTTAAAAATCAATTTTAGGTGTCCATCGGATCCCGGAGAACGTATACAAACTTAAAGAACCAAAGTATCAGAAAATATGGCCAGCTATCTCTTTGCATTGATATTCAACGAGGAAACATTAGCAGTCTTTTAACCACGGTTAATTAGTTTTCATTTTAATTAAGTTTACTTACGTCAAATTGTATTTTTTTTGAAACATTCTTTAATTTACGCATTTTAGACATTATAACCACGACAGCCTCTTCGTTCAGATGCTGTCTTTCTACACGACTGCGTATAAGGAGGGTTACCTATATAATTGGGGTACATTTCTCCAAAGTACCGCTTGTTTTCTTTGTTTCCTGCGAAAAGGCACAGGTTTCAATAACGGACGCGAGTCACGCTCACCCGAATGATTTAAGGGTCCGCCTTCCGGAGACGCTAATTGGTTCCTTCTAATGAGACAACTGATGATCTTGCGCTAATGAACTGGCCCTTAACTGGGAGATATCAATCGCTTTATTAGCGAGCCCTGAATGGTTTAAATGCGAATGGTTTGGTGAAAATTTACCGTAAAAAGGAACAATAAAATATTTGGGCGAAAGGTTTTGCTATGTTAATTCAGGGTAAGATATTTGTTGCGCCGAAACAACTTACATTTATTTATTTATTTATTCAATTCAATACAAAGTCAGGCATACATGCTTGTTTAGTCTTTAAGAATAGCTTCTAATTAGTGTTCATAAATTTTCCCAATTTAACTAACATCGTATTTCTATGTTTGTGTCTCTATTTCTGGCTTTTGCACAGGATAACAAAATAGCAGTAACTATGATGCTATATTTACACGCTTGCAAGTACTTTTATTGTTCCGTTATAGCTTCTTTTGATCTATGTTCAAAAGCCGATACGGGTCCGGATCCAACAAGCTCTTGGAAGTTCACGCAATCCAAGCCAAACACCTCTGTTCATACGCTTGTGCTTGTGAAAGGAAGTTTGGCAAGCGTGTAAAAGTGGCTAACATATAACCCCGTGTCTCAGGGTGGCCGACGATGACCTAACGTGAACAGCAAGCAAAGGCGGCTCATCGAGATATGACGAGTAGAACCTTACCTTCCCAACGCCAGTGGGTTCTTTCACGCCGAGCCGGCGGAGCAGCGCAGGTGGTGGCGGTGGCGGTGCCTTGTGCAGCGCTGCGCAGAAGCCGCTCGCGCTGCCAGCGTCCTCGTCGCGCCGACGCTGCCGGTGCGGGGAGCCGCTGCTGCATTTTGTTGTTGAAGTCCTGGGACAACAGAAAATAAGTTTAAGTTAACAACAAATTTCTGATACAAGCTTCTTTCCTAAAGGTATCAGATATCTGCTCAAGTCAAGTAGGTACTAATCGTAGCCATAAAAATACCTCAACTTTTTTGTTGTTGTTCTCCTACATAACTACAACATCTCACTAAAGGTCTTGGATTTATAAAACACAGCTACAAAATAATAATCATTATTTTAAAGCATTTCACAACTAAGTTTTCTACTCATTTCGACTAAATCTTGTATAGGTACTCAACTACAGTATTAGGGCGAGGGCATACGTCAAAGAGGGAAGCACTTCCTAAAAAGTTTAGTAATTGAAAAAGAAACCTTTCACATTTATCTTCGAGCGTTTCTCACAACTCTGAAGCAATTCACGCCGAAGCTAAGTCCGATTTTAACAAATGTAGACGGTTCCGTCTACACCGAATTCGTACTGCTAAAAAAGTCGAGCTCCTAAATAAGATATTTTATCTTTCACAATACGAAAATGGACATACGTGCACTGTCGAAAATCATCATAATTTAAGTAATTTCTCTGTATCTGTATACACATAAGGAATATTTTTAAAGTCATTTTTACGCAAGATACCCCAAAATAGCCAATACCTAACAGAACAAATGCACGAAACGTGCCGTCTCGCAGTGACCTTTTTACATTTTTCAAAAATTCGTTTCGCGTCAATACCCGGCATAAAGGGGCCTGCACACAAGATGGATGGCGCTTACGTGACGTCAGACGACACGGCCGTGTTTTATTTTAATGCATAACGCCTCAAGAGAGAGTCAAAATTGAAAATTCTTAATGTACATCGGCATGCGGTACACGAGCTGTTTAAGAATTAGATGAAATGATGGATCATTTTGTTTTTAGGTAATGCGAGGCGTTATGAAGTACTGCGTGATATTTTGATTATAAAACAGTCGGTAAATTTTTGCAATGTTATGTTCAACATTAGGGAATTTTCCTCTTTGCTTGTCTATTATGCGTGTTAAATAAATAATTTTACTAAATATTCTAAAGACAGATTATTCAATTTACTAAAAATTAATCTAATTCGCAATATTTGAAAAAAATCCAACAGCAATTTTTTATTCGCATTCAATTTAGTGCATATCAAAAGTGTAGCATCATGTCACGGATTATAAATGGTGTGACTTAAATCTTATTTAACCTGAATTACTCTGTAAAACCCCTGAATTCTTTATCTGTTACTGTCAAGTGAGATTTTTTAGTTTTATTGAAGTACAGTCTACACACATCAATATACAAAATTGTGTTCCTTTCTCTCTCTATCAAACTATTTCTACTTCATAATTCAAGTCCAAAACTCGAAGTCGTGGCACTCGCGTGCAAAGCTGGCGTGAGGTGACCCATTCTTCATACTGATTACAACCATTAACATTCCTTAGCGGGAATTCTCAGATAGCTTCAGTGCATTGGCTCCTGGCTGGAGTTTCGCTCGTGTACTACCAGCTTTAGTTAGTGCTACGAAGTTAGCCACGATTCCCTGAGAATTGAAGTAATAGTAAGTATCCGCATCTAACAAGAGCAGAATTAAAATCGAAAATAAACCCTGGTACCTTTAGTGGTAGCAATCGGATGAAAGAGGAACTAAATATTTTCATACAAAATAGGTGTCGTATTAAATAATTTTTCGTTAAAAATGTGCTAGTTACATAGAAAGTGGCGCCCTCATTTAATTTCTAAGTACTATTTTAAGTCGAACTCTAAATCGAACGCTTTCAGCAATTCCTTACATTTACCATTCATTGATCAAATTTATTTGACGGATAAATGTGATGCCGTCTCTGTTTGTTTTGTTTGAATAGACGGAGACGGCATCACATTTATCCGTCACTTTTAAAATTAATCAATGGGTGGTGAAACAGCCCCTTACAGTCTATCTTTAGGCACAGTATTTCTAATTAGTACTATCAAACCAAATGAATCGTCACACATTGTGGAACCTTTTTACCGAAAATGTCACAGTGACATCACAGACAGGAATCAAACTGCACATAAATTATGCGTACATACCTTACAGAGCGACCAGTCGACCGACCACAGTTATTTATTTCCAACGATGAGAGAGTATTTTGAGGAACGCTATTCATTGGCAAGCGCATGTTAATTATGTAGGTACGTAATCGTATTCAGAATTTCATATAATTAAAGCACTAATACCGATAATTACGTATATGATTTCCAAGACAATTGTTGTACCAACAGCTATAATTCTATACTTCAAATAACATTCAAATTTTATATTTGCATGTGTAACGACTGTCACAGGAGAGCCCTGTAGGAATCTTTGTGACAGACCACAGACCATGACATTAGTGTACAAAGGCAATGTTTAGGAAAACTGGCTAATAATAGACGTAGGACCGGTATAAGACCCTGTTTACGTTATTTCAGCAGAGTTACACTAAGTCTAAGTCACTAAGTGAGTGAAATAAAGTATCGCGGCCCGCAAATTAACGATACCTACTGGCACAATATTACTGGAATAATGTAAAACAGGTCTTATGACTGTCTGCTTGGTAAGTATAGAACATCCGCCCATTTCTTCAAATTATGATATCTTTTTTATATAATAAATTCGTATGATGAAAATTTGGCGTAAACTTCTAAATTCGTCTCATCCCTAATGTTTGCGCGGAGCCCGTTGATTTCACGGGCCGGTGGCCGCGATGAAAACAATCCGGAAAGGTCCCCGCTTGACATTTGATAGAATACGCCTCCGGGCATGATGGCGCGCTTGTATCGACTACACGATTTATTTTATTAAAATATCTTGCTTTTATCTATTGATTTTCTTCGGGAAGTTCAGATTTGTACACGATAAACTGTATGGCTGGGAAAAATGCAGTCGAGTGTTATGAATGGGAATGAATAAGATTGTGTAGTAAGGAGAGTGAATGATTTTCCTTTTCAGCATTTTTTTATCTCAAGGATCTTTTATTCTGTCCGACCAAACTTTTTAATGTACTTAAGTATGAAGCGTAACTAATTATTGTCTACTCTGCATATCGACTAAAACCATAACTTCCCTCATTATCGTAGTGGCAACGACCTATGCGTGCGTGAACTCATTATACCTCAATTACACGTAACAATTAATACTCGTAAAACATTCATTCACTCATTCATTCGTTCATTCGGAATGAACTTTTTTAATTCATTACCCTTTTATGGCGTTAAATGGCGGAATAAACGGTTTATTTACGTTCGTGATTTGAATTTTACTGGAGATTGTAAAGCACACGACACATTTTTCTAGGGAATTGTAAGTAAATAAGTAGTAGGTATTCATGTGTGTTGTAGTGTTCATGTCTAATGTTTATTATTAAAGTATGGGTGTTGACGTGAAAATATCCAGACGGAATGCATTCTTATGAACACTATATGTCGGTCTGAGTTAGCAGATAGTAATAGTTATACGCTGTAATTTTCCATTTAGTTTCTTATCTTTAACTTAATGATCACACGGTTTTTTTTAGATTGATACCTACATTGAATTTCATATTTAATAACACTTTTTTCACAAAATAAAAGTAAAAATCCTCCAAAGCCAATAATAAACACTTTCCACATCATCAGTAGAGTACGTGTTGACAAAACCCTCAACTGTGAATTTAAATTTTGAATGTTTAAACTTGGAACACGTTTCGGCGGTTGTTTTGACCTAGCAATGTAACTGGCCGTTACCCTATTTGGCAGGCTGGAAGCAATACAATTCCGACATGTGTGCATGTAGCCTAATATACTTTTTTTGGGGTTGTCCCCGTGACAAGTAAATATAAAACGTTGGAGAGTTAAGGCGGGAACGTTACATATTTTAGACGCGATAACGCTACAATTTAAGGGGATGCGTGACTGTTAGCTACTTTTTTCAGAGGTTTTGTTCAGGTATTCTAAAGTTGTGTCGAGTGTATAACTTGGCATTGATTTTGATAAATAAATCTGCTTACTGTTATCTATAATATCTATCTATCTGTCTATTCGTAATACCTACAGTAGTTTAAACTATCAAATGACTGTTCTTGAACCATATTACAATGGGGTATGTATGTATAGGTACCGATGAAGGAGAATTGAGTGATGATTAAAATAGAATAATTTTTACTGTAGTTTTTGGATATGTTTTGATCGTTTTGAAAGCGGAGATCGTAGGCGCTGTGACTGCAACCGTGCCTTTGGCGTTTTCTTTTTTTTTTACGAATATGCTAAAAAAATATCACAAGAATTATAAAACTTTGTTACAATCTCAACACCCACCAAAGTCGTCATTACAGTACCTACCTTAGCAAGTAAATCAAAATGTCATGTTCCTTTGTACTCCTTTTGTTTTGTTGTTTTTGTATTATTTTGTGTTTTATTTACAACAAAGTATTTACATACATACGTAATGAGATAAAAAGTATGAACAAACAAAAGTAGCCTGCAAGTCTGTCAAAGTCAACTTCAATGAGTCCAGAAAATTAAATAAAAGAAAACGGCAATAAAATACGCACAGATGCTTGAAAACGCTCCAAGAACAATCGATTGCGACATTTCATAGTCGAATACACACGAATCCAAGAATAAACAAGTTATTGTTCGTTCCATTCGTTCACAATACGCTACCCTTCGTCGATGTCAAAAAAGTCGTTTCAATAAAAGTTGAGGCACGCTACGAAGTTCCAAATTCAAAATAACGTAACACCTTTTATTTTTCGTAGACGAATTTTCGGCTGGCACTGTGGCAACCAGCCAGTGAGTGAATATGAATAAACTGCTGCGTTTAAACTTTACATGACATTCATCATAAAGAAACGGTCAATCGTGAGTCGGATTTGTGTCTTGAAGAGTACGTGAAAATTTCAAAGCATTATAAAATAAATTGGTTCTTCATAGTAGTTCTCTGAAGAACACTATTTTTGGGATCACTTATTTTCAGGATTTTTCATTAAATCGTGTTAGGAGCCCTTACTGCCAAGTTTCATGATTCTATCTCAACGGAAAGTACCATATGTATAGAACTTGCTTCCCAGGATTTTAGTATGAAACTACACTTTTAAATTATTGTATCTTTTATTTGCGTTAATGGAGATTGAGTGTTTTTCACAACTCCAAGGGACAGTAAATTTGAGTATTTGTTATTACCTAACTTCAACGGAGAAAGACAAAATGGACAAGTAATCCTAAGGGTTCCTTTTTTATCGAGCGGTATCGCTACAGTTGTTGCATTTCTAACTATTGGCTTCATGGATTATAGGTACTTGAAAATATGGAGAGATGTGTATTATACTATTTGGAGTTTAGTATTATTCATGTCTTCGTTGTGAAATAACCAGAGAATATTTAGTTATTTCAAATAACACTGAAATAAAATAGTGAACACTACTTGTACATTTGCGTATTTCGTTCACGCGCTTACAACATCCGTTGAATGAATATTTTATGTGAAAAACTGCTATTCGCTGGGTACTGCAGTAGCATGTCATATTTTGCGTCTACTTTGTATATTCTCTATAAAAAATTGTATGAAAAATATCCATGATTATATTTTCAAATTTAATAACTGGTATTGCTTTTACGGGAAAATAAAATTTCAGCAATTATGTATCTACCTATGTCTGTAACATGATGAACCCCACAAAAAATAATTGTACCTATTGAATGATAATGAAATGTTTCCACAATCGTGTAACGTTGTATTATTAGGGTTCTGTACTCAAAGGGTTAAACGGGACCCTGTTACTGAGGCTCCGCTGTCTGTCCGTCCGTCCGTCTGTCCGTCTGTCCGTCTGTCACCAGGCTGTATCTCGGGAACCGTGATAGCTAGAAAGTTGAAATTTTCACAGATGATGTATTTCGGTTGCCGCTATAACAAAAAATTCTAAAAAATGGAATAAAATAAATATTTAAGGGGGCTCCTATACAACAAACGTGACTTTTTTGCTCGTTTTTGCTTGAAATATTCATTTTACTTTGTGTTGCTTGTAAGTGGATAAGTGTATAGTAGGTAAGGTACTTAATGAATTTTGTCTTGAAAAAAAAAAACAAAATTTTATGCCAAGTTTCTTCTGGCGCAGCTAGTAAGTAGTATCAAAAAAAGACACTTAAAAGGGGTCTTTACAGACTATTTACAGAACAAACGTTTTAATTTTGATTTTTTAGTAATAATTTCGGAATTAGACTGAACTGAACTGTCAGAACCTCTAAAGATTAAATGCAAGGTAGAAAATTTAGCGTAATTGAGCCAACAAAAAAAAAACACTTCATCATATTCATCATCGTATTTCATATTGCGCAGGTAATAAGTAATAATGAAACCTCAAAGCGTCACATTAAAAGCAAAAGTTCCACACGCCATTAATAAAGCGTCCCTCTGTTTACAAAACTCTTCATTAGAGATCACGGCGTTGTTGCGGATTGAAGTTGCTGCTTTATGGACGGGGACAATGAGGAAGAAGTGGCGAACAGATGCTTCTTTAGGTCCATTGTCTATTCAATATTTATCAGCGTATGGATGGAGACCAAAGAGTTGCATCATGCTGAGAGGAAGTTAACCATACAAAGCGACTCTCTGGAAAAAGTTCCGCTGCTACAAAATTACTGCAGCTGTGCGAAATTACTGCAGCTAAATATCACAGGACAATATCACAGCTGTTTGATATCATTGATTATCATCAAAATAATTTATTGAACCTATTTACGAACTGTTTCTATTTATTGCCATTAGCATTATAGTGTATATTTTGTTATGGTTACTAGCAATTTGTACGAAAAATGTGTAAGCGAAATTGTAGGCGATTTTTCCACTCGTCCGTTACTTGTTCCCCAGTACGTAATGTTTCCACCCTAAACGTGTGTGGTATTGTTATCCGATGGTGAAGTTTTGGTAAAGGGTGCATTGTGCGGGCCTATTAGTACGGACAAAAGAATGGATGGCAAGATGATCGCTAGTCTTTTTGTGTAATTGTTGCGTTATTGTTTTTGTTATCGCCGTATTTAAGTATTGTCTGTGCTGGAATGATAAAATTTGATTTCAAACTGCAAACATTTTCTGGTTGGCGAAATGTATTGTAGAACAATCTAAATCGTTTCCGGCTGTGGATTGTGGAACCTTTTCACAGAAAATTTCTTAGTGGCGTCGCAGTGCCTGTCAAAGATGATCATTATGACGCTTAATCTGAGATAATTCTATTATGGGTCAGAATGGTATTTCTTATCATCTATTAACAGGAGTCATCGAGTAGTCCGTAAAAGTGGACCTTGAGATCGTCATCATCATTACAGTCGAAAGACATCCACTGCTGAATATAGGCCTCCCCAAGGTTCACCAAACAGACTGGTCCTGCGCTGCATGCAGCGCGTTCCCGCAACCTTAACCCGGCCGTCGTTCCATCTTGTTGGGGCCTACCTACACTGCGTCTTCCGGTCCATGGACGACATTCGAGAACCTTTTCACCCCATGTCGGCCATTAGCTCTACGACCTTGACTGACTTACTACGAGGCAATGAGGCCCATAATATTGTCTCGTGTAGTAGATAAAATGTTAATGCCAAGAATTCCTTAAGGCTTAATTAGTAATTAATGAAAGGCCATTACAAAAAGTTAATAATAATCAGTTAATGGTCTGCTTATTGCCTTAAAAGTTAAACATAAATTAACTAAATGAGTTTACTTCATTGTTGGTCATTGAGATAACAGCTAGGTACTTATTTGGTGTTATTTGTTCCAGTCTAGTGTTAAAATCTTTTAATTTCTCATCAACTGACCAATTATTCAAAATCTCAGTACCTACTTAGGGCATTTACAAAAAAAACGTTTACCCATTACTATTTTTTTTAATGACGAAATTTTGTGTTTTTCTTACTCAGAATCAGAATCTATTGATTTTAATGATAAAAAAATGTCCCAAATTTTTTTGTCACCTGTGACGTTTTTTTCATACAGTTTAGGTATATGGTTAGTCACAAAAAATTGTATGGAAAATTAGGAATATATTTTACGAAGAGGGTACACTTTTTTTGAAAATGCCCAATAATTATTTTTTTTATTAAGTACTTAGATCTACCTATTCTTTTCTTATTGTTAGTCAAGTAAAGCAGGTACCTATTTAAGGTATAATCAATCAAATTAATTCCTGGGTCCTCAGGGACTTTGTGTTAGTAAATAATTATATTAGTCCATAATTTACTAACGCATTCGCTGCCACGCACTGCTACGCACTACGCTCGTAACCGCCCGGCCACGACTTCGCGCGTTTGGCGGCGCGGCAAGCGTTTTATCAGTTCATTGCGTGTGCCGCCAGGTAACCACTGTACGGCGAGCGTCTTGGCCGCGCAATGAACACAGAAAACGCTTGCCGCGCCGCCAAACGCGCGGAGTCGTGGCCGGGCGGTAACCGGTAGCAGCGTTTTTCCGTTTTGTAGCGAAAGCCGCCTACGAACACAGAGCACGCGTAGCGGGTTCTTGGTATGTGTATGACATGGTTTATCAAATTGGTTGACTTTGCTTATATAATAATCGCGTAAACAGTATCAAAAACTTTACCGTCAGCATAAATTTTACTGATAACAGAAGCCGCATGGTACAAAAGTAACCACCTTGAGACCTGAGAACTACATTCTCAGTCAATGTAGCACTTTGAGACATCACTTATATCAAAAGAGTCGCGTTAAAAATCTGTTCGAAAGCCAAAAAGCCTATCCCCGGAATCTCCTGAACTCGATAAAACGATAAATCGCAACCCAGCAGGCTCAGCTTTAAAATCTGCCTTTAGTTCCCCTTGCCGAAAAGGGGTGATAACTACCCCACAATCTTTTCTCTCAAGTTTCGAGCTTTGACATTTATAAAATACGGAAAGCAATATATACTCTACCCTCCGAAATGTATAGTTTATACACTTAGGGAACAGTGAGTAACGAATTCTTCTTTTTGAATAATCTGCAACAATCTGCGCACAACTAAAGAAAAAAAAATTAAGCGAATACAGTAGGCTTTTTCTAACGCTTCTGACGCTTGCCTTCAAAATCACTATTTCTTTCTGTCAAACGGTATGAAATAATGACAGAAAGAGATGGTGAAAGCGAAGGCAAGCGTCAGAAGCGTTAGACAATACGGCCTCAGGTCTATCAATTCAATAAGTTGTGGTTTTTTGTTTTGTAGATTTTCACTTCTTAAAGTACATTATTTATATTATAATAATAGTACTTATATAACTAATATTAAACAGGACTTAATACTGAACTATAAATTGCTGAAATTACCTGGACGTTTAAACGAACGTGATACCCTACACTTCAGTCGACTCTTGACCACGACCGCTGAAATGCGGTCGAAACATCAAAGTAATTTCAGCAATTTAGTTCGTGATTAAGTCCCTGTAAATATCAGTACCTAATGAATGAGATTCGCAAAAGTTTAAAACATTATATGTAGATATTGTGATTGTGACATAATTATGTATAAAGCGATTTCCTATTAAAAACCTCCAGCTATACATACATGTCATTGTAGATAAGTGCGCTGCGCCTCTTCTTTATACGCAGTAAGTACAATAAAGCAGAATTCCCCGTGTGTTCACGGCTTAGTTCCAGAGTTACGGTATTTTCTCGTACCTTTTTTATTTAGGGCAGATTTAGTAGTCGACACGTGTTGCCAGATTTACACACGCATTTTAGGAAAATACGTGCGTCAGGTATGCGGCAGTGTGCTAAGCGTTTTAGGGCTTTTGACTCTGTCAGCTTCAAAAAGGTCAGCTTTTTTACAAGTTTTATTTTGTACAGCGTGTAACTTGTAACGTGTACATAACATTTTGACAAAGGTTGAATTGCGGTGAATAAAACTCTTTTGAGTGTATTCGATTGAACGGAAAGGTCACAGGTATCAGTTGCGATGTAGGCTATGTTTTAATAGATACCTTTTAAGCAGGCATTGGATATTAGCCAGACATGACTTCATTTTAACACAGCACCACTTAACTTCATATAATGTGGTGTCTTAAAATTAATACGGAATATTTAACAGGCAGTTATCGACATAGCCCACCGCATTAGCACGCTGAAGTGGCAATGGGCAGGCCATATAACCCGAAGAACCGATAACCGTTGGGGTAGACGAGTTCTTGAGTGGAGACCACGGATCGGCAAACGTAGCGTGGGACGTCCTCAGACTCGGTGGAGCGACGATCTTCGCAAGGCGGCTGGCAAGAGCTGGATGAGAGTGGCCGAGGATCGTGCTCAATGGCGTGCCATGGGAGAGGCCTATGTCCAGCAGTGGACGAACGTAGGCTGATGATGATGATGATGATGATTTAACAGGCCGTTGATTTAGTTTGGGTTAACGGACATGAAATAACATTTTTTTAAATGTTTTTAGGATTTTTTGTTTGTGTGGTTTACAAATTTAATGTTACCATACATTGATTGCTGTTTTATGTCCCGCGTCAAAACCGTTACAGCATGTTTAATTAATAATTTCGATGCAATCCTTCAACCTAACCCAACTATCTGTTAAATGGTATTCCGTTTCAAACCTTCTAGACTTGCTTAATCTAATACAATAAAGACTGATCCTGGAGGCGGCTGCCAGAAATAATAATTTAATCATTAATGAATAACTTCAAATAAATGTTTAAGTAACTTAACAACGTCATGTAAAAATATCTATGGTGTTGCTGATTTGTTTTCTGTGAAACGTTCAATTAAATAAAAGCGCATCGCGCACAAAGGCTCGGAAACACGGCACAGCCCTGACGGATGCGCCAAATAGAAACGTCGCGAAAAAATATGGCGTTACAGGAAACGAATACAAATACGAATAAAAATAAACGTACAAGCATTCCGGTGAAGGAAATGAGAAAAACCATATTCGAGAACCCGTGCGTGGGGATAGGGTTGGCGCGAGATTTTGGAAGTGGGGGAATTAGGGTTGTGTGACAGGAGACGAGGAAAAGGTCTGCAGTTACAAAATGGTGAAATAGATTTCCAAGATTTCGACTAAACGTCACTTAAAAAACTGTGATTTTGATGCAAACTGCATCAAAATCAAAATTATTGTATCGCGACTGTCGGTATAGAAAGAAGAGAAAAAATTATGTAATTGAACTTTTGTTGATGCTAGTAATATTCAGACTAAATAAATCTATTTAGTTTTCTATGCCCTGTTGATGATCTTTCTAATATTATAAACGCGAAAGTTTGTATGCATGGAAGGATGTTTGGATAGATGTATGGATGTTTGTTACTCTTTCACGCTAAAACGGTTTGACGGATTCTAATGATTTTGTTCTGATATTAGATAACATATACCCGGAAAATTGCATAGTTCCGTATCCCGCGGGATTCGAATTCTTCGCAATCGGAGTCGCGGGCAACAGCTAGTAAAGAATAAGCGCTATTTTTCTGAGTTTTCATCCTTTTATGAAGAACTTTCAAACCATTCCCTGTAATGTATTGTAATACGAAATGGAGAACCTCGAAGTCGTTTGTTTTGAGTAAATCTGTAGCTACGATCTTCCCCCGACGTCTGTGGATTCTGCTCTCTGTCAGTTTGCGGCCGACTGTACTCGGATTAACTCAATCTTTGACGTTATTACGTTTGTAGACAATTGCTGCGGATGTTACAGAATACTGAGAGAGATTAGTATCCATAGAATATTATGCAAAATAGACTGAGAGTGCTGTAATAGTCATAAATTCATAATACGTGTTTTTACTGACGCAGACTTAGTTACAAAGCTAATGACTGATATTTAAAATTTAGAAATTTCTAGAAATGTTCCTTTGGGTACACGCGGAAACGGAATACTCTGTAAAAAAAAACAATAAATACTTTATAATGATCAGCAGGTCGTGCGTCAAATGAATGAGACGAATAGGTAGGGACTGGCAACATATTTTGGGCCAATGATTACAAATTATTTTTTTGACAACAATCTTTTCAATCTTTTCAATCTCTTCAATTTTTTGTTTGCGTCTCTCCTGTGGACATGGCCAAAGTTGAGGGTCTATGACCAATATTTTTTAGTCAAATCTACAGTGGTGTGTGGGGCGCGCCTGGTCAATTTTTGGTCCATTTAAATAAACTTTACGTTTTCTGAATCGGAGTCGCTAATTTATGGAGAGACAAATTTTGTTTCTTATTACGCTGTGAATGACCCACGTGCAAGCCCGTGATTAACAACATAATATTCTCCTTTTCGAACCTCGCGTCTCTATCCAAAGCACGTATTTCGAGAATGAATTTCGTAATGAAATAATAATTATGATTATTAATTTATTCCAAATTAAATTAAACACGCAGCAACCCTACTGTTTCCCAAAATATCGTTCTGAAAAATGGCTACCGGTTGCAATGCAGCGAAGGCGTTTTATTTCTATGTAAATTTGCATAATGATATTTTTGTCGCGCGAGTTGTGGTAGATTTACGAACATCTCGCGGGGTGCCGTTCAGCCCTAATCTAATCCGAAACAGCGTATGTTCATAAGAAAGTTAAGGAGACTTATGACCTTTTGGTTTCGAAAATGCCGTGTACGCCGATGGGAATTGTTGTGAGGCTGTACTGTGCGTCTAATCATAAAGTGCTTGATAAATAAAAATAATCTATACATATAAAATCCTTTGTCCTGACTGACTGACGGATCAACGCACAGCCTAAACCGCTGATCGTAGAGACCTGAAACTTGGAGGGTGTGTTCTTTGTACGACGTAGGCATCCGATAAGAAAGGATTTTTCGTAGTTCTACTCCTAAGGGGGTAAAAAAGGGGGGTAAAGTTTGTATGGGACAACGTGATTCCTTGGTCCAATCTACTTCAAATTTTGCATAAACATTCTTTAACAGAATTGATGGAAGACGTGTTTCGTATTTTATTGAAATTCATCCCTTGACGGGGTTAAAAAGGAGTAGAAAGTTATTATGGGGGTGATTTGCTTCGAAGTTGATATCAATACTCCTTAGTGCTTTTGATTTAAATTACATTTTATTTTGACACCATGTAAACGAAACGAAACTTCAAATTTTGCAAACCATTTGTTTACATTTGTCAACCACTTCCTGATCTGATCTCTGATAATAACTAATTATATGTATAAGTATTTGCATTTCACCAAGCTTTTGCTTTTACAAGCGCAGCGTGGGACGTCCACCAACGAGATGGACGGACGTTTTGGTGAAGGCCTCAGGTTCAGGGTGGATGCAAGTCGCTTCCAACCGTAATGTTTGGGCGTCAATGAGGGAGGCCTATATCCAGCAGTGGACGTCCTACGGCTGAAATGATGATGATGATGATGAAGCTTTTATGTGAGTTCAACCTTTTTCGAATAAAACCGAATTGAGTATTCAAACATCATGAACTCGCATAAAAGCTTGGTGTAATGCAAATACATATAAAATGCTTTGTCCTGAAGTCCTAAATGACTGACTGGCGGATTAACGCACAGCCTAAACCGCTGTATGTAGAGACCTGAAACTTGGAGGATGTGTTCTTTGTATGACGTAGGCATCCGATAAGAAAGAATTTTCCGGAATTCCCACGGGATAAGGAATATACGGGATGTATATATTTCATCAATCAAGAGTGACTCTATCCCCATAACGAATATTACTAAACTGTTTCAAATTGGGCATGCAAGTAGACTATTAGAATAAGTATAAAGTTAATTTCAATCATTTTGAAAATTCTCACGGGATAAGGATGAATCAGGATTTATATACTCAAATCAACTGGATCCTATCTCCGTAACTACAATTACTAAACTTTTCAAATTCAGTATAAACGTAAATGGTCATACATAATAACAGCAAAAAATTTTATTGCAGGATTTTTGGAAATTCCTGTGGGATAGATAATCTCTGAAACTTCCGAGCCGATTAAAAAAAATCTTTTACCATTAAAAAGTTACACTATCCTTTATTGACATAGGCTACTTTTCCCGGGAAAATGCAAAATTCCCAAGGAATAGAAAAAAAAATCAACTTCGGAGCTCATTTTAAAATGTCTTTCACCAATAGAAAAGATACACTGTCCTTGATTAACCGCGGGGTAAAAATAAGCGAAAATTTGCATAGAATAAGGACAAATTTGTTGAAATTCCCACGGGATAGAGATTAAACGGGATTTATAATATTCACTAACTGACACTGATGATGATGAAATGATGAAATGATAATAATGATGGATGTTGCCGTTGCCGGATTTTTGTTTTATACAATGAAAGAGATGAAGAAGCTTTACCACAAATTGGAATTCTACGCGGACGAAGTCGCGGGCAAAAGCTAGTAGTAAATAAAATTAAAATGCTCACTCTGTTGTTAACGGGAAAAATCAAAATTAAAATAAATTAATTCATATTATGGTAAAAAACCTTGAACGAGTTAAGTATCGTACATTTGAAATATTAAGGCCTGGTTGTCAAATCTCAACCAGAGGGTCGTGGGTTCGCACCTCAGACGATTTCGGAATTTACGTTCGAAATTACATTTGAAATTTACCATTCGCTTTAGGGTGAAGGAAAACATAGGAAGGAAAACTATGTACCTACACACCTGCAAATAAATTCAATGGTGTGAGTGAGGTTCCCAATCCACACTGGGCTCGTGTGGGAACTACGGTCTAAGCCCTCCCATTCTGAGAGGACGCCTGTGCCTTGCAGTGGTATGTATGCATACAATATACACTGGGATTGTGCTGAATGATGAAAATAATAATCTCAGGAGCACAAAGGTAAATCATAAAATGGCTTACGAAAACCAACTTGACTTAACTGTAAATAATACCTTAATCCTATTTCCTGTAGCTATTGCAGTTGCAATAATGACCCAGTAAAGGCTATTTCTCTGAGAGAAAATCCGCTTTGCGAACAAACTACGAAGAGAATTTGAAATGTTTTATATTGTTCTTCTTCCGCAGAATATTTGTGCCTTATTTCCAGAGAACGGAATTTTCGTAGGACTTTGGTGCTGACGTAGCGAGTTATTGACTTTAAATGAACATACATTATGTATATATAGAATTATCTATCTTTGAAATAATATCATATAACTGATGAATTCAGGCGTTACTTTGCGAAGGTCCATATGAATTAACACTGTTGAATATTTTTTTGTACCTCTCTGCCACTCACCATGCACCACAGCTACGTCTTGTTATATGCAAAAAAATTGTTCATAGACACCAAGTAATTACTCGTAACTACTCGTAAGTAATTTTTATATTTTATTGTCATTATTGTCGATTTAGAATTTTCAGCTACCCGAAGGTAATCTGGAAGGGTCCGCTTTTTAGCAATAAGACCACCTGTTGTTTAAAATTTCTGTTGATTTTTGTGTGCTTACTAGGGGCGTTCAATAAAAAGTGAGAATGAGTATGTTATAAACAACTTTTACTAAATGTCATTTTATTTTTCGACATAGTCACCTTTTAGCATAATACACTTAGTATATCTTTTTTCTATACTTAAAATTCCATTTTTAAAAAAGGTCTCATCTTGAGTACTTAAAAAATCTTGTACTGCAGCGACTACCGCGTCGTCGTCTTCAAATTTCTGGCCTCTCAGGTATTGTTTCAATCTCGGAAATAGGTAGAAATCACTGGGAGCGAGATCTGGTGAATACGAAGGATGCTTAAGGATATCGAACCCAGCATCACGAATTGCAGCCATTGCAACGGCGGACTTGTGTGCCGGGCATTGTCCTGGTGGAACAGCACAACTTTCGAAAGTTTACCTCGCCGTTTTTCGCGGATCTCATTGCGCAATGTTGCTATTTGTTTGGCGTATAAAGTGCCCGTAATAGTGGCTCCATGCTCGAGATACTCAATCATTAATACCCCTTTACCATCCCAAAAAACAGAGCCCATGACCTTACCGGCAGATGGGCTCACCTTGAATTTCTTCGGAGTTGGAGATGATGGCCTTTTCCATGTCATAGACTGCAGTTTCGTTTCAGGGTCGTAATGATGGAGCCATGTTTCGTCCATTGTTATAAATCGCGCCAAAATAAGTTCCCGGTCTTGCTGCATCAGGTTCAAAGCTTCTTGACAAATCTCTAGTCTAGTTTGTTTTTGCGTGTCAGTAAGCATTCTTGGTACCCAACGCGCAGATACCTTTTTCATACCCAAGCATTCATGTAAAATATTATGCACGCTCCCCGTTGAAATCTTTACATTTTCAGCAATAAAACGAACTGTGACACGACGATCCGCCAAAACTGAGTTTTCGACTTTTTTCACAATTTCTTCAGTTACTGCTGTAGTAGGGCGTCCGGAGCGGGGGTCGTCCATTGTCGATGTATCTTCCACGTCTAAATTCGGCGCACCAACGTGCGACTGTCGAATACGGAGGAGCATAAGACCCTAAAGTGTCCCGCAAATCCAAATTGACTTGGTCCGTAGAAAAATTTTTCAAATACAAGTATTTGATAACGGCGCGCAGTTCAATTTTCTCCATTTTCGCTAACGTACTCAATGGCATTGCAAAGAAATTACCGTATATTTTTTTAAACAAAAGACAGTTAGTTTTTTTTTTCATAGCAATCAGCTAGATAGATTAGCTTTACCGGCCAGTATTTAATTTCGTAATATTAAAAGAGTTAGCATCTCATTCTCACTTTACATTGAACGCCCCTCGTATATTAATTTTTAGTTTCATTTCAATATAGGTACACAAATAAATAGAGCGTCATCTCAAGATTAAGCCAATTCATTAGTGTGTACAGATTCACACTCAAAACACAGCCATTACTTAGTGAGAACGGTACCTACAGAGAGTCTATTAGGAGAAAAACCTGCATAAAAAATTGCTGTTTTTAGTTCGTTTTCAAGATTACCTTTTATTTTTTTATTTATCGATCCGTCGTGAAACGTGATATTTTCACGCAATGCTCCGCACTTGTCGAAGCCAGGCGTAAATCACATCTGGTGCAGCGCCCCTATCGGTGAGTTATCGCCAACACTGCTTTATGTCCAATGCGTTATCTTCCTATTGTTCGCAGCCGGTGCGATCTACAAGTACTAAACGAGTGGAGCTGTTGTTCTAATGAAAACGTTCGGACGTTTTGAATTGTCTTTTGTTTCGTAGCTATTGGAATACGTTCAGGTTTTTATTTTCTATCCGCTAATGTAGTTGATTATACTATACATTAATTGTTGCCCGCGACGTCGTCTGAGAGAAATTCAGTTATCGCTATCCCGCAGGAGCTATGTAAATTTCTGGGAGAAAAAATTTAACATACCTAATAATCTTCTTCCGAGGGTCTAAAACTATCTTCGTGCCTATTCTAAATCTGTTGAGCGGTTTAAGCGTGAAAAGGTAACTGACAGACAGACATACAGACAGAGTTACTTTCGCATTTATAATATTGGTATGGATTATATTGATTATATTAATTAGGTTGGAGAAGGGTCCTACTGCTGAGCAAAGGTCCCGATTTTGAGCGGTGTCCGGCCAGTCCTTAAGGTATACGTTAAATTACTATGTAAAATTATCATTAAGTAGTTACGCAAATGATAAGACTTCTAACATTACATTTTTTTTTACTTAAATTGGATTGCTCTTGAAAACTTAAGAACCTATCTTTACAAACAAGTGGTTGGAAATAGAATTAGAAAAATATACAATGATGCAAGTAAAAATAAATGCAACGGATATGAAAATAAAATTCCAACTTTGATACGAGCATCAAAATGCATATTCAATGTATGGCTACATACGCGTCATATGGCATAAAGCAATATGTTTCAAACCGACTGTGAAAGCAGTTTTTTTTGCACGCTAGTGATTAAAAACAGAAAAGAGGAAACGGAGTGTGATGACGCGCAAATACACTCGGGAACAAAATAATGGTTTAGCGAAACATGTCGAAAAGAGAGGAATACCGACGAAGTATTCTGTCAATTCACGCGGCATTACGTTTCAAGGATTATGCTAAGTTTTTTTTCAATGTTTTGAAGTTTTACATCTAAATACAAGTACGAGGGGCGTTCAATATAAAGTGAGAATGAGATGCAAACTCTTTTAATATTACGAAATTAAATACTGGCCGGTAAAGCTAATCTATCTAGCTGATTGCTATGAAAAAAAAAACCAACTGTCTTTTGTTTAAAAAAATATACGGTAATTTCTTTGCAATGCTATTGAGTACGTTAGCGAAAATGGAGAAAATTGAACTGCGCGCCGTTATCAAATACTTGTGTTTGAAAAATTTTTCTACGGACCAAGTCAATTTGGATTTGCGGGACACTTTAGGGTCTAATGCTCCTCCGTATTCGACAGTCGCACGTTGGTGCGCCGAATTTAGACGTGGAAGAACATCGACAATGGACGATCCCCGCTCCGGACGCCCTACTACAGCAGTAACTGAAGAAATTGTGAAAAAAGTCGAAAACTCAGTTTTGGCGGATCGTCGTGTCACGGTTCGTTTTATTGCTGAAAATGTAAAGATTTCAACGGGGAGCGTGCATAATATTTTACATGAACGCTTGGGTATGAAAAAGGTATCTGCGCGTTGGGTACCAAGAATGCTTACTGACACGCAAAAACAAACTAGACTAGAGATTTGTCAAGACGCTTTGAACCTGATGCAGCAAGACCGGGAACTTTTTTTGGCGCGATTTATAACAATGGACGAAACATGGCTCCATCATTACGACCCAGAAACGAAACTGCAGTCTATGACATGGAAAAGGCCATCATCTCCAATTCCGAAGAAATTCAAGGTGAGCCCATCTGCCGGTAAGGTCATGGGCTCTGTTTTTTGGGATGGTAAAGGGGTATTAATGATTGAGTATCTCGAGCATGGAGCCACTATTACGGGCACTTTATACGCCAAACAAATAGCAACATTGCGCAATGAGATCCGCGAAAAACGGCGAGGTAAACTCTCGAAAGTTGTGCTGTTCCACCAGGACAATGCCCCGGCACACAAGTCCGCCGTTGCAATGGCTGCAATTCGTGATGCTGGGTTCGATATCCTTAAGCATCCTCCGTATTCACCAGATCTCGCTTCCAGTGATTTCTACCTATTTCCGAGATTCAAACAATACCTGAGAGGCCAGAAATTTGAAGACGACGACGCGGTAGTCGCTGCAGTACAAGATTTTCTAAGTACTCAAGATGAGACCTTTTTTAAAAATGGAATTATAAGTTTAGAAAAAAGATATACTAAGTGTATTATGCTAAAAGGTGACTATGTCGAAAAATAAAATGACATTTAGTAAAAGTTGTTTATAACATACTCATTCTCACTTTTTATTGAACGCCCCTAGTAAGGAACAAATCATCATTTCCTAAGTGTTTTGCACAAAGTTACTTATTATAATCATCATCATCATCATATCAGCCAAAAGACGTCCACTGCTGAACAAGGTCTCCCCCAACGAGTTATACAACAATCGGTCCTGCACTGCGCACTTCCTAGTGGTTTACTAGATAGTCGGTTCCTCTTATTGGGGGTCTTCCTACGTGGTCTTCTGGTTCTCGGTCGCCATCTAGAACATTACTATCCCATCAGCCGTCGGTTCTACGAGCAATGTGTGCTCTGCTCACTGCCACTGAAGTCTGGCGACTTTCAGCAACTTTGGTTCTCCTGCGGATCTCTTAAGTTCTGTTTCGATCACGTAGGGAAACTCCGAGCATAACTCGCTCCATATCGCTCTTTGAGTGACTTTGAGCTTACTTATGAGGCCCTTTGTAAGCTACCATGTCCCAGTTTCGCATGTCATCACTGGCAACACACAGTGGTCAAAATCCTTAGTCTTGAGGTACTGCGGTATTTAGGACGTGAAGATATTGTGTAACTTTCGGAACGCTGGCCAACCGAACTGGATTCGCCACGATGAAGGTCTCTCGCGAGAGACCTCTTTCTCGAAGTTGGACCTACCTAACTGGGCTGTGGCTGTACTGCGGACGAAATCATCCTCTTTTACTAATTGGATATTTGATGTCTGGTTTCAAATTGGTTATCATTAACGTAACTTGGCCCGACTCCCACACAAAAGAAAGAATGCACTTCAAAGTTTAGATTTTTTACTCAACCATTCAAAAAAAGTGCTTACCGCTCGATGTAAAAGTTTTGCTACAAACTGTGTTCCAAAATGGTCTTATTCAACTTCAAAAATTTACAGACTTACAACACGAAAAGAAGGAGTCTCACAAAGTTAACTCCCAAGCGCATTAATACGTTTAACTACGGTTTAGAGCTTACATTTGTCTTGTTTAACTCTGAAGATAATCTCGACGAATCGCGAGTCTCTGTTTGTTTGTAACTTGCCTTTTGCTGAATAGTTAAACGCATAAGTAGCTAATATTATTTGGACTCTGTTCTTCTTGTTTAGTAAATATTGAAGTATGAAAATTCGGCACCGTACAGGATCAAAACTAAAACAATTTTCATGTAAATGATCCATCCGCAAACGGCTCTTTTACATGTCTTTATTTTATACTACCAGCGCTTTAGAAAAGCCCTCATTGCCAAAAAGAATGACGCACATGAAACTTGTCAGAAAATTATTTTTTCAAAACCAAAATCATAAATATTATGAGAAGAAAAACAAACAAAATTGACAAACGTTGATAAAACGTATCTAGCTGAATGCCTCAACTTAGTTTACTTGCGTCGGGTTCTCAGCGACGACCACGTATAAGTTGACTACCTATAATTTTGCGTGGCAAATAAAAAAATATAATGATTTAATAATATTAGGGATTACAAGTTTTTTACGAATCCGGTTCTGGTGGATGCAGGTGCCAAGTTGTGGTTCATTGTGGAACATGGCGTTCTGAAGGGGGGACGGAGGAGGGGGGCACCTTTGTTCAACAGTGGACGTATTCCGGCTGATGACGATGATGACAATTTTTAATGACTGTAGGATGGAGTTCAAAAAGTTGGACAAACTTAACAACTTTAGTTAAAATTATTAAGTTTTTTCCGTTGTGACACGAAAATTAACTTATCTTTTTCCAGTAAGTCATTTTGTATGGCAAACTACCGTTTAACATGGTGCAAAATTTTGAACGCCATCCTGTGAGCAAAGTAAATGGTACTTTAGATCCAACTAATAAATAAGCCTCTTCATTCATAACCATAAATCAATACCTATTAATTATGAGTGAAATGTCAATAAGTACGAATAAATAAAGACCGAAATAACATAACTAATAATTTTATTGTAAGTACCATGAATGATTCACTGCAAAACGAAACGAAAAAGTCTGTTATTTGATAAGCCTGTCACCTAGATATCATATCAAAACTCGCTGGTTCAACAAAAAACAATAGACATTTAATACAGCCAAAACTATGCTACCGGCGAATAAATACTGCCATAGTATTTAACTTTACGTTCGCGGGGGATAAAATAAAACGTTATCGTGTTTTTGAGTACGCTGTATATCGCAATCCCGCGGGATAGCAACCCGTAGTCGCAGTGTGACCGAAAATATTTGGTACATTCAAATAAAACATCATTGTTTTCATATTCTGTTTTCACAATAAGTTATCTGCATCAGACTTTATTTTTACACACCCGTTTTGGACAAATATTTGCTTAAGGCAGGCTTGCGCAGACCTGGGTTAGCTACTTAACTCCGAGTTAACTGCTAACAGAGGGTTAACAAGTGTCAAAATGTATGGAACTGTCATTCTTAACCCAGGTTTAACGATTTAATTTTTTGACCCTGTGTTGTGCAAGTAGCCCTAAGAGTATCACTACCTGACAGTTACAATACTAACGTTTTACGCTGTCTAAAAAAATTGACGCTATGTGTATAGAAATATAGAAGAGTATACCTATTCCATTGTAGCTGGATTTACTGATGCCAGAGTGCTATGTTACGTTCTGAATTAATGAAAACACAAAAACAATCAGAACCAAGTGGTGAAACCGGTGATAGACAATATATCTAAGGCCTCTGGTTAAGGTTGCAGGAACACGTTGGATGCGGATGGCGCAGGCCCGGTTTGTTCGGTAAGCCTTGGGGGAGGCCTATGTTCAGCAGCGTAGGTATTTCGGCTGAAATAATACAATACAATACAATGACTCTTTATTGTACACCACAAATAATACAATACAGATAAACTAGTACATGAAAAAAAGAAATAAGGTAAGCAATGGGCGGCCTAAAATAATAATAATGATAATGAATGACGAATATTTTTACAAGCTTTTATTTACTTTCACCTGTCCCGTTGTCTGTGTGTAAACAAATCTTGCAAGCTAAATTTGACCCACTTATTTTTCGATTGACCCACTTATTTTGACGACAATGCAATATTATTATGACATGGAGCTGATCTGATGATGGAGCTGGAGGGTGGCCTTAGGAACTCTGCAATAAAACAACACGACCGCATTGAGTTTGGACTCGATTGATTCGCTTTGTTGAGTACTTTGGTAACCAAGGGCAAATATTACAGTCAGCAAAAAATTAACTTATGAAAATGGAATTTTACTTAATAATAACTTATAAAACATAGTTCAAACTACTCATTTACATCATACTCATCGCTACTATCCTACATTTACTGCATAATCATGAAAGCTGAATATGTGAACAGTATTTGTCATACTGTCGCAGGCTGCAAACACCGCTAATGGGATGCAAATGCATTTGTATGTGCGTTCACGCAACACTCCGAAACTATTTAGATAACGTTGGACGGCATAGTTGCAATTGTTTTGTAAATGGCGCGAATTGAACAGAAACAACAGAAGTTAAAAATATTATTCTTATAGTGAAAATAATACGGGTAACTAGTCTATGATCGAGTTTAGCTCGACATGTTTCAGGCTAATCCGTAGCCCTTCCTCTTAGAGCACACGCCGCGGCGGAGTTATCCGTATTGTTTTCACTATGAGTGAGTCCCACGGTAGTTTCATGTTCAAAATATTATCCTCATAAAAAAACATCAACCTTTATTGTAATTTTCTTCATTTTATACAAATTAGTCGTAGGTATTCAAATTTCAGAATTACGCAAAATTCTCACGGGAATTTCTGAAAATAATACCGTGGTTTCACTAACGTTGCATGGGAACACCCGTGCCAAATGACATGTTTCTAGACTTAAATTTTTGTAGGATTATCGAATACAGAGTCTTTACTTTACATGTTATTTCTGATAACCAGCTATCTATACATAATTATACTAATTTTCACCCGATTCCGCCTATTCGTTTCGGCGTGAAAGAGTAACAAACAGACACGCATATTCACAAACCGTCGCCTTATTATTTTTTAAAATGTTGTACCTATAGCAATAGCAAGCATCTGTTTTTCATACATATATGCAAAACAGATGCTTGCTACGACAATTATTATTTTCATACATGAATCCAAAACCACCTCTACTTTCTTGTATGAAGTAACTACCTATACATAGCGCTACTTATCACTTAAGAAATCCTACGGGTGCGAGAATATTAACCGCATCGTCTGTGTGATTCTTGTACGGTCAATACCAAATTGATTGTTTCCAGGAACAGGATCTCAAGTTTTATTTTAATCATACTCTAAACAGTAGTTACTATTACGCATATTGGATTCGAGGTAACCGCTAAACATTTAACATCTAAACTTAAGCCGCAGCCACACTATCGACAAACAACAGTCGCAATAAACATAGCATTTGCATTCCCATTAGGGCAGCGCTGTTTCCACGCCGGTTAACGTTATGTACAAGCAAACTTGCCGATAATAGTGTTGTTTTAGAATTAGCTCTATTTTCTTGTTACACGGGGTTTTTAGACGGTAAAATTTACTTATCGTGATGGCTACGGGTCCAGAAAAGCGATATTTCTAGGGCGCCAACGGATTGCTAAAAGGCTCCGCTTTCTGCCCGTCTGCTTCTCACAGAGGTGTATCTGATAAATCTTTATAGTTACACACTTAACTTTTTTTTCATATTAACTGCTTTCCTTTTTCCGCGGCTTCCCCTCCGTAGAAGAATAAAGTTGGGAATTTAGAAAAAAACATTAAAAAGTGGAAATTTTGTGAATTCTTTTTTAAACACCTCTATGATTTTCAAGGAATATGCCTCCTAAATTTAAATTCTCTAGCTTTAGTAATTTAGGCTGTGCGGTGTCTGTCAGTTACTCACGTTAATCTTTTATAGGTGTAACATTTCGGATGATAGCTACAAAAAAAGAGCTAAGTACTTGTTTTTTTTAAGCAATTTGTTCCATTTTAATAATGGATATGGGAGGTCGAGGAAACAGAACCGCGTATCAGGGTGAAAGCCTTTTCATAATCAATCCCACGTTGATTTCTTTGGCATGTGTATGTGATATCAACAAGTCATTTGCAGTAAAAAGGTTCTTCGACTGGCAATAATTTCTACACGTACCTGCTAACCAACCAACGAGATATATGATTTAGTAAAGGCCGCAGGTTCACGGTGGATGTAAGCCGCTTCAAACCGTAATGACTAGGTATCAATGAGGGAGGCCTATGTCCAGCCAGTGGACGTCCTATTGCTGAAATGATGATGATAACGATGACCTCCTAGTACAACTTTCCCATAGTAACGTGTAAAGATAAAAGTGATACGGCTCTCAAAAAAATAAATGTTCATTCGTTCCGAATGTCATTTTCAGAATTTTTGCATAGGAACGCATTAGTGACGGTGGATTGGACGTAATTGGGTGGCGGGTGTGTTTGACGCGTATTGTGTGGGCGGTATCGGCAGGCGGACCAATATGAATAACAATTTACGTAATAATGAATACGAGGACCGTGAAAACACTGAGATTGATTTCATATGAGTCTTAGATCTCTATTCTGAAGTACTTCTCTTTCTAAGACTTTTTAGGATCAATGATATAATCTATATTACCCAGGACTTAATCACGACTACCAAAAATGCTAAAATTACCTCGACGTATACATATGATCATGGCCGCTGCATTGTGGTCGAAATGTCGAGACAATTTTAGCAATATAGATAGATAGTTGCGATTAACTCCCGGTTGATATAAGTTTGTCCACTAATACAATGAGTCATGTTACTGGAAATAAATTATTTGAATTTGAATTTGATATAAATTATGAGTGAAAATCGCGAAAGTTAAAAACATGAAATTGAATCAATGACATGTTTTACGACATGCGTTTCATACATTTCTACAGATAGTTTATCCAATTGCATGGACTCCGGGCATTTGAACGGCCCTCTCCTCCGACTTGTTTGAATTGAAAAATGGCGATCTAAGATACTGGACACGGTGTCATCGAGCTGTTACGGGGTGTTCACTAGGTAATGACACTGACAATGACACAGTTCCTTACTTAAAAGTTTCAGTTTATTTCAATTAGATGAAATATGCAGGTCAATTCTTATAGATATTGAGATCATCTATAAGTACTCGTATACATAAATAAAAATGAACTTTACTGCCGAATGTAAACCAAGAACACGCATCATTTATGAACGGCAACGGTTGCATTTATTTAACTTACCTATACTTTTCTGCAGTCTGTAATTTTTAAGACAAGATTTGAATAAAATAAACTGGTTGAATTGAAAAATTGTGTTCAAAAATCTCCATCTCCATATAAAAAGTGAATGAGTCAGCGGGACAGCGCTGCAGCAGAGAGATGAAGATTTGATCTCATGGAGATGGCTATCGAGATGGCGACGCGAATGAAGCTATAATACTCTCAACGCTTAAATTGACTTTCGGTATCAAATGGCATTCGAGATTATTTTATAAACAACATATATGATTACAATCGCATTGATCATTTTATTTCTGTCAAACATTACAATATTGTGGGTGAATGTGATGGTGATTGCATTTGAGATGGCATGCGTGTTAGACAATTAAGACTTTTGCTCCACAAACAGCTCATAATTAAAGCAATGTTAGAGGTCAATGAGATAAATCGCTGAATATTTTATGGCAAAGGCTACGTAGATTTTCTCTCTTTCATACTTTAAAGCAACTCGTAATTTTTCTTCTCCTTTCATCTTTTAGTGTCTTTACAAGCAGACATGGGCATAACCATTGCGTATTTTTTGTTAGTTAAATAATGTCAATTATTAAAAATGCATACCTAATTATAAACAAAAAAAGTTTTACCGGATGAAACAGCAATTTTTGCACTAAACTTTAATTTGCCGTTACCTTCAATCACCGTATCATCTAAGTTTTTACTCATTAGAATCAAGAGCAAGACAAGAAACTTCAGAGCTCCTCAAATTTAAGATTCAGGCTCTCATCTGTCGCGCCTGTAAACTTGTAAGGGGTATCCAGAGAGATTGGTTTAGCGAGTGCCCGGGGCTGCGTCTGCGAAGGGGAGCTCATTTGGAAATCTTCAGCCAGATAAGATATTTATACATTAGCAAAAGTTACAATATCATAATTTTAGATTAGATACAGTCGGACAAGGTCTCACTTTGTGTTGCTACTCTTTGTTTTTTTAAGTTTAATGTTAGCTATCGTTATATTCAGAAATTTCCAGATTTTTACACCTTTATTCATAAAAATGCAGACCTCTTTTGCAATGCGTTCGTATCAATATAACAGATGAAGACTAACGAATGATTACTTAACTCCAGTTTAAGAAGCGTGTGTCAGTAAGGGGATTAGAGCGGAAGTTGTTTCTATATTCTCCGATTGCACGAAGAGACTTAACTAGTACAAATTTTTAGTTAGTTTTTAGTTGTCACTAAATACCTACCAGGTTAATAACGGATAAATTACTTGCAAGGTAGAACAAAGCGTCTCTGGAGACTTTACCTGTAAAAAAAGAACACTTATTTAATTTGTTTGTACGAACATGTCAAAAATTGGGTTTTATCAAGCCACTCCACAACAATATTTTAAATAAGAAAAAAAAAATAAACCACCCAGAGAGATGTAGCAATAAATAAAGACAGACGGATCACTCGTGACAAATCTCCTATCAAGATTGTTCGCATTCAGTTCTTTCAGTTCCGTAGTTTGCACGCAACATTAGCGGGACATTTAAAGTCAGGGAGGCATTAAGATGGCCGTCGTGGCACATTACTTCTGAGTCGATGTCTTCGACGGAAATATTTTTAGGGTTCAGTTTGTCAAAATAAAATAATGGTTAAGTATTGAATTTAATGGGTTAACCAACTTTTTCTTGTCACCCATTGCTATGGTTACACAAATTTTGTATACTGGACCTGGACAACCTAAGAATTTTTCATAAAATAGTATGAAGATGTCACTTAGACAGACAGACCGGGGACAGAGTAAACAACACAAAAAAGTTGATACATCCTAATACGCCAGGCACCCTCAAACTAGAAGGAGGCCTTTGGCAGCAGTGGCAGTTTACGTACAGTCAGCAGCACAAGTAGATGAGCGGTAATTGTGCTCAAAATGATCTACATACAAATGACAACTCCGCATGTAAAAAGAGGGTGTGTAGATCATTTTGAGCACCATTACCGCTCATCTACTTGTGCTGCTGACTATACATACATTCATTTTATGCATGTTTAAGTTCTATGAAGTCGTTTACTATGAAATTATTTAGAAAATTGTATAGTTCTGTAGGAGTTATTCGTATTTAGTAATTATTTTTCAGCCTCGTCTTATCCACCGTTATGTATAGTTAGAGAAAGAAGAATGTCAAGTCGCTGTAAGCTCTTTACATTTAGCGTTGTACGTTTTGGCCCAAACTTCCTTTAGTTCCTCAACTATTAACACGTTCTACACTTTAACAAGGGCTCCCACTTCACCTAACGTTACATACAAATACGTTACTTCGTGAGTACACCTGCTCCCTTCAGCCACATGTCTTATCAGCCTAATCGCCTTCATCCGATTACAGCCAACTTGCCGACCCAATTTCCTAATCCCCTCCCCCTATTTTCGTAATATCGTGTTATGGGGTAATTAATTTGGAGTCAGACAATATTTTAATTCATTACGACGTTTGGGATACAAGTTTGTTTGGAAAGTTAGAGTTGTGTACTTCTGTCGGTGAATTTATTCGAGTGGTGTGTCACGTGCTTGCAATAACTTCTCATTGTAACCTTTATTTATAGTTTTTAAGACAGTTCGTTATTTCATAAAACTAAAGATACTCTAGATCGCTTCATGCCTGTTTTTAGCAATATAACTATTTTGTTTTCATAGTTTAAGTTAATTCACGACCATTAAAACTAGACATATATTTCATTTAATATAGGAGATTATACATACATACAATCACGGATCCTTCCCAGCAAAGGAGACTATTTGTTTCCACCTGCTACGATCCTAACATGCATCTTTCGCTTTCACAGCACTCATTAATTTCATTTTCATACATGCTAGCCGGTTTCGGGTACTCTTGATCTGACCTTTCTTCAAAGACATCACTAATCTGATCATGAAATGTCCTTCTTGGTCTCCCTCTTCCAACATTTTCATCTACACTCGCCTTATACATCTCTTTCGTAATTCTTCCTTCGTCCATCCTCTCCATATGCCCGAGCCAACTTTACATCTTTCTATAGAAGATCATTAAAGGTAATCGCCGTTTACGTCCCATAGAAAATATACTTGTTCTACTATATCACTTCGTTCTCTTTGGCTAAATGTTCTTGTTGTTTACACATTCTTTCTTCCTCTCCAAGCATTTTTTCATTTTGTCAAGAGGAATAGCAAATCACCTAACACAGCTGTGTTCAACTAGTAGCTGATTTCATAGCAAGTGCAACTGCACCAGAACTTCCATTGGAATTGTCTAGCAAACAATAATTACCGTTCATTGGCTTTGAATGTCTACACGCCAATTTTCAAGCCGCCAGAGGGCAATATTTGGTTATAAATGGTATATTAGTTAGTTTCTAATTAGCATTATTAGAACATGCAATGTTATGTTAACTTGTACTAATAAATAACTTGGATCCAGCTTTGCGTGCGGAGTGTGCAAATATAGCTACAATTGTGTGGATTTTGAATTTAAATTTAGCACGTGAATTTGGTAACGAGGTGTCTAGGTGTGTACTCTTATTTATCATATTATTCGTATTCATACTTGTTAGCGAAGGAGGTTGAATTAAGTATCTCAATTACATTACTACACGTAACATGATGTAAATGTTTTTACTAAAGATGAAACCTTTGATTAAGACGATGAAGATTATTTTTAGGTCCAGTAAATTGCTTTACTATTTGAAAGAAAGCATTTTTACTAGCGTTATATGTTTTTGTTACTATAAATTATGCTTAGAGATAGAAAAAAAAACATTTAACATAATCACTTTAAATAACTCGTTACCCTGAGGCTTCAATAGCTCTTAATTTTTTTAATTAAAAACTTCATCACGTAAAAGACGTAAACATTTGAATAAAACAGGGAAACGGCGTTCATTGCCGAGTTTTAAAAATTAATAACGAGAGGGCGCTGCGATGGAGACATTAAAACCTTTCTGCTGAAGTACGTCCGAAGACAAAATGAGTAAGACTTGGTTAGGGCCAGGAAAAACTGAAATGTCAACTTACCTTATGGCCAACTATGACATCGGGGCTTTCAAGAAAAGGGTTTATACTTCCTTTAAAGACCGGCAACAGATCAGTGATTCTCCTTGAGTTGTTGATATTTATGGGTGGTGGTGATCATTTCCACACAAACCATATTGCTGGCAACTCTTTGACTTTGATATTTTGGACGTTTTATTAACACACGTATATTTATGACGTTGACTGTACTCACTGCTTTATATAAAAGGTACGGTGTAGTGACATCTGAATATTTGTCGGTATGGTCGCAAAAGCAAAATTTCAAAACGACAGATAAAGATAATATACTATTTTTTTATTAACATGGACCTTAAAAATTGTTTAGGATGGTAATTTGCGGTGAGCTCTCTCACCTCTCTCTGCATGATATTGTCAAGTGAATGTGGAGACGGTTTTCTTTTATGTCAAAACTAACAAAGCACATAAAACAACAATATGTCGAGTGTTACTTACTACAAATAAAACTCAGAGTAACGTCGACTTAAAAAAATGTGCTATTTTCAATTAAATCAGCCCGTTCGCTAGTTTCAAAGCCCCGCGCAGGAAAGGCAGTAATTTAAAAATGTTCGGAATTCTTCAAAAGGCGTGCAAGAAGGGGCACCTGGATAACTTTCTTTCATCCTATGAATACAAAAAGGCTGGTTTGCGGTGGTCCCGGGAAGTTGCAACCTTCTTTATTACGAGACGGTTTATTTTATGGTTTGGTTAGGAACTGATTGAAGAGTGAAGTTTATGCAATTGCCAACAGTTTGAATGATTCGGTTGAGTACTGTACTAATACTTAACTTAGTATTTATACATATAACCAGCAGAAACGCAGAATCGTTGGATTAGCATAAAAATCTGAAAGCAAAGCCACAAAAAATGTTGTGCTGCATACATGTTGCATGGTCTGGAAGGTTATAAATCATGAGGTGGTGGCAATACTCGTAGTATTTAATAAAATTGTTGTGTTTCAACTTGATCTTTATTTACTTATCCAATTTTGGACCTATCCAATGGTATTCCCGATTTATGAGGGCCTACTTAGCAACTAGTTACTCTGAAACTATTCTAAGAAAGACGTTAAGAGCGTTTATACCTGGTGAGCTGGCAATGTTGCATTTTTGTTAGTTTTTCTCGATTATTCCATAAAAATTGAATGAAAATTAAAAATGATTTGTATACAAATTGTTCTAATATATAAGTTAATGTGTCTACTGCAATAATAATTCATGATAGACTTTTATTGTCTTTAAAAACGAACAAATTATTACCTTACGGTTTTTAGAGAAAATAAAAGTCTTATCACGAATTATTATTGCAGTAGACACATTAACTTATATATTAGAACAATTTGTATACAAAACATTTTTAATTTTCATTCAATTTTTATGGAATAATCGAGAAAAACTAACAAAAATGCAACGTTGCCAGCTCAGCAGGTATAAACCCTCTTAAGATACAGCATAAGCAGGTGAAATTCGACTTACAGGATTTGACATAATAAGAAGTAAATACAAGGTATGTTAAGATTAATTTGCAATATTTTTTGCCCACGGTTAGGTAATTTATACTGAAAACCCTTGCAAAAGTCTTTCAATATTTTTATTTAATTTAAATTAATAGATGTTTCAGTAGATGTACCCGATGTCGAAAATGTAATTTTAAATGAAACCACTACTACTTTTTAATGATAAGGGGAAAACGAGCAGACGAGTCACCAGATGGAAAGCAATCACCGCCGCCCATGGACACCCATAAAACAGGTTGACTTACGGATGCGTTGCCGGCCCTTTGAGAAAAGAGTAGGCTCGTTATTTGAAGATCCCGAAGTTGTACCGGTCCGAAAATACTGGTGTACACAGTTATATCAGAGGTAAATATTAAGTATATTTATTTAAAATGTCAGTATTATCTTGAGACTCGATCGAGCAATATTTTCACTTCACGCGCATCTGCGTCCACGTCGTTAATATCGAAACACAAAGACTGTTAAACTCTTCTCGCATATTAGATATTTGAACGTTGAGAAAGATATTAAATTTTATGTTCTGTTATATTTTTGCTTCAATTTTGATGAAGACAATACTTATAATGTATTTTTCTGTGGTATGAATTTATTTACAATAACACGCGACACATCAATATTATTACAAATAGACAACACGAAGGAAGGAGGTATAATGCTGAGGCGTTTATGGCACCTCGGCGCTGATTTTCAGCCAGCTCCTTGAGTGACATTCGGATCGCTATATGGACATACTACACACTAATACTTACAAAAGACTACATGAATATTTAGATAAATGAAAATAAATAACAATAGAAAAATTAATTTAAACAAAATTACTAGACCTCAATTGCGTAGTATACAACCGTGTGCGGACTAAAACTAAAAATGAAATAAAATTATATAAAAATCAGGACTTTAAAAATATTGCGTAGGAAGTGATGGAAAGGAAAGAAATTAAAGTTTTTGGAATAATAACAAATAGCTTTCGCCCAAAGGTTTACCTAAGTATTAGTCACTCCGAGGATGGGAGGAGGGGATATCATTCGGTATCTTTATTGCAGCGTAAACAACAATTTCAAGAATCAGGAATTTATTAAACCATTTCATGTTATAATTACGAGGATGAAAGCAAATGAAAAATCACATCAACAAAGAGCAGTCCAATAAAAAAACGTAATCCTTCAAAGAATTCCAGATAACAAAAGGACGTTAAATTCTCTCAGCCATTTGCCAATAATAAGCCATCAGTCAGAATCGGATTCCGGTCGAGTTTTTAACAAAATTAAAACGGCATGATTTTCCTGTGTAACAACTCAGGGAGAGTCATCGGCTCCTGCGCTTGATTACATTATGTAAATGACTATCTCACCCTTGTCATTTATACGGGTTCGAAGACGTAGCGATGCTGGATGATAAGTAAGAACGAATAGTATTGGTTGACGATGTTACGATTACCCTCAATTATTTAAGTAGGCCATTTGGCGAAGTCACATTGAAGGCACATCCAAATTTTCGTTGAAAATGTTGGACGATGAGATGTTGCGGGTAAATGTCATAATCAATTATCGTGGACATCCTCGACAAAGCCTATAACATCAATAAGTGTATTATCTTCCGGCTGTTGATGACGATGATCGAAATCTCAGCGCTCGAAGCAAACTCTTTAACAACAGGATGTTTAGCGAAAAATATTTGGATGTCTGACATCATCATTTTCTCAAATTGGAGTGGTAAGTAAAATGTCCTATCAAATAATTAAGCTTTGAGTTGTTTTCAATGCATATTTTAAAACACTACAAGTTTCACAAATGTACATTTTCTTCATCACTCTTTAAATATTACTTTCGTTCTCAATAACGCACCGATTCGCACCTCGTTATACGATCTAACCTGGCTCATCCAGCATCTTAAATTCCGATCCAAACTTCGTCAAGCTCTGCGTAAGACATCTCATCAAGTATTGGGGACAGCAGGATTACCGTAAACCATGTTTCTATTTAAAATCTTTTCTCCCGGAATGGGCTCCAGCCGCAGCTGCCGCTGACATTCTATAAGCTTTGCTGGTCGATCGATTCTCGTCCTACGAACTAGTTATCTAGGATTAAACGGTAGACTCAGCTTTTTAGTTTTCAGATTTGAATCGATTCATATTGATGGAGCTTTTGGAATTGATATTTCGTTTCTATGACATTGGTATATATCTCGACTTTAAAAATAATGAAATATTAATACTTGTACACTTTTAGTTGTACTTTATTATTCGTTACAATAATCATTAGACATACGAGGGGCGTTCAATATAAAGTGAGAATGAGATGCAAAGTCTTTTAATATTAGGAAATTAAATACTGGCCGGTAAAGCTAATCTATCTAGCTGATTGCTATGAAAAAAAAACTAACTGTCTTTTGTTTAAAAAAATATACGGTAATTTCTTTGCAATGCTATTGAGTACGTTAGCGAAAATGGAGAAAATTGAACTGCGCGCCGTTATCAAATACTTGTGTTTGAAAAATTTTTCTACGGACCAAGTCAATTTGGATTTGCGGGACACTTTAGGGTCTAATGCTCCTCCGTATTCGACAGTCGCACGTTGGTGCGCCGAATTTAGACGTGAAAGAACATCGACAATGGACGACCCCCGCTCCGGACGCCCTACTACAGCAGTAACTGAAGAAATTGTGAAAAAAGTCGAAAACTCAGTTTTGGCGGATCGTCGTGTCACGGTTCGTTTTATTGCTGAAAATCTAAAGATTTTTACGGGGAGCGTGCATAATATTTTACATGAACGCTTGGGTATGAAAAAGGTATCTGCGCGTTGGGTACCAAGAATGCTTACTGACACGCAAAAACAAACTAGACTAGAGATTTGTCAAGAAGCTTTGAACCTGATGCAGCAAGACCGGGAACTTTTTTTGGCGCGATTTATAACAATGGACGAAACATGGCTCCATCATTACGACCCAGAAACGAAACTGCAGTCTATGACATGGAAAAGGCCATCATCTCCAACTCCGAAGAAATTCAAGGTGAGCCCATCTGCCTGTAAGGTCATGGGCTCTGTTTTTTGGGATGGTAAAGGGGTATTAATGATTGAGTATCTCGAGCATGGAGCCACTATTACGGGCACATTATACACCAAACAAATAGCAACATTGCGCAATGAGATCCGCGAAAAACGGCGAGGTAAACTCTCGAAAGTTGTGCTGTTCCACCAGGACAATGCCCCGGCACACAAGTCCGCCGTTGCAATGGCTGCAATTCGTGATGCTGGGTTCGATATCCTTAAGCATCCTCCGTATTCACCAGATCTTGCTCCCAGTGACTTCTACCTATTTCCGAGATTGAAACAATACCTGAGAGGCCAGAAATTTGAAGACGACGACGCGGTAGTCGCTGCAGTACAAGATTTTTTAAGTACTCAAGATGAGACTTTTTTTAAAAATGGAATTTTAAGTTTAGAAAAAAGATATACTAAGTGTATTATGCTAAAAGGTGACTATGTCGAAAAATAAAATGACATTTAGTAAAAGTTGTTTATAACATACTCATTCTCATTTTTTATTGAACGCCCCTAGTAGGCCTCCCCCTAAGGACAATGCAATGACCAGCCCTGAACCGCTCACATCCAACGGACTTCCACAACCTTCACCAGAACATCAGTTTACATTTGATTGTAGAGGGGCTACTCACACTGCATCTTCTGGTACGTGATCGCCACCAAAGAACACATTAGACCCAACAGATATAATTTCTTCGGGCAACGTGCCCCGGTCGTTGACACTTAATTTTCACAATTTTTCGGGCTGTACCAAGTATTTTTAAACTAGTTTTTAGAATGGAAATTTACCTAAATTGTGAATTGCCTCTGGTCATTCAATAACCCAGTCATGATTTAAATATACGTTTCTAGCAGTTCAACTCGCAGTAAAACCTTACTTTTCTTTCGCCAACTCCGCCGAATCGGTAAATAGGCAGAGCCTGTGCCTGAGGCGTATTTTAACGATTCTGCTGTGGTACAGTTAGCATCAAGAATATTAAACTATGCGGTTGGGTACGTATTTTACAGTTTTTTAATATAGTTAAAATATAGTTAAACTGTTAAACCTCAATAATAATGCGTTTTATTTTTACAGAAATAAATCAATCAACATTATTCATCAACATGAAACCCGCTTTTTCTAATGAACTGAAACAATTACTTTGCTTATTTTATGATAGTTACGTTTATGAAATAAATGCGTGTTCATGCAGTTCCTCCACCTTCACACTGTACGAACACACACAAACCCAACACTACATTGACGCGTTTCGAACTCAACCAGGGCTCATCCTCAGAGTAACCCTTTTTTTCCTGTGCAGGTTAAAGAGGACTATTCACAAACGTTAAAGTATCTCGTTCGATCAGATACTCTATCTGATGTGACACGCCAGCAATATTGCGGGTGCGTTACATCAGTATTCGATTCGTCCCTTTTTCCATTGAAAAGAATCGCAAAAGGTGTCGCAATGTTATCTTTATGATAAAGACTCATTTCGGATGTTATGGCTTTTGTTATCAATCATAATTATCTTCAGTTTATAAATATATTTTTTATCGAAGATTTTGTCTTATAAAAATCGCTAGTGCATTATTGTTGCACGTTTTAACCTGCAAGTGAATTTAAATACTTCTAACTTAAGAAAAGTAAGGCTATGAGTATTATACTTTATTATGAAAATCATGTATTTTTTAGGAAGTCAGAAACACCAAGACACAAACAACATTCAAAATTCACAAAAACTTATTTTTTTTAATAAAGATTAAAATTTCAGTGTTTGGATTTATATTTTAAGTTATTTTGGAAATAATTTCTGGCCGACTGTACATGATGTTGGTAGCCATGAATGTTAATGCTCGGCGGAAAACTTGCTAGCTTCGTCTCAACGTTGCAATTTTTGTTAGGTTGGTGGTATGTTGAGTATAGTAAATGGTAAACACTGATTTATCAGATAAAAAAAGTAATTTTCATTGAACCATGATCCTTTTATCTTGGTCCTCTGCTATAACAGGTGCGCGATAGCTACGTCTGTTTATACGAGACACAACTATGATCATGCAGACATAACTAAGTAATACTAAACAAAACTACTAATATGACTAATTTTCACTATAGCAAAATAGGCAATTTGATTTATTAAACTTAATTTATTGAATCAGGCGTTACTTTGCGGAGGTCTATATTAATGAACTGAAACAATTACTTTGCTCACCCGCGACCTAATGCGCCACCAAAAAAAAAATGAAAAAAAAATGAAATTAAATGAAAATGACCTAATGCGTTGTGGTTTAGCATACGGCTGTGGTGCTCTGAGGATGAGCTCTGGTTGAGTTCGAAACGCGTCATTGTAGTTTGGTGGTGGTGATGGTTGGGTTTGTGTGATTTGTGTGTGTTCGTACAGTGTGGAGGTGGAGGAACTGCATGAACACACATTTCTTGCATAAACGTAACTATCGTCAGGTCGCGGGTGAGCAAAGTAACTGTTTCAGTTCATTATTAAACTTAATCATTTTAAGCCTCGCACGAAATTGAAATGAAACAAAAAAGTTGTATTAAGTTTCCTGCGGCAGTATCATCCAAATATTCAATCGTATTAAATCCGACTCGCGTATATTTCCTTCTTTAAACCAAACACATCCACTCACTCCAAACATATCCATCACAATTATCACTGCCAAACGAAACCGCCCCGCAAAAATACCTGCAAAGAGAGTCAAGACGCATAAATCATTCCACGCGGAAGAGAGACTGTCAAAACACAGACGTAAAAAATTGTATCTGTCCGGAGCGGGCTCGTATCAATCATAGGATTGGAGCACGTCTGATCCCGCAACGGAGTAATCCCGTTCCAAACTGAAGATTATATGGCTTTGTGCGATTAGTGTTGCTTTTGTTCGATTGTCTTTTGTTTTATCTTACACAACATAATATGTATTTTGGTGTTGGTTGGCTTTAGCCTAGTTGGTAGTGACCCTGCCTACGAAGCAAGAGGTCCTGGGTTCAAATCCCGGTAAGGGCATTTATTTGTGTGATGAGCACGAATATTTGTTCCTGAGTTATGGATGTTTTCTATGTATTTAAGTATTTATTTATCTATATAAGTATGTTTATCCGTTGCTTAGTACCCATAACACAAGCTTTGCTAAGCTTACTTTGGGACTAGGTCAATTGGTGTGAATTGTCCCGTGATATTTATTTATTTATTTATTTATGTATGGGAGACTTGGATGTTTGTAAATCGTTTATTCGGGCCGATTTTTAGCGAAAAAGAAAAAGAAATCTTTGCTGAATTTTAATTAAGTACAATGAAAGTATAATCATTTATTAATTCTCCAAATTTTTTTTATATACTTATTGTCCTTTCAAACGATTACAAATTTGACATAGATCGCAAGTGAAAGCCAAAAATACGAAATGTAAGTCACCTCTATTTTTAGAAAGGTTTTCTTTCACGGATAAAATATTTTTACCTCAAAATAGTAAGCATGGCATAAGTATGTTATCAACTGAAGATATCCTGATGTCATTTTTCCGCGTAAATGCAACGTAACCAAGGGATAAAGGAGAAAATATCTGCTCGTGAAGATCCACGTAACAGGTAGGGGTATTCTATACATGTAAAATCAATACGAAAACAAAAAACAAGGGAACCCCAAATAAGCCGAACTAATGGTGCTGCCTAAACGCAGGTGTTCTGCCTCGCCGATACATTGGAACGAATGGTAGTAGGTACGTGATCAGAATCGAACTTGCTACCTGGTAGTAAAGATGCGTTCACTATCCCCGTAACCATCCGGTGCGATGGAGTAATTGGAAACCGGTACGTATGGTTAACTTGAAAAGGTTTTTGAGGCTGGAATGGTTCTCTGGATTAGGCTCGGACATTTGTGGCTGCGCTAAGCTAGTTCAGTTTATTTCACAAGTTCTATCCTAATCGAATACAATGTGTCTTATTTAATATAATAGAATATTTCACCAGGTGTTTGCGTTAATTTAAATGAATAATCCTGAAAAAAAATCTAGTCTTTTTTTACTGCGGCTGACAAAAATGTTTCCATACATTGATCGATGTTTAAAGTGTACCGCGTCAAAGGTGAAATTACACTTTGATTAAAAAAGTCCGTTAAAAAATCTTTACAGGGTTGCTCAAACTAACCCAGTAACTTGCTGGTATATTCCGGAATAATGTCAACTTGTTTGAACGGATTTGATTTACATGCAGTCATACAATGTGGTACGCAAATGGTCCTTCGTTTAAGAGATAAAAGCGAAAAACTAAAAAAAGTCAGAACATTTTGAGATTTTTGTCCAACCTCCTCCCTCAAGTGTCAGTATCCTCGAGGTCGAAAACTTAAAATAATCTTTCTAGTTAAATGTACCTCGAACAACCTGTAAAAGTTCCATTAATTTCTGAATACTTTACAACTCTCCTTACGTGTTTCAACATAACTACAGGTCTGAGAGGGGCCTTGCTTAAGTTTTTACCTACAGTATAAAATTAAAGTGTGCAGTTTTGGAAATTTACTTTTCGAAAACTATTATCATTTTATTTTATATCGTTGGCATTTTTAGATAAAAAACTGGTGTATTTTAAGAACAATAGAATACCAATTTATTTTTTATTTTTAGCTGGCCGAATACAATTCTGAGTGTATTGATGAGGAATCTAATAAGAAAAATAAATCCTTTGCTTCATTATGATAACTTTCGCATTTTAAAATTCATAGAAAACAAAAATAAATGCATTTTTACTATAATAATATCGTTGAAACTACAAAGGTAGAAAAATAACATGAGGAATTTAATAAGAGAAATAAATCCTTTGTGGGTATCGCCATCTGTTCGTAGTCCAAGGCTTTGTTATTAATTCATTAGCCTGTGGCTCTCATTGTACGCCCAATAAACACAGGTAAAAGAATAGGGGTTTATTAAATGGAACTGTGAAATTATTACTACTAAATGAATAGTTTGAAACCTCTTATTATTTTAGGGTTAAATTAATATTTTATATACAGACACGTAAGCATGATCATTATCTCCTATCTGTTTTTGATGTACTGAACAATTCTGCCTTGATGCCCTGTTTCCTTAAAAAAAACGCGGCGCTCCTTGGTTTCCCATAATTTAATAATTCATAATATATCATTCTCCATAGTCAATGTTAGTCATAAAGTGATTTATTTCTGAAACAATATGTTCTTAGTTAGTAGGTTAGGTTTGTTTTATAACAATTCCGAAGCAATGTTTCAGAAATAAATGACTTTATGTACGACTGACGTTGATTATGGAGAATGATACATTATGACTTATTAAATTATGGGAAATCATAGAGAACCGTTTGCCTGACTTACTCACCGACAGCCAGCTCAAACCACCTCAGACTCAGAAACCTGAAGTTTTGGAAGGATGTTTCCTTTAAGATTAAGGCAGATTAATGAACAATGTTTATATAATAATGATCTGCAACCGAGGTGAAGCCGTGGGCGTAACCTTACAGTACCTACAAATAGAAGATGCTATTGATCATTTTTAATACAAGCTCTTTTACTGACTGTACATGCATGGCCATGCGAACTCTATCCATGTACCAAATTTGAAGTCAATCCTACCGCTCTTGTTTTCAAGTTATTATAAATATTTGTATCAATAATTCAATCTTAAGGGTCCGATTCTGCGTCGCGGTGCGGAAGCGCGGCCGATTCGACTGCGGATATTGCGGGGAGCGCGGCCCACTGAGCCAGACGCGCCGGCTAAACGAAAATCTGTCTTCTTATTGGACCATCAGACGGTATAACAATGATTTGATAATCGACTCCTTCCGCAACTGAGCGTTCTTATCGCTATATGTTCATTTGGATTAAGTTTCTACAAGCCTGTGTCGTAAAACAATACCGAAGTTAGTGTGCGTTCGCTGCTTGCTTGCTTGTTCCTTGGAACGCTGTAATTTCATATATTTCTTAGTTTATTTGTGGGACCGATTTTTGATATCATATCCATAAAAATATCACTTAGCATCCTAAAGATCCATTGCTATAACAATAACAGCTCAAATATTTTTTTCGATTATTCTATTAAGTATAATTTTCTACGACTCTAGTTTAATTTAAATTTTAGCACAATTTCACACTATTTTCGAAAGGCGTATTCATAGATAGGAACCATGTGATTTCAAAAATCGACCTCTTAATAAATATATGCTAGTGAATTTTGAATTTTATATTTAAAATTCAAATGAGTATTCAAATGAGTACCAACTTATAGAGGAATTGAAACAAAATTGTCCAATGATTATTGATAACGAATCTTTGTTCTTTGATGTTTTGCTAGATTGATTCACTCTAAAGCGATCCAAAATGTGAATACATTCAATGATTAACGATTCATTGTGATCCGAGAGATCGATTTAAATGAAAAAATCGGCTATTGACTGTCGTATCGGTTTTAACATGTTTCAGCAAGCTAATCCGTCGAATTTCGTGAACCGATCCTATATTCTCGACGTCATAGATTTGATGCTTAGCTTATTGTATATATTTCCGCACTGAAGTACAATTTCATTATGCCTAACGTAATAAAATTGGCTTTCGCCTTTCAGAAAGGTATTACATAACTAACCCGATTCTGCTAAACAGATCTCGATCAACATAAGAGATAATAAAGCATTGAATGTCTGATGTAGTGCCGTATTGCCGTATTGTACTTTTAAGTGAATACCGCAACCCATGGACATCGGCAACACCAGAGGATTGCAGACGCGTTTACATACTAGGAAGTTAAGATATAATGTGGAAATAAATAAATAAATATCATAGGACATTGACACATTGGTGTCAGGTCAATTGTGACCTAGTCCCAAAGTAAGCAAAGCTTGTGTTATGGATACTAAACAACGGAATAAATATACTTAAATTTATAATTAAACACCCAGGACTCAAGGTTCGAATTTGGGACTTCAAGCTTTGTAGTTAGGTTCTCTAACCACTTGGCTATCTAATCGTCCTAGAATACCTCGTATGCCGATAATTTCATCGGCTGTCTCATTTTCTACGCCGGAACATAGTAGCGCAAGCGGCAAGATTACAGAGTAAGATGGTTATAGTGGTCTGATTGAATCTCGCACAAGGTCTTATCACCAGCAAAAACAAAGGTGGGGAACGGTACATCCATCGGAGATCATGTAGGTCGAGTTGTAACTATCTACAGTAGCTCAGTCAACAATAACGCTTCAAGGAAATGGAACTGGTAGAAGAATAACTTAGGATTATTACAGGTGTAGAGCAAACATCAGTATCGCTAAGCACATGAGGGAGATTTTGACAAAAGCAACATTATCACAAAAAGACCCGTTCTAGCACCAGAAAGAGCCGATTCTTTGGATGATGGTCTATATGTATATATTTATGTATATAAATAGCCACTTAGACACTTAGCAAACGGTAATAAAGTTCAGAAAGCACAATCTTAATTTAGTTTAAAGGGGCTCAGCCAAATAACCCGCAGCCTAAAATAGTAACTCAATTTATTTTTAACGCGCCAGTTTTTGTTGCATTTTACGCATAAGCGACAACACATAACGTCACATTAACCACACGTGTACAGTTAATTAATAAACTATGCTGTTTGCTGTAACGACAAATTTAAATTATTTAAACAAGCAACGTAATTGAGGTTGGGAACAAATTGTCGGTTCGCGGTAAACCTTTACGGTTTACAATTAAATTTACCGGTAAAAAGTATCAATAGGGTACGTGAAATGGGCTCGTTGATGCTGTGGCATTGTTGTTTGATTAAAATGATTGTATTTTAAAAATGATGAGACTAACTTTAGCACTTTTCATCGTTTTTCACTTGTTTGTTGAACGAACAAACAAACAAAGAACTGCCTAGATGATCTAGTTTCCTAAGGCAGACTTGCACGGAGCAGAGTTAACTGTTAAACTCCGAGTTTAAATATAGTGTCAAAATGTACGGACGATTACATTTTTTAACCGTAGACCGTTCAAGTGGCTCTATTATGTTTTTTCAATAAGACTGACCCGTGATTGACCACTGTCTCACCTGATGAAAAGTGCAGATGAGGCCAAAGGTGTATCTCACTGGTTCAGCAACAGCCTATCCACTCTAGCCTTGAAGAGCCCTAGGTTGTATTTATCTGGAAATACAGACGACGGGAGCGAATTCCATTCCTTAGCAGTCCCCATTAGGAAAGATGACGCGAAGCGCTTCGTACGGGCCACTGGAATACTAACCATATAAGGATGAATCAGACCAAATTATCTAAAGGAGCGACGAAGTACCTTTAATTTATGTCGGTTTCTTTAGCACAATTTTATCACAATAGTAATGCATATTTAGGGCCATTTAGATGGTGCAAGAAATATTGTTCGAGTTTCCTTACATTGCGAGACCAATGGCGTAAGCGATCGATTATCGACGGCAATGTATCGTAACTTGCACGATATTCTTTCACCTTTACTGCATAATTATATTTTGAATCAGTTAATTTCCTGTTGTGATCATACTGAAGAACGGTCGCTTATTTCCTCCCAACACTTGCGGATAGATACATAAGCAATGAGAACAAATGACTAAGGATTCTGATACGTTACAGCTTTAAAAGTAATTTCCAATAGAGAGTACCAGGGTTAGCTGTTCTATATTCCTTTTCCATGATAGAAGTCTTCTAACATCATGACATTACGTAGTCAATAACACACGCTATAAAAGGGCGGGTGCTAATAGAGGCACAGTTGATCCCCGGAACCCAATCCGAATTGCGGAAACTCATTGCGATTCCTTCCACAGCGCACCCGTCTTCCGCCGGGTAGGGGTGAAATATACAATTTTAAAGGTTTTTCTGGGAAAAGAGACATTTGCATAGGTGTTGAGCCTTCGTCGGTCTGTTTAGATTAACGTCACATTTTTGGGTTACATTGCGGTGCCTTGCCGAATATTAATTTTTGGTGAGGTATTTCAACGTTTTTTTTTTCTTATGATGCTTAGAAACAGAAAGTAGTAGTACAACACAAATTACCCCTTAGTTTATCATCCAAAAGACGTCTACTGCTGTACAAAGGCCTCCCTCAAAGAGTTCCATAACGATCAGTCCTGAGGTCGGTTGGTGGATGAGGAGATTTGCAGGAGAACCAAAGTTATTGACATAAGTCGGAAAGTCGTCAGACTTAAGTGACAGTAGGCACTGCACATTTCACATTCGTAGAACAGATGGCCGATGGAGCAGTAAGGGCCTAAAGTGGCAACCGCGAACCTGAACACGTGGCGTAGGAAGGCCCTTAATAAGATGGACCAAAGATCTGGTAAAGGCACCACTTGGACAACAAAGGAACCACTTGGAAATCAAAGCCAAAACCTCAAATATTGTCCTGTTAACCCTGCAGTCTATTTAAGCCTAACCACGCCTAACTTCATAAGTATCTTGAACTCTAGATCATAAACCAAATAGAAGCCGCACTGAAACTAGCCTTACTCTAGGACGCTATTTCAAACACAATAAACTTTGCTCATCTGAGACCTAACCCCCAGCACCCCATATTTCATCGCCGACCGATAATCGCCCCATAACTTATGGCTGAAATGCACCTCGGCAAATATTAAAAGTAGGATAATGTCCCTGGGATTTTTAAGTAGATTTACGGTACGAAAAAACGTGTAATGATGAGTTACTGTAGTTTTTCACGGGATTTTAGTAGCTGGTGATATATTTGGAAATAAATTTGTTTTAGATTTTTTTTTGAACGACAAAGTGCAATCTTAGATTTTAACGTTTTTGTTTACTTGTTGCCTTCAGCTTTAAATGATTGTACTCAATATGACACGAAATCCAAAATTTACTTAATTAAGAAACTGGTATTGAATCAATACGGATATTTATCAGCCCCTCGTATTACAAAAGCCGACCTATAGTAAGTTACGAAAAATGAAAATTATGAGCAATGTGGTAGGTAGGTGTGAAACGTCCCAAACAAAATCTTCTATTTTCATCGAATCCCCATCAAAAATACATTAAATAATTCTGTGTCAAAACTTATGCTATGACTTGATACATTAAAATTATGCATGAATTGTGAGAGTTTTGCTTTGCATACCACTTTCAAGAATTTTGACGACCACATCATCGATATCACTTGCATCTACGCCACAGAAATGTTTAAGTAAACGCTCTTGAACTCGACTCAGCACTTTCAGTAGACTACGGCCAACGTAGCTTGTTTTGAAAAACGCTCTGCAAGAATGTCGAGACGAAGTAACCTTATTACGGATATCGAATCCCGAAGGAACACGGCGTCTGCGTTTAACTTATTCTTACAGTTTAAGCGTGTCAGTCGTCGTCTAGAACTTCGAGTCTGTATTTATTTTTATCGGAACTTAAAATCTCTGGAGGTTTGAGCGCAGTTTCAAAGAATGAAAGCGTCAGTGTTAAGTTACATCAGTTGTTCACTGTCCAATAATGTAACGTGTTTTCATCATTCACATTATGGATTTTACTACATAATTCTTCTACTTCTGCTTTCTCTTGATACATCTTAATCGGGTAGTTCTGAGTCAAGTCCATTATCATCACCAACATTGTTACTGTTGATGGCTAATTTTAAAACTTGACACATACCTACCTGTCTAAATCGTGCTTAAAAATGGTGGTAGCATACAGAAGATTTAATGTACTAAAGAACGAGAGCATTGTATTGTTTCTATTAATCCCGGAATGCCATATTAAAAAGGATATTAGATTGGACGCGAAACAGAAAAGCCGCATTGCGAGGAATTCGTTAATTTCGCTCAGCATTAGCCCGCGACGGGAATGCTAATATTGGGCTGCGGCGTAATTATTACTTATATTAACTTAGACTTATATATCGGGGCAAGGGGCTTCGTAGGTCAATGGTTTACTGCCCTTATTCAGAAGTTATTCGCCTATTTTCAACTTACTTCAAGTTTTTAATTCTGACCTTTTTAATGTAAGTAAACATATATCTAATGATTTATTTATTTATTTAGGTCGCGGGTGAGCAAAGTAATTGTTTTAGTTCATTATATATCTAATGGGAATTATTTGAATTTTCTACATTCTAGATGTAGATGTTAAGTACTTATTACAGAGTTAGGTGTATACCTATTGACAATGAAATTCAAATAATTGGTAACTACTTATAGAAACGAGTCAGATGCATTTTTTTTAATTTATTTTGCTCCTAAAATCTAACAATAATTAATAATACTCATTTTTTACTTAAGAACGTATCAATGAATTGTTTTTGTTTAAGAGGTCTAAAAACAATTTTTTTTTCAGGGGAAGACATTTTTCAAAGATATATCACTTTTTGTCAAATGTGCCTATATAAACCTTAGTTTCCTTTTCTTGGAACAGTCGAACTCAACTCAATAATATCTTTACGTAACACCAAAATACAACCAGAAAACAGCGCTACAACTACAAAGGATATAATAACTTTCCATCCACCAACAAACACAAGCGTGATAAGTAAACATATTGTTACAAAAATAAACATTTTAAAACGTAAGAGCCAAAAACAAACGCGCGCGATCTCTTCACAGTCATCGTATTGATTTTACATCCGCCTGCGGACCAAAATGGATCGCCCGTACCACGATGCACATTTTAGACGAACTCGATTGCGTGTGATTATTGTTGATTATAGTTTTTAGGACCGTCACAACAAATCATCGTAATCTGCTATATTAGCTCGATATAGTGTACATGATTTTAACTGACTTCAGACTTTTTATGTAGGAAGGTACTTCCACCGATATCTTTATTTGATCTACTTGAAACATGTTTAAAAAAATCAATGTTCTAGCTTTCCTAAATTTTGGTCTTTATTAATAACTAGCTGATGACCGCGGCTTCACCCCCGCTGAAGTTTTGTTTCATAAAAACTGTGTCCTGAAAATTACATAATCAACGTTAGGCATACAGTTCGCCTTTGTACATGCATTTCAACGGTTGTCAATAATGTTTTTCTTGTTTTTTTTCCTTATTTTTGTACAATAAAGAGTTTACATACATACATACATACATTACAAACACAACAAAAAAAATTATCTTAGTACCGTGGTTCTCATGTTTTGCGCTTAGTAACACCTTTGACAATTCATTTTTATTTATATAGATTAGATGTTCCCCGTGACTCTGTCTGCAAAGAATTCGTTTATCGGTATCCCACAGGAACTATGTAATTTTCCGGGATAAAAAGTATCCTTGTATGTTAATTCAGGTTATAAACTATCTGTGTGTCAAATTTCATCAAAATCCGTCTGTTTTAGCGTGAAAGAGTAACAAACATCCACAAATCCATCTGTACATACATCCATCCATCTATACAAAGTATACAAACTTTCACGTTTATAATATTAACTAGTACGATAAGTTCAAAACGAAATAGAGAACTAATACCCGCGACATTGAACACCCTCCCAAAGGAATTGCTAAACAAAGTTGTAAACACTGCCACCAACCCCATACAATGTAAAAAAGTTCTCAAAAAATTCTACCTAGAGAGTGACAATAAAGTACCTACCTAGTGGTACTTTAGTTTAGTTAATTCAAACTTGTACTGAACCGCTCTGACTCGCCTACTATTACATAAACCTCTAGTGGGTTTTCCAATTGGGGATGTCTAAAAAAAAATACCCATGGTTTTTATATTTTTTTTGTATAGAAAAGTCAATTATAAGAAACTAATTTCAATATTTTGTCATTTAGTTCTCTACTTTTATTGAATCAGGCGTTACTTTGCGGAGGTCCATATTAATGAACTAAAACAATTACTTTGCTCACCCGCGACCTTACAATAGTTATACGTTTATGCAAGAAATGTGCGTTCATGGAGTTCCTCCACCTCCACACTGTACGAACACACACAAATCACATAAACCCAACCATCACCACCACCAAGCTACACTGACGCGTTTCGAACTCAACCAGAGCTCATCTTCAGAGTTACCACAACCGTATGCTATGCTACCAAATGTTAAACTAACAAACCAAAACAAATGTTTTAACTTGACACTGTAACTTCTCAAGTACCCACTTTATTTTTCTTATTCTCAAACTACCCCACAAAAATTAACTTTTATTGACATATTTAAAACTACCTTGAATTTTTTGTTTATTTATTTATAAGGCATATTTAATTAATACTAACTGTACAAATTCGACCCAAGCCGCAGTAAAGGAGAAGATACTAAATTTACCTGTTCATTAATAATAGACCCCATAGTGTTGTACCTAATTATTTCCATGCATTCCAGAGCATCCAGACGCAACCCCTTGCCGCAATAATGTAACACTTCATAAGAATCTGAATCTAACAATGAATGATTTGATTCCAACAAATGTTTTGCAAAATTAGATCTATCTGGATGCTCATTCCTATATGCCGAAACATGCTCTTTAAATCTAGTATTAAAACTTCGGCCTGTCTGTCCTACGTATATCCCATTGCAGTCATTACAAGTAAGCTTGTATACCCCCGATCTAGTTCCCTTATCTACCTGTTCTTTGTGGTTACATAGCCTAGAGTACAAAGAGTTGTTAGTCTTAAAGGCAACATTAATATTGTTTGATTTTAAAATGCCATAAATCTTATCAGACAAACCCCCGACGTAAGAGATGCTAGATCTATATTTGTTAGTAGACTGAGAAGGTAACGCAGCGTAAAGCATGCTATTTACTAACCGTGCCTGCTTCTTTTGAACTAAACTATCTACCATTGATTTTGTATAACTGATAAATAGTACTCAACTCTAAATCAAAATGTTCCTTAGAAAGAGGCACAGTCAACAATCTATTAACATAACAACGATACGTAGGATATACGTAGGATAGACAGGCCGAAGTTTTAATACTAGATTTAAAGAGCATGTTTCGGCATATAGGAATGAGCATCCAGATAGATCGAATTTTGCAAAACATTTGTTGGAATCAAATCATTCATTGTTAGATTCAGATTCTTATGAAGTGTTACATTATTGCGGCAAGGGGTTGCGTCTGGATGCTCTGGAATGCATGGAAATAATTAGGTACAACACTATGGGGTCTATTATTAATGAACAGGTAAATTTAGTATCTTCTCCTTTACTGCGGCTTGGGTCGAATTTGAACAGTTAGTATTAATTAAATATGCCTTATAAATAAATAAACAAAAAATTCAAGGTAGTTTTAAATATGTCAATAAAAGTTAATTTTTGTGGGGTAGTTTGAGAATAAGAAAAATAAAGTGGGTACTTGAGAAGTTACAGTGACAAGTTAAAACATTTGTTTTGGTTTGTTAGTTTAACATTTGGTAGCATAGCATACGGTTGTGGTAACTCTGAAGATGAGCTCTGGTTGAGTTCGAAACGCGTCAGTGTAGCTTGGTGGTGGTGATGGTTGGGTTTATGTGATTTGTGTGTGTTCGTACAGTGTGGAGGTGGAGGAACTGCATGAACGCACATTTCTTGCATAAACGTAACTATTGTAAGGTCGCGGGTGAGCAAAGTAATTGTTTTAGTTCTCTACTTTTTTCAAAATTAATTATTTAAACTATTTTAGTTGATGACGTCAGATTATAATTGAGGGCTCCCACAATGCCAAATTTCTAAATCTATCTAAATGCGTACGATAAGGCAACCCCTTTAATTATTTTTTGCGTAGTGGTACACTATACACTGTGTCACTTTACTGGCACTGTCAAAGAGCTAGATGTCAGACAGCGGGTCCAAATCAAACTCCATAGTATAATCCACAAATGAATTGTGGAGAATTCTAACCACACAGAATAAAGTACGACTTGAACCGGTCACGCAATTTACACCAATGTCAAATGAAGGTCATTGCTTCTTTGTTATATTATAAATTCATTACATAATATTAAAATTAAATAACTACAGAAAACGAGTTAAAAAGCATTTATCTCGAAATGGTTTTCGATTTATTATACATTGCAAAAAATAGACATCCCCAATTGTGCCATACTGGCATAATAATTCCAACCTTATTTATATGTGCTCTTGATTATATAAAAAAAAAAAAAGTAAAAGCGAAACGACTTAAGGTTTTGATCCACCTGTTGAAAACGCCTAAGAAGGTGCTCAGGTTTTTAGTGATGAGAAAGAAACTATTTACTATCCGAAGCTAATGCTCTACATTTGCAAATCCTAATAGGTCAATGCGGTTCTTTCTCGTTTGCCCGAATTTCATAATGTCATAACGATCGTTTTCCATTATTACCATTTAAGAACCTATCATAAAGTTATTTACTTTTGAGCCAGTATTTTCATCAGGATTGTTATTAAAACATTCGCTGCTGATTGACAGACTTGAGACTTCTTCAGGAGCCACAAACGCACATGTGCGTTCAAATGTCTGCCAAACTATGACAGCGGTAGTAAAAAAAATGAAATGCGGTATGAAAGTCACAAAAACGCATACATGCATGCAAACTAAACTAACATAACCCACTGTTTTGTATAAGATGAAATTTCAAAAATTCCATATACCTATTATATTTTCGGTGCCCCTTTTTCTTCCATAAAATTTTAAGTCATAATGTATCATTAGTCATAATCAACGTTAGTCATACAGTGATTTATTTCTGAAACGGTATTTTTTTCAGGACATTTTTAAATGCCATCTTATAGAATGCAGTAGGTTAAATAGGTTAGGTTTGTTTTATAACAATTCCGAAAAATAAATTGTTTCAGAAATAAATCACTGTATGCCTAACGTTGATTATGACTAATGATACATTATTATGACTTAATATTTTCTGGGAGTCATTATAGACCCATTATATTTTATGTCAAACGTTGCTATGACAAGTGAAATTTTAACAAATTAAATGACGGGATACCAGAGGAGTGATTCCAGTTTAAAAATACGAATAAAACTTTCAAGATACCGTAGTAAAACATTCAAATTGACCAAACATTCAATATCCGGTTCCATAGCCCTCAATTGCTTCATACAGCCATCGACAAAAAGAGGTTTTGTTTTGTGCCGTAAACGCTCGCGTTCCGACAACTTGCAGGTATTGTGATCGGTAATTTAGGTCTGCAATGCCCATTGGTTTTTAAAAATGACTGGACTTTTCGATGAATGTTTATAGAGGTCCTGATGGCGTACGCCGTAAATACGAAGAACAGATATAATTCGTAAAAATGTTTTGTTTAGCTATGACAAACTTACAATGCCGTTACATATTGCCGTGACGACCAGATGGCCTAGTGGTTAGAGAACCTGACTACGAAGCTTGAGGTCCTGGGTTCGATTCCCGTGTCGGGGCAGATATTTGTATGAAAAATACGAATGTTTGTTCTCGGGTCTTGGGTGTTTAATATGTATTTAAGTATGTATCTATCTATATAAGTATGTTTATCCGTTGCATAGTACCCATAACACAAGCTTTGCTAAGCTTACTTTGGGACTAGGTCAATTGGTGTGAATTTGTCCCATGATATTTGATATATTTTTTTATTTTTTTTTATTTTGATATTGACTCGTAGATAAAGTAAGCGCTACCAATACGGTTAAAGTTACACTCAGATACGAAATGAAAACTTTTTTTTGAAATTGTCACCTGATAGAGGATTATTATTTATACGTACTTATTTTTATATTCAGCATGGCCCATCCTGTAGTAATCCTAAAAAAGCTAATTATAAATGGATTGAAAAGTCTAAATAAATGAGCATTATTATTACATAATTGATCATTTTTATTTGGTTCACTAGACTGACCATAATATAAAATACTTACTAAAATAAGTCAAAAAAAGTTCAGAAAATAAATAGTCAGAATCGAAATATTTTTTTTAAATTACTTCTTGATTATTTATGTCTCAAGTTGACGATGGAATATAGATAACATGTAATTGACACATTACTTAATTATAGTTATTATTAGATACAAACCCCTGTTACAAACTGATAGTGAGACCAATAATAAACCATATGTCTGTCAATCATTCGTTACAACAATCAATAAAGCGATTGCCATTATCTGGTTTTACTTGCATGAATATCTGGCAAGCGTCCAACAAATAGAAGGTAATTTGACTTCCCTACTGCATTTGAGTTATTATTATTATACCAATAACATACGAGTAAATACGAGTATTGAAGAAGGGCAAACAACGTGTATTATGTAACGGAATTACACACGAAGATAATGTTATTGAATACAGCTATTTGAATAACCTTATTAACATTATACTTAAATGGAAAAGTAACTCTGTCTGGCTGTCTGTTATATTTTTACTCTTAAACCGCTGAACCAATTTAGATGAGATTTAGTATGGAGATAGTTTGAAATCCTGGGAAGGACATAGGATAGTTTCAGCGGGATAGCAATAAATGAATTCTTGGCGGACGGAATCACGTGAAACAGCTGGTTTTCTGTGTAAACAAAATTTAAACAATCCCATTCTCAGGATTGATGTGAATCAGAGGTACTCACATTCATGATTTTGTAGAAAATTAGCTAGTTCAAAAGGGATGAACAGCAGCAGCGAATTGGAAGCGGAGTAGCAAGGTAAAACATTGTAGTTAACACATTAGCTGCCACGAATTGCTACGCGCTACGCTCGTAACAAGTAGCAGCGTTTTACCGCTTTGTAGCGAAAACTGCCTATGAACAGAGAACACGCATAGCGGGTTCTTGGCACAGAATGTTTAAATTTCGAGAAATGTCACTAACACAAATAAAAAGATGCGAAAAAGCGCAAGATCTCAATTTTCAAAATACAGCTTGATAACATTTGACTGTCGTATGTTTCAAACTAAATACAAACTGAAATATAGATGCACAGAAAAAACCCCAGAAAAAAGACCAATGCTGGGAATCGAACCCAGGTCCTCAGCGTTCCGTGCTGCGTGCTTACCCCTACACCATCACTGGTCTAGAAGTTAGCGACGAATCTTTCCCATACATCGTACACTTCAGTCTGTTATAATCACATTAGGCAGTGATAAAGCGCATCTATGTTAATGCCCTCTACCGAGAGACTTCAACACTCCTTCGGAGCTACCCGCTCACCTGGACCAAGAGATGGCGCTACTAGGCCAACTTTTACAAGATAAGTATGAAGTATCTTTTTCTATTTATTTTTTATTTTCTTCAACTTAATTTTTTTTTATTACTTTTTCGGTCATCCCGTGAAACCATATATTTCAAACTAAATACAAACTGAAATATAGATGCACAGAAAAAACCCCAGACAAAAGACCAATGCTGGGAATCGAACCCAGGTCCTCAGCGTTCCGTGCTGCGTGCTTACCCCTACACCATCACTGGTCTAGAAGTTAGGAGTGTTGAAGTCTCTCGGTAGAGGGCATTAACATAGATGCGCTTTATCACTGCCTAATGTGATTATAACAGACTGAAGTGTACGATGTATGGGAAAGATTCGTCGCTAACTTCTAGACCAGTGATGGTGTAGGGGTAAGCACGCAGCACGGAACGCTGAGGACCTGGGTTCGATTCCCAGCATTGGTCTTTTTTCTGGGGTTTTTTCTGTGCATCTATATTTCAGTTTGTATTTAGTTTGAAATATATGGTTTCACGGGATGACCGTAAAAGTAATAAAAAAAAAAAAATGAAGTTGAAGAAAATAAAAAATAAATAGAAAAAGATACTTCATACTTAACTTGTCGTATGTTGGTGTGAGAAAAATCTACCAGGCGTTACATTTTAATTATACAGATTCTTACCTTGGCAATTCTTTAGCTGGACTCGACTGCGTTTCCTGATGACTGAACGACGCCATGTTTAGCACTTGACAGTTTTAACACTCATTGTACTTCAAATACATTAAGATGATTACATCCAAGTTCACTTTCAACGTATTTACATTTTTAACCTGTAAAACTCACACATAAATAATAAAAAAATGTTTTTCATGTTTATCCTTAATTACTGGGTTGAATAAAATATTTTATGTTGGCGGGATTGTTTATGGTCATGTGTACACTAAGTGATCTGAAAAAGGTTACGATTAGATTTTCGTCAAAAGCCTTCACGTATAAAGATAAACTCGCATAAAAGAGTTGGTGGATGGCTCTTTGTTTTGGGTGAAATTGGAAAATATACACTACATATCACCAACACACACACAGGTCGATTCACAAGAGTTGGCACGAATGGATCGAATGAGAGAATGAAAGTATCTATGTGTTACCTATTTGAATACACTTCACACAAATATGAAAATGTATGTATGTATGTATGTATGTATGTAAAACTCTTTATTGTACATAAAACATGAAAATAACTAGTTAACAAGAGATACAGATGTACAAAGGCGAACTTATCCCTTAAAGGGATCTCTTCCAGTTAACCTTAGATATCAAATGTATATTTATTAAATGTCATATGCATCAGTCATTTTCCTACAAAAAAGTCAAAGTGACATTGCTTACGTTCAATCCATTCGTGCCAACTCTTGTGTACCTAGTATATGTATAGCTGTTTCTTATTTGCTTTCTCGCGAAAGAACAAGGTGTTTTTTTTTTCAAAATATGAATCTCCAAATTTATTTATCTTTCTTTATGCCACCAAGCTCTGAGACCAGTGCCAAAAATACCGTTATACGATTTTGGTAAGTACTTTCGTTTTCGTTATATTTAAGCACTAGTACCAAAAATACAGGTACTAAAGCGGTATACCGGTTTTTTGGTACCGGGTTTAACCCTTCTCGCTTCGTTAGCTTCAGACCATCTTTCACGTGCATGTAAAGTAAAGACGTATTTCATTTTATGCCTGAAACATATGGCGTGGTCTCTTGCACTTTACGACTCATTCCGCAATTGTGAAACTTAGTAATTGGACACTTTAATTGAGATCGTTAAGTTAGAGCCGTAAAACGATAGGTGCCTGAATTCCGTTGAAATTAACAATTAATTTCTGGTTATTGTTCTATGCGTGAACACTGAATATAATTGAATAGGATGAAATGATTGATGTTTTGAAATTAAGCATTTCGGATGTTGCGTTCTGGAGTTTAATGTGCTCACTGCAAAAAATATTTGCGTTTTCGTTACTTTTGCCCAATGTCGCTCTCATTATTTTGCAGTAATTTAAATGCACATGTGATTTAGGTTTTGACAGCCGATTTTGTCGTTTGTCCGAATTTCATAACTATGCCCCAATTTCAGTTAAGTATCATTATATTTGTATTTCATAAGTTTCATAACTATTCATTTGTTTTACTTATAATGTGATATAACTTCATATGACATAATTTTTTGACGCCATAATGATACGTATGCCTAAACTTTAATATCCATGTTTTTTGGTGGCTTAAAATCAAAGCTATAATATTATGACACTATATTATAGTAGCTACTAGCTTTTACATAATAAAGTAGTCATACTTCATCGAAACCCGTGAGAATACTCAGACGCATCTTATAAAAAAAATGAAATTACGTTCGCTACCTGAAAAAGGATGCATAGTTTTTTTAAAGTTCCGCTCTTCCTCCCTATAGAGTGTCTCGTAACGTAGTCGCAAAGGGACTAAATGAAACTCTTGTTTCACGAAGACGTTAAAAATTTATGACCTGCCTTTTATTGTTGCCGGTAATTAAACATGTTCGCTAAGCAGTGAATAAATTTAAAACTTTTACAGTTAAAAATATGGTAGCGAGAGAAATGTTGCCGGGTTTATTTATTCAGTTAGTTGTTGTTTTCTTACGATAAAAATAAACGCTATTTTACGCAGGCAAGTACCTCATTATTTTTTTAAACCATTTTAGCCCAATGTTTTGAGCTATGGCGTATGGTTGTAGGTTCGAAGCTGAAATTATACCTCTGAGTTTATCGGAATTTATGTGCGAAATTACACGCCAAATTTAGCATGAGCTTTTCTGTGAAGCAAGATATTGTAAGAAAACCTGTAAGAAACTGCAACGCAATTTAATTAGTCTGTGCGAAGTTCCCGATTCACAGCGGCTCCGCGTGGAAACTACAGCTCAAGCCCTTCTTAATTTGAAACGAGGCCTGTGTCCAGCAGTGTAAGCAGCTGTTATTTGATTTGATTTTGAAATATGTACCGTAAAATAAGAGGTGAACTTCTGACCCATAGTATGCCCGGAACACCGTAAATAATATTGATTAAGTACAGGCACTCCAAAATTGTCGGAAACCCTTCGGTGAGTTTACGCAGATTATCATCTGAGTAACGTAGACAAATCTGGAGTGACCCACTCGTTAGCCCGGCTTGGCGCAGTGGGTATATTGTTAGCAGTACGACATACATTAAACATTATACTTGTAAGGTTTTATTAGGCTTTATCAGGCCACTTGGGACACTGGCTGTATGGCTGGGGACGTCGCTACACTATCCGTCTGTCCGTCACAGGGCTGTATCTTAAGAATCGTAATAAATAGATAGTTCAAATCTACCTATACATAATGTGTAATTATTTATACTGCCACTATAACAACAAATAATAAAAGTTGGTCAAACGCGCATAAGTCTCTGGGAAAAAATTAAAGATTTTATCCTGCATAGATATTTTTGTCTTTGACTACACTAGTCCGACTCGCCCTTTACTAATAGGGATGTTGACACCATTAAAAAATAATTCGAACACACGACTCCAGTAAAAAAACGCTTTATTTTAGCCCTGAAACCCAGATTAATTTTCGATTACCTGCAAAATTAGATTTTTTGTTGCTTTAAAACAAATAAATAGTTAGCTAATTGAGTATGCGAACAAGTGACGTCATATGTTGCTATTGCCATTCAAACTCTATGGGAGAAATGTGTTTTGACAGCTCATAAAAAGTACGTCAGTTGATTGGTGGTGTCAACATCCCTATTGTTTATAATTTATGGCAAAATGATGATCATGCCATGTTGAAATCACTATTTTGCGTTCCAATCTACTTCAGTAAGATTAAGATTAAGAGACAAAGGTGTTCAACAATGATAAACGCTACAATGCTATACATTTACAGCTCGTTAGTTGCAAGTGTGTTACGCTCTCAAACCGCAACAAATGAGGATCGCGACGTTTTCTTCGTCGTGTTGTTCTACTGTTTTCGATCTGTACACCACAAGGCGGGTCAGACGAGTCAATGGGGTGAATCCTAATGAACCCTGCTTATCATTCGCAATGACAACCAACTTTGTCTCCAGAAGCCCAGCCAACTTTAATTAATTTATGAATTAAAGGAAGACGCCTATCAAAATTTTAGTCCAACCAATTTGTTAGAGACGCTTCTTTATTAACTTTGTGTTGTTGAAGTCCACTGAATTAATTTGGCTAGTAGCTTCATGATATTAAATTGATAGCGATAACTTACAGACGAAACTTTGATAACGAAAGGGCAAATGAAAATAGTCATTAACTATGGATTTTTTTTGTAAACAACAAAAAAAAATTGTTAGGTACTTAACTGACCATTGTAATGGGATTGTAGAACTACGTCTTGAATTAATGAAATAAAACATTTTATTATTTTGGATAGTCGTGTAACAATAATGATTATTGATTCTTGTTTATGCACACGTTCTTACTTGTGGAAAGTGCGAAATTACGCTGATTAACACTACACTTTGACTCCACCTTGGTCCTAAATCCTGAAGTTAGAGACCTACGCCTAACTTGATAATAACTTACATGTATAAATCCAGAAAATCGCCCAATTTTCAAGAAGAAAAAGGAAGCCTTATACAAAATGGCATACAACAGCAATTAAATACAGAGAACAGTGATCAAAATAAAGTAAACAAGCAGTACGCATTAAAGTAGTACGCATTAAAACACCGAGCAAGTATGAGGCGGACTATCTTAAGCGCAGTTTAGATCTACAAGAAAAATCATGCAAGGTGCATTAGGTACATTGCCGCGTTCGATTGACCTCTACAAACCCGTACTCTTTACGGCCTCGCAATGTAGTGAAATTAAACTTGCACTACTTCTTTGTAAGTCTAAACTGGGGGTCTAAATAAACTTGGCAATAGGTACTCCTTTAATTTGCTTTACTTTATTTCATTTTCATTATTTGCTGTCATAATGGCCATAGTAGGTACACGTCATTGTGAAAATTTCAAGTATCTACCTTTTCATCATTATCATCACCATCCCAGGCTGTATACGCCCCAGATCAGGGCACAAGCCTCCTCTCAGGACGAGAGAGCTTGGGTTGTAGTTCACACGCTAGCTTATCTACCTTTTACAGTTCTAAATATACATATCTGTGATAGACGAACGGATAGACGACAGAGCCTTGGTAATAGCGTTGTGTTGGCACCCTGCGGGTACGAATCCCAAAAAACACCGAACACCGGAACATCCCCAAACGCGTATCTTTATGATGGACCAATTCACGGAATGAAAAGCTGCGTGGCAAGGGGACGGCAACTGAACGTGGTTTTACGATTATTGCACTTTATAAAACAACCATGCGGGTTTATGGCTGATAAATTTAATTAGCGTATGTTGTGGTGATTGCTTATTTGACAGTATTATTATACATATACCAGCTGTTGCCCGCGACTTCGTCTGCGACAAATAGGTGTATAAAAATAGCCTACGACCTAATCTTTCCCAATCTACATTGGACTAGCGTGGATGAAAATTACACCCCAAACCCTCTTATTTAGAGAGAAGGTCTGACCCTGCTGTGGGGCGTATATTAACTGTACAGTAGATGAAAATATTTGAATATAACAACTGACTGTAGGCTGAATAAAAATAGTCTTATCATGTAGAGTAGGTATAGCTAGAGACTATTTACCAGAGATTAAATTCAAAGTGTATCGAAGACATGGATTTCGCATTTTATGTTAAGGTCACCTGAGGTAATTGCGTACGTGTTTTTTCGTGTTTTTTTGATATTTTTTCAATTTCAAATTGTGAAATATGCATCAAGTATTTTGAAGTACTGTTTGGGCCTGTGCTTTATCCAAGTCTTTAACAATAAATTTGTCGAAGTAACTTTTTTTCTGCACTAGTATTAAAAAATATACAAGCATTTTTAAAAAAAACCGGGATTTTAGACGCTTTTATCTCAATTTGGGAAAATGCATATTTTTTAAATAATTGTGTATCGATTGTGATTAGGCCTCTAAAACTTCATGGCACGTGTTCGTAATACCATATTCTAGAAGGTATTATTAATAAAAGGAACCACGAACCGCGAATAATCAGTTGAGGCCAAAAATAGTATAATTACGTAAAATGCGTCTTTATTTTGCAGACGCATTTATCCAAAGCCAAGTAACAGGTGTTGCAATCATTTTTTAACCTACTTCAAAAAAGGAGGAGGTTGTTGTAATCGGTTCAATTTATATTTTATATATTTTTTTTGCTTTTAGTTCCTGGGTGGTTTTTAAGGCAGTTTCATTTTTTATTTAAGATTTTTGAGTGAGTCTCACGGTAGTTTCATGTTCAAAATTAATGAAAAATCAAATAAGCAGTTACTAAAGTTGCCAAAGAATTAATAATTTTAACACCAGTAAAAATTTAAAGTAAACACACTTTCAGGATTCAGTCATTTATTTATGTGTTAAAACGCTCAAATTTACACTATCTAGAAAAAGGTTATTGACCACTGACATTGGGGCAAATGCGTTATACAGACGCAATAACTTCAATTATACTAACGCATTTAGCAATATTTCATAAATAACTTTCAAAAATTTTAAATGGTAATAATTCTTAGAGAAAAGCATTTTGAACACAAATTATATTTCAGACATGTGAACCAACTAATATTCGGCATCTTCAATACAATTAAACACCAAAAAACTAAATAAAATAGGATTTAAATGCATTTTATTTACTTACCCCACGCACTGCGTAGCTCTGTTAAGGTTCTAAATTTCAACATTACCGACATCTTGAATACGATTCACCAAGACGCCCTCTATGTTACTTGTTGTCCTCCAAGTAGCTAAAGTGTTTATCACTAGATGGCAGGCGCTGTTGTAACTCACGTTGTTTAAAAGATAACTCAAATGAACGCAATAACCCCATAGTGGGTTTTACCTCAGGTGACCTTAAGTAAATGCTTTTACGAACGAAGCAAATCTACATAGATTTCCTACGTTCGTAAAAGCATTTATATACTTTATTTTTGATATCATTATCTCAGCCTAATATACGTCCCACTGCAGGGCACAGGCCTCCTCTCAGAATGAAAGACTCTCTCTTTAATTTGCTTTATACACGTATATAAAGTAATTAAGTCTTACTCTCATACCCAAAGTTACGCCAAATTAGATTTCTTTAAATGTAAAAAAAAATTAACTGTGCCACCTTTTATCGCTTGAACAGAAAACTACAATAAACTGTTTGGTTTTCTAGTAAGAAAGGGTTCGTAACAACAAAAACTTGATTCCTGGACATTTAAAAAAAACTAAAACGGTAATCGTTTTGCCGGATCCATTATTTAAGAATGTACTAAGTGATGGAAAATACGCTCACTCGCAAGCGCCAATCGAAAAAGAAATAACGTAGATATTTTTTCTTTTATATCTTGTTTGCAACCAACCTACTAGTAGGTATACCACGGGGGAATGGGTTCTTAAGTTCCCCAAATAAAATAAACTTTATACAATGTATTACAAAATGATTCTAACAAAATATGTCGTAAATGAACAGTCCTACAACGATATTTCTTCGGAAAAATTCATTCAATATGACATCGATAATATCACGTCTTTGACTACTTACACTTACATATCTATCAATCTCGACTTATTTCTTGATAAATTTTAAGAAGAGTATCGTGTTGAACTTACCCAGGCAGTTACTGAAGTACTCCTGATTCTTTTTTTGATACCCTCCCTGGACCTACCTAATAATAAACTGCAATAAAACAACCTTCAAACTACAATACTTAAGACATCAACTTTAACACTAATTATTGTCGTTTTGAAAACGAAACTTTTCACGACAACTACTATTTAATTTGTGTTCTGGCTAATAGCGCCTTTAGTGAGTGCATCGGGCGTGGTTGCAAGACTGTAAACCAAGCCTTAGTAGGCTATTCGTACCTAAGTTCTTCTTTATAGATAAGCTGCAATTTACTACTTTGACTTGCCCAGCAGATGCGTATTCTCTTTCAACTAAAATTCATTTTTGAATTATTTAAAGTCACATTATTTTAAGGTCAAGAAAAATACAAGCAGAGTTTCAACAAACAGCTATTCTGCACACATTTATCTTCAAAAATTTATAAAATTCAAACTTATTCAAATGCAACAAGGTTTAAGTTAATTTTAATGCACAGGTAAGCATTATTCAATGTCTTACCTGGACAAGAAGTAGCAAAAAGAAAGTAAGTCGATTCCAGATTCCATTTATTTTTATCCAGTACAAGGCTTACTGGAATACAACGGTATTTGTAGAACTTCTGCACTTAGCGTAATTGTACTACGAAAAGTGGGGAGAAATACTTTTTACGGTTAAAATTGGCTCATAAAATTGAACTGCGGTTGCTTTAGGTTTGTTGGTAGATAAATCCGGTTTATTTGGACTGGTTTTATAGGAAACAATTCAGGGGCAATGTCATGCAGATGCAAGTTACAATTTAACAATATTTAAGACACATATTCAGTGATTGCTCGATGTGGAAAATTTTATTGATACTTCTTTCATTTAAATACGTAGAAAAGGCCCATCAGTGATTAAGTTATAACGAACATGTCTAACAATATTTCTGTGGCTTTAGTGAAAAAGGGGTTAAGTCTGCAGAAATTAAACAGCTATTTTCTATTTCATGTGTAAAGGGGGCTAAGTCGAAATCAGCTGTTCAACTTCTGAAGACTTAACCCCTTTTTCACTAGAGCCACAGATTTTATGACCTGAATAATTTGGAAAACTTTTAGATACCTACCTACATTTCCAGTCAGAATTATATTCACTTTAAGTGGTCAAGTTGATTCGTGTATGTTTCCAATTGACAACATCGATCAGATCATACTAGCTTAACATACTTATATGTATAGCGTCGCATACCTTACCGGAGAAGTGTTAAGGAAAATTGTTTGTCGGCAATTAAACAATAGATTAAATCTGATTATGATTAAGACGTTGTTAAATTAGGATAATGCGTAGACCGTAAGAAATAAAAAATAAAACATTGAAAACCATACAGTAGTTTCAGTATGCTTTAAATTATATTACCTATAATTTACTTAAAAACAAGATCGACATTTGTAATAGTTTCACGTGAAAAATTCCAAAACTAAAAAGTAACTTCAACAATCCCGCCAACTGATTCACAAAAATATACCAAGCACTAAACGTTCCATGTTTATTCGATAAGTATACGATATTGTAAGCTATACGATACGAGTATACACGGGCAACGTTGCACGGGACACACGTACGTCGCCGTCCGCGGTCGGCGGGCCACTGAATACTGAACTTCAGTTTATGTGGCGCATCCCGAATGTTTCCACACAGCTTCTCTAACGTTATGGAAACCTAGTAGATGTGAAAAGTCAATTAGTTTTTTTTAGTAAAAAAAGTCAATAAGATATTTTTAGGAAATTACCGCTGCATTCAAGGCAAATACAATTAGCAATTTACTAATTCACGGTTTTACAATGCCGCTTAACTTTTGCAGTTGTAGTTTTTCGACACCTCCACCTAGTAGAGCTGAAGTAGTTGGTTGTTTGTGCTTTTAGATGTAAAGTTACGTAGGTGCAATTTTTCATCAAACATCTGTGTAAGATTTTTATAGGTTAAATCGGAAATAATACCGCCCAACACAAAATGTGTCATTTTTATCTATTCCATAAAACCTGTCAATTCATTAACACGAAGTAAGGTTAATTACTAAGGCATCCTTAAGGAAGTACATTGGCACTTATGTGCAACACATGCTGAACCTTATGCCGAAACAGTAATTGGCCAAAAATCTTTATAACTTAATCTTCCTTATACCATAATAAGATAGAAAAAAAGAAAACATGGAAAGATTTCTTTATAGCAACGTGAAGTGTGTGTAATGATCCGGATTATGTTCGGAATGTTTGTCGGATCATGATCATTAAGTTAATTCTCCCGCCATTTTCTACGTCGTTATTGTATAAGTATCTCCATTATTTTGTAACATATTGTTATTGTTGCGGAACATTAAAGCTGATTTAGCAAGATCTTATTTACTAACATTAGCAGATTCGGGAAGAAAAATCTGAGATACTTAATCTAAATGTAAAGAGTTTTTAAATGAAACATTTTTTTGTGTAATAAAATAAATTTATTGAATCAGGCGTTACTTTCCGGAGGTCCATATTGAACTGAAACAAATTACGTTGCTCACCCGCGACCACCGCGACTGCAACCGCGGTGCTTTGGTCGCGGGTGAGCAAAGTAATTGTTTCAGTTCATTAATCAAATAAAGTTAGGTGGATTTAATCACGCTAACCCTTGCGTGCTATCAGGTCTAAAAATAAATCATTGCGACTTTAATAAAATAGTGGGATGAGACAAAATGTAAAAAGATGTGTAAAGCCAAAAGTCAACTCCTATTTCCTGGCAGAGCGCCTCGTATTACAATGACCGCAAAGGCTGTCAAAGAGTTCAGTCCCATTATCTTTTTTTAACCTTTAAGAACAATCGAACTAATTATAGGACGAAGACGGTGATTTGAGGCGGTAATTAGTACAATGAGATGCTCCCCTAATGGTAAATCTGACTTTAAAGTCTAAATTACTTTTTAAAAGGTTTTTGTTGGCCTTAAAGCTAGGGGCTCTTCAACCTTTTTGAAGTCACGGGTTTAGTATACTCTGATATTGGTTCGGTGGGCCGCAACATAATAAAAACTACCTATATCGTTTTAATTTCTATTCTTTTTAGTCTGTAAATAGGTATAATTTGTAGACATAATGTGTGTGTGTGTGTAGACAGACATGTGTGATGTGGCCCGCGGGCCGCAGGTTGAAGACCCTTGCCTTAAAGCGATAGTGAGCTACTGTACTTTTTAGTACGAGTACATACAGCCGAGCGAGGGTATGGAAGTAAATTAATAACTAAGGAACGTAAATATATATATTTTTTTGTATCGTCTCTTATCCATACTCAATACGAATTTCAAAATCAGCTAGTAATCAAAATGTGTCTGTAATCATATAAAGCCTTTAATATGAGACTCAAAGTAATACAGCAAAATTAAAGGAAATTTATATTTATTAAGAAAAACCAAATAGTTGCTTCGATAAACCATTTTCAAACTAATTAAAGGGAAAATGCAAAACCCGGGCAGGTTTTTGGAGACCCTATTTGCATTCTTTGCCGCCTCCTATCCAATTTCTAAACAGGCTCTTTGACTAGACTAGATTTTCAAGTTTATTTAGATAAATCTTTGACTTAATCTTTAGGCCATCCGACCGTCAATTTTTTAACAGCGCCAAAATTGGAGAACTACATAAGTGAATCTATTCCCCAAAATCAATATGGCAAACAACTAAAATGCTACAATTAAAACCGTCCTTTTTCGGCGAATCTGTCCAAATAAATGAAGTGTATTTATTTTAAACCATGTGGTTTGTATTGCGGGATTACAGTGTTACCTACTTAATTCTGACTATCTAGCGGCCCCTTAACATGAACAGAACAATGACAACGCCATCTCGTATTCAAATCACACAAAACGTAGAAACGAATAAATTCAGAATAGACTCCTTGAAATCACACGCTTGGTCCTTCTCTTTAACTACTAAATAGAGCGAGGGGGAAACTGTGAAACATTGGTTGCATTAAGATAGAAGTTTTGAATAGGTTGGTATAGTGAAATCAATTAGAATCAGTGAATGGTTCTCGGTTAGCTTTGTTGCGCCATTTACCTGCCAATGATGCCCTATATAGAGCAGTAACTGGAATACTAAGGAAAGATTTATTTAAGCTTTTAACGCTATATTAGGATTAGCAGTGATATAATCTAATTTGAATTCCTAATTCAACAACTTAATTTTATTAAACGATTTCAAAAGAAGGATGAGAATTTGCTATGAAGTATCTTTTTGTATTTTTTTTTCAACTTCATTTTTTTTGTTTTTCGGTCATCCCGTGAAATCCATATATTTCAAACTAAATACAAACTGAAACATGGATGCATAGAAAAAACCCCAGGAAAAAGACCAGCGCTGGGAATCGAACCCAGGTCCTCAGCATTCCGTGCCGCGTGCCCATTCCCCTACACCACCACTGGTCGGTCAGGAGTTTCGACACAATTTTTTCCCATAGGTACATCTCACATCTGATTTCATTAACACATTACGCAGTGATAGCAAACTTGTTATAGTGGGCTTAGTAGCGACATCTCTTAAATAAAGATCGCGAAATAAAGATTGGCTAGGTATGCCATTATTGTATAATTGTTATGAAATAAACAGATATAATTTTAATTTAATTTTTTTTTTCTTGTCCGGGTGAGCGGGTAGTTCTGAAGGAGTGTTGACGTCTCTCGAAGTGGGTGTAACATAGAGGGCGCTGTATCACTGCGTAATGTGATTAGTTAATGAATTGAGATGTGAGATGTATGGGAAAAATTTGTGGCTAAACTCCTGACCAGTGGTGGTGTAGGGGAATGGCACGCGGCACGGAATGCCAGCCAGGGTTCAATTTCCAGCGCTGGTCTATTTTCTGGGGTTTTTTCTGTGCATCCATGTTTCAGTTTGTAATTAGTTTGAAATATAAGGATGAAAATCTCAGTTCCATTGCTCTAGTTCTCATTCCTTACTCATAGGCTAACTGGCTAGAATCAACCGCACCGCGATCAAACGTACTTTGTTTGGTATGAAAGCATTCAAACTTTTTAATTAAAGTCTTCCATTTCAAATCAATCGTGACGATACGTCGCTGAGACAGCCCCTAAATAAAGCTATTAGGCACCCCTCCGCTTTAGTTTTTATCGCACGAATAAACAACTTCATTGAGATTCGTTATCATTCCATTGTTTTTATTGACGATTTTATTACTTCCTACTGATCTGATTCTTTGTTCATTGTTTGACAGTGAAATAAGCTAGTGTTTGTTGTTAGGAAAAGGCGAAAGCAAAATGACACACAGACTACAACCAATTATTTTTGCCATTCCGTGACCACCACTGAACTGGAAATTTAGTAAAATGCCGAAGATACAGGTAAAAGCTACTTAGTAGACAACAAATTGCAACTCTCATTTGTGACGGCTAGAAAAAGGCCGTAGTAATTAAGGTAGAAACAATGTGTTAACTGTTGCATGCATTTAAAATTGACGTTAATCTCCTACATTCACATGTTTCTTAACTTACCCTAAAATATATTCCTATTGCATACCTTATGTATTTTTGTTGTCTATACGTACTTGTTTTCTTGTACCTATTCTTTTCCATTATGGTATACACTAAAAATTCATTGTACCTAAGTATAGGTATAGTATTGTATTCATCTGTCATATTCAAAGAGTTTCCGGAAAAAGTTTGATTTTGTATTTTTCTTCTTCGTAAAACATAATTACGACAAAATAAACCAATTCAATAACAAGCAAAACGAAAACTTTATCAAATAAACAACACCTAATTAAATCAAGGCACGTTCCGACCTCTAAATTTATTTTAAAAATAAAATCCCCTTCCCCTAACGAAAAAAATATAAATATCAGTGGTGCATTAAAGTGAGTTAAACTTGTTTGCAATTCAATATTTACCTGGGTAGTGACCCGTTAATACCTCTTAGCCCTAAGGGGGAGGGGGTAGAACGTGACCTCTATAATGCAAACGTCATTGGAAACACTCTTGTTACTGATTTTTATATCTAACAACTTAATGCTCCTTCTAACATCATACGTCTAAACATCATAAGGTTCAGTTTCAACCAACACTGCCAGAATTAATTTTGTCTTGGCTGTCAGAGAGTGAGCAAGGCTAGTATGTTTCTTTAAGTAATTTGATACTGTTTAAATCGTGGGAATTTTAATGCTTCGTGTCTCTTGCCGGTCGTCATATAGACATCTATAGCGGCCATTTACACGACCAATGGGTTCACTTTAATTTAAACATATTTACCATCCCGGGACAATTTACATCAATTTTCTTAGCCTCGAACTAAGAAAATCTTGTACTGTGGGTACGTAAGTAAGTGTAACTTAAATAAATATAAAATCCATGAGTATAAACATTATCTGGGATTGCCTGCATTTACTGAGAGGATCTGGGACCGCTAGTTCCATAGTCAAGCCCGCTAAGCATTAGGCTATGAATGAGGTCATCAATTCTAATTCTAAAATAGTCAAGATTAACGATAAAATGTTGTGGCGCTATTGAAAATATTAAAGCAGCAATAGGTGTTGCATTAATAAAATTGGCTTTATTTTTCTTACTGATTTTGAAGCGAAAAGAGAGAAAATACTTTTTTTAGGTACACAAAACTGACCCGAGATTGACCTCTATCTCACCTGATGAAAAGTGCAGATGAGGGCAAAGGTGTATCTCACTGGTTCAGTAACAGCCTACTTTTCTCTATTAATCACTTCGCTGCCATATAAAAGAGTAACTAGCTACTTTTGATGAAACACCCAATCTGATTAGGAACTATCAAACCTTATTATCCTTATAAACCGATATAGCGACAAATGAGATTTATTACTACGTTAGTAAGGGTCATTTTTCCCAGCCCGCGTCGTACTCAGTTAGCCATGTCCCCTGTCAAGTCCCATCATATTGCAGTCCCTTGCTACTCTGGTATAGCCAATTGGTAGATTGCCCAGAGCGCGTAAATGTATGGAAAAGTGGCTCGCTTTGGAGACAGGGGCAGTTTTGGGATTAATTGACTACTACGTTTTAGGGAGCGTGTGAGATTACTGTATTGCCTAGTGCAGGAAATTCGATTTGTGTTTTATACGGTGGTAGATTTTCGCAATGTCCCTTGTTTAGTTAGGCATAGATTTTTCAGCACATTTTTATTTTGTGTAAATTAGTGATTGTTGTTTGGTGTTAGTGATGGTTTTGTACTTCCCATTTAACTATCGAGTAGTTAGAGCATTTTTTTCAGTTTCTGAGATTTTCAACTTGTAGCAGTACTTAAAAAAAATAAGATAAGTTGCGCGCACAAAAAAAAATGTACTTACACCATGCAAACATGAATGAAATTTAAGGTCAGGGTATGTGAGGCTCCGGGTAAAGAGAAACAGTAATTTGTAAATGAAAGAACTAAGTATTGACCGCAGTTCTGATTATTTACCTAAAGTAAAGACAACTTTAAACTGCAGCTCTTTAATTTCATAGTTGAAATAATCAAAGCGTTGCGATGTAATTTTTTATTTACAAACTATATTTCACTATTCGCTTATTCTGCATTACCCGACTTAACCTTATTTTTATTTTATTTCATTTAAGCCGATGTTGTTGGTTTTACCTGAACCTGAAACCGCTACTTCCTTCAAAGGCGCTTAGTTTCCTTTTTCTTACCTGCAACAAAAGCAAATTAATTATAACAACCACATTTGCCGTACATTTTTTTTTATATAAAACACATTTTTATACCAGAATTACTCGAAGTACATTATTAATATGCATGTAGCAGTACTTATGTATTGCCTGAATGTGATACACTTACTGTGAAAGATCACTACTTTTAGGTCATTTATTTATTTGTAAAATGCTCTATAGATAGAGGCCTAAAGATACAATTATGTGGAAACATATTAATGTAGCAAACCCTAGAACATTCAAAGCGAGGAGAACTCATGAAATCGCAGTGTCGTGTCTTTTAAAATTGTGTCCATAAATCTGGCTCTCGCAATTATTACAAGAATTATAATCGCATGGAAAGGCAATAAAAATGTCGTAGTGGTAAGTTAATAATATATGTAAGCCACAGTGAAGTTAATTTCAGTAAGGATGACAACGATTCCTCTATTTGACATAGATTGAAATGAGTTTAATTTTTTAATATGTAATGCGAACGCAAGAGTCAGTATTCTGGTTTTAAAGTAAGTGAACACAGCTGATCGTGGTCTCTTTTATTTAAAACTGTAACTACAAGACGAGTTGTGAAGGCAGAAAACATTTTTAACGTAAATATCTAGGCAAATAACACTTGTGGTAGCCTGTGGTTTGACCTATGGCCTCTCAAGTAGAGCGTCGTGGTTTCGAGCACCTTTGAGTTTTTTCGGAATTTATGAACGAAATTACATTTTACTAGGAGCTTTTAAGTGAAGGAAAACTTGCGATGAAATTGTTACGTTCTCAAACTGCACTGAGCCCGCCTAGAAAGTACAGCTCAGTCTCTCTCATTTTAAGATTGCTTTGTCGCGGGTGAGCAAAGTAATTGTTTCAGTTTCTAGATGTGATGTAACATGGTTGGTAAAGTGAAAATGGCGCAAATGACAGCCGAATAAATAGACTATGAGTTAGTTATGAACGATCAACTGACTTCACACCATTTTTGACAAACATTCTAATACATTGTAAGGCATTTCTGACTGAATGACTATCTCATCAACACTCGGCTGCAACCTTCGGACCTACAACGCTGAAAATTAGCAAAGGTCCCTATTAAGATAAATGCAAAGAATAAGTATTGATTTTATGTAATTCACACAGCTAGAGGGTTTTTAGACAGCGAAGTGAAGCCTAATTTTGGTATAATGTCACTTTACTACTAGACTAGGTAGTTTGATTGTTTGAATTTGTGTTGTTTTTCATCATGTAACCTTGATAAAAACAACAACTATAAAAATCAAGACAAGCCTTTCATAGCGGCTGGGAATTCTTCCCACTGTGACTGAAGCCAGAACAAGTGGAGGGTTGGGCCAAGTGAACCGAGTGTAATTTGAAATTACCCCGCAATATGGCAAATGTTCGCGGCATTTTTGGCACTCACTTTAATACGAAATTGCCTCTGTGGAAGCGGAAAAGGAATTGTTAGGACTGCGTAGGTAAGTTGAGATGTGCTCTCGTTTTACACGGAAATTATAGGTTTTAATTTTACTCTTTGACAGTTTCATGAGGGTTGACACATTTCTTTTGCGCGCCATGAATGGGAATTACGCGTGCCGTTTTACTGTAGCTACTACCTACTAGCGTATGCCTGCGTCTTTGCGTGTGTACCTACATACAGGGTGTAATCAAAATGGTGATCCAAAAGTAGTGTTCCTTACTCAGTTAATGCTGGGCAACATAATGCATTACCTAATTTTGATCACACCCTGTAATCGAATTCAATCCTGTCCCACCGTAGAACGTTTTCACAGTAAATCACCTATTTGACTGACTGACTTTTATCATCCTTCATTACTTACACAGTCATTGTCATTACGATACTGATCAATGGCGCAGTATGCTTAGTATAAGTTTTACTTCACCAAATACTTCTCGATCGCGTTTACGTTATAATTTCAATTACTATGGAAACTTTCCATAATAATTGAAAATTTAACGTAAACGCGATCGAGAAGTTATTTGGTGAAGTAAAACTTATACTAAGCATACAGAATTAACAAGGAGAAGAATAGAAATTGCATCGTTACAGTACCGATGTCGCCGCTTTTTACCTTTTTTTGTATTTCTACAGATATCACTAAAATACGGCGCTCACCAGTGAAATGTCATCCTTTTTAAGATACAATCGCCGCAATAACCTATTTTAGAAACAAACAGGCCACTTTTCACTTTCTCTTCTTCAGCGCGTTTTCGCCCACAGTTGGGCATACGCAGCTCCGATCTTTTTTCATCCAAATCGGTTATCTATTTCCCTCTTTCAGACTGGTCCTGCTGTCTTCCTAAATGTCATCGGATCATCGGACAGGCGGTCTACCCACTACACACATTTCTTTTGCATAGCCAGGGTCTCCACTCCAAAACGCGCTTGCTCTACCGTTCGTCGTGTCTTCAGCTCACGTGGCCTTTTATTGGCTCAAGCCCATTTTAGCTTGCTGACTATAGAGTCAGTGACCGACCGAGTGTAGAAAGTGACCGACGTGGGGTTATAGAACCCACTTTCGCTTTACTTACCACTTTATTGCGATCGAATTTGAATCATATTGATTGGTTTTTATAAAACTAAATTTTAATAAACAACCAATTCAATACCTCTCGTCCTAATTTCACGTTCCTTAGAACGCGAAATAAGCCCTGTCGAAGTGGCGGACATTTTGAAATTAAAACGCTAGGCTATTTGCACTCGAGGAGAGGACAAAAGGCTGCCTAGTGCGTGGCCCCCGGCTTTTACACCTCCAGCTATTCAGAGCAATACCCACGATGCCGGCTGCCGCACAAACTTACAAATATTTTTAACCCCCTACACAAGAAGAGGGGTGTTATAAGTTTGACCGCTATGTGTGTGTGTGTGTGTGTGTGCGCGCGCGCGTGTGTGCGTGCGTGTGTGTGTGTGTGTGTGTGTGTGTGTGTGTGTGTGTGTGTGTGTGTGTGTGTGTGTGTGTGTGTGTGTGTGTGTGTGTGTGTGTGTGTGTGACGCGACCTGACATTTCGTTTGCCGTGTCATACTTAAGTCAATTTAACAGTCGTTATACAAAATTCCATTTGATGCAAACCAAACGAATTGTGAGGTATCTCACAGAAGACAAGTGCGGTTTTACGGAAAATGCCATAGTTTTGGATATATTTTAAACAAATATTGTGTTCACGTATTTAAAACCTATTTCTAAAAAGTTATAAAAAAAACAATCAAATACTTTTTTTTAAATAATAATTACATGACTCCATAAGCGCTGCCTCCGGAGAACAAAATGATAATCGCTATTATCATAGTTTTAGTGTTATGCCATATTTGAAATCAGTGAATGCTAATACACGTCTACAATTTTTTTCACAATTTTTATACTGTTACTTACCGAGTTACAAAAATATACAATATTATTCAACAATTTTACCTATTCAAGAAAAGACAAGAACAAAACTGTATCATAATATTAACATAATGTGTTCAAGTTTTTTAATATTATTAACGGTAGTAAAATGATGTTCTCGTAAAAATAATTGCCCAAGAAAACGATAAAGATAGGTTATCTTTTTATTCCCGTAAAAAACCGTTCTACAACTTCGTATAATGTTCACCTAGCAAAACAACTCTTTCGGTGCCGAACAGTAAAACATTATTGTCATCCTTTTTGCTTCTGGTAAGTTTGTCAATCACAAATTGCAATGGCAAGTACAACAACACCGGGGGTGCCGCGCATGTGGCAATGTTTGTTTATACTGATAGTACTAGTCGTCAATGTCGTCTCAAATGTCTTTGCGGAAGTGTTGTGGAGCTTTTGTTTAAATTATTGTTGATATTTTCAACAATAATTAAATTGTTATTGTTTTTTTTTGTGTATAAGTTTAGTGAATGGAGTTAGTGAAAATGGACAAACGAAGGACTGCACGATTAAATTCTATTATTAATAATGTTGATAAAGCTAATGAGGATTATTTAAATAACGGTAGGTACCTAATACTATTTTTAAATACTTTATTTTATAATACTTTGACGCGTCTGATGTGTGTGTGTAAAAGTACAAGTTATACGTAAAGCCGAGTTTAGACCTGCAAGAAAAATCTTGCAAGTTGTATTAGATTACGCGGCGTTAAAGCGAACGAGTTTGAAGTGGTCAACCGAACGCCGCAAGGTAATGCAACTTGCACGTTTTTTCTTGCTGGTCTAAACTGGTCTTAAGAACAATAATATTCAGTTATTAATCATTTTTGTACGTTATTTACCTTATATTAACGTTTAATGTGTAGTCATAACATTGTAGTTATTATTATATTCCCTATTGTAGCGTGTATGTATATATACATTGGCCTCTCAAGCAGAGGGTCTTGGGTTCAAATCCGGCCTCGCACCTCTGAGTTTTTCTAAATGCATGTGGGAAATTACATTTGAAATTTACAACGAGCTTTACGGTGAAGGAAAACGTCGTGAGGATACCTGCACAAACCTGTTAAGCAATTCAATGGTGTGTGTGAAGTTCCGAATCCGCACTGGGCCCGTGTGGGGACTACTGCCCTAGCCCTCTCATTCCGAGAGGAGGCTTGTGCCTAAGTGGGACGTATATAGGCCGGGATGAGATGACTATGTTTTCTATTAATAACATATTTGAAACCTCCACGATGTGGTATGTTTTGACTGCGGTTTGATTGGATTTTGAGCCTTCCAAACTGAGGCATCTTTTATCAAAACGATTTTTATTTTCAGAAGAAAACCAAGGAGAAAGTATCGAAAAGACCACTGCGACTGCGACAGATAAAGAGATGATTATTAAAAATCATGATTACACTTTACGAGATTTAAAAAACATAGTTTATCGCGAAGAAAACAATAATTTATCAAATGAAGATTTCTCGCCAGTTGTGTCCAAGTATATGCCAAGCCCTGAACGCTTGAGAAACATAGATAGAGTCAAAAGTTCATCAAGTATAGGAGGAGACTCAGACTGCCTAGAACATGCCACTCAGAATATATTGAGAAACCCGTCAACTAATTCAAATATTTCGCTTATTTTGAATGCAGCAGTTTCCATAGCATCACTTTCACCGACAGTCGGTGGAAATAACAAGATTTGTACTTCTGATTTGACACCAACTTCAAATAATGCGTTGAATGAATCTTCATTGCAGCGGTCATCAGAACGATGTCTTAATCAAATATTCCGGAACTGCAACCAGCCCTCGACCTTTGATGCTTACGAAGGTGACAAGCACGAAGAACAAACAAGGACCCTTGATGCTACTGATTTGGATGAAACTCTACAACCAAAAAATTATATAGAAAGTATCTTAACGGACGGAACGATGATCGGCAATGAAAGCTCAACAACGATTCAAGATCAACCGATAATAAAAAATAATTAATAATGGAAGTCAGTGTTTCTTCTACAGAACCATAAATTTTAAAATACAAATATGACGTCGATTCTGAATATTTCCCAATAAATCAATCAATCCAAAAATTAAGAAGCATGCGAGGTTCCAGACAGACACCTAAATCTATCGTCAGCCCAAGCCCTGCCCTTGAAACTGAACTACCAGTATTATATACACCCAGCTCTTGCCAATTAGCAAGGCATTATACGACGAACTGATTAGCCTTTGTAAGGCAGGTGATATTCCAAGCTACTATCATGCTTTTTATGAGTCCTTGACTTATGTAAAGAACTCTGAAATTAATAATGATGATGAAGATGATGATCAAGAATAAGAATCAAGTAATAAGTACTTAATAAACTTTATTGTTTTAGTTTTTTTCAAGATTCTGTTAATTTTATCCCAACAATTGAAATAAAGCCAAAGTTGATTACCATGTTATTGTTTCATTGCAATACCAGATAAATTACATTATCATAAACCAATTTTCTCAATATTAACGGGAATAAGATGATATGTTACTATTATTTTTACTAATCGAACTGTAAAAATAGTAGAATAAAATGATAAAACAACCATACATACGTATTTTAAACCCTTGAAAAAGCGGGAATAAAATGATAATCGACTTTATTAATCTCAGATGACGATCGATTTCCACTAACTTCTAATTTTTTTAATAACTCCTTTATAATAATGTATTACATAAGTCACACTAAAAAAGAAAAATTCTCAAAAAATTAGCTTTCCGTAACGCTGACTATCATCAGTATACGTCCACTTGTTTAGAAGTAATTGGCAAAAATGTGTTTTTTATTTTTCCTGAAAAGTTACGTTTTTGCGATTATCATTTTATTCTCCGGAGCCGGCGGTTTGCTGCAACGCAATTCAAAAAAAGACTGTCATGCAAAATTGTGTGTCTGTAATTTAGTTAGAAATATCAATTAATGAATGCAAAAATATGAAACGTCAAATTTGTGATCGAAATGTTTGTATGAACTAGCGACAGCGAAAAACCTTCTTTTCACGTAAACGAGCCACCAGTAAATACTAATGATTTAGGAGATACAGATAGAAAGGTGAAGAAGTTAAAAGAGATTGGGTCGGTTTAGTGAAAAGAAAGTGGTTTATGTAATTGTAGTTAGTTTTAAGTACTTACTTATGTAGTAACCCTACCGAAACTTATCTTGCCCGCTATGTGTATTGCGTAAAAAAGGACGTCCTTTTGTATTTTCTTGAATAGATAACTACTAAAATAAGAAACACGAGTCACTCACGTGATTATGTACGAAATTTGAATAATACCAAAAATAGTCCCTGTTCTTCTTAGATTTTGCATGGCAATAGTTAGTAATGACTTTACTTCTACATAATGACAACTCAATCGACCATTTATTTGTTTAAATCGGCTAAAAATCGAAATTTGCAGTTAATTGAAATTAAATCTGCTTTTCAGAGCTAAAATAAAATGTTCTTTTACTAGAGTTGCGTCTCGGAATTTGCAGTTACTTAATTGAAAATAAATCTGTTTTTCAGTATTTCGTACTAAATACAAACTGAAATATAGATGCACAGAAAAAACCCCAGAAAAAAAAAAAAAAAAAAAAAAATGAAGTTGAAAAAAATAAGTACAAAAAAAAAAGATACTTCATAGCTAACCTGTTTTTCAGGGCTAATATAAAGTGTTCTTTTACTAGAGTTGGAATTTGCTTTGTGGTGTTATCTACCCTGTTGCTCAGTTTTTGTTCTCCTTTAGGAAGACTTTTTTTTCCTCCGACGCAGCTGCGATGTATTAAACATCGAACCTCTGTTGCGTAAGTAGGTTAAACAGTTTAACCGTTAGCGAAGGAACTAGTTTCGTGAGTAATTCAATTGATTCTATCGACCCTTATTAGGTTAGTTTAGCTCCAAGTGGTAATGTATTTTCTGTGATGCGTCTTCTCACATCTATGGTGAACTTTTGCTTCTCGGACTTCACGTTACTATAGTTTTCATGTTAGTCTTTATTTCTTTACTTTTCACCCGGCTGTCGAAGGAGGGTTATGTTTTTCGAGCGTATCTATGTATTTATGTATGTGTGTATTTTAAAATCAAAATAACAACGGGATTCGAGAGTACCGCTAGCACAACAGTACTTATGTTCGTTCCCATACAATGTGTTTTGAAGTACCCCACTTTTACTCATTATGTTAGTTAAGGTTTTTTTTACACGTTCATGCTAAAACTGGGGAATTGAATCAGATATGACTCTTGATCTTATCCCAAGAAACTTGCCTGAATCATATATGACACCTTAGAAAGTTGTAAGCAACACATCACATATATTTGTCTTAAAAATTAACAGGAACTTAATTCTTTCTAATATATAAAAATCTCGTGTGTTTTTTATCGAACTCCTCCGAAACGGCTTGACCAATTTTTATGTTTTTTTTTCTGTGTATTCGGTAGGTCTCAGAATTTATTTAAATGAAATGAATAAAAAAAAATTTTACTAATGACAAAATGACAAATGTTTTGTTAGTATAGATTTACATCCTAGAAACTATGTAAGTCATGAATTCAAATAATGACCATGTGGTAGGTGCCGCACGACGGTTACCAATGGCGAGGCAGGCCCAGGCTCAGATGGAGAGACGACCTTGACGCGGAATTAAACTATTGGCCAAATTTGGTTCAAGACAAGGAGCTATGGAAGACCGGAAGGGAGACTTTTGCCCAGCAGCGGGACAGTGGGATACTATTATAGGCTAGTAAAAAAAAATCGTATACCTAATGTTTCCATGCTCGTGCCAAAATAATTCATTGTTATATGGAATTAAATGTACCTACATGCCCTGTGATGGAACGTGATTGATTTGTCACCACATACACAGCGCATGGAAATGTATTGAAATGTTCAGAGTGCAATGCGTGAAATGAACAAATAGTTTAAATGTTTGGAACTTATGTGCACAATGATTAAATGTTACTAGTTTTTGTTCGTGTTTCTCATTGACAGAGTGTGTAGTTATTTATTTTGGTTCATCTATACATTATAAAACATAAAAACCGGCCAAGTGCGAGTCGGACTTGCGCACGAAGGGTTTCAAGTACCATTATCTATAAAAACGGCAAAAAAATCATTTGTTGTTATAGCGGCAACCAAAATACATCATCTGTGAAAATTTCAACTGTCTGGCTATCACGATTCCTGAGATACAGCCTGGTGACAGACGGACGGACGACGGACGGACAGCGAAGTCTCAGTAATTGGGTTCTGTTTTTACCCGTTGGGTACGGAACCCTAAAAATTGTTTCTACCTATGTCCGGTATAGACTTTAAAATTAAACCATCTAACCAATGCGCCCCAAAACGGTTTCATTTGATAGACTTACCTACCCTGAGAAATATTCGCGAAATCTGTTCGTATTCTAAAGGAAATGTTTATGCAAAATTTTAGGCTTTTAGGTCCTGGGTTTGGAGTAAGCGTTGAAGAAATCAGTCAGTGCGCAAAAAAACCGGAGGTTTATTTGCTATCACCTATCACTAACACATACAGTCGCCCGGTGTGTTAATTTCTAACTTTTTATCTGTCTAACACGGACAACAAACAAGTGAAAAACAGAGAACGTGTTCTATTTTAAGTCTTATCCAAAATTTTATCACATCTTTACCAAGTCACTAGAATTATTAGTGTCATCATCTGCTTGTCGTATTTACTCTAAGTCAACTTTGGTCGAATACTTTTAACCTATTTTTAATATCCCTTACTTTCAGTTCAATTAATTAAGTATGCCAGTTTTTTTATAAACCACTAGGAAAAGTCCATCATGTCATTCAGGGATCACACATACGTGTGGGCTCATCTACCATTAAGTACCTCTCATATATGTATGTTTATCGCTGTCTAAAAGTTTTAGACTAAAACTTATTACCAATCAACGGCTTACATGTTTTAAAACTGTCTTTTATACTTGACATTTTGTCCTCCAGTGAAGGAGCCATATTTTTTGAAACTAACTAACATCTATCTAAATAAATTTCACGTTTCACAATATCAATTTCATTAGTCATCCTTTTCGAACTACACCACTGCACTAAAGTACCCCAACATTAACACCAACCTACAGTTCAGCCTCTAGACCACGTACCTCCCAACTCCACACCTCCGCGACAATTTCCCTAAAGTGCCAATTAATTGCTATAGCAAAAACTTCGGCTCTCATGAATCATTCCTTTAAATTTATGTCGCTGGTGTTTCGGTAGGCTCCAGTTTTTGCCCGGGGCACCCCGATAATCCCGGGGTCGGTTACAAATGTCCCGGGATTTGCACAACCGGGGACGAGATAGGAAGATCTGACTTGCATGATCAGTTGCACGTGTATTTTGAAGCGGCGTGACAGTCATTTGAATATTTGTATGGAGACTTCGCGCTTGTTGGACTGAAATATGGTCATTGACAGCGGAATGGTTCAACATATTAGTGGAGAGAGACCCGGAGACGTCTAAAAACTGCGGACAGTAACACCGACAGAGGAGCAGCAGCATCATCGATATTTATGGGAACCTACTACGGTTGCCAACTCGCCTGCCAAGCTTGGCGACTATTTGAACAACCCCACATGGATAGGTTAAGCAAAAAACGGGCGCTTCCTAGTCCCCGACGGTTCGGCGGATAGCGCAGGACCAATATTTTTGGCGAACCTTGGGGGGGCCTTGGCCTATGTTCAGCAGTGGACAGCAGTTCAAAAAGTTAGACCATGTTAAACACACACACTCACTGGAAAAAGTTACAATTGTAAATATGTTTGTTTGTCCCGCAACGGAATGTTACGTACTATTTTCAACTACTGGCATTAAATTTGTCGATGTAAGTAAATAGAAAAATGAGCGCACGGTTACTGATAGGTAATTGAAAATATCAATAGTTTTTTGTTAACTAATTTATTGTTCCTGTTACTACAGGAAGCACCCTCCACCAATTCCATACAAAGTGACCGTTTATTTTTGCTCTTCAGTGTATTTATGTCGATCGCCTAGTGCAGGGTTCGGCAACCTTTTGAGACGTAAGATTCAAAGAACTACTAAAACAATTTTGTTTTTTAATAAGTGCCTGAAAGTACTCAATCAACTGTTCCGCTTTAAAATAAAAGTATAAAATAAAAGAATCATTACTTTTTTCATTATGAAACTGAAGATCCGCTATTTTACATCGAAAAACCCGCGCCCGCGTGAGGCTCGCGTGCCACCGATTGGCAACCCCTGGCCGATCTTTTGCTCTCTCACCGCGCCTTATAATTCCATTTGTAAATCATTAAACTGAATCCTGGATTTTTCTTCGAGTCAAATTATAGTTGGACGCGGTAACAGCGTCTTCTCCGTCTGTGAAGAATTTGTTTATCGCTATTCCGCAGGAATTATGCAATTTTCCGGAATAAAAAGTATTCTACAAGTAAATTCAGGTTATCACTATCAGTGAGCCAAATTTCATATGAGAATCCATCGAACCGTTTTAGCGTGAATGGGTAACAAACTTCCTTACACTCCACACACACACTCACTATTTCCACTTTGACACTCGGGATGTCTCAGTTTTAACCGTAAAGGTTCGTGTTTTCTCATAGGGTAGGTACTGTAGCGCATTTAAATAATGTCGAAAACACTACAAACCACGTAGTAATTTAATTTTGTGTAGTTTTCAAGACCGCAATGACATAAAAATTTTCAATCTAAAGACAACCAGAATTTCACCGTCACGGCCCACGAAAGAACAAAATGAGGAAAAAACACCACCAACCACGTAGTGATTAGGAAAACGAAGATAATATTTTTATCACCGAAGCATTCAGATTTTCAATCTCCATCCACGTACGGCCCAAACGTCTCTGTCAAGCTCACATTGTTTTTTTACATGTCTCGATTCAAATTAAAGCTGACAGCGAAATCAGCCAGACCAACAACGAGACACAATACCAATAAAAAAGGTTACACTATAAATTTGTAGCATATCAATTGCTACAGTACTTATACAAAATCCTAGAATTTAATCACATAAAATATCTAAACCTACATATTTAATGTAATTAATAACAAAACCTCAGCCTAAGTATTGCACTTCCAATCTCTCTCCATGTATGTCGAGAATTGCCAATTGCCAAAGTGGAAATAATTTTACTGTACTGTACATCAATCCATACAAACTTTCGTGTTTATAATACGAGTATTAGTAAGAAGTAACATTAGGGAAGTTTCATTGTACCTATTATGTCTTAAAACAGTTTTCATTTACATTGGTACTAGCATAATACCTAATTCAAAACATTACAGTGATTTTTGCATAACATGAACTCCTCTCATCTCAATTAAATACCTACCCCCGCTCTCAATTAAGGCGATGTCTATGACGTCATACATGTCACAAAGGTGATTGACCTCACAAAGCAGCGAAGCGAAAAACTCTTAATACGAAATAAATCCCACCTCCTTAAAAGGACACGAAATTTATACCTCGATTAACGCAAAGTAATAATCAGAATAAGAGTACAAAAAGCAATCCTGTTAATCGAAGAGGCCGTTTGTTACCGTGCCACGGTCGGCAAATGGACAAATCAGATTATTTCACCCACTATGAGTCCGTAGATAACAGGGCGTTTAGCCGCAAATCATAGGATACCGCGGGGGAATTTGCTTGACCAAGAATAAGGGGACGAGTGGCATACATTGGGAACTGCTAAACTTTGGGTAGATAGCGGTAGAAAAGAATGAACGAGTGAACGGTTGGCTTATCTTCTATCATGTTGGGTTCTACCTACGTTAGTGCTCGGCAAAGCATTCACAGGTCAAACCTTTGAATTAAATTTATGTGACCTGGGAGACGGCGATTTGCTGGATTTGAAATTGTACAAGTAGATTAGTAGACAATTACAGTTCTCTTTAATCTTGTCAACTAGCCGAAAACTGCATTTGTGCTTTTTAAAAAAAATAAAAAATAAAAATAAAATAAAATATACTTTATTTGCATTTAACAAAGGTTATAAATTCTTAAATATAAGGTTGAGACCTCCCATTAAGTCGAAACTTGTGTTAGGAGGCCTCGCTCTTCCAAAAACTTAAACATTGAGTAGACATTTAATTAAAGAAGGTAGGTAAGTTATAATAAAGATTATTACTAAGACTATAACTAAACATAACTAACTTAAACAATGTGTGTGAGTGTATGTGTGTGTGTGTGTGTGTGTGTGTGTGTGTGTGTGTGTGTGTGTGTGTGTGTGTGTGCGTGTGTGTGTGCGTGTGTGTATGTGTATGTATGTGTATGTGTGTGCATATGCGAGGGCATGAACGTGTGCGAATGTGTGTATGAAAATGTGTGCATGCGTGCTTGTCGAGTGTGTCAGTGTTCGTGTGACTTTTAATGTGTCCAGTGAATTTTTGGTGTTGCTTTGCGTCTGCATGTTCAAGAATACACAGCTTAGCAATACACAGCTTTAATCGATTGGGAATGGTATTCTCAAGTGATGCGATTTTAAAAATTGACCCCCGTTTGGAAACTAAATAAGCGAAAACAAACGCTTAGGTGTGTATTGTAATCCAAAGAGAAGTAAAAAAAAAACTCATATTCACTGTTCCGTATTCTGCAACTGAATAATTATATCGTATCAAGCACGACACACTTTTAAACTTAAAAGTTATGATTAAAGTACAAGTTAAGTTTATAAATGTGGAAAACGCTCTCGCCATATTCATAAGCGGCATACCCGCCCACTCTCGTAGCTTACCCTGTAGATTAGTGCAAGGCTATAAATTAAGAGATTCCTGCTAAGTCCCCATCAGTTTACGCGCCCCGCGGCGTTACTCACTGCCCTTAAGCGAAGACATCTAGCTACTTCAGTGGAAATATATATCTGTATACGTACTTACCTACCTTTTTCCCTTATTTAAGACATTGAAGTTGTAATAAAAAAATATTTTCTTACACATAGTCGCCGTCAAAACGTTGTGTCCGAATTGTTTAAAAAATATGATCTTTAATATCAAGCAGTTAGGTTAGCGTCAGCACGTATGCTAGTCCTCCAGAGTTGCAAGCATCCATAAGTAACGATAGGTAACCGCCCACCATCAGACATGCGCTTGTTTCCCACCGACGTGGTAAGTATAAAAACATGCACACTAATTGTAAGTTAAAATTCTTGTTAACTTCACTAGTTTCAGGAAAAAATATTTTGAAAAACCACTTTTATGGTTCCGTATCTAATGGGTGCTATGGAGGCCTTATTGTTTTGCCTCCGCTGACCGTCCATCGGTCTGTCTGTTTGCCACAGGACTGTATCTTTGGACTCATGGTACTTATTCAGTTGAAATTTTCACACAATATGTATTACTATTGCCGTTGTAGATAAAACAAAATTAAAAAAGAAGGTCTCAATAAGTAACATGAAACGTGTTTTATTTGTCGGTCCGGTAGTACGGAATTCTTGCGTTCCTTCGGTTTTCACCAACAAAGTTTAAATATGAGTCCGTAGATTTAAAGCTATAATGTAAAGCTACTGAACTTAGAACAAACTTAACTCCTACTTGCATCAAATCAAAACACCTTCACTAAACGTTTTGCGTTAAATTACCTCGTTTCAGGGTGAATTTCTAAACTTTCATTGAAGGTATTTCCTTTTAGCCATGGGCATGTACAAAAATACACCTACAACAGGGCATAAAACCTATTTAGACCATTACAATAGGGATATCTTCATTGTCTGGAGCCTCTCGGGGCTGTACGCGTCGCCAACGGTGACGCAGGGTCCAGGTTACAAACTCCTTGCTACATTTAATTTCGACTTTATTGCCATTCATGATATTTTTTGCCCTGGCCCTGAAATTGTTTGTATGCCCAATGAAAATTAGAAATTATCCATTCGTTCAGGTAAAGAAGAGGTACCATAAAATAGTAAAAGCGTCATCTATAAACACAGAAACTACTAGGTACTATCGCAAATCGGCAAATCTAAGTCTCTTTCTCAGCACAAAAATTGAAAATTTGCAAAATTCTGAAAATATCAAAATGAAATAAATTCAGATACTTACTTCAAAACCACACATCGTAAACTAAGTAAGTATATGTATAATGAAACAGTAATAGATACATTTATTTAGCATTAGTTTAGCAGAGAGTTATTTTATTTTTCTTAATTATGATTTAAAATAAAGACTGTTTAGGTAGGTTTATCTTTTATCATTTTATTTATCCGATCCGTAGGCGCCACTTGAGAACCTTTCGGCCCAATCGCCATTGCCCTCTGACATATACATAATATCATTTTATTTGTATAATTGTCATATTATATTATAGTACCTATAGTTAGATAATATGTATATAAATATTTTATTGTAATACAAATTATATGTAACAAGATAAAAAAATGTGAATTGCTAAAAAAAAAAAGTCAAAACGTATATTCTGCAAATAGGCCGCAAAGGGCTCTTTTACATGTCACTTTTTTAAACTACCAGCGCTTTCGTAAGGACCATCATTGCCAAGAAGAATGCGCCGCAAGAAACTTGGCAGGAAGTCATCTTTTCAAATTAAAATATAATAAATTACAAACTAAAAAACCATACAAATATAGAATTAAATAAAAAATAATAATAATTATATAAAAAAACAATACAGGGATGTATTGGGTCCCATAGTTAAAAAAAATATATATATATATCAGAGATAGTCTTCCAATGTCACAATCATTAAAAATGAATGTGTTAAAACACATTTCAGGTCAAGTAACCATTAAACTTTTGGATTTCAAAGGCAAGCTTACGCCTGCCGCCCCCAAAGTTGGCTCACGCGCACTCATGTCATGCTCTGAAAGCAGAGCGGTACCGAGGGCATGTATCGCTTCCGTTCCCATAAGCCTTATGGGACCGTCTTGGGAACTTCGGCGTCGCGGGCCTGTGACTAGTTAATAAAGTATTAATTAAAATATAAAAGTTTAAATCCATAAGCTTAACAATATACAGCCTTAAATATAGCAAAGGGATGTATAAAGTCCCTGAGTTAATAATAAATAAAAATACTTCATCTAAATAATTCAGAGATGTATATAGTCTCTAAATGTCAACGTAAACTAGTTACATAATCATTAGAGGTGTAAGAAGCCTCCAAGGTCAAAATTAATAATAATATTAATATAAAGAGCTGGAGATTTATAAGGTCTCCGAATATCAAACAAGTAGGTACCTACTTATTATAATTAAGTATGTATGTATGTATGAAATATATTTATTCATAAAAAGTTACACTTTCATTTAAACCATGCCCCGCAAAACTGCTTACACAGTTTGACTGCAGGTAGCTCGCTTTATATAAACATAGCTTATAAATTATTAAATTAGATTATACTTATAATATAATTAAATTACGTAAATGTTTACAACGTATTTAACAAGTGTTTTTTTAATAAACTCTTAAATTTAGCAAGAGAAGGCTCACGTCTTATGTCCTCGGGTAAACTATTGAGTAAATACGGAACTCGTTTCTTTAACGTTCTATCTCCATAGTAATTTTGTACCCTGGGTATTTCAAATTTACCTTTGGACATTAACCTTGTGCCAGTTTTATGATGCACCAAATTAGTGAAACGATCCTGTTTACTATGATTGTTTACAAGTAGAAGATATTTATGTTTCAGGCTAGCCGGTAGAATTTTACATATTTTATATAGTTTATAGTAATCTCCTTTACATTGATTCTTTGTCTTTTTATTTACGAGTAATTTTAAAAATCTTGTTTGCAATGATTCTATTTTATCTATGTAAGTTTTAAATGTTAATCCATAGCAATCAAGAGCGTAACTTATTATGGAATCCACTAGTGCAAAATACAAACATTTTAGTATAGGCAATGGGACTTTAATACTTAAATGATAAAACTTTCCCAGCAATATTCTTAATTTTCCACATACGTATTCAATGTGGGAATCCCAGGAAAAAGAGGCATCTATTTTTACTCCTAGATAATTTACACAATTAACTTTTTCGATAGGATTACACGTGCAGTTAATTTTCTTATTATGGAAGCAATCAAAGCCGTGCGCAATCAAAGGAGGTGGATTATCAACAGAACGTAAATACGGGGAGTGAATAATTATCATCTTTGTTTTGTCAGCGTTTAATATGATGCCGTTATCATGTGACCATTTAACTACCGCATCCACATCCTCTTGAACCCGGCGACACATATCCGCGAGGTCGGTACCAGCACTCAGAGTACAAAGGTCATCGGCAAACATGTGGGCAGAACAGTGACGTAACACTCCACAGAGGCTATTTACGTGCATGAGGTAGCACACGGGCCCACACCCGGAACCCTGGGGGACGCCGCAGTTTACCTGTTTCTCCTCGCTGAACGTGTCGCCGACTTTCACACGGTAAGAGCGCGCCCTGAGATAGTCGCTGAACCAAGGATTCAGCGGCTGCCCCAGGCCACACTCCTCCATTCCATTTAAGAGGGTCTCAGTCTGTAGGGTATCAAAAGCCTTTCTAAAATCATAAAAAACAGCTACAATTATTTTTTTATTTTCCAAATGTGCATTAATTTCGTCTGTTAAATTTGATAATAAGGTGTTGGTGCTTTTATTTTTCTGGAAGCCATGTTGACATTCCGTTAAGATATTATGGACAACGGCAACAGAACCAGAAACTAGCCGCGGATTGCGCCGTGACACTACAAGTCACACTTCACATCACTTCACATTACAAAGCACATCCACATAAACATAAACATACACACACAACACACATACACGCACACACAAACACGACTACATCATAAGTATCACATATCGACATACTAATTATCTTCGGCTTTCAGTCTTGGCCATGTCGCATTATCACATAAGTACTCCTCAACTTTATAGTATGCTTTCTTCAGGAGTGCACTCTTTATGTATTCTTTGAAAGAGTTGTGTGGCAATTTCCATGCTTCTACAGGGACTTTATTGTAAAATCTCACGCAGTTTCCCACAAAGGATTTGCTTATTTTCCGTATACGGAATTTAGGGACGACAAGCTTGTGTTTATTACGAGTGTTGATATCATGTACGTCTGACATTTTCTTAAAGGACTTGATATTTTTGTGTGTATACAATATCACATCATGTATGTACTGTGAAGCTACTGTGAGGATGTTTATCTCCTTAAAGCGTTCTCTTAGTGAAACCCGGGAGCCAAGGTTGTAGATAGACCGGACTGCCCTCTTTTGTAGAATGAAGATCGTTTCGATGTCGGCTGCCTTGCCCCAAATTAGCAAGCCGTAAGACATTATGCTGTGAAAATAACTGAAATAAACAAGCCGGACAGTTTCTACGTTGGTAAATTGCCTGATTCTTCGTACAGCATAGGCGGCAGAGCTCAATCTACCAGCAAGACCAGAAATATGTGGACTCCATTGCAAATTTCGATCCAAGGTAAGAAAACCAAGAAAAACAGTCTCATTCAGATTTTCGTAACATGTGATATTTGTAATTAAATCCTATCTTTTCGGGTTACGATACGCGTAGTATTATAGTATGGTATGCACACGTTTTGAGCCACGCTTGTCTTTCATAACACAAACCACAAAGTTAGGCGTTATCGAGGTTTAAATTGCAAATTTAATACAGCTATTTGCATCTGAAAGACGCTATGCAGAGTCGTCGTTTTTGTCGGCAGTGATTTGTACCGTTTATCTAAAACTCTTATCTAAATTATATGTATGCCGGAACTCTATTTTGTTTAAATTTTAACATTATTCTTTTGTACTTTTGCAAATTGAATGAGATACGATACAATTTGACTTTGAGCCACTTATTGGATGGCAAAAGTTATTCTGAAGGTCATGTTTATCGATCGAATATACTTCGTCAGAGGTATCTGTACACCTCACTTACTAGAAAGCTGTTCCTCCCGCATAGTCACTTTACTTCGTCTTTTCTATAATTTTAAATGCAGAGGTGCACAGATATTTCCGAATAAATAACGTTTCAGCAATGACCACTTCAATGCGGTCTATAAAAAGTTGAATTAATCGGAAAAAGTAATTGGATTTTTAGTGAATGCCTTTTACTGACTTGCAACTTTTTATTTATCTTTCAATGTTTGCTTGTATGATTGTCAATATCAAATTTACAAGTCGAAATTAACCCACTTCTAGTGATCGGAATGACTCGAAATTTGGTTGATACTGATGTGTAATTTCAGTGACAATACAAGTAAGTACAGTTAGCAAAAAAGCTTGTATTCAAATGAAATTTCACAAAAAAACTACTTGCAGTTTAATTAATAATTCAACGTGTACATGAAATTAAATTAAGTTTAGTGTAAGGGCACACCAGCTAATGAAAAATTTTTCAACTTCTGCTTTAAATACGTGGTCATCGGTACGGAACAAGAATTAATATTCCTCTTCCTACCGGATGTCATGGCGTCAGGGGAGACATTAAAATACTTAATCAACTTCACAGCTGATCACACAGCGTTTCTGATTATCTACTAACCGTCATTGAACTTCAGTCCAAACTTTATTACAGAACCCGTATGCTTAACGGCTTAGAACCAAAATTGAAAGAGATTTTGGTTTGTGACTGCAATGCCACCGTGGTAATGTAACGAGTAATGTATTTTGTTTTCACTTATGTTTGAATTGAAATTGAATGATTTGAAAAAAACATTTGATGTACCGCTTACTGTCCAAATAAAAGAAAAAATTATGCCCATTACTAAATTAAAACATTTAACATCAAACTGTTGGATACATTAAACCATTTGTTTTTGCTTGCTGGACGTTGTCTCGCAATGATTAGTTAGACTGTATTTTTCACACGGGACTAGTGCAGACGAAAACTTCACACACACGTAGCATGTGCTGATTTATAATCACCCGGTTTGAAGATCTGAAAGTTACTTTACATTTCTTTCAATTTTATATTACGAGTATCAGTAATAAAATTACAAATGCACCTAAAAGCGAACACACAATAGTCCAAAGCTTCCCCAAAATATCGTCGTATACTTTTGGAGCGCATTGCACCGTGTCCGTCTCGGTGAGTGCCCTCACGCCCCTCGCCATTACACATGAACTTTACATCCAACATATACTAATCATAACGTACGCGTATCTTAAGAAAGTAGCGGGATTAAGACAAGCAATAGGGACTAAGATCTACCCACCTGCCTCATTATCATCATCATTTCAGCCGTAGAACGTCTACTGCTGGACATAGGCCTCCCTCACTTGGTTGGAAGCATCTTTGTATCCACCTTGAACCTGCGGTTTTTGCTAAATCATCCGTCCATCTCGTTGGTGGACGTCCCACGCTGCGCTTGCCAGTCCGTGGTCTCCATTCGAGAATTTTTCGGCCCCTACATACCTATCTACCTGTTGCTCGTAGAACCGACGGCCGATGTAGCAGTAGGTAAGGTTCTAGAGTGGCGGCCGCTGACCGGGAGACGTGGCATAGAAAAGCTGCCGAAGAGATGGACCGACGATCTGATAAAGGTCGAGGGAATCACTTAGATGGGGACAGGACAGCGCAGAACCGATCGTCGTGGAATCCGTTGTCGGAGGCTTCTGTCCAGCTCGGGACATCTTTTGGCTGATATGATGATGATGACTAGGATCAATTACGTAATCTTCCCTTTTCAATTTTACTTTCAAAATAAATTATTACTGCATAGTGGTCAATTAAAAGGTGCCTACCAAGATTTCCTTATGCATGTAGGTAATTATGCTTTGTTCACACTCGTCAAGAGTAAATTTTCACCAAGTTGTCATGTCGCAAACTGGAAGAAACATTCCATTTTATATCACGGAAGCTTTCCAAGATAACTGCTTTTTGATGCGATGATGCCGACTTCGGTCGTGCATGTCTATCTCATAGAATTTGTCGATTTTGCAGACACAGCAAACTCGCGTGGGCACTGGGTCATGTAAGTCCCTGTTGATGTTATTAGTTATAATCCAAAAAATAAATCAAAATCGTATTGTCATCTCATCACAAGGGATCTAGACAATCAGGACAGACATGGACACATTTCAGTTAGCTATAAATCTACTCGGCGTGAGAAGTGAACAATTTCTGCTAGGCCAGCTGCATGGAAAGAGAGAGAAGCGTGAACCAGGTATATCTTTCGGTGAAAATCGACATTATTGACGTCACGTAAAAAAAACAGGCGGGAATGTAATTGTGGTAGCACCACTGGTGTCTACAAGATTATCAGGTTCTTTTGAAACGGAGTTTAGTAACAAAGTGTAACCAATGAATAGACGAAACTCGCGCGAAAATAATTTCACTTCAAAGCACGTTAGAACAAGCACGCTTTTATCTCAAAGCAAAGGAACGAGTGACGCGGATAAACAAACCTCTTCACGTTTCCCTTTTTTGTGAGTCGATGTAATGGATGTGTAAACTCGTTATGGCAGTTCCTTCTTTATAGTAAAGTGATCTTCATAGGGGAACTCAGATGAGTAAGACTAAACTGTAATGCTTTTTGAGGTGTAGAAAGGCTTCAAAATACTGGTAAGTATAAGTGATATACAAATCTTAAAATCAATAAAATTAACACTCTATGTAGTGGAATCTACGCAGCGTTTTGCATATACGCCAATATATACTTTAAGCGTTTGTTGATATCTCTGATAGTCCCGAAATACAATGCTAGTAGCCAACGTTTACTAATCTAATTGACGCTACAAATTAACAGCTAAAAATGAGTACAAATATCACTCTGAAGTGTATTCCATGCCATATAAAACAGTAATAAAACATTCCATAAACACTTATCAAAACGTCAAATTTCATTATCTCCTCCGTTTAGCTGAGATGTTTTTTTGAGTCATAAATTTGACGATAGGCTTACAAACATTTACTTACGTATCTCTAAACATTAGGCTGTAAAGGTAAAATTTATGATTTTCATAAACGGCAATATTACCTGCCGGTGGTCGTTTGAGTTTGGTAATTTACTTTAGAAAGAGATAAAAAGTTTTAAGGATCCCAAATATTTAATAGGCCTCGCTCGCTGTTCAGAGGTGACAATATGAGCGGAGAGAATAACGACCATCCTTTTGAATGCCCAGCAAACTTAAAGCCGTTCTTAGTTTTTCATGCGTGTATATCGGTCCGTAGTTAAGCACAAACTAAATAATTGGTACAGGCAATAGTCTTGCTAAGAATGCCAAGCTTTTCAATCGACTTTAAAATATAGGTATCTTTTTTTTAATTTACAATCCAGTACTTACGTAATACTTAACTATAATGGTTGGACCTATGGTCTTGCAAGCAGAGGGTCGCGCTTTCAAGCCTGGACTATCTATCACCTCTGAGTTTTTCGGAATTTATGTGCGAAATTACATTTGAAATTTACCATGAGCTTTAGGATGGCAAACATCGTTACGAAACCTGCACTAAACTGCGAATAAATTCAGTGGTGTGTGTGAAGTTCCCAATTAGCATTGGGCCCGCGAGGGAACTACGACCCAAGCCTTCTTATTGTAAGAGGAAGCCTATAGTGGATGCCCTGTAGTGGATGTACAGCTGCCTAGCAGAACTATTTTGCACCTATATTTTTAAAAGGGTGCTTCAAGCCTTCCAAGCCAGATAAAGCGATAATCGGGCAACGATCAGAAGCTGTCCTTTCAGTTTCCTAAATTAATTCTGTGGCACCCGTGAACAACCTTAATTGTGGTATGGCGTGCGTATAAAACACCCAATTCCAGTTGTTTTTATTTCTTAAGCGCCATTTAAAAGTCGGGTTACGTTCTCGTCCTCCGATTACCATAAAAAGTTAAGCTAATTAAATAAATAGCTCTCAGAGTTTACATTATGTCCAGATAAATGTTGTGTTAGACAATAGATTAGCCTGTGGTTGGCAAGCGTGTTTATCGTCTGTTTGATAAACAAGCAAGCTATGCAGTATATTTCTAAAATTACCAATTGCTGCAGTCGACAAATGGACCGCAGCAATCAACATTGTTGTATGTGAAAAACGGTTACTATCGTTAAAATTTTGCAAAGATGTACATAACAAAATTTCAAGACATTTAATGCGGATGTGTTTCGGCTGGGTACATCGTCTGGAGCACATACATTTGTTAGTGATGCACATGGTTGCCACAGATGGTTGGATCACTGTGTGGTAAGTGAATCAGCGTTTCAATCTATTGTAGATATACAGATTCTATACGATGTATACTGGTCGGATCACTACCCATTAAAAATTATGTGTAATTTAGGTGTAATACGAAATAAGTTAATAATTAAAAATGAATTATATAATAATAATGTAGTATGGGGTGTACGGAGTGCCGAAGAGGTAGAAAAATATATAGAAATTTGTAACAATGAATTAAAAGCTATACAGTTTCCGGAAGAACTTCAAAATTGTGCTGATAAAATGTGTAATAATATATCACATAGAATTGTTATTGAGAGACTATACTCTGACATTGTTGATACACTGACTAGGGCATCTGTAGAGAGTTGTACTCGTATTCCAAAAGTTAACGTAAAAGGTAGGAATGTTCTGGGCTGGAACAAGCATGTGTCAGAATCACATAGACAAGCCAGACGGTATTACCAAATGTATTTACTCTATGATAGACCAAAAAGTGGCGCTATATATGAAAAAATGTGTACGAGTCGGAGAATTTTCAAATCAAGGCTTAAATACTGTCAAAATAATCAGGAGCAAATAAAACTAGACATTCTTGCTTCACAACACTCTGCTAAACAATTCACTAAGTTCTGGAAAAATACAAAAAAAATGAATCACACAAAGAGTCTGCCTGCAAATGTTGATGGTTGTAGTGAGCCTAAAGGTGTGGCTAATATTTTTAAGGACTACTTTAAGGTCGAGGCACCCTTTCAGTCGGTGGGTGGGGTGTTTGATGCTGGGCCTTGTGACAGTGATCCTATTGGCATTACTAATAAACAGGTAGAACAAGCTATCAAACATATGAAGAGGGGTAAATCACCAGGGCATGACGGGCTCAGCATTGAGCACCTTCAATATGCGGGAGAGCACATTAGTCGAGTGTTGTCAATGTTATATACTTTTTGTGTTAGGCATTCTTATTTACCTCCTGATCTAATGAAAACTGTCATCATACCACTGGTCAAGAACTCAACTGGTGACCTTGCTGATAAATCTAATTACAGGCCAATATCATTAGCTACAATTATTGCTAAAGTTTTGGACAGGATTTTGGATGGGTTTTTGAATTGCCAGATACATCTACAAGATGCTCAGTTTGGTTTCCGTGAAGGTTTGTCAACGGAAAGTGCGATCCTGGCTTTGAAACATACAATCGATTATTACTTAAAGAGAAGTACACCAATATATGCATGTTTTTTGGATTTATCGAAAGCCTTTGACTTAGTGTCCTATGATAAATTATGGTTAAAGCTAAAGGACGTAGGTATAAAATCTGAAATTACAAATATCCTTGCATATTGGTACAAAAGTCAAACGAATGTGGTTAATTGGGCGAATGAATATTCGGATCCATATATTTTGGATTGTGGTGTTAGACAGGGGGGTTTGACCTCACCAAGACTTTTCAATTTATATGTCGATCAGCTAATCGGTGAGCTTAGCAGCATGCATGTCGGGTGTAGAATAGACAATGTCAGCCTAAATAACATTAGTTACGCAGACGATATGGTGCTGCTGAGCCCATCGGTGGCGGGTTTAAGATCTTTACTTGAGGTGTGCGAGACTTATGCAAATGAGCATGGTTTAAAATATAATGTGTCTAAGAGCAAAATTATGGTCATAAAAGGTAAGAATAAAGGACCCACTAACGTGCCTCCAGTAATGCTTTACGACACTCCTATGGAACGTGTGTCACATTTCAAATATCTGGGACATTTCATTACTGAGGATTTCAGGGATGATATGGACCTGGAGCGGGAGCGCAGGTCGTTGTCGGTTAGGGGCGGGATGCTGGCGCATAGATTTGCTCGTTGTAGTTATGAAGTGAAATTAACATTATTTCGAGCTTATTGCCAAAGTTTCTATACGGGCGGTCTGTGGGCCAGTTTCAGGCGAAGATCTTATGACTCCTTGCGGATTCAATATAATAACACCTTTAGGGCACTATTGAGGCTCCCCCGTTTCTGTAGCGCGTCCGGCATGTTTGCTGCTGCCAGTGTAGATGACTTCTATGCCATTATGCGCAAAAAGACAGCATCAGTTTTATTACGAATACGGGGGAGTAACAATGGTATCCTGAAGATGATAGCAGGGAGGTTCGATACCGCCATACTCAGCCGATACACTGAGCTGCATGTTCTCAGACATGGAATCTCTTAACTAGTGAGTGTATTTTCTTTTGATTGTTATATATATATATATATATATATTTTTAATTAATTAATTCTTTCTGACATTGTAATTCATTTTCATTTATCTATAAATTGTGATACTGACATAGGACTTAAGCTAGTAACTAACAAACTATGGACATAACAGTCTGAAAATAAATGATTTTTATTTTTATTTTATTTTTATTTTTTATTTTAATGTAAAAAATAAACACTGTCCAGGTCGAAATAGTTAGGCAAACAACGTCAAATCGTGGTATGCGGTTTGGCCCACTTCAAGATATTAGTATAATATGAACGTAGATTCTACGACCATTAATAATAACAACTAAGTAGGTAATTAAAAACTAATATTGTGTTATCATATCATTCGCCATTTACCAGGAAATCAGAAATGTGATCTCATTAAGTAGACTAATTTTGCTTGGTATCCGTGATCTAGACAAGCTTACACCTAAACAAAACCACTATTTTATCTTGCAGAACTCCATTAGCCAAGTTTTTCTATAGAATCTCACTATCTCAAGCAAGCACAACACGATGCGCATTTGTCAATCGCTAAGCACATGAAGAATGGGCGTGTTAATAGAAACAAATGCGTGTGTCGATAGCAACAGGCGACGGATCGCCCGCATTCGTCCGGTCGAATTGATGCGTACCAATTAATTATCATCGATTTTTTAGAGAAGAGATGTTCTGTAAATAGATTTAGAAACAATTCTTCTGTATACCTAATTATAATACGCTTTTCTGACCAATATGCGTGTCGGAGAGGGTGGATGGTTTAAGTTCGTGATTAATGCTAGTATTTTAGGTATTTAGTATCTTTATCGAGTAGTCAGAATATATATATCTAATAATGCTAGTGAGTAGAGTATAATTGAAAAAAAAAAAATTGTGCATATGTAATAATGGTATTTCTTGTGCTGGAAATGGAAAAAAACGCACTTTGCAAATGCAAAAAAATATTCAACTTTTTTTCAAGGTGATCAAATTCTTTAAGGTATTTAATATGTACACCTGTTTATGTGAATCTATCTATCCAGTATCTTCTAAAAAATAAACAGAACCACTTGTTTTAAAAAAAAATATTTTCAGCAGACGGTTGAAGGAATTTAATAACTTTTAAACCATGACGTGCATATACAGAGAAACCCCATGGGCTTTAGTCTGGCTCTCACATTAATTTATTAGAGATCAAAAAGATATAAATGTATTTCAAATAACGAGGTGTCTACAATTTCATTAATAAAGTTCTTATATCCAAAGACATTTCAACTGTTTTTTTTCACATTTGTGGCTTCAGCCAATCCTCACACCCTCAACGCATTACAAAATGACGTCGGCACAAAGCTGAAGAGTCATTTATTTAAACAGCCACTATAGAAATCTCACCGCGTTCAAGAAAACGGCCAAAATCTTTGCAACCCCTTAAAATCAACTGTTCCGTGAGGGGCGCGAACGTTTTGAATGTGAAAAATAGACATTTAATAGGCGGCCGGCTATTTCGCAAATGGAGAAGTACTGAGAAGGGCGATGATTTAAAATGGAGATTTCTTGAGTAGCAGGTCAAACGGCGCTGAGCAAGGGGTTGGTTGCCATTCTATGCAGTATGTTGAACTTGGTTGGTAAGCTTTTACGTAAGCGTTCGTATTTTTTTTATATACAAAGGCGCTGTTTCTGACAAGCAGCTATATATTTGAAATAAGCATTTGCTCGGGAGTTTAATTGAATTGTTGTAAAACTGGTATTTAAAATTTAAAATATATTTTAAATATAGGGAAAAAACCATGCTATAGAACATTTTAAAAGATTTGCTTAAAATAACATGGAATTGGCAGTATTTGTCTGAACTTATTCTGAACTAGTTTACCCGCCCTGGCTTCACAAGAGTGTATGAAAATGAAAAATATTTATTTCAATATCCACAGAGAGTGTATGCACTGATTGCGATGGTTGTAAAAATCATCATTACAATTTTCAAAAACCTTGTCCTGTCCACAATAAAAAAGAATTTGCCAAACACATGAAATCTGCAATTGATTTATATTTCATTCTCAATATTTCAAAAACCTAAATAACTATCCAAAATCCGACCATACCATAATATTATACCATAATCTCGCAAACATCGGTTACTAGCGTTAATATTGATAATGTTCTTACTAAATTGTCAAATGACTTTTAATTTGGTTTTGGCTATTGAAAATACGAATTTATAAATAATCAAAATTTGTTTCCACCTATAAATTACTACTGTCTAAATCACCCTCAAACCACAAAATAAATACTTACGCTTAAAATTAATATCACACTTGGGCCCAAATAACGATTTTAATTCTGCTAACATACCTCGACGTTAAAAACATTAGAAACATGCGTTAAACTTCGACGAATAACTAAATTCGATAAGATTAAAAACCGAAATACCTCAAAGCCATATTTCAGGATTGGAAAAAGGAGTTCTTATGTGGTGGAAGTCACATGCCGAACAACAGGCTGCGAAGTCTCCAGGAAGTGGGCCGCAGGAAGCCAAGGGAAACAGTCAACTGTTGGGATGGACTAACTTGAAGGATGTAGCGACAACGACAAAAATATCAAACCAATCCGCAGCACGAAGAACTTCGAAATTTTGACTAACGTTACGAGCCAAAAATATCAAAAAATCTATGACTTTCTAAGTTTCCTGCCCTGTTATTGTTTGTCACACTTAGCGCCTTTTGATAGGAATGTGGGAATCAAAGCCGTGTTGATGTTAATGGTCTATTTTATATCATGCCCACCGTTCAGCATCTTCGCATAACTCTGGTGAAATGTCAGTTTTAGGATGCCGGGTATACGTTTGACAAGCACCGGAATATGCATAGGAAGCACTCGTAATGTAACAATGTTCTTGATTATCTTTAACTTCTGAAAACAGATCATGGACTGTTTTATTGGTTTTTTGAAGTATATTAAAGCATTTTTTGTAAAAGATATAGGTACCTATTAAATTTAAGTAGATAACTTTTCATTAACTCAAAAAATGTATAATCAATATTTTCGCGTGGGAATGCATCCTTTGAATGTTTCTACGTTCTGTGTACATAAGCCTTATGTTGTCTAACGCGTGCGCGCTTGCTATTGCATAATTCACTATTTCTTTCTGTTAAAAATAAGGAAGAAGCTATCGCAAGTATCTGTAATGTCTTAACTTGCGCCATCTCAGCGCTGAAGTATTACGTACGCCGCCATTTTGATTTACCCAGTGTACAGCGCGAGTTAATTTATCGCTCACGAAAGTGTTTGAATTGTTAATGTTCTTGTACTTAGCAACGACGGAAACAGTATTTACTGATTATTTTTATTGTTGCTTTAGGAGTTCATAGAATACTTGCTTTTTAGGGGGAATCGTAGTTCGTCGTTAGAACGGTTACATTTGTCGATGTATTATGTTCTTTGAAGAATGGATTTCATGAGTTGAATGTGCACTATAATAGTTAATAGACAAATTGTTGAGACGCACTAGAAACTATATTATAGGTACTTGATAAAATTGAAAAACTAGAAATTTGCCGCTATTTCTCAGGATCAGCTTTCGCGTGCTAAGTTCCAGCACTGGAATGTATTTGCTCTCTTGATTATGAATAATAGGATGGAATTTAAATAGTAAACTATTCTGAAATTTAAAAGTGAACAATCTACCAGAAACGTCTTCTCATATCAAAGGTCCTCATTATTTTACTTTTATGTGTGTATGCAATAGATGTACGAATTTGACTTATTTATTAATGTTTCACAATATATTACAACTGATTTCAAAACTGAAGCTGATTGCACAAATTAAAATTACAGTTTTTATATAAAGTACACGCATTCCTGATTTTTTTAAACCAGGAATAAAATATAAAAATAGTGTAACAAACTTATCTCGATCGTCGGCAAGTCCCAATGATAACCCTAATCCAGTAGGCCCTCATCCCCCTCTGCGTGACGTACGCAACTTGACAACGTTAATTATTAACGAGGATTGATGATCCCCCAGGTACTGTGCCTTCTGCGAGGATTTATACGACCTACTGTATATGTGTGCATTAAACTTTGTTTACATGGATGAGAAACGTCGTTTGGCTATCTTACATTGCGTTGCCGCAAGTACTTTTAAAAGTGACCCATCACCTTCGCATCGCAATGTAACTCATCTCACGCGTTCCATCTAGCACCGCATAAAAGGGCATTAGTGGGGCTCTTTAATTTTAATTTAGATTTTACAGATGGTGTTGGTGTGATGAAGTTTTGGCGGTGACACTTTATGAGTGTTTATTTGTTGCATGTGGTAAAACATGCAGTCGTATTAGACTCCATTATGGGTCTAATGGATGCAACATGGAGGGGTTGAAGGTGTGCGAGATAAATCACAAAAAAATAAAATGACTCACGTAATACGTCATGTATTTGATCTTCTAATTGAACGGACGTCAATAAGTGTGTGTCTACCCGTAATCAAAGTGTACGAAGCCTTTAAACATACATAATTATACATCCTAGATCCTTAATTAACCGTGAATCATTTAAAAATGTTCTTATTCCTAAATCGAGTTACTCATTTCAAAATATTCAAAGACGTCTATTGTAAGCGACGACTAACGAAGAAAATAAAAGTGGACTACTGTACAACAGCATTTCCATACGACACCTCCAAGCGACACAGTGAATTGCTCACAATGATTAAAGCAAACAATGTCGCCCTCTGAAAGAGATATCTTTTTTGTGAAATACTTAGTAAAAGACGAATTCCGGGAACGATAAGAGCACGTCGCACGCTGACGCCGGCGCTTGGTCTGAGTTATGAGAAACAGTTAAAGTTTTATTAACACTCATACAAAACCAGCAAGTCGTGTAGAAACACCGCACTTAATCTACATTTGCACTACTTATAGTCGGACAAGCTCGTGCGCGGCTCTCCGCGGAACCCTGTCGCAGTCAGCATTTGCCGCACTTATTAAAAACCATCTCGTTAAGGACAGCAGAGGCTCCCTGCGACAGGGTTCCGCCGAGCGCCGCGCACGAGCTTGTCAAGTACCCGCATGAACGCGAAAACGGGTGAGGTCACTAGTTTTTAGATAACTTACCAGATTTAGGCTGCGTTTCCACCAGAGATGTGCGAGGATGCGTTGCGAGGAATGTGTGTGTCATGAACCAATAGAAACAATTCATATAAAAGGTCCTAAGTGAATAAAGTGTTTCTATTGGTTCATGACACATACATCCCTCGCAACGCATCCTCGCACATCTCTGGTGGAAACGCAGCCTTATACTGCGACTCCAGGTATGGCGTGGAAATTCTCGATGCTGTAGCAAAAAAGACATCTACTTTAAAGCGTCAAAACTTCACACACCATTGAATTTCTTTGCAGGTGTGCGTGTGGGTGTGTAAATGGTAAATTTTTAATGTAATTTCGCACATAAATTCTGAAAAACTCAGAGGTGCGAACCCACAACTCTCTGCTTGAGAACCCATAGGTCAAATGCGTAAGTTACCACAAGTTATTTATGCGTATTGGTCAATACGCGTTTTTAAATTAAAAATGTTTGGTCGTTATGTAAAATAAATCCATATCCATACTAATATTATAAATGCGAAAGTGTGTCTGTCTGTTACCTCTTCACGCTTAAACCAATAAACAAATTTAGATAAAATTTGATATGGAGGTAGTTTGTGACCCTGAGAAGGACATAGGATAGTTTTTATACCGGAAAATTGCATAGTTCCCACGGGATATCGATTAACGAATTCTTTGCAGACGGAGTCGCGGGCAACAGCTAGTAAAATATAAGTGTGTCGTTATGCGTACATATGCCGTTATGCGTAGCGAGGGTCGGGAGGAACCCACCGCTTAAGCAAATACAAGTTCACAGAGGTTTGTACACAGGCAAACGTGTCAACGTCGTCCCGCACGACAAAATACAAACGCGTATCCATTGAAATAACCAATCTACCCTCAAAATGCTCGACTCTTACGCCGCCGCTCCGCGCGTCACCTGGCGGCGGCGCGGAATAATTTATTACATTTCTTAAAAGCCATTACCGAGTGACACCGTCAATGGACCGTCACTCCCTCCCACAATTAGCATGAATTTTATAACGACTACCACGCGCCGGCAATGAGACTGCCGATAGGGTTTATTTATCTTCCATGCAACGCACGGGGGGTCGCATCAGATTTGGAAGTCACAGTAGATGCAAAAGTTTATGATCAGACTACGAGTATAATGTTATTATTATGTATAATAGCCGTTATAAAAAGTCGTGGTACCCTAGTGGTTTGACCTATGGCCTCTCACTCAGAGGGTCGTGGGTTTAAGCCGGGGGTCACACCTCTGAGTATTTCGGAATTTATGTGCGGAATTACATTTGAAATTTACCATGAGCTTTACGGTGAAGGAAATCGCGAGGAAAACCTGCACACACTTATGAAGAAATAAGTGGCTCCGGGCTCGAAACCACGATCCTCTGCGTGTAGATCAAACCAATAAGCTACCACGACTTCTTTTGCATGCATATGAAAACTAGTTGAGCTACACACACGCGCATGGGATGAGTCGTTGTACCCAACCTCACTTTGCTGTTTTTAGAATTTTGCCAATATTTTACATTTGATCTTAGGTCCTAACTAAGTAGGTCCTCGCTTGTTATTTCCTCCTTAGCTAGTTGCAAATCTAGCGATATATCTTCACTGAAAACAGTACAATTGCACCTCAGTAAAGGACCATGGTCAAAATCTACATCGTAATAAGTTGAATTCCATTGCAGAACTGAGATATTCTTTTTTTAGTCAGAGTGAATACGAGCTATGAAAATTCTGCATTTAACATTCTGGAGGGTAGTTAAGACAAAATATAGTAATAATTAAGGTATTCCTACCGGATATGGCGTGAACTACATTGGTGATGACAAGTATCCGTGTGCACCCCCATTATAGCTTACCACAATCTTAAAATTTAAAGATTTTTGTAGCTATTGGTTTTTGTGATGTATTTGTTTTTGTTTTATTGAATTAAACAGTTTTAATTTTTTTTTTTTTTAATAGTTATCCAACTTAGAAACTAGGATACAAACATTCGAAGGTTGAAGATTAGAGTGAGATTGGATAACACCAGAAGTTTATTCAACTGTACATATTAGACGTTTGAAGCTATATCTATATAGAAAGAAAAGAAAGAAGAAATAAAAACATTTATTCGTGACATTTTTTTATAAAAACGAAGAAAATGAAACTGAGACAAATATTGTCACGAAATGGTCCCAACTCAGCATAATGACAACTTTGCAGCTGACGCTGGTCTTCCGTTGGAATCATATAGCCCAAGAGCTGATGACGAATTAAGGGAAGGTATTTAGGCACGTTGAAATAATAAAAAAAACATATTTCATCAATGTGCAAATCTAGAAACTAGAATCTCCAGTCAGGCAGAGCGTTTGCGGTTATTTCGCAACTGCGCATCTATCAACAAAAACCAAGAAAGTAGTCTGGGATTTTTATTTCTGGATTTAAAACTATTTTTCATTTCCTCTTAGGTTGTCATAATTCTTGTAAATAATTCTTCTCTGGAGTGTATTGCTTTTGCGTAAACCTTATTCTTCAGTTGGGGTAAGATCTGGTGACCTGGCGGGACAGGCTAGCACATCGCTCTCGCGACCAATCCACCTCTCTGGATATTCTTGATCCAACCAAGAAAGGACCACACTGCCAAAGTGAGCTGGAGCACCGTCGTGCTGAAACCACATATTTCGTCTTGTCTTTAAATCGACGTCTTCCAGCAAAACATGTAACTCGTTCCTCAAAAAATGTAAATAATAAATTTTCCCTCTTCGAATGCGGATTTACTTCTAGCCCCTGATGGAGATTGTGGGAATTGAATATCCCTTCTCTCGTAAATGGAGACTCGTCTGTCCATAATATTTTACTTAGAAATTGGAGAACTTCTACCAGTTTCTGATTTATTCTTTGACAATAAGCCACTCTGGCAAGCCTATCATTAATTAATAGTCCTTGCACATTCCGATACTGAAAAGGAAAAAGCCCGTATCTTTTCAACAGCTTCAACACCTGTCTGTAATTCACGTGCACAATCCGTCTATTAAATTCATTATACGATTTTCTGTACCTACTTGCGATCCAATTGAAAAACAATTTGCAACATGAAGTTTAGTAACTTTCAGTGACAGTTAGATTTTATTTTGTACCTTGACATTTGATTGTCACGAAATTGAAACTATGGCATTAGGTACGGCCAGTAAAATAATAATTTGCACACTCCGATAGTGATAATGATTAAGTGATGAATTGATTTAAATGCTCTTTGTTATTAAAAGATAAAGATAACTATCGTAAGTACGGCTAGGAGTACTATTTTGTTACTCAACCTTAAGTCACATCGTCGTATGTGGCTGTAAAATATCTGTAACCTTTTTGTTGCTGTATAGCAAACTTATTACGAAACCTAAAGCAATTTTAGTATAACTGGCTAATAAAAATGTAGTTTTTTCGCTTCTGCATGTCAAAGTTTGCGGCTACGTCACATTAATTAGGGCTTGTTTCACTGGAGTTTTTTTAACTTGTAAATTTATAAAATAATTAATATCTCCAAAAGTAAGCGATTTTGAACTATACGTTATACCACTTTTTTTGCTCCAATTAGTCATCAAAATCGATGGATAAAAACTTTCGGATTTTAAAAAATCACGGTGTATATACATCCTAAAATGAGATTTTAATAAAATTCTAAGTAGCCTAATTAGTATTTTTAGTTTATTTTTTCCTTTCTTTTGGTGTGCCTCAAGGTAGCGTCCTCGGGCCAACTTTGTTTTTGGTTTATGTGAATGATCTGTGCTCTCTGGCTCTCGGCAATGTAAGAGTTTTGGCATATGCTGATGACACTGCCCTTCTTATACAGGCACCAACATGGGAGGAGGCTCGCCTCCTCGCTGAATCAACATTAAGGATTGTGATGCATTGGTTGGCAAAAAATTTATTAACCATTAATGTTGACAAAACAACTTTTATAACTTTCGCCCCCAAAGCATCTTCTCTGCCCCCCTCTCCACTGTCTGTTTGTGCCCATAGTTGCAGCTCCAATGACGCCTCATGCTGCTGCTCTGAACTAACGCAGTCCTCTACTGTGAAATATCTCGGCATTTTAATGGACTCTCTAATGACTTGGAGTGACCAGGTGGAAGCGGCAGTTGGCCGGGTTAGGAAATTGATATATGTCTTTAGGACCCTTAGAGCTGTTGCTGATCAACAAATCCTAAGGACTGTTTACTTCTCGCTAGCACAGTCTGTCCTAACCTACTGTCTAGCGGCCTGGGGCGGGACAAGGAAAACTAGATTCCTGAGAGTAGAGAGAGCTCAAAGAGCTGTCCTAAAAGTTATGCTTTCCAAACCAGTCCGATTTAGTACGCTCGAACTCTATAAAATAGCTAACGTCTTAACTGTCAGACAACTATTTGTTCTGAAAATTATATTGCGTAAACACAATGACCTTCCTTTTGTTAAAAAAACTACTAAGCGACGAACTGGCTGCATCTGCAAACTCGGACGTTCTCGTATTGCTCTTGTAAAATATCACTACGACTATCTTTCTGCTAAAATGTACAATCAACTAAACAAATTGTTAGATATTCATGAACAATCGTACTGGGAATGCAAAAATAAAATAACAAATTTTCTAAAAAACCTCTCTTATGATGAGACTGAAACACTTGTTACTGGATACTGATGAACGTATGTCTTATTGTTAAAATAATAGGTAATAAAAAAAAGAGGTAGTACAAATCTAAATTTGATACTCACCTGCCTGTTCATATTAAGGACCTATGTTACGTACAATATTCTACTTTTATTCTAATATAGTTTTTAATACTTAATTAAGTACACTTACTAACCTATTATGTATCATTTTAGAACATAACTGCTTCCATGTCCCGAGGTGGGCGTAAACAGCTGCGACACAGTTTATACTAATGCAGCTGCTTACGATCTAATTGTTTCAAAATATGTATGTTATTATGTTCAATAAATCTTTAATCTTTAATCTTTTAATCTTTTTCAAATGTCATCGAAATAACTGCACGCGCTTTGCCAGGCCAGACTTGAGATTCTAGATTTGCACATTAATAAAATATGATTTTTATATTATTTATACCTAAAATACCTTCCCTAAATTCGTCATCAGCTCTGCAGGTGTATCAGCTATGAATGCACACATATTTCGACACAGCCAAACCGGGGTTAAGTCGATTTTTTTGTAGCAAATAGCCTTCAATGCGATAATTGCAAGTTGAATGTTGGCAGAGAAAAGGCAAATGCCATGTTACAAGTTAAACTAGATCCCGACATTGCATTAAAATAAAAGTGGCTTTAAATCTAAATCTATCGTCATATAAATTCCCTCCCTCATCCTACATATCAGGGGAAAGCTATGCGTCACACTAACTAAGTTACACTTCACTCTGCCACAGTAGATACAGCTGACTCATTACATTACAGAATGGTAAGCACAAATAAAAACTCGTTTTCGTAAATACCACTAACACGAACATACTTATGCATATAATAATCAGTAGGCTGATGAGTTTAAAAAAAATAATTGGTCGTTATCGTTCGTCAATTTATCGTCGTTTTTAATATTTTATTGTTTAATATTGAATAATCCAGCTATTATTTATTCTTGGTACACTTCCACTTTGAGGAATACTAGGTATTTATTTAATTTACCTTCGTGATAAACTAGCATTTTCAGACGTATAAGAGTAAAACTGAAAGACATTGTAGAATTTCAATAGTATTTCACTTTTCTCAAGAAAAACGGCTATTAGTCTAGTTTTACTTACGTAATACAACTAATAACTAAAATAAAAGCACAAAATTGCAATAAGTTTAGTGCAAAAATCTAAAGTAGCAGCTATAAAAGAGTAATGTTACTGAATGACTGTTTGACAGAAAACTCACTGCCTAAACGACTGGAGCTATAGAGACTCGAATCGAAAGACAAAAATATTCCATGCAGATGACCCGTATAGGTGCAGTAAGAAGAATTTTTTGTAAATGTGCCACGGGATAGAGAGCTAGCATTTTTTTGCTAGTATAAATACACACATATTTATCCTGAACTTATTTCTAATTACGTAATAAAAAAATGTTTCCTTCCATCAATAAAAGTTCAGTCTCTGTTTTTATCAAATCACTTTGTACGAAGTGATGTAGCTGTCGTCATCTTCGACAGCATTCGGTAATGCGATCGTAAATAAAATGGCGTCACTTAAAGCGTTTTTTCTCCTCTAGTTGTAAAAGAATTGCTCAGTACGTCTCGTAAATTACCGTAATAGGTTATGTATTTTAGGAAGAAGCTTGAAGATTATTTTGTTGGGCTACCGATGTCAAAGTGGAACTTTGGTCTTTAATTGAAATGTAGAGTCCATGAAACATGGTGCTGAGTTTGTGGTGGAACCGTTGAAATTATTGGAAGATATATTTTTCCGCGTAAGCTACGTTGCGATGCGTTGTGTACTTGTGTGAGTGCGTGTTACTACTTAATATGACATGTATGTAAACGCTTAAGAAATATTAGGGATCAATGACGTATAAATTGTCATGTATTTGATGATTTTGAGCTGTGTATTGCATACGAGTAGGTACCTATTACTTAGTTGTTGTCTGCAATATAAAATACCTAGATGTAATATGAAATTAAAAACCGGCCAAGTGCGAGTCGGACTCGCGCACGAAGGGTTCCGCAACATTATTTAATATAAAAACGGCAAAAAAATCACGTTTGATGTATGGGAGCCCCCCTTAAATATTTGTTTTATTTTCATTTAATAAAGAGTGTTTATTTTTAAAGTGCATATAGAACTAATTATTCTGTAAATATTTCAAGCGTCTACCTGTTGTCGTTATCAATATCGAGCAAAAAAAATCACGTTTGTTGGATGGGAGTCCCCTTAAATATTTATTTTATTTTGCTTTTTAGTATTTGTTGTTATAGCAGCGGCAATCGAAATACATCACCTGTGAAAATTTCAATAGTCTAGCTGTCACGGCTCATGAGATACAGACTGGTGACAGACGGACAGACAGACAGACAGACAGACGGACGGACAGCGGAGTCTCAGTAATAGGGTCCCGTTTTTACCCTTTGGGTACAGAACCCTAAAAATCATCTCTGTGTTTCCGAATAGCTTCGACATCGTTATGGAGGCCTACAAAGACCTAGTAAAAAAAGTAGTAAGTAGTTTTCCCTCTAAAAAGTCGGCAGCGCACCAGTGACTCTCACGGAGTCGTGACTGTCCATGGGCGGCGGGGGCGGAGATTGCTTACCGTGAGATGACGCGCTTGGTCATTTCCAACTATGCTATGAAATACCTATTAAATAAATAATGTTATGTATGTATAACACACCTAGCACTTATAAATAAATTACTTAATTAAAAAAATATATAATCATGTTAAATACAGTCAGCGTCAAATAGTTTGTGACACCCAAGGTGGCCAAATAGTTTGCAACACGTCTTAACAACAGTTGGAATAAGGTCATGTTGCAAACTATTTGGCTACTTTGAGTGTCACGATCTATTTGACGCGGACTGTACATACTTCTATCTAGAATGTGCAACAGCACGAGTCACTACCGTTTCGCCTTTTAGTGAATGTATACCGGCAAACTATCCATTATAACAGTCACGTCAAATAAATGTCTGTTTGCCGCTCAATTACTCGTAGCTTTGGATGAATGCACCGTGCCCGAAAATTACTTATCAAATTTCAACTATCAGTCCTAACCAAAATAACAACAACCCTTGAATGTAGCCGCCTATAGTCTAGCTGGAGATCAATGTTCACTGGAATATTTAGCGTTGAAGACTGGCCGGCCAGCGCGAGCTGACCCTTATTTTGTATCAGATTTGATACTAATCATGGTTTTGGATATGATAGTGAATGATTCTATCTAGTTTGTGAAGACCCTGAGGGTCAAGTTAGTTTTAAACAACTGTTTCTATTCTAAGTGACAGGTAAAATAAATTCGATTAAGATGCCTTAACTATTTCCCTGCCAAATTTTATATCAATTAGTTCAGCGGTTTAAACGTGCAAGCGTAACGGACAGACAGAAGTTACTTTCGTATTTATAATATTAGTATGGTTTATTAAACTTTTAACGTACCTACAATTATGTATTACGCGTACATACACGTGAAATAGATTTTATATGGTTACTAGCTGATGCCCGCGACTCTGGGTTCTGGGTTCCGTACCACCCTAAAAAATACCGATAATTCCGAAGATTATTAATTTGAACGCTGTATGTATGCATAGTCACAGCTCACTTCCTTATTTTGTCTATTGCAGTCGTTGAAACTGAATTTGTACCAGGGTGCAACCTTTTCGTTGCAAATGTAATGTTAACATTCGATACACCTCCCAAAGAAATCATCGTGAATTTGATTATGAAAAGTTACTAACCTGATACGTGGTTCAGTTTCCTTGGCAGTGGGGGATACGTATACCTACGTAACATCATAATTTACTCTAAGACTAAGACTTAGTCTTGTGGTAAGAACATCGAATGCCAAACAAACAAGTCCATAAGTGTAGTCGTCAGATATACGCTAATTATTTAAATTCAGTACAGTCCAAGCTTTAATCAACTTGATCATCCCAACAATCCTATCGACTAGTTAAACATCGACAGCAACCAGTCCTCTTAATTGATCCGACAATCTTCGTTCCCATCTAGTCAGATCAACAAATTACTCGATATCTCAAGAAACTGGTAAATTAACATTTACAGAGCCATTATTATAGAGGAAATGCTCCACTTTCATTAAACTTTGCTGCAATACAATTTCTAATTTTGTTTTGATGTATTTGTTAACACCGGGACACTGGAGAAGTTCAGTTTTCGGACTTAGGTAGATATTTATTTTCTCAACAGATTAACCATAATTGAGAAACATTTCAAAGTTTAAAACATCGCAGACCTAGATCGTCAGCGTATAAAATCAAAATATGAAGTTTAATTTTATTAAAGTTTCTACTTTGATAAGGTTTTTAATCTAGGCGTGCGACATAATTATGGTAAGCGCCGTAGGATAAGTTTTCTGTCAAAACGAACAAAATGGTGAATTATTTCAAGTAATCAGGTACCTAATCAGAAATTGATAAGGTACACGTAATGTCCATATCTGACGAAACCTTATTTTCTAACGAACTTGGAATTAGAATTGTTTTCACTACTTTCTATCACAGGGTCTAGGATGAGGGTAGAAAGAGTTGGCGAATATGATCGGTAGCGCCCGCGCGTTTGACAATACGGCCTCTGGTGGAAAGTCTTCCAACTCGGTTTGAATATTATAGCTTCTCTACACGATGGACCATTAAATGGTCGGTGCGATGGTCCAGGGATGGCTGCAACACATCTACACGATGGCGACGTTTGGTTGTGATCTTATGTGATCCTTTGATGTGCGGCGGAAATACCGACACCATCCCACGACCATCGGGTGCGCCATAAGCTATCAGACACCACTACACCATCCGCACGCTGGCCATCGCGATGGCCCATCGTGTAGTGCCAGCAGTAAGTACAACCATTTGTTTGGATTCTACCCTCAGTCTGCCACGGTAAGTAGATAGCTCTGGTTGAGTTTGAAACGCGTCAATGTAGATTGGTGGTGGTGATAGTTGGTTTTTTATGTGTTCGTACAGTGTGGAGGTGGAGGTACTGCATGAACTACTATCGTAAGGTTGTCACGAATCATCGTGAATATATTATTTCCTAAATTATTTACATTATATCGATTTTAAATAGCAATGATTTTGTAGTATTTTTATCTAAAATAACACAATATAAATCATATACTAGTTCAGAAATCATTTGACGTTTGATTCTATTGGTTGTCTGTGGTCACACCGAAGACTCACTTTTAAACTTGACAGCCAACGGATAACATACGCTCGGTGTCGCTCCAGAAACAAATCAGTAAGTCCTTTATAATTTTCGCTACTCATGATATCTTGTTTTATATGTGTCTGTGCTCATTATATTTCATGCATTAGAGAAAGTATACCAGAAATCAGTTGCAAACTATCAGTGTATCAGTATTACGATCAGATCAGTGTTGAGGTGAGGGGTGACTGTAAGGGGAGGTTGGAGGTCACTCGCGGGGCATGAGCCCCTATTCAGAAACTACGCACTAACAACAAGTGGTAGTAAAATTCAGATTATCAGCCAGACAGATACGTGTGCACTTAGGTGCAGGTACGTATATTCAGCATACTCAGATATTCGTTACCAGGTTCACTACATAGGCTTGGTGTAACGACATGGTGTAAGTGGTTGCTGGGATCGTTTGTGTATGTGTAGATCCCAGGTGCTCCAACCCAATCAGTGCGAAGCAGCAGATTCAGTTCAAACAGTGATCAGCTTTGTCTGTTTTACAGACGTGTAATGTCTAGTACACAAATAACAAATGGACTTCTGTAGTTCAAGATATATCTAATCAGTACCTAATTGGATTTTATTTGAACAATTTTCGAATCTATAATAATTTTTAAATGAGGGTATCTATTATGAATCAGTCAGACAAACTAGCGCCGAGCAGTACGTGACCTTATAATGGCAAGCAACAGTAATCTTTATTACCGTCACATAGTTATTAATCATAGAAATCAATATTAAAATATGCAGAATTTATGGCACATTTTGAGTGTTCATTTATGCAACTTTATTTTGTGAAGGTTTTTTTTTTTTTTTTGAGTGGTCAACCGACTACCGTTAATTAAACTAAGTATACAAACATGTACTTAGGTTTTACACCGATATTTTATTGTTTTGATATTTTCATTATACCTACATCTTTGAGCATTATTTATACCTGCTACATATTTTTATATAAGTTTAATATATTTTATTTAAACAAACAATTGACTACGACTACAAGTTTATTATATTTCAAAAGACGGTAGTTTACCCTATTGGGGTACTCCGACTTAGTGCGTAAATCTAATTATAATTGATTGTAGTTAAAATAATGAAGTAAGTATTTGCGGTGTAATAATTTAAATCCAACTGCTTCTTTAACAGTTTTTGAGTGTAAACATTAAACAGAATACTATTTATTTATATTTGACGAACTTGACTCGAGGTTCTTATAAGTAGATACGAATACTTAATATTTAGGAAGGTCAAAGCAACACTATCTAATTAAAATATTATTCAGAGTAAGAAGTTCAACTCAGTTAAATTGCTATTCAAGAGGTATTTTTTTTTCTCTTGTTACAGTTGGAATAATTACGCAGATGATATACGGTTGTATTGTGTCCGTGGATTAGAGTAGATAGGTGTTGTGTTGTTTTATTTTACCCGTCAAAATGGAAGAGATTGTCCGAACTCGTCTAAAAATTATAAATGACTCTGTCGAATCATTGAGCACCTCCGCCCGCGACGCGATTTCAAAGTTAAAGGAAAACACAATGGCTTCCGATGAAGCTCGTGTCGTAGCGAGCAAGCTTAAAGCTACCAATGAGCGATTTGTGTCGGAAATGTACAATTATTTTAAATTAGTAACGAAACCTTCAGCTGATGAGATGTCAACTTATACATCTATTCAAATGCAAGCTGACGAATTAATTGCAGAAATTGAAACTAGGTAGGTCTCTATTATCCAATGAACCTAAGCGTAATAACCAGGCGTTCCCTCCGCAAGAGAGCCTTCACGTTGCCGGCAGGTTACCACAAATGGAGTTAGCAAAATTTGATGGAGATGTCCTAAAGTGGCACCAATTCTGGGACCAGTTTACATCCAACGTTGATAGTCGCAATCTCAACGACGTTGATAAGTTGTTATACTTGCAATCCGTCTTGAGTAGTGAAGCCAAACAAGCAATCGAAGGGCTTGATACTACGAACAAAAACTATAAAATTGCAGTTGAAACGCTCATAGAACGTTACGGCAAACCAGCAGCTATCATTGACGCTCATTATGTGGCACTTTATCGGATTCAAACAGCAGGTAATACAGCTAAGGATTGCCGTAATGTTCTTAATGAAATTGAGCGGCATTTACGTGTTTTAAAGTCTCTTTGTGAGGATGTGAATCACAATCATTTACGAGTTATGATTATGGAAAAATTTCCAGAAGACTTAATTTATGAACTCCGCATGAAATTAGATAAGGACGACGAGTCCATTGAGACAATTCGTAAGAATTTAGAACATATAATTTCGGCAAGGGAAACATCCAATAGGTTAAAAAGGGATAATATAGTAAACGGTAATACCGATGAACAAAAGTTTACCCTAGACACTCTTCACGTCCGATCAGACAAATCAGACAATAGTGGAAGTCGTCAAGGTTTTAGAGCGAAACAACAAAACTTTAGACACGAGAGAAATAGAAACTTTGATACTAAGCCAGTTCATAAATTTAGTCAGAGAAAACGGCCTTTTGAGGGTAAAACAAATCAAAATAATAAATCAAATAACAAACGGTCAAAATTATCATGTATTTTTTGCCAGATGGATCATTTTAACGATGAGTGTACCAACTTTAAAAATATAAATGAAAGAAAACAGAAACTAAAGGGTCGTTGTTATAATTGTCTAGGAGAAAATCACTCTGCCAATGATTGCAAATCCAAAAGAAAATGTAGACACTGTGGTATTTTTGGTCAACATAATAGAGCTTTGTGTCCCAGTAAAGCTGGGGATCAAGACGCCACAAAAATGTTGCACATTAACGAAGACAGAGCCATTACTGTACTTCAAACATGTAATGTTCAAGTGCATGATACGGAAGATAGCTCAAGGTGTGCCATTGGTCGCGTCTTACTGGACTGCGGCAGTCAAAGGTCATATATTACAGCAGACATGGTAAAAACGTTAAAGTTGCGTACTTTAGAAGAAAACCGGTTATCAGTGTTTACCTTTGGAGCCACAACTCCATTAGAAGTAGATAGTCCAATTGTCAAGTTTAATGTTGTGACTAAATTACAAAAAACAAAAATCATTTACGCTAATGTAGTGCCTCACATAACGAAGAACGTACTCTGCCCTGCCCTGCTCTGTAACATACAGAATATACAAAATATTCCCAACATTGATCAAATGGTTCTTGCAGACGATGGTTCTAGAGGTGACTCGGTTGACATTTTGTTAGGAAATGATTATTATTACTCGTTTATGTCTAATCAAAAAGTAGAAGTGGCAAATGATCTTTATTTAGTAAAGTCTGATTTCGGATGGTTATGGTCAGGAAGATGTCCTTTTCCCCAAAACGATAAAAATCATTTAATGTCAGTCTTAACATACTTTCAATCCAGTCACGTTGTTGAAAATCATTTCCATGAACCCGATCTGCCCCTCAGAAACGACAATTTAAAGCGATTATGGGATTTGGAATCAATTGGCATAGTTGATTCTCCCAAATCTTCTCGAGAAGATGAAGCAATAAAATATTATAATGAAACCACACAGTACCATGACAATCGGTATTTTGTTAAGTGGCCATGGACAGAATACCCTCCGAAAGGGTTATCAATAAATTTTGGCTTGGCTTTTGGCAGATTAACCACATTAATGAAAAGGTTAGACTTTGACACAGTGAAAGCGTATGACACTATATTACAGGATCAGTTACTTAAGGGTATCATTGAAATAGTTGATGAGCCTTTACAAGCCAGAAACCATCCAGTTCACTATTTACCGCTCCATGGTGTTTCTGCTGAAGGAAAATCTTTGAGAATTGTGTATGATGGGTCATCTAAAATTAAAGACTCTTATAGCCTGAATGAATGCCTATACAGAGGACCCCTCATGTTAGAAGACCTCACTGGATTGATTATTAGGTTTCGGGAACATGCTGTCGGTATAGTAGTCGATGTAGAAAAAGCGTTTCTGCAAATAGGCTTACAGCAAGAAGACAGAGACGCCACGCGATTTCTATGGGTTAAAGACGTAAATAAAGAAGTGTCTGCCGATAACATACAGCACTTCCGATTTTGTCGAGTGCCCTTTGGAGTAATCTCTAGTCCCTTTCTTCTGAATGCAACTGTGAAACATCATTTAAATCAAACTGATAATAAGATTAACAAACAGGTTGCCGAAGACATTTACGTAGATAATCTTGTAACCGGTACTCAAACGGTCCAAGAAGGGCTTGCAATTTACAAAACAGCAAAGAATTCATTTAAAAATATATCGATGAATTTACGTGACTGGAATTCAAACTCTAAAGAATTCAAAGCCCGTATACCTCAACACGATGTGGACAAAAGGTCCGAAAGAATAAAAATTTTAGGTATTGAATGGGATCTGTTATCGGATGAACTTAAAATATCCACCAGTTACAATACCTCTGCAAAAGACGCCTGTACTAAGAGGGGAATATTGAAAGTCACAGCATCCATTTATGACCCCTGCGGGTTTGTAGCTCCGATAGTGCTTCCAGCAAAACTATTGCTCCAAGATCTGTGGAAGCATAAACTTAAGTGGGATGAAGCTCTCACTGATGAGTTTGTAGACAGGTGGAAATCCATATTATCAGTGCTAGAGCATATAGGAGAAATCAGGGTTCCTCGATTATATGTAGGCAGAAATAAAGAGCATAACGCGATAGAAATGAAATATGAACTTCATTGTTTCTCAGACGCGTCCATGCAAGCTTATGGAGCCGTTGTATACTTACGCGCATATAATGAATCTGAAGATAGGGGTTACGTTAGTTTCATTCTTGGAAAATCTAGATTAGCTCCAATAAAAGACAAAAAAGATCTACAAATTCCACGCTTGGAATTATTAGGAGCAGTTATAGCAAGTCGGTTGATAAATTATGTGACTAAATTCCTCAGACTTCCTATCCAAGCGCGATATCTGTGGGTAGATAGTGAGATTGTATTAAATTGGCATAATTCCGAAAAACTTTTACCTCCTTTTATTTCTAACAGGATTAATGAAATAAAACGGAATCAAGACCTTTTTATGAGATACGTTCCCACAAAAAGTAATCCCGCAGACAGCGCTACTAGACCAGCAGATTCGTTACTAGGTAATAAATATTGGTTAGCCGGTCCTGATTTCCTAACATTTAATTCAGATAAATGGCCCAAAAATTTTAGACAATCCTCATCTCAACAACAAACCCATGCTCAGACTTCTTCTGTTGGGGAGGGTCTGTTAGACAGAAACACAAGTATAGCTCGAAGAAATTAACCTGAAAAAGAACAAAATAGTAAAGCAGTAGCAGAGGAAAATTGTTGTGATAGAAATGAGGTCATGGAAGTAGACGAGGAGAAGGAAAGAACTTATGATAATAATGAACAGGTAGAAACTATAGCAAAACTACAAAAGGAGCATTTTCCAAAAGAATTTCAAGGAATAAAAACGGATTTATCGAGATCTCTTTTACTAATCAAAGACGAGCAGGGCCTTTTAAGATGTGGTGGTAGATTTCAGAATACAGACTGGACAGATAATAAAAAGTATCCGATTCTTCTCCCTGGCAACACAGAATTTACGACACAGATTATCGAAGCCGTGCATAAAGATAATTACCATATGGGTGTAGGTCATACCTTATCCATCAATAGAAATAGGTACTGGATAGTAAAGGGGCGATCACAGGTTCAGAGGATCTTATAGAAGTGTTTTTCATGTAGAAAGGAAGGAGGTGGCCCTTACCAGTTGCCCATGATGCCTCCATTGCCTGTAGAAAGAGTAAGGTATTCTGCTCCCTTCACCTTTACAGGGCTTGATTATTTTGGTCCTCTTACGGTGACAGAAGGTTCATTAGAAAAAAGGTGGATATGTTTGTTCACTTGTCTTGCTGTAAGAGCCATTCACATGGAGGTGGTGAATGATCTTTCAGCTGAAGAGTGCGTGCTAGCTATAAGGAGATTTGTGGCAGTAAGAGGATTGCCCCAAGCCATTATTTCGGATAACGCTACCCAGTTTAAGTTAACCTCTACTGTATTAACCTCAGAGTATTGTATCAAGAATAAAATTTCATGGAAGTTCATTCCTGAATTGGCGCCGTGGTTTGGCGGCTTTTACGAGCGACTCATAGGCATTGTAAAAAACTGTCTTAAGAGAACAATTGAGAAACACCTGCTAAATCACGGTCAACTTTGCACAATTTATAAAGAAATAGAATCCGTAGTAAATACTCGGCCACTAACGACGGTAGGGCAAGAACACGAGCATGTATTAACCCCAGCTGATTTCCTTCGAGTAGGTGGTCCCTTAGTTACAACCATATCAGATGTTGATTTTTTAGAAAATGCCACTATTACGAAGAAAAATCTTGTGATGGGGTGGAAACGTGGCCAAAACGTATTGCAAGATTTTGTGAACATGTTTTCCTCTCAATATTTGCATGGCTTAAGAGAAAGAAATCATGCTCACAAGCAGAGCAGAACATCAGTTCAGAGAATACCAAAAGTTAATGACCTTGTTCAAATAAAAAATGACAACAACAGAGCATCATGGAAAGTAGGTCGTATTACAGAAGTGAGGTTGAGTTCGGACGGACAAATAAGAGTAGCAAAGGTAACCATGCCTTCTGGCGAAACATTGACACGGTCAATTGGACATTTATACCCGCTGGAGTTAGAGAATGAAGACAGTATACATTCTCAAATACCAGATCAGACAACGCAGCCTGAGGTAATTAATAATGACACAACACCTACTTCAGACCTAATCAATAATCAGGTGCCGCCTGTGACTTCAACGGGCACTGATACTTATAATGCAGACTTCCACGGACATAAAAAATCAGATGAAGTAATGACCACTGAAGATTTCAGTAATAAATCATCCACCAGACCCAAGAGATCGGCAGCCCAGAATGCACGAGAAAAAATAAAGAAGTGGACCCAGCAGTTAATCAGTTTGATTTTGTAGTCAACGTTATGTTTTTGTTAATTCTAAGCATAAAGCTGTAATAAATAATTATTAAAGAATTAAATTAGAATTTTTGAGGCTTTGTTTTCTCTTACCTTGTCTCAATACTTGTTCTTTGGGCGGGAGTGTCACGAATCATCGTGAATATATTATTTCCTAAATTATTTACATTATATTTTTATCTAAAATAACACAATATAAATCATATACTAGTTCAGAAATCATTTGACGTTTGATTCTATTGGTTGTCTGTGGTCACACCGAAGACTCACTTTTAAACTTGACAGCCAACGGATAACATACGCTCGGTGTCGCTCCAGAAACAAATCAGTAAGTCCTTTATAATTTTCGCTACTCATGATATCTTGTTTTATGAACTAAAACAATTACTTTGCTCACCCGCGACCTTACAATTGTTACGTTTATGCAAGAAATGTGCGTTCATGCAGTTCCTCCACCTCCACACTGTACGAACACACACAAATCACATAAACCCAACCATCACCACCACCAAGCTACACTGACGCGTTTCGAACTCAACCAGAGCTCATCTTCAGAGTTACTAACTCTTAATATGGACCTCCGCAAAGTAACGCCTGATTCAATAAATTATCTTGTTTTATATGTGTCTGTGCTCATTATATTTCATGCATTAGAGAAAGTATACCAGAAATCAGTTGCAAACTCTCAGTGTATCAGTATTACGATCAGATCAGTGTTGAGGTGAGGGGTGACTGTAAGGGGAGGTTGGAGGTCACTCGCGGGGCATGAGCCCCTATTCAGAAACTACGCACTAACAACAAGTGGTAGTAAAATTCAGATTATCAGCCAGACAGATACGTGTGCACTTAGGTGCAGGTACGTATATTCAGCATACTCAGATATTCGTTACCAGGTTCACTACATAGGCTTGGTGTAACGACAAAGGTCGCTGGTGCGCAAAGTAATTGTTTCAGTTCATTTTTAGAGTTCCGTACCCAAAGGGTAAAAACGGGACCCTATTACTAAGGCTCCGCTGTCCGTCCGTCCGCCCGTCCGTCTGTCACCAGGCTGTATCTCGAGAACCGTGATAGCTAGAGAGTTGAAATTTTCACAGATGATGTATTTTGGTTGCCGCTATAACAACAAATACTAAATTAAAACCGGCCAAGAGCGTGTCGGACACGCACAAGGTAGGGTTCCGTAGCCATTACAAAAAAATCAAGTAATATTTTTCTAAGGATTTCGTATGTGTACGGAATCATCCAAGTTTAGGTATGTTTTATACCTTAGGCTACTATTTACTCTTAAACTACAAATAATTTCCAAGCAATCTTAGCCGCTATAATTTTCCTAGTAAATTTGATATATTTACTACCATTCTGATTTTTTTCAAATTTTTCCACCTAACAGTTTAGATTTAAGAGGGGGGGGGGGGGGACGCTCGATTTTAATGAAAATTTTCACTTTAAAGTTGAATATTTCGCAAACAGATCACTGAATAGAAAAATCATGTTACAAACCCCACAATGGTTTTAAAAGACCTATCCAACGATACCCCACACTATAGGATTAGTTGAGAAAAAAAATCACCCCCCTTTACGTCAATGGGAGGTACCCTAAAAAAATCATTTTTTTGTTTTTTATTTTACCACTTTGTTGGCGTGACTGATATGTATATTCATGCCAAATTACAGCTTTCTAGTACCAACGATCTCTGAGCTTAGCCGCGGACAGACAGACAGACAGACAGACGGACAGACATGGCGAAACTATAAGGGTTCCTAGTTGACTACGGAACCCTAAAAATGGAATAAAATAAATATTTAAGGGGGCTCCCATACAACAAACGTGATTTATTTGCTCGTTTTTGCTCGATATTGATAACGGCAACAGGTAGACGCTTGAAATATTCACAGAATATTTAATTATATATTGACTTTAAAAATAAATCATTAAATTAAAATAAAAAAAATATTTAAGGGGCCTCCCATACAACAAACGTGATTTTTATAGATAGTTGTACGGAACTTCGTGCGCGAGTCCGACTCGCACTTGGCCGGTTTTTTAAAAGCGTTTTTCAATAAAAAAAAAAGATTAAACGAAGTATAGTTCCGATGAATTCTGTTAATCTCGGTTCTACATCGCACTACCGAAGTTTTTTTTAACTCTGACGCATAAATAAAGTTTCCAACCCTCTACTTTCGGACTTCGGTCCCCAAGAATAATCAAAAAAGAACTTACATGAGCAATAAAATAGCAAAAAACATTTATCAACACAAAAGTTAGAAGTTTAGACGACCAGATGGCCTAGTGGTTAGAGAACCTGACTATGAAGCTTGAGGTTCCGGGTTCGATTCCCGTGTCGGGGCAGATATTTGTATGAAAAATACGAATGTTTGTTCTCGGGTCTTGGGTGTTTAATATGTATTTAAGTATGTATCTATCTATATAAGTATGTTTATCCGTTGCCTAGTACCCATAACACAAGCTTTCCTAGCTTACTTTGGGACTAGGTCAATTGGTGTGAATTGTCCCGTGATATTTTTTTTTTATTTTTATTTTTGAAGTGAGAAATTTTATTGAATAGATATTCAGCGATTGAACATTGAGACCATGTTCTAGAAACAGAGCGAACGAAATATCAGTTTGATGTCATTCCAAATGGACGTGACGCAAAATGGCGTAGTCTGATAACAACGGGAGCCCTTTGGCATAATCTTTAACAATGCCATGCACCAGTGGATTAAACTTCACAATGCTCATAAAGGAATCGCCTCCAGCCCTGAGCAAGTGACGTATGTATGACGATGCAGGAACCGTACATGATATGCAGCTGGAAACTCGAAATTCAAACGATTCCGACCCTTATACTCGTAATGAAAGAGTAATGAAAGCAGTTTCAAGTCCGGTAAATTTAAATTTGTTCAGGTGCACACAGCTTAATTGTTTTTTTCTTCTTAATGAGGCAAGTGGTCGACAATGGCTGTCATTGTGCCGTCACAAAACATAGAATATTGCTTCCCGTTAATTTGTATTTTCAAGCTCCTGGCTTGCAGTGAAAAGGGAATAAACTGACTGTATCAGCAATTTGGGTACGTTGATTGGTCGGTATTTTAAAGACCAGCAACATGTAGATAGGTACTCGACTCGTGTATATTGCGGGATTGTGGTTGTTGATATAAATAGCTAAAAGCGCAGATTTGATCAAGCCTTTCATTTTATTTAACTTTTTCATACTTTGCAGACAAAGGCCTGCCCCCAAAAAGTTCGACAACGATAGGTTATGCGCTCGTATTCAAGTAATTTCTGCGACCTTTACAACAATTCACTACCAGACACCTACGTACAACCTACGTAACTCTTAAGAAATTAAAAGCAAAGGTATTAACTTGTGTAAAATCATGCGTTTTTTGTAAGAAATTACAAATTGAATGCGATAAGGATAAGACCTTCAAATCCATTAAAAAACTTCCAATACCAGTACTCTAATTATACCGACAATGATCAATATCAAAACTTTTATAGACAAGGCTTTGACATCTCTCTCTATCGCAGTTTATAATCAACTTTAAAACAACCCGTTAAAGTATCAAATCGAGAAACTTGCGCGTTTGGTACACAGACAGTCGAAACGTTAGAAGCGCCTAACTGTAGCTCGTTAGACAATCAAATTTGTTTGCCGTGTACTAACGAGGCAACTAGGACTTTGCAGTCGCCAGTCTGCGTCGTGACATGGGTTATAATGGGGAATATCGATGGTCTACGAATGTTTCATAAAGATACACTACTCTGAGAAACTAAAGTTGCTTTGCTACTTATGCGATATCAGTAGTGGGGATTACGTATCAAAATATCTAAAATTAAAAACCTAACGTAAAATAACCTACGTTCAAAATACCTAACATCTAATACCTAATGATTTTAAATACCTAAGCAACTAACACCTACCTACGAATTACCTAAGTTTAAAATACCTAATGGAGTAAATGTCTAATGTTTAAAATATCAACAGCTAAGACACCTAAGTTTGATACACCAACATTTGAAATACCAAATGGTCAAAATACCTAAATGAAACGAACATCGCTTAATTTTCGGCGAGCGAGCGAAGCGAGCGCGCAAGACGGTTCGGGGCGGAAGCGACTCGGAATGGTTAGGTTCAAAGGCTAATTAGCCTTTGGTGTTAGTTATTTTTTTTATTACCACGTGAAAAACCTAATTTGTTTCATACAATTTGGTATATGATTTACATTTAGGTACATTTCATAATGTTAAAGGCAATAATACCTAATGGAAATAATCATTTTCTGTGCTGTTACAAAAAAAAATACCTAACATCGAAGGCAAAGGCGGGAGCTACGCTACGCTTCGCTCCCGCCTTAACCTTCTGAACCTAACCTATCCGAGTCGCTTCTGCCATAAAAAGTCTAGCTCGCTCGCTTCGCTCGCTCGCTGACAGCAAGATACCGGTTAGGATATACGAAAGCTTTCAGTATTTTGAATATAAGTGAAAAAATCATTAGGTATTTAGATTTTAGGTATTTTGAACATAGGTTATTTTATGTTAGGTTTTTAATTTTAGACATTGCAATACGTAGGCATTTTAAGCTTTCGGTATTTTGAATATAAATGAAAAAATCATTAGGTATTTAGATTTAAGGTATTTTGAACGTAGGTTATTTTACGTTAGGTTTTTTAATTTTAGATATTTTGATACGTAACCCTAAAATGTTAAAATGTGAATTGAAATTGACCCCCACTCACACATGGTTTTTGCTAAAGCAATAAAATTGGAAAATAAAAATGGAAGTAAGTATTATCGAATGCCATTTATTTTGTTTAAGATGCAGAGGTTTTTAATTTTCCTACGTTTATAAATATAGTTATTGAAAATCTTATTTAAAAAAAAGGTAAGAAAAGCCAAGTTTTTAAACTACATGAATCGAGCTAAGTACTCATATTTCTCATTTCAATTAAACAGTATTAAAATATCTACCTAATCGTACCCGTTTAATCATTTAATCGTCGTAATCGTTTGCCTCCGTCGCATAATAAAAATATTAATAATAAAAAAATATAAATAATGAAATGAACTAATAGGTATGATTTTTGACCCAACCAATTCGCATGTATTTTTTTCACCAGTAAAAGTTAAGTCAGATGGAAAATTCAAACAGTCATGTAGTAAAAATATATATATATATATTTTCTTTTTTTTAATTTATTTAATATAATCAAGAGCATATATAAATAAGGTTGGAATTATTATGCCACTATTGGAAAACCCACTAAAGGTTTATTTACAGACTACAGTACCTAGTTACTTACATTATAATTATTTTTTTAAAGTAAGAAATAATGTTTACGAATACAATCATATTCTATATTTGGTAGGTGATATGCCCACCTAACTTCCCCTTAAGTTTGTCGTACAACTTAACCCTGTGCGCGTTCAAGGCGATGGGCGAAAGTAAGTCGGCAAAACGCACCCAATTAAGGCACCGAATGCGATAACTCCGATTATCCGTAAAAACGTTTAGCGTAGTAAAGTGTAGATATCTACCTACTGTGTGCGTCACAATACAGGAATTAACCGACATTGCTGGCAATAAATCTCTATTTGTCTGTCTGGCCGTAGTCTGGCCGTTTTAAAAAGGGGCCCGTCAGCACTCATTAGCACGCCGCCATGGCCACGCTTTTTATTATTTACTTTTATTACACACTTTTGAATAACAATGCAACAATCAACTTCATAATGTACCCAAAAAATTGGTAGTCAGGAGTTCAAGAGTTAAAGAGTATCAAGTACCTTTTATATTATTTCTGAAACATAGGTACATTTCAGTACGTTTTTTTAAAGGGTACATAACATAGACCTAAAAAGGCTTGTATTTGGGAGCTAAATAGCAGTTTAAATACTAATAGAATATATTATTGAGGCTTGCACTCATGCAAATCAAAAAACTTTGTAGGACAAACGGACAAAAACAATTTTAGAATTGCTTTGAGTCGTTTAAAAAAAAATTGTACAGAGGCTGAATGAAAACAAAAACACGATCGCGTGCTTTGTGTAACGAAAGGTCTGTTAGTCTGTAGCGACTACTAGCGCCATCTAGTCATCACATAAGGAATTAACAACTACAATCCTACATCACGCTATCGAAGTTTCTCAACTCGGCTGCATAAATACAACTTCCAACTTTCATCCATTGGACTTCGGTCCCCAGGCATAACATCTGCCTGGAGAGAGATCTCTCTAATGCAGCCTACGCCCAAAAGTCAAACAAACTACATGTGCAACTTTCGTTACACAGAGGAATCAATAAAATTTTGTTTTGTTTTAATGAAAGTCGTTAATTGTGCACAATTTTATTGAAAACGACTCTTAAATAAAGATTTTATCATTAATTAACGTCCACATTAAAAACGCAAGGACATCATGGCCGAAAACAATTGAGAAAAAAAAAAAGAACTTTAAAAAGTTCTAGAAACAAACGCTGTAACTGTAACGGCCGCTGGCTACATAACCAGTGAGCTGCCGTGCGAACGATGGTCGCCGCGCGTTCTGCCAAGCGAGGGGGCGGGAAAACACGAAAACTCGATAAATTTTAAAGTGCTCTATGCCCTCACGCCCGAAGCCGAATCCGTCCGTTTACAGCTGCCAAAATGTACGGTGTTTTGAAAAGTTCATTAATATTAAAAGGGGACCGTTACCTATTGTTTCTCGTTTTAGACCGTTTGAGCCGGTTGTAGCATTTTGAAATAATGCTGATAGCCAATTAAGGTGAATTGAGTTAATTTGAGTTACATCGATAACAAATTAATTATGCGTATTCTGTAGAATCGAATATCAGCACAATTAAACAGGAAATTGTCAAATATGGCGAGATTACCAAACCACATAAATGAACTGGCAACGAAACTGAAAGGCACAGGAAGCGTGCATTACTACAGACTGAAAAAGCACAGTGTCCCTGCTCTATCAAGCAGGTTCAATGACAGCACTTGATGGGATGCTCAGTGGAGTATTTCTCAGTTGACGACAAGGACATTTAAAGACAGAGGAGTGGCTTATTGTGTTGTTTCATAGATCACCACATTGCAAAAAGAATAGAGAAAAGGAAATCTGTAGAATCAGAGTAGCACGCTAACACTCTCAAATCAATGATCTTTCATGCACCTTGACACGTTGTCATGAAAGCCCAGGTAAAATTATATTTATGCTTTTTGAACACAAATACTTACTACCTATAGACTCAGTAACTTAATCAATGTTGATTCTCATTTTCTAATACAGGGTGAAATCTAAACGGTGATACGAAATTAGTGTTTCTTACTCAGTTCATGCTGAATAACATAATGCGTAATTGTATTAACATAATTGTATTAACAATTGTTAAAATTAGTCTGAAAAAATTTAGGATGTTCATAGGTACTAAGTTCAAATGAAATCATATACTCCGTGTATGAGCACCTCAAGTTAAATAAGACTTATTAAAACAACTGTGTTAATGTATTATATTGTTCAGAATTAACTGACTAAGAAACACTAATTTTGTATCACCATTTAGATTTCATTTATAATCCAAATTAAATAGCTATCGTGCATTATATCATCTGAAAGTGAATTTTTAGTATATATCCTTATTTAAGAGTTAAACTCTTGTCGGTGTAGCCGATGAATGGCTCTCCACTTCTCTCTCCTCAAAGCTGCCTCCTTGACCTCCTTATACGACATGACGGTTAGTATAAATCTAATATATAAAATTCTCGTGTCGCGGTGTTTGTTACCGAACTCATCCGAAATGGCTCGACCGATTCTCATGAAATTTTGTGTGCATGTGCATATTGGGTAGGTCTGAGAATCGGTCAACATCTATTTTTCATACCCCTATTCTTCGCAGACGGAGTCGCGGAGTCGCGGGCAGCAGCTAGTAATAGATAGAATAACAGATTTTTAATCATCCAGTCCTATCATTTTAATTATCTTATCTTACCTCTATTAGTAAAGGATGGTAAAAATATTCCCATACAAAATAACTTGCATACGAAATCGAGTCACGAAAAAATACACAATTAGCAATTGGGAATGTCTAAAAAAAATAACAGTGATTTTTATATATTTTTTTTGTATAAAAAAGTCAATTATAAGAAACTAATTTCAATATTTTGTCATTTAGTTCACTACTTTTTTCAAAATTAATTATTGAAACTATTTTGGTTGATGACGTCAGATTATAATTAAGGGCTCCCACACTGTCAAATTTCTAAATCTATCTAAATGCGTTCGATAAGGCAACCCCTTTAATTATTTTTTTGCGTAGTGGTACACTGTAACTAGTGTCACTTTACTGGCGCTGTCAAAGTGCTAGATGTCAGACAGCGGGTCGAAATCAAACTCCGTAGTATAATCCACGCGTAAATTGTTCTTAGAATTGAACACAGAATAAAGTAAGACTTGGACCGGTCACGCAATTTACACCAATTTCAAATGAAGGTCATTGCTTATTTATTATGTAATAAATTCATTACATAATATTAAAATTAAATAAGTACAGAAAACGAGTTAAAAAGCGTTTATCTCGAAATGGTTTTCGATTTACTATACATTGCAAAAAAATAGACATCCCCAGTTATAAATTGACATCATCTTTAAAGCCCTAAGATTCATTCATTCCCAAATTTACGACCATTTTTTTGAAGTCGTCAAGTTTGGCTGTAAAAACTGTTTCAAAGTATTACAATATAATTGGATCAGGGGTTGTCACGACGTTTATTGACTTTTTCCTTCTGTTTCCAATTAGAATGCAATAACTCGCGGCCAGAGAACAGTGGTCGCTTTATAAGGTTTAGAAGTTGCTTTATGATTTATGACATTGCTCTGGTTAATCTTGGCACAATGTGCTGGTGTTTAGGGTTCCGTACCCGAAAGGTGACAAACGGAATCCTATTCTGTCTCTCAAAGGCCTGTACCGAAAGAACCGTAACAGACAGACAGATTCAATTTATACGTAGGTATAATGGATAGAATCTATATAGATCCATGCTCGAGCATATCCATAGATCTAATGAGAAAAATATTCTCTTCAGGTCCATTTGTAGCAACTAGAAATAATGGTGTATTAAATGATAAATAACATCTCACTAGATCCACGGTTTAAGAAGAAAGATCAAGTTGAAAAAATAAAATCTCAGTAAATTCATAATGGATCGAATGAATGGATATATTGATAGTGCAGTGACAATGAAGTGAACACATACGTCACGGACTTATGATAACTTTCTCGGTTGTCTTGAGGCACCGGTGTAATGAAGAAGCGGCCGGGGGCGACACTCGCCTTTAATTAAAACTCGAGATTCATTCGCGCTGCGTTAATTTCATTGCTCGATTGCATAATACGGACAGGACAGTAAGGGTATAGTTGTAATAATAAGGTCCCACCAATCAATAAAAGGCAATCGGTGGCAAGTAGTCGTTCACAAAGACGTTCTAAGGGGGAGGTCTTTGTTCAACAGTGGACGTCTTTCGGGTGATGATGATGAATAAAGGCGTCTGTTAGAGTGTTATTACACTAATCGATCCATCGTATAGGTTGGCCGACGTCGATCGATAGTTTCTACTACCTACACCAAAACCTTACACATCAATCCATCGACATCGAACAATAGCATCGATCGACTGTCGATTAATCGCTTATTCACCGGTATCCGTCAATCAGCCACCAAACCTACCACCAATCGATACAATTACGTTCATTCAAATTTCAATAAAGTTTTCATTGGCCTTCATGTTGGCCTATTCCCAACAATGGGACGTATACAGGGTAATTTTTTTATTAAGTGCCAAATTTTAATATGTGATTCAGTGTCGTTAAAATAACAAATTTCAGTATTTTTCGTTTTCATATTAATCACTTTTTTTTTGTTTTTCATAGTAACTCGACCAATTATTGGATGAATTACTATGAACAAACCAAATTTCAAAATTTAAAAAAAAAATCTTTAACAGATAATCGTGATCTATCAACGATACTGAATCACGTATCAAAATTTGTGCACTGATTAAAAAATTAGCCTGTATAGGTACAAAATGATATCCATCCATTGCTACTGTTAAGTTTCCAGCACTGTGCCGCCATCTTCTTTGCCAGATGACGGGCCGGCCCTTTACTAAGTAAACTTTACAATTAAATCAGTCCCGGGGTAAAAGAAATGAAATATGATTACAGATTTTATCATTTCTAATTATTATTTGTTGAAGTTAACAGTAAGAAACAAGATTATCACAATTCAGGTAGGCTGACAAAAGACGGTAGATGTTACCTATTGCGTTTTCTGCATCTTTTTAAACAAATTGTTTTAGAAAGTAGATACATGAAATCAGATTCCTGATAAAAGTAAAACGAACTAACGACATATTTACATGACAAGAAAAATATGTCGATCACTTGCTTTTATCGTATACTTGAATAATTTTATTTGATTAAAAAATCCCATATTATCATTATCAAGCTGCAGAAGACCTAGCACTAGTGTTCTAATAGATGCTAGTGCATTTACTGCAAACATAAAGCATCCATCCTTATCGCTCACGTCTATTTATCAGAAAGGGATATCGTTAAGTATTGTGTATGTCCGCGACAAAAGCTAGTGAGAAAAGGAAGCAAAAGGAGTGATATTATAAAAACAAAAGAATATCGACGGCTTTTTAAAAACAAAGCGTTACAGATAGTTATCTGTGCATGTAGAAAAGGAAGGTAGGAATGAGCGGAAGCAAAAATTGCGAGCATTTGTCAAAGTCCACCCCGCGGAAATGGTGCATAAATAAAGGTACAGTTGAAAAAATGCGCGCTACCGCTACTATTGGTATGAAAGATGATTATTTTCGGATACATATTAAATCATGCCTTCAATTCTGCCAAGCGTCTTGCAATATTTTTTTAACTAATTAAGTAATAGTTCACGTCATAATATATTTTTTTACAAACAAATATGTTTACAAAAGTTAAATTACAAAACATTGCATGCATAAACACAATACATTAACTTCGATTTGGTGAAATAAGGTTAAGAGAAAAACAAAATATTTGAAATAACTTTTAGCAAAATGGAACAAGCCACGAGCAAAACATTTGAAATACGATACTGGCTGATATTTCAATTCAAAAATCGAACAGTACCTAAGGAAGCAAGAAACAATGACAGCACGTTACAGAAGCATGTCATATCATGGCATTTGAGTTGCGTGCTCCATGGTCCCAGGAGACTTGATACCGTGGTAGAGGCAATGATCTATTGCACATTTTACGAAATAACCCATAAATTGGACGAGAAAGTTATCCTTCCGCAGTTTAAGTAATAAATTGAAGTCTCGTTACGTTATATGGATTGGTTTAGTGGGGTAATGTACCTTGGACATATCGTTAGTGTTGAGTCGCTCGTGCTTTGTTTTTTGGTCATCGTGTGAAGTTTTTTTATACCTATAGCTTCGCGCTCTTGGCGCATTAGCTAGTTTGATTTGAAGTTCTTCTCATTTTATTTTTACTTTCCCACAAACAATTTATTATAATTATAAAGAAATTTCTGCTTATGTGACCACATTTCACGTAATTTTTTTGGCAGTAAGCGAAAATTTAACATTTCCGCTATTATGCTGTGCTTCCTAGCTGTCGCCAATTGAAACCAGCTGGACTGCTGTACTAAAAAACATTAACTCGATCTTAGCAAAACATCTTTGTCTATTTGTATGACAAGAAAAAACAAATGATTATGACTTTACTAACTTAAACTCATAAGGATTAGAATGCATACAGAACTTTACATTTAATAATGCCTGTTTGCAAAACGGAAGTACCTATATGGTGTAAACTGTAAATATACTTGTAATTTATTTTTGAATACGTAAATATGCAGAAAGGGTGTAATTTTCTTCAGGCAGCGAAGATTAAAACGTTTTAAAGCGTGTTAAACTATAACAGTTGTTTAAAAAGAGTTATAAATTTTTGTTGTTGTAAAACCTGAGATTTTTACATTTATGTTCAGCAACAATCAGTGTTCAAACTTATTACATAAAATAACGATAATGTTTCCATCTATCTACTGGCCAATAATCTTTACCTATTCTAGATTATTAAGGTAAGTTAAGTAGGTACCTAAATGGTTTCAATTAACTACCTACGTGTTATTTTTGTTAACACATTGAAAACATGTCATATCATATTAATATTATCATCATATCGTTAAGTTCTAAACTAAAATAAAAAAGTAATTAAAAAAAACTAAAAACCCGCCTGCGGTGTAAATAAAATAATAAATTAAAAAATCAAAACCCCGCCTGCAGATATACTGAAAAGGTGGAAACAAGATAAAATGTTCAATAACAATAAAACGAATTTAAAACACGTCGATGACAGTCTTTCAAAATTTAACGCAACGATAAAATGCAGTCGGAGGCATGCATGAAGTGACATTAAATCCCATGCAGCCACTGACTCCCATGCCTCCGACTGCATTTTATCATTGCATTAAATTTTGAAAGACTGCCATCGACGTGTTTTAAATTCGTTTTATTGTTATTGAACATTTTATCTTGTTTCCACCTTTTCAGTATATCTGCAGGCGGGTTTTTTGATTTTTTAATTTATTATTTTATTTACACCGCAGGCATGTTTTTAGTTTTTTTAATTACTTTTGTATTTCTTGCTTTTTAGTGTAACCTCCTGAGACCCAGATATATTATTGAGTATTTGAATTAGGAATCCGTTGCTATTTAGTTAAAGTTTAAAACCAATTTTGAAATATGTACATAGGTACTTAATTTTCCACATGGGTTTCAGAGAGAAAATTATTGCTCAAAGATATCATAGTAAGTAGGTACGTCGTCGTTTTAATGCATTGATTGCCAATTTACTATTCCAAATTAAATTTAAACACATGACTTGTATATATTTTTAAAATCTCTTTTAAAATCCCTTTATTTTGATACCCTACTCGCAAGGTTTGAATAAAAATTTTTTTTTGAAGACTCACAATTTGGCGCCAGAAATCCGCCATTTTGTTTATTCATGAACTTCATGTGTCCAGTGTTGCTTGCGTTATCAAGACAAATCCAATGACGTATCATTTACCTAAATCGGTTCTGCCGTTGTGTAGTTACGAGAGGACATAGGAATGGACATACATACATACATACATACATACATACGGGTCAAACCCTTCCTTCTTCGCAGTCGGGTAAAAATGGTCTAAGAAATAGGTTAGTTTTTAGTATATTTCGGTAGTATATATGTAGTCAATACAGGACTTTCCGAGAAAGAAGCAGTTTTACTGTCCTTTACTTTATTACTAAATATGATATAATTTGATTCCTAGACCACCATAGAACTTCGTATTAAGAGGATACGATGCCTGAGAGACTTTTGAAAAATAGGTATTTAAATTGAATATCGCTGTCTCGCTGCAACCTCTCCGTATCGATACAGCAAGAAAGGGATTACTGCAGCTTATGCCGGTGATAGGAACATAAAATTGATCAAAACAGTGTTTCGTAGGCGCCTGTTTTCTCCTCAAAAACTTGACCAATAATATTTTTTTCAAAAATAATTAAAGGGAGGCTTTAACTATGCCCCTATGTTTTCGTTTTACTGTTCGATAAGTAATTAATTTTTGACGAGTGCTTGAAAATGACAATTGGAATATCGAAAAAAAACCGTAGGGGCATAGCTGTGGTAGATTTAGATTTTATTGTAAAAAAATATTTGCACTAATGTCATTATCCTGGGAGGAAACAGGGGACTATGTTTGTATGGAGAAATGGTTTGGATCGTGTCCTCTTAAGCATTAATATAGACAAATACAATTACTTACTGTCTTAGTAAATCATAAAGTCTGCTTAAGGTTCAGTGGTGGCCCAGGAATCAAATTGGTTGACGTACATATGTATATAGTACAAATACACTGATTCAACTTTCGGCATCAACTCTATTTATAGGCAGGTAAGTGTTCTTTTCGTGTGTCTTTTACAATAGATATGCATGCACACCAACAAAGGCCACGGGCACCAGTTTATTAATTCGTCGGCACTGCGAAACAAATGGACCCGATCCTGTGTCTTCTTGATTGATATACGGCACGTGCTGGCACTGGACACGGACACGTCGTGTCGGACACGTCGGCACGCACGTGTCTGTTTAATTAATTCCATCGGTTTTAGTGGGTGGCCATTTGAACGGTGGTAAAGAACAATTTTTTGAAACAGAACTGAATAGGTAATGAACACTTGTTGTTGCAAAAAAACTTGACGTTTTAGGTTGTTTGTACCCGAAAAAAAAGTTGGCGAAAAAAGAGTGGGTACCATAGACCAATAGTCTGACTACGTTAAATTATAGTTAATCATTGTAAAATAATTTATTGGAAAAAGGTTTGTTGTGATGCGAATGCGAAAATCACTTAAGTTAAGGACGAAAATTAATATTCGCAATAAGAACCACTAGTGAACAACCTTGCCACTAAATTCCCAATCTAGCTGTTGCCCGCGACTTCCTCTGCGTCCCGCTGGAACTCCGCACTTTCCCGAAATAAAAAGTGGGCTATGTCGATTTTCGAACTGCGATAGATGAGCCTTCAATTAGTGAAAAAAAAAAATCGGGTCAGTAACAGTTTTAATGATTTACTAAAGTCGGCATCAATAAAATCGGCTGCGTTAAAAATGTTAATTATATTAGTCATTTTGATTAGGTACCTTTTAATGGCCCGCCGATATTTAATAAGGTTAGACGGGAGCTCATTTAAAGTACTCCACTGTAGTTCCAGATATTTCTTCCTTATACGAATAAAGTAATAAGTACCTAATTACTTTATAGATCGTGTCATTCATGATAACGCGTGCCGTGGTTCTTATTGCAATGTCATTAATGTCTAATTTTGACAAATTCACGTGTCTTCGTGAATGACACTAGCTATATTAGGTATATTAGTGTTGATATAACCTGCAATATATCGCCAAATTATCGGAGAAAACAGAGAATATAAAATGATCTTACAGTTGAACATAAAACTGGAACATCTTGCGTAGATGTCCGAGTTATGTCTGAACGTTATTGCTCTAATAACGACGATCAGTTAGCAGAACGGTTATGGTTATGGAACCCTTGTTTGAGATAGCGTTCGTTATCGTAACAGTTTACAAAATTAGGACTGACCCGAGGGCTCACGCGATGTCTACACGATTTAGTCTTCGCTTAAGAGGCAAATGATGTTTTAGTTGTCTTTAGGTGTATTTTAAACATGAAACTACCGTGAGACTCGCTCATTACTCATTTAGGTATATTGTGGGAAATATTGATATAACTTTTTTAATTTTTAATAAGGTACAATATCATTCGCTGACTGTCCTTTTTGTTAACAGTACTTACTTGAATTGTCATGCTAGATACATAAATCTCTGAACCAAATTGCAAGTCAATCCGATAGCTAAAAGAAGGTGAATACGAACGAAGTGCAACATTTGAAAACAACAATACAATAGGTAGTGAAAAAATACGGATAACTCACGTCACTTAGCTTGACATGTTTCGGGCTAATAATCCGAAGCAATTCTTCCCGTCTTCCGTGAGTTATCCGCATTTTTTCACTATGGGTGAGTCTCACGGTAGTTTTATGTTCTAAACACCGTTACGAGTTAAATAAAAGCTTCTTAGAAAATATTTGAAATAAGCTTGTTTTGCTTCATTTAATTCAGATAAATCTACGTTCTAGACTAGAAAGAATTTAATCTCAAAGTAAATCGTAGACAACCAGCACAATGAACTGAAGAAAAGTATTGAAATCCTTAGAGCGTGCAGAGGATTTTATCATTATTGTATTGGGAGACCTTAATTACAAAAAGAGAAGAAAGAAGACGCGACACGATATAAGATAAGGTCAGTGTCCGTTTCTTTAAAGCAAAACAAGGATGGGTAGAGGTACTGCCAGTAAACCAGGGAACTTACTATCGGCCAAGTGCCGCAAATATATTTTTTCACGACACTGCTCGAAAATGTGGCCATAGATAACCTAAATCCAGTACTCAAAACTGCCTATATATGTACATTTAACAGCTGACTCATTTATGGCGCACAAACACGACAACAAAGTTACACTAATCGAAAACAGGACGTATCAGTATATGTATTTCATTATACGATACGACTTTTTGAAAGATAATTTCTGAATTCCATTCCTGGCGTGCTGAAACGACATTATTGGACCAATCAACAGTAATCGTCTGCTGCATGCGATGGATGGATGGATGAATGGATGGACGGACGGACGGACGGACGGACGGACAGACGGACTGGATGGACGGGATGGACGGGATGGACGGGATGGACAGAATGGACGGATGGACAGATGGACGGGATGGTCAGGATGGACGGATGGACGGATGGACGGGATGGACGGGATGGACGGAATGGATGGACGGATGGACGGATGGACGGAATGGACGGGATAGACGGGTTGGACGGGATAGACGGGTTGGACGGGATGGACGGGATGGACGGGACGGACGGGTTGGACGGGATGGACAGGATGGACGGGATGGACGGGATGGACGGAATGGACGGGATGGACAGAATGGACGGATGGGCAGATGGACGGGATGGACAGGATTGACGGATGGACGGATGGACGGGATGGACGGGATGGACGGAATGGACGGATGGACGGGATGGATGGAATGGACGGATGGACGGGATGGATGGACGGAATGAACGGGATGGACGGGATGGACAGAATGGACGGATGGGCAGATGGACAGGATGGACAGGATGGATGGGATGGACGGGATGGACGGGACGGATGGACGGATGGACGGGACGGACGGGATGGACGGGATGGATGGATGGACGGGATAGACGGGATAGATGGACGGATAGACGGATGGTCGGATGGACGGGATGGACGGGATGGACAGGATGGACGGGATGGATGGATGGATGATTATGATGATGATGATGATAATGATTTCCTCGCATTAGTCGTGAAAAGCACAATGTTTAGTCTCGGCCAAAAGTGCAATAGATGGACTCGTACTTTCGAGGGCCTCCGCTACGCGTCGGCCCTCAAACAAACTCGTCCATCTATTGCTTACTTTCCAGCCTCTACAACAATGTACTATTTTAACGAATGATTACATATTTGTGGCACTTGCGTTAGAAACTTTAGGACCGTGGTCATCCAGCACCAAAAAGTTTGTTCACGAGGTGTCGGATAACCTAGTTAGCGTCTGTGGCAACCTCAGGACCGGGTCTTTTAGACAGACAACTCTCTTAGACATTAACTATAGTATCTACAAGTTCTACAACACATGTTTGTTACGGGATATAGACCGGAATTATCTATTATCTTCGATAATGACTTATTTCTTTAATGGATTTTCCAGTCTACCCGTGATCGTGAAGCTGATAGATGTGTCGAAATATCGGGAGCTCTCTAAAGGTAATCACGGTCCTCATGGTCCTTATTTATTTATTAAGTTTGGCACACAAATGAAATTGTAAGCATAAGATACAGCTATATAAATAATCAAGACAATAGATTATTTACAATCCAAAACTATGTGTACACATCATGAAAAGATAACAGTTTATTTATAAAGAAATATGCAAATATGCAGGCTTCCTGCTTGCATTATCAGTAAAACATTATAACATTTGCCTGTTTACCTATTTTATTTTATTACTTTTTGTCTGTATACGTGTATTTGTATATTTTTGGTCACTCTTACGACATCACTTGTCGGCTATTGAATTGCTTGGAAAATAGGGTAGTCTAATTATGTTTAAAAAACAGTAACTCAAAATTTGAATTACATCAATTTTTTTATTAACGTTTAAACGACACTTAAAATAAGCATGTAACTTGCCATGTACATATTTTTAAATATACCTACAATCAACTTACTCCAATCTGTAGGTACTTGATTGTATTTCTTTCTATTCTACCCAATTAGTTTTTTTTAGGATGACAGTTCGAGCTTCTCATTTACTTAGTTATTAAGTAATTAACCATAAATCGTCAAATAACCGTTAGTTTTATCGTCTTGAACCAGGTTTAATTTTTACTTCGGCTAGCTTTAAAACTGCGCAGCGATTCAAAATTTTATAAGTTACAGAACAATTTTATATCTCCGGACATTTGTTTTATTTTCCTCACAAAAATAAACTCAATCTACACTAAAATTCCGATAGTTTTATCATAATCGTAAAATTCTTCTTGGATATCGTACAAGCAAAACTCAAATATGAAATAAAAGGTAGGTACAGAAATTTATAGTGAACTAGCTGTTGCCCGCGACTCCGTCCGCAAAGAAAAAGATATCCTACGACCTATTCTCAGACCTACCGAGTATGGAGAAAAAAGTTTCATAAAAATCGGTCAAGCCGTCTCGGAGAAGTTCGATAACAAACACCGTGACGTGACACGAGATTTGTATACAGGGTGGAAAAATAAGTCGGGCCCTGGAGGGTAACTACCTTAAATCTTTTAGTTAGCTCATAAAGTTAATGTTAGATTTTACGATCATTTTTATTTTTAAGACCAAATGTTTGTTAGATAAATTGTATCCTGAATAATAATCCTATCGATTAGTATCGATTAGATACCGATTAGTGATCGAGTGTTTGTTGTTTTTTTAATTTTAGTTGATTCGAGTCCCGGGCGAGGCAAGCGAGTTTTAGAAAATCTTTGAATTCAGTTTTGTTTCTTTTTCAAAATAAAGGAATATCTCCTTTAAGTGAAATGAGCCAACTTAAGGATTTAAGGTAGTTTCCCAGGGCCTGACTTATTTTCCACACTGTATATTACAAAATAGATATTAGAAGATTATCATGGAGGGATATTTGGAAATAATATTGATCCGCATTGGCGATCCCTTGCCACAAATAGCGTAAATTTGAGACTAGCGTTGGAGCGTAAAAAAAAATAGTTTTGTTAAATACTTTAGATGTAGGTATGTAATTTAATAACAGATCTGATTGAAAAAAAATATAGGTAACTTGTTATATTTCTGATCAGATTCTTCTCAACGGGATTTTTCCGAAATGGTGGTAAATTTTCCTGCATTGTTATAAACCAATGTAATAAATATATTTTGATTTGACTTTAATTTTGAAATAATATCACTTTTGTGGCAATCAGCCCTTTGGCGGATAAATTACACGTCCCCAATTCAAAATAGGTAAGTTTTAATACTCAAAATAATGTTCACATAGGCAACAACCGAAATTACTAGGAAACGGAATTTCTTGGAAGGTATCTCGCACGCGTTTTGCGCTTTGATTCTGGATAATACGAGACTTGTCATAGTTCCCGAGTTTGTAACATTATTCTTAAACGATGCTTTTAGGTTTATAAACATGTGACAAATGGTTGGAACCCGTTCTACTATCTGAACTGTGGTCGCAGTAAAATGTGGTTAATCGAAAAGTCGAAGTGCTTCTTGAGTCGGTTCTATTATGGGCATATGTATATATCATACCATTGTTCCTACCAGCGAACTTAGCGCCAAGTTTAAAAACAGAGCGAGTTCCGTAATTATATCGAGCTATTGTTCGGCGTGATCTTCGATTCTTCCAAAGGAAGCGTGCCATTTAATTAGTGGTAGCTTTTGTTAAATCGAACTAAATGCTATCTACAAGTAGGGAAGTAGGTGATCATAAATGAAATGTTACTATGAAATACACTGGTGCATTATGTTTGTGACGTCGTACGGTGTAATCAGTGACCAGATCTATGTACACCTAAGGGTTACGCACGTTACGGTTTATCAGAGAGGTCTACTTGTTCAGGTGAAGGACGACCGCGTTCAATGATCTCTGTTCAGTTTTTTCTAACTGGAAACAAGTTTAGGGATTTTTACACAATGCAATATCAAAAATCATATCGTTTCAATAACACTATGTGGAGAATAGGTACTTTCTATACAAGCTCAAATGTATTGTGAGGTACACTTGCTGAGATATCTCTCTTTCAAAGCCGTACCTACATGTGTGGCCAACTTTACGCAGCCATGTAATTATTTACATCTTGAGATTTTAACGCAGCGCAATTAACATTGGCAGCATAATATTCTGAGCTCCAGTGCAATATTAATCAATCTTCACTGAACAATCCTTAAAACTTAATGTCACGTCATTGTCGAGTTAATTATCAAAAACAGATGACCTTTGCTTAATATCAATTTAAACATTGTCACTGCGTATTAATTAAAATGTACGCCATCCCAGGGGTTTTATTGCAAAGCAATTACATTGTCCATTAAAATAGTATAATGTTTCAACGATGATTTTTTGCAACCACTCAAACATTTTAATATGTCGTAAACTATAATGACCACATTAAACTATCGTTGATAATAATAAACAGATGCATCTTAACCTGCTGGCAATATGGTTCAAAATTAAACGTTACAACAGGTAAGCACAATTTTGTAGGTGCAAGTTCTACGCCGCGTTGTTATTGCTTGCGTTGACATCGTTGCATTCAATTTAAAATTTTATAGTAATCATGTTAAGGTAGGTATTTGCTTCAGCAGGTTTTCATAGCTGTAGTTTTATGTAGGTATTTCAAAAGACAAGCCCTGAGTGCGACTGTCTTGGTAGCAGGCTTTATGTCTTCGCGAAGCTGCTTAATGCGTCTAGTAAAAAGCTTTCCCGGTACATTTCTGGTTACTTTCCGAATACCAAGATGACATTGTGTCATATTTTAAGATAAAAAGACAAGATATTTATAAATTAAGATACTGGCGAACATTAAGACTGACCAAAGTGCGTCAGAAAAAAGTAAAGCGTCTTTAAAATTATAATATTGTTTTCGCCGTTTTAAGAAGGGGAAACAGAGTAAGAAGAGTCTAAACATGTTCGTTTTAGTTACCTAAAGTGTATGCAATAGTGTTCTTGACCTTTTTAAGTCAGGTGTTAATTTTAAGACTTATTATTACTATGGAAATAGCACTCATTGAGAAGACTTACTAGTAAACGCTGCAAATATTGTTTCTGACACGTCAACGGGGAGCACTTACTTACCTGTAATTAAAAACATACAACATTACATATTAAGTACGTAAAGACAAACCGAATTTTCTGGCACTGCACTCGAATTTACATCCATCTATATCCATGATAATATTATACATGTGAAAGTGTGTCTGTCTGTCTGTCTGTTACCTCTTCACGCTTAAACCGCTGAAAAGATTTCCATGAAATTTGGTATGGATATAGTTTAAAACCCTGGAAAGGACATAGAATAGTTTTTATGCCGGAAAATCGCATAGTTCCCGCGGGATAGCGATAAAAGAATTCTTGGCGGATGCAGTCGTGGGCAACAGCTAGTAAAATATTAACTCTATTTAAATAATCATCATCACCTCAGCCTACATACGTCCTACTGCAGGGCACAGGCCTCATCTCAGAATGGCCAAGCGCGGATTGGGAACTTCACACACACCATTGAATTTCCCCGCAGGTGTGTGTAGGTTTCCTCATAGGTACAGTTCGTGGTAAATTTCAATAGTACATTGTTGTAGAGGCTGGAAAGTAAGCAATAGATGGACGAGTTTGTTTGAGGGCCGACGCGTAGCGGAGGCCCTCGAAAGTACGAGTCCATCTATTGCACTTTTGGCCGAGACTAAACATTGTGCTTTTCACGACTAATGCGAGGAAATCATTATCATCATCATCATCATAATCATCCATCCATCCATCCCGTCCATCCCGTCCATCCTGTCCATCCCGTCCATCCCGTCCATCCGACCATCCGTCCATCCGTCCATCTATCCCGTCTATCCCGTCCATCCATCCATCCCGTCCATCCCGTCCATCCCGTCCATCCGTCCATCCGTCCCGTCCATCCCATCCATCCCGTCCATCCTGTCCATCCCGTTCATCTGCCCATCCGTCCATTCTGTCCATCCCGTCCATCCCGTCCATTCCGTCCATCCATCCCGTCCATCCGTCCATTCCGTCCATCCCGTCCATCCCGTCCATCCATCCATCCGTCCATCCTGTCCATCCCGTCCATCTGCCCATCCGTCCATTCTGTCCATCCCGTCCAACCCGTCCATCCTGTCCATCCCGTCCATTCCGGCCATCCCGTCCATTCCGTCCATCCCGTCCATCCGTCCCGTCCATCCCGTCCGTCCTGTCCATCCCGTCCAACCCGTCCATCCCGTCCATCCCGTCCATCCCGTCCAACCCGTCTATCCCGTCCAACCCGTCCATCCGTCCATCCGTCCATCCATCCCGTCCATCCGTCCATTCCGTCCATCCCGTCCGTCCCGTCCATCCGTCCATCCGTCCATCCTGACCATCCCGTCCATCTGTCCATCCAACCATCCCGTCCATCCGTCCATTCCGTCCATCCCGTCCGTCCCGTCCATCCGTCCATCCGTCCATCCTGACCATCCCGTCCATCTGTCCATCCGTCCATTCTGTCCATCCCGTCCATCCCGTCCATCCCGTCCATCCCGTCCATCCGTCCATCCAGTCCGTCTGTCCGTCCGTCCGTCCGTCCGTCCGTCCGTCCATCCATTCATCCATCCATCCATCGCACGCAGCAGACGATTACTGTTGATTGGTCCAATAATGTCGTTTCAGCACGCCAGGAATGAAATTCAGAAATTATCTTTCAAAAAGTCGTATCGTATAATGAAATACATATACTGATACGTCCTGTTTTCGATTAGTGTAACTTTGTTGTCGTGTTTGTGCGCCATAAATGAGTCAGCTGTTAAATGTACATATATAGGCAGTTTTGAGTACTGGATTTAGGTTATCTATGGCCACATTTTCGAGCAGTGTCGTGAAAATGTAATTTCGTACATAATCCTCTCGCTCGAATCCACTACCCTCTGCTTGAGAAGCCATTAGTCAAACCACTGGGATATCGTGACTACTTTTCTCAGGCGCCATTTGGGCATTGTCACTTTAAAAGACGCAATTTTATTTGATGAGAAAATTTTGGTATTTTCTACTATTTATTTTCATAAAGAAAAAAACGTGTCGTTATTTTAGTCAGTTTCGGGACTTTTGACGTGAATACGTATATCTTTAAATTTGCTTCTTAAAAACGAATGATAACAAAATCGGGGCATACAGTTTGGTGTTGCAGCTACATATCTATCATTTCCATCCAAAATTTAATTACACCACTGGATAACTAAAGGATCAAAGAATTTATTACGCTCAGTAATGACTGCAACACATCGCGCGCGGGGGAGGGGGAAGCGCCGCCATTTTGAGATCATTTTGTTGCGTATCGAGATTTCCATTTAGTATAACTTTTGACTCCAAGAAGCTACGACGTTCGTTTTGGTTTCGATCGTCTGCTCTCGTCAAATCTAAAGGTGCTGATACACTTGAGCATTCACTTGTAATGAGCATTCTAGTGAATATTACATTACAGGTAAAAGCTCACAAAATAAAAGAAGCGTTTAAGCGCGCATCCTAGCGAGCAGTCTAAAAACGGCGAATTCTCGCTGTTCTGTTACAAGTGAATGCTCAAGTGTATCAGCACCTTAACGAGTATATATAAAATATTAGTAAAAAATTATGTATCAAGACTATAAAATAAAAAACCGAGTGTGCTTTTTAGACCACTGAAGCAAAGCTTCTTCAGCTCCATCTATATGACACATTATACACCATATAGATGGAGCTGAAGAAGTTTTACTTCAGCCGTGTGGTATAAAGCACACTCGGTTCGTCTGCAATAATAAATTAAGTAGTTTTAGTGCAAACGCTTCCAAAAAAAAACAAAAATGAAACCAGTCGGTCACCCAGCCAAGTACTGACCGCGCCCGACGTTGCTTAACCTCGGTGATCGGACGAGAACCGGTGTTTTTGTCAAATATCTTGAAAACGGTGCATCCTACGACAAAATCAATGAAATTTTCATCCCCCTTTGAGAACTGCCTCCCGCACTCCCTCTCCCCCCTCCCCCCTCTCCCCGCACCCCCAGCATTGAAAATTACCCGAGCGTTAATATACTAAGATTGAACATCCTGGCGTTCCCTCTCTCTTGTACATCTTGGCATTCACTGCTCTCTTGCCCCCCCCCCCCCGCTTCCCCTTCCCCCGCGTTTGCCATATTTCCGTAGGCTTCTCAAGAGCAATCGTTTGGTACCTAAAACCCACCATATGACCGAGTCAAGCAGTGCCGGCAACGTAAAAAAATTAATGCGGCCGAGCGGATCAATGACGGTGCCAGTACATCACAGCTGGGATGGGACGGTTTACGAGACGTATTCACGTACAACACACGGCCGTGTCCATGACATAGCCACACCCGGTTTTTTTTCATCTACTTAGTTTGTATGGATCGTTATGAAACGGACACAAAAAATTGTATGGAAAATTTCAGACACTTCTTCTATCGTCAAAATAAATAACGCTCTTGATTTTAAGTAAGAAAACACCACAATTTCCTCATTTAAAGAAAGTTTTCTGCGCCATTTAAAGTAAAATGCCCTATTACTCAGACTCCGCTGTCTGTCTGTCTGTCCGTCCGTCTGTCACAGGGCTCTCTTGAACGGTAATAGCAGATAATTGAAATGTTCATCGATTAGGTATGTATTACTGTAGCCGCTATACCAAAAAGTACCAAAATTAAAATAAAGTTAATCTATATATATAAAAGAAGAAACTGACTGACTGACTGACTGACTGACTGACATATCAACGCACAGCCCAAACCACTGGGCCTAGAGATTCAAAATTTGGCATGTAGGTTCCTTATAAGGTCTAGGGGTGCACTAAGAAAGGATTTTTCAAAATTCACTCCCTAAGGGGGTGAAACGGGGGTCCAAAGTTTGTATGGGGAAACAAGATTAGTTCGACTATTTTATTCAAAACTTCACAGAAGTACTGCTAATGATAAATGAGTAAACACGTGTTTCAGGTTTTTTGAGAATTCAACCCCTAAAAGGGGGAAAGGGATAACAAAGTCTGAAAATCAACATGGGTGTTGTTTCTATGGTTTATCGGGTCGCTGGTTATGAAAAAAACAACGGTTTTAAAATCCGACGTGGCTGACGTAAAATACCATCTCCCTGGATGGGGTGCAATGGGGTTGAAATATCTAAATAAACTAAATGACTGTTGGTATATCAACACACAGCCCAAACCACTGGACCTAGAGACTTGAAATTTTGCACATAGATACCTTATACAATGTAGACATCCATTAAGGAAGGATTTTTGGGAATTCCTACGGGAAACGGAAAAAACGGGATTTATATATTCGATTCCGAGTGACCCCTATCTCGGTAACTATAATAACTAGACTCTTCAAATTTGATACACAAGTAGGTATTACATTATTTAAAACATTAATTTCAGGATTTTTCAAAATTCCCACGGGATAAGGAAACAACGGGATATAAATAAGATTATTTAAAAGCGAAAAAGTTTTTCGGGATTCGAACCCACGTCTCCCGGGTATGCTCCCCAATGGGTGTTCTACCAATTGAACCACGTCGCATCCAACCGACTCCCCCGAAATTCTTAATCGCTTACATACGCCAACAGTGGATCAACAGTGGTGGGATTTATATATTCAGTTCAACGGGATCCTATGAACTATAATTACTAGACTCTTCAAATTTGGCATAGATGTAGGTAATTATAAATTCCCATGGGATAAGGAAAAAACTGGATTTTTCGTTTTACTGGTCGTAGAAAGCTGAAATTCGGCATGTAGGTTGTTTGGGGAGTGTTGAGCTGGATTGAGAGAGGACTTTCCAAAATTCCTACGGGAACGGGAAAAACAGGATTTTTCGTTTTACAGGTCGTAGAAAGTTGAAATTCGGCATGTAGGTTGCTTGGGGAGTGTAGATGAGCATTGAGAGAGGACTTTCCCAAATTCCCACGGGAACGGGAAAAAACGGGATTTTTCGTTTTACTGGTCGTAGAAAGCTGAAATTCGGTATGTAGGTCGTTTGGGGAGTGTGAGGAGCATTGAGAGAGGACTTTCCAAAATTCCCACGGGAACGGGAAAAACGGGATTTTTCGTTTTACTGGTCATAGAAAGCTGAAATTTGGCAAGTGGGTTCCTTGGGGAGTGTAGAGCTGTATTGAGAGAGGACTTTCCAAAATTCCCACGGAAACGGGAAAAAACAGGATTTTTCGTTTTACTGGTCGTAGAAAGCTTAAACTCGGTATGTAGGTTGCTTGGAGAATGTAGAGGAGCATTGAGAGAGGACTTTCCCAAATTCCAACGGGAACGGGAAAAAACGGGATTTTTCGTTTTACTGGTTGTAGGAAGCTGAAATTCGGCATATAGGTTGTTTGGGGAGTGTCGAGGAGCATTGAGAGAGGACTTTCCAAAATTCCCACAGGAACGGGAAAACAGGCATTTTCGTTTTCCTGGTCATAGAAAGCTGAAATTTGGCAAGTGGGTTCCTTGGGGAGTGTAGGGGAGCATTAAGAAAACATTTCCCGAAATTCTTACGGGAACGGGAAAAAACGGGATTTTGCGTTTTACTGGTTGAAGAATGCTAAAATTTCAAAATTCATAAGTTTATACTGTAAGTAGGCCGCAAAGGTCACTTTAACCGACTTCTAAAAAAGGAGGAGGTTATGCATTCCACTTTATGATTTTTTTTATGTAGGTATGTTCACCGATTTCTCGGTCAATTGTGGACCTGCTTGCTTGCTTGCCTGTATGCTTGCTTGCTTGATATCGTGGTTCTTTGGAATACTCATAGTACACGCGAGCGAAGCCGCGGGCAAAAGCTAGTACTTAATTAAAGGGGCTCGTCATACAAGAAACATGTCTTTTTCAGCGTTTTTAACTACGGCGCTAGTTTTAGGTGACAGCTGACAGTTGCTAGGCAATGATTAGATTAGGCCTTGGTCGTTCTGACCCGCCACCCTCGCCCGCCGCGTCTATACGCTGTGTTCGTCAATGTTCGGGAGTGGTCGTTCACCGCGGGTGGCGGGTCAGAACGACCAAGGCATTAGATTAGGCAGCGACCCTACGCTGTTTGGACGTTTTTCGAAACCTATCTATAAGTTTGCGATTTTAGTGCTTCGGCGACTCTTTACTGAACTTTTTTTAAAACATTTTACGGAAGTGTAGGTGCGCCTCCTGAGGCTTCGTAAAGATATAAATGAATAAGAACGGTATCAAAAGGCACACGAACGTATAATGAAAATATAAGGAAAAGATATCAAAAGCATTTACAATAAATGAACTCAGAGATTCGAAGAACGTTATGGGTATTTAGGGACACTTGGAGAGCTCTGCTTCAGACCGAGCCGCTGCAGGGGGGGAACCGCCGCTTGATGACTGACTGGTCTTCCATTTTAAATCAGCCGCGCAGTTCCACGCGCCGGTGTGCAGTTGTTTCATCACTTTTGCCGACGCGCGGAACCGACTGCGGCGAGGGTAGTAATGGTTCTATCTGGCCGCTACAGAAGTACAGAACCCGCCATGTACGAGTACCTACTACTCGCGCTTGACCGGTTCAATGATTCACTTATTGACAAAACCCAAAGTATTGTTGTAAACTTAACGATATTCTTAAGTAACTAATAGATTTTAAAATATATTGCTGATTGTAATTACTGCTAAATTATGTTCATAACTTGTTTGTTTGCTTGTTGTGGGTCTGACGAAGTGCCAAATGTATAATTATATATCTAATGACAAGTGTACGTATAAAAAGCAATTGTTTCTTTAATACAACGTTATTTCCGCTTGTGTCTTCGTACTACTAGAAACGTCTTCATTTCTTATAAAATGGATACATTCGATAGCGAACTTCAAGACCCTGAAGTTTCCAGTGTCAAGGAGGCTGAAGAGCTGGCAAGTGTTTGATTTTAAATCTAACTTTAACGCATTTACTGTCGAGAACGCATATATACCTATGCGTTTTAGTGCCTTTCGCCTAGTGCCACTGTCATAGTTTGGCAGTCATTTGAACGCACATGTGCGATTGTGGCACATAAAGAAGTCTCGAATCTGACATCCGGCAGCGAATGCGTTGATAAATGTTAACGCTTTGCTTTGTTTGCTTTGCTTTGCGTCACCAACGGTACTGGCTGAAAATCAGCGCTGGGGTGCTTAAACGCCTCAGCATTATGCTGAGCCAGTGTCCGATTTGCAACCGCAATGACACATTCTATGTTTAGCTTTAGTGTTGTCTTTTTGTTTTGTAAAATTTTGATGATGTGTCTTGTGATGTTGTAAATAAATGTATTTTCTTTCTTTCTTTCTTTCTTTCATTCTTTATTTTTTTAATCTTGGTACGAAGAGTTTTTTTTAATGTGGTATTTCCATGAAACATAATATTGTTTTTATTACAGCTGGAGGCAGAAGAGAGAGCCGAGGCAGAAAAAATAAGGGAAAGGATAGTGCGCATGGTGGAAAATACGAGCACGCAAGGTATCTATCTATTTATTCCATTTGGTTTATCCTCTTAATACATATATAAAAATCTCGTGTCACGGTGTTTATTAACGAACTACTCCGAAACGGCTTCACCGATTTTTATAAAAAACCGGTTGTCTCTAAAGTCGGTTTACGGACGATAGTTTAACGTGACAACGTCATAACAAAACATTCAAAAAACAAAAATGAAACCAGGCGGTCACCCATCCAAGTAGGTCCTACTGACCGCGCCCAACGTTGGTTAACCTCGGTGATCGGACGAGAACCGGTGTTTTATCAAATATCTTGAAAACGGTGCATACTACGGCAAAATCAATTAAATTTTTTTCCCCTTTAATACCTCCGCACTCCCCCTCCCGCACCCCGAACTCCTCTCCCCCCCCCCCGTTAAAAATTACCCGAGCGTTAGTACTAAGATTGTACATCCTAGCAACTAGCTTATTTTATCACAGTACTGTGTTATAATTGCTAAATCGACCTTATCAAATAATTACTGTACGTATCTAAATAGATGTTTATAATTGTCCTTGTATTTATATTTAACTTTGAAGGGAACTATGGTTTTCTTTCATCAATCATATTTGTAAGTTATAAATATTATTCAAATAATGTTTTAAAAGTTCTTCCATAACAGGCATTTCTTTTGAAATCCAAACTGTTTCTCGTGTATGATACCATTGCTCGACAGAAAGTTGTTAATCAAGTTTCCAAAATATCTTTCTTTCTTTCTAATATATACCTAAAAATCTCGTGTCACGGTGTTTGTTATCGAACTCCTCCGAAACGGCATGACCGAATTTTATGAAACTTATTCGGTAGGTCTGAGAATAGGTCGTAGGCTATTTTTTGTACACCTACCCCTATTCTTCGAATACGGAGTCGCGGACAACAGCTAGTCTTTCTATAATTTTTTCTATGCATGAAAGGATAGTGATAGGTCTGTTTGTGTCAGTACGACAACCCTTTTTTTATCAAATTTTTTGTGTATATTTGGTAGGTCTATGAATAGGTCGTAGGCTATTTTATTTATATACCCCTATTCTTCGTAGACGGAGTTTCGGTAAACAGCTTTTTTTTTTAAATATACTGCTACCTCCAACTCCTTTTAATACATACATGGTCTTAATTCGTCTATCATTCCGTTCCCCGTTCTCTTTATCATGCCATCATATCTCTCAAGCTGTCCTCTTTGTCATGCTTTTAGGAGGGAAGAGGGTCCCGAAGTACAATCTTTATTTCTTTATTTATTTAATACAGAACAACTTCCTCTTACATCTATTACAGTTTTATCTTATTTCAATCTTATGCTCTAATTACATTTTTAAAACAGTTAATCTTCAAGGTTACTATGGAATATTTTACAGTTTATTATTCCAGCGGCCTAGTGGTTTGACCTGTGCCCGGCTCAAGGCGGGGCTTGCACCTCTGCGTTTTTCGGAATTGGTGTAAAATTTTTAAATTTACTATGTATGGGCTTTACGGTGAAGGAAAAAATTGTGAGGGAACCTGTACAAACCTGAGAAGAAATTCAATAGTGAGTGCGAAGTCCCCAATCCGCACTGGGCCCGCGTGGGAACTACGGCCCAAGCTCTGTCATTCTGAGAGGAGGTCTGTACCCTGCAATCGTTCCTTTATAGGCTGGGATGATAATGATGAGTAATGGTCAATTGGTGTGAATTGTCCCGTGATATTTATTTACTTATTTATTTAAATTCAAATATTTTTTTTATATTTTATATTTTTAGAGTATTTATTTTAATTCTGATTTTTCTTTCAGTTAGCGCAATCAACGCTTCGAAGAGAGCCTTAAAAAGGGAAGTGGGGCATGAACGGGTCATGATAAAAATATGCAAAGAATTAGATGTCACAATAATGGACGAATTTAAAAAAGAAAACGAAAAATTAAAAAAAATCAATGTAAGTAGGTACACTTTTGTAAAACTTTTGCAAGATTTTTTTCGGGCTCGCTGTATTCACTGTAGGAGGAAGATAGTTAGCTATGTAAGAGAGATTTATCTTCAGGCAGAATTTTTGCCTGCAGACCTATGTCCGAAGGAAGAGAGTTGGAAGTTATAAATGATATATCAATTTATTCAATACCAGCTTTTGCCCGCGACTTCGTCCGCCGCGCGGAATTCTTATTTTGTGGTAGGTACTTAAAGCTTATTTTTCTCTTCATCTCTTTCATTGAATAAAGCAAACATTCATCAAAGCAACATCCAAAAATCTATATCATCAACATCATCATCGGTATCTGTTAATGAATATAAATAATTATCATTTTTACTTATCCCGTAGGAATTTTTATAAAAAAAAACAGTTTTTAGCTGTTCGAGGGTATCTCAAGGTTCGTCCGTAAGTTGTATTTGTATCTGAGTTCAAAAACTTCAACCTTGGCGTACAGGACTGACGTCACCAACGCTACTGGCTACTTTTTGTTGTAGCAGTTCATCAATGCGAAGCCTAGTCTAACAGTTCGGCCATTACTTCGCGCGATCAGCGGCTCGGCGAGCGTTTTCTTTGTTAATATTGCGTGTGCTACGAGGAGGCCACTGTGCGGCGAACGTCTCGACCGCGCAATTAACAGAGAAAACGCTCACCACGCCACCGGTCGTGCGTTGTCGTGGCTGCGCCGTAAGTAGATACCTATACCCCCACGATTTGTTAAATTTCGTTTGTTTAGCGAATAAAATTGTGTTTAAATATTACGTATTTTTAATTCACAGTCGAAAACACGTAACTGGGAAGCAAAAATATCTGACTGCCTAACTAGTATAAAGAATGCAAAAGTTCAAAATGAACCTGCGAGGATACCGCAGGCTGGAATCGTGGTATGTATTAGACAATAAGCCAAAATGCAGCTTTAAAATGAACACAAAAAAAATAAAAGTTTTTTAATAAGTAAAATATAAAACTCTATTCTTGCTGCACATAAATGACCTATTGGTATATCCCGGTGCTTTTAGATACGCCGATGACAGCACAGTGTCAGAAAGATAAACCGATGCTCGAGCGAGTAGTTCAGATACCAACACTCTTAGAGAGGCTATGATAGGTAATTTGAACCGAACAATTCAGGCAGTGTCCGATTGGGGCAAAACCAATTTAGTCGGTTCTAAAACCCAGGCGTGTTTAGCTGCCGCAAAACGGAGTTCATTTAATCTAACTCCAACGTTCCGTGGTGTACCCGGTGTACCTGTACTAGTATCTGACCACCTTCAGCTTCCTTGGCAAAAACCACTGCGATAAAGCTTGGTATCCTATCCAAGGTTAGGCGATACTTCACTATGGACCAGCTCATTGGTCTTTACCGAGCCCAAGTCCGATCCTGCATGGAGTATTGCTGCCACCTTTGGGACGGTTCTGCTGAATATCAGCTAGCTGCTTTGAATTCAGTAGAACGGCGTGCGAAGAGCTTCATCAGCGTCGCCTATGATGCCGATTTTTGTCACCTGAGCCTTCGTTATCGCAGAAGAGTGGCTTCCCTATCGGTATTCTACAGGCTACATTTCAGTGAATGTGCCTTGGAACTGCTCGACCTTATTCCACCTGCTCCTTTCTTCCACAGATCGACCAGAAGGCACCCTTACGTTGTCAGTATTCCCAAAATCCACACAAAGCGTTTTCGCTCTTCCTTCATCAACTGCACAGCTAAGGAGTGGAATTCCCTGCCTGCGACTGTGTTCCCTGAACACTACAATTTGGCCGCTTTCAAGTCTAGGGTGAATGAGCATTCACTAGGCAAGCGTGCTCCATCGTAGACCTCATCTAAAAGCAAGCCTATATTGTATATAAAAGAAGTTTTAAATATATTTTTTAACGTTTTTCTTTTTCTTTTTGCAGGTTTTGACTGAAGAGGGGAAGCCGCTTGAGAAGAAAGAGACACCGTCATCATCATCCGTAAAAAAACACTAAATCATCTAATTATCTCGGTCTTCCGGCCAACTGTTGGGCACACGCTTTTTAATTCTCGTGATGTTCTTAAATAGATCGTTTTGTTCCCAGTTTGTAAATAAACGTGAAATATACTTTAGGTAGGTACTTTTAATTCTATTTCACTTAAAATATTATTTATTTTTATTCATAAAACCTACCTATAGTAGACAGAGGAGAGGTAATTATTAGATATATTGTAAACCAGAGATCGAAAATGCTCTACAAAGTGGGTGCTTTCTCATTGACGAACTCAGTAGTCAAATTCAACCATGTACATAATAATAATAAGTATGCCAAAAAATGAGATAGAAAGTTACGTGGTATCCGACAAAGACAGTTAATGTTGGCAAATAAATGGGATTCTGGCAGTAAATGAAACTATTTTGGAGTAAGTACTACGAAAAGTCCACTGTTGTGGCTAGACTAACACAAAACCAAAACATTATAACATGCATTTACTGAATTTATTGAATCAGGCATTGCATGCAAGTAGGTAGATATTGTTCCTTCTGCCCCACTGCTTCGCCCGCTTCGCTTTCGCTCCGCGGTCGTGGGTCAGAAGGAACAATACCTTTTGAGGATTACAATCTCAACCGCATTGATCGGTACGCACAACGGAACCATGCGTTGATTAGATCAACGTAAGTAAACATATCGAGGGTTAGAATCCTGCGCTCGCGTTAACCGGAACGCACAATGGTATCATGCGTTGTTCATATAACGAGCGATCACCTTTACTGCACATTTTTAATAAGCTTTTCATGCTTGCAACACGCGCATCGCCTGAATTAATTTTGAGGAAATATGAAGTTTGTAAAACAAACACAGAGCTTGCAGTTGAATGTCGTTTGTTCAAGTCGCAATAATCGTTCTTTTCATCATGGAGAACTTTTACCTGACACAATTCGCAGTATAATTTGTGGGCCTTCTAATTGCGGAAAAACTAATTTAATTGTCGGTCTTTTACTCCATGAAAAAGGGCTCCGCTTCCTAAATGTTTATGTTTATTCAAAAACACTTTTCCAGCCTATGTATATGTATCTAGAAAAAATATTGAATTTGGTACCAACAGTCAAATTTCATAAATATCGTGAAAATGATGAAATACTAAGCCCACATGAAGCTGAAAAGAATTCAATCATAATATTTGATGACGTAGCATGTGAGAATCAAAACAACATAAGAGATTACTTTGCAATGGGAAGACATAAAAATATTGACAGCTTCTACTTGAATCAAACCTATAGTAAAGTGCCTAAACAATTAATAAGAGATAATGCTAATTTAATAATTCTTTTTAAACAAGATGAGGTTAATTTACGTCATGTTTATGATGAACACGTCGGAACCGATATGTCTTGGTCACAGTTTCGAGAAATGTGCGCAAAAGTATGGAGCATACCTTTTAACTATTTGGTTATAAATAAGGATTGTGCTAGAAATTCAGGATGTTATAGAATGGGATTTGATACATTTATCGTTTTGGATTAACTAAGATACTTATTGAGTCCCATTACAAGAAACTTTTATTGCTTCATATGAGATCCTCGAGATCAGACATGGCTCCTAAAATAACCGAACAAAAAACTTTAAAAGAAAAAGTAATTCAGTCTGCTGAGGCGATCAAAAAGAAAGTGAAACTGCTTCGTGACATGAAAACTAACAATAACATTGTATTGGAATCTGTCTTGAAACCAATAACAGATCCGCTTAATGAAATTGTTAAGAACAACGATAATAGTAATTTTAATTACTTTAACACCGACGATACTGATTTAAATGAAGATGTGTTTAAGTGGAAAAAGACAGCAAAAACATTAAAATTTAGTCCTACTACTGAAAAGAGAAGTAGTATTAATAATCAAACTATAATAGCAAAATCTAATGAATTTGGTTCAAACGATGATGACTACAGTCAAGATGATGATAGCGCATCATGTGAAAGTGATAACAGGCTTGAGCTTAATTCAACAGCCAATGCATCATTTAAGACGTCTGATTCGTATGCATCTCCTCGCGAAGACCCTGCATGGCAAAAGCAATATAACAGCGAGTCAAACATTCCTTTCGGCATACGAATAGAGCGTGACAAATTAATGCTAGGATCTAATTCAGTTTCTGTTAGCGACAAAATACTCAAAGTAAACGGGAATAGTTACAATTTAACACCAGGTTTATATAATTTGTTATTTGAGAAATTGCCTGATTTAAGTATTATAACTGAAGAGGATAAACGTTATTATAAAATGTTGTTACTAGAAACGAATGCCCACAGACGTGATTTTGACCCAAATAAACCAATAAAAAGCAACAAAGGTAAAAAATATTTGTACATTATAAAACCGCTTTTTAAATTATGTAAAGAACGTTTAATAAGCGATGGAAGTACTCAAGGCAAAGGGCTACCAACAATGAAAAAAGTTAAAAGGGATGTGTCATATGTATATTGGGATAACCCGAACGAATTAGTTGAAAGATTGAAATTACTCATAGCTTCTCGTGATGCTGGCAACACCGGATTAGACAATGAAATCATATCTATAGTTGAAGAGCTGCGCGAAGCTGACTTGGTTAATTAATGATATATAAATCGTTTATTTTACTTTGAACATCAGTCGAAGCTCGAATTTGACTATAAATACCTGAAAAATAAATAACAAAAATGAACATAGACAAATTCGGACATCATGTTCATAAACGATTGCGTGTATCTGAAGTTTCTGAATTTAAAAATAAAGCTTTGCTGCGTTCAGATAATGGTGATTTCGATTTACAATCGTCGAGATTAAAGGGGGTAGCGGATCCATCCTCACCTGATGATGCCGCAAATAAGCAATATGTCGATCAGCTCGTTCAGAACATTTACGATAAAAAGTATCTTGATTCTATATTTGAAATTATAAATTCTCAAATCTTACAGCTTTCTAATCAGTTAAGAATAAACTTTTATACAAAAGAGGACATAGAAGGTATTTTAAATCAAATCAATTATGGCAAAAGAACAAGTCGTGAACGAAATACATAGATCAGCAAGAAAAAATTTCAAGCGTCGTGCAGTTATATTAAAAGGAATTGACGATTTGTGGCAAGCAGATTTAATTGACTTACAGTATTTACAAACAGCTAATAAGGGAAATAAATACATTTTAGTCGTTATTGACACTTTTTCAAAATACACGTGGTGTATTCCCACAAAATCTAAATCTAAAACAGATGTAAAAAATGCTTTCAAACAAATTATAACATCGTCAAAACGAACACCTAGAAACTTGCAGACAGACTTTGGAAAAGAATTTTACAATGAAGAATTTCAGAGTTATGTGAATTCTTTAAAAATAAATCATTATTCCACGTATTCAATTAAAAAGGCATCTATTGTTGAAAGGGTAATAAAGACGCTTAAGAATAAACTTTTTAAATATTTTAGTTTTATTGGAAATTATAAATGGGTTGGTAAACCTTTAGATAACATAGTCGAATCTTATAATCGAACTGTGCACAGCACTACAAAATTTAGTCCGATTGATGTTAATTTTAACAATGATGTTAAAGTAAAGAAAAACATTGAAGAAAAACAATCTAAACTTTGTTTTCAATTAAATAAATTCAATGTAGGTGATTGTGTGCGTATAAGCAAGTACAAAAGCGTCTTTCATAAAGGTTATACACCTAACTGGTCAACAGAGCTATTTACTATCAAACACGTGAATCACACTTGTCCTGTTACTTACTATATTGAAGACCAACGAAAAAACACTATACTAGGTACGTTTTATGAACAAGAACTGCAGAAAACTAAGTACCCAGACGTTTACCTCATAGAAAAGGTGATCAAAAAAAGAGGGAAAAAATTGTATGTTAAGTGGTTAGGACTTAACGATAGCGAAAACAGTTGGATTGATAGAAATGCCATTGTGTGAATATATTTAAAATAAATCTTGCACAAAGTCATTAACACGCGGGAAATGAAAGGAAGAGGACTTCTAAACAGTATTATTAATCACTTACCAATTGAACTTCACATACCTGGTTACAATTATTGTGGGCCTGGCACAAAATTGCATAAGCGGTTGCAAAGAGGTGATAAAGGAGTTAATGAATTGGACAACGCGTGTATGCAACACGATATAGCATATGATAAATATTCTAACCTAGTAGACCGACATCGTGCAGATTTAGAACTCTATAAAATGGCTAAACAAAGATCGAATGCAAAAAGTGTTGGAAAACGAGAAAAACTTGCATCGTGGTTAGTTAGCAAAATAATGAAATCTAAAATTAAAGCTGGTGCTGGGATAAAATCATTTAAACGTTTTGTTTCTAAGATAGGCATCGAGTTGAAAAAAAATAAATCTAAAAGTAAAGGTACTGCTATTAATCAAGCTCTTAGCGCCGCAAATAAAATATTTCTTAATAACAAAACGAGTAAGCTGCGAGTTCCTCGTTTGATTCCAATCCCGAAAACTGGCGGTATATTACCACTAATACCCATTTTTGCCGGGCTTTCTGCGTTAGGATCATTAGCAGGAGGAGCTGCTGGGATCGCTAAAGCTGTTGGTGATTACAAAGCTGCAAGAAAAAACTTAGCTGAATCAGAACGTCATAATAAAATGATGGAATCTATTGCAATAGGAAAAGGGTTACATATTAAACCGTATAGAAGTGGAAATGGATTGTGTATAAAACGTACAAAAAACTAAATGAAAGGCTACCCAGACGCGCTCTTACAAATATTGATATTTTAAAGCATTCATCAGATATTCCTCATTTTCGCGGTGTTTACATGAGAGACAGTTTACCAAAGCGTGCAAAAAAAGTTGAATGTGCTATCATAAATTTAGATAGTTCTAAAAACCAAGGGACTCACTGGGTAGCCTATGTCAAAGATAATAATTATTGCGAATATTTCAATAGTTATGGTGACCTTCGACCACCGCTAGAATTAATAAAATATTTGAAAAATTATAATATCTTATACAATTATAATACTTATCAAAAATTTAATACTGTTAATTGTGGACATTTATGCTTGAAATATTTAAAACATTTTTGGAATAACCGTTTAAATACCTCTGATCAATAAATAGCTTCTCATTATCATGATGTCTTTCACTTTGTCTATAACTGGATCCTCCTCTACCCTAATTACGAATCATTCACCAGCCCTTCAATTAGATGGTGAATATGAATGTGGGTTGCTATACATGTCAACATTTAACTCAATACCTAATATAGACTATAGAAACAATAAGTTTTATTATGGTGATAACGAAGTAGTAGAAATTCCTGAGGGGTCTTATGAACTTCAAGATCTCGACGATTATCTTAAAAAACACCTCCAAGGATGTACATTTACACTGACATGCAACAATAATACACTAAAGACATCTATATTGTGTTCCAAAAACATTTATTTTAAAAAACCATATTCAATTGGTAAGTTACTTGGTTTTGGTGAAGAAACAGTGCGAGCGAATATATTAACCGAGTCCCCATTTCCGGTATCCATTCTATCGACAACTATAGTGCGAGTTGAATGTGACATTGTGAGCGGATCATTCGTAAACGGAAAACCTAGTCATATAATTCATGAATTTGTGCCTAATGTACCTCCAGGTTACCGGATTATAGAAACACCAAAAAACGTTATCTATTTTCCTGTTACTCAAAACAGCTTAAACTCTCTTAAAATAAGAATATTGGATGTAAACGATAATTTAGTGAATTTACGTGGTGAAGAGATTCAAATATATTTACATCTTAGGAAAAAATGATAGATTTTAATAAAAATTTGGTGTCGCACATAAAAACTGTTAGTGCTCATTGTGCTATCAAGAAAAGAAGACCTAAAGAGCAACTTACAAAAGAAAACAAACAATTTTAAAAAAAAATTGGTTTATTAAAATGAGTATATTAAACTTATCCGATCCTTTTAGCGTTGATGACGCGATTGAAAGTATTGAATATCATTCGTATAAACCGTACGTAACAAGTTTCAATTTAAACGATGAAATCCGAATACCTATTAACCAACAAGATCTTTACGTACTACCATCATCAAGTACTTTATATATAGAGGGTACTATAGAAGTAATCAACAGAGAGACAAAAGCGAAGGTGAACAGTGTTCTTTTTACAAATAACCCTATACTTCATTTATTTCAAGATATTCGATATGAGCTGAATGGGATCGAAATAGATAAAATTAAAAACGCTGGGGTCACAACAACAATGAAATCTCTTGTATCGTTGAATGAACACGAATCCTCGATGTCAAAGTTATGGTTCTGGGACGTTAATGGCACAAAAATTTCGCAAGGAACGTTTTCTGTATCTATTCCTTTAAATAAGATTCTTGGCTTCGCAGAGGATTACGACAAAATCATTATTAACTGTAAGCACGAACTTATTCTTTTACGATCCAATACTAATTTAAATAGCGTAAAGCTGAACCCAAATGAGTATATAGATAACCTAACTATATCTAAAATAGTATGGCGTATGCCTCACGTTAAGGTTTCGGATCGGGAAAGATTAGGTTTGCTCAAATGTTTAGAAAGAGATCGCGCAATTCAGTTAGCATTTAGAAACTGGGATCTGTACGAATATCCTCTCTTACCTAAAACATCAAAACATTCTTGGGCTGTCAAAACTTCCTCTCAAATTGAAAAACCTCGCTATGTTATAATTGGGTTAAAAACAAACAGAAAAAATGAATCCGACAAAGACGTGTCACGTTTCGATCATTGTAATTTGCGTGATGTTAAAGTTCATTTAAATTCGTGCTACTTTCCTTACGAAAATTTGAATACCAGTTTTTCTGCTCAAAAATTTGCTTTATTATACGAACAGTACGCCAAATTCCAGCAGTCTTATTACAACCGTGGCCAAGCACCTTTGTTGAATCCTCAAGAATTTAAAGATAAAGCACCTCTGTTTGTTATCGACTGTTCACGTCAAAACGAGACCTTAAAAACGGGATCAGTAGATGTGCGCATTGAATTAGAATGTGAAGCAGATATACCTGATAATACTGCGGCCTATTGTCTTATTCTGAATGATAGTATTATAGAATATAAACCGTTGACCAATATTACAAAGAAGTTATCATAATGAATCTGAATCATCTATTCGTAGATGTTCAGGGGTTTAAAGCATCTAAAAATGAATTTATTATTAAAGAATTTGCGATCAGTACCAATGAATACACGCAAACGTTTTTAATAAAACCTCCATATTCATTTTCTACTTTATCGGAAAATGAAAAAAGTCAAGTGAAATGGATCGAGAAAAACCTTGGCATATTGTGGCGCGAGGGATATGTCGATTACAGAGAATTTAAAAGAATCATTCATAGTTATTTGACTGGTAAGATTATACTTGTAAAAGGTTTAGAAAAAATTGAATGGGTTAAGAATTTGTGTGCTGATTGCACTGTAATAGACTTGGGTGGTGAAGGCTGTCCAAATTTTCAATCTTTGTATACTATATATTGTATCGACAATAGATCGTACAACTGTATCCATCATAAAAAATCTTGCGCGTTAAAAAACGTTATATGTCTCAAAAAATGTTACTTTGATAATGAAATGTCACATGTTTTCACATTATAAGAATATTGTATGAATTAATTTTGTAAATAAAAAAGTTACTTCTACTATGATTGTTTTTTTACTTAGCTAAATAGAAGGAATAAAACAACACTTTCCTTAAATAATACAACTTTATTACTTATCAGTTCAAAAATACATATTTAGAAAAAGAAAAAGAAGACACTTAATAACTAACACTGTACCCACATAACTTTTTAGATATTTTGTTTATGACACTTTCAGTGCTTTCTATGATTTCATCATAACCGTCGTTTGCAACATATTGTGCGTTGAGTAGTATATTTTCATTGCTTTCTTCGTTTTCTGGCATGGATCCACTTATATCAATTATTTGGATTTTTATAAGTCTGTTCCCTTTTGATGCTTCGTTATTAATTACAAATGACGGTGGATGACCTCTCAAATTTCGTTTTATTAGTTTATTTAATACTTTCCCTTTTGTTTTTTTCGTTTTAGGGTTTCCTCTTGCAGTTTTAATTTTTTTCAATAAATCACATTCTTCTTCTTCTTCTGCTTCTTGAAATGCCTCTGACCAATCCTGTGCGTATTGTGAAAATATGATTGGTGTTGAATCTACTGTTCCTTCCATATTCTGCGAAAAAAAAAAAGTTATTGGTAAACGATGTTATTCGTTAACACACACACATTAATCCATCAGTATGATAAAATGATAGTAATTAACTCCATCAGTTATTGCACGCTGTGTATAAATTTAATAATGTATACAAAGCAAGGAACCTGAAATTCTTTATGCAAACAAATTAAATTTCCAAGAAAAAAATTTTAAGTATCCGTAACCCGAAAGGGGTTTTTACATACAAGTATACGAAATAAAAATGGATACTACTACATACAAACACTCTAAATTATACGTGTAAGATAAACAAGCTAGAATATATCACTACTAACAAGATATAACTTACCAAATTAAAGATCGGCTTGTATTCCTTATTAAACAGTTATTTAAGTGAATGCTACTTTAGTGCTCGTACAGGTGAATAAAAATTGTCTAGCAAAATCGTTAATTATATACAGTTCACAATTCCATGTATCAGCAATAAACAGCCACGCGCCGCACACCCGTTGCTAACAAATTCCATTCATGTGATCATGTTACGAGTACGTTAACATTGCTGACACAATATCATAATAGGTGTTTGACACGTGTTAAAAAATACAGGTTATGACTTGTAAATGATAAACTAATAAATTAAATGAATATTAAAAAATATTTATGTAGTTCTGTACTATATTGCGAATTAATTTAATTTTAACCCGTGGTGACCTAGTGGTTTGACCTATGGCCTCTTAAGCAGAAGGTTGTGGGTTCAAATCCAGGCTCACGCCTCTGAGTTTTCGGTGAAGGAAAACATCGTGAGGAAACCTGCATACACCTGCGGAGAAATTCAATGGTGTGTGTGTGAAGTTCTCAAGCCCTCTCATTCAGAGAGGAGGCCTGTGCCCTGCAGTGGGACGTATATAGGCTAGAAGGTTCTAGCAGGTTAAGAAAATAAAAAACACATGTAAGTATTGGAAATTGCCGTTTATTTTATTTCATTACAAAACAAAAATAATATACAAATACAAATGAAGTATTGGATAAGTCAGAAACATTCATAGTAACATTCAGAAAATGTTTATTTATTGATTAATCAGAAGCAAGTACAAACATAATAATTAACATTAGAATTGTTGGCAAGCATTTAATATTAATGTCTCATTTTTTTAATACAATACGAATTACAGTACAATTAACAATAAATTTCATCTTAATAACTAATATTAAAAATTTATCATTAAACTACACTATTTTACATTGCTTCCTCGTTACAAACTGCTCCCCACAGCTACGTCTGAGCGACACATATATATGTTAGCATGCATACTTTGATAATGAATCCGTAGAGGATTTGAAACGCATCGGTGTTTGCGTGGTGTGTGTTAATAGTTGAGGCTGGGCATTATACATGTTTCGCTTGATGATGAAGAGAACGAAGGCTGGTTCTGCATGCTAACTTGTATATGTATTGCACAGACGTAGCTATGGTGCACAGTTTGTAGCGGAAAAGCAAGGTAAAATAGTGAAATTTATTGATATGAACCTCCTAAAAGTAACACCTGAATCAATCAATTAAATGTATCATTGACAATATTACCCAAGAATCATTACAAAGATTAATGTTTAAAAATTAAGTATTGAAGTATGTCCCCAAGCTCTAGTAGTAACTTTATCGCTAGAAATCATGCGTTTGTCGTCATTAGCAGATAGTGCAATTTTGTTCACACTTTGGGTGAATATTTCATGCTTTATGGATTTAAATAATATGTTTTTCTTTTTAATTATATCTCCTTGAAGCAATGATTTTTCGTAATCAGAAATATCAAATTCATGTATAACTGATGTTTTCACCCCTTTAGCTTTTTTTATAACATCATCAATGGTTTTAATACAATAAAGTTTAGACCGAAGACCAACAAATTCAATAATCATTTTCCCTCCCATTTCATCTTTGAAAAGACCTGGAACTTTTTTGTTTTGAATAGGTAAGTGTTGCTCATTATCGATACGATAGTTACTAGTATCAAAATAAGGTAAAAGATGCGTTTTTAAATCTTTGTAGTAGTTCTTGGTTTGTATATGATAAATAAAACTGTCCGTATCCGTGTAGCACATCTGTAGACGATTTTCATACAAGGGTTTAAATACTGAATAGTGAAAATCATACATATGACTTTTTGATAACTCTAGCACCGTGAAACCGATATATATTGGTTTGTCTAAAATAATGCGATCTGGATTTAACTGTACTGCCGCTAAATTTTCAGTAAACACCGAAGCACTATGGAAATTAGGATGTGCAATTAATTTATCAGCTGTGTTTTTTTTCTTAGTAAAGTTACTTTTATCACACCACTGATTAACCAATTGCACGTTAATTTTTTTCAAATTATTTTCTAGGGTCTTACCGAACAAGGAATTTATCATAACCTTGAACAGATCTTGTTCAAAGGTTGAGCTAGCTTTTTGACGTAACTTTGTATTAAGATCAATATACTGTTTTAAATAGGAATCTTGCAAAAATGTGATTGCTCTATGTATTTTTTTCAATTTTAATCCATGTTTAAGACATGTTTTAAGATGAACATAATGAATAACATAAAAGTATTTGTCATACAAGTTAGGCACGAGTTTGTAATCTTTTCCCCCTGGTGGTATACATTTTTCAGGACAAAAAGGAAAGTCATTATGATCGTTATGCTTATTTTTAGGGTAAATCAAGTCTACTTCAAGTATAAAACCATACTTAGCATCATTATCGATTTGTGTTATATCTAAAGCATCAATTTCATTTCGATCTAAAAACCTAAAGTTTGACAAAGGTAAGGACTGATACATGCTATAACCATATAAGTTGTTACAATCTATATAAACGAGGTACGAATCTGGTTGCAAAGGATCGTAACCTGGTATATACTTGTTATTAGCTTTAGCATGTCTGTGAGAGCACAAACAGACACCACCTCTAATTCCGTTCTGAATCATTGATATCATATTAAGATCGCTTATAAGCTCTAATTCAACACCTGTTTTTAACAACATTGCATCAAATGATAAACTAGGTACTGTTAAATAAAAAGCTGGATCTAAGTCATAGTTTTGTTTACAAGTTGCTCTAAATTTTTTCAAAAATATCAGTAAAGTTATCAGTTTTGAGATACAAATCTGTGTAATCACCCATATTAACGATATTAAACTCTTTCCATACTAAGCATGCATGATTATAGTCTTCTTCAGAAATATTTTCATTTGTGAGAGAACTGTAAAAATATTCTTTAGGAGGGAGAGAATCTTCTTGAAAACGAACCCAACTATCCATGTACTCATAGGGATAAACACCTTTACGTGTAAGTAATTTAAATTTGGTTGAATTTGGGAAATAGTGACGTAGATGCTCGAAATCTTCTTGTCGCATTGTTTTTGTTAATTTCTCTAAACTAGTACCCAAAAATTTAAAAGAGTCTACAAAACGAAGTTGAAAGAACTCGTTCTCGATTGGGATAAACTTTGTGAAAGAAACATAATTTTCTTTAGTCTTAGGTATTATTTTTATTGAGCCTGGTGCCTCTCCTAACTTTTTTAAAAATAAATGACTATCGTACCCAGATAAATTATGAAAAAATATTGGTACAAAAGACGGACGCTTGAACTGTAAATTGCAAATACTATGTGATGCTCCACGATAGCGACCTGTAATATGACAGTGGTCTCTTACCCTATCGGAAAAAAGAAAATTATCACAAATATAACATCGCGAAGCATTATCGAAATTTATCTTATCACAGGAATCAAATAGTATTGGTGTATTTACATTCAAAACTTTTTTTATTTCTGCTACATCTTTATAGATTGAATCTATAAACTTATCAACACAGTCAAAACCGCGATATGAAACGTAACGATTATAACTTGAATCAACAGAACAAACAATGTAATACGCGAACGCTGCAGGCGTGTGGTGTTGTAAAGTAACTGTGTTATCAGTATTGTTACTAGTACAGTCGACTCCACAGTCACATACATCAGCTTGCAGTAATAGCGATTCAAAATCAGCATAAATCACAAATGGTATATTTTGCTTGCGATCATAATTTTTAAATTTGATTACTGATCCCTTCTCAGGTAACACAGTGACTAAACCACCACACAAATGATTATCTAGTTCTTCTTCTTCATAAAAAAAAACTAAGCAGATTTCACAAAAGTATAACTTGGTATGGTGTGCGGTTATTTGACTCCTAACTAGCCGAGACAAGTTTTTGATCAAACAAAAATGAGAACTACTATCGTTTTCTAGTAACAGTAGGTGTATAGTTTTTTTCCGTTTATTATTTTCAGATTTATAAAGTGGGCCTACTATATTATTATTTTTTAACCCAAATATAATAAAAGCTAGCGTTGGATTATATTTTTCAAATGTTTTAATATCAGAAAATGTTACTGGAAAAGACATACCGCTAATATTAAGTACATCATGAAAATCAGGGTAAGAAGTTACTCTCTCAGGGTGTTTTTTAGCAGGGTACAAAGCGGCTGTTACGCACCACAGAAAACAGCATTGGTCATTGTTCTGAATATTAAGACATGCTTTTTTATTTCGTATATATTTTGGTAATTCTATAAAACTTGAACCACGTAACGGTTGGAATTTATTGATATTAATTTCCAAATGGGAATTATTTAAAAAAGCCCATCCGCTATCACGCTGTTGAAATTCTTCGACTTTTCTTTTAAAACAATTTAAAACTTCACTATACAATCGTTCAAAATCATAACTTTGGTATAAAATTTTATTTTTAGTACCAAAAGATTTAATAGATTGACTGTTATTTTTAAACAATACGAAAAGCCCATACAATTCAAAGTTAACTTTTATGCAAATATGTTTCTGCACTGAATCGTCCAAAAGCATCTTTATTTTATTGTAAATAGAGTTCATAAATACATCAACCGAACTCGTAAAAAGTTCATTTGCGTTTGAAATTCTATACGTAGCGATACGATTACGGAATGCAGACTGTACCAATTCAATACCATCGCTAATAACTTGAGTGGAATTATTTTTTGTTTTATGTGCGTTGCTTCGGATGTGACCAACCCATGACTTTTTTTCTACAGATATACCACACGATACGCAAAACGGCATTATGAAGGGCTAAAAGTAAAACAATATCTATAATACAATTTTGACCAACACCATAACTAGCTATTATATTTTTTTGAAAGAGTATTGGAAAAGTGAGTGGGTTCACAGTCTTGAAAAATGGTAAAGGCTGTACCGAGGAATTTCTGAATTTGTTCCCACTCTGAAGATTTCTCCTCACACTGTAGTTTAACAACGGCTAATGCCTTTTTGTAACGCTCTAAGCCATCCAACGTTTGCGCGTCTTCAACTTTAAATATCTTGAGATCAATAAAAAAGTCACCTGACGTGCTTTTGATGCGTCGAGTTGAACCCGAAGACACACGGCTGGTGAATGATGATATTGTTTTGGAGCTTTTTGGAGTTGGATTAAAGACGCATTTTTCTTCTTCTCTTATGATTTGGAATATGTCCGTGTTTTTCTTCGCAACGCTGTGAACAAATATAGTATTTTGTTAAGATCTTAATATGCAATAAATCATTACCTAATTACCTTAACAATAAAACAGTACCAATAGACTTATTAACACTTGTTCACATATATTTTTATTACTTTTAGGGGTCTGTAGGATTTTAAAAGGAACATTAGTATATAAAATGAAGTACCTGGTTTTTTTATTGTTTTTTTTCGTTGATTCTAGTTCACTAGTGCTGGTAGATTTTCGTTTTAGAGGAGGAGTGCGTGGATCAGATTCACACCTGAAATAGATTGAACAATATATATTTATAAGATATAGTTATATAACTAAGGTAGGTATATCATAAACACAATTGGTGAAAACCAAAACAAAAAATGGAAGTACCTTGAAGTATGCAAACTCTCACTGTTCTTCTTCTCTGATTTTTTCTTTGACACTGGTGACGAACTGCGAGAACGAATTGAATTCACCGAGTTCGATCTAAAAAAATCAAAGAGAATTAAGTTTAATCTACAAAAGTTCATCAAACAAAAGTGCATTTTTTTATAATTTGGGTTTGTAAAACTTAAGAAGCATAAATAAAAATTAAGTAAGTACCTGCTTTCTTTCCTATACTTTTTCGTTGATGTTGACCGCTGTTCAGATTCACGCCTGAATAAAATTAAAAAGAATTAATATAAAGTAAAATAACTATACTCTGGTATTGTCGTGAACATAATTAAAGATAACAAAAAAAAATACCTTGAACTCCTGTTTGCCTTCTCTAAACTTTTCTTTGGCACCGGGGACGAACTGCGCGAACAGAATGAATATTCGGAATCGGACCTAGGAAGCACACTGAAGTTAATATTTATTATCAGAAAACGTTAAAAAGTAATGTATTTTTACTAACCACACATCATAGGTCATATACTTACATTTTAAACTGAAATAACTTTCACACCACTTCAATAGAAAAAAGAAAAAAATGGGTGCACGACTGTCCAATAAAATAATGAATGAAAAATTAATGTGTCTGAAGCTATGTCTATTTAAACACAAAAAAATGAAGAGTTATCACTTTCAATCATAATTTTTTACTGTTTCAACTACCAAATTATGTTATTCTATTTTATGACTTGCATCACATATATATTATACAATAAACAAAATAAAGTAATATTGTACTTATCACGTTTTTGAATGTAAGCGGTATCTTTGAAATAACGCGATTTCCTTTACATAATAACAAGTATCAAATGAAAACCGCTGATTCTATAATAAACTGTAGAATATGCAATAAAAATTTAGGTCACAACGTTAACTATCTTATTACCCGACTGTCGAAGGAGGGTTATGTTTATCGAGCGTAAGTATGTATGTATCTCTAATTCTTTGACACGCACTGTTTAGTACAACGTGTATCGGTTGCGTATATCTGATTGTATCCCTCTCAATTTTATCTAAGAGGATGAATCTGATGGTGATGATGATGATGATGATTGTACATTCGGTCTTTTGAATGATCAAGTATTAAATTTCAACCAGGGTTCCTTAAAGTAAAAAAAAACCTTAGCTGTAATCATTTTCCATGAGTATATTTATTATTGTTCACAGCGTATTGCACGCATTAAAATTAACAGATTTCCTGATCCAAGCAATATGAAGCGTTCTTTCGACACGTCTCCATAGTAACAACGATATTAAACACTCATAGAGTCATGAGATACATGTACCTCATGGGTGTACCAACAAAGTCATACATGAGGTGCATGTACCTCATAGGACTGGGTACCTGTTAATTAATTTATACGGAACGCTGATCGATAAAGGTTGATTAAAATAGCATTGAAAATGTGAGTATCACATTCATATTTGCTTGCGTTCACTTATTTCAGGCAGGGTTCCTTACGGCGTAAAAAACCTTTGATGTTATTAGTAAATTGTACGATTAATCATACTAAATAAAATCATCATACATGTCTGCGAAGTAATAAGCTCAAGGATTTATTTTAAGCCCTAAATTAAATCACTAGTTACAGATCTATGTACATATATTAATGAAATCTGGTTCCAAAGATTGAGTAGCTAATATGATTAAAAATCTAGTATTCCTCACGTTTGAAGCGACATTTATTAATGTAACTATACGGTAAACTCCTAGATTCAGTCATCATCATAATCGTGATCTATATACGTCTCACTACAGGTCACAGACCTCCTATCATAAACTTGACTTCATGATAACCATTTATGAATGGAGACTTGTATGATACTCCAATCAATATCCTCAAAGATTAAGTAGTCAATTTGATTCAAATCTAGTATTTCCAACATTTAAAGCAATATTAATTAATTAATGTACACGGAACACTAACCCGATGTCAATATTCATTTTAATTGTTTACAGATTGCAAGTGAGCAATGCACGTGCGACTAATTACCTGAACTTGAAACCATCGTATAGAATAATTAATCAGATTGTGCACAATATTTAGTACTGACTATAACATGATCAATGATTTAAATCAGTTTTAACTCTCTCAGAGGTTAATGCCTATTGTGATATATAAAACGAATATTTTATATTCAGGTATTATGATAACCTACGTACTCTAAAATTAATTGTATTTTAAATGTTTTAGGATTAATGTTAAAACAATACAATAACACTTTATTGTACACCAAATAATAAACAGTCCAGAACAATAACACATTAAGAAAATGAGTGAAATTAATGTGTATGTTGTTAATTAGCCAATGTACACATACAAGTTTAAAAATCTCTCAGAGGTTTCAAGCTGTTAGGTAGAAACTGATTCCATGTTTATTTTATTTAATCTTAGTTTTGATCATATTACTAGTATTAAACTGTTTGTGATTAAAGCTTTATAGGCATATGTGAGATATTTTGCATTGGAAATTAAACTTAGTGCATCTTATTTCATGGTTTGTCTTTGTAGTTGACGAATTGTAGTAACTACCTTTAAGATTTCAACAAAACAGGTGTGTACATCACAGCACGTCATATCTACGTCACATGATTTAACCAATCACAAGCGCTGTTCTACATCGCGCTAACGAAGTTTTTAGTTTGATTCATATAAATAAAAGTTCCATTGTTTTAGCTGTTGGAGAAGCTGCGTCTACAAGCGAGCGTTAGATGCGGTGACTCCATACCACTTCATGTTGAAGAGTTTGGCTAACTCTGCGACTGTCTTGGTATAAGCGGTGGCTTATTATCGTACCTCTTGGTTGGTTTTAATAACTCCAAAAAGAGCGGGCCATTTGGTGGTACGGTATGACACAAACCTTAAGCGGCGGCTTATTACCATAGTTATGGTATGACGCACTCGGTAATCCAATGCTATATGCGCTCGGTAGCACTTGGAGAACCCCTCACTTTCCTCACGTTGAAGAGCTTAGCCAACTCATCACGTAGGAGAGTGCCAAACACCATAACGATCCGAGGTCTAATCCCATTAATCGGGTATGATTTAAGCGTGAGAGTTATGAGAACCCTTGATAATCCAGATACCGGTTACTCGTGGAGAGTCGAGGGTTCTGGTGTGTACATGAGTTCTTGTGCACACAGTGTTAAGCCTTTTGCTTTTTTTTTCCTAAAAAAACTCACGTTGAAGCGATGGTGAACGGAACAAAAAACATAGACAAAAAGAAAGAACATGAAGAATATGGTAAAACGGAATAACGCATAAAGAAATCAAGCAAACAGAACTTACTTTGTGTTAATCAACGGAAAGCGCACGATCATTGAGCGTTCTGGATAACGCGAGCGCAGGATTCTAACCCTCGATATGTTTACTTACGTTGATCTAATCAACGCATGGTTCCGTTGTGCGTACCGATCAATGCGGTTGAGATTGTAATCCTCAAAAGGTATTGTTCCTTCTGACCCACGACCGCGGAGCGAAAGCGAAGCGGGCGAAGCAGTGGGGCAGAAGGAACAATATCTACCTACTCATGCATGAATGCATTTACTGCTCTGTATGCTTGCGATCGAGAAGTATTTGGTGAAGTAAAACTTATACTAAGCATACTGACTAAGAACACGAAAACTGTACGTGGCGGTACTGCAGCGGCAAACAATAAAATTGTGGACACAACGCAGCGTGAGCGTACGGTCGGCCTCAGAAGTAGGTAGCTGTATGCTTAGAATAAGTTTTACTTCACCAAAATACTTCTCGATCGCGTTTACGTAAAAATTTCAATTCTATGGAAACATAGACGCGCGGCCGCAGAGCGCTGTCCACGTTTCCCTAGTAATTGATTTTTTTACGTAAACGCGATCGAGAAGTATTTTGGTGAAGTAAAACTTTAGCCTAGTTGGTAGTGACCCTGCCTACGAAGCAAGAGGTCCTGGGTTCGAATCCCGGTAAGGGCATTTATTTGTGTGATGAGCACGAATATTTGTTCCTGAGTTATGGATGTTTTCTATGTATTTAAGTATTTATTTATCTATATAAGTATGTTTATCGTCGTCTAGTACCCATAGTACAAGCTTTGCTTAGTTTGGGACTAGGTCGATTTGTGTAAGATTGTCCCCTAATATTTATTTATAATATTTATAAGTATTTTGGTGAAGTAAAACTTATACTGTACTGAACACTTCAGTGCTTTGTCACTTTCAGTAACGTGATATACTTCGATCATCACAGTATAAATAGTTATTGTGACAAAGTACTGAAGCATAGGTTCCCAACGGGGGCGGTACCGCCCTCTAGTGGGCGCTGGAGCCTTTCGTGGGGGCGCTATCGGGTCACAAATAGCACGAGAAAGAGAGAGATAGAAAAAAATATTTTTTGAATTCAGATAATAGACAGACATACACAATGTGAGGGCGGCGCTGGACTTTTTTCCTTGTAACATGTTTTTTTCTTGTCTTTCGGCGGTAGTTCATAAAAGGTTGGAAACCTATGTACTAAAAAGACAAGGTTCAGCGATTTCTGAGGCAAAAATGCTAGCCCTAGCACTAAATAGGGATGTTGACACCATTAAAAAATAATTCGGAGACACGACTCCCGTAAAAAAACGCTTTATTTTAGCCCTGAAACCAAGATTAATTTTCGATTAACTGCAAAATTAGATATTTTTGTTGCTTTAAAACAAATAAATAGTTAGTTAATTGAGTATGCGAACAAGTGACGTCATATGTTGCTATTGCCGTTCAAACTCTATGGGAGAAATGTGTTTTGACAGCTCATAAAAAGTACGTCAGTTGATTGGTGGTGTCAACATTCCTATTCTACAAGTTAAGTATGAAGTATTTTTTTAAAATTCGTCGCTAACTTCTAGACCAGTGATTGTGTAGGGGTAAGCACGCAGCACGGAACGCTGAGGACCTGGGTTCGATTCCCAGCATTGGTCTTTTTTCTGGGGTTTTTTCTGTGCATCTATATTTCAGTTTGTATTTAGTTTGAAATATTCCTATTCTATTCGAGAAGTTACAAACGAGCACCGAGGGTTCGATCATGGTTTTCACTTAATTAGGTATATGTCATGTAAAAATTTCCACGCGTTAATTGGGTCAACGAACCATGGGTTTTCATTTAATTACCGAAAGATTAAATTTTCCATGTCACAGAGTTACGGCTTTCACATGCAAATTATTGCGGGTCTGTGCGATACGGATCGGATGTTTGGAAAACTTATTTAATAATATCGTCACTACTTCAAAAAAAACTCTTAGCTCAAATTAATATGTATACCAAACTCAACCTTGATGCACATTTTGTAAAGTTCACTTTGGCAGATTATCGATTTTGAGGTACGAGCTTCTTTCAACGTAGTGACGATTTGTACAAAGTACGTTACCTTGGACTACATTACTAATACAATACATTACATAATAACCCTCCTTGGGCAGTCGGGTAAAAAGACGATCGATTGTGCTTCCTGAACGATGAGAGTTGGACCTCGCTCTATGCACTTATTTTTACCAACCAACTGCAGTCCTAAGCAACCTATGTTACTATAACAAACTATGGACATGTTTTCTGAAATAAATAAATTATTATTGTTATTATTATTATTGCATATTCTGTCAGGCAAGAATTATAAATGTAAAAAATGTGCGCGTGTGGTGTGCGTGTGTGTTACAAGGGTGTTTTTCCCATGGACCTACTACCTAGACTGAACTAAGTACTGCGACAAAAAATGTCTCCGAAAATAAAGAAAATAAAACCTTATGCTAAGGTCGTAAGAGTCTTGTTGCACGCAAAATAAAAATGAAGCCCTGTTTTGCCGAGTGAGAGGGCAACCAGTGACCGCTGTGTCCCGTTCTAACAGTGACCTAGAGTTGCCAGAGTTAAGTTTATTTCAATTCTTTCGATTTTTGTAGAACAATATGCGATTGATGTAATGTAATGAAGTAAAAACATTTACTTCTAAAATGTTTCTAAATATAAATTATAATTTATTACCGACATGTTAAAGCAATATTATTTGTTGCTACGTGTAAAGCCTTATTAACGCAAAAATTTTACGATTGTCGTATAGGTTTTCTTTTATTTGTATGAAATACGGACACCTGTAGCGTTGAAAAAGCCGGAAAAAATCAAATGTTTTTTTCGGAAGTTTTCGAAGTTTTCGTTTTTTCCGATTTTTTTCGGGTTTTTTTTAAGAAAAATAAGAAATAAATCATTTTTTATTCACTGTCATTCTCATTTATTTCAATAATTTCTGCCTCCATGTCGTTGGTGTAGTCCGTATTTATGAATCGATTGTTTTCCAATGTCCCCAAACACCACTTTTGACACGCGGCATTTTTACCGAATAGAAGAATAATATACTTAATAATTATTATCAATATCAATTCCACTACAATTATATCACTCTATGTGCAACATTTAATTAGAAATAAATGCGTTCAAAAAGATATTTTACAATTTCTTTAAAGTGGCACTTATCTTTGATTGCTGATGACAGTGATGACAATGTCAAAGCGTTTAGGTTCATTTCGTCCACATTCCCACTTCGTCCACATTCCCATTTCGTCCACAATCCCACATCGTCAACATTCCCATTTCGTCCACATTGCCATTTCGTCCACATTCCCATTTCGTAACAAAATAGTAACGAAATTGGTAGTAATAAGGTCGCGGGTGAGCAAAGTAATTGTTTTAGTTCATTAATATGGATCTCCACAAAGTAACGCCTGATTCAATAAATTGGCAGTGTAAGATGAATAGTACTGACCCGCACCGTGCTTAGCAAGTATTTTTCTTAACATGAAACCTTCATCACAAAAATAAATAAAATCTTCCCTGAGAATTAAGCTAAGTGATAGCGAAAACCGCATTAAAATCGGCAAGGAATGTTGACTAAGCGGGAATGTGGACGAAATGGGAATGTTGACTAAGTGGGAATGTGGACGAAGTGGGAATGTGGACGAAATTAACCTAAACATGTCAAAGTACCCGCTGGCACTAAGAAAAAAATTTAAAACCTTAAAAAGTATGTACTTACCAATTCTAATTAACAAAATTCATATAGAAAACTTCATTCGTTTTTTTCCATTTCATTTTTTTCGGTTTTAATTGTTTTTTCGGAAAAGTAAGAGCGGAAATTTCGTGGTTTTTTCCATAAATATCCGAAAAAAACGGGAATTTTTCCAGACTTTTTCAACGCTACTGACAACCCCACATGAACCATCCAACCAATCAGCCATCGCCAGAGAGGGATAAGAGGTACAGTTACTGTGCTCTCGTTCGGCTTCAATTTTGCGACAACAGTTCATTCCCGTTGTACGTAGTACTTATTACTTCCATGGTTTTTCCACACAACGTAAATGAAGAACAGGATGTCATTTTTGGAAATTCTCTTCGCAATTTCGTAACACCCCGAAATTTAAATTCATCTGCTTGACCTGATCTTTCACGGGAGCGAAACCACAGTTGAGGGTTAGTCTTTACTAATATTGACTCTATCCGTCTGTTACCTTTTCACGATTAAACTGCAGAACCGATTTTGAGAAATTTTGTATGGAGATAGTACCTATGAGACTCTGGGAAGGACGTAGGATAGTTTTTTTCCCAGAAAATTGCATAGTTCGGAAAACAACTTATATTTTATAAATAGAGGGCAATGATTTATCGGGAATTTAAACAACTACTGCTTTGCAGCTGTATGTATAATTGTTTCCTATACTCAACCTTTTATATTATTTTATTACTATAAGTCGGGACCGTAATATTTATTTAGTCTTTATTATCAATCCAACGGGTTCCCTCTATTTAGCATAACATTTAGAGTCCGAAATCGTTTTAGCATAACAGACTTGGCATACCTAATCAGTTTTCGCCGAATGGTAATATGGCAGAAGCCTACTTTGGCATAATTATTTCATTATTACTTTGATTGTTCTAAATCTAATGCTACATTGGCTACACATCGCGTCCGTGTGTCGCTTACAGACCGTAATATTTATTTAGTCTCCATATCAATCCGGCGGCGTCGCGCAGCTGATTCCGCATACCAAATAATAAAACAAACCCAGAACCACTGTATATAAATGAGTAATTATTCTCTTTGAATAAACGCGCCACCACCTATCTGATATTTATTAACACGTTAGCTCTCCGCCATACTTCACCTAAAATGTGGCTCCTTCGCCTCATACTTTAGTGATCCTTCCGGTGATGCAGCATCGCCCTTTTACTGAGGAGCTGTTGGTCTACTAATTTTAGAAGCAAATGGGCCGGCTCGTCCGGGGCAGTACCACCCTCTCACAGAACACCGGCGCGAAGCTGCGTTTCGTGCGGTCAGTGAGAGCGCCGGGGGCCCAATACCTCTCACCCTCCCTCTCTCTTTTGCACTACTGCAGCGCATATTCATATTCATATTCATATTCATTTATTAATAAAATTACAAATTTTACAAGTCAAATTATACAGACAATATTAAATGTTTTACTTTTAAGTTTATACTGATATCTGTATTTTTTGTTAATTTTGATTGTGTGTGCTTGCAGTACCAAATAAACGTCTTTATCTATCTATCTATCTATCTATCTATCTATCTCTCCTATTCCCTCTCCTTTTTAAAGGCCGGCAACATATCAGTTACTCTCTTTGAGTTGTTGATATTTATGGGCGGTGGTGATCTTTTTCCATCAGACTACCCGCTTGCTCGTTTTCCTCCCTCTCACAATAAAAAAAAGCCCCTCAGAAGTTATTTAAAAATTCGAAATAGTTTAGTTTTTGTAAATAACCATAGAGTATCTCCTGCAAAATAGCAGTCACGGTATGACTCTCGTCACCAAAATTATCCTGAAAAATTAGGTTTTAATCCCACCGGTAATGCTCATGGCAGCCAACGATTTACCTAATATATTTTTGAATGATTCGCAGTTACATAAACATCCTGGCTGACTGACTGACGAATCACCGCCCAGCCTAAAGCCCCTAAAAACTCTTGGACTTAGAAATCTAAAATTTTGCCTACATATTTATATTTGGTATCGAATTGAATTAAATGATCGAAATGAGTAAAATCTCAAAATATTAACCACGAAGTCTAGTCATAAAAATGTTGCTCGGGTTCTTCATGGAACGTTTATAAACACGAGGTTTAGGCGAGCGAAGCTGCGGGTAGAAGAGTAATCTATAAAATAACTTGGAAGACCTGGACAGAACAAGTTGAACATTCCCCATTTTCCCCCAACTTCCCGCCACTTCAACTAATTTTCTCAGTTCGTCGGAAGTTTTTTTTTTATTTCAAGTTTGAAACTCTCAAACGTTGTATTGTTAAAATAAAAGCAAGCTATAGTAAACTTGGTTGTAACCCATTTACGGTTGTTCAAAAACAATCGCGAACTCAAGTGTCTGAGGTTAATGCAGTGTCCTGGCCTGGAGGACAGTAAACACGACTGTACTGTGGTACTAATGGTGTAAAGTAAATGAGTGAAACGAGTTCGAGTCGATTCGATTCGACAAACTAAAAATAATGACCTTCTCTAATAATGCTAAGTACCTACTTAAGTGAAGCACGCAGGATAATAAAATAAGTATAAATTCATAAAATACAATTAAATAACACAAATATAAGGGCAAAGGGTTAGTAGGTAATAATGAAATAAATAAAAGCATCTCCCACATACACACATAAAACACAATCCCTGATGTAGTGAATAATAAATTTGCTATCGGGTAAACTCGGAAACTACGACTTTATACGAGGTGTCATCAATTATCGTATAAAATGATTGACGTATTTCATGATATTTAATGTGAAAAGTTGATATTTCTTGAGTACCGAGTTGTGATTTTTGAGTTTGAGAATAACGTTATTTATTTTACTACATTTGTAATTGCCTATCTTTAACATAACAGCAATCAGGTACTTGAGTGAAAAAGTTCTCTTATTTTGAAGAAAACTGAAAGAACTCTTTTACTTTAAGAGTAGGTACAATGTTCATATTAATATGTAGGTACTAGGGGCGTTCAATAAAAAGTGAGAATGAGTATGTTATAAACAACTTTTACTAAATGTCATTTTATTTTTCGACATAGTCACCTTTTAGCATAATACACTTAGTATATCTTTTTTCTAAACTTAAAATTCCATTTTTAAAAAGGGTCTCATCTTGAGTACTTAAAAAATCTTGTACTACAGCGACTACCGCGTCGTCGTCTTCAAATTTCTGGCCTCTCAGGTATTGTTTCAATCTCGGAAATAAGTAGAAATCACTGGGAGCGAGATCTGGTGAATACGGAGGATGCTTAAGGATATCGAACCCAGCATCACGAATTGCAGCCATTGCAACGGCGGACTTGTGTGACGGGGCATTGTCCTGGTGGAACAGCACAACTTTCGAGAGTTTACCTCGCCGTTTTTCGCGGATCTCATTGCGCAATGTTGCTATTTGTTTGGCGTATAAAGTGCCCGTTATAGTGGCTCCATGCTCGAGATACTCAATCATTAATACCCCTTTACCATCCCAAAAAACAGAGCGCATGACCTTACCGGCAGATGGGCTCACCTTGAATTTCTTCGGAGTTGGAGATGATGGCCTTTTCCATGTCATAGACTGCAGTTTCGTTTCAGGGTCGTAATGATGGAGCCATGTTTCGTCCATTATTATAAATCGCGCCAAAAAAAGTTCCCGGTCTTGCTGCATCAGGTTCAAAGCTTCTTGACAAATCTCTAGTCTAGTTTGTTTTTGCGTGTCAGTAAGCATTCTTGGTACCCAACGCGCAGATGCCTTTTTCATACCCAAGCGTTCATGTAAAAAATTATGCACGCTCCCCGTTGAAATCTTTACATTTTCAGCAATAAAACGAACTGTGACACGACGATCCGCCAAAACTGAGTTTTCGACTTTTTTCACCATTTCTTCAGTTACTGCTGTAGTAGGGCGTCCGGAGCGGGGGTCGTCCATTGTCGATGTTCTTCCACGTCTAAATTCGGCGCACCAACGTGCGACTGTCGAATACGGAGGAGCATTAGACCCTAAAGTGTCCCGCAAATCCAAATTGACTTGGTCGGTAGAAAATTTTTTGAAATACAAGTATTTGATAACGGCGCGCAGTTCAATTTTCTCCATTTTCGCTAACGTACTCAATAGCATTGCAAAGAAATTACCGTATATTTTTTTAAACAAAAGACAGTTAGTTTTTTTTTTCATAGCAATCAGCTTTACCGGCCAGTATTTAATTTCGTAATATTAAAAGAGTTTGCATCTCATTCTCACTTTATATTGAACGCCCCTCGTATACAGGGTTACTTGTAATTCACTAGCATCCTTTTAACCCTAAACTCCTACCACTTAAACAAATGTTTTTTGTTTTACGGCTTTTGTCATAACTTAATATTTTTGGTGTAATAACGTTTTGAAAATTTGAGATTACCTCTTATTTTTACAATACTCTGTGTATTTGTATGGGAAAAAAGTGCTTCATTTTAAAAAGTCGTAAAACAAAAAACATTTGTTTGAGTGATAGGAATTCAGGGTTAAGAGGATGTCAGTGAATTACAAATAACCCTGTATTAATGCAACGTCAATTATGACAAAGATGTTCATTTTCAACTCGCTCATCGTAACTACTAAAATCGAGAACCATCATTAGAAGTGTCAACGTTTCGAGTAAAGTGCACCCCGGGCTCGGAATGAAACTTTCCTCCGCGTTTCATTTGTTTTTCCCGACTGTTGCGCGGTGTATTTGATTTATTGCGCTTGGTTATGCCGCAGGCTTATTTGCACTTTTGATACTCTTTGCATAATTATTAGAAGAACATTTGGATTTAATTGTAATGTGTATGCAGAGTTGGTTTTAATAGGTGCTTGTTTAAAATAACGGCGTAGTATCGTTTCTTTATGATTCCTTTGAGGATCTAAAAAAGGCACTTAAAGGCAATCCTTACGGATTCTTGTATTATAATATTATAAATGCAAAAGTAAGTCCGTCTGTTTGTCTGTTACCTCTTCACGCTTAAATCGCCGAACCGATTTAGATGAAATTTGGTATGGAGCTAGTTTGAGACCCTAGGGTCCTCCCTACATACATAGGAGAGATATTATTACTGAAAATTGCATAGTTTCCGCGGGATAAGGATAAACGAATTCTTGGCAGACGGAGTCGCGGGCAACAGCTAGTGATATAAAACACTAAAATTATGCTTATAAAACAACCGAAAAACATGGTCCAAATGCAGCGGCAGCGCACACACATGATTTATTAGGATACGCCAAGTTGTCATAGATAAACAAATGTAGGTTACACTCAACACTAAAGCCCAGTTTAGACCTGCAAGGAAAACCGTGCAAGTTGCACTACACGTGCGCGAATTTTCTTGCAAGTTAACTCGGCTTAAAACAAGCAACTGAATTCATGCGGTTTTTATTAAAAATATAACTTTCCAAGATATTTTTTTACATAATTTATTGAATCAGGCGTTACTTTGCGGAGGTCCATATTAATGAACTAAAACAATTACTTTGCTCACCCGCGACCATACCATATACCATATTTTTTTACTGCCAACACAAGAAAAATGAATTTTTAATATCGAATCAAAAACAAAGTTTACCATAGGCTGTCTAATATAATATCAAACATTCCATGATATACATCGTGAAATTTTAGTGGTTGTTTTCCCGAAACGAGGTGATTTAGTTTCGATTGTACAATCGATTTATAATTACTATTTTAAACAAGTTAGCTATGAAGTATCTTTTTGTATTTATTTTTTCAACTTCATTTTTTTATTACTTTTACGGTCATCCCGCCATCTCTTGTCCAGGTGAGTGGTTAGTTCCGAAGGAGTGTTAAAATCTCTCGATAGAGGGTGTAACATAGATGTGCGCTTGTCACTGCATAAGGTGATGGTGATTTAGGTGGTGGTGATTTAGCAGACTGAAATGTATGATGTTTAGGAAAGATTCGTGTCTAATCTCTAGACCAGTGGTGGTGTAGGGGTATGGCACACGGCACGGAATGCTGAGGACCTGGGTTCGATTCCCAGCATTGGTCTTTTTTCTGGGGTTTTTTCTGTGCATCTATATTTCAGTTTGTATTTAGTACGAAATATATGATTTCACGGGATGACCGTAAAAGTAATAAAAAAATGAAGTTGAAAAATAAATACAAAAAGATACTTCATAGCTAACTTGTTTAAAGTTGCATAGTAGCGCCATCTCTTGTCCAGGTGAGCGGTTAGTTCCGAAGGAGTGTTAAAATCTCTAGATAGAGGGTGTAACGTAGATGTGCGCTTGTCACTGCATAAGGTGATGATTTAGCAGACTGAAATGTATGATGTATAGGAAAGCTTCGTGTCTAATCTCTAGACTAGTGGTGGTGTAGGGGTATGGCACACGGCACGGAATGCTGAGGACCTGGGTTCGATTCCCAGCATTGGTCTTTTTTCCGGGGTTTTTTCTGTGCATCTATATTTCAGTTTGTATTTAGTACGAAATATATAATTACTATTTTGACTAGAGTCAAAAATCCAATTGTGAAAAACGAAAGTCAAAAATGACCGCAAACCAATAGTAACGCTTCGTTGGTACCTAACCTATCGTACGATCGTACGCTACTTGTACCAACGAAGCGTTACTATTGGTTTGCGGTCATTTTCGACTTTCGTTTTTCACAATTGGATTTTTGACTCTAATCAAAATAGTTATTATAAATCAATTGTACAATCGATACTAAATCACCTCGTTTCGGGAAAACAACCACTAAAATTTCACGCTGTATATCTATCGCAACTCACCTTTTAAGACCTCATCTTTTATACAACCGTTGCATAAAATACTATTATCCAACCCGATCACCGATTTTCAAGATTTAAGGACAATTTATATATTAAAAGTAAAAAAAAGTTTGTAAAACAAAAACACACGTATTAAAAAAATGCATCCGTAATGTAATGACTAATGAATGACGTTCCGCAGTGAGTACCTACCCGGTAATGACGCGAAATTTCAATAAATATTAAATTATGACATAGCTGGTTATTACTACAATTACCGAAGGTTTATCTTAATTAACATCGACGAATGTCATTGTCTTCGCAATGGTCAATAAATTTACATATTGACGCCAGGATTTAGTAGCTTATGTTATGACAGCGTTATTGACGGCGAATTGTATTTTACGACACGAAAATTGATTATTATAGTCGATTAAACTCCTAAGTTAAGTGACAAGCATATCTTCATTACTTTTTAGTAATTATCGTTAATGTGATGCAGAAACTGGATTTTGGTTTGGTGATCTCCAGCTAGGCTAGTAGTTTTTAGGGTTGCATACCCAAAGGGTAAAAACGGGACCCTATTACAGAGACTTCACTGTCCGTCCGTCCGTCTGTCTGTCTGTCCCCAGGCTGTATCTCATAAATCGTGGTAGCTAGACAGTTGAAATTTACACAGATGATGTATTTTGGTTGCTGCTATAACAACAAGTACTAAAAAACAGAATAAAATAAAAAATATTTAAGGGGGCTCCCATACAACAAACGTGATTTTTTTGCTCGTTTTTCCTCGATATTGATAACGGCAACATGTAGACGCTTGAAATATTCAAAGAATATTTAGTTATATATTAACTTTAAAAATAAATGATTAAATAAAACAAATATTTAAGTGGGGCTCCAATACAACAAAATATGATTTATTTGCCGTTTTTATAGATAATGGTACGTAACCCTTCGTGCGCAAGTCCGTCTCGCACTTGGCCGGTTTTTAATGCGTGAAAATTTCTAAAAATACTGTGTTAATACACATCACAATGATATCTCTGCAAATTTTGAATTATTTATTTTATTATTTACCTACCTGCTATTTTTTTTGAGAATTAGGCAGTTTTGGGGTTTTCTTACTAAAAATCAAGAGTGCTATTGATTTTGATGATCAAAAAAATGACCAAAACTTTCCCACACATTGTGACGTGCCATATGAAATGTACGAAAAAAGTCACGAAAGTAAGTCAAATAATAAATGAACATGTAGTCGTGATTTTAAATGAGAAAACTCCAAAAATTTCCTCTTTAAAAAAAACTGAAAACTGTGGACTTTGAATTGAAAATGCCCCAAAAAATTAACATGTCAGTTCTAACAGGCCTTAACTATAGAAACCTAACAACCACTCAAATGTAAATGTGCAAGACTTGAGCCAAGAGGGAATGTCCTTTCAAATCAAACCGCGGGAACCCCTTCAATATTTTAGTAAGGACGATCATACAAAACGACCGCAAAAATGTTATTCGTAGAATAGCGGGGCATCGTCTGACGCACTGTCATTTTGTTTTGTCATAACTTATACCTTGTAGAAGACCACCGGCAATGTTGCGGATAGTAAAATGAAACATTAATAGACTCATTCAGTTTTATTATTATTTTGTATACAGGGAGCTGAAAAAATTAAAAAATACTTTGAAATAATTTATTGAATCAGGCGTGTGTTACTTTGCGGAGGTCCATATCATTGAACTGAAACAAATACTTTACTCACCCGCGACTTTATGATTGTTACGTTTATGCGAAAAATGTGTGTTCATGCAGTTCCTCCACCTTCACACTGTAAGAACACACACAAATCACATAAACCCAACTATCACCACCACCAAACTACACTGCCGCGTTTCGAACTCAACCAGAGCTCATCTTCGGAGTATCGCAACCGTGCACCATGCTACCAAATATGAATTGTTTCAGTTCATTAATAAACCTTCTCAGAATCGAAATTGCTACTTACCTATTTTCGTAGCAAAAAAGATCTGGGGAGTACATACAGTACTGTGAAATTCGAAGTTCGTATCGTACTGTCTCGTTCTTTCTTCTGTTCTAAAATCTAATTTCGTAGTATAAAGTCTAATTTCATAGTATAAAGTCTAATTTCGTACTATAAAGGCTAATTTCGTAGTATAAAGTATGTCCCTAGGTCACTTTTGTTCGGTAGGTACTTGATAAACATTCATATCCACACAAAACCGACTGACATAAAAACATAGGTACCATAAAAATTTAAAAACGTTTGTTCTTGTCAGTTCTTGTGTACAAAATCTACAGCATTTTTGATTTAAGTAAGTAAGTAAGTAAGTAAGTTTTTTTATTTGCTTTAAATGTGGTTAACAATAGATCTTTAAATACATTTATAATGATCACACATTTAGCTGTCACATAGCATGCAAAAAATACATCTTAATCTAAATCTATTTCAAGAAGTAAACTAACATTCAAACATAATTATTAAAATTGTTGTATAATTATTAGCTCTATTCAGTCATGTCATAAAAATCATAAAAACATATATAATTAGTTAAATTAATAATAATAATACAAAATAGCACGTTACTTACAACAGTCATAGTCAAAATACTCCTTAATATTGTAAAAATTGTTATCTATAAGCCATGAATACAATGTCCGCCTAAATCTTTGTATGCCACAGATATCCTTAATATAAATCGGTAAATGATTAAAAATTTTAATTGACATTATATAACAGTTATTTTTAAAGAGTGCACTGTTTTTTTAGGTTATTTCTGTTTTATTTTAAACAGAAATAACCTAAAATTTTCAAATTTAAGAATAAAATATTGCATTAATGTTTCGTTTAATCCATCACTCAGATACCAATTATTGATCTAATTTGTCTCTATCCGTCTGTATGTCCGTCTGTTATAGCCAATTTGCTAAAAATCAACTAAACCAATTAAGTTGAAAGTTGGTACACACCATGCATTATGTTTGTGTCCTAAACATAGATGCGAAGCAACGTGAAAAAAAATAATATCCGATACGAAACCACACATGTACAATAGTTCGACTTGCGCTACTCCAGTTTTTTCAGTTGCTTCTATTGAAAGCAGCTGGATATATTTCTGCTACCATAGATATTATTATTATAATCCGAACGGATCCCTTTCCGCTAATACATCACTTATGGATTGTACATGGCATTTTGCTTCCGATAATCCATAAATAACGGCCATATTTTTACCACTTAAAAATATGTTAGCGCTTATCCACATCCTTTGAAGCCGACATCATAACAGAACGAGCCCAAACGAGTGTAAAACAACCAAACAATCAAGACCCCTCCACATATCCTATAATTCCCTTTGAGACATACAAAATTAAATAGAAAAGGGAGACAAGGTAGATCAATACTAACTGGAAATGCATGTTGCCATAAATAGTCGGCAAGATGCATTGACAAATTTATGTTTGCGGTCGCATTGTTGAGGCTTGATCCTCTTCATCTATATTAGGGCTGGAAATGGAATGATTACTGTTCATCGATGTCAATGGTGGTTGATGGTTTTCAGTAGCTTTTAAATAGACGTTGAAAGAAGTCGACAGGCAGCTATCAAGATGTCCTAATAGGCGTATACGCCAGAAATAATTTACAAATTGCGTCGTCGGGCACCATTCGTGTTTCGATCTAGTGTTCGTTGCTTTTTGAAGGTATTTTTGGTAACTCATTATTCAATCTGGCACGTGGTGCAATTGACTTTGTAGGGGAATGTACTACTTGTGGTTTAGCTGTAAAAATATTAATCGCTTATTATTTTCCACTGATACTAGTTTTTTTTTACTTGATCTTCGTTTTTACAGTGACCATTAAAAATATATCTAAGTACGTAATTTATGACTCGATAATTCAAGTCTATTTAGACCTTTTACCTGCTACATTCCAATACCCAACAGTATAATTGACGTGAAACACATGCATAACTGACAAAAATAATTACCGTAAATTAATTTGTTTATTTGATTGTAAAGTCATATACATTTTAATAGATTTTAGATTGTGTATAGAATTTAGAAGTTCTTCCACAAACTTTACAGTTAAGTGCTGCAAGCAGGCCACAAGCGCAATACTACCTTGGTGCAGCCAGCAAAGTGGTTCACTATCCTTGGATAAATTTACACGACTCTTGTTGCGACCCTACTCGACGATCCTTTGTACTGCAAAGTACTAATGCAGCGGCGCAACTCATAAGTGAATAGCAATAACTAGGTAGATACCTTAAATAATAAGTTACATACTACTAATATTGTGAATTGGAAAACTGATTAAGTTACGTTCGCATTTCACTTTTCTATGTTAAAAGTAGCAAGTAGTTCATAGAGATAAGTTTGCATTCTATTAATTAAATAATTTTCAAACTTGGTTCCCTATTTACCTACGTGTATGCAGAAACACACAAACATACCATTACTTCTTTATTAATTTAAGTATTTAATTATTTTTTCCTTAGAAATGAATATAATATAATACAGAAAAAACTTACTTTAATATTGAAAAATATTTACTTCACTATTTAACATAGTGACAACACATTATTTTTTAATTTCCTGAGATTATGAGTAATTAAGATACTTTATTTTTTCCACTCTTGCAAGTTCTTCTTTGAATACCTTCCAAATCATTATAGTTATTGAGACCATTGATGTCTGTATTTAATCTTTGATGATAGTAGATTAATTTGGTACCAATCACTCTATAACTTCCTAGTAGAAGTGTATTTTTCACGAGCATAAACTTTAAAATCATTTTTCTCAACTCGTGCATTTTGCCTACTGCATGTTTAAAAATTTATAAAAAAATAATGATTGCACCTAGGAAAATTATTCTTTTTTCACTGAATAGCTAATTTTACCTAGTTTTAGGATACATCAATAATTCCATACCGCTAAAGTGGTCCCTTTTCCCAGACAGATTTGTTTGACCTGTGCAGAAAAAGGCAATTTCAGGCATTTTTTTCGCGTTGTATGTAAATCCACTTTGAAATAGCAAAAAGCATAGCATGAGTAAGAGGAGAACGGATTTTGTCGCCATCTGAATTTTGTCTATTTTTGCTAGTAGATAAGATATAGATGTATTATGTACTCTAAGACACCTTTTATCTCAAAATTCAATAATAAGAGCGAAACAGAGAAACTGAAACCTTTTTAGAATGTTTGTAGTCCATTAAGTGGACCTCCGTAAAGTAACGTCTAAATCAGTAACATATCTGAGAGAGAAGTAGGTTATAATGGATGGTACTTACACAACAACGATAAAATACCACGTCTTGTCTTGGGTACGGAGCTGTGCCAAGATGATTTCCTCATTAACTTTTTATGTTCATAATAATTATACAGCCGTAAAGTATCGGAGATATTTAAGATAATTAAAATTCAAATAATCATAAATCATTAGATATAATCAGATTAGCATTAACGACGCGGCACCCGACACAGGTTATAAATTGTACCGAGGCTTATGTTTTTAATGTAAAGATTGTGGGAAAATATCTACGGGTTTCACTAATTTTTTAAATTAGCTAGTTCGGTTAGGTTGTATTATCTATCAATCATTTGAATTTTTTCGTAATATTCCTTATCTTAGAATCTCTTATTTTTATTTTAAAACATTATAATTATAGAATGATACGAAAAATAAGTGGTATTCTCGTTTTATTGAATTATAGAAATTTATAAGGTAAAATAGCGTAGTTAAATGGACTAACTTCAGCCCTTTCGTTATTGAAGTTAATAAGAAAATCAGCCGAAGGAAAACTTCTGAAGTAGAAAAACAAACAAGTCGTTTTGAAAATTTGCTCAACTGCAGCAAACCGTAAAATTATCTGTTACCGGTGGCTCCTTAAGGAGCAACTTTTCTATACTAATTGCAAGCCTCGGTTAACTCCAATCACCTGGAAAGTTAGATGGTACGAAGTTTCTGGAAGTTAAGAAGTTCGGTTTAATATGATCGTTTGGTAATTAGGGATTAGTTTGCATTGAAGCGTTAAGTAAGTTTATAACAGTTTGTCATTGAAATGTTTGTTAGAGTATTTGGACTATTCTTGTAGCTTATTAGGATCTTGTCGCATACCTATATTGAAGAAATAAACCACACTGAACAAAAAATTGTTATATAAATACTTACAAGTCTTTGTGGTAAAAATATTCATACTATCGAACGAAAATTTCATACTATCTGTGGCTCACTTCTTTAATGATAGTAATATAATAATAATATAAAATAATAGTTTATTTCATAAGCCTCTTACAAAGGAAAAAAAAAGAAAATATAAAATCAAGCATTAACATTATACAAGGCCTGCTATTATCGATACAATTTAATAGTTCCCTGGCCTTCATGCTAGGATACCATGTGTTACGAAGGACAGTGGTTCGGAGCTCGATACACTGGTTGTGCTAACCTTAATCTAATGCTGATTTTAAATGAGTTGAGATTTTGTGGTGTGTGTGTGTGTGTGTGTGTGTGTGTGTGTGTGTGTGTGTGTGTGTGTGTGTGTGTGTGTTTGTGTGCGAGAGTGTGTGTGTGTGCGTATATATGAATCAGCAACGTTAGCAAAACGTGACATCTATGAGTAACAAGATTTCAAATATTACTTTTATGCGTTTAAACATTTTTGATATTCGCAAGATTCGTTTACCTTGCTACTTAAATGGAAGCACATTACTTACGAAATGCATTCTAGGCTCATGTGATTGTAAAATATAAATACAAACATTCATATTTTGAAACAGTGTTTAAAGTAAAGATCTTATCCAAGCATAAATAAGAAACTTTACAGTTATTCAACGTTCAATTCAAACCCAGCAATAATCCCAAGCCCTTCACAGCCATCACCCACGACACGATACTAATTTCATCTCGATTTAATAATAAATACGGTGTCAAATGTCTGTGTCTGTCTGTCAGCTTGACGTGGAATTGCTTTCTCCCCGTTGGAACAATGCGAAGTCGCGCGTCATAATATGCGAAATGTTGCCAGTACACATTGTACAATAGGCATAGTAACAAACAAAAAAACCGGCCAAGAGCGTGTCGGACACGCACAAGGTAGGGTTCCGTAGCCATTACAAAAAATCAAGTAATATTTTTTTAAGGATTTCGTATGTGTACGGAATCATCCAAGTTTAGGTATGTTTTATACCTTAGGCTACTATTTACTCTTAAACTACAAATAATTTCCAAGCAACCTTAGCCGCTATAATTTTCCTAGTAAATTTGATATATTTACGACCATTCTGAATTTTTTCAAATTTTTCCACCTAACAGTTTAGATTTTAGAGGGGGGGGGACGCTCGATTTTAATGAAAATTTTCACTTTAAAGTTGAATATTTCGCAAACAGATCACTGAATAGAAAAATCATGTTAGCAACCCCGCAATGGTTTTAAAAGACCTATCCAACGATACCCCACACTATAGGATTAGTCGAGAAAAAAAAAATCACCCCCCCTTTACGTCTATGGGAGGTACCCTAAAAAAAAATTTTTTTTTTTTTATTTTACCACTTTGTTGGCGTAACTGATATGTATATTCATGCCAAATTACAGCTTTCTAGTACTAACGATCTCTGAGCTTAGCCGCGGACAGACAGACAGACGGACAGACATGGCGAAACTATAAGGGTTCCTAGTTGACTACGGAACCCTAAAAATGCCTATTCATCATCATCATCCCAGCTTATATACGTCCCACTGCAGGGCACAAGCCTCCTCTCAGAATGAGAGGGGATGAGCCGCATTTCCAACGCGGGCTCAGTGCGAATTGGGAATTTCACACACGCCATTGAATTTCTTCGCTGGTGTCCTCGCGATATTTTCCTTCACCGTAAAGCGCGTGGTAAATTTAAATTGTAACTAATTTTAACTTCTAAGGAGGTTAAAATTGGATTTTTTCTTCGTAATCTAATATCATTGTTATTAGAAACAGCATTGTTATTTGAAATTCAGGCGTTACTTTGCAGAGTTCCATGTTAAAATAAATGGAACACTATCTTGCCCCTCCGCTAAGTAGTGAGGCCAGGTCATGCGAAATAGCTACCTACGTTTGCGTTGGAAAAATGCTTTTTTCATCCAATTTTCCCGACCGCCCTCCGCATAAAAAAACGAAAATAACCAACACAACCAAGAGAACCACCGCCACCACCACACACAAAACCCGGACACGTGTTTCGCTTCTCTCCAAACCATCATCAGTGGATGTTGATCCTATGCCACTCGATCGGTCGAGCGAGTTTGTTTCGTTTAGTAAGCTTAAGAAAGTTAACTAAAGGGTGTGACCGTGTGTAGCAAACGTGTGGATTCAAACAGAATAAAATTTGCACACATCTACATAATTTTGAACATTTTCTGAAGCTTCAACTTTGGATAGGACGGCTACGTTTCATCCTTTTGTGGAAAATGTCGTGAAAACGTCTGGGTCCGTTGTAGTCGCTTTGTTTATATTCGAAATAACTTATCCCAACATTGGAACAATCCAATGTAAATTGATGAAATGAGATTAACTGCTCGGCTTAACATTTCAATAAGATTAGGTTAATCGGAGTTTAGGGATAAATCCTAAATTTTTATTTTTTATTATCATAGCCCAGGGCCCAGGCGTATTAATATTATGTACCTATGGATTGTGTTTGAGCGTGGTTATCCAAATGGTTACTTACAAATAAAATTAAATCTAGATTTAGTGTTAAGCTCTATTTATTACTGTCCATATAACTGTCAAGCAGAAATGACTTAATGAAGATGTTATTTCTAGCGAGTGGTCAAAAACAGTAATTAATTTTAATTACTTACTTAAATAGGTAACTGCTCAACTCACAAACATGAAATTTTTTCACAGTCAATGTCACTGTGATTTACTGATGTGTGGAATGTTAACATGACATTTGTAGCAAAACAATTCTACCCTAATATGCGATACAGCTTCGTCGTCTGTACCTAGGTACTACTTACTAAAAATAAAATTTCGATTTAGTGTAAAGTTCAGTCGTCAAGCTAGAACCAGGTTTAAAAACTATTTTTTTCCAGTAAGTTGCTTCAAGTTACTCTTAGAAAAACTTCGAATTGTTTTTTATTTTATTGGTAAACGTAGATAATAAAACAAATTAAAAATAATTATTTTTTGTTTGGAAAGAAACAACCGGGTTATGAAATCAAAACCGACACCACACTTGAAAAGTTAAATGCAATTTCTAAAGCGCAAACACCAAACATACACCTAGTCCCTAAAAAAATCTTGCAGTTATTATCTAATACAAAATCTTTGAAACATGTTAGTAACGCCATCTACCCAGCGTAGTGTGAGCTAGCTTCCACTTTGCGTCCTGCATTCCCCAAGGAACTTACAAGTTCTGCAAGTTCTCACGAGACGGCGCCACATGCTTGATAATAATTTTCTTCTGTGTTTTATTACGTTTTTTTTCCAGATAGTTTGCATCTTTGACCGGGACAAATGAAATAAAGAAAACTTAAGCACTTACTTAATGCGATTTTACTTTCTATAACATTTAGCTACCTAAGTAGGTACAACTTGTAACTTATTCCATCCATAATAGGGATGTTGACACCACCAATCAATTGACGTACTTTTTATGAGCTGTCAAAACACATTTCTCCCATAGAGTTTGAATGGCAATAGCAACATATGACGTCACTTGTTCGCATACTCAATCAACTAACTATTTATTTGTTTTAAAGCAACAAAAAATCTAATTTTGCAGTTAATCTAAAATTAATCTGGGTTTCAGGGCTAAAATAAATCGTTTTTTTACTGGAGTCGTGTCTTCGAATTATTTTTTAATGGTGTCAACATCCCTATTCAAGCAAACCAAGCCTTTTAAAATAAAATGATCGCAAGGTAGGTAAGATAACGCACGCAGGATATTTTTTAGGATTGCACTTGAGGCTCCGTTGCGTGTCCATCCGTCTATATTATCAGCATGTATCATTTAAATTACGGTTTCACGGTGCCAGCAAAGACGATTTAAACCTCACGAACCATAACCTATTTAAAGAGTAACGTGACTGATTGATTGGCAGACAATGCACAGCCCAAAACACTGTATTTGTAGAGACATGAGATTTTTCACATAATATTCCTCGAGAATAATAAATGTAAAGGAGCACTAGGAAGAGATTTTTCAAAATAGCCACGGGTTGAGATCTAGACAATTTCTCATTTTTCCACGGGAGCAAAGCCGCTAAGCTAGATTAATACAACAATACAAATATGATTCATTCCCCGAAGTGAGGTGAACACACCGAAATTAAGATTCCTGGAAATCAAGCAACATTTTTCAACCAGAGGATATATCTCGTACGTCTGAAATAACTTCCTACAATAATGTTTTATCCACCTTATTATTAGTCGTGTTGGACGCAACACATAATTTTACTAAAATTATAAATTAAAAGTTTGTTAAGATATTTGATACTTAGATGAAAATGTTAGATGAAAAATGATATGTAAGTAGATAGTGAAGTTCCAGGAAAGGACATTAGATAGTTTTATCTTAGAAATTTCTAAGGTTCGCGCGTGAAAGTGATGAATGAATTCTTCACAGTCGAAGTCGCGAACAACAGTCAGTTAAGGAACATTTTAAGATAATCTTATACAAATAAGCAATTTCATGCCTTTTGACAAACACACTCCCAATTGCGGTCTCCTGCAGACCGCAACAATGCCTTTAATATAATAATAATAATAATAATAATAATAATAAAGGCGTAGGGATGTGACGACCCCATCGCCCGCTGGTGTTGTGGTGTCTGTCACCAGCGCAGTCAGTCAAAAGGCGTAGGGATGTGACGACCTCATCGCCCGCTGGTGTTGTCGTGTCACCAGTGCAGTCAGTCATCGCAGGGCGGCTTGTGGTGGGCTGTTGGTGCGTAGCGACACCACGAACCCGAGACCTCCAGGGGTACATATACACACATGCACTTAAACACACACTCACACACAGTTACACACCCACCCCGCCTCTAGTTTGCCTTTGTTGGCCGCCTAGAGTGGAGCGCAAGAGCTAAATGCTCGAAAGATGGATGTGTTTCCGTAAGTGGCGAGTTGGCATTTTGAAGTTTAAAGTCCAGGAACACCTCTCCATCCTTAGCCGTTCACACCAATGTTGCCGCCTCGTTGCCCCGAGTGGGCAATAGTTTGAGGGGCCCATTTAGTGAATGGCGAGTCACCGCCTACCAAAAGTTCAGTTTATGAGATATTGAAATGGTAGGTGTCCGTTATCTCACTCCATAGCCCGGTAATCCTGTCCACAACATCCCAACTCCATAGCCAATTCCATGTCGATTCCTACCTGGCAATAGATTGGCAACTGTGGAGGACTGTCCACTAGCACATCCTCATGGTGTATTAGGGGATAGACCTCCATAGTTGCGCCCATCTCATTTATATTATATGGTACCAAAGGCCTCTTCATGTTGGCTTTGGCCCCATGAATGCCTTTCAAATGACCGGGTCCCCATGGGCCCGTGATCGGAAATCCGCACCAACATAATAATAATAATAATCATTTATTCATATATAGTTGTACAAATAATGAAGGACAAAGATATTTCTGTCAGCACGAAAAAGAAGATAAAAACAATTTGTACATTTAATTTGTTATAACTCTGGCCTCCAAACTAAGAACAAGCCTGTGTTTTGGAGTATCAGCGTTCGACGCGTTACCGCTGCTTGAAAAGTTTATAATATGTACCACTATCAGACTTCTATGCGACAGACAGACTAAAAACTAAAGTACTTTTGAAGTCCCTTTTGAAAATGTCCGTTATTTTTTGAGCACGTGCCATGATCACGTCCGCAGAGCTCTTCATTAGAATTCACGTCTACGTCGTGACAGTGACAACTGTGTCACAGGCTCGTGCCACGATGGGAAATTTGAAGTCACAAGCGGAAGGCAATTTCCACCAAAAATTTCAAGACACTTTCTACCGCAAAAGCTACCGACGAGCACAAGTCCCGATCACTTGGTGCTATTAATTATAATTACGTGGACGACGTATGTACTTATTTAAGTACCGTCAATACGGGCGGACATACGTTACGTAGCAAAGATAGGCTATGTAAGCCATCTTAGAGCCACATCACTATGACCAAAATCAGTCGGATTATCATTCATTCATTCATTCTCGATAAAAGCTTAACAAAGCTATAAGCTAAGACTATTTTTTCTGTCTTAGGACGAAGCTTTGTGGGAGAGTGAGACATTGTAGGAATCTTACATGGAGACGTCTCCATGGCATTTTGCGGTGGAATTACTCTGATATTTAATAGCTGTTACCTGCGACTTCATCTGCAAATAACTCGTTTATCGTGACCACGTAGGAATTAATAAGTTATATGTGTTAATCCAGGTTTTAACTTATTTATGTTCCAAATTTCACTACAATTATTTCAGAAGATTTGACGTGAAAGGGTTACAACATCTTTACATCCTCACAAAATTTAGAGACTATATAAAAAATTACATTCACTTGCTTTAGTATTTGCACTTTTGCGCTAAAGATTTTAGGGGTTAAGGTTCCTCTGTTTTAGTAATGCTTATATCGGTTTGATATTATTTTAACGCATCTTAGACCAATGCCGCTACCTCCTATCAACGCTTCCGCTTCATCTAGTCCCGCATCCCAAACTCAGAGCCACAAGTGATAGGAATACGAACGATTCGTCGGTGGTCGGTTCAAATTCGTGAGGTACCTTCCACATGGTTGACTTCTCCAAAGTTCCGACTAATCACAAGGTGGGCCCGCAACGCAAGCCGACAAAGGCAAAAAATACGTGTAAATAATTTCAATGGGTTTTCTAATGTCACCATAGAAGTCACCGATATCAGGGCATTGGATTTATGTTCACTATAAGGCCGCCAGTAAAATTTTTGTAAAAATTTTCATTTTCAACACAGCTTTTTGTTGTTTGTTGTACTTTTTGTTGAATGTAATTAGAAAGTCATCCGACCTAATTACATACGTATAACAAATTTTAAATCAATCTGACCACTGACAGTGCATTAATTAAATTCCATTTCCATGGCTTTACTAGGTATTTCAGTTTATTTGAAACATACTAACGAGGCAAGTAAGATAAAAGATTGAAAAAAAAACTAAAATTAGTAATTAAGTATAGCTTACATCCTGTCTTAGTCTGTTACACAATCTGATGAGTTGGGTACTGATATTTTATGTGACAGACACCTATGATGATATTATCGGCAGGTCTCTGACTCAACCTCATATCATATATGAAAATTTACTTAATTGGAATAACCACTTTAGATAAACAGCTTAAAGTATTTTATTCCAACTTCTTCTTCTTCTTGAGGGGCCATCTCCTACCGGAGGTCGGCTATCATTAGTGCTATCCTTATCTTGGACACAGCAGCTCTGAACATAATAAGTTGGAGTAGGTCATATTTATCATTGCGCATTATGTGACCAAAGTACTGCAGCTTGCGCTTCTTGACTGCATTCAAGATCTCTACCTCTTTGTTCACCATCTGCAAAACTCTTACATTCGATACCCTATCCATCCACGATTTAAAAATCCGTAAAATTTAATATAGTTATGAGGTTGTGTAAGAGAACCGTCGCTATCTATCTATTTGCTTGAATAAACATTGATGTCATGCACATAATGTCACATTATACATAGATATTTTTCACATAAGATATCTTTCACTTAAATTTCAAAAATTACTGTGTACTTTACCGTTATAGTAGGTATTAATTATTAATATGATTAAAAGGTTGCGGCCTTTTCTAAATTTTCTTGATTAAAAGGATAGATATCGAATAAGCTGATTTATGAACGATTTTCGCCAGCTGGGAGCCCATAAACTATCTAGAATCTAATAAGCCAGTGGGAGTCTTCTAACCTTGACTTATTAGGTTTTAGCGCAGATGATATAATACTGTATTATTAGCAGAGATCGGAATTTTCACGGCATAATATAAGACTGTCGCAATCAAGCTGGTGTTAGAACCAATTTTTTATCGATACCTATCGATAGTTGTGCAATAGAAGAAAAAAACGGTCCACTAAATAAAAAAACATATTTAATACGGAATTTTAGGTAGGGAAAGCGTGTATAGTATACTTACTTACTTAAAACTTCACTTGCGTTCTTCAGCGGTTTTACTTTTACAAAACTTGTCCAATGATGGTGTACTTCCATTTGGCAAATTATTTTTCCCAAACTGATTCATTTGGCAAATGTTTAATTTTCCAAATGTTTATTTTTTCTGAAACTGTAAACTATTCAGGATATATTTCAGGACTATTCTGTAGTTTAGGTTAGGTTAGGTTAGGTTAGTTTTATAACAATCCTGAAAGTTTACAGTTTCAGAAAAAATAAACAGTCGGTAAATTAAACATTTGCCAAATGAATCACTTTGGGAAAAATTATTTGCGAAACATTAGTAGACCATTTTGAGCACCAGAACCGCTCATCCACTGCTGCTGCTGACTGTATAACCTCATTAACCTGACTATAAGATGAATCCACAGCTTAGCATAATCCCTTTGTACCAGAATCTTGAATTACTTTCGAGATTCTCGAGAGAAGGAAAACGTGTCCTACTATACTCTATGTAGCTCTACAAGAAATCCTACCAGTTTTCAAGCATAGCTCTTGATTATGGTAGACACTATGCTTAACATGTCCAAAATTTTAATCCATTTGCAACACTACAAATCAAGACATGACTACATACGTACACAAAGAGCAAACAACAATAGGTCGCGTGCACTGGGGTTATTTTAATGTGATTGGCGAGAGCCGCATCCCCTCCCGTCTCAGGCACAGTCGCGTCACTGCATTAATAATGCATCCCTCAATGGGAATTACAGAGCTAACGGGACGGCGAATAAGTTCGCGAGCATAGTTGTTACATGACAATGTGCCGTTCACACAATTACACAAAAATTTAAAGGAGAAAGTAAAATACTTTATATTTAACCGGTTGATTGATTCAGGCGTTACTTTTTGGAGGAGCACGTCAATGAACTACAACCTTTTTTCTTGTTCATCCGCTACCACCAGAGCGGTAACGGAGTACTCACCCGACCTTTTTACTTTCAGAACAAATAAAATCAAAGTTTTTATTAGCCATTAAGGTATTGATTAGGTCATATTGACATTAACGCCATCTCTTATTTATTTTGGGAACCATCTATATCTATCTCCATCTAGGTTTGTATAGTGGTGGTAAGTCCTATGGCTTGGATAAGGTTGGTTTTATGACCAAAAACTTTCATATGCAGATTGACGCTTGCAAAAATATTCGTAAATAATTTACCGCAGTAGTAAGTAAACACTTTTATGGTCGCGAGTGTAGTTCCAGTTTTAACCACAGAGTCACGTAAGTTTGTGGCACTATAATACTGACATGACGGAAGAAAACATCGGTGTTAAATAATTCACAACACATTTTGATTCTCTCTTCACTCCATCTTACAGCTCAAAATCTGTTTCTTTCACTATCGATGTCTCAGTGCTTCAACCACAAAAACAGTATGACACGCACCTAACACGCTCGCTTCGCAACTAATTATTTCGCTGCATTTAAGTATTCCCTTTGCTCTATCAAAGTCCGTGAAAATATTGTAATATCCGCCTTTGTCGTGGTAAGCTTTATTGACATTATGTTCAACGTTTTAAGCTCAAAGCTACCTGTCTTTGTTAGAGCTTCCATGACGGGAGCCTTAATTGTTTTTGGATACTATTATATTAGGTTCGTTTTAAGCGAAACTTTGTAAATTGGTTCATGAGTATGAAATAAATATAATTTGTAAAGGCTTCTTCACATTTCCATAAAGTAATGATTAATGCGAGTAATTAGCGCAGGTGAAAAGTGATCAGTGCTCGATAAACAGAACACGCGTTAAATACAAATAACTTTTGTAGTAATCACTAATAATAAGAAAGAAAGAAAGAAAGAAAGAAAGAAAGAAAGAAAGAAAGAAAGAAAGAAAGAAAGAAAGAAAGAAAGAAAGAAAGAAAGAAAGAAAGAAAGAAAGAAATAAAGAAAGAAAGAAAGAAAGAAAATACATTTATTTACATCATCACAAAACACATCATCAATATTTTACAAAACAAAAGGCAACACTAAAGCTAAAGATAGAATGTGTCATTGCGGTTGCAAATCGGACACTGGCTCAGCATAATGCTGAGGCGTTTAAAGCACCACAGCGCTGATTTTCAGCCAGTACCGTTGGTGACACCCAGATCGCTGTTTAGATAGATAAATAAATAAACTGCACACTAATAGCTACATACATACACAAGACTACATGCGTAAATAAATAATTTGTAAATAGTAAAAGCAAATAATAATAACAAAATTTCTTGAACATAATAATTAGTATATCTCACTTGCCAAGTATACAACCCCGAGCGGACTAAAACGAAAAATGAAATAACCTAGACAATAAAAAGCAAAGAAGTTTTGTGAAATAGTACTGGAAAGGAGAGGAAATTAAGGTTTTTGCAATGACAACAAATATCCTTTAAGCTTTCGCGCAAATAATAATAATCATAATAATAAAATTTGTTTATTAAAAGAAATCTACTTTTATAAAAATTTCGGATCCACACTAGGCAATGCCTGTCACGTGGTGACCTGATTCGGTTTACAATTTTAAATTACAAATTTAAAATATGTACCACGATTACATACAAAGTTCTCTTAAGCAAAGCAACTACGAGAGCAACAATAATGTAAGTAAATAACGTATGCTTAGTGAGTAGTATATATTATTTATAATTTTAGTGCTGTATGAAATTAGGATAATTTACTTGATAGTAGAGGGGGCGTGGAAGACCGACCTTCACCGATCTGATAACTCGATGAGACATTTTTTTTATTAAATATAATTTATAAACAAAATATGCTATGGAGTGCTTTTAGCCATCTTCCAGCTCCAACATCAGACCCTGGTTACCATCTGGGATCAAAGTACTCGTCAAGACGAATCAAACGAGTCCAAACTCGGTGGGGTAATTCGTAATTTAATTAATTCAGTATGGCCAAAGGCACTCCACAATAAAACAAAAAAAAAGCTATGACCACTTTTCGATAGGCAAGTTATCATAAGCATATTTGTTTATAAATTATATTTGATAAAAAATATGTCTCATCGAGTTATCATATCGGTGAAGGTCGATCTTCAACGGCTCTTAGACCATGAAGTCTGCCGATATTGATTGAGTAAGCACATGGCCTTTAAGAAAAATTGATGATTCTTCGAGCTAATGTGACCTCGCAGAAAAAATTCTGAGCTTAGCCGTCTCCATCGCCCTATAAATGACCTTGAGCTTTCTTATGACGATCATCATTAGCAGTCCACCCACCTCTATTACCTAGTTAGAGACCCATACCGTTGTGATTTTGGCCCAACGCTCCGGATTCATTCGACAGTCATGGAATGAAGTATAACTAGAATGAATCTTATGCAGCTTTAGGACCCCAATGCACCCCCTAGATCTATTGTCTGTTCCCGTATAAAAGACAATGGAAATAATTATTGGTACGATGTACCGGCATTCCGTTCGGACGGCTCGCTTTCACGCAAACGCGTGCCCATTGTGGGATCCAATTGAATAGGGCAGAGGTTAAGAGACAATTATGTATAATTATGCAGATACTTACTGGTTTTTTTTTAGTTGACACTTTATGCCACTCATTTCTGTCGAGAGAAAGAGGGAATAATGTTAAGTCTTTGCCCAGTAGTTGGACTCTTTAATAGGTTGAGAAAAAAAAGTTACAACGGACAAGATAAGTAAGTCGCTTGATTAAAACGGATGTTAGATTTTGATTTTGTGTTTTCTATGTGCTACTACCGTCGGGCTCGCACCTCTGAGTTTTTCGGAATTTAAGTGCGAAATTTCATCTGAAATTGTCTCTGAGCTGAGCCTTATGGTGACGGAAAACATCGTGACGGAACCTGCACACACCTGCGAAGAAATTTAATGGTATGTGTGAAGTTCCCAATCTACACTGGGGCTGCGTGGGAACAACGACCCCAGCCCTCTTCTTTGAGAGGAGGACTTTTATTGGCTGGGATAAATAAAATAAATAAATCTTAAATATTTAAAGATTGTAACTAAGTATAAGAAAATTGTTACAACATTAATTGCAATAAACAGTTTAAATTTTTTTTTCTTTTTTTTAAATAAATAATAAATATCATGGGACAATTCACACCAATTGACCTAGTCCCAAAGTAAGCTTAGCAAAGCTTGTGTTATGGGTACTAAGCAACGGATAAACATACTTATATAGATAGATACATACTTAAATACATATTAAACACCCAAGACCCGAGAACAAACATTCGTATTTTTCATACTAATATCTGCCCCGACTCGGGAATCGAACCCGGGACCTCAAGCTTCGTAGTCAGGTTCTCTAACCACTAGGCCATCTGGTCGTCTAAATGATGATGATGATGATGTTGTATTACTGGATTTGTTTTAGTTGACACTCCACTCATTTCTGTCGAGAAAAAGAGGAAAGAAGGTTAAGCCTTTTCCCAGTAGTTGGATACTTTAATAGGCTGAGGAAAAAATTGACGAGGACGAGATACTTTCTTGAAGTAGGTAACTTGCTTGAACACGTTCGCTGCGGCAATTAGTTTAACTTGCAATTAACTATACATGTATCGGGTCGTATCGACCGGATACCGCAGCGAAGGTGTTTTCTTTATTATAGTACGTATAATATGTATTTCTATATCCATGTACACAACTTTATTTAACACTAGCCTTTACCCCCGGCTTCGTTCTCATAAACTATTGATTGGCTCTGGCAGTCGAATCGAACGTCAAATCATCTTTTGTAGCGTATATTTTGACATACCAACAAAGTCCGACTCGCGTTTGGCCGGTTTTTTTACTGCTCTGTCATTAGTCATTATATAATCTAGATATCATTTAAATAAAATAAGTTAAGTTCGACGATAATTTAAGGTTTTTTATCATGGACCGAAACAGTAAAAGAATAAAAGCTTTAGGTCAGCCAACCGTCACATTTAAATTATTTTTGTTCCATTTTAACTTTAAATCAGATAACAAATTCCGAATAGTTAAACAGAACGCTTAGTTAAAACGCTGTATCAAAACAAACCATTTAGATATACGGTGATAGCCTCAAAGAATCACGCGAACAAAAAATAATTATAATCATTGAAACCACTTTGAAACGGAAAGCTCTTTTGCAAGTTTTCACACGAGACATTCGAATTATACTTGTTCATAAATTTTATTTTGACACTACACGCTACTCGTTTTGATTTTATTTTCTCTGCTTTCAGCGTGTAATTGATTAATTTAAATTAAAGGCTAACGGTGTTCAAGGTCTTGAAATTAAATTCAGTCGGTTTCCAAGTAAAGCGGCTTTAATGATGTCCAAACACTGCTCGAACTATAGTTTTTTTTTCGAACGGATTTTCCATCACACAATATACTTACGATATACATTTGCTACCTCAGGTAACCACATCGTTAGCAAGCGCCATTTACCGTGATATTGTAAACTAAACTCCTTGATTAGATAATGAGTTAGACCAACGGCTACAAACAAAAAGATAGCCGAACTGAGGACCGATTTTTGCAAACAGATCTGTGAAAGGCCACTCGAAAGCGCTAAAACATCTGTTAGTTTCTACAAATCAATCGCTTAAATTAAATTTTAGACCATTTCATTGATTATCTAGAGCTGTAAATTTGCTACTTTCCTCGTACATAATATTTACATTTGACACATTTTTAGCACATGTGATATTTTCAAAAATCTTTCCCTGGGTAGAATAAGGGACCACATACATCGCTGCAAAAATTAGATTACATACATACACGTTTAATATTTGTCTTTTACACTGTAGGTGTCTCGAAATTGATCCGGAATATTATTTTAGTAGGTTTTTTTGCGGTTGATTAATGTTTTCTTTTCATATATTGGTCGATAAGTATTCATAACGCGTCGAGGTTGTGACTACATTTTTAAACAAAGATTCCAATGAAAAAGCGTTAAATGTGTAAAACCGGTGGTCTTTACTGTAACATTTACCTAAAAGAATAAATAAATGAAAAAGTTAATAAAAGTCAGGAGAGGGCTTTACCTGCTAGGCACGTTTTTCACGTTGACGAAAATCTCCGCCAACTGAAGGACGCGGTTATTCGTTACAGTGAGTTGTGTATTTGTATCTTACTCTAAATATATAGCCGGCTCCTTTTTCACTAAGATACTGGCCAACGCAAAGATCCAGCCTTAGATGAGTAGCTCAGCAAGTGCGATGATATAAAAAGACCCATTATTTTTGTCTTTTGGTTTTGGTGGTTGGTTTGGTTTTTATTTTTTAATAAACATTCAATTAAAGTAAGTCTACTACTTACTCGTAACCTGCGTGTTGGCCATATCACATCCAAACAAGCCATTGTAGTAGACATAAAACCTCACATTTGTCTTTCGTGGCACAGAACGTATACTCCGACCAGCAGTTTTACATTCCAATACAGCGTAGTAAAGTTAAAAATTCTTTACATTTTATAACATAGTTCGTGATATCGTGTTTCTGTTACAATGAAATTGTTCGGGATATTGATTTAGATTTATAAGTAATTTTTCATGGTTGAAAGTAATTTCACACATCAATTTTCGAAAAACTCACCACAGCTAGTGACTTTACACTATGAGAACTTACAGAAAAGTCCCTTGGTACATAAAATATTATTTCTATGATATAAACACAAGCCATGCCAATGCAAATTTTAAGTCTCTGGCCGCAGTGGTTTATTTAAGGTGTGCATTGTCTATCTGTTACTCGAATCAGTTAATCCAGGTACAGTTTTATGGATACAGTTAGGAGTCGCTAAAATAATGAATGACTGAAATAGTCCATTACTACCAAGACCAGTAAGTAAGCCATCCTGGACGAATAGAAGTTTGAATTCCGCGTGGAATAGTTACTTTGGTCTAACGCTAACTTTAACCCGCGACTTCGTTTACGTAGAAGGTGAAAACATCACGCTTTTATCAGTAAGAGCGGGACTTTAAAACGTGGAGGGTATAACCCCCCCCCGCACCCCCCCACCGCACATTCACCACCATTCACCACCGTACTCCCAAGTCAAGCGTGCCTATAGAAGGTTTACTTCAAAAAACCCCTGATTTTGAAACATTCTTCATTGGTGCTCCGCTCCTATTGGTGTTAGCGTGATGATACATAGCCTTCCTCGATAAGTGGGCTATCTAACACTGAAAGAATGTTTCAAATCGGAGCAGCAGTTCCTGAGGTTAGCGCGTTCAACAAACAAAACAAACAAACAAACAAACAAACTCTTCAGCTTTATAATATTAGTATAGATAGGTACAGCCTCAGATCTGGAGTACCTAATCGACGAGCTTGAATAAAAATATGCATGAGGTGATTGAAGCGATAGTGCTAGGATCGTATCGTCTGGCATTCTGAAGCCTCTACCTATCTCAAATGGGATATATCGTCACCTTCATGCTAAAGTGGCAAATCTGCAATTTTGGCAAAAATAAGATTTTGATTTTGAAGGTGTTCTAAGTGACAGAAGCATGGAGGTTGGAGGTGGCATGTGTGCTGAACCGATCCTTCTTAGCTACGACCATTGTAAACCACCCATACCACATAAACCATAACGCAGCTCATTAACAATACGGCTTATCGTTCTAATACACATTTTAATGATACTTTAAAAGGGGCGTTACTATATCGTTCTATGGCATTTTATCGAATCCCATGTTTCATGGCGGGAGTTAATGTGTGTCAGCACGCACGAGGTGGTGATTAAAATTAATAAAATTAGTTTATATCGTGGTCAGGTGGGGTTTCAAATAGGCCACTGCGCTCGTTTGGGCTTGTTAAACAATTTCGGTTTATGCGATTGAGTGTTTGAATGAAGTGCTTATTTATTAAACAGCCTTTTACCTCGCTTCTTTGCTATTACACGACTACCCATGCAGGACAGTACACAGCACGGAATACCGTATACACGGCGTAATCGCTAAGTGTAGCCAGGCGATTTTTCCGTAAATAAAACAGATAACAGAAAATTTTAAACTGAAATCGCAAGTACTTTACCTATGAGTAAAAAAAACCGGCCAAGAGCGTGTCGGACACGCCCAAGGTAGGGTTCCGTAGCCATTGCGAAAAAATCAAGTAATATTTTTCTAAGGATTTCGTATGTGTACGGAATCATCTAAGTTTAGGTATGTTTTATACCTTAGGCTACTATTTACTCTAAAACTACAAATAATTTCCAAGCAATCTTAGCCGCTATAATTTTCGTAGTAAATTTGATATATTTACTTACTATCATACTGATTTTCTTCAAATTTTTCCGCTCAACAGTTTAGATTTTAGAGGGGGGGGGGACGGTCGATTTTAATGAAAATTTTCACTTTAAAGTTGAATATTTCGCAAACAGATATCTGAATAGAAAAATCATGTTAGCAACCCCACAATGGTTTTCAAAGACCTATCCAACGATACCCCACACTATAGGGTTAGTCGAGAAATTAAAATCACCCCACTTTACGTCTATGGGAGGTACCCTAAAAAAAATTGTTTTAGTTTTTTTTATGTAATCACTTTGTCGGCGTGACTGATATATATATTCATGCCAAATTACAGCTTTCTAGTGCTAACAGTCTCTGCGCTTAGCCGCGGACGGACAGACAGACGGACAGACATGGCGAAACTATAAGGGTTCCTAGTTGACTACGGAACCCTAAAAAGACATCAATCAAAATAAAAAAAGGATCAAAGTTATAAATAAAATAAGAAATACTTACTCAAATTTTTTACATTAAACACTATGTGTCAAACAAATTGTAATGAATTTGAAACGCGTTTAGCATTTTGCGAGGCACCTACCTATTTGTGATAGTGATTGTTGTATGACTTTGAGTCTTGATTTATATGGAAACTAGCTGTTGCCACTGACTCCTGTCTGCAAAGAATTCGCCTATTGCTATCCCTCGCGAACTATGCAATTTTTTGGGCTAAAATGTATGCCATATGTTAACCCAGGTTATAACTATCTGTGTACTAAATTTCATCAGAATCCATCAAACCGTTTTAGCGTGTAAAAGTAATAAACATCCACACATCCTTCCATACAAACTTCCACGTTGTTAGTGGGATGGAACTGGGTGGATTTCATGCATTGAAACATATATGTGTCGTATGTAACAGTCTTGGACATGTGGTAATGGATTTATGTAAAAGGGTATAGTTCCTTTACGCGCAAGCCATACAGAACGTGGGACGGGGGCGCGACGTAGTCGCAATCGCAACGCCCCTTGAATTGATACTAAATGTATGTAGAAGCGTCGCGATCCCAAGCAGAGAGAAGAGACGGGGTGGAGACGCGGCCTGCGATCAAACCCCGCGGACTGCGACGCGCCCCCGTCCCACGTCTCTTCTGTGTGGCTTGCGCCTTATACGAGGGGCGTTCAATATAAAGTGAGAATGAGATGCAAACTCTTTCAATATTAGGAAATTAAATACTGGCCGGTAAAGCTAATCTATCTAGCTGATTGCTATGAAAAAAAAAGTAACTGTCTTTTGTTTAAAAAAAAATACGGTAATTTCTTTGCAATGCTATTGAGTACGTTAGCGAAAATGGAGAAAATTTAACTGCGCGCCGTTATCAAATACTTGTGTTTGAAAAATTTTTCTACGGACCAAGTCAATTTAGATTTGCGGGACACTTTAGGGTCTAATGCTCCTCCGTATCCGACAGTCGCACGTTGGTGCGCCGAATTTAGACATGGAAGAACATCGACCATGGACGACCCCCGCTCCGGACGCCCTACTACTGCAATAACTGAAGAAATTGTGAAAAAAGTTGAAAAATCAGTCTTGGCGGATCGTCGTGTCACGGTTCGTTTTATTGCTGAAAATGTAAAGATTTCAACGGGGAGCGTGCATAATATTTTACATGAACGCTTGGGTATGAAAAAGGTATCTGCGCGTTGGGTACCAAGAATGCTTACTGACACGCAAAAACAAACTAGAGTCGAGATTTGTCAAGAAGCTTTGGACCTGATACAGCAAGACCGGGAACTTTTTTTGGCGCGATTTATAACAATGGACGAAACATGGCTCCATCATTACGACCCTGAAACGAAACTGCAGTCTATGACATGGAAAAGGCCATCATCTCCAACTCCGAAGAAATTCAAGGTGGGCCCATCTGCCGGTAAGGTCATGGGCTCTGTTTTTTGGGATTGTAAAGGGGTATTAATGATTGAGTATCTCAAACATGGAGCCACTATTACGGGCACTTTAAACGCCAAACAAATAGCAACATTGCGCAATGAGATCCGCGAAAAACGGCGAGGTAAACTCTCAAAAGTTGTGCTGTTCCACCAGGACAATGCCCCGGCACACAAGTCCATCGTTGCAATGGCTGCAATTCGTGATGCTGGGTTCAATATCCTTAAGCAACCTCTGTATTCACCAGATCTCGCTCCCAGTGATTTCTACCTATTTCCGAGATTGAAACAATACCCGAGAGGCCAGAAATTTGAAGACGACGACGCGGTGGTCGCTGCAGTACAAGATTTTTTAAGTACTCAAGATGAGACCTTTTTTAAAAATGAAATTTTAAGTTTAGAAAAAAGATATAATAAGTGTATTATGCTAAAAGGTGACTATGTCGAAAAATAAAATTACATTTAGTAAAAGTTGTTTATAACATACTCATTCTCACTTTTTATTGAACGCCCCTAGTACCTTCGCAAAGTAACGTCTGAATCAATCAATTATTGAACTAAAAAGATCCGAATTTCTGGCCAAAATGAATATCGGGCCGAATCGATAAGTGATCACATAATATAGAGGTTGTTATTAAAACTCGTTCGACCTTTAATATGGCCCGCGCGACCCACAGTAGAGATATCCTGAATATTTTATGCGGAGAGGTAAGGAGCCCGACAAAGAAATGTGAGAGAGATCGCAGCCTAAATAAACAGTGCTACTAGTGGAACAGTGGATCGAACGTGAAAGGACAGGGGATATTTTTATTGTATTCGCTTAAAACAACGTCTGATGGTCATTTGTACATTTGCAATTGGAACGGTTGGATAAGTATTCAGTTCGTATAACGTTACTAAATAAAGGCAATCGGAAGAGTAAGTTTACGCATTAGGTAGGTGGGTGAATATTCGAGCGTTTTGATCGCGCGGTTAAACGTCATTACCATTCGACGATTATTACCACAACCGAAGGACGAATCGAGCGAAATTTCATCAAACTAGATTCAGCATCGGTACTGTCTTAAGTTTTCGTAAAAAGTTTACCCTAACCATCATCCTTTTTAATAATTTCTGCTCAAATGGTAATGACAAAAAAAAAACCGCCGTAAAAACGCTGAATATTTACCCAGGTAAGTACCTCCTGAGTCCCGGCCTTTTCTAACCGATGTAGAACTAGAACTAGACCTAGACCTAGAACTAGACCTAGATAAGAGTCATACGTTTTGTAATTTTGTAACTTATTTAAACGTCTTTCAAGTTCATTATTCATTGTACTTACTGATGATTTGTTCTTTATAAAGTACGCCAGGACTTAGGAACGAGGTTAAGGAAGAACATACTACACTAAAAAATTAAAAAGCGCTAAATAAATTTAGTTGAGCTATATACTTTAGATTATATCTCGGCCTGTATAAGTCTCAGTGCCCCTGCACAAGCCTCCTCTTAGAATAAGAGGGATTGGGTCGTTCCCACGCGGGCAGGTACGCATGTTTCCTCACGATGTTTTCCTTATCCGTAAAACTCATGGTAAATTTCAAATGTAAATTCGCAGATGAATCCCGAAAAACTCGGAGGTGCGAGCCCTGGTTCGAACACACGACCGTCTGATTGAGAAGCCATAGGCCATAGGCTACCAGTTCGAAAAAACTTTAAAATAGAGTTAAGCTGCGGCACTTTCTAAACTCACTCGCATCTCGCAAACATTAATCGGAACCCCTCGTAGTCCAACCAAAAGGTAACACCGGCCCGACCGGGCGCCCGGACATTATTTATTTAATACACTCAAAGGCCTAGAAGCAGACAGATAATTGTTCCACGAGTCCTCCTAAACATAGTAAATTCGTCGACAAGCTTTTAAAAGCAAAAGGTCCAAAGGGTTTCCGTTTTAGCTAAGAAGTTAGTTTGTACTTTATATTAGCACTAGCTTTAATCTGTGGCTTCGATCGCTTTAAAATACATTCACGAGAAATATTTACATTATCTTAGAGTTTTGGCCCAAAAAAAGCACAACGTTTGGTCGGACAACGCCATCTATTGACTGCAGACGAAATTAGTACGTCATATCGAAAGCTGAGCGAGGTATTTCGGTGCTCTTGAACCATTGAATGAGTTTTAAAAATATTTAAGTACTAAATACTGGATACTTAGTGCCCGCAACTTCATCTGCGTCCCGTAGAAACATTTTTTAATCCAAGACAGTGCAGTTTTTTGCCTGAAATAATTTAAAATTCCAGAGATTAACCCACTCCATACACCTACAAACAAAAAACAAAGTTTGCCTATCTATATCATACTAAATACGTACTGAAACATGGATGCACGAAACAACCCAGAAAAAGACCAGCTCAGGGAATCGAACCCAGGTCCTCAGCATTCCGTGCTGCGTGCTAAACTCCTACACCTAACTGGTCGAGATATAGACACCGTAATTTTTCTATGCATCACACATCTCAGCTCGCTTAATCACTTATTGCAGCGATACCTAGTACCTACCAATCTGTATTTTATTTATTATATTTCTTCTTTAGACTCATACAGAGATTTTCGTAATCATTTTCGCATTAAGCAATAACTATGACACTGAACTTTAAAAACACACTCCAAGTTCCACCGAGCTCCATGAACCGTCTAAACTTTAAAACTTCATGAACTTCGCAAGACATCCACAAGACTTAATGACTATTTAAATTAACCAGAGTTGCTATACATAACTTAAGTGATATCCCGCCATTATAAGTTTAATGCATTTCCCGTGTCCGTCCGGTGACGCTAACGGCTTAATCGTGCCGTCGGACAGTTCGTTACGGGCATTAAATCTCAGTTAAAAAACTCGTAACACTGACCGCGAAAAGTTCAACATTCTTAATCGCGATATCAATTACTGTCCGTATTTAAAATTGATTAACAAGCTGTGGTGTGTCAGTATCTTTAAACAGTTATTTTATTTTAGGAGAATGTCTTATCATTATCACCTTGTATCTTATGGATAGATGTAAGGATGTTTGCCACTCTTTCACGCTAAAACGGTTAAACGGATTCTGATGAAATTTCGCTCACAGATAGTTTATTAGAACCTGGATTACCTATGAGATAATTTTTGTCCCGCAAAATTGCATAATTTTTGGGGGATAAATACTGATAAACAAATTCTTCGCACACGAAGTCGCGGACAACAACTAGTACTTAGTATATCTATACATACTCGTAGTATCTTAATATTATTAACGCGAAAGTAACTGTCTCTGTGTCTGTGTGTTTGTGCCAGGGCGGTAGCACGCAGTGCGTGTTTGGCAGCCGCCGTGACGTGTGACTCCAAGAAGAAGGGCTACGGATTAGCCCGAAACATGTAGATTTAAACTCGTTTAAAGACGTGAGTGATCCGTTTATTTTCACTATAACTGTGTCTGTCTGTCAGAATGAAATTTCAGTATGAAGATAGTTTGAGATTCTGGGAAGGGGTTAGTATCATTTCGTCTAAAACACAACTAGTCCTAGCGGTAACCGGTCTAAAACGTTGGTAGTCTAAAACGCATCTCGTCTTAACTGCAACTGATCTAAATAGCTACCAATCTACGTCGCTACTGGTGTAAACAGTAAGTAGTCTAAAACACAGCTGGCCTTATAAATGTTTATGACTAGATGCTACTTAGACCATTAGCGACGTAGACTGGTAGCTACTTAAACCAGATACAGTTTAGACGAGATGCATTTTAGACCGGTTACGACTAGGATTATTAGTTGCGTTTTAGACGAAATTAACCCCTAACAATGGAGGAAAAAGGTTATCGAGTGGCGATCACAACCCCATTAGGTGGACGATCAACATTGCGAGATTTGCAGGCAACTGGTGGATGCAGTCATTCATTGTGCGGTCCTAAGGCGCAAGCCACACAGAAGAGACGTGGGACGGGGGCCCTTTAATCAGTTTTCGTATTAAGCGTATACGTAGAAGCGTCGTGATCCAAGGCAGGCAGAAGAGACGGGGCGGAAACGCGGCCTGCGAACAAACGACGCGGACAGCGACGCGCCCCCGTCCCACGTCTCTTCTGTGTGGCTAGCGTCTTCCAGCTGATGATGATGATGATGGTGATGAGTTCTCTATCTACAAGAGCTAAGTCTCAAACCTGATATTTTACGAGCGCCACTCACTTTTCAACAGTTATACACACAATTTTCATTTCAAAACTCTAACTGAAAGTGCTGAACATAAAAAACCCAACACCCGCGAGTCAAGCCACTCATGAATGTTAATAAGGCGTCTCCCTGGAATTATTCAATTAAAAGAAGTTTTATCATTTGCGGACACTCCACTGGCACTTTACTGTTTCCGTGAATGAAAGGGCTCATTCGAATAGAGTACAGGAAAGAGAATACATTGAAAAGTTTATCATGGTTCCATGGATTACTGTAACTTTAGCCATCTCATTCTGAGAAGAGGCCTAAGCCCGGCAATGGTACGCTAACTTTACATGTTAATTAGTGAGTAAAAAAAAATGTATGATCTTGTTGTAAAGCTACTTGGTAGAAGATCTTACAGGGTATAATTATGTATGCCTCATTTATATGGGATAAGATTAAACCACGAACTATTTTATTGCTGAAATTGAATCGACGTTCAGCGGCCTTTGTAATAATAGGCCTTTACATCAGTGACAGATGATTTAAGTACCACCCTGGCGACACTTGCGCTCGTGGCTAAAAAGACCGATACCGGATAGGATCCTCGGCAGCATTCGCGGCGAGTGTACTAGGGGCGTTCAATAAAAAGTGAGAATGAGTATGTTATAAACAACTTTTACTAAATGTCATTTTATTTTTCGACAAAGTCACCTTTTAGCATAATACACTTAGTATATCTTTTTCTAAACTTAAAATTCCATTTTTAAAAAAGGACTCATCTTGAGTACTTAAAAAATCTTGTACTGCAGCAACTACCGCGTCGTCGTCTTCAAATTTCTGGCCTCTCAGGTATTGTTTCAATCTCGGAAATAGGTAGAAATCACTGGGAGCGAGATCTGGTAAATACGGAGGATGCTTAAGGATATCGAACCCAGCATCACGAATTGCAGCCATTGCAACGGCGGACTTGTGTGCCGGTGCATTGTCCTGGTGGAACAGCACAACTTTCGAGAGTTTACCTCGCCGTTTTTCGTGGATCTCATTGCGCAATGTTGCTATTTGTTTGGCGTATAATGTGCCCGTAATAGTGGCTCCATGCTCGAGATACTCAATCATTAATACCCCTTTACCATCCCAAAAAACAGAGCCCATGACCTTACCGGCAGATGGGCTCACCTTGAATTTCTTCGGAGTTGGAGATGATGGCCTTTTCCATGTCATAGACTGCAGTTTCGTTTCTGGGTCGTAATGATGGAGCCATGTTTCGTCCATTGTTATAAATCGCGCCAAAAAAAGTTCCCGGTCTTGCTGCATCAGGTTCAAAGCTTCTTGACAAATCTCTAGTCTAGTTTGTTTTTGCGTGACAGTAAGCATTCTTGGTACCCAACACGCAGATACCTTTTTCATACCCAAGCGTTCATGTAAAATATTATGCACGCTCCCTATTGAAATCTTTACATTTTCAGCAATAAAACGAACCGTGACACGACGATCCGCCAAAACTGAGTTTTCGACTTTTTTCACAATTTCTTCAGTTACTGCTGTAGTAGGGCGTCCGGAGCGGGGGTCGTCCATTGTCGATGTTCTTCCACGTCTAAATTCGGCGCACCAACGTGCGACTGTCGAATACGGAGGAGCATTAGACCCTAAAGTGTCCCGCAAATCCAAATTGACTTGGTCCGTAGAAAAAATTTTCAAACACAAGTATTTGATAACGGCGCGCAGTTAAATTTTCTCCATTTTCGCTAACGTACTCAATAGCATTGCAAAGAAATTACCGTATTTTTTTTTAAACAAAAGACAGTTACTTTTTTTTTCATAGCAATCAGCTAGATAGATTAGCTTTACCGGCCAGTATTTAATTTCCTAATATTGAAAGAGTTTGCATCTCATTCTCACTTTATATTGAACGCCCCTCGTATGTAGCCCCAGATGGTCTAGGGTTGGTGTCCCGGTCGTGGTGCTTTATGCGTTTTTCCCTGAGTAACTCAAACCAGGCATCATCGTGCTTTGATTTGCCATCATGAACGAGATGTCGCCACTTGCCACGATTTTCAACCAGCACTGCTCGTTGGTTGCTAGGTATATTAAAAGCAACGATGTCACGCTTGACGGAGTCTTTAAATCGCAACAAAAAACAAATGACATTAAATAAATGGTTTTATAGATAACTAGCCGTTGCCCGCAACTCCGCTCTTGAAGAATTTGTTTATCGCTATCCCGTGGGAACTATGCAATTTTCCGGGATAAAAACTATCCTGTATCCTTTCCTGGGGCTCAAATTATCTCTATACGAAATTTCATCTAAATCGGTTCAGCGGTAAGCGTGAAGAGGTAAGACAGACAAACACACTTTCGCATTTATACCTATAATATTAGTATGGATATGGATAACTATAAATTAAATCTTTTAAAAACACGGAACGCAGTTTTAGGTATGAAAAAAAGAAAATGCCCATTATGCGTCTAAGATCCCTTCCGCTGCTAACAAAGGAGCTGATAACTTTGCAACAGCTGAACCAATTTTGATGAAACATATCTAAGAACCATCGCCAAGGAGCGCTTTCAAATAAAAAAAATCGCATCCTACCCGTTTTAGAATTTATAACGCCACAGATAGACACGTACACACACACACACATAGTGGTCAAATATAACATCCCTCTTTTTGTATCGGGGGTTAACAAATAGACTCGCATCTTTCTAGTCTGATATCTAATGGACTTATAACGGGGTTAATTAACCGATCTGCAACAAGTAAGTAACAACACACTTAATTAACAAGACACGGTATCAATGCTTCCCCTAACGATCGCCTCAGTGCACTGCTTTTTAATCAAAGCCAGTTGATATCATTAGATGCTCTTCCTTACTACATCGTATCTGCGATCGTGTAGTCTTTGTCTGTGTCGCATTTTTTTATTTGTAACCCATAGAGGCCTAGTGGTTTGACATGTGGCCTCCCAAGCACAACGTCTAAGTTTCAAGTCTGGGCACCATGAGTTTCTCGGTATTTAAGTGCGAAATTAACATTTGAAATTTAACATAAGCTTTACGGTGAAGGACAAGCTCTTATGGAAACCTACACACACCTGAGAAGACATTAAGTGGTGTGTGTGAAGTTCCTAATCCTCACTGGGGCCGCGTGGGAACTTCGTCCAAAGCCCTCTCCTTCTGATAGGAGGCCTGTAGGCTGCAGTGGGACTTATATAGGCTGCGATAGCGGTAATGATAAAGCTGTTTTATGTGCAGTGGGTGGTGTAGATGTCATGATTACATTTGATGAGCTTCGCCGATCTTTTGATGCATGGCCTATGCCATGAACATAAGCAGACTAAAGAATTTATTGGTAGACTAGCGACCCGCCCCGGCTTCGCACGGGTGCAAATACGGGTGTTTATATGTATTACACATATAAACCTTCCTCTTGAATCACTGTCTATTAAAAAAACCGCATCAAAATCCGTTGCGTAGTTTTAAAGATCTAAGCATACCTACACAGGGACAGACAGACAGCGGGAAGCGACTTTGTTTTATACTGAGTAGTGATACGGACTCTCCTGCCAGAAGAGCGCGGGCCGCTTCGCGAGACATGCTGCCCTTAACGACATTATTCGTCGGTCTCTTGCATCGGCTAACGTGCTGGCTCTCCTGGAGCCGACAGGTATTTCAAGAGCCGACGGCAAGAGACCAGATGGTATGTCGTTGATCCCGTGGAGTATGGGAAGGGTTCTGGTGTGGGATGCAACCTGTGTAGACACACTAGCCCCTTCTCATATCCACCGGACCTCCACAAGGGCAGCAGCCGCAGCAGAGGCGGCTGAAACCGCTAAAATTGGCAAATATAGTGGTCTCGGCGCCGAATATAATTTCATCCCTTTCGGTGTCGAGACCCTTGGTCCGTGGGGCCCAGGAGCACTAAGCCTCTTCAAAGAGACTTCGAAGAGGCTTATAGATGCTACCGGTGACCGAAGAGCTGGCAGCTACCTCGCTCAAAGAATTAGCCTAGCGATTCAACGAGGTAATGCTGCCAGCATCTTCGGCACAATGCCGCAGGGGCCTTTTTTAGATCTAGTTTAGTTTTAAATTTAGTTTGTAATAATATTATTTTTGTTTGTTTAGATCTAGTTTAGTTTTTAATTTAGTTTGTAATATTTAGTTTATAATTAAGTTTTATTCTTTGTTATTTTTTCATAAATAAATATTTGTTTTTCATATATTATAAAAAAAAAGTAGTGATATAAAAAACCTGTAAAAGAAAAGAAGGACGATTCATTATAATTAATTGTGAAACTGAAATGACTACTAAAAGCATCTTTAAAAATAAAAAAATAAAAACTATTGTTGTAAAAAAAGTTTCAGAACTGAAAATACTTTTGTTAGTTTTATAGCACATGGTACGGAACCCTTCGCATGGAATCCAACACGTACTTGGCCTGGTTTTTTTTACTGTTAAATCTCATTTAATCATCATATTTTGATGATGGCGCCAAAATTCCCTACATTATTAGGGAATAAATCCTAAATTAGCTCCAAACGTCTCAAAATTAGTAATAAAAACGCAAGCTGACCTATTTATTGCAATAATGAAAGCATAAAGTAATTAGGCGTTGTTTAGAAATAACAAAAGGCGTTTTATGTCGTCATTAGGCAGTCGTAACTGTAACATAATTGTCGAGTTACGTGTGTTGTTACAGGCTTACGACACGACTGCTTTACGATCACCGACGATCGCTACGACAACAAGGTTTTTTATGTTGTAGGGAAGCTCTAAATTGCGTAAAAAAGCTTACTTACATACACAGTTAACTCATTCACTGCCAGCAACGCATATATACGTTTTCTTGATTTTTGCTTAGTGCCGCTATCAACATGTGCGTTTGGGGCATCTGACAAAGTCCCGAGTTTGACAGCCGGCAGCGAATACGTTAAGAACAAAAAGTTGATACAATATATGTTAGTGTTAAATGTTGTCTGGAACAGATCGTTTTGAAGCGATAAGTCCGCTTATTGCTTACTTTTTAATTTATGTCTCTATTTCCAGTCAAGTGTATAAATATGGGGGCATACCTACAACTTCTTATATCGTCGAACTAAGGTAAGCAATATAGGTAAGTAGGTAAGATTAAAGCGATCTATATATATATACCAGCCAGCTATAAGTGGTCCACTTGCTCGTTTGTGATCCTATTACGAAAAAAAGGTATTACTACTACCTACTTACGTTTTAAGTTTAAGTTTAACAAGGTCTTCGAGGAATAAGTAAGCGTAAGCGCTAGTCAGCGGCTAGTGAGAGCTTTGTTGCTAGCAAATACGGAATCGACGATGAAACAATCTTACTACGAAGTTTTCTCAAAACCAAGTTGTAGGAGGGCATAAACGCAGACCCTGGCAAGGCATGATGAATGAATCACAAGTCTGCATAATTAATGAGAAGGTACGCCTAGCACTTTGTGCGGCAGACTATATTAACCAGGTGAGATTTCTACACCGCCTAACCAAAGGAACAACACGTACGATATTTTAGTCGTAATTGTTGACGTTATAAATGTATCCTGCAAGCAGGGATGATTTTAAAATCCCCCCGTCACGTCTAAACGTGCGTAAATGCAGATTCATTCCGTTTTACGTCGTATTTAATGCCGGGGTGCGCATTAAACCTTTAAACGTTTCGAGTTGTAAAACCGAGTCTATGACGAACGGAACGACTAAAGCAAACGGCCTATGACATGTTTGGTACAGTTTAACTTTTGGCAGTAAAATTTACTATTTTACTTTCTCTGCTAATTAGGGGGTACCAGAATGAAGATATTTGTGGCAAAACGTGAAACTGAAGCAAGAGTTGACAACAGAAAACTTTTACTCATGCGCAAACTAAAACGCAACGTCGTCGGTCCCCATAAACATAATGATGGAGTATTTTCTTGCACATTAATCTACACTATTTACAATAATTTACTAATAATAGGTATTATTATACTAAAGACGTACAAATTTAAACCTGATTGAAGTAAGCTTGTCAATATCATCATTTCGACATTAGGTAGGTACTAAAATGAGATTTATCCAGATAATAATATGGTTTACCAGCAAGTAGCCATTAAAAGTAGCCACGTGTTCGAGATAAGTGACATAATTTATTATCATTAGTTTATGGATGGAATAATTCTGCAGAATCAGAGCGCAGCAAGATATTGCTGGGATTAACGGGAGCATGCGTAATTTATCTAATGCATGCGTCCCGTAAGTAATTAGCATCTACAGACTTGAGGGGGGTCCCTTGAACAAGAAACGTGTTTTTTTTCGACAGCCCGGTGGCACGAGACCCCATATTTGTAAGCGCGACTCGCACTTGGTCTAAGTTTTTATTTTTACTATATAATATGAAAGAGAAATACCTAAAGTCGCCGACATAGCTCAAAAATCACCAGATTCAAGTGGCAGTGGGCAAGGCACGTTGCTCGTAGAACTGATGACCGATGGGCACAAGAGGTTCTAGAATAGCGTCCATGAACCGAAAGATGCAGTGTAGGTAGGCCATTAACAAGATAGACCGACGACCAGAGGTCTTATTGTCTAACGCATTTGGAATGACAATCGTCATGGGATCGGCATGGGATGGGATGGGATAGATAGAATCCGCAACGAGGATATCCGACACAGAACTAAGGTCATCGACATAGCTCAGAGAATTAGCAAGTTGAAGTGGCAGTGGGCTGGTCATATTTGTCGAAGAACCGACAACCGTTGGAGTAAACGAGTTCTTGAGTGGAGACCGCGTCTTGGCAAACGTAGTGTAGGACGCCCTCCGGCCAGGTGGAGTGACGATCTGCGAAAGGCTGCTGGTAGAAGCTGGATGCGTCTAGCCGAGGACAGGGCGCAATGGCGCTCATTGGGGGAGGCCTATGTCCAGCAGTGGACTGTTGTAGGCTGATGATGATGATGATGATGATGATGGGATGAGCGTAAAAAGAAATAGGGAATGCGATCGCGAACGCTGGCGCGTTAGACGTTAGCCATAAAGAGGAGACGTGGGACGGGGGCGCGTCGCAATTGCGGCGCCCCTTGAATCAGTTTTCATACTAAATGTATAGAAGCGTCGCGATCCAAAGCAGACAGAAAAGATGGGGCGGAAACGCAGGCTGCGAACAAACGACGCGGACTGCGACGCGCCCCCGTCCCATAATGTATCTTCTAGGTGGCTTGCGCCTTAAACAAAACAGCCTCTGCTTAAGGTTACGGGAACGCGTTGTACGCGGATGGCGTAGGACCAGTCTATTTGGCGAAGGTCTATGTTCAGCAGTGGACGTCTTTTGGCTGAAATGATAATGATGATGTCATAACGAGAGGACGTAGTTTCGCCACTAATTCTGGTTCGGCGCGAAGTCGCGGGGAAAGCTAGTTAGTTTATGGACGGAATAATTTTGCAGAATCAGAGCAAGATCTTGGTAGGATTAACAGGGGCATGCATAATTTATCTGATGCATGCGTCGCGTAAGTAAGCAGCACTAGACTTGAGCGGGGCTCCACTTAGTGCCTCATTAACCAAGTGCGGATTAAAATCAGATTCTTATTTATTCATTATGGTTCCAAAGGAAGATCAGCGCCGTACGAAAAACCGGCAGTTTGCAGATTTGAGACCATTTTGTGACGTGCGTATTTTTATTTCCTTCTAGTTTTACTTCATAATTTTTATAGCTCATACTAAATACAAACTGAAACATGGATGCACAGAAAAAATCCCAGAAAAAGACCAGCGCTGGAATCGAACCCAGGTCCTCAGCATTCCGTGCCGCGTGCCATTCCCCTACACCACCACTGGTCAGGAGTTTTTTTTAGACATGAATTTTTCCCATACATCGCACATCTCAGTCTGTTAGATAATCAATTAATCACTTATAGCAGTGATGCAGCGCTATCTATGTTATACCCTCATCGAGAGATTTCAACACTCCTTCGGAACTATCCGCTCACCCGGACAAGAGATGTCGCTAATAAGCCAAACTTTAACAAGTTTGATATGAAGTATATTTTTATATTTTTTATTTTTATTTTTCAACTTCATTTTTTATTACTTTTACGGTCATCCCGTGAAATCCATATATTTAATCCATTCATATTGTTCACCATGTTGGCGCAAATAAATGCTTTCTTTCTTTCTTAGTTATTAACAGCTAGCCATAAGTCATAACCCATGGCTTCATACGCGTAAACCATTAAGTCCGGCAGTCGAATTCGAAATTTCGGGGTTTCCCAAAAATATATCGTGCTCTTCATTAACGTTGCAGGAAAAAACACCCGTGCTAAATTTCATGTCTCTAAAGCTAGCGGTGGAAATTTTGGAAGTATATCTCGGTCCTCCAGTCAGGTCCAGATAAAAAGTACAAACGTACCAAATTTCATCTAAATCGGTCCAGTAGTTTTAGTGTGAAGGAGTAACTAACACAAACACTCACGCACGCACGGACGCACGCTCATACAAAAAGCATGCTCATAAGCGGCTATTGGATTCGGAAAAACAAGAACACAAGGCAAGTTACGCGGCTTTTTGTGTGCCTCAGATTATCCTGATTCAATAAATTAATCTGAATGGATCTGGATTAACTTTGCGGAGGTCCATATAAAAAAAAAAAAAAAAATTCTTGCATAATGTAGCTATCATAAGGTCGCGGGGGAGCAAACAAAATGGTGTGACCTAATTGCGTTAGGGCTTTTTAAATTTTTAATTTATAGTTGCTATAGCATTATAAAAAGGGTATTTTGAAGAGCCCCTTTATTGAAAAACGCTTTTAAAATAATGAAAATAAAAGAATGCAAACTACCATAATATATGCCCCTGCTAATAGTTTACATGTGACTTACTTTTCAGTAAAAAGACACGTCAAGATTATGTACCCTTTTTAGGGTTCCGTAGTGAACTAGGAACCCTTATAGTTTCGCCATGTCTGTCCGTCTGTCTGTCTGTCTGTCTGTCTGTCTGTGTGTCCGCGGCTAAGCTCAGAGATCGTTAGTACTAGAAGGCTGTAATTTGACATGAATATACATATCTGTCACGCCAACAAAGTGGTAAAATAAAAAATAAAAAATAATTTTTTTTAGGGTACCTCCCATAGACGTAATGGGGGGGTGATTTTTTTTCTCGACTAATCCTATAGTGTGGGGTATCGTTGGATAGGTCTTTTAAAACCATTGCGGGGTTGCTAACATGATTTTTCTATTCAGTGATTTGTTTGGCATCAATATATATATCAGTCACGCCGACAAAGTGATTGAATAAAAAAAAGTAAAAAAATTTTTTTTAGGGTAGCTCTTATAGACGTAAAGTGGGGGTGATTTTTTTTTTCTCGGCTAACCCTATAGTGTGGGGTATCGTTGGATAGGTCTTTTAAAACCATTGCGGGGTTGCTAACATGATTTTTCTATTCAGTGATCTGTTTGCGAAATATTCAACTTTAAAGTGAACATTTTCATTAAAAGCGAGCGTCCCCCCCCCTCTAAAATCTAAACTGTTGGGTGGAAAAATTTGAAAAAATTCAGAATGGTAGTAAATATATCAAATTTACTAGGAAAATTATAGGGGCTAAGATTGCTTGGAAATTATTTGTTGTTTAAGAGTAAATAGTAGCCTAAGGTATAAAACATACCTAAACTTGGATGATTCCGTACACATACGAAATCCTTAGAAAAATATTACTTGATTTTTTTGTAATGGCTACGGAACCCTACCTTGTGCGTGTCCGACACGCTCTTGGCCAGTTTTTATTCTAATGCTAAAATAAACGAAATACAGCTAATTCTATTCTATCCTATCTTCTAATCTCTGTAAGTTACACGTAAAGCTGTCTTGTTGGAAGCAATCCCAAGACTGAGCCAGTGCCGTGTGGAAAGCACCTCTGCTTGCAGTTAACATGCCATTCGAGATGCGCTCGGTAGTGCAAGTAATTTATTCAAATACTCGTCTCTGTGACAACTTACGTACCTGTATGTTAATGTTTGCGTTGCTAGTAAAAACATTATGATAGCATTTATTCAGATAGTTGCTCGGTTTTAAGAGAAAAAAAATCACCGCGTGTTTTACTTTTAGTGCATTTTCAATTTGAAATGTAGGTACCTTCTTCTTTTTTGGAATAAGAAAGTTTTGAGGTTTTCTTGCTTCGAATCAAGAGCGCATATATGATATGGATGATTAAAAGTATGTTAAAATTTTCCATAAAAAACTTTTGTCAGCTTTGTCACGTGTCATGTAAACTGTATGAAAAAATTCACAAAACTGACTCGAAAACTTAGGACACTTTTTCTATACGAAAATGAACAGTTACCTGGAATTTTGAAAAAGAAGACCTCACATATTCGTCTTTCAAATTGAAAATGCCTTTAACGAATTGAATCTAGGTATTCCTAAACCAATGCACAGATCTATCAAGGTTTTCAAAAATTAAGTACCTATTCACAAAAGACGACAGATATAGGTACTAATGGCAGTTAATCATACAAAATGACTGACTGGAAAAAGTTTTGTTGTGACGCGAAAATTATTAATGTATGTATGGTTCAGTTTTGTGCCATAACGGAAAAGTTTCATATTAACTATTGGGATGTCCAACATTTTGAACTACACCTATATGGTACAGATTGTAGGATACATTCGCTACCCACGAAACTGATCGTTGTTGAGATCTTTGGGGAAGGTCCATGACCACAGTTTACTACGAAAGTCGTATCATGCTCTTCCTTTCATTCTTCTGTTTAATACTAGTAGCGTGAATGGGACAGCACGATACAACCTTTGGAAATCGAATTTCGTGATAAATAGAAGGCCAGTCAATCGGTAGATTTAATTCCCGAAACATTATGACTTTTTTCACTCGAATTTATTTACTCACAGCTATCGAAAGCTATAAACTAGGACGGTTGACTATTTTAATCTTAAAACAAAAGGGGTCACCACTAAATAAATTGGAGTGGAGACGTAAAATGTATCGTAAACACGTCCTCAGGTCCGCGCTATTTTCTTAGTTTACTACAAGACTAAATAGATAAAAGACTCGGTGTTCTAAGCTCCACATAAACAACCAGTTGCTTATTTTAACGTCTTTCTTCTTTCACACGGGGACGCTCAATACTATACTGTTGACCAAGTAAACTCTTTATCATTTTATAAATAAACTAGCTTTTGTCCTCGACTTCGTCCGAACAGAATTCAAATTTGTGTTAAAACTTCTTCGTATCTTTCATTGAATAGTAGGTATATTGTTTTCTATGTGGTGGAAGAAAGAAGAGAAGTGGAAGAGAAGAGGAAGAGGTAACCCCTTGCTCGTTTAGTTCTTCGTGTGATTTTAACTGTATAAAAAATAACTTTGAATGTCTTTTTTTTCGTTTTCATCCGCCGTGGCGTGCGCAACTCCATTCAGTAAACCACTAGATATTAATATCTAAACAGAGCCACAGCAAATGAAAAAGCAGCGACTTTACTTACCGAAATTAACACAATGCGTAATAAAACTAATAAGTCATAGTTTTGCAAGGGACAAGTACCTGAAAAAAAACACAATACGGTGAAAAAAGTGTAAAGAATTATTACTTACTTAAAATTTAAAAAAAAAAGGTTTACGGTATAGGGGATAGGTTTCAACAGAGAGAGACTATCTCTCTAGGCAGAACTTGCACCTGGGGTACGAAGCCAAAAGAAAGAGAGTTAAATAGTAGATTGTTCAACAAGGGAGGAAAATAACCAATATGACACGAGGTTACTTGGCACCCGACCACAGCGAGGGTGCCAATATTCCGAGGGTGATATTGGTGTTTTTATCGAGTTAAACACTCTGCTTTTCATTTCGACTACAAGGAAAGTAAGAAAATATAAGTATAAATAAATAAAAATGTCTAAACTGGTCAATATGATCGTTGTAAAATATTTCAATGGAGTTTATTGTTAAGGAATAATGAATTTAACAAAATTTAGAATGTTCAGTATAATAATCAATGAAAAAAGTAGATAAAGTAGGTATTTTAGTAAATTTATTACTAAAATATGTAGGTAAGTAACCAATTTGAACCAAGGAGTTAAGCTGTATAGAGATAGGCTGTGTGGACAATAGCATTTTGTCGTTTAGCGTGTTTTTTCTTAACATTTTCTAACTTTTCTGGTTTAAGTCACTAAATAAGAAACTAATGTAAATTAATAATTTAATTTAATAATATTTCACTGGCATTATAAAATTTGTAATATGACTAATTAAGAAAAAAAAAACTGAATACTTAATTATTCCATGTATATGCCGTAATGCTTGGCTGAATGCGTATGTGTTCCATTGACAGCCAATGCCTTTATTTTTTTTAATTCATTTCTACCCTTGGGAAGAAAATAATAGTTATCCTCCCGTATGTCAGATATGATTTGCCTCACTTTCCGAGTATGAGAGATGAAAAGATATATTTAGGCATCCGATTTTCTTGAAACAATTCGATAATACGTTACAGTATGAAGCGGTTTCTCTACTTTATTACTAAATGGCGCTAGAGGTCGCTACAACGCAACGGTATTAATATTAACTGGCTGTGCATTCATCACAAAACATTTTTTTTTTCCGACAAAAAAATAGTATTCAAAACCTACTTCTTTTGTTGTTTTTGTATACTCAACCGATTTTGCCAATTTTTGCTTTACCACCAAAACTATTATGCACAGCATCAAAACATAGTTCTAAAACTACAACCTCTGTGGCACAGCGGCGCATGCCCGCAGGCCACGCTGAGATTAGCTGCGCCGGGACGCAATTGGGTCCCGTGAAATGTTAAAGGAGAGCGTAACTGTTTCCAGGGTTTCCTACGTGAAGATTGTTAGCGTAATTTGATGAGGCTTTATAAATGTTTCAATTCTCAAACAATACTACCGCTAAACGTGACAACTTTACTTTCTGTAACCATCTTTACCTATACTCTTTAGTAATAAAACGTGTTAGTACTCAATAAAATTGGCTGACAGAAATACTTTTTAAAACTTTGTGTATCATATTATTAATTAAGTAATAACACAAAAGCTTTATGGGTAAAGTTGCTTACAGAATGTACTTATATTTGCCACATTTGATGGTACCTACGCTAGAATTTAAAGATCAATTTAAGAGGATACGTTTTTTCAGAATGTGTAAATTTGCAACATAGTAGTTTCCTTCCAATCTCATTATTTTAATTCATAAATGATTATCTGTGATTGATTATATGTATCCTATAATACGTGCTCAATATCTAAAGTAAACCTTTCACTAAAACTCACAAAAAAACTTATTAAGCCGAGGTAAAGTACAGTGATGAACTTTTGATATACTTATATTTCTTTTGCTGTTGTTACAAAGGCGATTACATCAAAAGTAATGTTATAAAATAAACTATAATCACAGATACGGTTACAACGTTATTATAGCAAGTGCGCCCTTTCAGTAAACCTGTTACATAATACATGGTGAGAACCTGTGTTGTTCTCCAATCCGCTCACTTATTTATTATGTAGTTTAATTCCGGAGCCCGCCAAGAAAGCATCCGACGAGAATCCTGTAAAATATGGAACAAAATACGTACGAAATAAGAATAAGGTCTGGAGACCTTAGCCCAACTCCTATTGTGGATGACTAACTGATTAATCAACGCCCAGTTAAAACCTTTGGGTCGGGAAAGCTAAAATTTTGCATATAGAAATTGTTTTTTGCGAAATTCCTACGAGATACGGAGTTCTGAAATGGGTGAAACCGTGAGTAGATTACTTGTAAATATAACTGTTTCTTTCTAACCTGCGTTGGAATAATTACGGTAGTTATTTATTTAGTAAGTAAATAATACTTTGAACAATGCAGTAAATCTCGTAAAAACATAACCGAGTAAAGTTGAAAGTATAGTCTCCGTTTACATACATAAAAATCAGTGTTTCAAAATCGATTAGTATTTTCATAATTCCTTTTTACTATTGCACAGTTAGACAATACTAAAATAATAGCAATAGATCTCTCGTAGGTGACTGGCTAAACCCACGCCCTAGCTTTTCCTAAGAACTTACAGGTCAATTTCTATACAGGTTCAATAGTAGCAATAATTTACAACGGGCGCATCGCATATATATTGTATGCAATTTGTCTGAACAATGAGGGATTTTTAGCTTGCAGCAAGAGGCTAAGACTGGTAAGTCAAGCTTTTTGGTGCGTGGTGCAAATCAATACTATCAATACGTTAGGAATTTGCTTCAAGAAACAAGTTTTAATTGCGTAAAATATCACAAAAATAATAGCCTGAATACTAGCAGCCAAAATAAAACCGACCAAGTGTGACTTGCACAAATGCACACAAAAAAATAAACAAAAACAATTTATTGAATCAGGCGTTACTTTGCGGAGGTCCATAATAATGAACTGAAACTATTAATTTGCTCACCCGCGACCATAGGGTCGTAAAATCGCAGGTGAGCAAAGTAATTGTTTCACTTCATTAAACAAAAACAATTTTCTTGTGTAGAAATCCCCGTAACTTTTAATTTTATTTTTATTACAATTATTGTTATGGCGGCCATATAGTATACATATTGAAAAATTTCTAGTGTCTACTTATTACGCAGTGTGATAGGCAGAAGATTTTACTGCACACTCTTTAAGTACGGAAGCTTCACTAAGCACACTCTCTACCTCTCTCTAACACACACAAACTCACACACACACACTCTAACACACTTACCTTACACATATCCATACCATACTCATACACAGTAACTCATTTATGTGGATTAAAAAAAAAAAATATATATATATATATATATATATACTTATATCTATTTTTTTAGCTTGATAGCTTTATTCGTAAACTTGTTGTATCTGTGTTAGTATAAAGTATGTTTCGCTTAACTGTATGCCTGTGGACATCTGTTATTGGCTTTTTGTCTAGTACTTAAGTCTCATTATAATGTAGGTATTGTGTTGCTGTGTATTTGTGTGTATATTTGTGTATCGTTCCGTGAGTCACAGACGGTTCTGGCAGAAAATCAGCGCTGCAGGCGTCTAACGCCTCAGCATAATGCTGAGTCAGCGACCGTTTCACTTTTGCATGGACACACATGCAGATCTGTGTATTTATTACTTCGTTGTTTTGTGAACCTTGTTTATTTGTATGAATTTGTGTGTACTTTCTTGTATTTGTGTGTCTTGTAAAAGTGAATAAATGTCTTCTTTCTTTCTTTCTTTCTTCTTTCTGTTGATGCCCCAAATAAATAAAATAAATAAATAAATAAGCATTTTTTATTTATAGTGAACCAGGCCATAGCGTAGCTAATTTGAGTACTGCATGAACACTAGTAACTTTTTCTGTTAATTGATAAAACTCTTCGTAAAGTACGTACCACTTGACTGAACCTCTTTGATATGCGCTCGTTTGAGCCACTGTCTTTCAGACTATTAGGTATGGGCTCTTGAATCCTTCTATTGGCGGAATATTCCGTAGCTCAATCGGCTCATAAACCTCATGCCTTACACCATTTGCTTAGTGAGGAGCCTACACGGCCTCTGGCAGATACCATCGACTATCGCGCCCTAATCGCCCATTGTGGCGCGATAACGATCAGGATATGTAGACCTGTCCCACAGATCACTGGATGCAGATTATCCAGTCTCAAAGACCTGGCCTGTTATTGCTAGTGAGCCATTGGTACCGAGTACCGACAACTAAGACACGCTCAGGAGGTTTCAAATGCACGGATTAATTAGGATGCTAGGAGCCGCCAGTACCGTCATACCAACGCAATGGAAAATCTCTTTACGCTCTACAGAAAACAAACGTTACTGCACCTACTGTATAGCAAAGCAACACATCCTGAGTGAAGATCCTTTTTCGGTGCATTTGGTATCATCACCCAGTATTAAGAGTATGATATATTATGTAACAACTTTTAAATAATATTTTCAATGTTTGGTGGTGATACTTTTGGGATCGTAAATAAAATGTTTTAGTTTCTTTCTTTCTTTAGTATTTTTCCAAATGTTTATTTTTAAGCTTTTTAATTTATTTTTATAAACGCCAAATTAAACATTTCAAAAATCATTCAAGTTCTGTAAGGTGAAATTTGAAACGTGATACAAAAATGAGTGTTCTAGCTCAGCTGATTTAGAAACACTAGTACCATTTTAAAAACATCACCTTGTATAATTTCAATACACAGTCTATTTTACTGTATTGTGTCGATTGAACTTGTTTTTTCTTTTTTTTATTGTTTATTAAGTAGCACATAAAACACGTTGGTTCTCAAAATAAACAAACTGATCACTGGCATATTTATTACGGACATTTTCCCTTATTGTTTCCGATGTGCTTGAGGTTCTTATTCTGCTTTGCTTCGTTCCGCGACCTTTTGTTCGTTACATGAATACGGACTACGGACAGCTTACTTCTCGTCGTTAGGGGAATCTTCCAAAATACATATAAAATGTACCTATCTATACCTATAAAGAAGTAATGTGACTGGCTTGACTGGCTAGCTGACAACGCACAGCTTAACTAAATAAACCACAATAGAGAGAGAGAGAGAGAGAGAAAGTTAAAATTTGGCAGACAATATTCAGCTTTTAATAAATAAATATAAATATTTAGCTTTTAAAAAAGCCGTGGTGGCCTAGTGGTTTGACCTATGGTCTCTCAATGAACTGAAACCATTACTTTGCTCACCTTTTTAGGTCGCGGGTGAGCAAAGTAATTGTTTCAGTTCATTAATATGGACCTCCGCAAAGTAACGCCTGATTCAGTAAATTATGGTCTCTCAAGCAGAGGGTCGTGGTTGAGTCCGGGTTCGCACCACTGAGTTTTTCGGAATTTATGTGCGAAATTACATTTGTTTACCGTGAGTTTTACGGTGAAGTAAAACATCATGATGAAACCTGCAAACACCTGAGAAGAAATTCAGTGGTAAATGTGAAGTTTCCAATCCGCACTGGGCCCGCGTGGGAACTACGGCCCAAGCCCTCTCATTCTGAGACGAGGCCTGTGCCCTGCAGTGGGGTTTAAATAGGCTGGGATGACGAGTCCTTGCAAGTTCTCCTACGAGATAGGGAGCCAGCCTTTCTTTACTTTTCCATCAGGGAAAAGTTTTGGATACAGCAAATAATTATGTTCGAGTTTCTCAGAAGTTTTTTTTTGTGATAACGTGCTTTGCTTTTTACATTAAATTACTTTTTAAATGATAGGTTATAATAAATATAATAAATATCACGGGACAATTAACACCAATTGACCTAGTCCCAAAGTAAGCTACGTAAAGCTTGTGTTATGGGTACTAGGCAACGGATAAACATACTTATATAGATAGATACATACTTAAATACATATTAAACATCTAAGACTCGAGCACAAACATTCGTATTTGTCACACAAATGTCTGCCCCGACCGGGAATCGAACCCGGGACCTCAAGCTTCATAGTCAGGTTCTCTAACCACTAGGCCATCCGGCCGTCTAGGTGAAACCTTATCACGTTTTTTGTGTAGAGTGATTCTGCTGAATCTTTGATGTCTATAATATTTTATTTCCCACACAAGACAGATTTAATCGTGATGGTATAGCTTTCTAATGATGGTTCAAAATAGAGCATCCATAACGATGCTATCTCTTCTTATAAACGACCTTCTTGAAGATCTATCGATTTGATGACATTGCGCAAGGAACAAGCGATTCAGAATGAAAATTCAATTGCACGCCATACGTGGTAATAAGAGGATAAAACCACAAAAACTACCTGCAAGACTTGGTTATTGATTTTTTATTAATAGATAAATAAATAAAATAAATAAAATAAATATTAAGGGACAATCTTACACAAATCGACCTAGTCCCAAACTAAGCAAAGCTTGTACTATGGGTACTAGACGACGATAAACATACTTATGTAGATAAATAAATACTTAAATATATAGAAAACATCCATAACCCAGGAACAAATATTCGTGCTCATCACACAAATAAATGCCCTTACCGGGATTCGAACCCAGGACCTCTTGCTTCGTAGGCAGGGTCACTACCAACTAGGCTAAAGCGGTCGTTAAACTCTTACGTACCTACATATGTTTATCTACCCATTATGAACAATCATACATACTAATGTTACAAATGAGAAAGTTAAGTATTCGCGTAATACTTAACGGCTGAACAGATTTGTAGGAAACTTGGCGCACAGATAACTTTTATAATATTTTAACTTTAAACACCTCCGCTTTTAAGGTGACGCGTTGACTTCGTTTGGAGCCAATATCATCATCATCATCATCCCAGCCTATATATGTCCCACTACAGGGCACAGGTCTCCTCTCAGAACACCATTGTTTTTTTCTCAGGTGTACGCAGGTTTCCTCACGATGTTTTTCTTCACCGTAAAGCTCATGGTAAATTTAAAATGTAATTTCGCACATAAATTCCGAAAAACTCAGCCGGCAGGCACAGCAGGTGCGAGCCGGGATTTGAACGTACGACCCTCTGCATGAGAGGCCATAGGTCAAACCACTAGGCCACCACGGCTTGGCATTAGAACCATACTAGGGGCGTTCAATAAAAAGTGAGAATGAGTATGTTATAAACAACTTTTACTAAATGTCATTTTATTTTTCGACAAAGTCACCTTTTAGCATAATACACTTAGTATATCTTTTTTCTAAACTTAAAATTCCATTTTTAAAAAAGGTCTCATCTTGAGTACTTAAAACATCTTGTACTGCAGCGACTACCGCGTCGTCGTCTTCAAATTTCTGGCCTCTCAGGTATTGTTTCATTCTCGGAAATAGGTAGAAATCACTGGGAGCGAGATCTGGTGAATACGGAGGATGCTTAAGGATATCGAACCCATCATCACGAATTGCAGCCATTGCAACGGTGGACTTGTGTGCACAACTTTCGAGAGTTTACCTCGCCGTTTTTCGCGGATCTCATTGCGCAATGTTGCTATTTGTTTGGCGTATAAAGTGCCCGTAATAGTGGCTCCATGCTCGAGATACTCAATCATTAATACACCTTTACCATCCCAAAAAACAGAGCCCATGACCTTACCGGCAGATGGGCTCACCTTGAATTTCTTCGGAGTTGGAGATGATGGCCTTTTCCATGTCATAGACTGCAGTTTCGTTTCAGGGTCGTAATGATGGAGCCATGTTTCGTCCATTGTTATAAATCGCGCCAAAAAAAGTTCCCGGTCTTGCTGCATCAGGTTCAAAGCTTCTTGACAAATCTCTAGTCTAGTTTGTTTTTGCGTGTCAGTAAGCATTCTTGGTACCCAACGCGCAGATACCTTTTTCATACCCAAGCGTTCATGTAAAATATTATGCACGCTACCCGTTGAAATCTTTACATTTTCAGCAATAAAACGAACTGTGACACGACGATCCGCCAAAACTGAGTTTTCGACTTTTTTCACAATTTCTTCAGTTACCGCTGTAGTAGGGCGTCCGGGGTCGTCCATTGTCGATGTTCTTCCACGTCTAAATTCGGCGCACCAACGTGCGACTGTCGAATACGGAGGAGCATTAGACCCTAAAGTGTCCCGCAAATCCAAATTGACTTGGTCCGTAGAAAATTTTTTCAAATACAAGTATTTGATAACGGCGCGCAGTTCAATTTTCTCCATTTTCGCTAACGTACTCAATAGCATTGCAAAGAAATTACCGTATATTTTTTTAAACAAAAGACAGTTAGTTTTTTTTTTCATAGCAATCAGCTAGATAGTTAGCTTTACCGGCCAGTATTTAATTTCGTAATATTAAAAGAGTTTGTATCTCATTCTCACTTTATATTGAACGCCCCTCGTATATCGTATAGGAATTTCTAACGCGGATGAAGCCACTAGTGTAGGCAGACAGCTAGTATATGTATAGGCATATATATCTATATTACGGTACGGATTCAATCATCTTATTGCTACAGTGAATGCAATCGTACATTGTAAGAATGTATAGGTATGGAACAATTTCATAGGGAGATGTTTGATTACATTCCTAATAATTCTAAATACCTGAAACCAGAATCTAGAATCGAGAGTTACTAGTAATCCATCGAACACGAAAGTAAAAAGATAAACCTACTTAATTCTTAAAACTAAACGATCGAAATTATATTTTCCAATAAATTGGTTTCTGCTCGATTTGTTACTTGAACAACGTACAACTGGGACGTGTTTTGACACAGAAACGGTGTCATTTCCTGCGACCCGTAATTACCGAGGTAAAAGCCGGTGAAAAAACGTGATTTTACCCGATTTGGACATCAAATAAAATAACCATTTGGGCCAATCAACTTTTTTTTGTAAATTTCTATTTACTCCTTTACAAGTAACTCTGTAATCTCTGGTTAGTGAAACCATGATTTTGCAGTAATTAGATAAACTGTTTATCATAGTGCGTATGTGAAAACCAAAAAAAAATAAGTATTTCTATGATAAAATCCGGTCACCCAGGGGACATACCACTATTTTCATACAAATTTCGGGGACAACATTGTCCCCTGGGTCACCCACGATATAGAAGCTAAACATAATAAAATAAATCTGGCAATTACACCATTACTGACTACAAAAATCTAGGGTTTTGAAAAGTATACTTTAAATAAGGAAAAATAATCAGTTTTTTAATTATTTCGGTTTTCATAGACAGTAGCCGAAAATCGTTTACAAAAAAAAGTTGATTGACCCATTTATATCTGATTCTGAGCGCTTTTATCTTCTTATCGGACGTTAATGCACATGAATAAATACGGAGCAGAATAAAAAGTTCAAACAACGTCGCGCACGCATTACACTACTACACGCACAACATATGTGTGCGTGACCTGTCACAGACAAGACGGGGGGGGGCGTGCACCGGCGCCCGCTCGGAGACAAACCGGTTTGAACTAGCTCCGTGAGTAGACAAAGTTCAGGTGTGCCGCTAGCGACGACGCGACCGTTTAGCGTTTAGCTACATAGTTCGGGTGTTCGGTTGTTTTTAAAGATGCCTACCTGTTGTAGTGTTTGTAGATATACAGATATTAGATACTTAGGTACTTGTTTGAATAAAATATTTATATTTTTAATTTTTGTTTTTACCGAGCGACAACCCTATGATAATAGGTAAGAATTTCGAGCACTGTTCGGAAGCTTTTCTTCTGCTCCGTATTTATTCATGTGGTTAATGTCTAAATTATGTTACAGTCGAAGACATAAATAATATCTATAAAGCCATCGTGTCAAAAACATGTAAACACCAACCTTATGATTAGTGACATATAGAGGTGGACAGATATTTTTGACGTCTTGGTAACGTACATATATTTATGAACTATGGAGCAGGACTGAAGCAATAAGTAACCTAAATTATATCCGTACAAAGACATGGTTTGATTTAGAATACGGTTACCGAAGAAATAGAGATCCCGGCAAAGCTCAACTTACCTAAGAAGTGGCAATGGGCAAGCTAAGTATGAGTAATACCGCTGGAAGAACTAATAACCGTTGGGAGTGTACCTAAACTCGCTATGTCATGCCTCCTGCGGAGGTCAAAATTTAAACCTCTACTGTATTTTATCCTAGTTCAAGCTTTCAAAGCTTTTAGTTTTCGCAGTAATATCCCATTTCTGGGGTTTCATTCGGATCGTGAACCCTTTTTCAGTTCGTACATAATTAATAACGATGCAACTCCGTAATGATAAAACACATGAACTCAGTTCCCACACAACGTTTTATTTATTCAGGAGTTAGCGTGGTGACAGGCAAATTAACCAACGCCCGGGGGAAATTATACCCTGATTGTAACGGATCCTAAAAAGTGGAATAAATTGTACCAAACTATGTTCCACTGTAATATTGTTTAATTAAACAATGCAGTGAATAAGTAATTCGACGGTTTTCATCCTATTTAATTTTTGAAACTGTAAAAGTTTTCACAGTGAAAAATATTGTACTTTGACTAACTTTATAACGTGAATCCAGTATTTGACCAAATAAAGCAAGCCGTACCCTGTAACTGATCATTACTTGAGGGAATTATGTGTAAAGCTACACACAGACAGCGGAGGCGTGGCGGTGCAGTGGCAGTGACGGTTGTAATATTCTAACTTGTACGAAAGGTTGTGCGGTACCGTACCACGAACTCTTTCATACAAGTTAGAATATTCCAACCGTCACCGCCACCGCACCGCCACGCCTCCGCTGTCTGTGCGTTTGGAGCTGCGCTGTACGAGTAGAGGAAAGTAGCGGCATTTATTAGGGTCATCAATTTCTTGCATTATTGTGATCTTGTACTAAGCTTGAGCTTTATTTTAGAGATATTATTATGTCCCGTGATTTGGCGGAGTTGTTATTGTTATGCTAAGAAATAATAATTATGTTATTTATTAGTTAACTAGCTGAGAACAGAAAATGCAAAAAAAATTTAGTTTTTATAAAACCTATGTATAAATTATTCGAAGCGCAATGTGTTATTTTAATTATTACATACCAAAGCCTTATCTTCTCTTAACTTGGCAGTGTTCTTTTAATCCCTTAGTGTCAAAAGAGTGTCCCTTCTCCGTCCCTCGATTCTTCTAATAAGTAACAACTTAAAAAGGTTGAACTTTTTTAATTCTGTAATACCCTGAATGCATTAATTTCATTCAACTAGTGCAATATATTACACTCGGGTAAAACTACAAACTTTCACAGACGAATTAATCAAGGGGTCATAAACGAAACGTGCGTTATAAAATATCGCTCAATCGAGCAAAAAACAAACGGACCTCGGGGGCAGTTCATTGATTTATTGTTGGTAAAACTCAGAAGCATCTGCTAGGTAGTAAAATTGGTTTGTTAATTGTAGTAGTTGTACGCTTACGGGTGAACGTAAACGCTCTTTGGCGCGGTCAAAGTTCTACCCCACTCTTAAAAGTCTATTTTTATTTTGCGGAATTGTATTTTTTTATATATAGATATTTGAAATAATCACGGGGTAGGTCCCATTTGTTCTATTAGATCTGATGTATTTAGTATGATTTTGAACCTATAATTCACGATTTCACAGTTCTATTATACAGGGTTATTTTTAATTCACTGACATCCTCTTAACCCCGAATTCCTATCACTCAAACAAACGTTTTTTGTTTTACGACTTTTTAAAATGAAGCACTTTTTTTCCCATACAAATACACAGAGTATCGTAAAAATAAGAGGTAATCTCAAATTTTCAAAACGTTATTACACCAAAAATATTAAGTTATGACAAAAGCCGTAGAACAAAAAACATTTGGATAAGTGGTTGGAGTTTAGGGTTAAAAGGATGGTAGTGAATTACAAATAACCCTGTATATAGGACAAATGGGACATATCCTAATCATGTATTTAAGAAAAAAATATAATTGTAATATTCCCACTAACGTTGATAAGCCAAAGGCTACTTAATAAAAACATAGAAAAGCATACAGTTCCATTTTACAACAAGGTGATGAATATTCATAATGCCATACGATGGCTAAATAACTGTCGTCAATCAATATCAATAATTTTAATAACTGGTTGCCGAACTGTAGTGTCGTGCTTGACGTTTGACCAGTCAATGAAAGGGCAGCAATATTATAGCCCAGTAGAAGTAAAGCTATTTTTTATATAAACTTTATAACATTTCGTCACTACTTTGAAAAAAGCTCGTATCTCAAAATCGATAATCTGACTAATGAACTTTACTGTGTGTGCAATAAAATTCAGTTTGGTTTACATATCGATTTGAGATACGAGATTTTTTCAAAGTAGTGACGATAGTCTATAAAAAATACTGATAACTCACGTCTATAATGGTAGTTTTATGTACAAAGTTTCCAGTCTATCCTCTATTTCCAGTCATAGTGTTTACTATTTTAGCAGCTTAAACATTACGTGTCTTAAATAAATTAGCGCAGTGAATTAAATCTGAAACGATGGACAAAGAGTTTCAAATTACACCGACAGGCATCTTTCGAGTGAAATTACTTAGCAATTCAAACAATTTGATTTATTTGGCAGACAGCGAACAGTTTCATGCTTACAAACACATTTAGTTTCTATTCCCTTATTTATGTAGACACAAGTAGAGTGAAGTGAAACACCTTCGCAGTTAGTTTAAACAAGCTTTGCCAAACTTTTCATCACTAACGTCACGTAAAATAACTTTAAATTAAAAAATTTATAAACCCCCAACGCAATTACGTCACACGTATGTTAGGACATAAAAAATTGAAATTAATGTTATTTATTCAATATAAGCTTGTGTTTGACAACAACCATTCCTAATGAAAAGCGAAGATGAGGCCGACGATCCCTTGCCGATCACTTGCCTAGTAAATACTCATTCACCCTAGACTTGAAAACGGCCAGATTGTAGTGTTCTGTTCAGGGAATACAGTCGCAGGTAGGGAATTCCACTTCTTAGCTGTGGTTGATGAAGGCAGAGCGAAAACGCTTTCCGCGGATTTTAGAAATGCTAACAACGTAACCCCCCCTACTGGAGACCCCGCCTACTTCTGGTCGACCTGTGGACGAAAGGAGCAGGTGGAGTAAGGTCGCGCAGTTCCTTCCGAAGCACATTCACCGAAATGTAGCCTGTAGAATACCGATAGGCAAGCTTGCTTGCTTTTTAGCTTGCTTTGCTTGCTTGTAGAGTAGCTACTCTTCTGCGATGACAAAGGCTCTAGCTACAAAAAACTGTATCACAGACGATGCCGATGAGCCTCTTCGGTCGGCGAATTCTTTGGGAGCGCATCGTCGGGGATAGTGGAAATCCGCTTATCTACCGCGTATCTGCGCAATATGTAGTTTTATATTTATTTTATTTAAACGGATTTGTAGTAAAAATTCGAAACTGGCTAAATTTGTCCGATACGTGGATTATCCAATGTCAGTTAAGCGGATTTTCACTATCCCCAACGATACAAAGAAACATGAATTTAACAACAAACACTATATTGAAAAAGAATAATATTGCACACCCTATTGTTCATATTTCAATGCAAAACTTTTGCATTCGGAAGCAAGATTATACGCTTAATAAAGTTGCCTTTAGGAAAAAGGACTTCTGTAGAAGCGCCCCTAATAAACCCCAGTGCACATAGCAGGGCGATTATTCGGGAAATATTATTTATTAGACGTTAGGTACTCTTAAATATCACTTATACTCAGTCATTGTGTAGAGGTACAAAGTCCAAAAGTTTCACAATGTTTAGCCAAAAGCCCGTGCCGAGTACAGATATTGACTAATTACTATACTATAATATTTAGACTATTTGTAGTCTATACATAGTACATTGGTAGTTAGTATGTCTCATTATTACTAGGGCATAGACCTGCAGTTAATACATTTTGCTGTCTACAGTTCTAGAAATTGTACAAGGTATTTATGTTGAGTATGTACACATCTACGATGTATGTATACATCGTTCAGTTATTTTGCATTTACTTCACGAGTTCCTATAACCAACTCTATCACCAAAAAGCACATCCATGCAAAATATATTCAACTTGTTAAATATATTTTGAGCGATAAGACCGTGTATTGTCTGCCTGCATTTTTATTTTTATTTTTTTCTGTAGGTACTGTTTTTGGTGTTCAATAAAGAATATTTGTATTGTATTGTATTGTATAATGTTTTTATTTTGTATACGGTATTTTACTTTCACTTCAAATGTACCATGATCACTAACATATATATCAGAAAACATCAAACCTATAATTAATATTTTGTGGGACTTAATCACAAACTAAGTTTTCATTGCTAAAATTATCTCGTCGTTTTTAGTTACGAGTGAGAATCGCGAAAATTTAAAACATTATTTATCAAACCTATAGCCAATGATTTTCAAAGCTATCGCTGCGCTTTCGCAGTGTACACACGACTTAAGTGCTTCACCATAAATCAGAAAAAGGTCGAATATGCCTCACTTCAGGGGCTGGTGACGTATCAGAATTTATTCCTCTGTTTTTGAACGCAAGCATTTGATTTAGTTTCGTCGTGTACATTTTTTCTAATACAGTGCTTGGAAATTAATCTATCACATAATACCTAGTACAGTCAAGTAAACTGAAGCATGTACCAGGGTGAACCCTTTTCATTGCAAATGTCCTGTTGACATTCCATACATTTGCCAAATAAATTATCGTGAGATTGGTTGTGAAAAAGTTCAACTCTGGTAGGTACGCGATTCAGTTTCCTTGACTGTACAAACCCGGCACAAGACAGCAAAACCAATGACAATACTAAGAGGACTGGTAGAGCAAGTGGTGATATATGAATATGTATATCTAATACCTTTAAACGAGCAATTCCTGTATCAGTATGTATATATATATATATATATATATATACAATATATAATATATACATACATACTGTTGGAGCCGTTTCCGAGATCCTGATTATATATATATATATATATATATATAATCAGGAGGATCAGGATCAGGGGGAGTCAGGAGGATCTCGGAAACGGCTCCAACGATTTCGATGAAATTTGGTATTGGGGGTTTTCGGGGATGAAAAATTGATCGAGCTTGGTCGTCTCTGGGAAAACGCTTGGTACCGAGTTTCAGCCCGAGTGGAGCGGAGTTTCATAGTTTTCATACATACATACATACAATCACGCCTCTTTCCCAGCAGAGGGATAGGCAGAGACTATTTGTTTCCACCTGCTACGATCTATCTTATATATCTTATATATATCTTTCGCTTCAGCAACACTCATTAGGTATATAAATAGTCTTTTCAAACATGCTTGCCGGTTTCGGATACTCTTGACCCTTGACCCTTCTTCAAGACATCCCCAATCTGATCATGGAATGTTCATAGTTTTGGCTATAACTATTAGCACTTTTATTATATAATATTTAATCAAACGACTTAAGAATCGCCAGACTCAAATGGCAGTGGGCAGGGCACATCGCTCGTAGAACTGATGGCCGAAGGGGCCAAAAGATTCTCGAATGGAGTCCACGGACTGCAAGACGCAGTGTGGGGAGGCCTTTCACGAGGTGGAGCGACGACCTGGTTAAGGTTGCGGGAACGCGATGGATGCAGATGTCGCAGGACCGATCTGTTTGGCGAACTTCAGGGAAAGCCTGTGTTCAGCAGTGGACGTATATCGACTAGAATGATGACGAAATGATGATTTGATTAAACTCTTAGTCTTAGCGTAGGTTTTGGGGACATCCTGTATAAATATCCAAGAAAGCGAGACCCTTTAAAGTTAGGGTACAAAAAAAACACATTTATTATTTTATTATTCTATACAAGCTACACTCAAATAATTACCAAGAATTAATAAAATCAGTAATCTGAATCACCCAGAAAATCTCACTCTTTTTTTCAATTTGCCATTTTCTATTTAATTTCTTTTAGCTGTCCATCTTCTGAGACCAGGGTTGCCATCTCTAAAATTCGGCAACCAGGACAAAAAACGTACGATCCCCGGATTTCGGAGCTCAGAAACCGGACACGTCATCGTTTTTTGTTTGTTTTATTTTAATCTGTACTACTAATTAGCGGAACTACAATCTAACTACTACAATTCAAACCCGGACTACAAATGGAACCCCGTCCGGACGTTCCCCGGACGCTCTCTAAACTAGGACAAATCCGGGGAAACCCGGACGGATAGCAACCTTATCTGAGACAGATCTGGCCCTATACTACGAAGCGCGAAATTCGAACTTCGTTTCATGCCGTTCCGCTCACGCTAATGGTATTTATTACGAGAGTGAGAGGGACCGTACGATCCGAACTTCGAACTTCGAATTTCGTAGTAACCCCCCTGTCTGGGGAACTTATGAATGCTATAATTTATTCATCACACTTTTCTTACTCTCCAAGACCTACTAATGTCTAGTTCCTCAGCTACTTTGCAACCAGCGAGGTGACGAGAGTATCCTCTGTTCATTGCGTATGCTACCAAGTAACTACTATGCGGGGAGCTTGGTAGGCGCGCAATGAAAAGATAAAATACTCACCGCGTCGCTGGTCGCGCATGTAAACGAGTACGGATCGTAAAGTAGTCATAGGTAAGTTGATTCAGTAATAAATAATGATTTGCTACCCGGTGTCTGCCAATATACTCGTAGAGTTCGTTAAGTCTTACTTTCTTGGTAAAGAAAGTACTTTCTTACGTATAATTAAAAAGTTTTCATGCCAGAGAAAAATAGATATAAATGACAGGATTACTAACTTACTAATAATTAACGCACAATCGAAACTATGTTTAGCTACGGGATCACCTTGTTTATTATTGAATAAGTACCATTTTAATTAATTTTTGGCACATTCAGATTAAAACTAACAGTTTTATAATGTTTAACTACAAAATAATATACATTATCTTAACTTTAATTATGAAATGAAAGAAACCATGGGCGATATCTACAGACAGGCGATTTGATGTTTCGTTAACAATTGCCTCACAGTACAGTCTTACTTCAGAGCTGTTTTTTCTGTTACAATAACTTTTTTGTACTTCATCTCCATTAATTAACAACAACAGAAAAACGATTATTATTATACATAAATAATTAGCTATCCAATATCTTACGTCTGTGGCACAAAGTTGACAAACAATTCCGTGAGTCGAAAGTATTTTCGAGGTGTGGTTTGGTTGGTACACTGTCACACTCAAGTCGTCTTGTTTTTCTTAGTCAACATGTTATTAAAACCCATGGTTCGCAATAAAAGATATGGACCAAGAAACGCCTTTTAGGTCGGCTCTCTACGAGATGAGTCCACGACATGGTCAAGGTTCTCTGTCTCATTAATCTATATTAAAAATAGTACCGTAAATGACTGACAATCAATGCACAGGCTAAACCACTGGAGCTAACAGGTTGAGAATTGAAGATTTTATTAAAATACAGGATGTTACAAAATTACCCGTAACAACTGAAGGGTATGGAAGTACTCCAGTAAAGAATTAAATTAGTATATATTTTTTTGGGATGGCGGGAGCTCGCCTTTGATAGGCAGGAGTGGAGCAAGAGAGGAGAGGCATTTGCTCAGCAGTGGGACACAAAAATAAGCTAAATAAAAAAAAATAAAAAAAAAATATTTTTTTACAAAAAAAAGAACAGCGCGCAAAATTACAGTTTTATTTACTGTTCATGGGGTTTCAGGCTTTAGGGGTTATTTTGTAACACCCTGTATAGTAAAAATAAATTTTATTTGACCACAGAGGTGACAATAAATAGCAATTCAATGGTGAGTGAGAACTTTTTATTCCGCACTAACCCCGTGTGGAAACTGCAGTCCAAGTTCTCTCAATCTCAGAGGAAGCCTGTAGCTAGCAGTGGAACTGTATAGGCCGGACCAGGAGAAGTGCTTTAAGACATTGCCACGAAATAGGAAACTGGCCTATTTTTAGGGTTCCGGAGCCAAAATGGAAAAACACAACTCTTATAGTTTCGTCATGTTTGTCTGTCTGTCAGTCCGGTCGTCCGCGGCTTAACGTTGAGACTATTAGTGCTAGAAAGCCGTAATTTTGCATTGATATTGTAACAATTACCCCGACAAAGTAATAAAATAAAAATAAAAAAACATTTTTTAGGGTATCTCCCATAGACGTAAAGTGAGGATGATTATTCTCTCGTCTAACCTTATAGTAGTAGTGTCTTATAGTAGTTCGTTTTTTGCTTGTAGGGTATCGTTGGATAGGTCTTTTATAATCATTACGGGGTAGTGAAGACGATTTTTTAATACAGTTTTTTAACAATCGAGCGTCGTCGTCCCCCTCTCCAAAACCTAAACTGTTGGTTTAAAAAAATATAAAAAATTCATGATGAGAGTAGTATGTATATCAAATTAACGAAAAAAGTATGAATAACTGCTAAGTTGACTTGAGAATTATTAGTGTTTTAAGAGTAAATAGCAGCCTGACCTCTTGGGAAGTTCCGTACAAAATACAAAATCCATAGAAAAACTAGCTGACCCGGTGAACTTTGTTTCGCCATAGGACCGGCGCCCACTGACGGCATGGCACGGCGTGGCATTTTATTACTATCAAGTTATTTTGAATCTTATTTTAATGAGTTTAGAATTCATGTCACTTTATTGGTTATGCGTGGCATCGGCCCTCAGGACATCGCGGCATCGTGGTATCGAAATAAAGTTACATGAATTCTAAACTCATTGAAATAAGATTCAAAATAACTTGATAGTAATAAAATGCCACGCCGTGCCATGCCGTCAGTGGGCGCCGGCCATTAGAGTAGAGGCAAAAAAAATAAAACCCATCGTCATACATCCTCTTGCAACGCGTTCGCCTCTCTCTTGCAACTGGCCTACGCCGCTCATGTACGTACTTACATTGCGTCATCCTTTTTCGTGTATGCAGCCGGCGTTCATCGATTTATTAGAAAAAATTAAGGGGTGAACCACCCTTAACATTTAGGGGTATGAAAAATAGATGTTGGCCGATTCTCATACCTACCCGATATGCACACAAAATTTCATGAGAATCGGTCGAGCCATTTCGGAGGATATATTACTTGTTGAATAAAGGTAGTTCACATCGTAACGGCTGCGGAACTCTACCCTAGGCGTGTCCAACACGCTTTTGGCCGGTTTTTATTCTTCCACAGGGCCCCGTGGTAAAATCATAATATTAATAAAAAGGTTTTTCCCTTGTGTAAAATATGTACTTACTTACCTAAAATATTATTTCAACCAATTTAATTAACTACCAAGTACTCTCCAGCGACCAACTTTATTGCAATGTTATAAAGTAAGGGATGTCTGAAATAAAGGTTACAATAGTAATTAAAACATGAATACCTTAATCACAAAAATAATTAAAATCTTCCCTGAGAATTAATCTAAGTGATAGCGAAAACCGCATTATAGGCTAGGAATGTTGACTAAGTGGGAATGTGGACGAGACGGGAATGTTGACGAAATGGGAATGTTGACTAAGTGGGAACGTGGACGAAGTGGGACAAGGACGAAATGGGAATGTGGACGAAATAGGAATGTGGACGAAGTGGGAATGTGGACGAAATGAACCTAAACGGTGACAATCAGCTTTATTGTAATTTTTCTGATGTAGGAACTGTCACAAAAATGGTAAAGCTCACTTGGTCGACTAAAAGGTGGTTACCGCAGGTTGATGAAAAGTCAAACTAGTACAGTAATATTTCCATTTGAGAACACAATGTTTCATCAGTGGGAATATTTTAATTTGCCGGTTTCATGAGTGCCTTCGTTACTTCGGTGCTAGCTTTGAAGTCTGATTTGCACGTGCACGGACGTACTCGGAATATTTACATATGCTACAAAGCTCAACGTCAGTTCTTGTTACTGCATGATATCACGTTTACTACAAATCCTATCGGTTCCAGTTTAGTTTCAAGGAATATTACCATAAAGAACGTACCTACTGATTTTTGAAACAATAAGCAACACGAATTTTTCCACTTTTATCTGCCCTCTTTCTTAGTTTTGGGTTAGTTTTAGGAACAGACTGTATATAGAAATGAAGTGTTGGTAAATATTTGTTGACGACCGGATAGCCTAGTTGTTAGATAACCTGACTACGGAGCTTGAGGTCCTGGGTTAGATAACAAACATTCGTATTTTTCATACAAATATCTGCCCCGACACGGGAATCGAACCCGGGACCTTAAGCTTCGTAGTCAGGTTCTCTAACCACTAGGCCATCTGGTCGTCAAGTAATTGTTCCAGTTCATTGATATGGACCTCCGCAAAGTAACGCCTGATTCAATAAATATTCAACAGTAACTCATAACAACTAGGTAATAATGCAAATTGTGACTCCTAATATTCTTATTTTTAATTCCCACTCGATTAGATTAAACTTAAAGTTATTATTTACCAGCGTACTTTTCAATCTACCACGTAAGCTAAGGGGGCTCCCACGCAACGACATTATAAAAAAATCTTTAGGTAATATTCCTAAATCAAATAGCAAGAAATCCGCGATAAGACGTAAAAAAGTCCGTCTTGAAACTATTAACTTCAATCAAAGAACCGTGGACATTTTTTTCCGAATCCGGTCGCAAATTCCCCCTTGATTTATGGTGGCGAGTCCAAGAAGGGGGAGGTAGCCGTTAGGAATTTCACTCGTGGACGGAACTTAGACTATTTGATGGAATACCTTAGAGGAAATTTTAATTGAGTTTCGTAAAGCTGACCTTTTTTTCAAATATGCATAGTCTTCGACCGTCAATAGTTGCATCGTCCACGACAAGTTCCATTTGTCTCAAAGCATCTGAAGTAAGTAAGTGAAAACAATCACGAGTAGAGAATTCGTGAAGGTGTAGGTAGAACTTCTGCACATTTACGAGTACGGTAATAAATTGCCAAAAATGTCGCCACTTCTACTAAAATATGCTAATGTACGTCACACTTTGCATCTACATTTATATCAACCGCATAAACCTTACTCATTCTTTTTCATCCTTTTTAGAAATTTTCATTCCATCTAACGCATTATGTTAAGAGCTACATTAAAAATGTATTCTCGTCTTTTGTATGTCACGGGAATTCCGACCTTTGCAACTCCGAATTGACAAAGCAAAGTGGGCTGGATAAGTTTCTCGTTCCAATAAAACTTGCCACGGGTAATCTAAGACACGGGCAGAATATATATTGCGAATCTGTATAATAAGCTGGTTAAATTAAAGTTGCCAATTGAACGTTCGCCTTTGCGTTGAGTGACACGTTGAGATGCCAGTACGCTTAGTATAAGTTTTACTTCACCAAAATACTTCTCGATCGCGTTTACGTAAAAAAATCAATTACTAGGGAAACATGGACAGCGCATCCGCGGGCGCGCATCCATGTTTCCATAGAATTGAAATTTTTACGTAAACGCGATCGAGAAGTATTTTGGTGAAGTAAAACTTATACTAAGCATACAGTAATACAGTAGATAAGGATACAGTAGTTTGCGGATTGGCAAACGTAGCGTGGGACGTCCTCAGACTCGGTGGAGCGATGATCTTCGCAAGGCGGCTGGCAACAGCTGGATGAGAGTGGCCGAGGTTCGTGCTCAGTGGCGTGCCATGGGAGAGGCCTATGTCCAGCAGTGGACGAACATAGGCTTATGATGATGATGATGATGAAGCATACAGAGAGCGGTCTGGCGTTCCGCGTTCCGCGTTCAGAGTTCTGCGTTCTTTCGAATGTACTGAGTCCCTTACGATAACGCACACAGCAGGCGGTCGGAACTCTCGAGCGGTCAATACACAGAACTCTGAACGCGGAACGCGGAACTCCAGACCGCTCTGTGTCTGCGCGCGCTCTGAAGGCTAGAGCGAATAGGCGAGTACTTAAGCAGTGCTACTGGCTTTATCTGCAATTTCTATCAGGTTATTAAAAGTCAATCGCTGGTTAATCTATATCTATACATATAATAAATCTGTAACAAGTCGGTGACTGTACATTGAAGATATTTGAGAAAAATTGTCACTAGGGCTATTTATTAGCGCAATAGAACCCAAAACAATGATTTTTAGAATTATTGTCTGTTTGTTTGTTTGTCTGTGCGTTTGTGCACGCTAATCTCTAAAACGGCTTAACCTAGAAGGATGCGGTTTTCACTGATATGTTGGTATTTTCTTGGATTAACATTTAGTGTTTGTTTTATTTGAATCGGTTCACAAATAAGAAAGATACGTCTATTTTAAGAATTTATCGAACAGGTTTTTTTGTTTGAACGCGCTAATCTCAGGAACTACTGCTCTGATTTGAAAAATTCTTTCAGTGTTAGACAGGACATTTATCGAGGAAGGCTATACAGGGTTATTTGTAATTCACTAGCATCCTTTTAACCCTAGACTCCTACCACTTAAACAAGTGTTTTTTGTTTTACGGCTTTTGTCATAACTTAATATTTTTGGAGTGATAACGTTTTGAAAATTTGAGATTACCTCTTATTTTTACGATACTCTGTGTATTTGTATGGGAAAAAAAGTGCTTCATTTTAAAAAGTCGTAGAACAAAAAACATTTGTTTGAGTGATAGGAATTCAGGGTTAAGAGGATGTCAGTGAATTAAAAATAACCCTGTATAATCATCACGCTAACACCAATAGGAGCGGAGCGGAGCGGAAGAATGTTTCAAAATCGGGGGTTTTTGAAGTAAAACTTTAATAGGCACGCTGGACTTGTGGTGAATGTGAACGCGGGTGTGCGGTGTGGTTCGGTGGGGTGGGGTTGGGGGTTGGGAGGGGAGTACGGGGGGGGGGGGTTTCGGGGGCGGGTAATTTTTTTATATCGAGGAACTATGGAGAGCCATAATTGATGAAAAAGCAAATTGGATAAAAAAATAAGCTGCCCAAATTACTAATTCCACGCAGACGGAGTCGCGGGCAACAGCTACTTTATAGTTAAAAGGTTGCATTCCAACAAGAAACTTAACCATTTAGACTAATTTAGAGGAACCAGTAATATGGGTCGCAGAATATCTGTTACAATATAATGATACAAAAAAGATGATATAGATTATTTGTTTATTCCAATTCAAAATACTTAAGAGTGCTTATTCCACAGAAGTACGAAATCTGCAATTTGAAATGTACCTGGATTTCCGTTATTACTTTAATGTGCGAGAAAAAATATAGACATGCACATTGCACAATAAACAACTAATTGTCTTTTAGTTTAATTTCTACGCTCAAGACTGTGCGCACCGTGTTTTATGGGCAGTTTAAAAAATGAGTTAAAATTTACACAGTGAATAAAATGGACAGCAAAGTCAACATGTATAAACAAATTTCACAAACTTTTCTTTTATACAATATAGGCTTGCGAAAAAAAGAAATAACCTGAATTTATGTATTAACTAGCTTTTGCCCGCGACTCCGTCCGCGTGGAATTAGTAATTTGGGCAGCTTATTTTTTTATCCAATTTGCTTTTTCATCAATTATGGCTCTCCTTAGATCCTTCCGGAAGAAGTGAAACTTCATAACACACCAACCCGCTCCCAATCCGCCCCCAACCCGCTCTCAACCCACCCCCAACCCGCTCCCAACCCGCTCTCAACTCGCCCCCCACCCGCCCCCAACCCGCTCCCAACCCGCTCCTAACCCGCCCCCAACCCACTCCCAACCCGCCCCCAACTCGCTCTCAACCCACCCCCAACCCGCTCCTAACCCGCCCCCAACCCGCTCTCAACTCGCCCCAACCCGCTCCCAACCCGCCCCCAAACCGCTCCCAACCCGCTCCCAACCCGCCCCCAACCCACTACCAACCTGCCCCAAACCCGCTCCCTACTCGCCCCCCCACCCGCTTCCAACCCGCCCCCAACCCGCTCTCAAGCCGCCCCCAACCCGCTCTCAACCCGCCCCCCCAACCGCTCCCAACCCGCCCTATCTAACTGGGCTATCTAACACTGAAAGAATTTTCCAAATCGGAGCAGTAGTTCCCGAGATATAGACGTTTTATTTCCAAAACCCCCGATTTGGAAACTTTCTTCCGCTCCGCTCCGCTCCTATTAGTGTTAGCGTGATGATATTTAGCCTATAGCCTTCCTCGATAAATGTGCTATCTAACACTGAAAGAATTATTCAAATCGGAGCAGTAGTTCCTGAGATTAGCGCGTTCAAACAAAAAACCTGTTCGATAAATTCTTAAAATACACGTATCTTTCTTATTTGTGAACCGATTCAAATGAAACTAACACTTAATGTTAATCCAAGAAAATACCAACATATCAGTGAAAACCGCATCCTTCTAGGTTAAGCCGTTTCTGAGATTAGCGCGCACAAACGCACAGACAAACAGACAAATAGACAATAATTCTAAAAAATCATTGTTTTGGGTTCTATTGCGCTAATAAATAGCCCTAGTGACAATTTTTCTCAAATATCTTCAATGTACAGACACCGACTTGTTACAGATTTATTATATGTATAGATAAACGGAAAATTTGAAAACGCGTCGATAAATCGGAAATTCAATAAGTTGTTTAGTGTAGGTAACTAAAGTTACAATTTTTTTTTCGGACACTAGTAACGTTAATACTAAAGTCAATACCGAAAACATCGGAAATTGGAGAATTCGCACTTCTGTGTAGCGAACTTAAGAAAGCAGATCCCCTTCTTACAAGGTTTTTTGACTTGCTAGAATCGTAGGTATGTAAGTAAATTGTCTTCAAATCTTACAAGTCTAATTGTTTCTACTTTTAGTGATCAGATTGAATTGACATTAAGTATAGATAATGTAAATAACTAGGATGACATTGCAAGTGTGAACTGAAACAATTACTTTGCTCACCCGCAAAGTTCATTAATAATTATGGACCTCCGCAAAGTAACGCCTGGTTCAATAAATTATTGCAAGTATCATTAACAAGAAGTAGTCAGCTGAAAGTAAAAAATAACAGACTTTTATTTCTAAAATTATTGAATTAGGCAAATTCACACCTCACTTATCGCCGTTTCTTTATTTAAGTTCTTGAAAAATATTGATTTAAATATAATTTTCACAACTGACTGTAGATAGTTGCACCTACGCACGTCATCTACATACTCGTAATATAACCGGCCAGCACATAACGACGTCAATCAACAACCGACATGGTTTGGTGAATGGAAACCTAATTAATTAATTACCGACCTTGCATTGAAGCCTAGTACACGTCAATTGACATGTCGATAGCTTTGTATGGGGTTGATTACGTGGACCTATGTAACAAAGATTAAGGCAGCCACCGTTTTGCTGCTCTGCTAATTTCACGTCCAAATTTAACATAAGCTTAGACGCATAATGAGGACTTTATTTTCAAGCATATTTGTGACTTAGTTGCGTTGAAGGTTTTTAATTTATTAATTTATTACTGTTATTATATGTTTCGGCAAGTTTAACCCATTCAGTGCCGAATAATCTGAATAAGTAGACACAGAAGAATCATCATCCATTATCAGCCTAAGTATATGCCCTCTGCAGGATACAAGGCCTACTCTCAGAATGGCTATGCCTTGGGCGGTAGTTCCCACGCGGGTCCAGGGCGGATTTGAAACTTCACACACAGCTTGAATTTCTTCAGGTGTTTCCAGGCTTTGTGATGTTTTCCTTCACCCACCTTCTTTTATTCCTTCCATTCCGGGCTCGAACCCACGACCCTCTGTTTGAGAGGCCATAAGTCAAACCACTAGGCTACCACGACGACCGGATAGCCTAGTTGTTAGAGAACCTGACTATGAAGCTTGAGGTCCCGGGTTCGATTTCCGGTCGGGGCAGACATTTGTGTGAATAATACGAATGTTTGTGCTCGAGTCTTGGGTGTTTAATATGTATTTATGTGTGTGTCTATCTATATAAATTGTTTATCCGTTTTCTAGTACCCATAGTACAAACTTTGCTTACTTTGGGACTAGGTCAATTGGTGTGAATTGTCCCGTGATATTTAAATAAATAAATAAATAAATTATTTATTTATTTTATTTTTTATTTACCACGGCTTTTGTAATAAGTACATATTTCAACCATTACAATAAGAGACAGCGCATGCCCAAAAGGAGTTACATTATTAATTTACTAAGAAGAATAATTGAAACCTCATATTACTCAAACAATAAGGAAAAGGCTCACCGATATAATAGTTTTGCCAATAATCTCGGCGTCCAATCTTTATCCCTCTAACGTTTCCCAATGACTGTGCGGTATTGTAATGAAATACCGGAGCTATACAAAATTAAGTGAAACACGCGGCTCCTCATTCAATTTAACTTTTTAATTACTTTATAAGCCTGCCGGATTATCTATTTATTATGTCGGTATTTCGTCAAGGGCTACCTTAATTTTTGATGTTAATTAATAACTTTAACGCCGTGTTGTTCTTTAGTAAGGTTGGTTGGTTTCCAATTGGTAAAAAATATACGCTTTAAGTGGCTTTAACTTACGCGAAACAAAAAGTAATTATGGATACCTATACAACTATGGGTGGGTGGTGGTTGTGGTGGTGGTGGTCGTGGTGGTGGTGGTGGTGGTGGTCGTGGTGGTTTAACCTACTTGCCTCTCAAGCAGAGGGTTGTGGGTTCGAGTCCGTGCTCGCACCTCTGAGTTTTTTGGAAAATATGTGCGAAATTATATTTCAAATTTACCATAAGCTTTACGGTGAAGGAAGACATCGAGAGGAAACCTGCACATACCTGAGAAGAAATTCAATGGTGTCTGCGAAGTTTCCAATCTGCCCTGGGCCCGCGTGGGAAATACGGCCGAAGCCCTCTCATTCTGAGAGGAGGCCTGCGGCCTGTAGTGCGAGCTATATAGGCTGGGATGATGAAACTAAAATTAGGTGCATTAAAAAAAGAAAAAATATATTATATAATAACTAAAACATAAATAAAATAAATATCACGGGACAATTCACACCAATTGACCTAGTCCCAAAGTAAGCTAATCAAATCATGTGTTATGGATACTAAGCAACGGATAAACATACTTATATAGAAAACATGTTATGAAAAAGAGCCCCCCTATACAAGGTTCCGAAGATACTGGCAGCGTTCCTCCTTTGAATAGTTAGGCTGTAGCTAGCTCCTTCCTCATGGAACTTGCAATAGAGCTTGTTAATTTGACTTTATTCCATTCGGTGTCGAGATCCTTGGTCCGTTGGTGCTATGAGGCCATCTAAGGAAATAGCAAAGTTAGTCACCATCACAAGATACCAAAGAGCTGGCAGCTACCTCGGACAAAAATACTTCAACTGAGGAATATGCACAGCACAATTAAGGATTTAACTCTGTCCTAACCTATTCCCAAACTAAGCAAAGCTTGTACTATGGGTAATAATATTCATGTCAACATTTTAAAAGCATATTAAATTAAGCGGATTAATGGCCGTCTCAATGATACTCCAAAACATAAAAATATTTAAAGCCATGATAATAAATCAACAGATTATCAAGTAGCAATATTAAAAACGATAATTTTCAACGGACTCAGTACTTTATTAACCTCTAGACGCCACTTTCATAAATTCTCAAGGGTTTTATAAAAAAGATATGGCAAGACTTTTAATAATAAAACTCCTTAAATTGCGAGTTAGGTAATTAATTATAATGATATTTTTTCCGTCCACATTGCTGCAATCATGTTCGTAACTATTCCTTAAAACATTTTTTTCCGAAATCAATAGGCAAATCTAATCAACACAGATGCAAAAATCAGTGGTTAGAAACACAAGAACTGAATAAAAAATAAAAGAACAGTTTATATTATATTATATACATATGGGTAGGTATTATTATTCAACTTTCTCTCGCATTTTACTAAAGTTTCTCAAAGCCTTCAATCACAATATTTCCTCAAGAAGTGAGGAACGTATTATTACGGGAAATTTATAACGAACCGAAGTCAAATTATGTCCTTGATGCCTCGAATTATGTAAAGTGACTTCTCGCGGTGACTTCATAAATCGGTGCCCCGATTACAAACAATTTACGACGTTATATAAAAAACCTTTTTTGATAATAAATTAGCTATCAAAGTGGTTATGACACTTAATTTTGTACCAAAAATATATCCGGTGATTTAAACATTTTGATATTTCTTTCGGATTGGTATTAGTAGGGACATCCACACCGTTGACGTTCAATCAAATACAATATTAATATTCATTGTTGAATACAGTATCTACAATAAGCCAAAAGCAGGGTAGACAATTAGAAGTCTCATTGCTTAAAAGCGATCTCTTCCAGACAATCACTTAGATAAATAATTACATGTTTCGCACAAAGTGGACATCGCATATTTTTCCCCAGTTCAACATTCAACAATAATTAATAAGAAAACGAATTTTGTTCAAGATAATTTAGTTCTGGGAGGAGGCCTGTGCGCTGCAGTGGAACGTGTATAGGCAGGCTGAGATGATGATAATGATAATGTAGTTGAAAAATTGGTTCGGGATCCCGATCCATAGAAAAGAGACAGTCACGCATTTAGTACTATCGTAACCGACAAAATCGTTAACGAGTTGATTTTCTTTATATGTACAGATACAAATACTATTTACGTATGTTGACCCGATTGCTTCCGTCGTCTAAAAAACACCCTCAAATTTAAGGAAAATCGTTGAAAAGAAATAAGATCGTGGTACAAAAGATGATGCGAAAGGCATTATGAAAGGACAGGCAGGGACTGACCAAAACCTCCGAAGGCGCAAAACTTAAAAAACCGGTCAAGTGCGAGTAGGACTCGAACATGGAGGGTTTCGTACCTTCATACAATGTTTTAAAAACAGTTCAGTAAAAAATCGCCGAAATGCAAGCACACTCGAATATGTTGCAAACTTTTCAAAAACACCGTTCCGTTGGCACCCTTTGGGTACGGAACCTTAAAAATAAAACATGTGAATTTAGTACGTAGGGTCGTAGGTAGGTAATATATTCTTCGTATAAAGAAATTCGCCTTAGATATTGAAATGTGTCGATCAACCTGTCAAAGTTTTATACAAAACTCAATATAGTACGGGAGGCCAAGAAATGGGTAACTCAAGTCAATTGAGTGTAAGATAGAGATAATGGTTTGCGAGCGGTAATTCAATCGTTTGGGAGAGGATATGAATGGGCTGAGCTTGGGATGAGCTTTATTTTCTTGTTAATTCGCTTTGTAAATAAATAAATTAATAATTAAATAAATAAATAAATAAGGCTCATCCCAATCTCAGTCCAAACCTCTCGCAAACCAGTGATTTTTGGCGTTCCTGTCAAAAGGTACAACAAAATAAAAAATATTTGATTGTGATATTTTTTCGAACTATTGACGAGTTTTTTTTACGAGTGAAGTGGTTCACGGCTTTTAACTTTTAGGGTACTTAAATGTATTGAAGAACAAAATGGAATAATTTGTTCCGGTTACATCTACCCTTCATCTACCTTTCAATGTGAACACTTTTATTTTGAGTTCGACAAAATAAGTTAATTAAGCGCTGATGCCACTGGCTATATTGGAGATAAGACTAGCGATCCAAATAATAATATCATCCATACAATCGACACAATCCCTTATCGACACGCCCACGCGGTCTCATTAAATTCGAAAACTTCTCGTGAACTCTTGTTAAGGAAATCTTTTGACGAGAATTTCGGGTGAAAGTTGTGCAAAAATAATTATTACTCAACGCTTTTTATGATTTTTGCTGTAAGTAAGTTTGCAATGATCACATATCTTTATGAAATAAATAATCATCTAACTTAACATTCCACAACACATTTCACAACACAACATAATATAGGGGTAAATTAAATCTCCACTTGTGCTCAATATTAGTTACGTGTAACTATTTGTTTTTAACTTAACAGGAGGTACAGCAATAGTATCATAACTTTTTATATGTAGTTGGTCACCTGACGGGAAGTGAGCACTATCACCCACAAATATGCGCCACAGCAGGGGATAGCAGCTGCGTTGCCGGCATTGTTATTAGTTTGGGTTTATAGCCTATATGTTATTTTAGATGTTCAGCTATCTACGTACAAAAATACAACCAAATCTCTACAGCCGTTTCAGCTTGAAGGAGAAACAAACACATGTACGGACGCACGCGCATACACACACGCGCACGCACATTCTCACAATCTGTCGCATTTATAATATTAGTATGATTAATCATACTAACATCTATCATTGGCTAAACATCTAAAATAACATAGAGGCTACTTTTTATCCCGATACCCCCCCCCCACGGGATCCATGAAAAATCCCAGAATCTTAACCACTAAGTCTAGACCTATGTCTATGTCTATGTCTAGAGACATAAAATATCTTGCACCGGTTTTGTCATACAGCGTTAAGGAAGACAAAGATGTAATTTATTGGAATTTACATAGGAATTAGTAAAAGAATTTCAATTCTATTGCTAGAAGTAGGTACTTAATGGTTTACGCGAGCTAACCCACGAGTGAAAGCTAGTACATAAAATAAAATCAGACTGAGAAGAATTTAATGCACCCAATCCCGTCAATCCCCCGACTGTTTTCATTTCATTTTGCAGCTCCATCACCACAACCCCAATCTCCGTTACGGGACGTTAGTGAAAGAGATGTATTTTTTTGGAATATGTTATAGTTAAGAATTTTTCTTCTAGCAAGAATCACGTTAATTTGGTTGAGTTAGTTCACCACGTTATTCGAGTGGGGCTCTCAATCATTTCAACTGCCGTGTGTTACGAAAATCTAAGGATAATGTTCATAAACTGAAACACACGTGGTTGTGGTCATTGAGATTTTTAACTGACGGACGTGATTATTAGTCTATTTTTGTTACACACGGAATCCTGCGGATATAACGCTTCGGAGCTCCACCCAATCCAAAACATTTGGATACTTGAAATTCTTCATGTTGCTACTAAAAATGTAGATGTAGAATATTGTAGCTAAGTTGAAATATCACAATATTCCATCTACATTTTACTTCCAACCGCGACCACTACAAACAGGGCTTTCATTACTAGCCCCCTCTTTATGGTAAAGAGGATTATAATATACCGCAGCTCTGTATGGAACCTGATCCCATGTCATATGAGATTGCAATTACGGTACCCGTTATGACTGAATAATTGAAGGTCCACAGCTATCTGATTGAAGGCTGACCATAAAGGGATGAACTGAAAGGAATTATTCACTATTAGCGGACGATAAATAGCAATATGATTCGGAAAAGGTTCAAACCATGCGTTGACGTTTGTAAGTTGTATAAGAAGGTACGAATACTGAAGTAAGCAAGTACGATAATAACCAATAAAATAATACTAGACGACTACAAATTGCAACAAACACCCTAATTGCCTTTATGTTTGAAACTCTTTTTACTCTGAATGCATTAATTGTACAGAATTGTTATAATACAAACCTAACCTAACCTGAAGAGTCCTACAGAATAATCATTTCAAAAATCCTGAATAATTAATGGTTACTGAGAAAAAAAAGTACGGCGAAATGATGAATTCGGATTTCAAATTTTATGCCAATAGAGGCGCCCCCGTTAAAATTGATGCAATTCATCTTTTCGTAATGTTTTTTTTTATTTTTTTTTAACTCTAAATTGTGTATGCTCAAGAAAATCACTAACGGAAAGTATAAACCGGTACAGAAAAGCGATTGTTGAATATATAATTAATCAGAAATATGCACCGCGCATTATAATTTTGACAGCCGAGCCGCCGACGACAATTATTCGAAAAGGTTACTTGAATAACGAGACACGCACTTGTGTTAATCTTGTGAAAGATCGGTTGAGGCAATTATTTTTAATGTTATTCTTCTTCGGTGTCTGATACTCTATGAAAATAAACCGTTTCCGTGTTAACACATTACACTTAGACGATCAGTAATCACACTTAGGTTACAACTTAGATTAATACATGATAGTTTACGGAAAAATGTCACTTGCGGCATGTCTAAGACGTTTAGCATTAAAGAGAGGAAATTTTACGCTGGTGCGAATTTTGAATGTAATGAACATAATACCAGGCAAATTTCAAAATGATGAATTAACTTAACATAACTTATTGTTAACAAGGGCTTTTGAATTAGGGGTGAGAAACTTTAATCTATTTTATAAAAAAAAATGATTAAGAACTATGTGGCCGGCATGAATGTAAAAATAAGTTATACATAATTATCGATGGACGTAACCAATCAACAGCATTCCGCATCATTTTTTTTTTAATATTGGTACAAGATGTTAATCGATATACTTACTGAAAACCTCAGACACCCCAATTGGGAATGTCTAAAAATAATTACCAGTGGTTTTTATATTTCTTTTGTATAGAAAAGTCAATTATAAGAAACTAATTTCAATATTTTGTCACTTAGTTCACTACTTTTTTCAAAATTAATTATTGAAACTATTTTGGTTGATGACGTCAAATTGTAATTGAGGGCTCCCACACTGCCAAATTTCTAAATCTATCTAAATGCGTACGATAAGGCAACCCCTTTAATTATTTTTTGCGTGGTGGTACACTGTAACTAGTGTCACTTTACTGGCGCTGTCAAAGTGTTAGATGTCAGGCAGTGGGTCCAAATCAAACTCCGTAGTTATAATCCACGCGTAAATTTGTGAAGAATTCTAACCACACAGAATAAAGTACGATATGGACCGGTCACGCAATTTACACCAAAGTCAAATGAAGGTCATTGCTTATTTGTTATGTAATAAATTCATTATATAATATTAAAATTAAATAACTACAGAAAACGAGTTAAAAACCATTTATCTCGAAATGGTTTTCGATTTAGTATACATTGCAAAAAAATAGACATCCCCAATTGTCTTTTTTTTAATTTAAGTTGGCTTAAGCCATGTATTTACAAATACTTTAATTGGCTAAGTAAAGTTTTTTGAAGAGGTGCTAATTATAAATTTTGTTCGACAGTCGGTGTCCTGGAGATCGAGAAACTGCGCAGCTGTTTTATTTTTATCTCCTATTGTTTACTGGAAATATTTTTTTGAGTGTTCGAGATGACATTTGTGAGATTTTACGGCTGACAAGCGGTTCGTGCTCAGTACTAAGAAGAAATAGAAAAAAAAACGAAGTCAACTGTCACTTCTGTCAATGCCAAATCGTTTGCATTTAGTTTGCTTTGCGTTTTGGTGTGCTCAGTGTGTTTTTTGGACTATTTTTATCGACCTCCGCATAAAATCCGGACTTTCAATTTTACCGCATTTCTCCACGACCTATGCACGTTAATTGGATCACGATTGAATACTTTCGATCACTATTTTGGAACTGCTTCTTGGACAACGCAAAGCAAATGAAACGCAAACGGTTAGATTTCATTTGATATTGACAGAAGCGACAGTTGACTTCGTTTTTTTTTTTCTATTTCTGCTTAGTACTGAGCACGAACCGCTTGTCAGCCGTAAAATCTCACAAATGTCATCTCGAAGACTTAAAAAAATATTTCCAATATATAAAAGGAGATAAAAATATAACAGCTGTAGTTTCTTAGTGTTGAAGGCGACAGGCACCTCTACAAAAAACTTTACTTAGCCAATTGTTTCAATAAATATTTAATGTGTTAGTAATTGTACCTACTTGATTATTAACTCTACATTTGCAATTTGTACATATCAGTTGCGTACCGATGTTTTTAGAAAACTATCAGAAGAACGCGCGGACGGCCGTTATTGAATTATTCAAATTGGCGTATAGTAAAATTTTCAATTCAATGGTGTGTGTGAAGTTCCCAATCCGCACTTAGCCAGCGTGGGAACTACGGCCTAAGCCCTTTCATTCTGAGAGGAGGCCTGTGCCCTGCAGTGGGACATATATAGGTTGACGAAATTTGTCACCTAGACTGGGCACAGTAAAAATATATTAAAGAAACCAACAAATCCAATTTTTTTAAAGTGTGTAATAGATTCTACTCTCGATTCTGGATAAACTATTTTCAGATTTTCAGGTATTCAATTAACGCCTTGTACTAGGGGCGTTCAATAAAAAGTGAGAATGAGTATGTTTTAAACAACTTTTACTAAATGTCATTTTATTTTTCGACATAGTCACCTTTTAGCATAATACACTTAGTATATCTTTTTTCTAAACTTAAAATTCCATTTTTAAAAAAGGTCTCATCTTGAGTACTTAAAAAATCTTGTACTGCAGCGACTACCGCGTCGTCGTCTTCAAATTTCTGGCCTCTCAGGTATTGTTTCAATCTCGGAAATAGGTAGAAATCACTGGGAGCGAGATCTGGTGAATACGGAGGATGCTTAAGGATATCGAACCCAGCATCACGAATTGCAGCCATTGTAACGGCGGACTTGTGTGCCGAGGCATTGTCCTGGTGGAACAGCACAACTTTCGAGAGTTTACCTCGCCGTTTTTCGCGGATCTCATTGCGCAATGTTGCTATTTGTTTGCGTATAAAGTGCCCGTAATAGTGGCTCCATGCTCGAGATACTCAATCATTAATACCCCTTTACCATCCCAAAAAACAGAGCCCATGACCTTACCGGCAGATGGGCTCACCTTGAATTTCTTCGGAGTTGGAGATGATGGCCTTTTCCATGTCATAGACTGCAGTTTCGTTTCAGGGTCGTAATGATGGAGCCATGTTTCGTCCATTGTTATAAATCGCGCCAAAAAAAGTTTCCAGTCTTGCTGCATCAGGTTCAAAGCTTCTTGACAAATCTCTAGTCTAGTTTGTTTTTGCGTGTCAGTAAGCATTCTTGGTACCCAACGCGCAGATACCTTTTTCATACCCAAGCGTTCATGTAAAATATTATGCACGCTCCCCGTTGAAATCTTTACATTTTCAGCAATAAAACGAACTGTGACACGACGATCCGCCAAAAATGAGTTTTCGACTTTTTTCACAATTTCTTCAGTTACTGCTGTAGTAGGGCATCCGGAGCGGGGGTCGTCCATTGTCGATGTTCTTCCACGTCTAAATTCGGCGCACCAACGTGCGACTGTCGAATACGGAGGAGCATTAGACCCTAAAGTGTCCCGCAAATCCAAATTGACTTGGTCCGTAGAAAAATTTTTCAAATACAAGTATTTGATAACGGCGCGCAGTTCAATTTTCTCCATTTTCGCTAACGTACTCAATAGCATTGCAAAGAAATTACCGTATATTTTTTTAAACAAAAGACAGTTAGTTTTTTTTTCATAGCAATCAGCTAGATAGATTAGCTTTACCGGCCAGTATTTAATTTCGTAATATTAAAAGAGTTTGCATCTCATTCTCACTTTATATTGAACGCCCCTCGTATATACCTATACCTATTACATATACGAGTATTTAATTTGTCATGTGAAATGTCAATTAGGATTTCTACATAAAACATCCGCCAATGGCGCCAAACCAAACGCGTGCTGCGTTTATTTACCACCCCCCGTTAAGCTTTGGCGACATTTGAATCTATCAATATTCATTGTTTATCTGAAATCATGGACGCTTACCTAATTAATTTGATTATGAATTCCTAAAATTAACCGTTTAACAAATTTGCATGTGCAAACAGAGTTTTAATTAGTAATGGTGCGGCTGAAACAATGCTGGTGCGGCGCCACTGCTTCAAATAATTGCTAGAGGTAAATATGCCTGTTTTGTATTCAAAAGCAGATGCAATCTGCCATTCCATCATGAAGTTTTTTTACTACCACATCCATAGTGAAATTTATCTAATTTTATTAACCGACTTCAAAAAAAGGAGGAGGTTCTCAATTCGATTGTATGTTCTTTTTTTTTTTTTAACGTGTGTTACCTCAGAACTCCGTCATTTATGATCCGATTTGGAAGATTTTTTCGTTGTGTGAAAGCACAGGCTTCAAGGTTGGTCCCGTTATTACCAGAATCCAGTTCTGATGATGGGATCCATGAGGAATTGAAGAAACTCCTCAAAAATTCAAGAAAAAAGTATAGCGACTTTAGTATTTTCGGTGACAAGTCGAGCATTTGCATTCAGAAAGTATCATGGAACTCTGTAATAAAACGACGCAACCCCGTCGAGCATTAAAAATAGAATTTTCAACATAAACTTATTTCGAAGTCAAACTGATGATTTTATCCTACGCATCTATTTTAACAGAAATAACTAAAAAGCAAAAAATAAAAATTTTAAATAAAAAATATAACCTCCTTCAAAAAACATCCAAAAAACTATGAAATAATAATTGAACCAAACCGACCACAATAAGCATGAAAATATCTTTCTTCTAATCTGTTCGAAGTCGGTGCCTCAGCACGAGCCAGCAGGAGTGTAGAAGCCCTATAGATAGTAGGTATGTAGGTAAGTTAGATTACTAGGTCCACTCCTGCTGCTGGCTCGAGCTGAGGCACCGACTTCGAACAGATTAGAAGAAAGATATTTTCATGCTTATTGTGGTCGGTTTGGTTCAATTATTATTTCATAGTTTTTTGGATGTTTTTTGAAGGAGGTTATATTTTTTATTTAAAATTTTTATTATATTCTGAACTACAAAAGTTCTAGAAAGCGAGTAGTCTAGTTTCATTTATTTATTTACTTTATAAGGCTAAAAGTTTTGAGCCCTTTCAAACGCTATCATCGTTAAAAACAAAAAAACATGTCAACGATTTGAGGCCTCAAACACAAAAAGAACGCTTTGTTTACATTACGCACTCACCTTAAAACCGCCTGGGGTTGTCCAGTAATCCTTTGGTCCTTTTTCCTCCTCCGGCACTCACTGTCCACTCTCTTATCACTACTCTCACGTATAGTATGATACCTCGGTTGGTAACTTTCGAGTTGCGTATACAGACGCGCGCGTGGCGCGGGCGACGGGCCTCGCTGCGTCATAGGATCCACACGTCTATTCTCAGTGGCGTTTGGAGCCACACTAACAGTGACTGCCCTCGCCGGCTCGCACTCTATCCTCTCTGCCACCCCGGGACGGCGTTTGTCGACGAAGGCCACTCGTGGAGGCTTTGGCTGCATCAAACTTATTTTCTTCTTTTTTGCCGTCGATGCGACGTAGAAAAAATAGCCGTTGCGGTCCATTTTCGGTGCCGACGATTTAACCTGAAAGGAAAAGTTAAAATATGAAGCTGTAGGTAGGCATGGGCTTATAAATAAATAAATAAATATCACGGGACAATTCACACCAATTGACCTAGTCCCAAAGTAAGCTAAGCACAGCTTGTGTTATGGGCACAAGGCAACGGATAAACATATTTATATAGATAGATACATACTTAAATACATATCAAACACCCAAGACCCGAGAACAAACATTCGTATTATTCATACAAATAACTGCCCCGACACGGGAATAGAACCCGGAACCTCAAGCTTCGTAGTCAGGTTCTCTAACCACTAGGCCATCTGGTCGTCAAATAATAAAGGATTTTTACTCTTTCTAATTTGACTCAACCGATTGGAAGGACATATAGATAATTTATCAAAGGCGTCTGTTCCGGCAATATTAGCCAAGCTTTTTTTTTTTACTGTAAAAATTTGATTAAATAATAAAGTTACTGCTTGTATTTATCACGTCTATGGGCATTTTCAGAAAAAAGTGTACCTGTACTTTTTTTAAAAAACCATACATATTTTGGGTTATTTCCACTCAGAATCACAAGCACTATCGATTTATGCAATAAAAAAAATGTCCCTCTCTTATTTGTCAGTTTTGTGACGCAGTTTACCATACATGTTGTATGGAGCGTCACAAAACTAATAAATTTTGTATGGAAAAATTAAGGATAATTAAGGAAAACGGGTAAATTTTTTTCTGAAAACTCCCCTATAAATAAACGTCTCACTGCAGGACACATGCCTCCACTCAGAAAGAGAAGGCTTGGGCTGTAGTTCCCACGTAAGCCCAGCACAGATTGGGAATTTCGTACACACACCATTAAATTTCTTCGGAGGTGTATAAGGGTTTCCTCACGATGTTTTCCTTCACCGTAAAGCCTCCGATAACCTGAGGCGCGAGCCCAGGATTGATCTACGACCCTCTGCTTGAGAGGCCATAGGTCAAACCACTAGGTCATCACGGCTCTTTTGTAATATATTCTAAACTTTATTGTTATATTCTAAACATTTTGTCTGGATCAATCATTTTTAATACACGCTCAAACGATTTGTTAGATTTATTTTCCAATATTTTTATTTTCTTGTATAAAAAATTCCGATCGTCTTTTTTCCCTGTAGAAAAATTTCCAAACGCCTTCTTTCCCTATAGACATATTCTCTGGTATATTTATTTTCTTGTTTAAAAATTTCCGAACGCCTTCTTTCCCTATAGACATATTTTCCGATATATTTATTTAATTGTATAAAAATTTCCGAACGCCTTCTTTCCCTGTATTTTTTTGAACATACCCAAAATTTTGCAGTCATTAATTTTACTAGGGGCAAAACTTCTTATTCGCTAATGCTTAAAAAATAACGACGTTAATTTTTATTAACTTTTTACAGGTTTATTATAATTATAATGTATTAACCTAATCAGGGGCCTTATTCTATTTTTTTACACTTATTTGTACCTAATCATATTCAGAAGGTTGCGTTGCGTGTTCATATATCACGTCGGGGTCACCAATTTGAGGGTAGTTGCAATAGAGAGATCTCTCTCCAGGCAGATGTTATGCCTGGGGACCGAAGTCCAATGGATGAAAGTTGGAAGTTGTAATATGCAGCCGAGTTGAGAAACTTCGATAGCGTGATGTAGGATTGTATTTGTTAGTTCCTTATGTGATGACTAGATGGCGATAGTAGTCGCTACACATACCTAACTCTACCGCTTTTACTATAAAAGCCAATAAGATCTGTCTCAACGTTGATATCAACTTATAAGTAGTAGGTATTCTATTCATGCAGTAACGAGAACGGGCAAAATTGCAAATAAAATCTATTTTAAAATATTTGATAACGAAAAAAGACGACTGGGAATTTGTGCCCCTAGTAAAATGAACGAACACAAAATTTTGCGTACTTTAAAAAAAAATACAGGGAAAGAAGGCGTTCGGAAATTTTTATACAAGAAAATAAATATATCAGGAAATACATCTAAAAGGAAAGAAGGCGATTGGATTTTTTTATACAAGAAAATAAATATATCAGGAAATTTTTCTACAGGGAAAAAAGACGATCGGAATTTTTTATACAAGAAAATAAAAATATTGGAAAATACATCTAACAAATCGCTCAAACAGACCGAGAGAACGGCGATAACAGTCGACGGTGTCAAAACAAAGCCCATTTTATCTCACTTTTTGACAGGTGTAACAAAAACTTCACAAAACAAACAAAGTTGCTGAAACGCTGAATAAATGTAACTGGTTCTTTCCATCCAAGAGAGGTATCGTTACTGTTCGATAAATTTTCTATGGCCGGGTTGACGTTAATAGCTTTCGATGCCGGTGACAAGAAATGGTGGTCTAGCCTCCTGCCGCCCACGTCAAATTTTGTTCAATGAAATTTAAACTTTTTCACTAATGAGTTGAGTTCAATGTCACATTAGAATAAGTCCTAATAATAGGACATCGGACTTCAGGAGGCTAGATAAATAGCGGCTGTTTACGCAAAAGGGCTTTTACTTGATGTTTTACACTTTCATTCATCTTCATTGAGTAAAACTAGTAATACACCAATTTGCAGTTTTTGATTTGAACATCATTGTGAGTTGAAATAAAATGACCAGAAACCTGGGATCTTATACGTTGTGTGTTCGTTTTTAAATTCGGACTGATTAAGACAACTTCGAAACTAATTTAGAACAAGATTTTAATGTTTAATTGTGTGTTCTAATTTTTGGCTCTACATAGCAAATTTTCGAGAGAGATGTATACGATTTATGCTCAAATAAATCAACTATTTCATTATCAAAATTTGTGGGAAGGAAGCCATGGAGGTGTTTCGAAAAATACGACAAAAGAATTTTTTTTAGCAGTTTTTCAACTGACTAATAATGGCTGACACAGCCACAAGAATCAAGTAAAATGTTGAAGAAAATATCATCATAAACTTTTGGGCAATTTTGAGTTACGATTATTAATATAATTGAAAAATATGAATACTCTACTATCAAAATGATAATACCATGTTCACAAAAACCATAATCTCATACACTAGTTTTGTCTGTCTCAAATGAGCGGCATGTCGTACGTTTCAGGTGCCTTACGATGTATGAGTGTCAGATGAATAGTCATGTAGCGACATACGGCCTGAAAAAACGACGAACGCTGACATACATGTAGGTGAGCCGGTGCCCTATATAAATAAAATGGAAAAAACGCTGTGGGAACTTGTAGGTCATTTGTGGCAGGCTACGGAAATTACAAACATATTATGAGAAGAAATCGAGGATACTAGAACTATTTAAACCAAAATGCGTAAAGGTCGGAAATTAAACGTATTTTTTTGTAGAAATTAGGTAAGTAAGTAAGTACTGTTTGAGAAAAATACTACTAGAAATATGGACTCATTCTACGACTTAGTTAAAAGAAATGGATCCAATCCACAATATTGGTTCCTAATTTAAATCGTCTTGAAAACAAAAGCCGAAACTAAATACTTAATAGCTTATTTTATAGCTTGATTGCTTTTCCAGTCTAGATATTTATCTCAATGATAATTTTCTTAAGGTGGAATACCGCTAGATGACAATAATATCGTGGGCTCCTTTTGACGTGATCTGAGTTTTGACGTTAAAGTTTTAGTTGCAATTTGCTCATTTAGATAATAAACCAATCCCAAACTTCAGACTTCTATACTATACAATACAATACAATACAATGACTCTTTATTGTACACCACACAGAAAACAATACAGAAAAACAAGTACATGTTAAAAATATACAAGGTAAGCAATAGGCGGACTATTCGATGCTTTTTATTCGTATCTTTTCCTGTCAAATATTTTTTGTTCTTGTGTGTCAAATATGTGTATTAAATAAATCAATATCTCTGTCTCTGTCGCTCATTAAACTTGACACAAATGTCAAAGTTGTGAAACGAACCTCATGATAGGTACTAGTGCCAACTCAACTAGCCTTTCACTGAAACCCTCATTAGCATGCGGTAATAAAAGCGATAGATTGAGTTTTGTCATTTAGACGTGGGACGTGGGTAGTAGGTATATCTTCTTTGCGTGGATACTCTGTCGAGTTGGCTAACGACGCATAAAAGGCGACGTGCTTTTGTGTTATATCTTTAACTCTACCCTCCACGCAATACTGCACATAATCCTCTTAATATATTGATAATGCGTGTGCGTATGAGTATTATGTTTGTTACTCCTTAACGTTAAAACGCCAGATTTTTGGAATAACATAGTCATAGGCTACTTTTTATCTCCATATTCCAAAAATCATAGGTAACCGCTAAATCTACACACATGAAATTTTGCACGGTTTCTTCCATGTAAATGAAACTTACAGTGTATTTTCGGAAATTGCTATGGAAAATTTATAACCACTAATTCAAGAGTCATGAAATTTATTGCTCATTTTTTAGGGTTCCGTACCCAAAGGGTAAAAACGGCATCCTATTACTGAGGCTCTGCTGTCCGTCCGTCTGTCTGTCACCAGGCTGTATCTCATGAACCGTGATAGCTAGACAGTTGAAATTTTCACAGATGATGTATTTCGGTTGCCGCTCTATAACACAAAATACTAAACTCCAGTATAAAATAAATATTTAAGGGGGCTCCCATACAAAAAACGTGATTTTTTGCCGTTTTTATAGATAATGATACGGAACCCTTCGTGCGCGAGTCCCACTCGCACTTGGCCGGTTTTTTTTCATACTACGAAAATGAATACAATGTTGTAATTTTCGGGAATTTCGTAGTAAATCCCGGAAAAACAATTTAACCGCTGAATCTAATGATTCACGCATGCAAAGCCGCGAGTAAGGTTTAGTACTACGTATCATCATTATCATCATTATTTATCTACATCTACACTAATACACTGACGAGCAAAAATAAAGGGTCGGTTACAAAAATTACGATAACTTCAAAACCCGCTGTGATAGCTTCTTCGAGTAAAATGAGTTTAGTAAAGAGTTTTATTCTCAACAAGAAAAATTTTAATTGAGAATAAAGCTCTTTACTAAACTCATTTTACTCGAAGAAGCTATCACAGCGGGTTTTGAAGTTATCGTAATTTTTGTAACCGACCCTTTATTTTTGCTCGTCAGTGTATTATAAAGAGGAAAGATTTGTATTTTTGTATGTAACGAATAAACTTAAAACAACTGGACCGATTTAAAAAATATTTTGCCGTTAGAAAGCTAGTGAAATAGGCTACTTTTTACCGCGGGAAAATATCTTTTCCTACGGGAAAAATAATTTATCGCGGGCGAAGCTGCAGATGGAAGGCATATGTCTTACATGAAATTAACAGAAAGCAAGAATGACAGGTGTACAAAGGCAAACTTATCCATAACTTTGTCCACCCCTTCTCTTTCTTTTTTTTCATCACCTTAGTCGTAATCATAGCATAACTTCTTATAAGACTGAACTCAACATCCATCTGACTAACAGCGGCTTCCGGTATACACAGACATAGCTGAGCTCTCTACCCTAACGCCAACTGGCTTTTGGTGTACCTACATAGACCTAGGTAAGCTCTCTACCCTGCCGGCCCTTAGTTCGCGTCCGCGGCGCACTCAGCGACGATTTTATCGCGCCTTCGCCCGCGGCGTCTTTTTGAATGCTAACTGGGCGCTCAATGCTGGCAAAGACTCTATCTACAACATCTCGTGGAACCCTACTTTGATACCCGGCCCCGCCCCGAGATATTTTTCTCTGCGATTTAGATTGCCGACTGTCCGTGCTTAGCGTTTAACAAAGCGGTCCGGAGTTTTGAGTTGAAGGTAGTTTTGCAAACAGTTGCGGGCCTCGGTTAAGTTGTCTTGTCTGTGGAGTCTGATTTGTGAAGGCTGAGAGTAATTCATCGGTTTTAATCCTACTAACTTCAAAGCAATACAATAAATTACTCTTTATTGAACACTACATAATATGCAATATAGAAAACAAGTACAGTCGAAGAAATTGAATCACGCATCAGTGTGAACTCTTTTCATTGCAATAACAATAATAATAATAATAACCATTTATTTCAGATAATTGTTAGTACTGTTACTTACAGCTAGATTAGTTATTAAAAAAAAACAAAATTCACTTAATAATAAATAATGTGCAATTCAATTCAATCAACTCAATTTATTAATTCAATTTAATTTATTCTAATGTAAATTTTTCATTCAATTAAATTTAATTCAGCTTAATTTAATTCAATTAATAAACCCGATCCAAAATTTGAGGGTGGAACTATTGACCCTATTTGCAAATGCCATCAGAATGGCAATGCCTAATTGGCAATGCCATGTTGACATTCCATACATCTGCCAAATAAATCATCGTGAAATTGGTTATGAAAAGGTTCCACCCAGAAAAACTTACAAGGTAAGCAATAGGAAACCTTAGCGCTTCAGAGCGATGTCTTCCAGGGAACTTACTAATATTGCATTTAAAAAGCTAAAATCTCAACCGCAAAGTCCAGAGACGTGAAATTTTGTACAGGGGTTCTTCATAAAACGTAAATGAAAATAATGGTTTAAATATCGGGAATTAGCACAGGAATATAATTAAATGGAAATGGAGCGACGACCTGGTTAAGGTTGCGGGAACGCGTTGGATGCGGATTGCGCAGGACCGATCTGTTTGGCGAACCTTGGGGGAGGCCTATGTTAAGTAAAGGACGTCTTTCGGCTTAATTGATGATGATGATGATTACCTACTACTTTGTTTATTTTTTATTATTGATTTAACTTTGAAAGAAAAATATACCTAATAGCAACCGTCGTCCTTACTCGAAAAGATTACAAGTAGCTCAGGTTCCCAAAGCCTCCGACGTATCAGCTAAGCCATCGACAATGCTGGACCCGCGTAAACACGATTTAATTGAAACTAGACCAAGGCACAGCAAATACAGCTTGAAATCGGAGCACAAAAGTAAATATCGAGCCGGGGGTGCCATTCTAAACCGCTCTACAGCCGTCTTTCACGCAACTTCAATTCTCGTAGAAACTCTGCTGATGTGAAGTTTAGTGCTCATGTTAAAGTGACTTTTGTAAGAGTGCTGGCCGGTACGGATTGGTCAGTATGGAAGGGAAAATCATTCATAGTTTTCGAGAACTCAAAACATTTCCATTTTCCCAATAGCCGGAGAGCTGATATGACGAATTTAGGGGAGGTATTTTAGGCACGTTGAAATAATAAAAAATCACATTTTATCAATGTGCAAATCTAGAATCCCCAGTCTGGCAGCGCGCTAGCGGTTATTTCGCTACTGCTGCGCATTATTATGACATTTGCAAAAAAATAAACTAAAAAATTATGTTTTAGGTAGGCAATTTGGTTTTTTTGAAATATCTCGTTTTTTAGATGTAAATAATCCAGAAATAAAAGTCCCAGACTATTTTGTTGGTTTTAAAGTATGACCTGATTCTTCCAAAAATATTTTTTTATATTTTTTTAGTATAATATTTTGCAAATGTCATGGCGCAGTAACGAAATAACCGCAAGCACTCTACCAGACTCGAGATTCTAGATTTGTACATTGATAAAATATTATTTTTTTATTATGTCAACGTGCCTAAAATACCTTCCCTAAGTTCGTCATCAGCGCTCTTGGGCTACAACGGACTCCCAGGCGGGGGAAGCGTCTTCGCTCTTTTGTTGTCAGTATATTCAATTGGCCCGCTCTAAGCGGTTCCCTTCATCTCTCCTAAGACCTGCTTAGGAATGGAATTCGATTCCTTAGTCTGGACTTCCAGGTATATACAACCTAGGTCTCTTCAAGCTTAGAGTGAATTAGGTTACTAGCATTTACCGGAGGCTTTTCTCGCGTGAACCATTAGAACTGGTAGTTTAAAGGGGTTTTCCTTAACTCCAATGGAAATTCCGTAATATTACATCGTGGCCTTCATTCATGTTATGTTGTATAAAAAACCGGCCAAGAGCGTGTCGGACACGCACAAGGTAGGGTTCCGTAGCCATTACAAAAAAATCAAGTAATATTTTTCTAAGGATTTCGTATGTGTACGGAATCATCCAAGTTTAGGTATGTTTTATACCTTAGGCTACTATTTACTCTTAAACTACAAATAATTTCCAAGCAATCTTAGCCGCTATAACTTTCCTAGTAAATTTGATATATTTACTACCATTCTGAATTTTTTCAAATTTTTCCTCCTAACTGTTTAGATTTTAGAGGGGGGGGACGCTCGATTTTAATGAAAATTTTCACTTTAAAGTTGAATATTTCGCAAACAGATCACTGAATAGAAAAATCATGTTAGCAACCCCGCAATGGTTTTAAAAGACCTATCCAACGATACCCCACACTATAGGATTAGTCGAGAAAAAAAAATCACCCCCCCCCCTTTACGACTATGTGAGGTACCCTAAAAAAATTTATTTTTTATTTTTTATTTTACCACTTTGTTGGCGTGACTGATATGTATATTCATGCCAAATTACAGCTTTTTAGTACTAACGATCTCTGAGCTTAGCCGCGAACAGACAGACAGACAGACAGACAGACGGACAGACATGGCGAAACTATAAGGGTTCCTAGTTGACTACGGAACCCTAAAAAGAGCCAATTAAAGTTTCATGTCTCTGAATTAAAAAATTAAAAAATATTACCATCGTACATTTACAAAAAATAGGAGAAACAACTTTAGCTATTCATGGCAATGAGTGCCTGTCTCAGCATATGCTGGACATAAACGACACACAAAATTAAATCTGTCTAGCACCTTTTGCGTGAAAGAGTAACGAATACTTTCGCTTTTATAACGTTAGTAGGATATTTCTCGACATCAAATAGTAGGACCTTGGTTACTGTAATTCCCACGAGTGGTCGAACTCCACTCGAAACATAAAGGAAGTCTGTCTTAAATCGAGCGTGTACTGCGCACGAGATCATAAAATTTATAATAACTGCTAGAACTTGATTTCAACTTTCAGCCCCGAAATTATATTATTATTTATTTTCTGTGCAACTAGTTTGGTTTTGACTTGGTTTAGGTTCATCGCTATATCTTTGTATGAGTTCGTCGGCGAAAGATATAGTAAAGCCCAAATAATCGGACTGACAAGAAAACTGACATAATATTTCGTGACTACTTTGAAAAAGCTCGTTTCTCAAATCCATGTGAAAACTCAAAAGGAACCGTAAAGCGATGGAGTAAAGTCATTTTCGTAAGAATATCGATTTTAACATGTGAATTTTTTCAAAGTAGTCACGATTTCCTTACACGACAATTTTAATAAGCTTTTATTCCACTTGTAATGCTTGTTTGTTAAGGTAGGCCGGCGCAGACCAGATGCGATGCACATGGTGTACCATCTTTCTTACAGTTTCATTCATTACAACTTGTGCGTGACATGCACACGACACGCATCTGGTCTGTGCGGGCCTTTAATCTTGCTCGTCGAATTTCACCCACTTTTAAGGATCGGATGGTCTCGAAATTTGGTACTGAATATGTAATTTCGATGACAATAGAAGTCTAGTCAACAAAAAGTAGAGTCAGCAAAAAGTTTGTATTTTTTTTTGCAAAAACTTTTTACGAGTTGTTTTTTCCGCTTTCAAGAAACTTTATATTAGAATTATTAATAAAATACCATAATATGATTGAAAAATATCGTGATAATATTGTCGCTTGTAGATATCTACATTTATTTAGTCATTTTTCGAAATCGTTATAAATCTGACGCCCCGTCCAAAGTAGGCAATAAAATATCTGAAAAAGATTTATAGCTAACTTACTGAATTCTATTACAGAAAATCTGAAATCTTTTACAATTTATGTGTTTTCTAAATTTCATAAAAGATAAAATAGTAATAGATTTCTTAAACTTCATATTTATATTTTATAAATCTTAAATTTTATTAGGTACTGTGGGACTGAGCTTGAGTTTAGGTAGAACTAGTACAGGGATACGCGCGTGATGCTAAACTTCAATAAGTAATAACAATATATATCTTTATATGTGGATTTATTCCTTGAGATCAGTATAACTACTACAGTATTATGACCAGCACCTTAGGCTGTCCGGAGCAATCTGCCCTGGCTCGCATACCGCTGACGCTTCTAATTTATTTAAACTCAAGTTCTAGAATTACTTACAATTTTTATACATAATAACATTAGACTAACCTGCCAGTTGGACAACATTTTACCACTGGCTAGCGGTATCGAGCCGTGCCACAGTACCTAAGTATCTTATCCTTATCCATTTTATCTATCAGAAATACATTAACTTTTTGCCTTTATTATTTTATGTTTTTCCACAGACTAGTAAATCTTAGTTCTCATAAATTAAAAAACGAGATAAGAAAATTTACCCACTCGACTCATAAAAAATATATCATCCACTTTGTTCCAAATCCGGTACATGTTCAAAGAGGTCTTGTCTCAATATCAGACAATTTACACTTACATCTGGAGGGTCCCGAGTGTCAATATTTGGGAACTTGCGCTAGACAAGGGCATAGACTACTAATTTTATAGACAGTTCGCCAACTTATTATTAAGTAAAGTAATTTTGACATTATTGACATAAAATAAAATGAGATATTTTTAATATTGGATATAGGATAGGCTATGGGTAATTTTTGTCATATTGTGTTTTTTATAATGTTGTTAGTGTGACCTTGCCAATATAGTGTGTAAGTGCGTAAGTGTGTAATTCTAATTGGAAACTAAACAAAGAAGTAAATCAGAAATAAGCTTCGTGCTGCTAATTAATTATTAAAAAGTAAATAAATATGAATATTAAAATAGATATCTATGTAAGTACAATGTACATACTACAAGACTAGACTATATACTACAAGTGACAAATATATCGAGTTACATCCACGATTTTACCTATACATTACGAGTTTTTCGAAATAGCTGAAATATGATATTGTTTAAATTTTTAAATCATCATGCGCTCGCAATTTTGAAAAAAAAACGAAAATCAATCTACAAAAAAAACCATATACAAATAGAAAATGGTAACAAAAAAATCACGAAAATTGGTTGAGAAATACTACCTACCTGTAGAGAAGAACAGCAGGGCATTAGCTGGTCAGACATACGAAAGCATTTTTGCCCTAGATGATACGGAGACGCTTCGCGTTCGCTCGGTCAATTATGGTTATATATTGCATTCAGTAGTAATTTAATTATTCAATAATACGCAGTCTATCCAATCTGGAATAATTTAGTCTATTCAGACACACAAACAACTCGAAGACGGAGCCTGAACGAGCGGGTAATTAGGAATTTAGAAGCAGGTGGATTGATACTTGTCCAGTACTGTTTTGAAGGGAAATTTGAATGACAATATCATAAGCACAATTCAAATTTTACGACAATTACCACAACCTAACAGGCCCGCGCCATAACGTTTTTACACAATTAAAAATTTGTGGCTTCTTTCCTCAGAGCATCTTTGGTTTCCAATATCTAAAATAAATTGCTTTTTGTAAAAAAAATCCTTCACAATACAAATTTTTGCCAGCCTGCATTATGTTCGACTACTGCAAAAGGGTTGATTTCAAATTCTAACATTTGACCCACAAAAACATAATAACACGGCAAGTTAATAAAAATGTAGTAATAATTAAAATTAAATAATACCAATAATTATTGAAATAAATGAAGACCAAGATTAAGACAGAGACGAAAGGGAAGACGAAACGAATGAAGACGCTAACGATGAGCTACATTTTCTATAAAAAAACATAACCCTGTCCTTGCAGTCGGATAAAAAGAGCAGCGTTTAAATTTGTTACAGAATCTATGTTCCGGTGTGATTCTAAGTACAAAGCAAACTTAATGTTTGACAATTCGTTGTCTACATAACATACCTACATAATGGCGTACTCGAGAAATGCATTTTTATTGTAATTTCATTATAAATATATAAATATATGATTTCACGGGATGACCGTAAAAGTAATAAAAAAAATGAAGTTGAAAAAATAAATACAAAAAGATACTTCATAGCTAACTTGTAATTTCATTTGTTAACGCTACTTTGTCTCCCCTTGAAAGTGACAGATTTTTTATTTACACATGATTGCGTAAGTATTACGCCACCTGTTGGTTTAATACTACAAGTTCCTTTTTTATTAACCTTAATAGCATGAGTCCCCGGACATATAAGTAGTTGGTAGGTACAGGTTAAGCTGAAAAGATGCAAAAATAATAATGTATTTTCATCAAAGCCATTACGCTGCGTTAATTGCTTGACGCTAAGCCTCGGTCACGCAAGAAATGCATTAACATGTAACGTGCGAAAGTGCATTCGTCTGAAGGAAGATTGATAGCGTAAGAACAAATGGTATATTATGTATGACGAAGGTCGAAAGATAATAACTTTTGAAGCGTCATCATCATCATCATTTCAGCCGAAAGACGTCCACTGCTAAACATAGGCCTCCCCCAAGGCTCGCCAAACTTTTGAAGTTTGTCACAAAGAAAATAATAACGTGTGTACGTTGATGATGACGTTTTTAACTTGTGGGATGGGGGCAACTTAATTTTTCTGGATGATTTTTGGTTTCGCGTTTTTTTTCTACCAATTGCTTTCTTTCTTCTGGTCTTCACACTTATGTTCTCTCTCAACATCTCTTAAATTCGCTCTAAGATATTTTGCTCATTCTATATTATCCAAAAAGCTAATAAGTGATGTCCCCTGCGTGCGTCTGTGTTCTACGTAAACTACAATCTGGCTTTTTTAAACTAGGGTATTGACAGGCGTGCTCCATTTAAGACCGAGTTTTTGTTTCCATTTATTATGCATAACAAAAAGTGTTTAATTAGTAAACTGGCACTGTACAGTCAAGTATAAAAACATGGGTGCATGGAACTTATTCATAAATTATGTCACGTAGCTCTTATATGTCGTCGAATTAAGGTATTGGTACATAATTATGAAAGGATGAAATCGATAGGTACGTATTTTTGCACTTGACTACATGGCGCAGGACCGATCTGGTTGGAGAGCCTTGGGGGAGGCCTATGTTCAGCAGTGGATGTCTTTCAGCTGAAATTATGATGATGATGATGACTCTACCTACATTATACACGCATAATGTTAGAATTAGTCTGGGTTTGTACTGAATATTAAATATTAAAAGTTATCAGCAAAAATCTAGATAAAATTACTTATTTTAACTGAAGGAGCTGACAAAAAAATTAAACAACTTCTCGACGAAACCTGGACTCATCACTGCAAAAAGCTCCTATCTCTTACAATTTTTTTGTACTCCTAACAAAAACTCTGTCGGGATTATAGGACCGCTTGTTATTACGAAATTACTACCTTTGATGTTTATTAAAATTTTTCGACTTACCGCATTTTCACGAGTTCAAAGAGAAAAATAATTTGTACAAACCAGATTTATTTACTTTACCTGTGAAAATTTTTCATCCGTTACGTGAAATAAAACGGAATGAGTGAAAAAGGTTACAGGTGCGTATTGCAGTTTATACTAAAACTACGAATGTTAGTCATATTTATGTGTACAAATATCAAAATACTGCAATGTGTTTTAAGGAGACTAAAACTTTTATACTTCATTTAACAGCTACGTAAATTTTAGTCAGGAGTATACCTAGACTGCCGTAAGCATCGTTTCGATTAATTAAACTTATTATCACACCAACTGAATTGTACCCTTTCTTGAACCTTTTCACAGAAAACGTCTAAGTAGTTGTTTATCACAAAAATATAGATTTCTAAATTCCTTAACGTCAGTTTGTGATTCATACTGACATTCATCAATACTGTAGATTACACGATCAGTACCAATATTATAATATACGTATACCAGCTGTTGCCCGCGACTCCTGCCGCGAAGAATAGGGGCATAAAAAATAGCCTACAACCTATTCTCAGACCTACCAAGTATATAGAAAATTTTTCATAAAACACGGTCAAGCCGTTTCGAAGGAGTTCTATAACAAACACCGTGACACGAGATTTATATATTAGAAGATATAAATCTTCTAAACTAAATGCTTCATTATACTACTGAAGTGTACGAAACTTGACTGCGTTATGTCTAAATAGAATATAATCCATCGATTTTTTTTTTAAATGTTGATGGACCAAAGTATTTATTGTACCTACGTCAAGCCTTAGCAAATCATACATACGATGTAATTTCACTCTTTCGCACACATCCGTTGCAATCATACAGTAAAACTATAATTGTTTTCCGACACGAATTCACGCATTAACATTTTAAAATGCATTGCGAAGACAATCAGCTTACAAATACAACGCGTAGGGACCATCGAAATTGATTGATACAAAATTTGGGCAACGAATTGCAAAATTTTATTATGCCCATCAGTTATCGACGAGGTATTGTGGCTGTATGCAATTGACTATTGGATTTTTTAACACTAATATTTCAACTTTTTGAAAATTAAATTCTGTTACATTACTTATTTGTGTCGTTCTGGTGAAAACAATGATTGAAAACGGTTATTTCATAATTATTTACGAGGATGCAAAAGTTCTGAAAAGCATTGATAGAAGACGTCCAGGTATACTCATCATCATCATCTCCGGCCTATATACGCCTCAATGCTCGGTACAGGCCTCCTTTCACAATGAGAGGGCTTGGGCTATAGCTCCCACGCGGACTCAGTGTGGATTAGGAACGTGGATAATCACTTAAAAAGTAACTGATGATAAAAACTAAAAAAAATTCTTTAGTTGTTTCGCTGACTTTATTCTAACTAAGTACTAAACAAAAGGGCCTGCAATTGTGTGAAGAACGATATATATGTTAAGTATGCACACATGATCCTAATCACAGCACCACCGCAGGTACATTAAATGTAGTGGATGTCGCTAATATCCTAAAGTGTCTATTAATAAGACTAGAGAGCTTCTCTCACATAAATTATACTAAGTGGATGGATACTTAATAATTTAGCAGTAAAGGTAACAACTACACCGAGTAATGGGCTTTCAGTACACGATTTAAGGCTAGGGACTTACTTAGATGTGATCTTGCTGCCGAATAAATAGCGTTTAGAAATAAGATTACAAAACATGACAGACATTTAATGAACTTCCTTAAAAAGGTAAACAACTTGAACAGTCATACCATACCCACATTTAACATATTATTCATGCATGTCTACAAACTAAACTTTTTAAGCTTCTCGCACTTCTACCGTTTGTTTTGACATTTTCCTATATGACAGATGAACTTATGAACAAGGTTAGTTATTTGATTTTTTTAGTACTAGGTCCAGAGTGAGAAAACTTATAATATTTATTCTCGTCTATCAAAATTTGCTAACGACCGCACTCAGTACTCGAAAAATTACTTTCATATAATCCCAAGCAATAATGCTTCAAGAATCATCTAATGCCTTTCAAGGGCAATTTTTGAGCGTCCCCTAAGTTATTTGTTAGCAAACACAAAGGAAGTAAAGTATTAATCTTCCATAGGCCGCCAACCTGGATTGAACGCCCCCTGGAGTTTGCATCCAGATTTTTATTCACTGCTTGCTCTGTTGTTCCCACCCTCGTATTAGGCTACACACAGAACTCTCGGCGAATCAAGACTCAAATATTCAAAATTCTTTTTTTTTTGCCTGATCTTTAATTGCCAATAGTTCTGTTTTCATATTTGCTATTATTCCCTAAACATCTTTGCTGCATAACTACTTGTTTACTTTGATTTAAGTAGCATAAAACCAATGTTTTTCTTTACGTGCAACAAAAGAAAATAATGCTTAGCTCGAGTAAAATATTTTGATAAGAATGAGACTACCACGTTCAATTCATTTTATTTTTTTAAAAGTTTCATCGATGTTATTGACGATCTCACCAATGTTGAGGTTGAAGAAGACACGATCACTATTAACTTAGCGTTATTTGACATATGCATCACGTTCATTAAGCACAGTTATTTTTCAAAACTTTCGAGTAACATACCAAGAACAGTGTGTCACGAAACATAAGAAATCACCCTCCGTTGTCCCACGACTGCATTTTATAAGTGATATCTTTTATTACGGAGCACGGACATGAAAAAACCGAATATGAGGAATCCATATCTAGTGGAAAGTGCTGTTTTACGATCTGGTTTTATGGCGTAATGAAAGCGATGATTGAATTAATGCTCCCGCTGGTCACACAGCTTCAGACTAAAGCAGGCAGACGTGACAAATGTTTAAAAACTGGGGTTACCCGAATAAACAAGATTCTTAGGCGAACCTGCATGCAATAACAATATCCCAAGGGCGACGATTTAATTTTTAAACCCTAGCTAGCTAGACCGTACAAGCGTTCTTTACAAAAATACTTTTGATTAGTTCAGGTATGGAAGAACCATAAAAAAATACATGTGAGGATGGAATCCAAGTCTATTAAAAGAACATGTGCTGTACTTAGTCGATTTCTCCGACAGACTAATTAAGATCTAGATGGATATCAAGTTCTGTCTATACCTAATCCTGAATAGACAAAGCATCTAATCCAATCAAGTAAGTTATGATAAATTGAGACGCAAAATTGGATATGGCCAAAATTAAATTATTGAATTAAAATATATACATATATGATGGCCCAGTATCCAGCATAACATCAGAGATTCATCTTCCAGTTCGCGTATTGCCAGCGTTTTCTAATATGACACATCTGTTTTTTCAGGATTGATATTCTGTTTATTGCGGGACACCGGGTGCAGTTTTACGATGGCTATGACAATCCCTCCACGGGGGCTGTCTGTGTACTCGTGGCAGGCATTTTGATAGCTTTGGTTGAATGTGTCGTAATTTTCAATATGCTTTTGTGTTTATTATTAGTCCTTCACTATTGCGTGTCTCCAAGTTCTCCAACGTATCTGCAATTTTCTTTTTATAAATTGTAAGTCAATGTTTCATTCGCTATCAATAATTAAATATTATTATGCCAGTCAGATAGAATTTATGGTCTTATTAAATACGCATAGTACAAGCGACTACGCTGATTAGTAAAAATAACCGGGCATTTTCTAATGTGAAAAGTGACTCGTTAAAATGTGCTAGTCAGTATAGAAGTGTTATTGTGTTCTTACATTACACATTTGCTGCCGGATGTCGACCATGATTACCTTTAACGAGTTCCCGATATTTCTACGCATCTAGCAGACTCATGATCACGGGTAGACTTACGAATCATTAAAAAAAACTGTTATTTTGTTGATCTCCACTTGTGAAGACTTTTTCGTTTTATTAATTCCATGTTAATTTAAGTAGAGTCCAATTTATAACTTCTAACCTTCTAACATTATTTTAAGATTGTGTGTATACTAACAATAATGTGATCTATCATCATCATCATCATCATCATCATCATCATCATCATCATTATCATCTCAGCCTATATACGTCCCATTGCAGGGCACAGGCCTCCTCTCAGAATAAGAGGTAGTTCCCATGAGATCTATGTTATCTTAAAATATTTTTTTAATTTATTCATTCAAAACATAAAATAAATTAAAAACCAAAATGACTTACATGCTCTACATCCATATCTATGAAACATGAGACACCAGGACACCTTTTATGAAGATAATAACAATAATACATCGTCTTCTTCGCTCTATCTTTAGACGAAACTGTAGTTCCTCTATCTATAGATATCAATTCATCGGACATTAGCTCCCACATCCCTTGATTCATGATAACGCATGCACGACAGTGCACCGTCATTGCTAAAGGCACGTTTACACCAATTAATTTGCGTTAAAGTTTAGATTTATTTTCTTCATTTGGGAATTTTAAAACAAAAGAAAAACCAACCAACAGAATAGTCGTGCTTGCCTGCTTGCTTGTACAGTCAACTACAAAATGATTGATAAGACCAAACTTACAAAAATATGTATACGCGACTTTATTAACTTACCATTAAGGTCGTGTATACATATTTTTGTAACTTTGGCTGCATCGATCTTTTTGTAGTCGACTGTACGTGTGTGTGTATGTTTTTTTGAGTAACAACTTTAAATAAAACCGTTTAAGATAAATGTGGAATCGCTTTTGAATTACGATTCAAAACCCGCACATTTTTGCGGCGACTTTTGTAGGGCTTGCCACGATTTAGCCCGTACACTGCAAAATATTAAAGTGCCCGTTTGGTGAGCGTAGCTTTATGTTCTTGGTGCCATCTTCCTTATGAGTTCACGCGCTACGTCGTTATAGACACCGAAATATGTATAGGTATTATCTTTACAACGCCTATAATTTACCTAACCTTATACCTTCAAAGTTTATACACTATACATAGATCCTGTAGTTACGCCTAGAGAGACTGACATGATGAAACTTTTCAGAGTCCCGTTTGAGCCTTACACAAGCTTATAGATTTTTATTTGACAGAATGAACAAATACAAGCTTCGAATAATTTGTCTTTTTTATCGTATTTCATATTATGTTTCAGTTCCATAAAATCAGTATGATATTAAGTATCTAACTGCTAACTGTAACAGACCAAAAAAAATAAATTAAAAAACAAGCTTTTATTAAGTAGATGTTAATAAAAGAACCAAAAATCTGAAAATAGTTCAATTCTGATAAAAAATAAACCATGCATGCATTAAATTTTTGCGTTTTTATCACAGTCCTTATTTTTTCAATAAAAGCGTCACATTTATTATTTCTCTTGGCGTCAAAATGTATCATGCTTTTATTTACGTTAGATATGGACACAAGTTGGTAACTATTTGTGGTCACAGAAACACTTCAAGACCTTCAAGACTAAGGCCGACTAAAATTTCATAAAGAGCTTTACGCGTCTACGATGTGGTCATACTAAGCCGGATCAAAAAGTACCGGCTAATATTGTTAGCGATATTAAAATAATCTTATTTATGTTATTCGTACCCAACACTCCTTTAAACATGGTAGGTATGTTGTTATGGGTGATATATATTTTTTTATTCGCAATTTTTTTATTTTTTATTTTTTTATCATGCAAGTCAAATCTATATCGGCGTGTGGGACGCTTGGCCAATTTTCGGCCCATTTAAATAAAATACAAATATTTTCCTTTAATTAAACAGAGACAGTTATTATGTATGTAGAAAAAAAAACAGAAAATATATGCTACCGATGGCGATTAAAACTGAATCTCTCACTATTCCATGGTGCGTGCTTGCCCATATACCAATATTATCAGACGAAACAATGTGATGAATTCCTAATTAAGAACGTAACTTCACTTTTCCAAGAAACTTGTAAACATTGATACGGGATATTTTAATATATTTTGCAAGCCAACTACAGGTCATATTTTAACTGCACTCCACCTTGTATAGTAACTATATTATGTATGTACATTGTACAATCTTTGGTATTGGTATTACAAATGCCCCTATATGATACAAGTTCCGGACTGCATATCTGTACAACTGCCAACTAATCTCGTGCTCGTCAATCAATTAGGGGAATACTTTTTGCCTCCCTCGCACCATCTCGCTAACTAGTGTATGCTAGAGGCAAAGAATATTTTGGAAAAGATAGGTATAGCCGTACTCAGTGTCACAAGTGTATGCTTAACAATTTGAGAAGGTATACCACTTTTTGAAAGAGCAATGTGCAAATGCAAAGTTAGATTGGGCACTTACCGTTGTATTGTAACAAATTCTGCGAGATTTTTCAAAAGAATAGGTGTACCGTTTACTCTTTCACGGTTTCATTCATATCCCAATCGCAACAATATTATAAATATGAAAGTTTGTATGGATAGATGAATGTTTGCTAGGTACTCATTCCCGCTAATAGTGTTAGAATTCTGATGAAGTTTGGCACAGATATAGTTTTATAACCTGGATTAACATATAGGATACCTACTTTTTCCGGAAAAATACATAATTCCCGCGGGATAGCGATAAATTAAATCTTCGCAAATGGAGTCGCGGGAGACAGCTAGTTGACAATAATAGCATCAATTAAACCATAGTCTATCTAAGACAACACTCCCTTAAAAACAATCAAATAATTTTATTAAAATCTGCAGCATTTCAAATTTCAATGACCAATTTTATTATGACTATTTTTAGTTTGAACCAAAAACAATACGTAAAGTTAGCTTTTCGATGAATTAATCTCTTCTAAACCTTCAGGTTTAAGTAGTATGTTTTCGTAAAATTCACATTTTTGGCGCAAGGTTTTTGCTATCTATTTACGTAATGCAATGCAGGTAGGTACCTACTAAACTACATTTTAACTCAATCCAAAAACCCTCAATTAAAAGGTGACTTAAGTGACGCACAAATATTGCTAGTTAAATGCAAGCTTGTAATAGAGTTACATCGCATACGGAAGACTTTGATAATTTAAGACGGAAGATTACCTAAATACGCCTGAAATAAAATATTTGATAAACTATTTTTATTTTCAAAAGGAGTGATGAATCTACTTGTGCACGAACAGTTATTCTTTGCTATAAGTTATAAGAAGTTTGTGAGAACTTCTGGCACTGCGGGTGCTGCCCTTATATTTGCTTTTCCCATTTTCTCTAGAAATGGGAAAAATATTAGGACTTACGACTTGCATTTCGCGGTTAAAACAGTTTGCTATAGTTTTTTCTTACATACAGATGATGATGATGATGAGCTAACTTTATTTGATTTTAATAAAGATGGTTAGTTTCAATTATTATCGTGTTCCGTTGTATGTAGGTATGAATTACAAGTATAAACTTACATCAAGAACGACAAGTTCTTGATGTTATTACAGTCGTTGAAGTTTGTCGTACTTTGTTGTTACGTCTTTCCACGTCATAATACGAGTTGGCTATATCCAATTCACAATCAGTAAATTATCGGGAGGAAAATTGACAATTAAAAAATTGTTTATGTATGACTTCACTATGACAATAGTTTGTTATTTCCTAAAACAAATTCTAAAGCAAAATTCTGGTATAAGACGTTTTCTTATCTGATCGACAAATTGATCGGAAATCCCTCTCGGGTAAAGGGACTCTACGGCCAGTGAGCGGTGACCACTTTGTCATCCATCAAGTAATCCTCTTGCTCGTTCTCCTACTGTTTCCTAAAAATAAATAATCTCTATTTTTTCCTGTTTTTTTTTAATAATTTGCAAAACGACATATTCCTTGGCAGGAAAAGATATAATTACGCCTGATCATGTACCTACCACTTCATTAAACAATGCGCCACTAAAATCTTAACAATTCGCCTCTGATTATTTACAGTAGAAAAATTTAAATACAAAAATGAGTTTTCACGAATATTTCTATTTCGTATGTTTAGACCTAAGAATGATTGAAACGACTTATTTCATTGTAGGTATTCTTCGATTCATGAAAATAAAGATACACTTGACTCTAATTTAGATTTTTATTCTTCAGTTATTTCACTAATAGGGTACAACATCACTATACTAGTACCTTATTCCCAATCTCAATAACAATAACAATGCTGCATTATGGTGGAATGTCACTTTCCGTCTTTAAAATATTACAAATCGTAATCTCTGAACTAAAATATTTATTTACCGTCGCGCTCAGCTGTTCTCCGGCGTCACCCCCGCTTACATTTAATTCCCTATGTTTAATTTGCAACAGTTTAATTCATCAGAGTTTGTCTTGTTGATTGCTTCCAACCAATTATAAGTTAGCATGTGTCTGACGTTGATTTGTGAGATGACAGGGCTAGGGTCTGAGATTCTTCAAGCGACTTGGCTCAGTTGTTACTAAATAGGGTGTAAATTAATCCGTTATTGTGTGACAAATGGGTAAGATTAATATCAGGATTAAAGCGCTACTTTTTGCTTCATACTCAACTACACGCTATGTCGAAGACTGTTCTGAATGGCATGAATCTTATCAAAGGCAATTGGGGTCTATGTATATCCCGTAGGAATTACATCTAACTTAAGTAGCCGTTAATCATTAAGAGCTGTTTTTGTTTTAATTTTACCAAAATGGCGAGGAGCATAATTTTCAGTCCTGCGAAACCGACCAAAATGTACTAACCGAAACGCCCAAATGACATAGCAATCTCATTGATATCAAACACACGAAAATAATGAAATTTTCAGTTGAACGTTTTATTCTCATTTAATAATCTTGTTGACATTTTTATCTACGTTATTTTGCAACTTTTCCTTTTAATTAGCTGTCCTCACTCAATTTGGGACGATTTAAGAGTCATGACATGACAATAAAATCTGTCATCAGACTGTAACTATAGCTGTTATTAAAAGAAGTTGGTATCTTAAATAGCTTTAGGATAGTTTCAGCAACAGGACTGGAAATAGTTTTGTAAAATTGCAATTCGAAAACAAACGCTACGATATTTTTTTGATAAAATAATATTATATCAATATTTTATCTGTGAATAAATAAATTAATTAATTTTAGAACACCTACAGCATATTCAGAATTTCCTATTGTTCCGGTAACACGCCGTTGTTTATACAAGTCGAGTAAAATATACAGTTCATACCTACAAGTAGAATTAGTATGTACGACATAAACAAGGGCGTCACTTTCTTCGTAGGTATTGCCCCATTTTGACGTAAAATTACTGACGAGCAAAATTACTGACGTAAAATTACTTGAACATGAACAATTTTGAATGAAAATATTTTCTTCGTTTTTCATCCGTTTTTTACAAGCTTTTATTTAGCTCACCCCGTTTGTTTCATTTTTCTTGGGTCAAATCTTAGAAGTCGAATTTGATCCACTTCCAGTGGTTGGATTCACCTGAAATTTGGTGTACTTATGTAGGTTGGATGACAATGCAAGTACAGTCAACAAAAAGTACAGACAGCTAAAAAGTTTGCTTTAAAAATGAAATTTTTAACAAAACTTATTACTAATTTCATGTCTTACTCTACTTTGGAAATACTTTATGGATGGTTTCGGAGTATTTAATTGTATAAAACCAAAACTAGAGCATCTTTCTACTCCTGACTTCACCGGATCAGTTTAAATGACTGCACCTCCCCGAGATTCAAAGCTAAACTGCGACCTACCATTAATATACTGATCCAACTAAACCAATCAATCAGAAACTTGCACCCTAGGCCGTCGACACATAATTTTTCAATTTGCCCAGTTAAAACGCGTTTAGGAGATTGATTAATAAATCTACCACCCATAGGTTAGGGGAGTTATTGAGTTAACGTTCCTTCAGCCCCTCGTTCTAAGAAGTGGGTGATCTCAGACGGGGAAAGAATCCGTGTATTGATGATCCGTGTTTGTGTTTGAATATGTTTAGGCATAATAAAAAGCTTTTTACCTGCGACTTTTTGTGATTTAATCGGTTTCACGTCTTACTATGATTCCCTTCCTAATGCTTGTTTAAGATTTTCCAAAATATTTGTTTAACGTTTACTGTCCCGATACACAATGATGTGACAAGTCACTTTGTGTACTTCTACTTTGAAGTTGTGAACACATCGCGGAAGCACGAACTACTAAAAGAAGCTTCATGACTCCACATTGGGGGCAAAGTGTTAATAAAGTCAATACAAGCGTTCAAATTGATTTATATGAAAAATGTGGCAAACTAGCTGATAGCTGAACTTATTAGTGATGATAAGTAAGCAACATCACCACTACTAATGGATACAAGCAAGACCAAAGAATTGCAGATACGTTGCGAGCCTAAATAGCTGTCTGTCAGTAATTTTGCCTAATATCTACATTATTATTATTGGTTACATTTTTATACTTTTTGAATGCCATGATCTTGTTTAATGCCATGATCTTGCGATTTATCAACAATCTGGCCGTTTTCAAGTCTAGGGTGAATGAGCATTTACTAGGCAAGCGTGCTCCATCGTAGGCCTCACCTTCGCTTTACATCAGGCGTGATTGTGCTCAAACTCAAGCCTATATTGTATAAAAAAATGCCTTACGAGTATAATGCAGACACCGGGTAATACTACCAAATATGAACTGGAAATACAGACATGACACTAGTTCTGTTTTCCTCGCCATATCCGTATAGCCAGTTACCATGTTAACCGATATTTAGCCATAAAAATGACTGAAAACTTTTCCGTTGTGCCACGAAAATGGCCTAATAACTGTTTGAACTTCACCCATACATTGGAGTAAAAATTGAGAGTTTTTCCTTAAATTTCACAAAGTACGTTGCCCATTGCTTGCCTACTTTATATTTATATATTTTTTCATGTACTTGTTTTTCTGTATTGTATTATTTGTGGTGTACAATAAAGAGTCATTGTATTTTATAGTATTGTACATTATGATATGCAAGTGCTTATTTTTTGTAGTAATCACGATGTTATTACGAATTCTTTTTACTAACCCCAAAATTAAAAATAACTTTAAAATATTTAAACTAAGTTTCAATCAGCCAACAGACATACAATTTGTACAACCGCATGTCAAATTTAACGCAGCTTTGTAAATTTTCATCGGCATCAGGTGTCATTATGGACGGTTATTGGAATCCGGTGGACAAGTCGAGGGCATATTAATTGGTTTTAAAGAGGGTTACGGATTAAGGGACAAATTGGACTGCTGCTGGCACTCGCTTCTTGCGTTTGTTTGGTGATTGGCGCTTCAGATTTTTATGTTACGCAAAGTCACTGAAAAAATATTTATAAAAAAATAGCTAAGTACTTATTTTGTATTTTTATGAATGGGTGATATGATAAGTTACGCAAAACTCTTATTGAAATCAATAAACTTGCTAGCATTATTGTTATTAACATTACTGAGCCTATACTTGCGTCACACTGCCTGGGCAGCCCTCTCCTCTTTACATATCTATCTGCTCTTTGCTATCATGAAGTCAAAGAATAATGTATATAATGACATTTATGTTTAGATTTTTAGGTTGCGTCAGAAACTCAGTTAAAAAAACCGGCCAAGTGCGAGTCGGACTCGCGCACCGAGGGTTCCGTACAAATTTATATGTATCTATCAACATCCAGTCTTAGCAGACCCATGCTCGTTAGCAAAATGTGCGCAGTGTGGGATCATTGTAGATTGGGTACTGATATAGACAGACAGACAAAAAAATTTTTGCTTTTCGCAATTTTTCCTTTATCTGTGCTATAATACGTTGCTTCGTACCAAATTTCAAGATTCTGAGTTCACGGGAAGTACCCTGTAGGTTTTGATTCCCTTGCGAGTTTCGAAAATTTGCGGAAATTTGCGGCATAAACGGCTGTATCTTTTGATTGCGTTGGCTTAGAAGTTTGATTTTTTTACAGCTCCAAGGAACCGTAGACCTGAGTATTTGATATAAATTTCAGCTTGATACCTCCACGCGTTCCTGAGAAAAAGGGTCTTGACAGACAGACGGACGGACGGACGGACGGACAACAAAGTGATCCTATAAGGGTTCCGTTTTTTCCTTTTGAGGTACAAAACCCTAAAAATAAAAAATAAATCTTGTCTGCTGACTCTGTAGGTACCGATGTAATTAGGTGGTAATGGTTCGTCACACAACAGACACATTTTAGTCAATTTGCTATAGTAAAGTTATAGGAAAGTGTATAAAAATATACAGTTTAAAAGTATAAAATAGCAAAAATACTTTGTAAATAAAAAGTTACAAGTCATAATTATGCTCACGTTCTTTCATAATTGAGAATCACTTAAATAAATTAATAAATTCGATAAAATAATTCCCTACTTTCATCACTCATCTCATCACCTATACTTAAAAATTACAATTGGGTGATCTAGCATTTTTTTTAATCAGTTCGCAAAAAATATTGACGGCCAGTCATTCCCAAAATAAATCGACTGCCATTTGTTCTAATTTTAATCTGCAGGCTTTATGTGGGACAAAAATGCCTAATTTCCCTTTTACCCAAATGGCGGGTTCGTTCGACCAATTATTTTGACTAATTGGTCTCGTTGACGTGGTCATTTTGACGGATTTGCGCGCTTTTGATACACGCGACTTACTGTTACAGTAAACCATTTAAAACAGTAACAGTAACCGATATGTTAAATAGATTCGTAGCTTCATTACTAGGCTTTGAGAAATTGATGGTGATCATTTTCCATCAAATGACCCGCTTACTCGTTTGCCTCCCTCTCATAATAATAAAAAAAAATTGGCTATACAATTAGATTGCTAAAGTTTTTTGGGATTAGGTTGATAATTATAGCAAAAATAGCTTCGGGATCAATGAAAAAAAGAATATTGCAACATTACTAAGCATCTGTTAGTTCTTATAATTTAATTGGCCCTCGCCGTATAAGTTAATAAATGAAATGAAAAGATTAAACGATGTATTTCTACATTATTAGTCATGTTCTTAACTTTGTTTAAGTGAGATGGATGACAAAAAAAACAAAGTCAACACAGTCGTCCAAACATAAGAGCATTATGTTCCGCTGGGTTAATAACTATCCTATTTCAATCCAAATCATCCTTAATTTCATGATAAAATCACAGAAGAAATAAGCGGTAAAATAAAATAAATAAATATTAGGGTACAATCTTACACAAATCGACCTAGTCCCAAACTAAGCAAAGCTTGTACTATGGGTACTAGACGACGATAAACATACTTATATAGATAAATAATTACTTAAATAAATAGAAAACATCCATAACTCAGGAACAAATATTCGTGCTCATCACACAAATAAATGCCCTTACCATTACCAGGATTCGAACCCACGACCTCTTGCTTCGTAGGCAAGGTCACTACCAACTAGGCTAAGGCGGTCGTTAAAATAGCATCTTTATTTATACGAATCATTTCATACATTTTCTCCAGTTGAGCCGTAATGGTTGCTTCGTGCCCGTGCTTGGCAAAATGGGTGGAATCTTAAAAGTTGGACCACGTTAAATGTTAGTTAACCATACAAAACGACTGACTAGAAAAAGTTCCACTGTGACTCGAAAATTAACTATATAATTTTCTACTTTTTGATTTCCATTCAAAATATGTGTACTGTTCATAGTCTGAGAGGTAGTGTGTTCGGTCGCTTTTACGGCGCGGCTGTCGCGTATAAAGCCACGCGTGTAAACGAAACGACCCGTAATGAACACATTTTTTAAGGCCCGTCAATGCTATTGTAACATGGATGGGACGAAAATATTTAAACATTTAAGACAGAAAAATAGGTTAAATATGTACAGAAAACAAAACGTATGTTTGTGAATTGCGACGCATGCTTTTTTTTTGTGTAGCGTTAAAAAAGTACATCATTCGCATATTTCTGATGCAGTAGCACAGCTGCACAGAGGTGATCTAATTATTTAACATTTTCAGTGCCGGCAAGTCCGGCAACGCATATTATGCGTTTTCTTAGCTTTCCCTCAGTGCCGCTGCCATAATTTTGCAGGGAATTGAACGCACATGTGCGATTGCGGCACCTGACGAAGTCTTGAGTTTAACAGTCGGCAGCGAATGCGTTAAGTTTACCAAGGATATGCAAGTTCTGGACAACTTTAAAGAAAAATATTTCAAATGAGGTAGTTTTCATTATTGCTATACTTATACTTCCAAAATCCACCTTGCTTCGCCACTTTTAAATATCTTTTAAAAAAGTATAACTAACGCTTAAGTTTGGAGTACACCTACAAATACCTACCTACGTTTCACAGTGGGCTTCTACTGATATCTTCAATACCTGAGTCCAATGCAAGTAAACGCGTAGCCAATTGTTTATCCACATTTCCATGGTCGTCATAGCTAGCAGCTGTCGCGCGGCGCCGGCTGCCCGTTCCGTCACTGTCTGACCGCGCACGTGAAAACAATACATTCGTTAACGGTGTGAGCACTTCATTATTTTTATTTGTCGGGGTTGAAAAGTTGACATATTTTCCTGTAAAGCCTTTATTTATGCATTGTTAAAGCGAGAACGCTTCGGAGTGAATAGAAATAGAGAATAGGAGAGAGAGAGACAAGGAAAAAGATTGGAATGCATCTTAAGACTAGGTATAGGTACTCGTACAATATAACAACTTACAGCTACATACGTTTGCTGGATTTATTTTATATACTTAGAACAGTAAGGCTACTACCTAACAGACGACGCACAGCCTAAACCACTGGGGCTAGAATCACAAAATGTAAGTGGAAAGTACAATACGAATATTTTTTAAACTTTCGCTGCTTTGGCCTGTTACAGCATCTTCAGCATGGAATAAATATCAAAATATTTTGAACAAGTGAAAAAATACGATATTTAATTCATAGCGTGATATTTAAATTAATAAGTGTCAAAGGGTTAACCACAAAAGATCAAAGTGCAGTTTGGCCCAAAATACCGCAGCAGACACGTTTTCAATTACCGTATTAATCCCTCAAACGTTTGCCACCCTTGCAGCCCTGCCTAAAAAGAGATCGTCAAGCGTTTATACGCGGTAGCATGCTAACCTTTTTTATCATCATCATCATCTCAGCTTATACATACGTCTTACTGCAAGGCACAGACAAGCATGCAAACAAGTTATTTTTTTTACTGCAATCAAATATTTTCACTATGTTAACAGAAAGTTACAGTAGTTATTTACTGGTTCAATAATTTAGTAATTTTTATACGACAGCCTAAAGAAAAAAAAACAATAAATAAAAACAAAAATAAACCAACTTTACGAGTGATAGGACCTTCTGCATGATCATGCTACTAGTATTTTAAGTGGTAATACTGCCGCCAAGCAGCAGTATGTGCGCTGCTGTTTTCTGTCGCGAAGAGGAAGAAAACCGATGAAATTACTGGCATATAGATAGATTATCCTATCTTAGCTCTCTGGTATTGCAATGTCCTTAGGTGGTGATGCTTACTTACCATTCAAGTGAAGCACTAGGTACTGCATAAAAAACCGGGCAAGTGCGAGTCCAACTCCCGTGGCTGGTTCCGTACAATAATTTTATAAATATATATTTTTTTTAATTTTGTTTGTTTGTTTTTTATGCAATTTACAGATGAAAAACTATTTTGTGTATTTGTTTGAAAATTTTAGTGTAAATGTTTTCGGAGGTAAGGGGAGCGGTAATTTTAGTTTATTGTACCTACCTATTCTATAACTTAAAAACTATACTGAAATAACATAAAAAATATTATATATTTGAGATCTTTGCAATTAGACCTTTCATTTGACATTAATCACACCGTACAGTTTTGAATTTTTTTTTTTTCAGATTTTTTCAAAAATAGTGCCTACACGTAGTAGCTCTTGTTTGGACAACTTACATGTATAGCTATGCCTATCTTCATCGGTCTTATAGAATCAGGGTAAATTTTCTGTGACAGACAAACAGATAGACGCACGAGTTACCTATTCTATGAGGGTTTCATTTTGTCACACTAAAAATGTAAGCGAGAACAACAGTGGACAAAATGCCAATTTAAAATACTCGCGGTACCCAGTAACTTGTTCACTCTCGCCTCACTTTTTCAACGGTTCCTTTTAAAAATCATGAAATCGTCCTGAAACATTTGAATACCAAATCCGGAGCTAACTTCGACAATGGGAAAAATTTGGAATGAAAATTTGACAAAAAGTTATTGTGCGCTACCCCTACTTTAATCTCCCTTGAATCACGGTTTGGTAATCCGGTGCATTCATTTTAAGGGGACCCTGTACACTGCGTACTGGTGATAGAGAGATTGACAAACTATAATAGCACGTTAATAAATTCATATTAACACGTTCACAGTCCCATACAAATTTAAAATTCCTGGCTTGCCCAGCAAATTAATTTAATCAAGTACAGTCAAGCGTAAAAATATGGGTGCACACAACTTGCTCACAAATATGTCCCATAGCTCTTATGTCGTCGAATTAAGGTGTAGGTATATAACGACGTGAGGTGACGTGAATTTCAATTCATTTGTGGTGAGGGTTCCGACTGATCAACTGTCGACCTTCACAAGAGAGGAGTTTTGACCCAAAGGTGTCGGTTTCGTGGCCGGTTAACTGACACTGCAAAAGTGCCCACGTCACAGACTTCACGTGCTTGTAATTAGGTTGTTAATTAAGTGTAATATAAATATGTATCGTATGTATCGTACGTGTATGTGTAACGGATCGCCTGATGGTAAACGATTTATTCTTAGTGCCCCACATGTGGGCGCAGACCTGTGAAGCTAAGTCGCTGTGACCCTTAATGGGGCACTGGACTGTGGAAGTGTTAAATCAGGCCATAAACTACGAAATTCGATTTTCGAACTTCGTATCGTGCCGTTTCGTTCACGCTTATAGTATAAAAAGAGTGAAAGAGACAGCACGTTACGAAATTCTAAAATCTAATTTCGTGGTAACCCCCCATACTATTCCAGACGCAATTGCATTGTTAAAAGAGTAAAGGACGAAAGTAAACATGAAAATGGAGAATTGTTTTAGTTTGCAATTATAATAACATGAACGTTAAAATGTATAAATTAACTGCTGTTTTAACTTAGGTTGCTACACAGACGTAAATATTTTGATTGAAAATTATTATACCTAGCTAGTAGCTATTCTCGATATTCAAACTTTTCAGACATACTTGAATAGAGTTCAAAAGGTTGGACACCTTAACGACAATAGTAAATTTCTATGAAAGCTTTCCGTTGTGACACAAAAATTAACCATACAATTGTTTGGATAGTTTTCGTGTCACAATAAAACTATTTCTAGTCAGCTGTGATTAGATCCAAATATTTCTAATTCAGTAATCAAAGGCGATCGCGTTGGAGTCAAAGCTACATGGTTCATTATTTTCTTTAAAATACACAAAGTGTTTATTTGTTTTTAAAACCAATATTATAAATTTTAATTAATTAAAAAGTGAGGCAATCGTGTGAGACCTCACGTATTTAAACAAATTTTAACTAGTTATTGATTACCAATTAAAACAACATACAATGATACATGTCGTATTAACATACATTGTTAGTTCTTTTTACCCGACTGCACAGAAGGAAGGGTTATGTGTTTGACCCGTATGTATGTATGTATGTCCATTCCTATGTCCTCTCGTAATTTAATCCGTTTTCAACTCTTTTTTGCCAAACTTCCATGTGTCCAAGTATCCTTAAGCTGTGTTCACACATGCGCGTAACGACTGCGTAATTCGAGCGTCTATTACGCTGAACACACCTGAGCCCCAATTAACGTTTGCGTGTGGCTGATGTATGATTTTTGGGGTTCCGTACCCAAAAGCTAAAAAAGGGACCCTATTACTTAGACTCGACTGTCCGTCCAGTCTGTCTGTCTGTCACCAGGCTTTATCTCATGAACCGTGATAGCTAGATACTTGAAATGTTCACTTATTATGTATTACTGTGGCCGCTATAACAACAAAATAGGTACTAAAAATAAAATAAAGTTGAAACTAAGGGGTGGTACAAGAAACTAATTTTTTTCAGCGTTTTTAACTCGATCTTTATAATGATATTAACTAGATACTTGAAATCTTCACTTATTATGTATAACTGTGGCCGCTACACCAAAAAATAATAAAAATATGATAAAAATTAATATTACGGGGGGTCCCAATGAACCAATATAAAATGAACCCACACTGGGTACATTTCAGTTAGAAGCAGGGCGCTGCTAACACTGGATTATTATAGTTAAGGCTGTTTACGGCGTACCTATATAACCGTATAGGAACCTAAAAATTTGTACGGAACCCTCGGTGCAAGAGTCCCAGTTAACCGGTTTTAAGTATTTGTAGATGTGTTTAGGTAACCTATGAGTGCCTTGCCCGGTTTTAGAAAAGTGCTGACGCATCTGTATCCGTGGGTTTCGTAATGGTACGTTTACACGCTTGGCAAGCCTCGGCAAGCTTCGACAAACACAAGCGTGTGAACGGGGGGGGTTTTAACTTGGCTTGCGTGAGCTTGTCGCGATCCGGGCTAGTGTCGGTTTTTGAAGACAGATCAAAGGAAGCTTGCGGCAAGCGCTTGCGACGTGTTTACACGTTGGCGCGTGTTTAGTGTCGCTCACGAGCTCGCGCTGGACGGATGTATGTATTTGTGCTGTCCCTTGATCGCGTCTCGACCATGAGTTGGTCAAACGATGAAACTATGGCCTTTCTCGAGGCATATCAAAGCGAACCGTGCATATGGAACCCGAAGGATGTAAACCATAGAGATAAAAAGAAAGTGGCAGATGCTTGGTCTCGAGCTTGTCTCGAGTTAGTCACGAATTAAAAAAGCCAGTTAAAGAACTTTTTTTTTTTTATTTTTTACATCCACCATCTTCTCTGCCGAACTTTTCGCGTTCTTTGTTTTTGTTTATATTTTAAATAAAAATATGTCAAACTAAGGCTGGATTTCACCAAACTTTTATTCCGAGAATAACGCTTACTCTCAGATAGTAATGTCAAACCGCCATAGTGATTTGACATTACTATCTGAGAGTAAGGGTTTCTCGGAATAAAAGTTTGGTGAAATCCAGCCTAAACGCAATAGCCGACACAACTTCAACGTCCACGTCTGCCATGTTTGCTTGTCCGGAGCACACTAACCCAATCGCAAGCGTGTAAATGGCGTCCAAGCGTTTGTAAAGGCTTGTAGCTTGTACACGCTTGCCAAGCCTCGGCAAGCGTGTAAATGGCGTCCAAGCGTTTGTAAAGGCTTGTAGCTTGTACACGCTTGCCAAGCCTCGGCAAGCGTGTAAATGGCGTCCAAGCGTTTGTAAAGGCTTGTAGCTTGTACACGCTTGCCAAGCCTCGGCAAGCGTGTAAATGTAGCATTCAAGGTGACAAAGGGACCGGATGCGAGAGTGGGGTAGCAGCACTCTTTATTGGCTACTATGAACCGCGAATTCCAGCACTGTAAAGAAGAAGGCAGGGTAATCACCACTCTCCTATACAGTACAGTTCATGCCAAATTAAGATTTGTTAATACTTTTAGGACAGAGGCGTATGACTGTCTTGCCAGGACTCAGGACCACGACCGAATCGTCTCATTATTTAAACAAAAATGTTGGTTTTATTCATTTATTGAGACGAACTGAGAACCTCCTCCGTTTGTGAAGTAGGTTAAAAATAACACAACACAAACACAAGACACCATTATGCACCGCAATGTTACAAATATTAAAATGAAATAATTTATTGCCGAACATAATTATGTTAACTTGCCTTTCAAGCAGAGGGTCGTGGGTTCGAATCTAGGCTCGCACCTCTGTTTTTTTCGGAATTTATGTTCGAAATTATATTTGAAATTTACCATGAGCTTTACGGCGAAGGAAAACATCGTGAGGAAACCTGCATACACTTGAAAAGAAATTCAATGGTGTTTCCCAATTCGCACTGGGCCCGCGTGGGAACTACGGCCCAAGCCTTTTCATTCTGTGAGGAGGCCTGTGCCTAGCACTGGGACGTATATAGGTTGGGATAAAGATAATGTTCTGTCTTTTCCGGCTTGCAAAATCAGATTTGCTACACGAAGAAGCTAATTTATAACTTTACTATTTTCCTAATTCGTAATGTATGTATGTATGTATGTATGTATGTATGTAAAACTCTTTATTGTACGTAAAACATGAAAATTAATAGTTAACAAGAGAAACAGATTCTGATGTACAAAGGCGAACTTATCCCTTAAAGGGATCTCTTCCAGTAATTTGAACGTTTGACAGGACACCAGAGACAAGAGTAGGCATACAATGCAGAGTAAAAAGAGTACAAGATGACAGGCAAAACACGAAGATTACTTGGCTCTAAGTATTCAATAGGAGACTGTACCGTCTTTCAACTGCGCTGCCGGTTAGAAATAACCCGAGCAAGCGAACGTGCAAATCCGCGCGCCGCCACTAGCAACAATATCTCGTCATCTCGCCTGGCCGGGCCGCTTCTGGCAAACGACGGTAAATTGGATGCGAAATCAAATAAAAAACATTCGCACCACTGGGGGAGCGAATGCCAACGACTTAATGGGAGTATGGTATCTATGGTGATAAGGATATACAACGAATATCTTAGTGGCAGAGATTGAAAATATTACGAGCAATACGACTTGGGGATTACGTTTAGTGGGAATATGAATGTTTACGTCAAAGTACTACATTAAATAAGTCGCTCTGAAAAGTTTTTCGAATAAATGGAGCAGGTTTGCTTCGAAATTATTACTAAGTGTGCGTGGTTTAGTTTGACTGAAACCTATAGAACCCTGTAAAAACCCTGTAGTTCGTCGGGGATGATGCAAATTGGCTTATCTACTATACGTAAATATAGCGTATCTGTACTACATGTAGGTCTTACAGGGAATAGTTAAATTTCATATTTGTTTTATATGAACGTATTTGTAGTAAACATTGGAAATTGGCTAAGTTAGTCAGATACATGCGCGAATATAACTATCCAATGTCAGTTAAGCGGGTTTTCACTATCTGGAATGGATTGTTTTCAGTAAGTATTTTTTAATAGGGATGTCGACACCACCAATCAACTGACGTTCTTTTTAAAAGCTGTCAAAACACAATCTCCATAGAGTTTGAATGACAATAGCGACGTATGACGTCATTGTTCGCATACTCAATCAACTAACTATTTATTTGTTTAAAGCAACAAAAAATCTAATTTTGGATTTTTTCGATAATTAATCTGGCTTTCAGGGCTGAAATAAAGCGTTTTTTTACTGGAGTCGTGTCTTCAAATTCTTTTTTAATGGTGTCAACATCCCTATTGTGATTGACAGTTGCTTCCATATATTGTTAGATGTTCATATTTTACGTCAAAGGCTACATCATGGATCAATAATTTAAAAAAAATCAGAGGTGTTCAAGTACGTTAATCCAATCATTTACTGAAATATTCTGAATCAGTTATTAAATTCAAATTCAAATAATTAAATTCAGACAATATCCATATTGTGTTAGATACATAATAAACACGTGGTATATATTTATGTATCTTAGGGAAACACTTTATTGAAACTTTAGCCACAATAGAGAAATATTTCTCAAGGCAAAACATCTAAGTAGTTGTCGATTGTTCCTACTCAGCGTATTAGCCCAAACCTGTATGTTTCACTGCTATTTCCACGTTGGAACTAAACAGCTGCGATTCAGACCTACCTAGATCTACGTTCAAAAATTAATCTTCAAACCAGACAGAGCTCAAATTGAAACCGGCATCGATGCCCCCTCTAGCGGGAGTTGTGGAAACCAAAACATGTCGTTTGAGATCAAAGCGACAATGCAGAGGGTGAATTTGTCTAGGTGACTCTTTGGTGCAGGATACAGAGATGCTGGATAGACCTTGAGATAAAGCTGTGGGACATCGTTAAAAATAATATGTTAGTCGACACTGAATTTGATGTAGTTTGACTGAACGGATATTTAAGCTTAAGCGGTTGTCCATCACCATCCATTAACAAATGGATTTAAAAAAAGTCACAACGGGATAACAATGGATTTTACATACAACATTACATTACTACCCGAATATCACATCAGGGCAGTATTAAAATTCTATAATATAACTGCCTAGATTTTCGAGAAGTTTTAATAAATGGCTTTCATTTAATTCATTAAATTAACGAGTCGAAAGCCACCCCAGTATCCGATATCCGGTAGTATCTAACTTGCAACCGCAACAACACACTATCTTATCCTTTGTGCTGTCTATTTGTAATTATATTGATGTGTCTTGTGTGATTGTGAATATTTAAATGTACTTTCGTTCTTTCTAAAAGCCACATCCAGCAGTATAAGTCAGCACAATCCACTAATAAGTGCGGTTGGCGGCGATACCGCGTCATTACAGCCGTGTGGGGGCTCGGCGTCACTGATTCAAACGACCATCGACTCGCATTTGCGTCACGCCGCAACACATAGGTATAACGGGTAACCAAATTTACAGATCAGAATTAAAAAGTTTTTGTTAAAAATTATATTTTTAGTACAAGCTTTTTTTGCTGGATGCACTTTTTACCCCTGGTTACCAAAGTACTTTTCAAGACGAATCAAACGAGCCCAAACTCGATGCGGTCGTGTCGTTTTATTACTGATTTCCTATGGCCACTCTCTAGCTTCATCATCAGATCAGGTCCATGTCATAATTGGTATTGTCATCGGATTTATACATACATGCGAAATTTCAGCTCAGTCAGTTGAAAATATCTACTTCAAATTTAAGTTTAAAGATTCCACTCGTCCTCATCCCCCCCCCCCCCTCATTTTTTTCAGTTTTAATCCAGTAACATAGTTTCATAGAGCTTCTAAAATTCTAGATCAAAACCAAACCATAGAATCCTAAGATAGATATAAGAATCCTGTGAATTCATACTACTTGGTAAGTTTATCACTCTATCACGGATAAAAAAGTTCGAGGACCTTACTAGACTTGGCCAAATGTGCTAAAGCAAAGCCAAACAAATATACGCTAACTTAATACAGCAGTGAATAATCACAGATACTTCGCACATGCAAATTGCACATAGTTGTGGAGATGGGGCACAATAAAACAAACGGCGACGTTACGTGACGTATGATTTGCAAACACGTCTGCACTGCAACGTGGAACGGACTATTCGAGTTATGGGCGAGAACGGATACGAGACTTGACGACAATTTATAGTAACACTGCGTAATAGAATAAATAATAATACAATGCGTATCTCGCACGTGATAAGAGTGAGTAAATCACAAAGGAACGCCTCTGTCTTTAACAACAATTAAGTATTTTAACAGAGCGTTGTATTCCTCTGCAGAACAGAAGAGAGAGAAGTCTCCCGCCATCGGCCTGGTGGAAAAACAAAAAGAAAACTTAAATAAGCCCCAGTTGCTTGGTCGACAAGGTCGACTGACTTGCCACAGAGAAGTGAGAACCCATCCCCGAATAACGAGATTACGACAGGAGGAAGAAAAGATACAGAATCGACTAAAATTTAATCCTTTAAATCTAATTCTGACCCACAGTAAACAAAGTGTGGTCTTTCTCATCACAAATTTGTTACGTCGTATAACTAATTTCACTTTAAGCATCATAAAATTGACCGTCAGTAAAATATCGACATATTGCAGAATAACATTTCATTCTTCAGTTAAAAACCTGACCACGACCTGGCGATTACTCAGCAATTCTAATGTGATGGTTGTATATCCAAGGCGGGAAACTGAGATGTAAATAAACGCTTGGATTTTTCACACGAGGGGTAGCTTCAAGGAATAGTTAACTTAGTGATGGCATTATATTCTGAGTATACTGCAAATATTTTTACACTAAACTGTTTAATTAAGTTTTTTTTTTAATACAAACGGCTTAAAATTTAACTGTAAATATTGGTTTAAGCCATTGTGATTAGTCACAGTAATGTACTCGTAAATGGATCTTGCAATTCTTGAATGAATAGAATCAACGTGTTAAATTGCAATTGTTAAAGTGATCGCTCTCAAGCGATAAGGCCGCCTATTGCTTACCTTGTAACTTTCTCTCTGTGTGCTATTTCTGGTGTACAATAAAGAGTCATTGTATTGTATTGTATTTTATTGCACTATCAACAGTATTGTGATTCAATGGCAATAATTATTGAAAGATATAAAACTTTTGGCATATGCATATTTTCATCGTCACAAAACGAAACTCACACCGCAGGTTAGCAGTTTCAATCCACATTTCTTATTAGTCTTAATCATAATGAATAAAATGTGATGTATCTGCATTGGCAATACCTTTAATTCTTAAAATAATCATCGGTAACTAGGACTGCCAAACGCCAAAGTTATTAGGTTTCTTCCAAATGTTTCCAAAATGACCGTACAGTTAGTGGTTCTGAATTATTTCCTAATATTCTCTCCTGGCATTCCCTTAGTGCCAAATATGTCTCGGACCGTTTTTCGAACTGCAACCAGTCATAGTTACAAATTGTTCTCTGGCAGTTAACGGACAGAGCTACGTAATATTGTTTTGACCAGTGATGTTCGCTTTACTACAAGGTAAATTACATGATTTTCGTAATTTTAACCTTTAAGGGCCACCTTCACGTTCTAGGGTTAAAATATTAAATAGTTCACCCTGGATGATGACAGTCCCATACATTATTTTGACACTACTTAACCCTGGGTTAGTACTTAACTTGGATTTTTATATTATAATTAACTTTGGTGCGTCCAAGGCAATCAGAGATTCTCTGAAGAATATATCCAGGGTCTACAGCAGAGAACCAAATGGCGCCGTTCCAGAGGACAATTAAGGATCGGTGCCATGGTGGTTGTCAAGGAGAAAAACCTCCCCCCTCTGATGTGGCTCCTTGGCCGTGTCGTTCGAGTGCTACCTGGCAAAGATGATATCGCCAGGGTATCAGATATAAAAACCAAGAAGGGTGTCATTCGCAGAGCATTCAACACAATCTGCCCCCTTCCTGTTGGTCAACTTGAAGATGACTCTTCAACGCGGGGAGTATGTTAAGGCCAAGCGCCTGATGCCCGCATCACCTGGCCGCGTCGACGCTACAGCGCGGGGGGCGCGGATACGTACCCGGCCGCCACCCGCGCCTTGGACTTTTTCTTATTGCAACAGATCACCGACCGTACGCTACCGAATCTCTGTACGCGCCGCGCTTGCACTGGCATTATAATTGTTTCTCAGTTCAATTATTTTTATTATACTCTTTTTTTATACAGTCCACGTATTATTGAAGGAACCATCGAGAATAGATTACCCCTCTAACGTGCACTAGGGATCTAGACTCAACAGTGATTCATCTCTTACCTGTAGTGGCTTCTTATTTTAAAATTTATGGGATAGTGATGAACTTCTTTATCTTTATGCATGTTTCTACCAAACTATATTTAGAAGGGCCGCGTGTACGATCTAGGGGTTAATAAAAAACAAATCGTTAAACCTGGGTTAGTGCTGACGCTTCCGTAAATTTTGACACTAGTTAACCATGGATTAGCAGTTAATTCGGGTTTATATAGTTAACTCTGGCCGGTGCTAGCACGCCTAAAGGAATAACGTGATTGACTGACTGACTGACACAGATGAAGCATACCTAAAACAATAGAACTGCAAATGTTCAAGCATATCTAACTAGAACTCAAACTAGTGTCGTACCGCAGTTCCCATCACTAGCCCCCGGAATATCGCCACGAACTTCGATAACAAATGATCGTTCCGCACCAATTTGTCGACAAGTCGTTAAAATCGCGTTTCCTCTTATTAATTTTTGCTCCCCTCTAACGCCGAGGCACGCACTGTCTACTTCCGCTTCCAGAAAACCGGAAATACGTTGTTATAGACAAATTTTACGATATTGACAAATGTTCCGATAGGGGATCTAAATTTGATCCATCTGTTAATGACGACAAAAAATGGTAAACCCTATTCTTGTCAGCAAAGAGTTCAGGTTTGTACAATGATAATTATCTGTCGGTTACCTGTAAAACATGCTTAAAAAGTGGCATGTCATTATTATTCAAAAGAAAAGTTATCGTGGGAAATTCAGACCGCTGCGTCGTAAAAATTACGGTTTAAGAAATTGTAGCAGTCAAGCCATCTATACCTTTAGCATCTTAAGTACCTACTGTATTTTTGTAGCAGACATTATTGCTTCTAAATAAGTTCTAATTTTGGAATTTTCAAAATTATTTCAACTATTTTAGAGATGTTATTTCACTGAGAAAAATACAATGAAAATAACATGAAGTAACTTTTCGAATGCCTCTTATATTAGGAACCGAAACTTTACCATCAGTCATCTAGTCGTTTATTGTGAAAATAGATCCCAGTAACCTTGTGCCTACGAACGGACAAGGTCAGCTATCTCAGCGCTCACCATATCTGCCCCTTTCCTTCATAGTTACTTTGCTATATGGTAGAACCTACAAAACATATTTACAGCGTATTTATAACTTACAAATAAGAATATTGAAAACAATAGTTCCACTCAAAATTAAATACCTACACAGAAATAACTATAATAAATTGTTCCAATATTGTCGAGTCCTGAGTGTATTTGATAAGGTAAAATTAGCTGTGATATTAGAGTATAAGAACCAAATAGAGAAACTTGATAATAATAATAAAATAATAAATATTAGGGGACAATCTTACACAAATCGACCTAGTCCCAAACTAAGCAAAGCTTGTACTATGGGTACTAGACGACGATAAACATACTTATATAGACAAATAAATACTTAAATACATTGAAAACATCCATAATTCAGGAACAAATATTCGTGCTCATCACACAAATAAATGCCCTTACCGGGATTTGAACCCAGGACCTCTTGCTTCGTAGGCAGGGTCACTACCAACTAGGCTAAGGCGGTCGTGATAGATATACAAGACCAACCAAGCTCCGGCACTTAACCAATCAACCCTATTTCAAGATACCTAAGAGCATAAATCAATATGGCAAAAGAGTGTGGTCAAATTACTTGCCACATATCCTAAACAGCTTCCCTAACAATACCATAAATTGTATACTTAATAAGCCAACACAGCAGACTTAAGAGTATTGTAAAAAAGTATCTATTAACAAATTATAATAACTTAATGTAGTGTTAATGAAAGTAAGTTGTTAGTATATAATCTTAAAATTTAAAAGATTGTACTAATAATATTAATAATTAATTTTGTATTTCTTATGAAAGTAATAAACAGTTTAAAGTTTTTTTTTTTTTTGCTATGGAGAATTTCCTTACATTTAACGTCATTAGATTTTAAATGTGATCATCTAATTTGAATATAAAAATACGATTCGCAAAAAAGTGAAAAAAAACACGAATTGAGAGGACCACTAATTAATAGTAGGCAAATAAATAAACAAAACGGCGCCATTACACTATAGTATTACTAACAGGAATAATCAATTTGTATTTTTTTCAATTAATCGGTTCCCTTTTAAAACGTTTAGCGGCTGTACGGACATAAAAGTTCAACAATTTCATATTACACTATTATAATAATTATTATTATTATTATCTAGTATTTTACAATTCTGATATTTAGGTAACGAGCGACTGAATCCCAACCAATTTCACAATGATTTCTTTGGTAGACGCATGGACCTACTACCTAAACAGGACCGAGCACTCGCAGCTAAAAAACGAGCAGAGCAAGATAGTTAGTGCAATGAACTTGTGTCCTTTTCTAATAGGGTGACAGTAAAAATTTTGTTGTGAGACAAATTCAATTTTGCAATCATCCTGCTTCATTGTTTATACATATAATTAGTGACCGGAATAGGTTGTGTTAAGATCATTGACCCGAAATTACACTACCTATTCCGATCACTGATTATAAACACTGAATGAACTGAAACAATTACTTTGCTCACCCGCGACCTTATGATAGCTCGTAAGGTAATTTGACAGTAGGTTTGAAAAGTAAATTGAACTAACTAACTAGAAACTGAATGGAACGTCGCATATGTTCAGTTTGTTATTTTGTTATTTGTGTGTTATTTGGGGGTAGTTAGAATAGAGAGATCTCTCTCCAGGCAGATGTTATGCCTGGGGACCGAAGTCCAATGGATGAAAGTTGGAAGTTGTATTTATGCAGCCGAGTTGAGAAACTTCGATAGCGTGATGTAGGATTGTAGTGATTAGTTCCTTATGTGATGACTAGATGGCGGTAGTAGTCGCTACATTAGAAATTATTCTTTAAAAATTTCTCGAAACAGATGTACAAAAACATTCGAAATCTAGTAAATGGCTAAATTAGTAAAATATTCTTACCACGGGAGAAATCGTTGGTATAGCGTCAGCTTTTAATAACTGACGGCTATTTTTAATACAAAAGCAGGAAGGTTGAAAATTACGACTGCATACGACTGAATATTTGGTAATTCTTTGCATCACTTTTATATTCCTGAGCCATTTTTGTCGCATTTCTTCATGTTTTGGGAAACTGTAAAAATAGTGCAACAGTAAGGACCGGCTACACAATACGAGAATTCATGGTCAACGTAGTAGTTAGATTTAAAATAAATGTAATTTTTAGCTTACCTATGGAACGATATATTGCAACCACTATAACATTGACTTTTACAAGTGTAAACACAACACGTTTTCACCATTTTGTTTGATTTTCAAACTTAGATTTCTTATTTAACGAATTTTCTTATTTACTGAATGACGTTTTGAAGGGTTACCATTAGAAATAAAAAAGTGGACTAGACAAGAAATGTATGTAGCGATAAGGCCGCCTATTGCTTACCTTGTAACTTACTCTCTGTGTACCTGTTTTCTGTATTGCTTACTATTCCTGGTGTACAATAAAGAGTCATTGTATTGTATTGTATTGTATTGTATTGTATGTTTTATTTTTTTATTTATGAATAAATATAATAAAATTAATGAAATTGTAATACGTTTACTTAAAATTGTTTAAATAACATTTAAATACAAGTGTTTCAAGTGAGTTTTTTGAGCCAAAAATTTTGATCAAAAGCATTTTTTTAGGCTGGCAAGATGAGAGAACGAGACAAAAGTCCCTCATTGTCGCTATTCCATCTCTGTTTGGATTTCCCTCTGTGTAAGGCGCAACGGACCAAAATACTTTATTACCTTGTAATACGGTTCATTTTCGTAAATACACATTTTCAGAGTACTCAGTCCCGTTTAGGTAGTAGGTCCATGGGTAGATGTATGGAAAGTCAACATGACATTTGCAATAAAAAGGGTTCACCCTGGTACGTGATTCAGTTTCTTTGACTGTACGCTTAGTATAAGTTTTACTTCAGCAAAATACTTCTCGATCGTGTTTACTTAAAAAAATCAATTACTAGGGAAACTTAGACAGCGCCTCCGCGGCCGCGCGTCCATGTTTCCATAGAATTGAAATTTTTACGTAAACGCGATCGAGAAGTATTTTGGTGAAGTAAAACTTATACTAAGCGTACTGTACACTATAGCGTAACATACGTTGACAGTAACCGCCAACATGTTACACATTTATAGAAACAACTATGCATAAATCTTAACCTAGTTAACTTAAGCATAGTGACAAACTATGCTACTGTGGTAGCAGACTGATTTATTTATAGTTACTGGTAACAAGATTTGATTCATGTGGGCTAGTTAGCATGTGATATATTATGACTTGAGATTGTAACTAATAGAGATTAACTGCATCACTCATAAACGTCAATTAATTAACGGTAGCTAGAAGAGATCTCTTTAAGGGATAAGTTCGCCTTTGTACATCTGTCTCTCTTATTATTTGTTAATTTTATGTTCTTATGTACAATAAAGAGTTTAACACACATACGTAATTTTTACGATCGTTATGCAACACTTTGGTCTTTGAAGCTTTATGTACCTCTAAAATGAATAACTTTACTATAAATTAGAAATTTTAAAAACCCCCAACGCAATTAAATCTAAGATCCCTTTCGTGGCATATAAAAGAGATAATAGAGATAACTTTGAAACGGCTGGACCAATTTTGATGAAACATTGCCAAAAAACCTGCTTTCAAATAAAAAAACCGCATCCGAATCGGTTCACCCATTCAAGAGTTATGATGCCACAGACAGACAGACAGACACACACACACACACACACACACACACACACACACACACACACACACACACAAAGCGCTCAAACTGTCTATGACTGCCAAACTAACTATGACACCGGCACTAGGAAAAGGTCCCGATTGTATGGTTGTATGCGTTCCCATTGGAATACAAGGGATGGACATCGAAGCAGAAGCAGACCGAAAAGAGGATGGCGGAACGACTTCGGCTCCGCACATGAAATCGAGTGCCAGGAGCATGGAGTTGGCAGAAAAAAGGGGAGGCCTTTGCCCAGCAATAAGTCACTCTGGTTTTTATAAAAAATCAGATAGGTACTCTTTACAAAATAAAACATGTGGCATTTTTTTAACCAATACGACGTTTGAGACGACCAGATGGCCTAGTGGTTAGAGAACCTGACTATGAAGCTTGAGGTCCCGGGTTCGATTCCCGTGTCGGGGCAGATATTTGTATGAAAAATACGAATGTTTGTTCTCGGGTCTTGGGTGTTTAACATGTACTCAAGTATGTATCTATCTATATAAGTATGTTTATCCGTTGCCTAGTACCCATAACACAAGCTTTGCCTAGCTTACTTTGGGACTACGTCAATTGGTGTGAATTGTCCCGTGATATTTTTTTTTTTTTTTTTTTAAAGTTACACGGAAGTAGTCGAATGCTAGGAAGAAAAATTTGTCTTTAAATGTACATCAGAAACTTTCAGCTCGCTGCACTTTTCCATCGCATGAGATCGTTTTCATTTATAAGAACGCTGCAAGATGCGCTTACCCATCAATCATATCACAGTGCAAGTTAATCCCAAAATTTTATCCAGAGCGTTTTTAAATAGCAATTTCAAAACGTGTCTGTCACAATTTCAGTGCAAAATTACTTAAATATCACATGAGCGTTTGAATATACCTAAAATTATATGCGCCGTTTTTCACTGTAAATTATAATAAAGCATTTATATAAATAGCAGTAGTTACTGCAGAAGATGTAAAAAGAAAGTGAAAGTAACGTGTACTTTATTTGTATAAGGCAAAAGATTTACAACCGACGAAAGTACTCCAAATTAAGTCATGAAAATCCCACTAAGTAAGTATATTATAATATAAGAGAACAAAAGCAATAAAAATGTTAAAACGGTTAGAAATGGCCAAACAAATGTAACAAATAAATACGAACTCAGTTTAAAAACGAATAAAATGTTCTTTATGTTCTTGACAAGCTTCCAGCTAGTGTATTAAACGCTAAAAAGCTGCCAACAAGAAAACAAACAAATAAATGCTTTCATTTTTAAAACATTTATTGCTTGTCTCTTGAAATTTGTATAAGTTACTGAAATTAAACGGCAATAAAATGCATTTTAACGAAAACAATGTTAGAAATACATAGCAGCTTAGTTTGCATTTTGATGAACTTGCACAGTCTAGGGTTATAAAAATAAATAAATACGCTGGATTAGGAATGACAGTTCCATACATTTTGACACTACGTAGCGCTTAACTGGAAGTTAAGTATAGAGTATTATTACTACTTAGTTCTGTGCAGACGCCGAAGCCACTTAGCTCGATATTGACAATGTTTACAAAACGCACATCCGATCGCTATCCAAAATTTGGACACAAGTGCGTCAGAACCGTGAGCCCGATAAGGATTTATTCCCCCAACGCAAACTTCCGACACCATTTGAAATTCATTCTTCAACGTGTGATGTAATAAAAATAGCAGCAGATATAGCAGTGGCCCGGACTCTGTGATAAATTATGCACCCCTCGATTTGGAGATTGCTCGAGCGATGCATTAACGGAGCCTTTGATATTTTTCCACGTAAAGGTAATGGGAGTCAAACGTGTATTGTGGCAGAATTGTGATGTGTGCGTCGTGAAATTGTCATGTTAGATTCTTTGAGATAAACTTTAGTTGTGTCTTATACTAAACACTCCATTTTCGTACACAAAACTAATAGGAGGAATAGAAGTACACGGTAACTAAGAGCGTGTGGCAATAGGTATGGTTCTAAATTCATATATAGTACCAAGTTGACTCTATTGTTCTCTCCGACATTTGATTTTGCTCTCCTTTTGTTTCTTACAACTGCAAATGAAAAGAAATAAGTTTACTTATCGCTACTGTCTGTAAATATATGTAGTCTTATTGCTATGTCTATGATACTATATTTTATATACAGCGTACGAGCAGAGCAACACCGTTGGGAAGATTTATATTCCCAACTAGTTAATGCAGCAGCTAGTAATATGTTACGCGTGCTTTTATAATTACCTGTCTAAAACAATTCAAAGCATGGAAATCTACGGAAAAATTGGAAAATAGTTCAGATTTTGTCCAAAATTTGAAATATTTCAATATATTCGGAAACACGCTTGACTAAAATTTATATTTCAGCTGCTACAAATTTTAACGTGAGATTAAAATTTCAGCAGACATTCCTGTTAGGGGGCCGATATTTGAAATCACGCCACTCGAAACAGTAGTTGAAAATGATAGATGTTCTATAGTTATTTGTGCAACAAGAGAGCAAAGTTGGTTTTTACTGCGAGTGTTGATTTTGAATCACGAGTTAGCGAAGGATTCTATAATTGAATCACGAGCGTTTAGCGAGTGATTCTAAGTTAGAATCCTGAGTGCGCGAGTGATTCAAATACACGAGATGCAAAAAAACTTTGGTCTCGTGTGACACATACAACTTTTCACCTCAGCAGCGAGAACATAATAAATTATTAAAGGTCGTCGTCTTTTTTTCTTTGTTGTGATTTTCAACATTGAGTAAATACTCCATATTATATATATAACAGTGTTTGCATTGTTTAAAAATATCATAAGCTTTTAAATATTTTTCGCGAGACTTTTCAAGTAAGAAACTTAACTCTGCATTATGTATTATTGCATTAATTTGATTAATTCGTCTGGTGTTCAATTGTTGACTTCGTCACTGGACTCACTCAATTCACTCATAACATATTCAAAAATTTATTAAATAAGTACTTAATACTATTCTAATAATTTCCAAATTGCCTCTGATCGTGTACCAAACTCTTAGATATCGAACTCTTTAGCTAGAGAAACAGAAGAAAAGAATTAAAATTTGAATTCCGCTATTTTTTTAAAGATGCGTTCCGATACTACACCCGCTGCGTTCCGATACTGCATCCGTTATATTTATCACGATGTTCAAGATTGTTAAAATTATTAATAATTATTACATGTTAAACTTTGTATTTTTCAACAACATTTTTACTATTTGATTATATAAAAATATAATCCAATTACTAAAAAAGTACAATAATTTAATTTAAAACCTTAACAGACGAATTACAATTTTAAGGTTAAGAACTTATTATGAGTATCCGAACGTTCAATCGTTCGTTTATTTTTTAGGTCTACTAGGTATAGAATTTGAAATCGAAAATCGAATCGATTTGATCTTATCTCTCGCTCTTTTCGTATCGAAATGAAAGTGACAGATCAAACTGAAGTTCAAATCTTTCGAATTCAGTAAGCAGACCCATCATTGTCCTTGACTTTTAAAAAAATAATTAAAAAGCTACTTTGTCTCACGCAGTGAGCAAAATCGGATTTTGCTCACTGTTTTTTAGTAGCAAAACCTGCCTGTTTGAGGTGCTGAGGTGAAAAATAATTTTGTCAACTGCTCGAGATATCTGTTTGAGCTGTTATTTTAAAAATCGGTCCTTAGCACGTCAATGTTACCAGCAACACCTCACGATTTCACGTTGACCGACCACTGCTGAACATAGGCCTCCCCTAAGGTGCGCCAAACATTCCGGTCCTGCGCCATTCGCAACAAACGCGTTCCCGCAACCCTTCCGGTCCCTGGATGCCACTCGAGAACCGACTATCAGTTCTACGAGCGATGTACCGTGCACACTGCTACTTGAGTCTGGCGATTCTTCGAGCTATGGCGGTGACTTTAGTTCTTGCACGGATTTCATGTGTTCAATGTGACCGCACAGAGAAACTCCGAGCATAGAGCCCTCTCCGTCGCCCTCTAAATGACCTTGGACTTTCGAAGGAGGGTCATTGTTAATAGCCACGTCTCAGTTCCTTAAATTTTCACTGGCAACACACACTGGTCAAAGACTTTAGACTTGAGACACTGCGGTATATTGAATGACACGATATTGCGGAAATTCCCGAACGCCTGCTCAGCCAAGTCCTATTCGTCGTTTGATCTCATTCTCATCAATCTTATACATTACGTAAGTTAAGTATGTTTTGTCTTATGTGAATTTTATTAAATTAATAATCGCCTTTGCCTGTGTATTATAATATACATACATACATATATTTGCAAATACTACTTATATTAAACTGATTATATATGAGAATAGCTCACCCCACAGTTTCGCGTCCCCAGAAGTATCTCTGCTAAGTTAAATGGTCGATTAATAGTAACTGTTATCAAAGCCGCGGTTTATTTGTTTTCGTGCCTACATAAGTTTAACAAACAATTAACGAATAACACAGTCCGTAAAGCAGCAAAGTCCGAACCGCCACTCTAAAGATAGCTTCATTCAGCGAACAATGTTCGTTATTGTTTACACAAAAATACTATTTACGATGTCTACATACCAAAATTATTAATTAACAAAAGCCGAGCAAGAATCCGCACCAATATCACATTAGTTTCTCACTACAAGACCTCACAATTGAACCCAATAAGTCATTAACTACATATAATACTTTGCCAAAGTCTATCCACAACATGTACTTACTTACCAAAAGCTATTCTTCATCCTAATAAAAACCAATAGCAATCCAATTGTAAAAAAAGGTATCCCGATGGTTCGCCGCTTTATGCCGGCTGTAAAACGGAGGCAGTAAAAGTGGTTGAGTAATTAGCTCATGACAATGTCCGCCTTCTGATAGCTGTCGTGAACAGGAAAACTGGTCATTTCATTTCAATTAATTTGATGGTTTAACTTTCGAGGATTGTTTGGAAAATTCGCACCTAATGCGGGTCGAGTTTTAAATCATTGAAGAAAAAGAAAAAAAAAATAAAAAAAATATTCAATTTTGGCCACAATACTTACACTGACACCCTGACGACCAGATAGCCTAAGAGGTAAGAGAAAGTGACTACGAGGGTTCGATCCCCCGCTGCGTCGGGGCAGATATTTGTATGAAAAATACGAATGTTTGTACTCGAATCTTGGATGACTAGTATGTATTTGTCTATGTATACATAATATTTATCCGTTATTTAGTACGCATAGTACAAGCTTTGTTTAGTTTGAGACTAGATCGACTAATGTGAATCGTCCTATGATTTATTTATCATTTTTTTAAGTTTTTTCACTACGCAAGTCGTGTTGTTTAAAGAAGAGTTGATTTTAACCAACTTTTCAAAATGAATTACAGCTGCACGACTACATAGATACATAAATAAGTCTTCAAGTCCCTATACGCAAAACTTTACTTACAGGGACTTGAAGACTTATTGCTATATGTACATTGTCGTTTTTGTTAGCCTAGCCGTGGGTTTATTTTCAGACCATTCATAATTGTTCACCCACCTAAAGCATGGGCAGTAAGTAGGTCATCTAGAAAGGATACATTAGAGATATAACCAAGTGCTTTCTGAATTCTCATTCGAGATAACTTATCGTTTTCATTATCCCCTACCTTAGGCTGGCGCCACACTACCCCCACCTTGCCATTTGCTGAATCACCGCAGCTTAATAGGGTGTGAACTTATTTATCTCCTTTGTGACTCTTCATTTAGCAATTATACAATGAAAAGATACTGTAATAATAACTTCAAACCTACATCTATATCAAACGTCAAATTTTTGCATATTATACAAGGTGATTTTTTAAACAATGATAGTGATACAAAATTAGTGAATTCAGCTCAGTTAACTGGACAATATGATGCATTAACTCAAATGTTAAATTAGTCTGATTAAATACTTTGTGGAAATTAAATCACAAACTGATGAGCTTGAATGAAACACCTATTTTGTATCTTGTTTAAAATTACACCTAATATTTTTAGCTTTAGATTATGGTGTAGGTAAGTTACTTAATATCACCCGGAAATTGATCACCAATCTCACCATATCATCATTATTATCCTAGCCTATATGTATATACATCCCACTGCAGGGCACAGGCCTCCTTTCAAAATGAGACAGGTCGGACCGTAGTTCTCAAACGGGCCCAGTGCGTATTCACACACACCATTGAATTTCTTCACAGGTGTATGCAGATTTCCTCAGGATGTTTTCCTTCATCGTAAAGCTCATTGTAAATTCACCACTAAAATACCTATATACATTTCGAACATTATATAGCGTAGATGATCTTGATTTACTTGTGCCAGTAATCCATTAGATTTCATTAAAACTTCTTAAATTACATCTTGAAGTTCAGAAAATAGGCTCGCAAAGTGCAACGGTATCGCATGTACTTACCTCTATGTACAATTGAACCATTTTAATTCTTGATTCAACGTAGAAACTTCTGACGACAACTGTCATCACATAATGATTTTCCTTGCCAGACAATGCGTTATCTAATCAGTGCGACATTTTCTATGAAAAGGTCCCACAGTGTTTCACGGTTCACATGGCTCGATAGTACATATGCTCGTCGAATAAATACATGCTATGATGATTACAAATGATGACGCCAAGAACCGTCCAGCGCTGCAAGTTTACCTTCCCCTCCATTATCTCATTATGGCCCATTGATGGCTAATGTAGCGAGGACTAAAGGACTAAGGGATTTGACTAATAATCACCATTTGCCTGTGACTGAGTGATTACTATTACTTTAATTTAAACTATTAACGAATTTGCTTTCAATCGTGGTGACGCTTTGTATTGTTGTTTGTTTCAGTAACAGCCTATTCACTCTTGCCTTGAAGAGCCCGGTTTTATCTGTGTGGAAACACAGACGACGGGAGCGAATTCCATTCCTTAGCAGTTTATATCAGGAAAAATGAAGCGAACCGCTTCGTGTGGGCCAAAAGACTACTAACCACATATAGATAAAGACGCTCCCGGTGCCTGGAGGTCCGTTGGTTTTTTTTTATTATGAGAGGGAGGCAAACGAGCAAGCGGGTCATCTGATGGAAAATGATCAGTGATCAACACCGCCCATAAATAGCAACAACTCAAAGAGAGTCACTAATCTGTTGCCGGCCTTTAAAAAGGAGCAGAAATAGGGGAGAGGGAAGGGAGAGGTATTGGGCCCCCAGCGCTCTTACTGACCGTACGAAACAAATAAAATAAAAATGAAATAAAAAAATGGAGACGGAGGAATTAAATAATAATGTAATACAAAACAATCGTATAACATGGAACTAGTGTCCTGACTATACCTACAGAATTTAAATATCTCTAGAAATAGTCGTGACAGACCATTAAAAGGATTTGACATGCATTTGTCAAGCAAGGTTCAACAGCATAGGTATCGTTTCAAGGCAGTGAAGTCACTCTTCTTACCCTTGAAATCCTTTGTTTCCTTTTAATCAAGCAAAGTTTGAACAGATTGCTTTCGTATGACCATAATTACGTCTGTAAGCTAATATTGTTTCACATTTACGGCATTAAGTTCTATTGTTATACAATTAAAGCGAGTGCCTTCGGGTAGCCCGCTTCTAGATGGCGCCAGTCCCTTTTGCGCTCCCAGTGTTGTCCTTACTAAAGGTTAGTCCCTTTTAAAGGTATGCCCTAAATTGAAATGCCCAGAATTAAGCAGTTTTAATTTAATTACGCAAAAGGTCTTGCTTCGGGAGCCGTTTTGTTTTGAACATATTAATTAGCGAGCGTCCGACGAAAAAAAGGGCCTACAACCAAAATTGCTATTTATTTACTAGTTGACCCGGCAAACGTTGTTTTGCCTAATAAATTTCCTACCGAACATAGAGAAAAAATTTCATAAAAATCGGTCGAGCCGTTCCGGAGGAGTTTCGATAACAAACATCGTGACACGAGATTTTTATGTACTAGAAGATTAACTTTACAGTGAAGGCCATAAATAATAAAGTCAAGCGCTAAAGTAAATACCGATTTAACCCTCTCATAATTATGTACCGATACCTTAATTCGAGGACATAAGAGGTATGGGACTTATTTTATGAGCAAGTTGTATGCACCAACATTTTTACATTTGACTGTTACGTTAACACATTCAGCTCCGGCAACGTTCCACTATGCCCTTATGCTATGTCGGCTGAAATGATGGTCTCACAAATGAGTGTCACTGGCATGGAAGTATACGTAAGAATTCTGTTGACACCCATGCGTGTCAATGGCATAGGAGTAAGAATTTTTTGATCACAAGTGTTGTGTCACTGGTACTGAATGTGTACTTGTTAAAAGTTGCCCAGTAGCACCATCTCTTGTCCTGGTGAGCGGTTAGTTCCGAAGGAGTGTTGAAATCTTTCGATAGAGGGTGTAACATAGATGCGCGCTTATCACTGCATAAGGTGATGATTTAACAGACTGAAATGTACGATGTATGGGATAGGTTCGTGTCTAATCTCTAGACCAGTGGTGGTGTAGGGGTATGGCACACGGCACGGAATGCTGAGGACCTGGGTTCGATTCCCAGCATTGGTCTTTTTTCTGGGGTTTTTTCTGTTTGTATTTAGTATGAAATATATGGTTTCGCGTGATGACCGTAAAAGTAATAAAAAATGAAGTTGAAAAAATAAATACAAAAAGATACTTCATAGCTAACATGTGAAATGGTTTAGTTAGATATTAGTTATTATCTCTTAAATAAATAAAAGTTCCTATTTTAACTAGCTAGTTGTTAGTTTATTAAAGGAGTAATGAAATAATGTCTAAACCTATATGTTATATTGTATGTATTTAGTTATGATGAAGTTAGCCATCATTCAGTGTCATTATTTTAAAAGTAGGTAAAATTGAACACTCGCAATAACAAAAACAAAATCGGTAACTTCCCCTGTAGCATGAATTGACAGAATTATGTAGTATTATCGCTGCTGTGAGCTTGCAGGCTGTGTTTGCATTTTATTCTAAACATCTTATCCTGTACTAGTGATAAAGACCGACAGTAGGCAGGCTAGCAGTTCGAGACCCAAAAACCGAAAACAGATATTTATTATTTTGCAAAAATAAATGGATAAGGAACAACATTGAAAATTTACACAACTCCGTTCTCACATTTTCAAATTGTTTATTTTAAATAAACAATTTAGAATCTTAGAACGAAGAATAACATCACTGACTGACTGAATGCCCGACTAACAGATATTTTCCTCGAGGGTTAAAGAGGTGCACTACAAAATGATTTTTCAAAATTCCCACTCCATGCAAAGCCTTTTTTATTTTTTCCACAGGAGCGAAGCACCGGGATATAGCTAGTATTATAATTAAAAATGCACTTCTTTGTACACTAAAGGTATTTTTTGGTACTCATACTACTGACCCGATTTTAAAAATTCGTTCATTAGCAGCTTTGAATAATATAACTATTGTAGGTAGTATATAGGTAAGCTTTACACAGAGAAAGTGCAAAGTTCCAGACGAATATCCATTTTTTCTGGGTCTACTGTGTTTTGTCTCACTAGATCCAACAACAAGCAGTCTTCACGCCACGCCGCGGGGGACCAAGCTAGATTATGATAATGCCTCTAATCGGAAGACCTCACATTAACGGATGAGCAGCGCACAATACTAATTAACATAATGGCTTCGTACAATGGGTTGGTACGTTTTAAGCGGAAATGTTAGTATGTTTTATGACAAAAATGGTATATATTTTTTATCGTAAAGTGAGTAAAAAAGGAGATATCGTCAAGAAACTGCTATCAGACGCCATTTTTAAAATATGGCGGCGAGAGCTGCAAAGATACGAGATAGCAAAGTTGAAATTCGAAAAAAGCACATTTAAATCTATCAAATTGCTCAGTTACGAAACTCCCGGGAAACTTTCCAGGTAAGCCCCTATAGGCCCCTTAATTGTAGCCGTGGTGGCTTAGTGGTTTGACCTATGGTCTCTCAAGCAGAGCGTGGGTTCGAGTCCGGGCTTGCACCTCTGAGTTTTTCGGAATTTACGTGCAAATTACATTTGTAATTTACCATGAGCTTTACGGTGAAGGAAAACATCGTGAGGAAACCTGTATACACCTGAGAATAAATTGAATGGTATAATGTGAACTTCCCAATCCGCACTGGGCTCGCGTGGGAACTACGGCCTAAACCCTCTCATTCTGTGAGGAGGCCTGTCCCTGCAGTGGGACGATATAGGCTGGGATGATGATGATGACATATTTGCATTGAGCTTTTGATGGATGAAATTATTTATCTCCCATCTTCTTCCATTCAAGTTTTTTACTTACAGCATTAAGAGCTTCCATTTCATATGGACTGTATTTGTATGATGCGTCCGACCCGACGAGCCTTGGAGCTGATCTGCAACAAAATCATTTTGTTTATTTATTTACCTACACCACAGAATAACTAATAGTACTAGCGCCTATACTTCATATCATATATAGGCCTCAAGTTCCCCTAGGGGAAGAAACCGCAAGGATTATTTAGACGCTAGTGGGCCCATAACGAGTTACATGGCAGAATCTGAAGCAGTCCTATATAGGTAACGCCACGAGAAATGAGGCGAATGATTACACACACAGCTACTTAGTACTATTTGCAAAATAATTAACGAGTGAAAGAAAATGTGAGTTATATGATCTTATGATGAAATACCTACGCAATAATATGCATATTATAATTTTTCTTTTTTCATACAACCTGTTTTTGAAATAAAAACAATTTGAAACTGAAAGAAATATTCGCATCAAAAAAATTGGTAATTTATAAATAGCGAAAAATATGCATAAGATTGAAGAAATTTTTAGTCAATCTTGTAATTTACTGTTGAGTCTGTTGAAATTGCTATCGGTACGGTGTCAAAATCCCGCTGTCATTTTAAGATGTGTTGTTGAGTGCGTGACCTCAACTCTCGTGGCGTTACCTATACAAAACATTAATAAAAAAGGCTGTGTAATATACTGGATACATATATCGTGATCTATAAGTACTTACTAATAAAATCGATATCATTCCAGAAAAATTTCCTGTCAGTTTTGTGCAGCTTTTTTATAATTCGCCCTGTAATGTACAAAAACAATCCGACGAGAAGGTGTTCAAAAACTTATTCAAGGTGCCTTGGCTTGGTGTTTAATTATTAACATTCATAACCGCTGGTAAGTGAATTTATGAATGTACAGCTCTTGGCCATAATGTGTGCTCTGAGATATGGCGAGTTGTACCGTTACATTGTATACTTTATAAGCACGTTTAACACTCTGAGATTTTTTTAAACGATATAGTTTTTCAATTGCGCTGGACGATATATTTCTATTTGCTTAGATTTCGTTGCGCAAACGTTGTGCTAAAAAACAAATAATATTTGAATTTAGAAAACATTACTTTTGTTTGTATAGAAACATGTTAAGTACTAATTGTACTTGTGATGCAATAAAAATGTAAATACAAAATGTCACATTAGAAAGGCAGTTCGCCGCTCGTGCAGTTAATTTATGTTCCTGTAAATTGCTTCTATTTTAAAATGTTACAAAATAAATTAAATACAGATTTATTTTTTACAAGTTTAACTTCTGGTTACGTGAAGTTTATTTAAACCGCATCAGAGAATGTTGGCATGCCAAGTAACACAATGTATTTATTATTCACGTCCGTGACAAAACCTAGCATGCTAGGCCCTTAAGCCTATTTATGATCTGCAAGAAAAACCGTGCCAGTTGCATTACATTGCAGCAGTCGATTGACAACTTGAATCTCGTTCGCTTTACTGCCTCGTAATGTTGCAGATATAAACTCGGCTATAGATCTCACAAAAGCATCCATTTACCATGAGAATCGAAATTATGAACCCATTTTGAATGGTGTGCAATAAAATGCATCTATCGTGCTTAGTGAGACTGTCGTCGCAGTCACGCATAATAAACATCGGAGTTATATCTAAGTATTCAAAAATATCTGAAAACACCACTTACGCGTTTGATACGGTCGTGTTCAGATATTTTTGAACGCCTGAGAGCTTTAATGCTTATGATAGATAGCAAAGTGTGAGAGTTAATCCTTTTGAACGCCTCCGAAGCAGACAAAAGTTGTCACCTACACACCACGTCATGATACTATCAAACCTGAGATTGAACTCTAAAGATTTTGATAGTAAACTCGTAATAGTAAACAATTTTTTTATCATTGAATTTTGGATCGTTTTCAAGAAAATTTACATAGTTAAGGGCTTAATCAAAAATATTATATGGGTAGCTTTCATTACACAAAGGAATCAATTAAGTTTTATTTTGATTAAATCCCTTAATTGTGTACAATTTTTTTGAAAACGATTCTTTTATCGTTGGAAGTGGCACCGCGCCTTTCCCAGGTAAGACAAATACGCTCATTTCCCGCGGAGAGCGCCGAACGTCCGCGTCCGGACAAATTGTACCCAAAACTCCTATTCTGACACAAACGCTCCAATTAAACCTTTAGCTGCTTTTTAGCAAGAAGTTCCTTTACATTTTCAACTAAATATAGAAAAGGAAACCTGCTTTTTTGAGAGCTAATTTTATTGAGCGAGCATGTAGGAAAAACAATCCTCAGGAAAATTGGGTTCAGTCGAAAGCAATAAATATGTATACAGTCATCGCGTAAATATTTTGATAAGGTTGATGTTTAATATATTATTTGTAAACATCAACCTTATGGTCAGTGACATAGAATTTTATAGATATTTTTGCACTTGACCGTATGTAGGTACTTATATTTTCCGTAAGATCAGTCAATCCAAAAAAAATAGCTATAATAATAAATGACACTGTGCTGGGCTGTCAAAATTTACTTCCATCTTAGAGTCATGTGGCGTAACTGTACGCAGTGGGTAAGTGTACGCAATCCCATTCATTTTGGACTGAAATGCATGGGTTTGCGTACACTTACCCACTGCGTACAGTTAACCCACATGACAGCAACTTTTGTTGCTTTGTGAGACTAGGTAGTCATTTAATAAAGAAATACAGTCATGCTGTAACTAACATTTACAAGCTCCTCTACAAAATACAATAGTATTTTATGCAGCTGTATCATAATAAGGGGTTTAACTTTTTATTTCACTAGGTAATCACAACCTTAGAATGGACCCGGGAACTTTAGGTCATACATCCAAATTGAATGATGTTAAAATATTCATATTTAATAACAACTTTAAAATTCATTTATTGTCCGTAATGTCCGTTATTTAATTATTCATTATTTAATAATTGTTTATGTAAACATATTTTAATTAATGTATAAAGTCGATTTAACAATAATTAAGTACTTAAATAAAATAGAATGGCTGTCGGCTATTTGACAATAAACCGGAGAACTTTTTTTATTTATTTTTTATTTTAATTTCCGCCATTTGCAGTGCGAAAAAGAACATTGTGAAACGTTTCATAATAAAATGTCATAGTTGCGATCACACAATGCACCTCATTGGACTACCGATAGCGATATCGATAGTAGCCCATTGTAGTAGTAAGCGAGTAGAAAAAAAAGTAGGTATTGAAAGACGAAACGTTTTGGGGCAATTAATTGCCGCTAATAGTAGCTGGAAAAACTAAATTAACCTGTCGATGGACCCTGCTTAAGCAAAAAAAAAATGGTTTTGACATTGCTTTTCCGACAGGCTTCGTTGAAAACCATTTGCCATATTACTTAAGTTTAGAGCAACACTCTCACACCAATGATTCGGTATTATCATCTTCTGTACCTTGAAAAATTGTATAAAATATGGCCAAGTGTATCAGAATAAGCCCGCCACGTGCTCAGAGAAGGCGCAAAGTTTTGCCGCTTATTTATGGCGGCTTGCGGTGCAAAATCACCATTTTTTCTATACCGCGGTGACTGATTGCCACGTAAACTGATTTAATCTCGAAGAAAAGAGTTATGGGTCGTTATGAAACAGCCAAAGTTCTTCTAAACACTTGAAATTAATGTTTTGGGTCGGTACTGTTAAAGACGAGAGTACCGTTTCTTGCAAAGTCGCCAAAGCACCATCATCACTTACCATTAGGTAAAACGTATGCTCGTTTGATGACTTTATTTAAAAAAAAACTGTAGTGAAAAGACGCGTTTTGTAAGATTGAAAGTTGGGCATGTTTTTCGATGACATCAAAAGGACTAGTCCAATGCTATTGGGAGTAAAATATTTTTTATACAGAAATGAGTCATCTCCTTAGAAATATCTATAAAACAAACTAGTAAAAGTTGTAATATTTACCGAAAATGTTTAATATAGCGGCATATGTGTATGTTTCTATTCTTTGCCATAAATAAAACTGTTGTCCGCGATTTCGACTGAGAAGAATTCGTTTACCGCAATCCCGCGGGAACTTAGCAATTTTCCGGAATAAAAATTATTTTAAATCAGTGTTCCAAATTGTATGCAACTCTGTTGAGATGGTTTTTGCGTGATGGAGTAACAGACATCCGAATATTCAAACTTTCACAATTATAATAAGTACTAACTGGTACCCGCGACTCCGTCCGCGAAGAATAGAGGTATAAAAAAATAGCCTACCTACGACCTATTCTCAGACCCACCAAACATAGAGAAAAAATTGATAAAAATCGGTCAAGCCGTTTCGGAGGAGTTCGATAACAAACACCATGACACGAGATTTTTATATACCTATTAGAGATAGATTAGTAGAATATACGAATAAAATTCTTTCTATCATAAAATTGTTTTACCATATTCAATACAATATAACAAAAACACCGACCGGTACGAACTTGGAATATAGTATAACCGCTTTTATTACATTTTTATCCGTCTGAAAAGTTACAAACACGAATACGAATTGAAATATAAAACTGCACCTTCAAGTGCAGTCAATACTCAAAAGTATTCAAACGCGTCGATTCGGTGCAGAAATTATGGTTTACTGGTAAAACTATTCATGTTTTATTTCCTTGGCAAAAGAGAATAAAAGGATACCACTCGTGAAACCCTATGTACCTATACCAATACGAGATATCTAGATAGGCGTATATCTAGGTAGTTATCTTGTCACTTGTCGTTTTGTAGGTAGGCCTCTTAGCAGCATAGATAGCACTCAATATGTATCTACGCTCGCTTCCTAAGCAATAGGGTATATTAAAAGATCTACCGAAAGTGAAATTATGTAGAATTGAGAAGGGACTTTTAGGGCGGGCTTGGCACAGATGTATAAATGAAGAAAATGAGTTAAATGTTGTCTTGATCTTCGTTTGTTGGTTGGATTAGTTTCTACTAACACTCTTGTACAGATATTTCACCGCAATTTTTGTTCCAAAATATAGTCACGCCCACTGGTACACTTTGAACACCCACCATTGTATGGAAATAGTATTTCTTCACTTTGATTATTTATACACTATAAATAATCAAAGGTTATTCAGTTTAGCTATAGAAATATTCCAAATTAGTTTTGAAACACCTTATACAAAGATGTTTGTAACAGTTTTTAATGATTCGCGGTTAAGTACCTATACATTAGGTATATTTGTGACGGGATGCAGAGCGTGACTATCTTTAACGAGCTCCCGTTTTTTCGGCACAGTTGCACTAAATACTATACTATGATGTAAATAAATGTATACGAGTACTGAAGAATTAGCGGATGGATGATAATGACGTGTAGACCGTGTTCGGTCTACCCTTGTTCTTGTGCCATCGACTGCGTGCACTATCAAATATTAAAATTCGGATCTACATCCCGTAAAGCCACATTCACATTTTGCTGACGTGTTGCGTTGTGATATTCTGGCCTGGCTACTTTTCACATCTATATACCGCGTTATGACGATTTTTTAAATAAGTATCGTCCTGATTCACACATTCGAAATGTATTTGGTCATGACTAGTTTGTTCCGTTGTGACGTATCGCTTCCCCCCATGTGATTCCGGCTTGACAAATACATGTTTGCGTGGCTAAAACCTACCCAAACTCCTAATATATCTTACGTTTGCGTCCCTAGACTTATCCACGGTCCTTTAACTAGCGCTCAGACTCTAGACGGAATATAAGCGTGTGGAATAACCAGATTAAAGTTGGGAACACTGTCCTAGTTGAATTTCGACGAGTTTTGGTGCAATGGATTTATACCACGAGCTGCATTAACGTACTTAATAGTGTTCAGTGATGAGTATGTAGGTAACGTTTTAGTGCCTACACAGGTACTGCTAATACGTGGAAATGGTCCTGATGTTCATATGGAGTGGAATATCTCCATGAGACTGACAGAATACATGTAGTATGAAGAAGCTGGGCAGCCGGGGTTCAGATTCGACGCACTGCGTTCTTTTTTATAATAAGTATCCGCAATGGCGAGGGAAAAGTTCTTTGTTAAAGTCCACATTGGCCTGTGGTACGCCTGATCACTTTCGGTCCATTTAAATAAATCTTAAGTTTGCTGACTCGGAGTTGCTAAATTTATATCCATAGGAGAGACTAATTTTGTTTTTTTACGCTGTGTATGTATGACCCGTCAGTGCAGTAAACAACGCTACTTGTGTTAATATTTATGATGAAGATGGGGGTAGGTTTTCGCCGAGTAGCCGAGCTGCTGTGCTGAGCCCTAGCGCTCAGTTCACGGTTGGTTTTTCATTCAAACCAATCTTGAAAAGGAACCGCAGATTTTCTCGAAACATGTTGAGTATACCTTGACTACTAATACGTTAGTGACCCGTGCTTCTTATTTCAGTAATTATGTCTCAAGGTAGTTTTAATTCAAAGTCTCATTTTCTGATAAAGTATCTACTAGTAGGGGTTAACTACCAGGGTCACAGAAGTCAGCCCGAGGCTGTCTGAGGACTCGTTAATATTCCGTCGGCATTAGACAGGCGACGAGTTGACGACTAAATGCAATAAACTAACTATTACCACGATGCTACCAGGGGTGTGATTAAAATACGACCTGTATTGGTCGAAACTGCATTATCCCGCCCTATATACGTCCCACTGCAGGGCACAGGCCTCCTCTCAAAATGAGAGGACTTGGGCCGTAGTTTCCACGCGGGCCCAATGCGCATTGGGTAATGTTATTAATAATAACAAATAAGTTATTATAGATCAAAATTTAGTTGTTCATATATTTTTTACATGTCATAAAACTGATCCGTGATTGACATCTATCTCACGCAATAAAAAGTGCAGATGAGCCCAAAGGTGTATCTCACTAGATTAGAAACTGCCTATTCACTTAAGCCTATCTGCGGTGCGTAGGAAATTAATTTTCACAAATTTAAGGCCACTTTGGAATAGTTATTTGTGCAACAAGAGAGCAAAGTTGGTTTTTACTACGAGTGTTGATTTTGAATCACGAGTTAGCGAAGGAGTCTATAATTGAATCACGAGCGTTTAGCGAGTGATTCTAAGTTAGAATCCTGAATGCGCGAGTGATTCAACACGAGATGCAAAAAAACTTTGGTCTCGTGTGACACATACAACTTTTCACCTCAGCAGCGAGAACATAATAAATTATTTAAGGTATATGAACGTCGTCTTTTTGTCTTTGTTGTGGTTTTCAACATTGAGTAAATACTCCATATTATATATATAACAGTGTTTGCATTGTTTAAAAATATCATAAGCTTTTAAATATTTTTCGCGAGACTTTTCAAGTAAGAAACTTAACTCTGCATTATGTATTATTGCATTAATTTGATTAATTCGTCTGGTGTTCAATTGTTGACTTCGTCACTGGACTCACTCAATTCACTCATATCATATTCAAAAATTTATTAAATAAGTACTTAATACTATTCTAATAATTTCCAAATTGCCTCTGATCGTGTACCAAACTCTTAGATATCGAACTCTTTAGCTAGAGAAACAGAAGAAAAGAATTAAAATTTGAATCCCGCTATTTTTTTAAAGATGCGTTCCGATACTACACCCGCTGCGTTCCGATAGTGCATCCGCTGTATTTATCACGATGTTCAAGATTGTTAAAATTATTAATAATTATATAGATACATGTTAAACTTTGTATTTTTCAACAACATTTTTACTATTTGATTATATAAAAATATAATCCAATTATTAAAAAAGTACAATAATTTAATTTAAAACCTTAACAGACGAATTACAATTTTAAGGTTAAGAACTTATTATGAGTATCCGAAATAGATCCGAAAGTTCAATCGTTCGTTTATTTTTTAGGTCTACTAGGTATAGAATTTGAAATCGAAAATCGAATCGATTTGATCTTATCTCTCGCTCTTTTCGTATCGAAATGAAAGTGACAAATCAAACTGAAGTTCAAATCTTTCGAATTCAGTAAGCAGACCCATCATTGTCCTTGACTTTTAAAAAATATAATTAAAAAGCTACTTTGTCTCACGCAGTGAGCAAAATTGGATTTTGCTCACTGTTTTTTAGTAGCAAAACCTGCCTGTTTGAGGTGCTAAGGTGAAAATAAATTTTCCATCTAATTAGGCTTCTCAAATTTTAATACCTGCTTCAACATTCTGAAGCAAATACTTAGCAGGTACCGGGTTAATGACACTTCAACTTAATATTCGATCGTATAATTAATTATTAACATTATTATTTTAAGCACTTGACATTTTAAAAGAGCATAAAAATACTACTCTCCTTTCACAAGAAGAAGTTTCACATGGAAGGAAGTCCAAAAATATCAAAACTTATTAAGCAATTAACTCAAACAGCGTTTCATTACAAACTAAGGTGGGACAGTAAATATATTTATTATCTATCTATCTATCTACAGCCATTGTCCGTCCACTGCTGGACGTAGGCCTCCCTCATATTGCGCCAACATTCGCGATCCTGGGCTTCCCTCATCCATCCATTGCCCGCTGTCCTCCTAAGGTCATCAGTCCAACGTGTTGCAGGGCATATTTATTATATTGGGCCTTTTTTAACATCCTATTTTTATTACCAATGTGGTGAAGTCATGGTGGTGTAATGGTTTGACCTATGGCTTCTCAAGCAGAGGGTCGTGGGTTCAAGCCCGGGCTCGTATCTCTAAGTTTTTCGAAATTTATGTGCGAAATCACGTTTGAAATTTACCATGAGCACGTTGAAGGAAAAACCTTCACACACTTGCGAAGAAATTGTGGTGAGTGTGAAGTTCCCAATCCGCACTGGGCCCGCGTAGGAACTATGGCCCTATTCTAAAAGGAAGCTTATGCAGTGCCTGCAGTGGGACGTATATAAGCTAGGATGACGATGATAATGATTTGTATTATTTCTACGCTTATGCGCAAGACATCCAATGTGACCCCAGTTTTTTTTCTTATTGCTGCTACATCGGTACACACAAATTTCGTCGCCACATAATGACAGGACAATAGTAAACTTCGAAAACAATAAAAAGGCATGCACGGAGCAACACCATAAAACTTTCCACAGATTTTGAGAATATGAGCCTTGCATTACAGTTATAAGACCGACTATTCTTTAACCAGTGAATTAACAACTGAAAATAAGTTTTGTTTGCGTCAAAAGGTAAACATTGAACGCGTGTTGAATAGGGTGACAAAGCAATCAGTACAGCTAGAAAAATTAAGTCAAGGACCTGTTGTATGTATGTAGTAGTAACGTGTCCGTATATACAAATTGATGTTCCAAATTAGAAAACTTATAGGCGCCATCAGGGGGGTTTCACTCCGTAGTTTAGGTATGTTCGGCCGGCGCGCCTCCCGGGGAGGCGTATGACAGTAGGTTGTCGCTCGGCCTTCGGTTCGCACGCTAGCCGCGTCGCGCGTGATTTAAGCATCTTTTTTTCTGTGATTTTTGCAACAAACAATGACTTCTAAACGATCTTATAAATAACTTACTTACTTACTAAAGTTAGTTTACAGAATTAATACACACTGTTATCTTTCTTGATTTATATACCTACCAAATATCGGCGAGTGGAAACCCTGTGCCCTTGGTTTCGGATCAGCGGTGCCAAACGGAATATGAACGCTCGTATCACACGATAAGTTTCAATTTTGCGTGCAAGCAGTAAGAGTACGCAAGTTTTTATACCTAAAGTTGACTTTTGTTCGAGAGTGATCCTTCTGTACGTTAGTACTAGGTATACTTATTCTGTAGCGCCATATCAATTCTATGTACTAGGTACTCCATCACGCTCTATACTTGAGTTTTTCATAAATATAGTTAAGGTGTTTCTGCTTTAGATGAAGCGTATTATTTTTTTATCAAAATTTGTAACTGTACCTTTTCAAATCACATTTAAATATAATTTAGGGTCATGATTTATATTTGTTAGGCACGGGATATAAACAGTCTACATCCCGTAACAAACATAATCTAATATAATTAACCGTGATTTATTACAAACCTAGGTATTAGTTCGTGAAAAGACGACAAAAATAGTGTAATGTAATGTAGTAATGATCATTTAGAAACCTTTGGACAAATGTATCTGCTTTTAAACTAATGTCATGCTTGAAAACTTTTTTTATCGAGCATATTTTCGTAACGAGGTCGTGTGTCTTATGACGAGACATTTTGTGTAAGAAATTGACAGTTTTACAGACTATGAATCCAATAGCATTTAGAATCTATTGTTACATTTTAGTTGCATGCGTAGATTTACGCAGTAGCTCTATAAATCAAAAGCACCACTGTAACAACACATCCCTAAAGTCTCTCATTTACCTTTAAATAAAGATAGTATTTAAATTCCAACGCCTACGAATCCAAACCAGGAGCTCTACCAAACCCATCTGTCATTTTGATGTATAGTTTTGCGAGGTGTTCTAATATGCCGCGCGCCATTTCTCTTGCTGCTTGGCTGAGGCATACTTGTTAGCCGAGATGAATAGGCTCTGCATGCCGGTTTTGAATTACCTGCACTTGTGTTGGCTTCAAAATACATAAAATGGACTGTTTCATGATTGGTGTAAAAATTTAATGTTAGCATTTGAGTAATAGGTATTTGGATTAAGGTTGAGGATACCTACCACTTTATTTACTTTACTTCAAAACTTATTAATAGACCATTTTTTGTTTCATTACGCCAGCGAGCTAGGCGGCAATTATTGAAAAATTGCATTCGAAAATGGTCAAAATTTGTGCTGAATCTGAAATACTTGAGCAGTTGAAAATAGCAGCTCTATAATTTTATCATGGTCAAAAAGTTTATTAGGGATATAAGTAGTTTTTAAAGCAACACCATCACCACCATTTCATCACTTTGCAATGGTATTTTCACAATTGTGATTTTAAAATCATCGGTTAAAGTTCGAATAATTTCCAAATCTAATAGGCAGGCAACGTTGTGCAAAAGATTAATTGAATTGGTCATGTTTAGAACGACTTATCGAAAAGCTTGAAAATGCCACGCGCACTCTGGCCTCCAACAACAACACAACAACAAACATCAGAATAAGTAGATATACTTAGTTCCGTACTGCGAACAAAATCATTGTCACCATACAGCCCTGCCAACACATCTTCGGGCTGTCATCGTCACGATTCTCGCAATCCACTTAAGTTAGTGACGACTCGTCACGTCCATCACAATCGTCACGTTTCAGTGTGTCGCAAATAGTTTACCGTTTGACCTTTTATGTGTTAGTACTCAACCGAAAGCAAATACTGTGTGAATGTGTGGGGCTTAACTAGATTTGCCCTCCTTAGGTAGGTAACAAAAAGCTGCACGGATTTGGGTGTAAATATCTGTTTTACAGTCCTAACACTATGTTTCTGTACTTACTATATCTTCTATTATCTATATACCGACTACCATCGACCGATTATTATCGGTACGGCTTGAGATCTTCAAAAAACGAGCCTACTGTTTTCTGAAAGCGCCGGCAACGCATTCGTAACTCAACTTATGTTATGGGCGTCGATGGGTGCCGATTGTAGCTCGATGAAATGGCAATGGGCAGGCCATATAGCACGCAATCAGATGACCATTGGGGCTGAAAAGTTCTCGAAAGGAGAACACGGACTGGTAAGCGCAGCGTGGGACGTTCACCAACGTGATGAACGGACAATTTTGGTAAGCCTCTTCCAATCGTAATAGTTTCAATAGTTCCAATCGTAATGTTCAGCAGTGGACGACCGACGGCTGAAATGATGATGATGACGATGATGATTTCCTCCTTGAGGGTTATAATAGAGGTGCGGCAGGAAATACCCACAGGATAAATACTAGCCAATTTTTATTCTTTCACGGGAGCAAAGCAGCGGGGTAAAACGTGTATACCTATACGAGTATAGAAGAGTAACGTTACCGATTGACTAACTACCTGACTGACTGCCAAGTCACAGCCTCAAGCTAGAGATTTGAAATTTAGTAGGCAATTTCTTTGAGGACCATAAAGGCGCTCTAAAATGCGATTTTCAAAACCTCTCTTAGTTCTAATTCTTCTATGCAAAACACTTTATTACAAACAATAAAACAAAATAATGATTCCTTAGACAACAGTCATAATTAAAATATCGTAAAATAGCCATTATAGTTTATACTTCACAGTCGATGGATATTAACATGGTAATGTGGTCAGTCGTAAGGAGAGTTGTATTTCTTTTACAGTATGTTTTCCATATATACATTCCTAGTGGGATTAAGATTGTTAAAAAATTCCTTGTAACACGTCAATTCGTTAACCTAAAGTATTTATTTGCCTATTTATGTTAATGTATGTATTGTTCTTGTTATAGAGAACACCTGGTATAACTCTGCTATTTATAAGCATGAAATTGCAATAAACTCCAAATTCATTTCCGGAATAAGCCCCATATAGCAACTCAAATAACCATATATCATTCCCAAACCACAATATGCATCCTATGCATCCCCTGTTTATTTACATTTTAGGACGCACTCACTAATTGATACACAGACACCCCCTGCTAAGAAAATAACCATAAAATTCACATCCTTCGTGACAGAAATAACAATTTTGCCAAACATCTGTCAGGGCCATATTGGTTCTATTAGTTCGATTTTATAACAAACAGGAGTGTTCACAATATTATTTGTTTTTATCACCAGTCCGTCTGCTACTTAACTTTTTTTTATCTTAGAAGCGTTTACTATTATTTACATGTCTTTATTGTTGTTTGAAGGTTGTTAATGGCGAAGTGAATAACGATATGACTAGAAAATCAATCATTACCTACACTTATAGAATGTGATAGGTACCTATTTAGTACAAGTTTTTTTAGCTCAATACAAACCTTGACCTTAAAGTTTGACTGGCAGAGATCCCTTCAGGGATAAGTCCGCCTTTGTACTTATCTTTTTTTTTCCTGTACCTTTTTGTTTTCCTTTTTGTACAATAAAGAGTATAAACAAACAAACAAACCATTATTTACGGTACTATAAACTACCGAAAAACTATCAAAACTAGAACACATTGAAAAACCAGAGAGCAAGAGTTTGGAACCAAATCCAAATTCTTATCATTCCGTGAAACGCGCTTCACCATAATTAGAGTAACCCGAGTAACCCGAGCAATTTGTATTTGGCAATCAATGTACTCTTGAAAAATAAATCCTAATGGGAAAGTCAAAGTTTGATAGCGAAAGCTATTTTTGCAAAATCAAAAAGTTCAGGACATGATTACCGCGTTATTACAGATCCGAAGTCATTTTTGGAGTAGCAGAAACGTCAAAACAATTTGTCGGGCCTTGTCAAACACATGGCTCTCCCTAAACTATCAGTTTCACACTCGTCGCGACCTTGTAAGGCATCCGTTTATTTTTATAACACTATCTCGATTTCACTGTCCCCGCAGTGCAATATGATATTTTTGTCTACACTCGTGGTTTCAGAAGGATGCCTTACTACCCACTTACTAGTGATTCCTTCTGACGCAATCCTGTTCGTACGAAGTCAATTTGAATTCGAATTTTGTTGGCTATACATGCAATGTCATGCAACCTTCGTATTCTACCATTATATCTTTATCATTATGTCCATTTTATCACGGGCATCCAGATGGGGAGCGTCTTCACCCTCGTGCGGCTAATTCCATTGGTCCGTACGAAGCGCTAAGCTTCGTCTTTCCTAATACAAACTGCTAATAGCTTCTCTACACCATGGGTCATTAAATGGTCGGTGCGATAGCCCTGCGATGGCCTAGCGATTGCTGCAACGCGTCTACACGATGGCGACGTTCTTTTGATTCTTTTGAAACCGACGCCATTTCACGACCATCGCACGTGCCATAAGCCATCCGACACCACTACGCCCTCCATACACTAGCCCATCACCATCACAATGGACCATTGCGATGGCCCATCGTGTAATGCCAGCATAAGGCGCAAGCCACACAAAAGAGACGTGGGACGGGGCTCGTCGAAGTCCGCGACGTTTATTCGCAGGCCGCGTTTCCGCCCCGTCTCTTCTGTCTGCTTTGCGACTGCGACGCGCCCCGTCCCACGTCTCTTTTGCGTGTTGCGCCTAAGGAATGGAATTCGCTCCCATTGTCTGTATTCTCTGTGAATAGGCTGTGACTGAACCAATGAGATATACTTACACCTTTGTGTTCACCTCCACTTTTCATGAGGTGATATGGAGGTCAATCACGGATAAATTTTACGTAAAATAATAAAAACCGGCCAAGAGCGTGTCGGACACGCCCAAGATAGGGTTCCGTAGCCATTACGAAAAAATCAAGTAATATTTTTCAAAGGATTTCGTATGTGTACGGAATCTTCCAAGTTTAGGTATGTTTTATACCTTAGGCTACTATTTACTCTTAAACTACAAATAATTCCCAAGCAATTTTAGCCGCTATAATTTTCCTTGTAAATATAATATATTTGCTACCATTCTGAATTTTTTCAAATTTTTCCACTCTACAGTTTAGATTTTAGAGGGGGGGACGGTCGATTTGAATGAAAATTTTCACTTTAAAGTTGAATATTTCGCAAACAGATCACTGAATAGAAAAATCATGTTAGCAACCCCTCAATGGTCTTAAAAGACCTATCTAACGATACCCCACACTATAGCGTTAGTCGAGAAAAAAAAATCACCCCCACTTTACGTCTATGGGAGGTACCCTAAAAAAAATTATTTTAGTTTTTTTTATTTAATCACTTTTTCGGCGTGACTGATATATATATTCATGCCAAATTACAGCTTTCTAGTACTAACAGTCTCTGACCTAAGCCGCGGACGGACAGACAGACAGACAGACGGACAGACATGGCGAAACTATAAGGGTTCCTAGTTGACTACGGAACCCTAAAAAGTACCTAGGTTTTTAAATTCAATTTCCGAGGCTAGACTTATACTAACATGGCAAGTTAAATAAAAGGTTCAATTTTTTTTAAGTAGTTATAACCTAGTGATTTGACTTTATGGCTTCGCAGGTAGCGGGTCGTAGGTTCGAGCCCGGGCTGGCACTTCTGAGTTTTTCAGAATTTATGTGCGAAAATACATTTGAAATATACCATTTAAACTTTACGATCAAGAACGTCGTGAAGTTTGTGCATGTGTTCTTAATCTGAGAGGAGGCCTTTGCACTGCAATGTCAAAATAGAAAGTCTTATCCAAAAGCAAAAATATGAGCGTCATCAGTTTTTCCCAATTCATCTGTAAGAGCGTCTCTCGACTCTGTACTCAAGCGCTCGTTCGGATGAGTATTATTGGACCTTCGATAATATTATCTTATATGACCACAGAAATGCCCGTGTTATTGTCATCGCCAAATATTATGAGAGTCCTCGTTGGTTTTTATAGAAAGCTTTTATAGTTTCCATGTACTACGACTCAAAATGACAATATCCTTCGAATAACTTTTCTAGATTGCTGACTTAAAAGTGAGTAGGAAAGGTCGTTATTAAAATAATTATTTCTTAAATAATTATTTATTTTTATTAAATAATAATTTTCGTACTTACGACGACTTCATAAGTTACTGCCTTATGAGTTGTGTTAAAAAAAATCACATTATTTTCTTTTGATTTAGGTATCTGATTTAATAAGCTAAGTAGGTACTTTACAATGTAATACTCGTACACCTTCTTTAAGAGGGTACGATGGCTGAGAGACTTTTGAGAAATAGGTATTTTAATGAAATGTCGCTGTCTCGCCCGAACCCCTGCGTGTCAGTACACCGAGAGCAGGACAACTGCAGCTCAGACCGTTAATAGGCGCGTAAAATTGATCAAAACAGCATTTCGTAATCCCCTGTTTTCTTCTCGAAAACTGGACCAATAAAATTATTTTTTCAAAAATAATTAGAGGACAGATTTAGCTATGCCCCTATGTTTTCCTTTTTTTTGTTTATGTGAGGGATTCTTTTCTGATGAGTGTCTGAAAATGACGTTGAAATTGGGCAATTTTTTCAGTTTTAATTATTATTGTTTTAGAAGATTGACATTGATATTAATATTTTTATTTTTCTGAATTGACATTGATATTAATATTTTTATTTTTATTTTTATTTTTCAGTTTTGGAAAGCTCATATTTCTTATGTTAATTGAAATATGGAAAAAAATGAAACATAGGGGCATAGCTGTGGTAGATACAGATTACACAGTAAAAAAAATTTGGCTCTAAATCCACTATCCACGGAGGAAACAGGGGATTACGTTTGTATGGAGAAATGGTGCGCATCGTATCCTCTTAAGGGCAAGGAAAGTTAAAATAAACGCCGTCGTTTTATTATCTCAAAACTTTATATTTGGGTGAGTGGTAAAAAAAGCCAGACGTGATCTTATTTCATGTGAATTGGTTCTTTCTTATAACTTCGAAGTTTTAGATTGTTGATTGTAATTTTATTGTAAATAGTCGTTAGAATTTATGTAAATATCCTGGAGTTACCTGGAGTTTGCGGCTTCATAGATTGATTCAGGAAGGTTTTCAATGTTTGTTTTTTTGTCAGCTTTTATGTCCTTCTGCTTGGCAAAGGCCTCTCGTCTCTTGCTCCACTCCCGCCTATCAAACGCAATTCAATGTTGGGTCATACACAGCGAAATAAACAAAAGTGGATGGGCATAAAATTAGCGACTCCGAGTCAGCAAACTTAAGATTTATTTAAATGGGCCGAGACTTGTCCAGGCGTCTCATGCGCCGATATAGACTTGACTAAAAAATATTGGCTATGGACCCTTAACTTTTGCAATGTCCACAGGAGAGACGCGAACAAAAAAATGTGTATTACCCTGTTATTATTAGATAAAAAAGCCTTGATAATGAAATCTGAAATGTCACGTCGGAAGCACGATGAAAGACATTTTAATTGACACATTCAATTTGCTGACCATAGAGCAAAAGCAAAAGACAAAAGAGAATTTAGTAGGTACCTACTCGCTAAAATGTATTTTAACCACGACGGATATACTCCTTTCACTGTAGCATGGTGCGGGTGACACTTGGCACACCGTTCCGTTACCCTTGGACAAAATTGCTGCGGTGTATTCATGACGAATTATTTAAATTCCAGTCTGAATTTGTCTGGAGTTAAACATTTAAACTTCGAAAAGACTATCGTGCACAAAATAAATTTAACCTAATTATTTTTTATTATGAATAAAAAAATAAAACACGATTAAATTAAGAGGCGTAATAATGCGTGTAACAAAACGTTTAATGATGGGACACAATCTACCTTGAGTTTATCGATACTTATTAATTTGTAATGTTAATAACGATGCGCTTTAAAAAAAAAAATCCATGCCGTGGTAACAGAACAGGTTGATATGTCCGACAAATACGTAAGTTTATATGAGTGACACTTACCTTACCTACGTGATATAATGCTTCAAAAATAATGACTTATTTTATTCAATAAGGTTCTGTTAAAATAAAAGATACAAGTAGGTCATCATCATCATCATTTCAGCCATAGGACGTCCACTGCTGGACATACGCCTCCCTTATTGATACCCAAACATTACGGTTGGATGCGGATAGTATCCACCTTGAACCTGTACCTCTTACTAAATCATCCTTCCACCTCATTGGTGGACATCCCACGCTGCGCTTGCCATTTCGTGGTCTCACTCGAGAACTTTTCAGCTCCAACGTCCACCTGTTCTGCCGCAGTACTGCGTGCTATATGCCCTGCTCTTAGCCATTTCAACAAGCTACTTAGAATAAATGTAGACCTATCTTTTACGAACACTTTGAGGCATTTATTCCGCTCTATCGCATCTTTAATACAAGCAGTATTAAATTATCCATGTGCCTCTGACTATGAAGTGATCACTGCCGGTTTCCATCTTATCTATCACAGAGAACTCATTAACCACCACATTATGGTTACTGCTTTGGTTTTATTTAATTATAGTTTTGCTTTATGTTACGGCCTATTTTTGATATAGCTAAAAATAAGTACGGATCCCTCGACTTCTTTTTTTTGCATTATAAAGAACTCCGGTACTTAGTTTACTTTACTTGATTTCATGAAATAATCGTAAATTTATATTATTAATTACACATACCTAATTAAAGTTATAAATTTATAGTTTTATCGATTCGAGTTTTAAAGCTTTCACTTCTCTAGTCTGTGGGTTTTGACACCTGCCACCCGCACCATGCTACAGTGAAAGGAGTATAGTAAGAATTTTACACGCGACTGTGATATTTAGACGAATAAAAATTTTTAAATAAAAAATAAAACCTCCTTCAAAAAACATCCAAAAAACTATGAAATAATAATTGAACCAAACCGACCACAATAAGCATGAAAATATCTTTCTTCTAATCTGTTCGAAGTCGGTGCCTCAGCTCGAGCCAGCAACAGGAGTGGACCTAGTAATCTAACTTACCTACATACCTACTATCTATAGGGCTTTTACACTCCTGCTGGGCTTGTGCTGAGGCACCGACTTCGAACAGATTAGAAGAAAGATATTTTCATGCTTCTTGTGGTCGGTTTGGTTCAATTATTAGGTATTTCATAGTTTTTTGGATGTTTTTTGAAGGAGATTTATTTTTTATTTAAATTTTTTTATTTTTTGCTTTTTAGTTGTTTCTGTATAAAATAGATGCATAGGATAAAATCATCAGTTTGACTTCGAAATAAGTTTATGTTGAAAATTCTATTTTTAATGCTCGACGGGGTTGTGTCGTTTTATTACAGAGTTCCATGATACTTTCTGAATGCAAATGCTCGATTTGTCACCGAAAATACTAAAATCGCTTTACATTTCTCTTGAAATTTTGAGGAGTTTATTCAATTCCTCATGGATCCCACCATCAGAACTGGATTCTGGTAACAACGGGACCAACCTTGAAGCATGTGCTTTCAAACAACGAAAAAAATTTCCAAATCGGTTCATAAATGACGGAGTTCTGAGGTAAAACACGTTAAAAAAAAAGAACATACAACCGAATTGAGAACCTCCAACTTTTTTTGAAGTCGGTTAAAAATAGAATTAACTAGGCTGTTAAACTTGCATAACAGACGCTCTCTGACTAAGCAAATACCATGAGTGCTTAATGGCAATTTCGAGAAGCACACGGGATTATTTTAGATACACGATTTGAACTTTTACTTTTCTTCGTCCTGGTTTTTTTTATGTCATTATTCACTGTCGACTATAAAAGTATAAACGTTTTTTTTTTCTCAGTCCCACCTTTGATGACCATAAAAGGACACATTTTATTATACGCAATAAAAATAACTGTACCTACCCCTAGAACTGCAGAAGATGTATGTATGCACTTAATTACCGGTACTTGACGATGACGAAAATTAGCGATATTATCGCACAGACGACATGCTGAGATACCGCAGCTTTTGCCGACGTCTCAACGCGCCATATCTCGCCAATATGGTAGCTCATTATTTACGCGTTTTATTGCGTGAGGTGTGATTATCTTCCATTAATTTGGGGTATAAAACGAAACGCAAAATATGTGGAGAATTGCAAATGCAATTCTTTATTTTTAAGAATAAGTAAGTTAACTAAGTTTGTAATTCGTATTCTTATCTTAATTTCTACTTTGAAAAAGCTCGTATCTAAAATCAACATGTAAATAAACCGAACTTTGAAACACTCCTAGCTATTACAAGAAGCTTAAAGTTCTCATTTCTTTGAACAATTTGTACTACACATATTATAGTACCTGCTTACATTCGGCAGTTTTACTTACGATAAATTTTTGCTTTATAAGCTTTAATTTTCAACAAGTTAAAAAAAAAAAAAAAAAAAATATCATGGGACAATTCACACCAATTGACCTAGTCCCAAAGTAAGCTTAGCAAAGCTTGTGTTATGGGTACTAAGCAACGGATAAACATACTTATATAGATAAATAAATACTTAAATACATAGAAAACATCCATAACTCAGGAACAAATATTCGTGCTCATCACACAAATAAATGCCCTTACCGGGATTTGAACCCAGGACCTCTTGCTTCGTAGGCAGGGTCACTACCAACTAGGCTAAAGCGGTCGTTAAACAAGATTTATTTACATACAGCTGTAATTTACTACCATTTCACTCTTACTTCCAATGCAGAACATTCACCTTGTTCGAGTGATATTTTCGAAAGAGGTAATTTTAAAAATCGGTAAGTACCTAGTTGTTGCAATCTTTGAAACATAATAATAAGTCATTATCTGCCAATAAGTATGTTACCAATAACTGCTGCCAATAACGAACATTCACACATTATAATACGTCTTGTCTGAGCCGTATTGGACATTGGTGTTGAATTACCCTCCCTTATCTTAAAACCAAATTCATAATACCACCTGAAATCAACAGAATCGTGTTAAAGTGAACCTAGTGGTGGTACAAATAAGGAAAAATCAAGTGATATGTCAACGATAAGTGTTTCTTGGTGAAAAGTGAGCAGTTCTGTGGTTGAAACGGTTCTCAATAATTTATTGCATGGATTTAATACTGGCCATTGTGTGAATGTGGCGAACTACGGCTGTGCGTTTCCAATACACTTTGCTGTATTTTAGACATTGTGCTAACTTTTTGTATTTTGAGTTTTGTGATCTTATTTTCAGACTCGTATAATGGTGCCGTTTGCATATAGTACTAGAAAATATCAGGCTACACACATTACAAACTCACTTCGATCGTAGTTTCTAACTCAATGTATTCAAATCTAATTCCTTTCTGAATCGAAATACAAGTTATTCCCTACCTTTTCCTACTATTAAGAGTCACTGCCTCGAGGCACAGTACAAGCCCAGTAACCAATCAACAAACAATGCACCCAATGGCCCCAGTGCGCTCACTCATGCGCTGCCCTACGCAGTCACTCCGTAAAATTCTCGTATGGTTTCACCCGGGCGAGAACGGTCGAGATAGAGTTCGCAGACCGAAAAACCAAACTATCTGGACATACTTACTGGTAAAATGTCGAGATTTTTAGGTCTGACCGCACGGTGCTTTTGAGGCTTTTTGGCGCAAGGTCCAACACAAAGTTTTATTGGAATATCATGCAATGTTGGGAGAAACCAAGTGACTCCCAAGTATCTGGCGACTCTAGATGGAGATTAAGGAAGTGAAAGCATGCGCACTTTATTAATTCAGTGAGTTATTTGTAAACTGGCCGACGGTGGGAAATGTCTTTTGATCGTTATGATTCTCGCCTTGGGTACCGTAGTGTTCACCCATTATCTATAACTACTTTATAGTTTACCTACTTTATAGTTTTCAATGGTGAAAATGTGCGCATGCTAGGTATTTTCATAATAAAGCGTCAACACAAAGCGTGTACACAGGCAATATGCGAACCCGCACAGCCTCTGACAGAGATGCGATTTGCAATCAGCCGCGAGACGTAAGATCGATGAAGCTGCGCGAAACATCAATGCATATTCTTACCTTACTCTTTAGTCAATAGGTAGTGCGCAATTATTATGTTCAAAGCTGCTTTTGTGTACCTAGTGACTACACTGTAGTCTCATTACTACAAATAATGAGTGTGTATACTTCAATTATTATGTGATCTCGTTTGCAGCAAACTTTAATAAATAGAAATTAAAAAATTGTAACGTACAAAAACCCAAAGAACTGCAGAAAAAAACCTGTAAAATGACAACAATACTCGAATAGACTTTTCACCCGACTGCCGTGGCGCCGCCATGATCAGTTTTTATTTCTACAGAACTTTTTTTCCTTTTTCAAAGGAAAACGCCATCTAGCGGAATTTGGAGTAACTGCTATACGTGTACCCAGAGCTTCAAACGTAAAGCTCGGGGCGTGCGTAGCTTGTTCAAGTGTTAACATAACTTCGGGCTAGATGACGCTAGTAGTTCAACGAGCATCGTAATACAGCGAAATTTTATTAAAAAAAAAATATAAAATAATTATTATTTTATAGTTTTAAGTAATTAATTGATTAAGGCGTAACTTTGTTTGGCGTTGTTTTGCTTTTAGATTTTAAATTTGACAGTGCCTGACGAAATCTACATAGGTGAATAGATACTTCTTGTAGTATGTATTAAACTTTTTCATACAAATTTTTGGTACAGTCAAGGGCAAAAATATGTATACACTTTAGTACTTGTCTATTTTCGTCATATTTGAACTGCCATATATGAACTGTGACAGTGGTTAAAGTGACAAGGTACTAAAGTGTATACATATTTTTGCCCTTGACTGTACCTACTTGTATCTAAAGCGTAGGTAAGTTAAATTGATAATTTACTTCAGCACCAATAACTAAGTACAACTTTTACATTTATGTAGGTACATACTTACTTAGTACCTACTACATTGACAAGTAAAAATAAAGGGTCGGTTACAAAAATGACGATAACTACAAAACTCGCTGTGATATCTCTTGGAGTAAAATGAGTTTAGTAAAGAGTTTTATTCTCAATTAAACTTTTTCTTGTTAAGAATAAAACTCTTTACTAAACCAACTCATTTTACTCGAAGAAGCTATCACAGCGGGTTTTGTAATTATCATCATTTTTGTAACCGACCCTTTATTTTTGCTCGTCAGTATAGTAGGACGGTATTATAAATATACGGTATACCCTTATACATAGAGCCTTTAGCGTTTTGGAGTATATAAACAATATTAATAGGTGACTGCCTATCCAACTTCTGATCACAAAACGTTAGATCGTTAGATCCCGAATATAAATAAATAAATAAATACTTACCTATACAAGAATAGCTCGCAGGTATTAGATAGATGTAGGTATGCGTTAAATAAAAGTGCCCACCGCAAGTGCAGCCTCTCCCTTCCTCTCACGAGATATGTGAAGGTACAAACCGCGGACCATTCCATGCAGTCAACATTCCGTTTGGCGCTATTTCGGCGAAAATAAACCGAAACATTTTCCCCGTTCACTTGTGTTGCAAAAAAAATTGCACTCTTTTTTTCAAATTGTGTTATTTTAAATCGGATTTTAGACACAATTTTATTCTTGGTTGTAACTAATTTTGATGGAAGTACCTACGTAAAAATCAGGTTTTAAGCATTTTCAAGACGCAGAAGTGTTTTGTGTGAACTGAAAGACGTGCCAATCGTCAGCAAAAATAATTTCTCTAAATTTTTGATGTCCTTTTTCTCCCGGATAGAATATTTTATTTTTCATCATTTCAGCCGAAAGACGTCCACTGCTGAACATAGGCCCCAAGGCTCGCCAAACAGATCGGCCCCATGCCATCCGCATCCAACGCGATCCCGCAACCCTAACAAGGTCGTCGCTCCATCTTGTTGGAGGCCTAGCTACACTGCGTCTTCCACGCATATTTTATTTACTTACAAATTATAAATATTAAAATATTATTCTAAAAATACCTAGTTACAAATCAAAAACATTGTCAAGATTTTCTTCCACAGACAACGAACAGAAGACGTAATATTTTTGTTTGTACTTAAATAATGTTCAACAATTTCACGCATTTCCTTTACTGCCATCAATAAAAACTTTCCGAAGGCGCTCCAACAAGCCTACAACTTGTTTTCACGCTATTTTCCGATTGCTCCGGAAGTACTTAGTAAGAAAAACAAACAAACAAACATAATATCGTAACTGACTGATGTTTGCGTCCCACGTCGTAAAACTAGTAAGTATTAGCAAAAAAATGAAAACAGTTAACTTTTTCCTTGTTATATAATGAGGTGACTTATCCTAAACAAGTTGATTAAGTACGTACTTACCTATATGTATCATTGATAGTGCAAAACAAGAGAAAAATTAAATTTAGATAGGTAACCCACACACAAAATCTACAATCAAATATGCAATTCCGAGCTCTCGGTGATTATCTACACAACCGTATACAGTGGTACATATAACATAATATCTGGTTATATAGGTAGTTACTACGAGTACATAACAGATTCGACACTCGCGTTTGACCGTCGTTGTGATTCACCTACCAGCCCTACCTGCCAACGCTATTTAACCGAACTTCAAAAAAGGAGGAGGTTATCAATTCGATTGTACGTCTTTTTGAGTGCAAATAGCCAAGAGAAATGAGCCACAAGTCAAAAATGAGAGCGGTGAGTATAAGTATATTGTATTTAATGATGGAGCAATAACGATGGTTAGTTTTATAAAGAGCTTTTCTACGATGCCTGAAGTCCCAGTTTCGATCTCCGATATACGAAGAATACTTAAGGTTGTCCTTTTATTTAGTATGTTCGTTCAATGATCAGATTGGGGATGTCTTGAAGAAAGAACAGGTCCAGAGTACCCGAAACCGGCGAGCTTGTATGAAAAAACTAATGAGTGTCGTGGAAGCGATGGATGTATGTCAGGATCGTAGCAGGTGGAAACAAATAGTCTCTGCCTACCACTTGCTGAGAAGGAGGCGTGATTGTATATGTCTCAATAGATATATGAAATATGATTTGGTTTTTAATTTAGTTTGTAATATTTAGTTTATAATTAAGTTATATTCTTTGTTATTTTTTCATAAATAAATGTTTGAAATATGATCAAATATACTACACGAGCGTATACATATGCGCCACTGTAAAAGGGACAGTGATTCAGTGCCGCTGCCATTTATCTAACTCGTGCTTATGAAATTCGTATAAAGAGAAAATTTTAAGAGTAAACGGAATACGTGCATTAACGGACCACAGCCGTGCACTTATAAACCGCATGACTGCATCCACGGTCAATTAAACATACGTTCGCACCCCACTGTCCCTGCTCTTCGCTGCATCCCTCTGTACTTAAGGAAAAGCCCCTTAAAGATCAAGGAATGCTCTTGCACGGATGGTCATTCAAGATCACGTCAGAAATTTGAACACAATAATTGATTCATTCAAGCTTCGCAACCATCTATGTAAGATACCACCATCACATAATAATAACTACCCATCCCACTATAATAATGTTATCAACGTGAAACTTTGTATAGATGAATAGATGTGTGGATGTTTGTTACTCTTTCACGATAAAACGTGTCACGGATTCTAATGAAACTTGGCACAAAGATAGTTTATAACCTGGATCAACATATAGGATAATTTTTCTCCCGGGAAATTGTACGGTTACAACTGACAACAACCAGTTCAATATAAACTCACAGTCGCTGACGGTCTGTGTGACATAATAATTAGGTACTTAAGTCAATTTATGTAGAAGTGAAGAAGGGTTCTCCATGAATACACTTATAGTTAATTGTCCTGCACGTGTGATAGCGGATCTTACATTAATCCTTTCTGACCTCGTCACTCAAACAAGCGAACGTAAGAAGAAACTCAACGCAACAACGAAAGTGTGTTCGCAACGCCATCTAACCACAGCGCGAGGACATGAAGGTTTGACGGCGCAGGCCTCCAGGGGGCGCCGCAAACGATCGCCGCATTACTGACCTCAGACGTCGCTTTTTAGGGTTCCGTATTTACTTCTACATTTAATTCCGACTGCACACAAACTAGCTCTTCCTCTATTTCAAGAATTGTAATAAAATATATTATTTTTAATTGTATGAAAAGGATCCTTCGGGCCAATGCAAACTAACTTAAACCTATTAACGCATTCACTGCCACCTGACTTCCACAGGTGCCACCGACGCACATGTGCGTTCAAAATGTATGAATAATTATGACAGCGGCACTGGGCGAAGTCCCGAAAACGCTATATGCGTCGGTAGCAGTGAATGCGTTAAGATTGGTCAATATACGTATTAGATATTGGTTATTATTGCGTTTTGGTTATTTTGCGTCTAACCCCCGAATCCCAAATTCAAATTCAATTCGTAGTAGCCCCTCCCCTGTCTTGAAGCTTGCAGGACACGCAAGACAAATGCAAAACGCCTAAGAAAAACTTAACGCAACGACAGATCTTAACAAAATGCAGTGACTCCCTGCGGGCAGCAAATGATGGCATCACGCTACTCAAGAGAGCAAGGGTCGGTGTAATAGGGATGTTGACACCATTAAAAAATAATTCTAAGACACGACTCCAGTAAAAAAACGCTTTATTTTAGCCCTGAAACCCAGATTAATTTTCGATTAACTGCAAAATTAGATTTTTTGTTGCTTTAAAACAAATAAATAGTTATTTAATTGAGTATGCGAACAAGTGACGTCATATGTTGCTATTGCCATTCAACCTCTATGGGAGAAATGTGTTTTGACAGCTCATAAAAAGTATGTCAGTTGATTGGTGGCGTCCAAGAATATTACATAAAAAAACTGGATGTTGCCTGCCGAACTATGAGTTGAAGCCAGGTTCATTCACCTTTGCTCCTATGTTCTATCTCTTTTCAACACTGTGATATATTGCCAGGTTATTTATAAAAAAACCTTATTTTTTTTAGAAATACGCATTATCCGGCATCACCTAATTAATTTACTTTAAGCTAATTTCAACAGAAATTTATATTTTTCTTATAAAACTTTCTGCAATAAAATTTACTTAGTTTTCTTTGTATTATACAAAAAAAAGAACCCAGTCAAAATCCTCATTTCACCGGTATGCACCTCCTGCGTACTATGGTAGCACTAAATGGCCGATATGTCAGAATCACGTCAGAATTGTCAGAAGTCATTCACCAATTTCAGAGGATTTTTACGTTAAATAAACGTTTTTCGTCGATTTACTTGGGTTATGCGCTATGTATTGCATAGTAAAGCATTGTAGGAGTAATTGGAGGCCGAAATCCGACATAAAACTTCACAGGTGAGTACTTATTTTACGAAAATGTTCATAAATCTTAGTGGCAATCAATTTTCCTATATTTTGCTTCTAAGCTTTGTTAGTTTTTATTCAAAAACCCCACGAATAGGTTTATAATGTTAAGTTAGAAGTATATTTTGTTTATTTGGAGTTAAACATGACCATAAATGAAAAATTGAAGAATGTGTGGTTTTACAACTAGGGTGACCAATCCTTTTTCATGCATGGTATTTATTCGTATTGAATGGAGCTAAATCTATCAACTTGGTACGGTTTCTATCTTCATAATTCATATCACAGTATATAATAACATGTTTATTGTTTGTGTCTTTACAATTAACATGAATAATATTTTACATTGCAGTTTTCCAAAAGATGAAAGAAGGAGGCAAAATTGGCTGTCGATTGTACCGATAAAGGGAAAGGTGTAGAGCGTTTGACAATTTGCAGCTTGCATTTTAAGCCTGAAGATTATGACTATGACCCAGAAAGGCCGGGACGCCTACTCAGTACAAAACAATATTATTCTCACATGTGTAGAAAATAAAGAAACTGTTATAACGTCCTAGTATTTTATTATTTTTTTCCATTGACAAATACTTCACTTATGTTTTGCAGTAAGTATTTGTAGCGTCCTCAGGTAAAAGGTAACCTTTTGCCGGATATCAGTAAGGCCGAGTAACTGCAGAGTGGCATAGAAATGCAACCAGAAATGGACCTTATATTGACGACTGACAAAAAAAATAATTATTAAATTATTATTATTAATTGGTACCTTTTACTTGAGTTTGTGAGGATGGATGCTCACTTTCATGATAAAACGGTTGAATAAAAATTTAATAACAAAACCGGCCAAGTGCGAGTCGGACTTGCGCACCGAGGGTTCCGTACAAATTTATATGTATCTATGAACATCCAGTCTTAGCAGACCCCTGTTCCTAAGCAAAATGTGCGCAGTGTGGGATCATTGTAGATTGGTTACTGATATAGACAGACAGACAAAAAAAATTTATGCTTTCTGCTTGCAATTTTTCCTTTATCTGTGCTATAAGACCTTGCTTCGTACCAAATTTCAAGATTCTAAGTTCACGGGAAGTATCCCTTGCGAGTGTCGAAAATTTGCGGCAAATGGCTGTAGGTAGGTATCTTTTGATTGCGTTGGGTTAGAAGTTTGATTTTTTCAGAGCTCCAAGGGACAGTACAGTAGACTTGAGTATTTGATTTAAATTTCAGCTTGATACCTCCACGCGTTCCTGAGAAAAAGGGTCTTGACAGACGGACGAACGGACAACAAAGTGATCCTATAAGGGTTCCGTTTTTTCTTTTTGAGGTACGGAACCCTAAAAATTGAATTTAATTGAAATTGGTTGAATTTAATAAATTACAAAATCAATCTGTTGTATAAAAGTATGTCAAATTCCGTGGGATATTCCTAATGTATGCTTAATTATGGACACCCTAAAGAAAGAGATGCAAGATCGGCGTGACGTAATTCAAGGTCATTTTTTCTGGCTTCAAAGGAATGTTCGGCATGCAATATCCAGTTTTTTTATGTAATATTCTTGGTGGCGTCAACATCCCTATTGCCCGGGGATGCAGCGGGGACGAGTGTGGTGCACGCGTGTACTTTACACTCATAACCACCGCTGCGGTGGAAATTTATCTTGCTTAATGCTCTCAGCTTGCTGTCGGATACTAAATGCAAAGCAAAGAAAGCTGGCAGATTCGTGGATAATATCTGATTTGGACAGCAAAGTAAATTCAGCTAAGTGGATACCTTAATGAGTAGTTGGATTTGACAGTAACGATAAATACTTAGTCGATCGAAACTTCAAGAATATTTGTCGCACTTGGCTGATTTTTGTATTTTCGCAGGGCTATAAGCCAGAATACAAACAATACAAACACGTACTTCACTTCTGTCAAATTAATCTACAAACTCTAGAAACTAAGAACTAATGCTTAGCATGAAATTTCCATAAACAGTGAACAACTTACGAACTTTGTTCTTTGTAAACGAATTAATTAAGAGATGGCAAAGATGCAGACTGCACGCCAAGTTAACTTTGCGCATGTTTTTTGCCTTCTGCATCTCTGCTCTTTGACTTTCTTGTTAACTGAGTGCAAATAAGCATTGTGAGACTGGTGAGTTCATCACACTCCCGTAAATGCTTTAGAAGCTAGAAATAACGTGAAAACCGTAAAACCGTAAAAATTTCAAACCTACATCGAGGAGCGAAAATAACGGGCACTTAGTACGGCCTGTGATCGGAACTCTGGGTGCAAAACTTTAACAAAACTTGTAAAGCTGACATTAAGGAGAATTTACAACCAAGAAAAATAAGAATATTATTGGCAGATTAAGTGTTCGATTTAACTCTATATCGAAATCTCAGATTTTCAGTAGTTTATTAATATTTTCATGTCTGTAAGCACTGTTTCATGCCCGCTTGTCAAGTTTTGTTAAAGTTTTGCACCAAGAGTTCCGATCACTGGTACGGACCCATTTTTGCTCGCCAGTATACTTAGTTCCAGAAGGCTTAACGTCAATGGCAGCTCATATGAAAACATTAGCAACAAATTTGCAATTAGTTATGTTAAGCATTTAGTGTTTGTTTCATTTAAATCGATTCACAAATAAAAAAAAAATCATCTATTTAAAGACTTCTATCGAACCGTTAACATAGAACATGAACATATCCAAGAAAATACCAACATATCAGTGAAAACCGCATCCTTCTAGTTTAAGCCGTTTCTGTGCGCACAAACGCAACAAACAGACAATAATTCTAAAAATCGTTGTTTTGGGTTGTGCAATATGTATTTAAGTATGTATTTATCTATATAAGTATGTTTATCCGTTGTCTAGTACCCATAGTACAAGCTTTGCTTAGTTTGGGACTAGGTCAATTGGTGTGAATTGTCCCGTGATGATGATCGTGATTTTTTATTTTATTTATTGTTACGCGAATAAATAGCCCTAGTGACAGTTTTTCTCAAATATCTTCAATGTACCTCACGACAACGACTTGTTACAGATTTATTATAATATGTATAGATAGATTGGCGTATGTAGTTGTATGAGCTAGCTAGTTTACGCACGTGACAGTATTCCGGATCTCCGGAATATAACCTCCAGTAGCGACGGATCGGTTAAAAAGGATCCTGTAAAAACGAACGTTCTATGTGTACGCGCCCTTAGTTAAGCTATTATAATTGTCGTAGTTTATATTACCTATAGCTTTGCTAAGTGACAGATTTTTTCTTACATTTTCCAGAACAGTCTTAACTTGGGTTCTCACTCGGTACAAGGTAATCGTTAAGTCTTGGGAAATCTGTACACAAAAAAACGACACCCAATCTTAATGTTTTAACCTTTTAGAAATCTAATATACATTGCAATATCAGAATTCCCCGTGATCGGCTTAAAAATATATCAGTGAATTCTCTACTAAACCGTCGATAAACCATGATATGAGGACAACGTAAAAGCAATGACGAGTGAATGAAGAAGGGTAGTCGCCCTAATTCCTTACCAGAGACAAAAGGAGTACAATGGGAACGGGTTGCATGAAAAAACAATCCCTTGCCTTTCATGAATGTACAGAACCAGCGAATGAGTTTTAAAAGAATATACTTCTATTATGCTGATTAAGATTAAATTAAACCATGATTTTATAAATATGAAGTTACAATTCCACCAAAATAATCGTACTTTAGTACCTAATTAAAAAAAAATGGGTAGTGTTACCCCGGAAAAAATAATTGGGTCAAATGATACACAGCCAAAAGTTCTCCCATTTTTGTCTGAAATATTTAAACGTGTACCTGTATATATTTTTATTCAACACAATATCTGCAGTTTTCATATTAAAAGTTAATCCAAATAGTCAACTTTAACATTAAACGAGCACATTAATTTGTTTTCGAAGCCTGGGTAAAACACCACAAAGTAATTATGACAGGAGATGGCAAATCGTGCTTTGCACTTGTCCAAAAAATAAGACACGCAATGAACAAAGACTGCATAGCCATGGAAAATGTTAGTTCTGTTTTTTTTTGGTATGAGTTCGTAGTAATACCTAACAAACTTTGCTGTGAATATATACCTACGTGTGACGTATGTACAGTCAAAGAAAAATATAATCGTGTACCACGGTGGCTCCTCTTCGTAGCAAATGTTGGGTTGATATTTCATACATCTGCTAAAGAAATCACTGCAACCTTGATACGCAACTCAGTTTCCTGTACTGTAGGCATAGTGAAGCTCAAAAGTAGCCGATCCCCTTAGAACTTTGTTATGATCTCTAATATGAAACATTTCAAATTGGACCAGTATTGTTTTTTTTTGTAGTATCCACAAAGTACTAAAAGGTTGAGCTGCTTTAGAGCTGAGCTGTACGTAAGCCTAACAAAATGTACAGACTAGCTAAAGGCAACTCCCTTTGTAAGTGTTTTGTGTGAAATAAAATAAGTGATTAAAACTCAGACACTTTTGCGAATAATTTAAAATTAAAATCGAATTCACATTCACACTTGCGTGGGATCAAATTGAGCGTGGCTAATAGTCTGTTTTTACCATTACCAATAAAAAGTTGGCTTTACGATCTGTTTATTTCGTAACTGGATACTTAGCGTAGTTTAACAAACTTTCTATTGCTTGTACGCAAATACGATTACTATGTTGGAGAGCGGGTGTTTCAAACGATGAAAGATTTCGCGCAACGCAAAATTAGGTTTGTCCGACGTCGAAAAGTTTACTTTAGTTGTAGGTTGTTTAATTTGCAACATAGACTAAAGATAATAGTTGTTAGGTAATTTCGGTTTATATTTTAGTTGGAAGAAGTGGTAAATCGTAGATGTGTATAATTTTAATGGTAAATCGCATTGCATTTTCTAGCTTTATCGGCAACTTACGACGGGGCGTCTCTAAATTAGCAGAAAAAAAAGTGTGCACTTATTGTGTCAGAGAACACACCGAACTAGTATGCCATGTCATTTTATGCTTTTTAACTTCAAAGGTTTAATGATTACAAAAATTAACGTTAGCCTTATATAATTTATGCAAAGTTATTGTTATGCGTTATGATAATAGGTATGTGTAAGTTAGGCGTATTAAGATTATACCTACGTCATTTATAAATACTTTATGCGTACTTATTAACTGTGATATTTTGTCCAATTTTATATCTACCCTATAATTATTTTGTCAGGTACCTTACTACTTACTATATAGGTACCTATTACAAAAACCAGTAAGCAATTATTCTGTAAACATAACAACATAACCTTTTGAAGTTGGCTTGTTTTGAGCAACTGCACCCCATTTACAGCTGTCTCTAATTTGAAACATTGCACTCTCCTAGTAATATTGCTGACTGTGACAAAAGTACTAAAGGGGTTTAGCTACCTTGACGCTTGTTTGTACAGTATAGCCGAACTAACGTGTCTGGGATTTTTGTACACACTTGTAATAGATATCTCCCGTATTTCAAATACGTTAGATAGGTCAAACAGAACTCGCCCGCAGAATCGAAATTGAAAAATCTTTTGGTGCAGTTTAATTCAAATCAGGTTGTTGTTATATGTTATAATAGGCATTTTAATTATATTTCATAATACGTAACACCTTCTGAAACGGGAACGTATCAAAATATATAAAGTTTAAAACGAATAATGGACGAAATACATAATGGTCATAATATACTTATAAACTTATACTAAAATTTTCTATGAAACTATTGATTGGTTTAGGTTAGGTTATTAATTTTAAACTTTATATATTTTTATACGTACCCTCTGAAACCAAGGAGAGCTATATTGATTATAATTTTATTAAGAGTATGTTTAACTAGAGGGGAGGGAGTGGGAGAAAAGATAATAATTCTAAGTATTTAAAAAGATACCTAAAAGTTAAAAATTAATTGAAATCCTGTTACTGTGATAAAATTCAATTAAAAGTTTTCTAGCTTCAACTTTACTTATTATTAACCTGCTTACCTATTTGTATATCTATAAAATAAAATAACTACGTTACTTAGGCGTGACACGGCAGATCGGTGTTTTTATTGAATTATAGCATGAAATGAAACTCTTCGATATGTATCAGATAGTATAGCATCAAAAATGTCGATTTAGCACTGTTAAGCGTAACTAACGTAGGTATCTCAAGTTACGTTACTTAGGCCTGACACGGCAGAGTAGTCTGCCTACAATAATATCTGAAAAGACAAATCATTCAGGTGGTATGGATTGTGGGTGACCGACCGTACCACGGGACATAATAAATAATCAAGCTGTTTTTAAATTATGAGCAGTTAAATTAAAATGAGAACAATCATAATAACCATGTAAATCAAGCAAGCGCAAACAGATTTTGCTGTCATCACTTCCTACAACTCTAAATTTAGTTGCATTTCGCCACGCAATGCCCAACATAACCTGACCAACAGTTCGTATTCAATTACATACGCTTTAGGGGCCAACTTATATTAGTTGCGACATCACCAATGACAGTAGAGCTAAGATGGAATGAATTTATGTCGAATACAAAGGTTCAAATTAGACTGGTGAAGTAGAACAAATGACAGTTGAGCTAAGGTGGGGATTATTTTGACTTGAACGTAAGGTCAAGTTAGATTGGTTGTCTGTACTGAGAAACGCCAATAAATGCAATATTGCATTTGCACGTGCGTATACGCATCGGAAAACGTTAACGGAGCCACATGGGAGATCAAAGTGCCGGACGGAGTAACTGTTTGTGAATGAATTTACTGTTTTGTTATAATTATGTACGGATGTAAGGTTATGGGCCCGGATTTAAGATTCCGGATTTATTTTAAAACATCGGGAGATATTTACTTCAGAATAATAAACTGACGTTTGTCTATTTAAATCCTACTAATATTATAAATAAGAAAGTTTGTGAAGAGTTTTGGATGTTTGTTATTCAGTCATGATTCAAGCACTAACAGCTGAGCTGAACGGCTTTGAATGAAACTAGGCATAGGTACCTGCTACGAGGGTTGCCGAGTCAAACCCAATAAATCGAAATAATTGACTGTTGAAAAAAGAACACTAGTTACTTATGTAAAATTTCTAAATTCCAAATTCCTACAAAACATTAGATCGACTTATCGGATTTGACCCGGCAACCCTCGCGTAATAGACAAAATCTGTATTAAGATTAAGACATAGGTACCTACTCGTAGGAATTATAATAGACGGCGCAGTCCGAGCCAACGTTGTGCTTTAAGAATGTTACCGTAACCTTTTTTTTTTCAAACCGAAACTGGCCAAGCTCTGAGATTGCAAATGTTTCTCTTGGAGGTATTTCTAACGCAGCCAAAACCACGGGTTAGTACTAGTTTATAAATACACCGTGAAATTTTAGTGGTTGTTTTCCCGAAACGAGGTGATTTAGTATCGATTGTACAATCGATTTATAATTACTATTTTGACTAGAGTCAAAAATCCAATTGTGAAAAACGAAAGTCGAAAATGACCACGAACCAATAGTAACGCTTCGTTGGTACAAGTAGCGTACGATCGTACGATAGGTTAGGTACCAACAAAGCGTTACTATTGGTTTGCGGTCATTTTCGACATTCGTTTTTCACAATTGGATTTTTGACTCTAGTCAAAATAGTAATTATAAATCGATTGTACAATCGAAACTAAATCACCTCGTTTCGGGAAAACAACCACTAAAATTTCACGGTGTATAAAGGTTGGACAAGAGCCAGAAATCCTTTTTGCCCGCTTCGCCTTAGTGGATCGACACGAGTGTTACCTTATAACAGTACCTCTACCATGAGTTTGCACTAGTTCACAGTGACGGTACTAGCTAGCGACGGCGTAAATGATTTGTATGGAGAATTTTACTTCCGTAAGTGACCGCTAGAGGCGCTGTACAATTCTCCATACAAATAATTTACGCCGTCGCTAGCGAGTACGGTCACGTAAACTAGTGTAAACTCATGGTAGAGGCACTGATAAGTACAGTCGGGGTACGAATGAATACCTTCGTCAATTATTAAATTCATTCCTTTAAAAGACATCTCTCTCTCTTAAACTCTTAGTACCTTTCGAAACCCAAGTAGGTACCAAGTAAAAAAGTGCATATAATAAAAAAAATTTAAATAAAAAATAAAACCTCCTTCAAAAAACCCCCAAAAAAACATAAAATAATAATTGATTGAACCGACCACAATAAGCATGAAAATATCTTTCTACTAATCTGTTTGAAGTTGGTGCCTCAGCACGAGCCAGCAGGAGTGTAGAAGCCCTATAATAGGTATGTAGGTAAGTTAGATTACTAGGTCCACTCCTGCTGGCTCGTGCTGAGGCACCAACTTCAAACAGATTAGTAGAAAGATATTTTCATGCTTATTGTGGTCGGTTCAATCAATTATTATTTTATGTTTTTTTGGGGGTTTTTTGAAGGAGGTTTTATTTTTTATTTAAATTTTTTTTATTTCCAAGTTTTTTTTGGGTGTTTTTTGAAGGCGGTTTTATTTTTTATTTAAATTTTTTTATTTTTTTCTTTTTAGTTGTTTCTAATGGCCTGGACTGGCACTCTTTACTGACTGTACTTTTTGCCTCTGGTTACCAAAGTACTTATCAAGACGAATCAAACGAGACCAAACTTGATGGGGTTATGTCGTTTTACTACGGAGTTCTTATGGTCACCATCCAACTTCATTGTCAGACCCTGGTTACCATCTAGGACCAAAGTACTCGTTGAGACGAGTCAAATGAGTCCGTACTCGATAGGGTAAGTGCCGTTACTTTATGGAGTAACTTTGGCCACCTTCCAGCTCCATCATTAGACCCTGTTTATCATCTGGAATCAAAGTACTCGTCAAGACGTTTCAAATGAACCCAAACTCGACGGGGTTGTGTTGTTTTATTACAGAGTTTCTATGGCCACCTTCCAACTCCATCATCAGATTAGCTCCATGTCACAATAATATTGCATTGTCACCTGATTTACACATGCATGTAAAATATGAAATCAATCAGAAACCGGGAAGTGAGTCAAATTCAACTTGCAAGATTTGACCCGTTGAGGAGTTCCGTTGGCCATCTGCGGTCTTCTTCATCAGATCTAGTTTACCAAATGACACTTTATGAATGCAAATGCTCGATTTGTCACTGAAAATCCTAAAATCGCTTTACATTTCCCTTGAACTTTTGAAGAGTTCCTTCAATTCCTCATGGATCCCATCATCAGAACTGGATTCCGGTAACAACGGGACCAACCTTGAAGCATATGCTTTCAAACAACGAAAGAATTTTCCAAATCGGTTCATAAATGACGGAGTTCTGAGGTAACACACGTTAAAAAAAAAAAAAAAAAAAAAAAGAACATACAACCGAATTGAGAACCTCCTCCTTTTTTTGAAGTCGGTTAAAAAATATGCTTACTTGTTTGTTTGTTTGTTTGTTTATACTCTTTATTGTACAAAAAGGAAAACAAACTTGTTATGATAACAAGGGCGGCAAAAATAGCAACATCTCTGACCTATATATATCTACTTTTATATCAGTATCATACCTTTTTAATGACCTAGTCAAATAAATAAATAAATAAATAAATATCACGGGACAATTCACACCAATTGACCCAGTCCCAAAGTAAGCTAGGAAAGCTTGTGTTATGGGTACTAGGCAACGGATAAACATACTTATATAGATAGATACATACTTAAATACATATTAAACACCCAAGACCCGAGAACAAACATTCGTATTATTCATACAAATATCTGCCCCGACACGGGAATCGAACCCGGGACCTCAAGCTTCATAGTCAGGTTCTCTAACCACTAGGCCATCTGGTCGTCTAAACATAAACAACATCGTAAGAGATACAATCAAATTATGTTCTAAGTAGGTATTTAATTGTCAATGTTTGTCAGTGTCAATGTCAGTGTTTGTTTGTGGTGCAACCAAATGTCGACTTTAAATTGACGAACCCTTTCTTACCTCGACTGTAAATAGTTACTGTAAACAATCTAAGTATCTACATTTCTCAAGTACCTAAGTAATTATAATATAATTAAGAGACAGCAATTATATTTAAACCAATTAATTTATAATTATATTTTAACCATTCATTAGTGACAGTGCATTTTTTAAATGTACCCTACCTAGATGTTAATGTATATGTATGTTGACCTTTCTTTGTTATTTGGTCGATAAAATTGAAACATGACAAAAAATGCGGAGGCAGAGAAACAATAAACTCATGGACATGAATAACTTCCATGTTGCGTTGTGACCCCAAAATTCTTTCATTGTTACTCGGAAGGATAGTGATTGGATATTTTACGCACTATTTTTATCATCTCAATTCTTGCTAAACTAATTTTAGCACAGCAGAAAATGTTGAGGGATACATATTACTATTTCAACAGATTAAACACAGTCAGGATGGCCGAGCGGTCTAAGGCGCTGCGTTCAGGTCGCAGTCCACTTCTGTGGGCGTGGGTTCGAATCCCACTTCTGACAAGCTTTTTGCATTTTTTTACTTTTACAAGCTTTTCATGCTTTATATTATAAGATAAGTATATATTCTCATTAATCCTAATAACGCGCTCAAAAGGCCTTTCATTTCTAACAGATCATAAAAATAATATTCCGATAAGGTAGACAGACGGATAACTTTACTTCTTATCTCAAGTCTACGAGTACAGTTTTATCACTATAATTTACCGCCGCAGAGAACAAATCACTCTGTGTGGGAACAATATCTGAATAAATTAACTATTGAGTTCCAAATTCTTTAAACTTGCCGCTATGAGATGAATTGAATTTTTTTTCAAGAGAACTAGCTATTTTGTTTTAAGTACCCTTTTGTTATACAGTTCCAAACATACATTCAAATAATAACCCAAACGTGTGAATCAAAAATCTGTAGCTTTTTGCTGACTGTGCTTGCAGGGTCATCAAGGTTAAAACTAAGTAGGTAGCTGTACCAAACTTTAACTCCTTCTGATAAGTAGAGTGGTTGAGATTCGATGCAATTTTTGACTTTTACTAACATACCCACAAACATTGCATGTTAAACAAAATCTTGTAATAAATTATTTTTTGACACCAAAATTATTTATAATACAAGCTTCTTGCCGATGATTTTTTACCAACCAAGTTGTCATCTTATTTACATTATCCGTTCCAAATTGCAAGTCAATCCGATCACAGGAACACGGTTAAATTCGAATAACTTACATGAACTTACATACGAGGGGCGTTCAATATAAAGTGAGAATGAGATGCAAACTCTTTCAATAATAGGAAATTAAATACTGGCCGGTAAAGCTAATCTATCTAGCTGATTGCTATGAAAAAAAAAACTAATTGTCTATTGTTTAAAAAAAAATACGGTAATTTCTTTGCAATGTTATTGAGTACGTTAGCGAAAATGGAGAAAATTTAACTGCGTGCCGTTATCAAATACTTGTGTTTGAAAAATTTTTCTACGGACCAAGTCAATTTAGATTTGCGGGACACTTTAGGGTCTAATGCTCCTCCGTATTCGACAGTCGCACGTTGGTGCGCCGAATTTAGACATGGAAGAACATCGACCATGGACGACCCCCGCTCCGGACGCCGTACTACAGCAATAACTGAAGAAATTGTGAAAAAAGTTGAAAACTCAGTTTTGGCGGATCGTCGTGTCACGGTTCGTTTTATTGCTGAAAATGTAAAGATTTCAACGGGGAGCGTGCATAATATTTTACATGAACGCTTGGGTATGAAAAAGGTATCTGCGCGTTGGGTACCAAGAATGCTGACTGACACGCAAAAACAAACTAGAGTCGAGATTTGTCAAGAAGCTTTGGACCTGATGCAGCAAGACCGGGAACTTTTTTTGGCGCAATTTATAACAATGGACGAAACATGGCTCCATCATTACGACCCTGAAACGAAACTGCAGTCTATGACATGGAAAAGGCCATCATCTCCAACTCCGAAGAAATTCAAGGTGGGCCCATCTGCCGGTAAGGTCATGGGTTCTGTTTTTTGGGATGGTAAAGGGGTATTAATGATTGAGTATCTCAAACATGGAGCCACTATTACAGGCACTTTATACGCCAAACAAATAGCAACATTGCGCAATGAGATCCGCGAAAAACGGCGAGGTAAACTCTCGAAAGTTGTGCTGTTCCACCAGGACAATGCCCCGGCACACATGTCCATCGTTGCAATGGCTGCAATTCGTGATGCTGGGTTCAATATCCTTAAGCATCCTCTGTATTCACCAGATCTCGCTCCCAGTGATTTCTACCTATTTCCGAGATTGAAACAATACCCGAGAGGCCAGAAATTTGAAGACGACGACGCGGTAGTCGCTGCAGTACAAGATTTTTTAAGTACTCAAGATGAGACCTTTTTTAAAAATGAAATTTTAAGTTTAGAAAAAAGATTTAATAAGTGTATTATGCTAAAAGGTGACTATGTCGAAAAATAAAATTACATTTAGTAAAAGTTGTTTATAACATACTCATTCTCACTTTTTATTGAACGCCCCTAGTACATACCTGCGAACATCGCAAATTAAATAAAATCTTTTAAAAAGAAACTGCCATAATGAGGCACTCCATAATTAAAAATTAAAGCAACTTTATGGTATACATTAAAATTTATATTCTATGAATGAACCTCTTACGCAGTACCTCTTAGAGATAGTAAAACTTTCATAAGCCTGCAATGGCCGGCGTATAATGGCAGGCTATAATGGCCTACTATATGTACCTAGGTACGGCTAGATAAAAGTGTCCAGGCCATCTCCATTCAGGTGGCCATTTCATTCACCACAATGTTGCGGTCCATTCAGGGTAACTTCTCACTATGATCAAAATGAATGTATGGCAAACATAATCGACGCAAAAAATTAGTTATTTATTTTTTGCATGGATTTCTTTACAGTTCTTTCTGAATGCAATGTTATTTGTTAAGATACAAAATTGGTCTTTATTACGACGGTTTAAATGCGAATTGATTCAAATTCAAACGCCATCCTGGCGATACTGAAGTTAGATACGCCTAATTAAAATCAGCGTAGTGTATAAAATTCAATATCACACAGGTGGCGTTTCAATCCATTCGCCTTTTAATGGGCGATTAGATAAATACAATAATAAAAGTAGGATAATTATAATTCTACAATAATAGTATTTTATGCAACTGTTGTATAAGTGAGGTCTTAAAAGGCGAGTGACGTGAGTTGCGATACGAGCGAATGCGAGTATCGCAATGGAAGACGGCACGAGCCGTTAAGACCAAATTATACACCGTTGCATACAATATTTTTTCTACGACTCGACTCTACTGTACTGTACTGTACCCTACTGTAGGGTACAGTAGGGTACAGTCGGGTACAGTCGGGTACAGTAGGGTAAAAAAGGGTACAGTAGGGTACAGTCGGGTACAGTAGGGTAAAATAGAGTACAGTAGGGTACAGTCGGGTACAGTAGAGTAAAATAGGGTACAGTCGGGTACAGTAGGGTAAAATAGGGTACAGTAGGGTACAATCAGGTACAGTAGGGTAAAATGGGGTACAGTCGGGTACAGTAGGGTACAGTCGGGTGAAATAGGGTACAGTAGGGTACAGTCGAGTACAGTCGGGTACAGTAGGGTAAAATAGGGTACAGTAGGGTACAGTCGGGTACAGTAGGGTAAAATGAGGTACAGTCGGGTACAGTAGGGTACAGTCGGGTGAAATAGGGTACAGTAGGGTACAGTCGGGTACAGTAGGGTAAAATAGGGTACAGTCGGGTACAGTAGGGTAAAATGAGGTACAGTAGGGTACAGTCGGGTGAAATAGGGTACAGTAGTGTACAGTTGGGTACAGTAGGGTAAAATAGGGTACTTTACCCTACTGTACCCGACTGTATCCGACTGTACCCTACTGTACCCTATTTTACCCTACTGTACCCGACTGTACCCGACTGTGCCCTATTTTACCCTACTGTACCCGACTGTACCCAACTGTACCCTATTTTACCCTACTGTACCCGACTGTACCCTACTGTACCCTATTTTACCCTACTGTACCCGACTGTGCCCTATTTTACCCTACTGTACCCGACTGTACCCGACTGTACCCTACTGTACCCTACTGTACCCTATTTTACCCTACTGTACCCGACTGTACCCGACTGTACCCTATTTTACCCTACTGTACCCGACTGTACCCTATTTTACCCTACTGTACCCGACTGTACCCAACTGTACCCTATTTTACCCTACTGTACCCGACTGTACCCTACTGTACCCTATTTTACCCTACTGTACCCGACTGTACCTAACTGTACCCTATTTTACCCTACTGTACCCGACTGTACCCTACTCTACTCAACTCAGCAGGTCTAAACTGGGCTTTAGTGTTGAGTGTACCCTACATTTAATATTATGTGGCAGCTAGGTGTATCGTAATAACGATATTACGACACAAGTGCTGTTATGGCGAATAGATTAAGTATAGACTTTCTGAAGTCATATTATCTATGTTCTTATATATTTGTTCGCGACCATGTAAAAAACAGATAAAAGTACAGGAGTAGGAAAACAAATTTTAACTATGGCAATCTAAGCAAGACATTTTTATTTACTATTGATTGACGTCTGAATATACTGTTAATTATAAGTAGTAGAATTCTTACTTTTCATTATTTTTGAGACCACTTGAAAATATGCTTGATAAGTTAGAAAGACAGTATTTAGGGAAGTTAGGTTTTTGATAAAAAAAAATGTCTTTACAATACCTGCTTTCAAATTCTGTAAAAAACTACTCCCAAAATAGTAAACATATCGCAGGATGCGTTCAAGAGCAACATGCAACGTTGCATCCAATAATGGTACTTGAACAGAATCCAGGGTTCGTATTACGAAATTTTCCTAACAATATTTATCATTATCATGCAACAATGACAATTTCTATTGATTATTTGTCAGGCTCTTCAAATTGAAACGAGCCGCTTTCACAACTGTCATTAGTTTATACCACCAACATGTAGGTAGGTACATAAATAAATAAATAGATCATCATAATACGGTATGAGTACTTACATCTAATAGATAATTTTGGACACGCCGAAAACTTATAAGAGTATTTCTAAAGTTTAATTTCTTTATTATATTACCACAGCTCTTAACTCAACGGCTTTATCCAAAATCATCTATTTTTTTAAATACTTATCTACTTATTTATTTATTTTGATCGATTATGTATATTTTATTATTATGTAGTCAATGTCATGATTATCCAACTTAGGCGCTAAAAATATTTATAGAACCTTGTGCCATTAACCATAAGGTTTTGATGTTTAGGTATATTTGACGCTATGGCGGTATAGATATATATGCCTTCGACTGTAAAATTACATATTGTAATTAGACATGAACATTTCCTGCGCCTTTACACAATACATCTATGATGTAGTGGTAGAGCCGTGCTGTAGCTAGCCGCTGCATCATGAATGGGCTGGCTCGTCCGGGGCAGTACCACCCTCTCACAGAACACCGGCGTGAAGCAGCAGTACTCCTGCTGCGTTTCGTACGGTCAGTGAGAGCGCCGGGGGCCCAATAATACCTCTCCCTCTCCTCTATTCCCTTTTCTTTTTTCCACTCCCTTTTAGGGCCGACAACGCCTATGGACAGTGGTGATCATTTAACATCAGGTGACCCACTAGTTCGTTTGTCTGGCCTCTCTAACATAAAAGCAATGTTATGGCAGATCCGCGTCAGAACTGTAGTTTGGAATGTAATCCAAGGCCTCTCATTCAGGGCGCAGGGCTGTCCCCAGCATACCGCAGTGGGACGTCAATAGGCTTAATTTTATAGCCAGCGAATCACTCGGTGACAAATGTCCCACGCCAAGTGTCCCCAGCGGCGTCGAGCGAAGTGGCAGAACGCTGCCGAACTTCGCTCGACATGTCTACCGACATTAATCACACGTGCAATGTTATGTCGAGCGAAGACCGCCAGCGTGCCGGACTTCAACCCCGGATACACGTGTCGCGGGACATTTGTCCCCTAGTGAGTCCCTGTCGTATTTCTCATCTCAATGTTTCTGTCAAATCATAGCAATAGAAATAGCAATGCTTTATACGTATTAGCGGTGCATGGGAGCGTGGTACGCGAGGAAACTCGGAAATGCCCACTTGACTCCGAAGAGCAGGCGCCGGCGGGATAATTTGCACTTTTCTCTTTCACGCTGTCATACGTGACTATTCCGTGTCTTGACTCACACGCGGATAAACAATTAGCTCAGGTTAAAGCCCTGCCAACCCCTTTTAGGCAGAAAACGCTTGTTCATATAACCGTAATTCGGTACACTAATCTTGATTCCATTAGATGTTACAAGTACATCTACACTATTACATTTTGGATCTACTTGCATACTTGCAAAGATGTACTTGCATCTTTATTACCACTAAATTATAGCAAATATGTGATAGAAGATAAAATGTGAATGGCAAGCGCAGCGAGATCAACGAGATGGACGGTCGGACGATTTGGTAAAGGGCGCAGGTTGAAAGTGAATGCAAGCCGCTTCCAACTGTACCTAATGAATGTAATGATTGGCTATCAATGAGGGAGGCCAATGTCCAGCAGTGGACAGCCTACGTCTCAAATGATGATGATGTACTCCAGCAAAACCTGTATAAGTATTATATTAACCTACAGACGAATTGAGATTTTAATCCCTTTTAAACTTAGTTAAAGTGAATAAGTGGGATCATTTGCCATTTTTTGCGACTATAATCATCGACCTGCCCCTAGTTTTGAACAAAGTTTTTTTTATACAATATAAGCTTGCATTTGACCATTTTGACCACAATCACCCTTGATGGAAACCGAAGATGAGGTCTACCATGGAGCACGCATGCCTAGTAAATTTTCATTCTATCGTGTAAATGAGCCGCTCATGTTGGAATCTAGGGAAGTAGCCATAATTAAAAGCTTTCAAAGGCGCTCTGCAGCAGAGTAGGGGAATGTCAAAATATGAAACGTTTATTTATACGATTTTTTCATGCTGTTCCAGACAGACGACGCAACACCGTCGACAGTAGACATTAATGTGTGCGAGTTGAAAGAAGTAAGCGTGCTAGTTTTCGTTTTATGAAAAAGAAATGTGTTTAATAAAGTACTTAGTCACTTTAATATCATCTTAAAAAAAACTTTAGAAGTTGTTTCAACTATGCATAATTTAACTGTATTATTTAGTACAATAAAACTTAAATTTTTACTCAGTTATGAAAGTTTGTTTATGTGTCATAAATATTTTTTTAGTCACGTCTATATCGGCATTTGGGACGCCTGGCCAACTTTCGGCCCTTTTAAATAAATCTTAAGTTTGCTGACTCGGAGTCGATGATTTTATGTCCACAGGAGAGACAACTTTTGTTTCTTATGCTGTGTATGACCCAAATAAATGTAGCGGAATCATAATCGCATTCGTAATGATGAAATCCGGGCAAGAACTTAACTCTTTGATATAGCTCAAAGAATCGCCAGACTCGCCGCGCTTCGGTCTGTGGAAGCTTTGTCTGTGGAAGCCTTGAATGTTAAAGTTTGAATGTTTAGTTTTTAGGGTTCTGTAGTCAGTTAGTTTTATGTCAGAATGATAAGTTTTTTTATGATAATGATATAATTTGTGTCTGTTTTGTCATCCATGTTCATCATGTTTGCCATCCGTGATATTGCTGTACTGTGGTCCGGCGGAAGACCAGTGCTGGTTTTTAACTAGCGACATGCTGAACCGGGACCCTTTTTGTAGCAGCACTAATATGTACATTCCTGTGTCTATGTCCATGTTTGTACTCTTATTTTTGCCTGTGTACGTGTTATTGTTGTTATAAATAAATGTTTTTCTTTCTTTATTTTCTTTCAATGGCAGTGGGCAGGGCACATAGCTCGTAGAACGGATGACCGATGGGGCCAAAATTACGATGGGACCGGAAAACGCAGTGTAGGTAGGCCGGCAACAAGATGAAGCGACGACCTGTTTAAGGTTGCTGGAACGCGTTGGATGCGGATGGCGCAGGATCAGTCTTGAACCTTGGGGGTGGCCTATGTTCAGCAGTGGACGTCTTTCGGCTGAAATGATGATGATGATGATGATGAAACCTAACGGCGCTTCGTTACTGATTGAACCGCGAAAATAAATGTAACTTTTTATTTTAGCCATACAGTCGCCCCGCACTTTTAGCTCGCGTAATATTTTCAATTATTATTAGTTGCGTGAAGACCGAAATATAAAAACGATTAAGTACCTACTTGCGGTTGCGTCAGTCACAGCGCCCTGACAATTGTGGCTTATTAAAATGCTTTTAAAGGGCAACGACAGGAACTTTGTCTTGTTAAAAACAAAATCACATTATAGGTAATACATATAGGTACACAAACGAAAATCAAACCGTTTTCCTGTTGATTCACGATTGATTTGAATTTCATATTTTACGTAAAGTATTTATAGTAAAGTATTTTCTATAAATATTTAAGTGTTCAGTTAATTACAACCCTTTAATGAGTAAGGTAAACGTACCAATGCTGGACACCTCAACGCCCAGTAGATGACACCCATCTGTCACCTCTCTTACTATGACATAAGATTAAAGGTGCCATGATTGTATTGAGTCAGTTTCGAGCACAGGGACAATACAATACAATACAATACAATACAATACAATGACTCTTTATTGTACACCAGAAATAGTAAGCAATACAGGAAACAGGTACACAGAGAGAAAGTTACAAGGTAAGCAATAGGCAGCCTTTACCTTACCTAATTTATTTTTTATATTTACAATAGTGGCACGTGCTAATATGGTATATAAATATGGCGAAATTACCTTTTTCATTTCAACAATTTGTAAAAAAAACATTCGCAGTTCGCCTATGACTCAAACACCAGACATCACACGCCACACGTGCATAACCCTGTTTGTTGTTCGCTGTCATCGAAAACTTACAAACCACGGTTCACGGCTCGTGTAAGTTCACCTCCATCTTGCATTAACGTCCCAAGCGATTATTTTTAACGCATCCGATCCTATTATATTAATCTTAAATATAAGAAACTCGAATTTTTGTATGCATATTTGAAACTCTTTCACGCTAAAACGATTTGACGGATTCTGAAAGAAACACATAGATACAAAAAAAAGGTTGATACATATGACAGCCGTATTGTCTAACGCTTCTGACGCTTGCCTTCGCTTTTACCATCTCTTTCTGTCACCACCGTTTGACAGAAAGAAATAGCGATTGCGAAAGCAAGCGTCAGTGCGTTAGACAATAAGCCTGCTGGATTAACATACAGGATACTTTTTATCCCGGAAAATTTCTTAGTTCCTGCGGGATAGCAATAAATGAACTAATCGCAGACGGAGTCGCGGGCAACAGCTAGTGTTATAAATGTTCAAGTATGTGTGCATGTGCGTGAATGAGTGAGTGAGTGAGAGAATAAGTGAGTGAAGGAGCGAGCGAACGAGCGTGCGTGGGTGCGTGTGGTTTTTGCGAAATCCCGAGATTTTAAAACAAATCCCTGATCTTATCGTTAAAGCGAGCGAAGCCGCGGGTAAAGGCTAGTTTAAAATAAAAAAAGTGCCACAAAAAACTAAAATTTATTCCAATAACCACTAACTACAATATCGCGCTCCGCGTTGATGCAAATGAGGTAAAATCAGTGGATAATTTGTAATTTTTCATGAGAGAATTGAAGGAAACTTCTCCAAACACAAATTTAATAAAAAAGTATCAAATAGACGAAATACATAATGGTCATTTATTAAACACAAAAATAATTTTCGATGAAACTGACAGACTTTTTGATTTTGATCATCGATGATCAATTTTCTCAATAATTGTCAACTTTACGGGATTGTTAGAAAATAAACTTAACCTAACGCTGTAAAGTTGTCAATTATTGAGAAAATTATTATCTTATCAAAAGACCATAATGCATTTCATTAATTTTTCTTTTCACGCTGTAGGTATGTAATTTAATAAGTACCTTATTTAATATCGATGTCCAATAATGTCCATGTGGATATTGGCTTGATTAAAAATTAATTGAAAATTAAAAAGGAATTTAGTATCTTAAAACCTTTCCGGGTGTCATATAATTTTTGCGAATAATTCCAATTACCGAAAACAAGCAACGCTCTTCAGATTTTCATACCTTCGAGGCCGTTGTACCTGTTACCAGCTAGGATTAAATAGACTTTTAAAATAAGAGTCGACACGGAAGTCACTTGAGAGTCGACGCAATCTCGCTAATAGAATTACATGTTTTAATGAAGAAAATTTACGTTTTTTACATTCTTATCTTATCTTTTATTAAACTAAGGCATTTTTGCACAAGTATCTCAGCGCTGAAAACAAAGTATAATTATCTGTTATTGTTTTATCAAACCTGGTTACTTATACATGAGTGCCGTCCAATGAAATGTTGTTGGTAGGTACAGTACAAACATTTAAATTGTAATAAAACGAAAGATCTAAAGACGCAAAATTTCATAAGGTCCTACCGAGCTTCTTGCGCTAATCAATTTTAGGTATTCTATGCACTCGTGTATGTGTGCGTGAGGGAGGCTAGAATCAAAGCCGCGCGTAAGCCCAAGCGACACAAGTTCCCCGT